>OZ010792.1:421131715-422449572 GCA_963932465.1 Maratus speciosus | reverse complement strand
TTGTACTAATTGAGGTAACTCGGAACACCATTGTTCCCACAGCTTTGAAATATCGGGGGGCAATTCTTCATCCCATGTTAAATTCCTATTCCACAATTCTTGAAACAACAGTTTAATTCGTATTGTAAATGGCGATATGAGACCCAAGGGGTCAAAAATTCTACCTGCTACTTGCAGAACGAACCTCTTCGTATTTTTTGCCTTGCACAAAAATTCTACTAAATTATCAATATCGATCATCAACATGTCCTGTTTAGGTTGCCATAACAGTCCTAATACCTTATGTGGTTTATTTTCCTCAAAGGGCTGAGGTAAAGTACTAAACCCGTTCTTCTCCCACGATTCCATTACTACTTCGTTGTTCGATATCCATTTTCGAAAAGTCATACTAGCTTCCTTCATAATTCTGTGTGATTGTTGTGAAATGTTCAGTGCATCTTGTACCGTGTCGCTACCGGCAATGAGATCATCAACATAAATACAACTATCGAGTATTTCGGTTGTCACCGGATATTCCTTCTTAAATTTACTAAGATGTTGTTTTATAGTGGCTGATAGTAAAAATGGGCTTGAGTTCAAACCAAATGTTAGGCGTAAGAATCTGTACATAATAACTTTAAATTCATCACCGTTGACAGGATTGTCATCTATAAACAAGAATCTTAAAACGTCTCTATCTTTTTCGTTGATAGAAATTTGTAAAAAGGCCCTTTCTATGTCGGCCAAAACAGCAATTTTATTTAATCTAAAAAAAATCAACAAATGGAAAATGTTCGGATTTAGGTTACTGCCTGCATCCAAACAGTCATTCAAGGACAACTCACCTGCTTCATGCGAACTCGCATCAAAAACAATGCGACATTTTGTGTATACACTGTCTTGTTTAAATACCGTATGGTGAGGTAAATAAAAAATCGGGTTGTTAGAATTTTCTTCTGACTCAGGAACAATTTCAATAATTTTCATCTCTAAATATTCGTCTAAAATTTTACGATAATTTTCATATAAACTTGTATCACGTTTCATTCTTTTTACGAGAGTAGCGAGCCGTGTTTGGGCTATCTGGTAATTATTGTTTAGTTCTTCCAAATCCCGTTTCCATGGGAGACAGATTTCATATCTGTTATTTATAAACCGCACCTTTTCCCGAAATTTCTCTAAAATATCTTCATTTTTTACATTAACTGGGTCATCCCTAATTCCTATTGTCTCTAAATCCCAGAACACCTTCAAATCTAATTCATCTTGATTTTCTAATAAATAACAATTATATTTAGTTTCGCTATTTTCGTTTTCATCATGTATAACTCCACCTGCAATCCAGCCTAAATAAGAGTTTTGTAAAATTATAGAAGTCTCAGGAATTTTCATTTGACCAGTTAATAACAAATCATAATAAACATCTGCCCCCAATAGCACCTGAATTCGCTGTGGTTCAAAAAACTTTGGGTTAGCATAAACCAAATTACGTGGTAGTTTCAGATTAGAAATATCTACGCCACTCATAGGATTTAAATCAGTTATTTTAGGAACCAAAAACATGTTACAGAATTTTTTAAATGTTCGATCTTTGTTTGAAATTTCGACATGTATTCTGTTTTTAATTTTACAGATTGCATCATTTAATCCGGAAACAACTGACCTTACTTTATAATTATCTAATCCTAATAATTCTGCTGCAGAAAAGGTAATTAAAGATATATTACTAGCTGTATCTAAAATAGCAACAAAAGGAAAAAAAAAATCATTTCTTCCCCTCAAATAAACTGTCGCTGTTGAAATCAACGCATTATAGCTGGCGCCGGACACTGTCTGGTTATAATTATTTTGACAGCTCAAGGTCTTCGCATTTGAAATAATTTCCACAGAATTAGTATTTATTTTTTCTTCATTTTTAATCGGAGATGAATTCATGATATGATTACTTTGTTTATTTTCATAACAAGATTTCGAAAAGTTAGCTCCATGAAGTGTGGTATGGTGATCTGAGTAACAAACCTTGCATTTATTATTTAATTTATTACATCGGTTAAGGGTATGAGGAGATAAGCAATTATAACATAATCGTAATTTTCGTATTTGATTTAATCTTTCCTGAACCGGTGAAGCTAAATACTTTTGACATCGAAAAATCAAATGGGGTTGTTTACAAATTGCGCAATTAAGTTTGTCACCTTGTAAAACGAAAGATTTTTGCTTAGAGGCAATTTCAAACCTAGGTTTCGTAGCGATATTGTTTTTTTGTACATTTTCTAAAGCTTGAGCTCTTTTCAGTAAAAAATCAATAAAATTATTCCACTCAGGTAACTCGTTAGAATCAAGAGACATTTCAAAGGCTTTTCTTGATTCATCATCGATTCTTTGTAAAACAAAATACATTAAAATGGATTCTGATAAAGTGTTTTGTTCAAGTTCTAATTGTTTTAAAGCTCTCAAATGGCTCAATAAATTATCTACCAAATTGCGTATTTCCTTCGCGTTTTCAATTTTTATTTTGTTATTACTCAATAATTCTGAAATATGACTATTTACCAATAATCTTTTGTTTTCAAATCGTTTTTTTAAAGCTTCGAATAAGGAAGTATAAGAATCGTCAATATTTTGTAATTGTTTCACAGGCCCGGTTAAGGATGATTGTAAATAATACAGCTTTTGCGCATCATTTAACTCAACGTTACTATCTATTAAAGTGGTGAATTGTAACTTAAAATTCATCCACTCTGTATATCGCCCCGAAAATTGGGGTAGATTAATTGACGGCAATTTGATTTTTGCCTCATTAGAAATGCCTCTATCATTACTATTATTTTGACTTTCAACACTAGAAATACTAGGTTTTATTAAATCAAGAAGGCTTACTTCGATAGCTTCTAACTGTTCTTCGATTTCAGTCAAGGAATTTTCAAACTCCTCTAAATCCTCGTCGGCTATAATAGAGTATGCTTCGTTTCTTAATTCATCAGTCTTCTTTTTCAACGTTTGAAGAGAATTTAATTTCAAATCCAATTCTTTAGGGCCAAGTTTCGATTTCAATGCATTCGATATTCTGGTTACCTGGCCGCGTATATTTCCTCGTTTCCGATTAAGAACCACAGTTCCTGAAATCGCTGGAGTAGCAACAGACATTGTACTCTAAATTCTGTAAATAAATAATCCGAAATATCCAAGGGCTTGATTCTTCACAGTGTTCTAAATGAGCGCTGCGGCTCGTACGACCAAAAGACTTTGTATTCGATAGCTCACTTTTATAGGAATGTGACTGTACTGTGGTCAATGGATAGATAGTCCACGCTTCTAAAACACAACACAACATTTAATTATTTACATAAAATTCAAAGGAGACTGGCAATGGTTGATACATTGCGCTTACGTCGTAACTTACATGGAGAACAACAACAACAAACTGGCGGGGAATCCTCGCCCGCGCCCCTTCCAGTCCAAAGCGCTTGTAGCGCCCTCTCACAAATTATGATATACGGAGGAAACAGCTGTGTTAGTCAATTTACCTCTGTACTAAGTTTCTGATGATTAAAGAGGTTATTTTTTCAAGATGGCGTGTCGGTTAATAAGGAATACCAGCTGTATAACTGTTTCAAGACGAGTCTAGTGGAGATGAATGACGAATCATTTGACCTCACTCCGACGAATCATCTGACAAGGAAGCTCTCCATACTGGGCATACCCAGAATATTTTGAAAAAAATATATCAATTAAACTACTTACGTATGTGATAAAGGATCAGTCAAATTTAGCGGCAGAATTACAGTCGAAAGTCTGTAAAAATATATAATACTTTCGAGTATTTGGCGCGAAAAGACGAAAGCGTCACGCTATTTGGCGAGCAGCACTTTTCCTCGCCAAAAGCAAACTATTTTAATGCATCTGAAAATTGCTTGTTAATGGATTTTGAGAATGCGTGTAAATAATATTTAATGAATTTTAACTTAAACAATGACAGAGTTTAATACATATATTTTTTGTATAACATATTTATGTTGCTTGTTGCTGCAGTTTCTGAAAATAATTTCATATATAAAAAATATTTTCATATTGTAAAATATATTTTCATATATTTATGAGTATTCCAAAATAAAGGATGAAGAAAGCTGCAGTTTTCCAATTCAATATCGGAGAATTTTTTATTACAATAGCAACAAAATTGAATCGACAGTGCTTAATTGCATTTAGTTTTGAGATTGAAATAATTTTAATTAATTTAAATTCATAAAATTTCATAGTTAAATTTCATTATAAATATGTATATGACAAAATTAGAGTTAAAACAAACTAAAACCGACAAAACTAAAGTTATTTAAATTAAATTTATTTAAACAAGTTCAACATGAAACATTTTTACCTTAAAGAGTGCTCGACATAAAAAAGTATTTTTTGAAATTTTATTCCATCGCCAACTGGTGATAAATCACCCAATGACAAAATTTTCATTATTTGTTTACGGATACTCTATCGAGTTTCCGCTGAAATTTTTCTTATAAATATATCTATCCTCATGAGAAGAATATTCTATATTTTTTCAGATTTTTCGGAGTATGCCCGTATGGAGACCTTCCTTGTGAGATGGGCATTTCATCAGGTTGTACAACAGATGAGGAAAATGCAGTGTGCTTGTATTGCAATGGAAAATATTCAGATTATGGGTAAGGAGAGCAGTGAATAAATGCCTGATGAGTGCAATGTAGGCCCATGTGGGCTGTAGGGGGGCCGAAACAGACTACATTTGTATTGTTTGTAAAAACGAAAAACAATTTTTGAAAGAATCTGATTATTTGTAGATAATGTAATACACTGTAAAAAAAAAAAAAAAAAAAAAAAAAAAAAAAAAAAAAAAAAATCCGACCAGTTTTCCTGTAGGAATCGGAAAAATAGTTGCCCTTATCGCACCGGAAAATTTCCCGACCCAGCTTGGAATAAAATCCGTAAAAAAAAAGGAAATTGTCAATAAAACTGTATTTTACGGATTTTATTCCGAACTGGGTCGGAAATTTTTCCGGCACGATAAGGGCAAGTATTTTTCCAATACCAACAGGAAAACTGGTCGTATTTTTTTTTACAGTGTACTGTTTACTCACTAAATAATCATGGTTTATCTTTTTAAATCATGGATTTTCTTGCAATTTTGACGTTCCTTATAAACAGGACCCGATTAACCTCTGAAGTTACGGGAAACACAGTGTCATTTCGGGGCCCCTCCTTTCATTCAGGAACAGTTTCCTAAATTGGACATACCCGGAAACTCACCAATGCTACAAATCTTATTCCAAAGAGTGACTCAGTTGAGTTTACATATGTTTCATTAAGTAACTCTTTTATATTCCACTTACACAAAAATTGGATGCAATCAAGAATAAGTAAAAATTAAATTTTAAAAAAATCAAAAAAACCGACTGCGTAAAAAGCGATCTAATTAATTATTTCTCATCAATGTGAAACTATTTTTTATATTACTTACCTATTTTTTTTTATTTACTTGTATTGATGACTTTTAAGTTGTGTTTAATTGTTAGTTCCTATTTATAAATACTGTTTTGATAAGGCCTATGTCTACGAAGGTTAGAATTCTCAGTAAAGCTAGAGATCCTACCTACACAACTTCCAGGTTGTATAATATTTAAACGGAGCTTCTGCCTGTAAAATAGCCAATGAAAGATGGGCTTCATTTTGAAAGACCTATCCAATTGTATGCCACTCTATAGGGTGCGTATATTTTTTTTTTCGTCTCTACGCCATTTTGTATTTTACGGCCGCCATTTTGATTTTATAAAAACAAAACCTAGCCTATAACCATCGGACCATTAAGACAAATCGATAGAGACCTCATTCATTAAAATCCATCCAGCCGTTGGGATGCCTCGAGGGTATAAAGAAATCCACATACCCAGATACGCGTGAAACACGTAACCCTTCTTGGCAGTCGGGTAGAAATATGCAAAAATGATGTTGCATAGTATTAGCTTAAAAATGTAAGTTGGATAATGTTGGAATGCAACGTTAATTTTCTTTTACCCTCTGTTTCAGCGCATATCGTACAGTGGTGATTCTCGAAGCCGGCTCTGTGAATGAGAGTATGTTGTTCAGTTCTATTAAAAACATGTCAGCGCTTAGTCCCACTTAAGCTAGGTATATATTTTTGTCTTCGTGTCAGTGTAAATAAATAGTTTATGTCGAGCTATTCTGCTAACTCTGTGTGACCCATAAAACAACAGATAAAAATTTTGAATTCAGCATGCGTGCACAACATAAAATATCAATATTTTGATATACTTCTCTCAATTTTCGCTGTTGTAGTTTAAATTATTTATATTTTATGCTATGCATACAAGCCATACTCAATAATATTGAAATTCAATATGCGAAATAAACGCAGATTTAGCAATCTAATGTCACAATTACACCTCACTAAATTCAATATAAAATTTGGGGGCCTCTGTTTTCTCAATTTCAGGCCTCTTCAAAATTTTCTAAGGGAAGCACGTGCTTCTCGTGTTTATTCTGTAATCAGGGCCAGCTTATAACCCTATTCCATATAGTCCGACTGGTTCATATTACCCGAAAAAGGTAATTCCTTTTTTAAAATCTAAATATTTATATGTAGTTTTTTCATCCACTTTAAAGGTATTAAAAATGTGTTGAAAAATAGTCATAGTTTGTACATCACTAACTTTCAATGTATCTCAAATATTTTATGCTGACTTACAACTCAAAATATAAATAGTATTCCATAAAACCCAAACTTCCACTGTACAAACTTCTTTTATTAATTTCAAAGAAAAAAACATGGTTTTATACTGAACTCACAAAAGCAAACAAAATCCCTGCCGACTCGGCCTACAGGCATAAGTAGATTTCGAAGTTAAGCACTAATTTCACCAACTAAAACTAATTCAAGATTACATATAAATGCATTTAACAATTTTATCTGGCCGTTTTTGACGAGTTTTTAATTTCATTTTTCTCTAAGAGCTGGGTTTATCAGAATCATGCTAATACGATAATTTTTTCTTCAACAGCCATTTAAAAAAAAGTTTTATTATTATTATTGCTATAATACTTGGTCCTATCAAAAACGTGTCAGTATAAAATTTGTAGATAATATTAAGAAGATTTATCGTAAATTTAAGCGTTTTTTGATATCTTGTGAATTGACGATGTTATGTTATGGCCGATAGGCCCGATATAAGAATTTAAGCGAAGCAGATAAAATACAAGCCATTTTCAATGAATATGATTTTCTCGAGAAGTATAAATGTGCGTCACAAGCCGATGCGAGTTTAACAACATCAATACAGAAATGTAACATGTCCATCATAGAGATCGGCATCGTACAGTTGCAAGATGTCTGATTCCGAGTTTAATTTTTTTTCAGCAGACTCGTGCCAGGACGGAACTGGTGTTATCGATCTCAGGATGTGTAGAACAGTCATTGTGTTTTGTAGTTTTAATAGTGATAATGAACTTCTCTTAACAGTATCTTTGGAAATATACCTTAAGGAGTTTCTCAAATTCACTGCTCAGCAATGCGAAGCTTTCAGACACATTTTCTGACAAAATATTTAACTATAAAGGCATAAAATTGAGAGGCCTGCCTATTGAAGCCATTTGGAAACGAATACCTTTTTCCATATTTGATAAATTACTTACAGAGGTAAAAGAGATTCCTGTCACGCGACTGTACATTTTTCTCCTTTCCTGTGCCATCGCTTCCGGAAATTCGATTCAAAACGCTAACTTTGACAGTATTTTCAGAAAGATATATTGCTTTTATCTATGAAAAAAAAAACGACATTTACATAGCTTCTGAATAAGAATGCTTGCCAATCTTACGCGTTTCCGAAAAGAAAAGAATTCATAAATGTGTCGAAATGTAGCTCCTTTGGATTTGAGAAAAGCCTTAAAAATGAGAGAAATATTTTCACAAATCTACTTTTTATTATACAGCTTCAAAAGTTATGTTTTTAATAGTTTATTCTGATGAACTACATTAATCTTTTAATGAATCCTTATTTCCATTTTGAAATGTCTGTAGACACGATGACTAAAACACTGTAAGTAATCTGTAATGTTTACTATTGTGTGTTTTTTGTTTTGCGAACATCATAGTAATGTAAAATATACTGTAAAATGTTCCCATAAATATGTATGTAGTATTCATTAAAAGAATCGTAATTGTATATTGAGAAAAAACGGATTTTTTTTTTTTTTTGTAGAAATTCTGTCGGGCCGGGCCGGGCCGGGCCGGGCCTGTTTTCCCTGATTTTTGTACGGGCCGGGCCGGGCCGAGAACTAAAAATGCAAACGGGCCGGGCCGGGCTCGGGCCGAACTTCCCATTTTTACACCGGGCCGGGATACACCGGTTTACACCGGGCCAAGATAGCTTTCGTTCGGGCCGGGCCCGGGCCTCGAAATTCCGGCCCGTGCAGACCTCTACAACATACTATTCGAAAATGAGTTTACACTTGTTTTCTTAAGTATATATATATATAGAATCTTCGGTTATTAGAAAAATCACCAGTGCTTAATTTGCTCCGCACTTCACCGGAGCCCATTTCCGGTACTTCTTTATTTTCAGTGAATATTTAAATAACAGACAGAGCTCATCGAAACTTATAAATACTGTGCACCGGAACCTACTAGAACATCGTTCTATGTTGTATATAGAAAAAAAATCCTTGGCGGGTAAGATTTTCTAAAAATTCTCTTTATAAATGTTTTTGTTATTTGTTCGTTCATGAGATTGTACTATATATGTATACGCATAGCTGTCAACTATTCCTTTTTTGCTTCACCACTATTTCTAAATAGTAATTTGGCCTTATTTAATTACAGAATTCTGCGATTAAATACCGTTAAAACTAGACGAAGATTTCTATTTGAAAATCGGAAGTAGTAATTGCAAAAAATGTAATAATTGGCAGCTATGTATATGCATATATGTAGATATATTTAAAATAGTAATATATTTTTTTTATTAAAACAAAAAAAATTTTAAATATTTCTGTAATGTATGAATCACAAATATGAAAATGGTGAAAGCGGAGGGAGGGGCGGTTGCTACTGTTCTGTATTGGGACTCCGGTACTTTTTTTTTTTTTTTTAGAAATTAGGTCCTGAAACGCACTAAAATGTAATTCTGTGTAACAACATTTTACATTCTTGAAATATTTCTTTAAAGCATAAAAACCACAAGTGATATCTGTTGGGGACTTAAATTTGTGTTTCAATATCATTTTAGATGTTTTTAAAATATATATTTTACATAATGCTTTACTTTTTCATAGCTTTATTCAGTTTTTCCTGGCATGTTTGAATTTGAAAATTATCTGCAAAATATCTTGTACACTTATTTATTTATTTTATTCTTTGCTTTTATTTCATTTTATTTCATTTTAATCGGATTGATATGTAGCTCAAGTTTAACGAAAACTCAATTTTGTTATTTTTATCTTAAACTTAACTAATAAATACGTCAATTAAAAATAGCAAAAAATATGAAAATGTAGAGGAATAGCGTGTTTTAACCCTTTCCGAGGCAGTGTGCCCGGGTCAGGATACCTAATTTTAATTCCAAACTTACAAATAGCCCCACCAGTGGCTGAGAGGTTCTGCTCTCGAAGCTGGTAGACGGGAGGTGCTGGGTTCGAACCCAATCGCGCCCGTCGGCCTAATCGTTCGGAGTTTTCGTGGTTTTCTTCGAGCCATGGATTTCCATGGGTAAATACGGGTTAGGCTCCCTTAGAAAGACCTCCCACGGAGGGCACTCTCCCCTCGGGCCCATATCCCTAGTGTAGATAATCGGTCGTCAAAAATCAACCAACCAACCAAACTTACAAATGGCACCAAGAATATTTTAATAAAATTTTGCATTAACGATGAAAACATACAGTAACAAGTTTTTAATTTCTAAAAAAGTCGTATGTAAATTCCGGTGTCAGTCGATGATTTCATCATTTTACAATGAAATTTGTCTGTGCTGGAAAGGGTTAATGCAGAATTTAAATCACAGAAGTAACTGCGAAGGGGGAAAAATATTATCTTCCCTGAACTTCAATGATTAAATAACTTGACCAATTAATCTAGAAAACGGACCTTTATATTCTGGAATTTTTTCGCAAAAAGTAAAAAATAAATAAATATATTTTTTTTTAATTTGTTTAGACATTTTTATCTCAAATATCCCAAAGCTTGATATTCTGCACGTAGTTTTTTACTAAGGCAAATCTTTCAATTATGCTATTCAACAGCGTTATCGAATGTTTTGAATTAAAATTTTTACGGAATATTTCTTTTATTCAAATCCAGAGATAATTATAAAAAATGTACCGTTAACTTTTTTATTATTATTACGACATAACTGTATATTCTCAAAAATAAAAGAAAACATAAACCCTCGATAAAAGCAAATTTAATTACTTTAATTGTTTACTAATTGGCAACATCAACACATATTTCTTTTTCTTATGCAGAAGATCAATACTAGATGGCAGCACCACAATTTTTATATTCGTAATTTTCCTAACCTGAAGGGGGCCGAGAGGTTCTGCTCTCGAAGCTGGTAGACGGGAAGTGCTGGGTTCGATCCCAATCGCGCCCGTCGGCCTAATCGTTCGGAGTTTTCGTGGTTTTCTTCGAGCCGTGGATCTTCCATGCGTTAATACGGATTAGGTTCCCTTAGAAAGACCCCCACGGAGGGCACTCCCCCCGGACCTATATCCCTCGTGTAGATAATTGGCCGTCAAAAATCAACCCAACCCAACCCTAACCTGAAGGGCCCCACCAGTGGCCGAGAGGTTCTGCTCTCGAAGCTGGTAGGCGGGAGGTGCTGGGTTCGACCCCAATCGCGCCCGTCGGCCTAATCGTTCGGAGTTTTCGTGGTTTTCTTCGAGCCGTGGATCTTCCATGCGTTAATACGGATTAGGTTCCCTTAGAAAGACCCCCACGGAGGGCACTCCCTCCGGGCCTATATCCCTCGTGTAGATAATTGGCCGTCAAAAATCAACCCAACCCAACCCTAACCTGAAGGTGACTGACAGGTTCTGCTCTCGAAGCTGGTAGACGGGAGGTGTTGGGTTCGAACCCAATCGCGCCCGTCGGCCTAACCGTTTCGGAGTTTTCGTGGTTTTCTTCGAAACCTTGGATTTCCATGCGTAAATACGGGTTAGGTTCCCTTAGAAAGACCCCCACGAAGGGCACTCCTCCTAGGGCCTATATCCCAAGAGTAGATGATCGGCCGTCAAAAATCAACCAACCTAACCTGAAGTTTCTAACTTTTTTAACGGGGTTTTTTAATTATGTTTTCTTTGTTTATATTTGCACTAATCAAAAGGTAGTAAGAAAAAGAACTTTGTTTTAAATTACTTATATATTTAATTCATTATAGCTAAAACATTTAATATAAGATAGTTGATAGCGGAAAAAGAGTTTTCCATAAAAAATACAATTCTGAAACTTTGACAATGTTTCAGATTTTGGAAGCTATTTATTGATGTATTTTTATTATTATTCAATTTTACCGCAATCTTTTGCGTCTAATTACCCTCTGTCTGGATCGCATGTATATGGGGTCCAGTAATGATGCGGATGTGTGCCCTTAAATATAGTACTGAATGTTAGAATTGCTAGCTTAAAATTTAAACATCATCATATTACAGAATCTGGCAATGAACCTTAATTAACTCATTTATGCCTAGCGCCCTATTGCCCCACCAGTGGCCGAGAGGTTCTGCCCTCGAAGCTGGTAGACGGGAAGTGCTGGGTTCGATCCCAATCGCGCCCATCGGCCTAATCGTTCGGAGTTTTCGTGGTTTTCTTCGAGCCGTGGATTTTCCATGTGTAAATACGGATTAGGTTCCCTTAGAAAGACCCCCACGGAGGGCACTCCCCCGGCCCTATATCCCTCGTGTAGATAATCGGCCGTCAAAAAATCAACCAACCAACCAACCTAGAGTCCCATTTTTGGGACGTTTCAAATTTTAATGCATTTTTATAATTTTTTTCTTCTTTATAACATGAAAAATACATGAAATCATTATTTATAAATGTCTTTACCTATAACCGAGAGATAACAGCACAAGGTGGATATTTATTTGCTTAAATTAAGGCTTTTTTCGGTGTTTATAGATTTTTAATTTTTCAAGAGGGCGAAATGTAAAAAGTAAGTTTATTTGTATTTTTTCTATCATGGACCCAAAATCGCAAGTTATAATCTTAGCTTGTGGACTTTTTTGAAATACGTATTTTTTTAAATTGCGAAATTAAATGTTCAAGCCTATTTTTTATGCATTTTTGTAAGGCACAAATGGGCACATATTTTTGTTAGAAATTTAGGAGACAGTTATTTATGCAATCTCCTTTCGAAGATATTTATGAAATAAATTGTTATTAAGTCTGCAATACTATTATTCTTATTTTATTATTAATAATATTTATAACGTTATTAGTCTCTGCAAAGAAATAAATATATATATATTTTTTGTAGTTCATTAAAATACTAATTATAGTACATAATATACAATTTAAAAACATTTTAAATATAAACATAGGCAAAATATATAATTATGCATATTATTCTACTAGAAATACTCATATTTAGTTCTTTTACATTTTATTAATAAATACAAAAAAAATTTAGCTTAGTTTTTTTTAGTATTTCCAGTTCATTTTGCAACATTTTAAAGTGATATTACCAAAAAATTTGAGAAAACAAAAATTCAGGCACAAATGGGTTAGAGCCAATTTAATTACGTTCATTCTTTAATAGATGGCAACACTATACACATTTCTTTTACTTGTGCAGAAGACTAACACTAGATGGCAGCACCACAACATTTCCATGTTAATAATTTTCATTATACGAAGTTTACAACCTCTTTTAATAAGATTTTATTTTTTTATTTACACTAATCGAAAAAGTAGTGAGAAAAATTCTATGAAATTTAAATTTAAATGATTTATATAATCGATTTATCATAGTTAAAGTATTAAATATAAAATAGTTGATAGTCGAAGATGATTTAATAAGAATGAAAAGAAAAAAAAAATCTTTTTTTTTTTTTTAATACCAAAAGTGATTCTACGAAATTACACTAGATTCCACAATTTTCATGAAGCATCGACAATATTTCAAATTTTTAAAGCTATTTATTGATATCTATAATAATAATTATTATTATTATTATCATCAGTGCTTGATTTACGGCAGGGCATTCGGGGCACGGGCCCAAGGCGCCTGATTTTCTGGGGCCCCCAAATGCTGCTGAAGGTTTTTCAATTGTTGTCCAAAATCTGATGAAGTTTTAGTATCTAATGGAATTTTACATTTCATTCTACATTCTATTGTGTTCATATTGTATTTTTATAAAGTTGTATATTTTGTCTGAAACATCCATTTATAATTACTTTATTATAGTGAATATTTTCTTTTATCTTTATCACTTTAAAAATGCATTGTATTTTTAATTCTTATTTAATCCTGTTCCTGTTCTCCTCAGATTATTTGGGGGTTGATGAGGGTAGCTCGCAGGCAGGAGAGCCTCTTAATATTTTAAATAATTGTATACAGCTTGGTGTTGTCGAGAATTTATGATTAGTTGTTGCATACTTTATAATTCCATATATATAGCTTTGTAATGGATAAAAGATAATCAACACCACACAATTTATTATAAAACGTCTACTCATTTAAATTTCATAATTGTGGAATAATTATTTGGACTACTTGCGGATACGCCCGGAAAATTTGGCGTTTTTTTTTTTTTGGCAATTTTTTAATGAATATTTTAAAATAATTATTAAAGTCAATAAAGCTTATTTTAGTACCTTTTTTCAATTTTTTTTTCAATCCCCCTGTCAGTATCGGTATCCAGGGCCCCAAAATTCGTAAATCGGTTCCTGATTATTATTACTGTTCAATTTTAGAGAAATGTTTTGTCTCTAATTATTACACGTGGTCATCACTGCAGAGATATGGGAACTCCAGTTATGTTGTGGATGTAGACCCTTAAGTATGGTAGTGTAATTGTCGAATAAGTACTTTTTTAAAAAGTCACAGTTATTAGCTTAAAATTTAAACATCGTCATATTACAAAATCTAGAATGGAACTTCAATAAAAGCCAATTTAATTACTTGAATTCTTTAATAGAGGGTAGCGCTATATATATATTACTTTTACTTATGCAGAAGACTAACACTAGATGGCAGCACCACAACATTCTCATATTTATAATTTTCATCGTCTGAAGTTTATAAACTTCTTTTAATAAGGTTTTATTATTACTTCTTTTTTTGTTTACACTAATCGAAAAGCTAGTAAGAAAAAAGTCTATGAAACGTAGATTTAAATGATTTATATATTTCATTTATCATAGCTAAAATATTAAATAAAAAGTAGTTGATAGTCAAGGATGAATTAATAAGAAAGAAAAAAGAAAATCTTTTTTCTTTTTTTTTTTTTTTTTTTTTTTTGCTAATAAGAAAAGTGTTTCCTAGAAATTACACTACATTCCACAATTCTGATGAAGTTTTAACTCAAAAAAGTTTTATCTCAAATTTTAAAGCTATTTATTGGTATCCACAATAATTATTATTATTATGATTACTGTTCAATTTTAGCGAACTGTTTTATCTCTTATTATTATCAGTGGACATCGCTGCAGAGATATGGGATTCAAATTATGTTGTGGATGTGGACCCTTAAGTCTGGTATTATATAGTGTAATTGTCGAATAACTACTTTTTTAAAAAAAGTTATTAAATTAAAATTTAAACATCGTCATATTGGAAAATCTGTAAAAGAACCTGAATAAAAGTCAATTTAATTGCTTTAATTCTTTAATAGAGAGTAGCACTACAATATATTACTTTTACTTATGCAGAAGACTAACACTAGATGGCAGCAGCACAACATTCTCATATTTATAATTTTCATCGTCTGAAGTTTATAAACTTCTTTTAATAAGGTTTTATTATTACTTCTTTTTTTGTTTACACTAATCGAAAAGCTAGTAAGAAAAAGTCTATCAAACGTAGATTTAAATGATTTATATATTTCATTTATCATAGCTAAAATATTAAATAAAAAGTAGTTGATAGTCAAGGATGAGTTAATAAGAGAGAAAAAAGGAAATCTTTTTTTTTTTTTTTTTTTTTTTGCTAATAAGAAAAGTGTTTCCTAGAAATTACACTACATTCCACAATTCTAATGATGTTTTAACTCAAAAAAGTTTTATCTCAAATTTTAAAGCTATTTATTGGCATCCACAATAATTATTATTATTATTATTACTGTTCAATTTTAGCGAACTGTTTTATCTCTTATTATTATCAGTGGGCATCGCTGCAGAGATATGGGACTCAAATTATGTTGTGGATGTGGACCCTTAAGTATGGTATTATATAGTGTAATTGTCGAATAACTACTTAAAAAAAAAAAAAAAAGTTATTAAATTAAAATTTAAACATCGTCATATTGGAAAATCTGTAAAAGAACCTGAATAAAAGTCAATTTAATTGCTTTAATTCTTTAATAGAGAGTAGCACTACAATATATTACTTTTACTTATGCAGAAGGCTAACACTAGATGGCAGCACCACAACATTCTCATATTTATAATTTTCATCGTCTGAAGTTTATAAACTTCTTCCCAGATAGCATTTTTTGCTTTTTAAAGCCTTTTTACAACCATGCTACGTAAATGTTTGAATGCTTTTTAAAGGCTTCGCATGAAAAGTTTGTAAATGTTTTGTAAAGGATTGAAAAAGGTTGCTAGTTGACGCTATCTGAGGGAGTTTGTAAGCGTTTCATGATAAGCATGTGAAAAGGAAGAAACGAAAGGGTAGTTAGAGGAGTTACAATCAAAGATTGATGAAAGGCTTTTATTACAAGCGTGTATAAAAAAATGAAAATGAGGTTTTTATAAATCATAAAATCTTATTTGATAGAAAAATGAGATAAATAACTCAACTTAGAATTTTTCTGAGCTGAGCATATTTTTTTGGTTGTTGTTTGTTCCCGTGGAAAATTAAATTTTAGTCAAATATTATCTATACATTGAAAAAAACTGGTTTTTATTAATCCACATGTTTATCAAATTGCTTATTTTAATTAATATGTTCATTTTTTACCTTGAAAGAAATTCTTACATCCCTGTCCTTTACTATGTATGTATAAAATATATGTTTAATTTTTATCAATTCGCTACATTATTAGATCCTATTTTAATAATAAAAAAAGCTTAATAATGTTAAGAGGATACTTCACTCGCACAGAAACACCTGATTGCTAATGTTAATCCGCTGAAAGATTTTTTTTTTAATATCTCGCTTGCTTTTTTTTTTTTTTTTTGCATTGCATACCTGCAGTTTTGATACAAAGGCCATTTTTCGACTTTGTTTTACAAGGTTTTTTTGCTTATTAGGATATATTCAGAACTGCTTTCAAAAGCGAAAATACTCTAGTGAAAAAAAAAAAAAAAACACATTGCAAACAAAACTGAAAACTTAAAAAAAAAAAAAAAGGCGTTTGTACAGATTGACAAGTAACGAATAATAAAATTTACAATATTGAAAGGCAAACGAGATATTTAGAAAAATTCTCCCATAGGATTAACATTAGCATGCAAGTGTCTACGCATGAGGGATGTGTAATCCCATTAAAAAAAATTTCTTAAGGAAAAACACTTTCATTTGAATAAAAACCATTCCAAGTAAAATTTTAATTAATTATCAGCAGTGAAATTACTGAAGATTAAATACGTGAAATTTTTTACATTGCTAACTCGGCGCAAATCAACAGTGCATTGGAGCACTATTTCAAAGATCCCGGTTCAACATTTTTCACTCTGTTTATTTATGCTTAGTTAGCAACTTGAAAAATTTCACGTATTTAATATTAAAAAATCATTCTTATACACATAGGCATAGAGTCTTGAAAATTATTGGTAACTTAAAATTAAAAAAAGCAAAGGGATTTTTTTTTGTCATTTATCCTTTAACAAAAGAAAAAGGAGAAATTCAATAAAATAAAAAAACTAAAAGCTTTTTTATATTAGAGGGTAAGAAAAAGTATTTAAAATGTTACAGGGACTTGAGAACATACAACTCTATGTCTATGCTTATACATAGTAAATTTAATTATACTTTCAGTTACTTACCTTTTGAATCCAGTTCACTATTCAGGATCAGATAATTTTTTATTGTATACATATATAATGAAATCTTGTGTTTACCTACAATAAATAGCACATCAAATATGTGGAATTCCAATATAGTGTACATTTAATGACTGTAGAAGATTGTATATTTTTTATATTACTACTTCATTAATTTTTTAATTCTTTCATTTATTAAACTTATTTCTTAGAATTTTCAATTATTATTTAGAGAATATTGTCAGATTTATAAAATAAATCCTCCATAGGATTCTGATTGATGACCACAGGAATATATTTAGTCTTTTCTCTGAAAATAGTTTAATGATGCAACATACAAAAGAATTTTTTTACAAATTCATTGATCTTTCCAGCATTTTTACATAAAAATAGTAATTTCTTGCTTGTTTAACAATGTAAATTACATATTACAGTAAGACAAATTTCAAAAATCATCTGCCTTCCTCCCTTCTCCAATGTTTTTCTTTTACCAGAGAAATATTATCCTATGTACAACAGAGCAAATACTAAACTAACATTATTTTTTTTTAGTTTTTTAAAGTATAATTTAACTCACTTAAATTGTTCTTTTTCTGATTGTAATTATTTTTAATAACTTAAGACTGAAGCAATGAAAAATAGTCTCGAAAACAAATGAAACATCATTCAGTTTATAAAATTCTATTTATTTACATATAAAGAATTAATATAGTAATTTATTTACATATAAAGAATTGATATAATTAACAGGTACTTCATTAAATTTTTCTTCTTGATTCATTCTTTTCTCTCTAGAAAAAAATAAAAAATAAAATTATAAACACACAAATTACATACGTATAGTAAAAGTAAATAAAGTACAGTGTGACCTCGAAAATCCAGCATCAAAGTCATCTCGCCGCTTTTTTTTTTTACACTTCCACCTTATAGGAAAAAGAATAATAATAAATCGTTAAACAATTAAAAATTTCGAGATTGAAAGCAATGGATTGGCTGACTGTGAGATCGCAGATGCTATGCTAAATTGAATCCCTTCTGAGTACAGAAGAAAAGGTATCAGTGGAAAAATGCTTAAATTTGACTGGAAAACTAACATCTGCTTTAGATAAATAAGACTATATTTTCAATATTCTACATTTGTGTAAAATTAAAACTTGTTAAAAAGCTGTTCAAATAATTGAAGCAAATAAAATTGACATCGATGTTTAGGAAATTACACGAGAAGAAATGATATAGTATACTAGATTTTTTTTTTTGTAACATAGAAAATATGAATAGAAACTTTTAATTTTAATATTTTTTAAAATATTTAATTTTCTATTTTTCTCACATAACTATTACTTGGGTAGGAATTAAATTACGAATAACGGCACCATTAAGACTATTAAAAGTATTTTTGAAGTCAGAAATTCGGCATCGTCATGGTCCTGACAATGCCGGATTTTCGAGGTTATACTGTACACAATAGAGAGTAGAGAGTGACACAGACAGAATCTTCATCTGGGATTGTTACTCATAAAATGAACGTTTTGATTTTGTGATACAAAAAAAAAAAAAAAAGTCCCTACATAATGAAAAGCACAAATAACCATAATAAATCTAGCCTTTATGTGTTTAAAGGTTTCATAAAAGAGCATTTTCTTATATCTTCAGATGATAGGGGAAAAAAAAAAAGATTATATTCTATCAGCAGAGGGAGTACTGAAGAGTGTATAGTGTACACTAAAGAGTAAACACTATAGCTACAAACAGGATGGTTCAGTGATATATATAAATGGATACATATCCGATATTTATTTTCAAAATATCATGAAGTTTGATATTTATTTTCAAAATATTGTGTATATTTTCAGTCGAGCGAGAGTAAATGGATTTTTCGACTTTGTCGTTCTGTAGATAAAGAACTTTTGCTCTGGCAATATGACAATTTCAGCCCCCCCCCCCCCCAAAAAAAACCCAGTAAAGTACCAATTATATGTCTTTCCGGAAACCTTTCTAAAACGATGCATAACTGAGAAAGGTGTATAATCGAAATTTTAGTCGGCTAAGGTGCAAAATCTTTGACTGTAGAAATACAATGCTGCAATCGCACAAATTGAATTTTCATACCATTTTTGATTGTTTTAAATACATTATATATTGAAAAAAAGTTAGCCCTTTGCACTCGAGGACTCCGGAGCGGAGCCATTTAAAATTTGTCTTCAAACTTGAGGGCTCCACTGCGGAGGCAATAAAAATAATTTTGTGATATCTGTCTAGAAAGGCCAAGATTACATATTGGCAATTGCTTCAAGAGGTATCACACTTTACGATTACAAAATGTAATAATTTTTAGTTTTTTTTTTTTTATATATCATAAATTTGTATTCGTATTCATAAAGAATTAAAAAAATAATAAGATATAACTAAAATCACTTTGAGTTGCTGGTAATACAAATGAAAAAAACCTTTGAGTGCAAAGGGTTAAAATATTAAAAAAAATAATTAAATAATTTCTAAAATTGAAAAATAAAAGTTAGAATTATCAAACCTTTCATATCAGTTGCATACCTTGTTAATTAAACTAATTTTTAATCATCGTTTGACAAGCCGATTTACTTTAAAGACTTAAGCAAAGCATTATTTCAAGAATCAGAAGTAAATTTGCTTCATATACTTTTTATGCTTTCTGTATATTAGTAAAATATAGTAGTATAGGCTTGTTTACGCGTAGATGTAATAGTTTTTCTATTTATTGAACATCATACTGTATATTATTCATAATTTAAACTAGACTAAAAGTAGAACTTTTGTTTATACAAGAAGTTTAACATAAAAGAAGGTAGAGGGAGGAATGGGACATGTTTAATTCTTTCTTTTTAATAAGATGAATGTAAACTGCTAATATGCAAATATTTTTAGAAGGTAATATATTAATTATAACATTATAAATATATTCATTTACTTCAAAACATAAATAAATTGAACTGATGATTTTTTTAATGCTATCTCTGATTGACAAACCTGAATTTTCCTTCCAGTGATGAAGTTACTGAAATTTGATATTGTAGCACAGACATCAACCTACAATCTTTGTTAGACTGTATATATAGCCAACAATAGACTATTTGCCCCTTATCATACATTGTTTTATAGCTGTCCCATACCTCCCTGTTAGTGGGAAGGTATGGGACACATTTTGAAATTTATAATTTCTTTATAAAATTGTTTCTGCAAATTATGTTTCTATATTGTTCAAGGACATTAGAGAGTGTTTCATTTTGTATTCTATATATCAAAATTTTGTTTATGTGTCAAATAAAGTTGATTTTCTTATTTTTGTAAAAAGCATCACATTCCTCCCCACTCTCCCCTCAAGGTCAAGTAAATAATAATTAATGTATAATTAAATATGCATAATAAAGATGAGATACATTTTCCAGTAATTATTCAATGGAACTTTCCTCATAAAGGTATCATATTAATTCACATCAAAGTCGTAAAGTAAGGAAGTTTTATTTCAGGTTTAGCCAGTCTTAATAATAATAAAAGCTTGATTAATACATAAATATATTTGATAAAAAGATTGTGATTACCAATTATCAGCAATATCTTGATTTTTTTCAGAAATAAATTTAGACGACAATTTGGTTGGATTTAGACAAAAATTACTTTCTTCACGAAAAAACAATGAGTTCAGTCATATATCGAGAATTACATACAGTAGACTCCCTCAAATCCGCACAGCTTGGGACCAGTGGTTGTGCGGAATTTAGAATTTTGCACATTTCTGATCATTACTTTGTTTACATTTTTAAAACAGTAATTTGAATGTAATAATGCATTCAAAATTATACATAATGCTTGCAATATGGTAAAATATTAAAATAATTAAGTAAAGTAATAAACTACAATGATAAAAAGTAAGATAATTTTGAAAATGATTAAAATATTGAAAGTAAAGGTCAAGTAAATGATCAATAATGTATAATTAAATATGCATAATAAAGGTAAGATACATTTTCCTTGAATTATTCAATGAAATTTTACTCATAAAGGTAACCTATTGATTCAAATCAAAATCATAAAGTAAAAAAGTTTTAATTAAAATCTTAAAGTAAAAAGTTTTCAAAAAAATGGGTTGCTCATGGAGGGAGTTCAAATGGGATGGTCTCTGAATGGAGGTAAAATTAGTATTGAGCCTATGGGAATAAATTTCGTTCCATGAAAAAATGATCGGTCAAGGAGGTGGTCGCACAGGGAGGTTTCACTATATATATGTGTGTGTGTGTGTAAATATATGTATATATTTAACACTGGCGTACAGTTACAGAAAAATACAAACTTTCATAGGAAAAAGAAAACATTATTCGTACCATTGAGCATGAACTCACAAAAACAAATTTTGTTAAAATATATAATAACCAACCTGTTAAATTAGAACAACTGTCTGTTCCTCTTCTTGCTGGGCAATTTTAGATTTTGTACCCTCTGTTAGGACTTTGTTCCAACATCATCTGTAATTTTCTCAACATGCTAGCAACCATGACTTCAGCATCTTTACCAGATGATGTCATTAGTTCTTGAAACTAAAAAATAAAACATAAAATAATAACAATGAAGAAAAAACTTTTAAACCCTTCATGACAAGCCTCCCTTGTACCACTATTTTCAAATAGTGACTTTTTCCTTATTTAATAAATTTATATTAAATAAGGTAAAAATGGTACTTTTTAGTTAGCCGGTCGCCAGTGTTATGTATACAAGTATATATACATATATATGTATGTATATCTAACACTGGCGCCCGGCTAACCGAAAAGTACCGTAAAAATTACCATTCCGATATAGTAATAGTTACAAGGACTGTGTACACACTTTATATCACACATATGTTGTCACGAAGGGCTAACATTACAATACATTTTGTAATGTATTTTTGTACCAATTTATATTTATTATCAACTACACCGGTAGCAGAAAGTTAGAGATGGGAGTCGCAGATTTTCTTTTTTCGTTTGCAGGTTATTTTTCTATTGAACCCTTATTTCGCTTTATATTATGTTTGGCTCTTTCTTACTTAATACAAAAACTTAAGATTATTATTAGTAAAATTAATAAAATGCATAATAACATTTTTAAAAAAAGGTGATCGTTTGATTAACACTTCGATTGTAAAACTTGCAACCTGTCAAACCTGTTTTACCTGCAGATTATTTTCTGCCTCTGAAGTATCTGTTGCAAACACTTGGAGGATTTTCTGCTATTGGGTCAACTACTAAAAGTACACTTATTAAAAGTATGTACTAACTTTATTTGGTGAAATTGGTTGTCGGGATAATCAGGTAGTACCAAAAGAAGTAGTAGTATGAATTTCCTGCCCTGTCAGTTTTCACACTGATCACACTGCCAGTACAGATAAAATTATGGGGGGAAGGGACAAGAAGGGTAAGGTAATTTCATATTTATTAATTAAACAACAATAATAATAAACCAAGTTTTAATTTGTATGAATTTACAAAACATTTAATTTTTAAATAATTCTTATTTTGATTTCATTTTTTCCAATTTACTATTAATAACTAAAAGTATTGATGGGCAATTTTAAAATTAACAAGCTAACTGATAAGCATTTAAGGCTCATGATTTTATAGGCTGTGCTTAATATAACGGTATCACTTCAGGGAGATGGAGTTTGGCACTTGATATCTTAAGATATCTCTAGGGTGAGGGAGAAGATTCATTTTCGATATTGTTACCATTTTTGATCCAACCAAAATATTCATTTTTCTATTTGTAACTGTTTCTTTACATCAAAATATTCAGTTATCTATTTTTATGAAAATACTAAGTTATTATTAAAATCATTAAATGATTATATATACAATTATTTCATTCTGAAATGTGAAATACCTCAACGTTTGGCTTTCCTATTTTTTTTAATATATATTTGCATATAATCCGCTGTTGGAGAAACCAGATAGTACGTTTGAAGTGATACTTGCGCTTATTAGTAAAATAAAGAGGAAGAATGTTGTCTATCTGTTTTGTTGATAAGAGCGGCAAGAAACAATATATCTGTTGAATACATTATGTAACAAAGAGCTATTTTTAAATACTTTTAAAAAATTTTATTGATATAAACTTATTTTATATTTAATATAGTGATATTTTACATACTCTTTCTTCTTTATTAGAAAATTTTATAAATAACAGATATATAACAATATGTTTACATATAACTGAAAATATGTAAAAATAAAATGAAAGGAAAAAAAAAGAACTTTGAGACACTGATAACAATATGATTAGTGATGGAAGGGTGGGACATAATCCAGGAATGATAATGTAAGATATTGTAAAAGCCGGAAAGATTACAAAATTACTATAAAGTTGGTAACGTTATATATGTACAGCCTCTTAATATTAAAAGCTTTGCCGATTCTCAATCAGCTGGCAAAATGACATACGAAAATTAATTTCTACTGTAAATATATGTTTATTTTTAATAAATAATTTTTTTATTCTTCACTACACATAGCAAATTTATTTTTTGAGATGTATACATGCACATGATTTAGTGGGGGTTTTTTGCAGAAAAACTTTTAAATAATTACTTGTGTTTGAAGACAGTTTTTAAATTTTACATATAGCAGCTACTATAAATATAGGAATAGCGAAAAGGGTGTTTGTGCAATAAGGATAAGATATTCTCAAATAAATTTAATGAAGGACATTAAAATTATACAATTATTGGCACAGATGTCATATTCGCATATAATTGAAAAAAAAAAAAAGATTTCTGTTTGGATGTTATTTTAAAATTACAACAGAAAATCATCTGTAAATATATATATAGACGCTAAAAGGGATAACAAACAATATACCTACATTTTGATAAATACATTTAAATGAAATGATCTACGTGTTTTATACGCTATGCACAGCATATAGGGTAGATGTGCCAGTAATGGACACCCTTCCAGTAATGGACACCCCTTGATGTTTTTGGTTCATAAAAAAATAACTAATAAATATTTAGCTTTAATTATTTTTTTTATAATTCCCCCTTGTATGTTTTATAAAACTGGGTTATTGTTGACACTTTTAATCAAACCAATCAGGAAGCAGAAAATAATGTTTCAAAGTTTCGCTGTTTTTCTGTGAAAATCTTAATGAAGAGGCTAAGAGTTGGCTTCGTTTAATCAATTTATATATTATTTATTTTCTTACAAAATTTGAATGTTTTTGTTTGAGTAGCAATCGAAAACTTTGAATTTTATATACCAATGGCCATTTACAAAATTTCATTTATTTTTAAGATTTTAAGAGGGGTGTCCATTACTGGGATGGTTAATTAGTCATTTTCCAGTAATGGACACCCCATGTAGACATTGCTAAAAATGCAATTTTAGTGATGTTTATAGTGCATAAAATACTTTGGCTTAACTGCAAACCTAAATAATCAAATTTAATTTTTAAATTATACTTACCAAAATGTAATAACACCAAAACTTTTATAAATAGCTGCTTTTAAGTTATTTTATGAGATTTCAATATTTTATTTTATTTATTACTATTTTTTTTTATGTAGTACATATACCTTGCATATTTTATAATCCGGCAATCAAACCAGCCAGGAAGCAAAAAATATTGTTTACGAGCACAGTCAAAGAGGGGTTCATAGGGCTTAATCCCTCTCCGTTTAAATAAAAGCAATTAAGTTACAGAAGCTATTAAAAATCTATTTTCTGTCTTAAACGTTTCCTTATTTTTAAAAAAAATGTAATACTATTAATGAAAGTTACAGGTGTAATATTCATGAAACTATAGTAAATCTGCAGATCATTGGCCTCAAACATCAGTACTACAGTTTTATTTTGAAATTAATTTAAATACTAAATAAATTTTTATTTAGTATTTAAAATATTCAACTCACAATATCACTTCTTTCATATTTGTAATATTAATTATTATAAATGATATATCAAGTACAGTCTGGAAGATTGTTAAAAATAGGGACACAAAACTAAACATTTAAAAATAGTGGCACAAAACTAAACATTAATATTCCAAAACTTTTTTTTAATTACCCTTTAAATCCACCACTGTTACAATAATTTGATAGCTGTAATTGCCTGATATTTAGTATTTTAATCTATCCATCTAAAATAATTAAAACTATCGATCTTCTGATAATTTCAATAATTGATACAAACAATAAATGATTATCACAAATACTTTATTAATTACTGGTATCCTAAATGTTAAATTTATTTGAAAATAACTATTTTGTTTCATTAGTATGTATTCATTAAATTCTGGCTCTAAATAGTCATAAAAACAATTATATTTATTACTTTTTAGGGGGTGTCCATTACTGGAACAGAGGGTGTCCACTACTGGGCCAGAGGGTGTCCATTACTGGGCTTTTGATATATTTCTGTTATTTAAAATTAAATTTCTATTCATATTGGGAAATGAGGCTATAAGAATGGTTAAATATTGTCGATAGATTAATATAATATTGAAAAAACTGGAATATAATAATTTTAACTATTAATAAAAAAATAATTTTTAAAGAAATTCCTTAAGGGTGTCCATTACTGGCACATCTACCCTATATTTTCAAATGAATGTAATTTGTTGAAGGTCAAAGTCTGTTTTGATTTGTAAATCAGTCCACAGCAAGGGGGTGGTGGTGATTTTAAAACTTTAAGTATACATTCCTTATTTTTTGAAGACTTTAAGAAAAAAAGATAAAATTTATTTTTACAAGTTTAAAATAATTAAACATAAAAACAAAATTGTGTTTAAGACTTAAGTGTTTTTAATTATAAAAACACTAGTTAGCCTCGATCATAATTAAAAATGTTTTATTATAATAAAATATGTTCCTAAACACTTACTCCTACAAAAAACTCCTTACACTTTCTCGATTTCGTATTTTATGGTTCATTTACATTACCATTACGTCAATCCTATGTGTTAAAAGTATATATAATGGAACTGCAGTTATGTTATCAAAATACATTTGAAAATTCGCGATGGTTACGAAACGTGAAACGATACGTTATAACATGTTTTAAGTAAATCATGTTTATAGAAGTTAGTTTAATTTAAAGATGTAGCATGCTGTATAACATAATTAAACAAAATAGCGTTGAATCAAATATCATCTTTTCCTCATGGGTAACTTACACAGAAATCTTAAATATAAGACAGTACAGAAGAAAAAAAGACTACAGTAAGAACGATTTAAACAATAATGATATATACTAATAAGTAAAAGTAATGGCAAACTTACCGCATTTTCTGTAAATGTTAGAAACTTGACACAACGAAAGCTTTCAAAACAGACGCCATTGGGAGACGCTACGCCTACGCTGGTCGGGAAAAGAATTAAGTTGCGCATGCGCAAAAATCGTACGGATCATAATGATTTCCGAACATGGGTTGGCTACACGATTATCACGAAAACCTTTGCAGGATAGTTAGAAAGTAAAGCAAAAACGACCCTTTTCGGAAACCTTACATGCTATCTGGGTTTTAATAAGGTTTTATTATTACTTCTTTTTTTGTTTACACTAATCGAAAAGCTAGTAAGAAAAAGTCTATGAAACGTAGATTTAAATGATTTATATATTTCATTTATCATAGCTAAAATATTAAATAAAAGGTAGTTGATAGTCAAGGATGAGTTAATAAGAAAGAAAAAAGAAATTCTTTTTTTCTTTTCTTTTTTTTTTTTTTTTTTTTTTTTTTTTTTGCTAGTAAGAAAAGAGTTTCCTAGAAATTATACTACATTCCACAATTCTGATAAAGTTTTGACAGTATCTCAAATTTTTAAAGCTATTTATTGGTATCTACAGGGGGGTACCATTCGTGCGATGCGCCAACTGTAAAGATTCCTTAACTGCTCGCGCATTACGTCACGTGGCGGACAGATTCGCATCGCTTCGCTCGTTTCAATAGTATTCTGTATGCTGTTCTGCGTTGGATTTTTTTTTCTGTGAATGATTTTAATTTTTATATTATTTTAACAGCCTTTTTTTAAATAAAACCTAGTGAATGCACTATATCAACGTGTTCTAATAACTCTCGGAGAACACGTATACAGATTTATCAATACAGAGTCTACAATACATAACAGTACAGAGTCTCAAATCCGGAAGTCGAAATTCCGAATTCTTCAAAATCCGGGCATTTTGTTAACTGGCGATTATTATTCTGGAAAATCGCAAAGGACAAAATTTACTATACTAAGCTACAATTTTAAAACCGAATTCCTTTTACGAGCGTCAAAAAATTCCTGCAGAACGCGAAAATCTCTAAGAACTGCATAAAAGAATCGCGAGAAATTCAGAATAAACTTTAATGAAAGAAAAAAAAAAAGAGGACAGCATTTACTATATTAAAATAAAAGATTAAAACCTGATTTCTTTCACAAATGCAGACAAATCGCCATGAAGTGGGGGGAAAAAAGTTCGAAACTTGCAGAGAAGAAAATTTATTATATTTCGCTAAAAGTTGGTAACCGAGTTCCTTTTACAAATCTCAAAATTCTAAAAATCGCATAAAAAATTCGAGAAAAATGCGAAAATCTCTGTACGAACTCCGAATAAACTTTATTAAAAAAAAAATGACAAGATTTAATGCAATAGTGGGCTAAAAAAATAAAGCCGGATTCCTTTTACTCATATGGAAAAATCGCCGCAAAAATTTAAAAAAGAAAACGTCAAAAATTGCATAAAAAATTAAAAAAATTTCTTTTGTTATAGGGATTTTTTTTACCTTTAAAAAAAATTCCTCTATTAAAATATTTGCTTTAGCATTATCTTTTTTTACTTTCTTTTATCTATAACAGAAGAACGTATTGTAGTCGAATTTTTGTTCGACTTCCAGTTTTCGACGGATTTACACGTTTTAAATGTCAGAGATCCCGAAAAACATGTTTTTACAAAATATCTGTCTGTCCGTATATGTGTATGTCTCATTATATCATCGGAAAGTATACGAAGTTATGTATTTTTGACTATGGTCAGCATGTCAAGGTTAAATTTGGGGATATTCCGCCGGGAGGGGGCGCTGTAATAGCGATTTTTGTTCATTTTCATTATTGATTCACCGGAAAGCATACAAAGTTAGGCATAGATTTGAACCAACCTTCATACGCATACTTTTTACTATTGACGCCAGATTCCAGTTGAAAATGGATATGTAACCCTGGAAGGGAGCGCTGTGATTGCAATTTTTCGTAGTTTTGTTGTACATCAGCTACTGATGCAGCGACATGCATTTCGTATCTATAACTAACTCGGCGATTCGCAAACAGAATAACGATGATATTTATTTTATTAAATATTATATTCGTGTTACTCTGATTAATAAAATGAAGCAGAAATTTAAGATGAAAATTAATGTAGGGTTGAAGTATTAGCCTATAAGGAGTGCTTAATTTGCGTTAGATATTATCGTTAATATATTCTGTTTGATTCTCAGCTCCGCTACTTCTTTGTTTTTAGTGGAAATTTAAATATTGGTCTGAATTCCCCGGCGCTCACTCCGGAATTTAGCGGAAATAGTGTTTCTAAAAAATCAAAGCCTAAATTTTTATTTCTTTTTTCCCATCTCTAATATTTTGCGTTCTTTCCTACCAAAGCGCTTACGTATGTGACATAGTGTGTCCTGTGTAGGTTTTTTTTTTCAATGGTTTCAGAATGGCGACGAGGAATGTCAGAATTAGTCGCAACTGTTTCTGCCGTTTTTATTCGCTGCTTTTTGTTCGTGTTTTTAAAATATTCTCTCTGATTAACTTTCTAGCTCTGCACGGTGCTTAATTTGCTCCGATCACAGGAGCGCAGCTCCAGTACTTCTTTATTTTTAGTGAATATTTAAATATTAGTCAGAACAGACCAGAGTTTATAAATACTGCACACCAATACAAAGAAGTCCCTGACGAGTAGGATTTTCTGAAAATTTCCCACTCCTGATTTTAATGTTTTTGCTCTGTTCATTTATTAGAATTTATTAGATATTAATGCCTAAAGATATGTCAAAAATATAAATTTCTTTTTGAGGAAGACGAAATTGCTTTAAAATTTGAAATAGTGTATGAAATATAAATATGCCTATGTGGGGGGGGGGGGCACGGGGATTATAAACTTTGTTGTTATTACTGCAAAATATTAGAGCTCCGGTACTTTTTTTTTTTTTTTTTTTTTTTTTTTGCTAGAAACTAAGCCCTGTGTATATATATTGTTGCAGATATTTGAATCATATTGATTTTGATCCTGAATAAGCATAGTGACATTCGAAATTTTTTGAAAACTTATATCTAGTAATTGGACAATGGATTATTGTTAAAAGTTTTGAAGTGAGTTTTGTTTAATTTATTCTGTTTGATAATTCTAGTCTTTTTATTATTACTGCTGTGTCATCACATAATTCATCCATTCATTTTATTTTACAATAGTTTAAAAGTTTTCATTTGTACTTTTACGCATTAAAAATGTAATTTTTTTCGCGAATTTATTGAAGTGTTTGAATGAAACAAATGTATTATTTAACCATTATGTATGTTATATTTAACTCACTCCAATCAGTGTTCGAACAAATGATTTTAAGGAAAGTGATTTCGTTCACTTTACTTTCGAGGATCTGTTTTTAAAAAAATTATTAACCTCATATTCCGTTCTTTTACTCATCTATTTACATTGTCACGGCCGGTCTCTCTCCGATCTTGTCCGCCACGTGACGTTTCAGTCCTGCTCTACTGTGATTGGCTATCTTTCAAATGGAACAACCTTATGTAGAAGAATCTTGGGTATCTATTATAATAATTATTATTATGATTACTGTTCAATTTTAGCGAACTGTTTTGTCTCTGATTATTACATGTGCGCATCGCGACAAAGATATGGGGGCTCCAGTTATGTTGTGGATGTGGACCCTTAAGTATGGTATTACATAGTATGATTGATGAATAACTACTTTTTAAAAAGTCACAGATATCAACTTAAAATTTAATCGTCGTCATATTACAAAATCTGGAAATAAACCTGTATAAAACCAATTTAATTAATTTGATTTTTTAATAATGGTATCATTATATATACTTCTTTTACTTATGAAGAAAAGTATCACTAGATGGGAGCAGTACAATATTTCCAATTTTATAATTTTCTTCGTCTGAAGTAGAGTCCTGCACAGGTCGGGTTCTACCCGACCCGAACCCGTAAATTCCATTTTAAGTCAACCTGAACCCGACCCGAACCCGATGTTTATACCCCGCACCCGACCCGAACCCGCAATGTAAGGAAAGCAAATTATATTTTAATACCATTATGAAAAGTAATTTACCGGTCCGGCCCGCTTGCCGCGGCGGGGCGGCAAAATTTCAAACTGGCCAGGCCATTTTATTAGGATAGTTTTTTCAACGCGCCGGGCTGATAAACAAAATAAACGGGTCGGGTCAACAAAAAAAATTGAACAGCCCTGCCAGGCCGGGCCGATAACTACAATTAAGCGGATCTACCGGCCCGATACAAATATTTAGACGAAGCCGATAAAATAATAAACGAGCCATGCCGGAATAGGGCCGAATTTATAAGTTTAACACGGGACGGGTGGCGAGTCTGAAAATTCCGGCACGTGCAGACCTCTAATTCTCTAATACCATTTTTATGTTTTACATAGGAGAATGAACAAATCTATATTCTTTAATATTTAACGACAGTAAAACATCCGACCCGACCCGATGCAGGACTCTAAATGGTATAAAACTAAAAATCGAATCTTTAAATATGCTTTAAAATTAGTTACGGCTTCAAAAGTTCCACTTATAACGATACACCTTGTTTTACACAAGTGGCCATCTGCCTTTATTTATGAGCAGTTATTATTTTGAAAAATTTCCCGTCTAACATAGTGCATCGCCTATCACCACAATTAATTTATTCATTTGATACTTTAGACAGGAAGAACCATTTAGCGTTTTGCTGTGTATTGTATTTTTAAAATACGGTAAAAATATAATGCAGTTTGTTATTTCGAAGACTCGTGAAAGGATGACTAAAGACAAAACAGACAGGCACACATTTTGCTTTTGTGAAACTTTGATCTGCGGTTTATATAGGCTTTTAAAGGAAAAGGATATTTTCCACATTCTTTTAAAAAAGGGGATCAACCCGAACCCGACCCGCAAGAGTAAAAAAGCCAACCCGAAACTAACTATAAAAGCCAACCCGACCCGCACCAAAAAAATTTAATGTCAACCCGATCCGACCCGCAACGGGAAAACATAGCGCCAAACCGACCTCCCGACCTGACCCGAACCGCGAGTCAGGTCGGGTTCGGGTAAAAGCGAGTAACCCGACCCGATGCAGGTCTCTAGTCTGGAGTTTATAAGTTCAGAAAGCAAAAGAAAAGGAAAAGGAAATTTTTTTCCTTTTCTTATTTTTTTTCTCATTACAAAAATGTGTCGCCTTGAAATTGCACTACACTCTTTAATTCTGATGAAGTTTTGACTATATTTCAAATTTTAAAAGCCATTTCCCACATAGCATTTTTAGTTTGCAGAAAATTTGCAGAAGTCTCGTTTTAAAAACCTGCAAAGTTGCAACAACCTCATCATGACAAGACTGAAAGTTCATAACAAGACCGCAGCAAGATAACGCAAACGTCGAAGTCACCCCACTTTGAACTTGCAGCTAACTTGTCGTGCAAGTTAAATTCATGCTGTATCAAATTTATTGCAAATTAACGGCAAACAAGTAATCAAAAATACTGCAAACATATTGCAAAGTAGCCAGGTAGCACAGCAATATCGGGAACAGCGATTTCGCAATATCGGTCAATATCGGTAAACACCGGATCGGCCGATATCGCATGGCAAACTTTTTTCCAATATCGGCCTATATTGGGACCCAATGCCGACAAATATCGGGGCCCAATACCGGCCGATATCGGCGGACGCCGGACCGGCCGATATCGGTGAGCGCCGGACCGGCCAATATCGGAGAACGCCGGACCGGCCGATATTGGTCAATGTCGGATCGGCCGATATTGGTTAAAACTGGATTCGACACTATAAAATAGCAAAGCTTTCTTTTTTCAACATAGGGAGATATTGATTACCTGTCTTGACATAGTATTGGTAATAAATATCTCTTTATATTAGGGGAAAAAAGTTTGCCATTTTATATTGATGATTCGAGGTTTGAAAACATATGCATATAGAGGGTGTACAGCGAATAAGACCCTGATTTCAAAATTAAATATCTCAAAAACAAAGATCAATAGAATTATGCGGTAAACGGTTTGTTTATTAGCTAAACTGTAAAAATGTTATACAGAAGTTTCAAAATTTAGTTGTAAAAACCGCTAACACATGGCGCTGTAATCGCAATTTCTATACATTGTGTTTTGAAGTCGAGAGCACTACGTCTCATTCCTAGATGGCTTCCTATGGAAGAACGAAAATTGGGAAATACCGCTTTTTCGTTGGTGTGATTTGCAGAAGTGGAGACATCTGGTCACAAAATTATTGCATCAGCTTCAATTTTAGAGAATTTCAATTAACAGAATTTTCAATAAAAAGTTTAGCAATCATTATGTAAGAACTTATTAAAATATTTTATTTGGGTAATGTGCAGAAGCGGAGTCATGTGTTGACAGAATAGAGATTTGTTTCAAATTTTGTTATAAGCTACTTCGGTCCGGATACCAGTATCTCTGTGGTATGTCTTTTCTCTCCTAATTGGTAGATCGTGGAATCGAATCCAAGCAGAGGAGTATTTGAAAAAAAATGGAAATCTTTACTTTTTAATATTTATTTAAACTGTCAAAAAATTTGAATTAAAAAAATCCAAAGTTTTTTGTTTTAAAATTTAATTAAGCTAAAAGAAAGCCCTTTTTTAAAAATCATTGAGCATTTATAATAATGATTCATAAATCATTTTTTTTTTTATTGTAGAGAATAGTTTGAATGAAAAATACAAAGTTTATATTTTTAAAACTTAATTACGTTAAAAAAAATAATTTTAATTTTAAAAACTCAATTTCATTTTTTTTAAATTAAGCACAGAAATATGGTGCAGCTTCTAGCTATAGGATTCGAAGTGTTGGAAAGGAAAGCAGCATCGAAAATACTTTTGCTTTGACGTTGATGATATGACTTATCATCAATTCCTTTAAAAAAAAATAATTTAATGCATAATTTCTGCTTCTAAAACTTTGTTTACAAAGAAAAGAAATATGTGTGTTGTGCTAAAACCAAAGTGTTATGCCGTGGTTTAAAAATAAATTAAAAGTGAAAAATTACTTTTTTATTTTAAATAATTCAGGTATAAACAATAATACCAAAATATTATGCCGTGATTTAAAAATATAAAAAGTAAATAAAAAGTACAAAATTATTTTTCTAAATATATGCATTTTGATTTAAATAAATATATGGCATTAAAGATTGAATTTAATAAAATATTTAATAAGTTCTTATAATGATTTCTAAACTTTTTATTGAAAATTCTATTAATTGAAATTTTTTTTAATTAAAGCTGATGCAATAATTCTGTGACCAGATGTTTCCACTTCTGCACATCACCCCAATGAAAAAAAGGGACTTTCCCAATATTCGTTTTTCCGTAGGGAGCATTCGTTCTGAATGAGAGTCTGAACTATACTACTGGGAGATAAACACTTCAATGGAATTTTTTTATTAAATAAACACAATTGCCAGCAAATATTGAGGCAAATATTTATATTATAAGTTTTAATGGCAGTGTAAAATTGAAAGTGCAACTGAAATGACCATTTAAAAGAATAAAAAAATATGTTACAAATAATGTCATTAAACTAAGCGAGAAAATCTATTCTGGAACTAAAATTTTAATAGTAAGTTTATTATTTCTATTTGTAATGTATTCATATGAAGTAAAAATAAAATCTTTCTATTTTTAATGTACATACGTATATTCAAAAAATGTATATTATTTTATATTTTCAAAGAAAATTTAGCAACAAAAAAGCTCTTATTTGTAAAAAAAAAAAAAAAAAAAAAAATCAATTCTTACAGAAAAATGTTTTTTTTTTTTCTTTCCAGCACTTGAATCTTTCTAGAAATTATACATCCCTACAAAAAGTAGACCAACATGACATTAAGGCTATCTAAATTCCATTTCAGAATTTACAATACCTACTTAAATTTATGTAAGCAGAAAGAAATTGTGACTCATAGAAGGTAGAAACTTTTTTAAATATATTTCAGGACATTTCCCCACCCCTCAAAAAAATTAATAGATAAAAAACACTTTGAAAATATCAGAAATTGTATAAAGGACAAAATAGCTAATTTCCTTTATATGTTTTCTCTTTTGAGTCAGGGAGGGGGGGGGGGTGAGCTATAAAATATATTTTAGAAATTCAAATTGATAGATTCTCTCAATTGCACATAAGTAAGGCATTTGAAATAATTAGAAATCTAAAAACTTGGCATTTAAATATCATCATAATTTATATTTCGTTAAAAATTCTAATTTTAGATAGATTTTATATGAGTCAATTTTTATCAACTGTTTTTCTCTAAGATAAACTTTACAAGGTGATTTTAAAAGTTTGTAAATTTATTTTATAAATTGTATTTTATTGAAATATCTTAAACACAGGATACTAGTTTTAAAAATGATAATAAAAAAATTAGAAGTCAATTCTTAGAATTTAAATAAAAACTTACCATGTATAACAAATAAAATTTATTAATCACAAAAAAGAATTAAATGTTTTTTTATTTACAAACTATTATTAATCATATTTATTATTTAACAAAAATTTTGTCGATAAATCATCTATTTCTTGTTAGTCATCTTCTTCTCATTTGAAAAGTGTTTCCATCCCTGTCGTCAAATTCTGCAAGCACCTTTCCTATGCAGCTAGAGATAGCAGTGGTTTCTGTTCCTTCAAACTTCATTTCCACACTAGCTAGAAAAGTACAATGAACCAAAATCACAATACGACCAAGTACATTTTTGCTATAACAATTTATAATTTGCTATACCTTTTTTTTTTTTTTTTTTTTATAAACAAATTTTAAATGGGAGATTTGAATTTATTCACCAAAATTTCAGCTTGAAATGAAATATTTTTACTTTATTATATTAATACAGTAGACTCCCTCAAATCCGCACAGCTTGGGACCAGAGGTTGTGCGGATTTTTGGTCATTGCTTTCTTTGTTTATATTTTTTTAAACAGTAATTTGAATGTAATAATGAATCTAAATTATAATGAATGCTTACTTATAGTAAAATATTAAAATAATTAAGTAAAATAATAAATTGAAATAATAAAAATTAAGATAATTTAAAAAATAATTAAATTATTAAAAGTAAACGTCAAGTAAATACTAATGCATAATTAAATATACATAATAAAGATTATATACATTTTTCTTGAATTATTCAACCAAACTTGCCTCACAAAGGTACCCTACTAATTCATATCAAAATCATAAAATAAAGTTTTATTTCAGGTTTAGCCAGACTTAATAACCAAAAAAGCTTGATTAATACATAAATATATTTGGTAAAAAGATTGCAATTACCAGTGATATCAGCAATATCTTGAATTTTTCAGAAATAAATGTATACTATTTCCTTCATGAACAAGCAAGAGTTCAGTCACATTAACAAGAATTACATATTAAAATACACATGGAATTATATAAAAATAAAAAAGTCTGTAATTTTGTCCCTACATCTGAAATGAAAGTTCTATTGTTTACTTATTCGATGATGTGCGGATTTGAGGAAGTCTACTGTATCCAATAGTTAGTGCTAAAATCACACAGTACTCACAACTTTATTGTTTAATGGTTTTATAAATCAGAAAACAAAATTGCGAACCAACTACTTAACTTACAAACTGAAAACTTACACTATTAAAATTTCACCTCAGTTTTTTTTTCCTCTTACAAAATTTGAACATAATATTCAAAAAGGCATTTTCGAATTAAAGTGAATTTTCAAAACTAAAATTCTTTATGAAAATAATAAAAGTAAAAATAGTTACTAAAAACGTACACGTTTATGAGCATTCAATGTTTATCTTTAGAATCACACCTAATTTCACGACTACAATTTATGTCGTTAAAAAAAAAAAAAAAAAAAAAAAAATCTGTTACAATGCATTAATTTTACAAAGACCCCCAACGATTGAAAAATCACTGCTTTGATGTATTACTTGATAAATAGCATGAATATGTGAATTTATTTAAAATATATATTATATTTGTTCTACTTATCTTTTAAAATATAGTAACAGGGGAAAATATTATTTAAACTGTTATACGGGATTTCTAAACTATTTTTTATAACATATAATCATAAATTAATTCCCGTAAGGCATGGTGACGTCACGGCGACGTCGTTGTGAAGTCACACTGTGATTTTGTGACCGTCGATGTGACGTCACAGTGACTACAATGCGAGGTCGTTATGGCCGTTTTAGAGGTCGTTTGTGACGTCACATTGTGACCACTCTGTGAAGTCACGGTGTGACTAATTTGTGAAAAGTGTGTCATTTGTGACTATTTTGGCATTAGCTTTGTGACGAACCTGTGACGAAAGTGACAATGCTTTGAAGTCACATTGTGACCAATTTGTGAAATATGTGTCATTTGTTACGAACTTGTCATAAAAAATGTGATGATTTTAAATGAAAAACAGATTTCAAATTAATTGCTTAAAAGGCGCTAAGGCCAACATAGTGAAAAAGATTCCGTGCCGGGACTCGAACCCGGGCCATCAATATAGCACACTGACATTCTACCGACTAAGCCACATAGAACGATATCCAGCCGGGAAAATTTCTCACTATTACATGTTGGCAAGGCTACAAAGGCAGCACAAGATGGAATATTTATCGTGAGCCACCGACAATGAGCAAATACGAAACTTAATTAAATCCAGCATCGATTGAAACTATATTAATACTTGGAAATTTTTCCAAAGAGAACCATTCGCCTTGCATACAATATTTCGAATGAAAATCAAATTTCAAATTACATGCTTAAAAGGCAATTTTAATTTTAAATTTGATTTTTATTTGAAATATTGTATGCAAGGCGAATGTTTCTCTCTGGAAAAATTTCTAAGTATTAATATAGTTTCAACCGATGCTGGATTTAATTAAGTTTCGTGTTTACCCCATGTCGGTGGCTCACGATAAATATCCCATCTTGTGCTGCTTTTGTAGCCTTGCCAACAAGTAATAGCAAGAAAATTTCCAGGCTGGGTATCGTTCCACGTAGTTTAGTCGGTAGAATGTCCGTGCGCTATACTGATGGCAGGGGTTCGAATCCCGGCATTGAATCTTTTTTACTAAGTTAGCTTTTGCGCCTTTTAAGCAAATAATTTGAAATTTGATTTTCATTTGAAATATTGTATGCAAGCCGAATGTTTCTCTCTGGAAAAAATTCGGAGTATTAATACTGTGATGGTTCTTGCCATAAGCACTGTGATGAATTTTAAAATGAACAATTTTAAAATAAAGTTTTGTTTGAAATATAAATTCTTATCTTTTTACCGTACTTTTTAGCAAAATATCGCTATTTTGGAGTCCTATTCTTCTAAAACATTTAAAAATTTTCCACTTAAAAAACAATGCTTATCAACTGACATCTTTTTTTATTAAGTTTTAAGCTTTATCTTGAGTTCAAGCTTGATATTAAGAATGTGTAAAATTTTAATGTGTTTTGATTAGTCATTGCTTTATTAAACATGACATGATAAGCCATATTTATTTAAATTTTTTATTCCCGTGTATATTGCATTTCGTAAATATGAGCTAAATAGATTTGGTATGTTTTATAGGAAAAGACTGATCTGCGAAATAGAAAAAAACAATTAAGAAAAATCATGCGTTAAGCATAGATTTTAAAACACTTTCCAACGCTTCCTGAATGCTTTAACAAGACATCGTAATTTAGGGAAATAACGTAAATAAGGTAACTAAGTAAATATTTTAGAAAACACATAAAGCATTTGAAAAACTGATTTCAGCATTTACCGTCCATAGCCAAATATGTTTTCTAATTCTTTTGAACAGCCCTGCATTTGATCTGTAAGTTGATATACATATTATATAATGGGAAAATTTATTTTTGCAAGAAAACGCATAACAGGTTGAAATTCTCTTTCAGCAATTTATACTAATATATGGAAACATACTTGAATACTTTTGTATAATTTGTAGTTTACCTAGAACGTTTATTACGCGCTACTGCTTAGTTAAAATTTAATTCAAACACTCTTAAAACTGCTGAAATCACATTTCCAGAAATTATAATTTATAGATGGCCATGTATTCAATTCTTTACGTGACCCTGTATATCATTTTATCTATATTCTACAAACATTTCTTAGTAAATTAAATGCAGTTCAACGTAAAAATCCATAACTCATTTAAAAACTACCTTTAATCAATTTGCGCATATACCCAGTAACCCTTACGAATACTTTTATGTAGTCCTGTATATGAATTATAGCATTTATATATACCATACTCTATGCATAAATATAGTGAATCATAAAAGCGCATATCATAATTAAAAATGCATTTCCAGCAATCATCCCTAATGAACTTCGGATACAATATAGTATCGGAAATAATTTGTGTGTCCTGTAAATGCTATATACATTTCGTATTATCATGAAATAATGTATAGTGTGTAAACCTCAGCGACTTATATCAATTTCATTATATATGAAATAGATTAACATAATTAAAGTACGCCGCAAATAATTCCCTCCATCCCTGTATAATAATGTATTGGAATCCCTTTTTTAGCCCTGTAAATGAACAATAACTATTCGTTGCACCACATACTCTTCAGAATGCATATTTTAGTGCGTTTCATAAATTCATATCAATTTTATTCTGTTTGAAAGCGTGTAAAATCGTTAAAAATCATTTGGAACGATTTTTTCCCGTAGGCCGTAGTGTAACGAAATACTCTTGACTGTTCCTGTAGATGAATTAAACACGCTACAAACTTCATTACAAATAGGGGCCGTGCTATGGTAAACGTCAATAACATCCAAAAATTTCAAGGCAATCCGAGTATATTTGCGAGAGTTAGACCGCGGACAGACGGCCAGACAAACCGAAGTCATAAACACTTTTCAACTTTGTTGAAAAGTATTAAAAAGAACATATAAACGTAAAATAAATGATTGCATATTAACTATTTTTATTGTTTAAATGTAGAAAGTAGTTATTAATCGCTTAAAAAAATATTCAGTCCTATATTACGAAAGTACATACCAACTTTTTAAAAAATATACTAAAGCAGTTTAAGCTATAAACTTGTTATCACAGGCATGAAAAACACTTTATTTCAATGCTTAAATATATTTAATTTTTTTATTCCAGTGATTACATATATCGAAAACGTAGAAAATGAATTTACAATCGAAGAAAATTTAATAACTGATTCTGAGTGTCTACAATTAAATGTTTGATTAAAATCACAAACAGAAAAAAAAATGCTTACATAATGTTAATTTCTAATCTGAAACAATTTCTAATTTCATATTTAACTCCAAAATAATAATGATGCTATAAGTGTTAGTAACTAGAAAACATTAAAAAGCCGAAAAAAATTCCACACCACTGTTTCAACACATTTTCAATCTCAAGAGACTAAAAATTAATATTTACATTCATTCTACTATGAATGTAAGCACGAATCAGTTTCTGCGCCAGCTTTTTCTTTTTCTTTTTTTTTTTTCGAGCGATGGCAGATTAAGATACAACAGAATCGAATAAAAATATCCTTCTGAAAACAATACAGACCAGTCTCTTTCTATATGTGTAACATAAAACTACTTAACTCATCATTATAATATATACAAAACAGGAACAAAATATTTAAATTAAATAAGACTTACATATATGCTTCATCAATAATATCCGTATATTTGTAATATCCTAAAATAGCAGATGTCTTTCTTTTATATTAAAAGAAGTGCTGAAGGCGTGCTGGTGTTCTAAACAGTGGAGTGAAGTGGCTTCCCGCGTATTCTTTTGTTTATTCTATGGTAATATCGCGAAGCAGACGATTTGAGCAGGTGTGTTTTTATTATTTATTTGTTTTTGTAAACAACTGATTTGAATCTGAAATGCGCAATAATTATATGAGAGTGTAACAATCAGTGGAGGATTATTATATTAAATTGCAATGCTAGATAAAATTGAAATCATGAAAAAAGAATACTTTTACTGTCTTAGATATCAAATTGATAAAATATAGCATGAAAATTTAGTTTATTAATGCTTGTATCGTGCAATTTATTTATTATGTCCCCCCCTCCCGCCTTTCGTGATAGAATTTACTATTTGCTATCCACTAATATATTTTCATTCTTTATGCCGCTGTAACTCAGCTGTTTAAAATATTGTTTAACCCTTAACTGATGTGACAAAAATTGCCGCATAACTACTGTGAGCGGTCTGTGAGACCGCTTAATCTATCAGATGGATAAAATATAGCATGAAAATTTAGTTTATTAATGCTTGTATCGTGCACTTTATTTATTATGTCCCCTCCCCCCCCCCCCCACCTTCCGTGACAAAATTTACTATTTGCTATTCACTAATATATTTTCATTCCTTATACCTCTGTAACTCGGGACTGTTTAAAATACTGTTTAACCCTTAACTGATGTGACAAAAATTGCCGCATAACTATTGTGAGCGGTCTGTGAGACCGCTTAATCCATCAAATTGATAAAATATAACATGAAAATGTAGTTTATTAATGCTTGTATCGTGCATTTTATTTATTATGCCCCTTCCCCCTTTCGTGACAGAATTTACTAGTTGCTATCCACTAATATATTTTCATTCCTTATGTCGCTGTAACTCGGAACTGCTTAAATTATTTCTCTTCATTTTCAAAGATTTTTGAAGTTCATATTTTTGTCACACTGTGACTTACAATATGGTGGTTTTTTTATCATATATGTGACGTGACATACGTTACATGCAATGACATAATAGTGTCGTCACAATTTTCTTTTAATTGCCAGAAAAATATAATTTTACAGTAAATAACATGTTTTAAAGAATTTTTGCAGTTTTTTAAAGTCTTCTAAGAAGTTCACATCTCAGTCACAATGTGACATCACTGAGTGGTGGCATTTTGGTCACAGATGTGACGTGACCACAGTGACTTACAGTGACGTCACAACGACGTCACCGTGACCATGCATGCTATGAGGGTTACTATATGTACTCACGTGTAAACAAACACCAAAATTTTAAAGGAATGAAAATAATTCCATTTTATTATCAGTATTTTGGAATAGTTTTCATTGCCCTATTTGATTGTAGAATTCATATTAATCTTCCTTGATTAAAATTAAATTAAGACCAAGATTACTATTGTTATATCTATTGTTGTTGTCTATTATTAAATATTGTTATTCAAACGGATGGACATGTTATATCTCTCAAATTTTGGGGTTGACTAATATGAGAGTATATGTTACTGTGAAAGACCGAAATTGGAGAATGTCGACTATCACCGGAACATATACCAAAAACGTCGGTGAAAGACCGAATATTTGATTATGATCTTGTACATTCGGGCCATCACCGGTGATTGTCGACAAGCACAAATATGCTCTGGTGGAGGTCGAAAAGAGAAGCGGTGTTTGCCAAAATAAAATATGTGAAATATTATTAATAACAGCAAAGAAATAATTTCAATAAACGCAAAAATGAATTAAAGAAATTAACAGTCATTGAATTTAGTTTTGAATACAAGATAGTTCAGAATAAAAGGTGGGAAAATATATAAAAACAAAACATTGCACTTACCAGCAGTAAAGGGGGAAGCAGATTTGTCTCTTTTAATTATAATTAGGTTGTTATATCAAAAGAATTTGTGATTTATCCATCCTCTTCAAAAAAACTAGGCTGTCTTTGTTCTCCTAAAAAGTAATACTAATAGTAAAATAAATAAATTTATAATCATTCATGTTTCCGCAAGCGGCCATTTTGACAGAACTGTTGATCTTGAAATCCCCAGTCAAAAAGTGACGTCAACTTCCTTAAGCATTTGATTGGCTGTTACTGGCGAGTCGCTTGGCTCTCAGGCGTCAAAGATGCCCCGAACAAGAGAGTCGCTCGCGCTCCAAGCGACTCCCCTGGCTCCATAGCATTAACATGGAGACGCCTGGGATCCAAGCGACTTTGACTCCTCGTGTAATAACACCATAACAGAGAAGCAACAGCCTGTCGCCAAATTCTTTGTTTTACTGCGTGTCAGTCTGCTTTGTCAGTTTTATGCAAGGTTTGATGGTACGCGCAACGTTTTTTTAATTTTATTTTTTTATTCAATATCCTTATTTATAATGAATGGACACTACAGTGAGTCGTGGTCTTTTTTTTTTTTTTTTTTTTTTTTTTTTTTGAAAAATGAAATACATTAATTGAGAATAAACAAGAGAACAATTGTTTTTTTTTTTTTTTTTTTTTTTTTTTTCAAGAACAGTACTCTAAAATACTTTCTAAAGTGTTTTCTGCTAAAACTAAGTGCAGCACGCATATTCATAATACACTGCTCAAAACAATTAAAGGATATTGCAGTTTTAGGTGGATTTTGTATCTGGTAAACTGTTTAGCTGATTGATACATGGTCGACAGACATAGTAGGTTATATGAGAATAAATTACACATGTTTGGCAGAAAAAAATGCATTTTATTGTGCATTTGTGTACTAAAGGAAAAAATCACAATTTGTGCATATGAGAAAAAAAGAATAAGAAAAGGTGTTTTCTTCAAAGAAAATCATTTTCAGTAGGGGGTATGGTTTCCACGAGCGGCCAGCAACGTTGAACACCTTTGAGGCATGGACTCAATGAGGCTATTAATGACGAGTTGGGGTATTCTGCCCCACTCTTCCAGAAGAGCTCTTTCCAGTTCTTGGAGAGTTTGTGGGGATTGTTGGCGGCCAGAAACTCGTCTTCCTAGAGCGTCCCAAACGTGCTCGATTGGATTCATGTCTGGAGAACACGCTGGCCATTCCATTCGAACGATTCCTTCCTCGAAAGGAAATCCTCCACCAGGTTTGCACGATGTGGCCTGCAGTTATCGTCCATTAAAATGAAGTTATCTCCGATTGCTGCAGCGTAAGGGACTACAATAGGTCTGAGGATCTCATCCCTATATCGGCGACCAGTCAGAGCTCCATCTCGAATAATGTAGAGGTCAGTGCGCCCGTCAATGGAGATGCCACCATACACCAACACTCCTCCACCGCAAAATCTGACAGTTTCGTGCACGAACGCAGGATTATTCCTACTGCCACGGTCCCTCCAGATGAAAATACGCCTATTATCCGTATGCACAGAAAAACGGGACTCGTCAGAAAACAGAATATTGCTCCATTCATTTCTCCTCCAGTTGACATGCTCGGTTGCCCACTCCCTGCGGTCGTGACGATGCCTTGATGTTAATCTAACATATACCATCGGTCGGCGAGCATACAGACCTACAGCATGGAGCCGGTTTCGGACAGTCTGAGTTGAAATCGTGGTGCCTGTAGCCGAGCGAAAGTGTTGTTGGAGAAGAGTAGCGTTCATGGTTCGGTGTCTCCGAGCTGTTAACGCTAAATACCGATCTTCATTGGGCGTTGTTGCCCGTCTACGACCTTGCCCTGGTCTTCGGCCTGCACATCCACTCTCCATAAACGGTTCCAGAACCTGGAAATGACACTTTGTGACACTCCAATGGCTTGCGCTACTTCGGCTTGAGTTTGGCCCCCTTCTAACCTACCAACAATTCTCAAAGCTTCTGAATCTGTCAAATGACTTCGCTGAGACATCGTACTCATCGAAACAAAGCAATCACTGAATGCCGATCATCCTTGTCTTCATTCTATTTTATCCAGTTGAAAGTCAAATTTCATTCGCTGCCGCTGAAGCGACGTTTTTGACGTCGAACTCAAAATTTGCATACTCCACAGTTTGAAAACCAGAAAAATTTGCATTTGTGATTCTCTTCTTCTATTTTCGGCAAAAAAATTTCGTTTATATCTTTATTTTATATAAAACTTCAAATATCCTTTAATTGTTTTGAGCAGTGTACTTATCCGGTATGGATTGGACGCATGTATTTCTCAGTTTATTTTTCTGGTATTAAATATTGAATATTCTGAAGTACTTATGATATGAAGTCGATCGCTATTTATGGAATCATTAAATTGTTATTTGACTCGTTCGGGGTGAAGTGTCCCATTAACCCTTTCAGAGGCAAATAATTGTGCTTCAGTAATGTTGATTTCACACCGGAATATAATAATAATAATAAAAAGGAAAAGCTATTTTACAACTTCTTCCCACTTGAGTACAGATGGGCAACATCGTTCCTTTTAAGGAATCGTTCACCGAAAGGAACGAGTTCTTTGGAGTCGTTCCTTTCGGAATCGTTCCTTTTTCTCGGAACGATTCCGAGAAAAAAAGAACGATTTTGAAAAATAAAGGATTCCAAGGGGAAAAAAAACACTTCCGAGATAAAGAGAACCACATGCAATCCATAATATTTTTTACTAATTTATTTTCTTATGTCCCCATCCATTTTCTTACGCATCCAGTCGCCTTAATTTTGTAATGTTTTGGACAGATGATTTTGTTTTTAAAGGTTCATTTCATTGATCAGTGTGTGCAATTAATTTGCAGTTATTTCTAACTTTATGATTTATGGTATAAAACATAATTCCTCTTGGAAATTTAAGGGCGGCGCAAGGTCTATTCGATTTCCAGTGTAATCATTGGTTTCTCTTGAAAATATGCCGTCAAATGACCGTCCATTTATATTATTATTTTATACAGTGTGTCTTTACTCTCAACGATGTTCAATGGCTAATTCCTAAACCGTTAGTCATAGACCTATAGTTCCAGTTACAAAAATGTTTTAAATAGGGTAAAAAATTATTCTGAAAGTCATTTGGATTAATAAAAATATTTCTAAAAAAGTTACGAAATTTAATTTTTTATACGGTCCCCCGGCCCTATAAGTGATATTTAGTAACAATTTCCTGTTCTCTTAAAAGAAAGACAAAAAAAGTCCCATTCATCTAACACTAAAATTCATGAAGTTATACGAAACTTTGAAATGCAAAACTTATGCCACTTTTCTGCATCCGAATACACATGATTTTAGCCATGCTTCTAGGGGTCGTAAAGAAAGTGCTTAAAGTATTTGAAGGATTTATTTCATGTGTAGCTGCGCTTTGAAAGAAATCGCATTACGACAGATTTTTGTAAGGATTTGAAGCTGTTTCTTTTCATGATTTTTTTTAACAAAAATTATGCTATTTTTATAAGCTTTTATTTAACCTATTAACCGCCAAAACTATAAAGTAGGAAATTTCAAATTTCTTGTTGAAAGTCGCTTGTCACCACAAATTCAGAAAGGTAATTTTCGGTTTATTAAAATATCAAAATTTCTGCCAATAAATAAGGCAATTTTTTTAATTGTAAAATAGTGGTGACAAAGTAATTAATTTAAGCATAAGCAATTATTTTGACCGTTCCGTGAACGCAACACCAGCGGGTAATGGGTTAACTTGAAACAATCGTATGTATGTCTTTCCAGTTCAAAATTTGTACTCGAAATTCAACTCAATTTAAAATATGCGATCGAGGTTAAATTTTACATATTCACGTAAATCACATGACAATGTAATATTATTATGATTTTCAGTGCTTACCATATGTACTTATTTTACAGGATAGCACAAAAAATTTCGGATAGATTACTGCCAACAAGTTTACTAAAAAGTTTTAGATTAGATAACACAAGACTGCGATGGTTGTGTTTTTTTATTTTTAAAATTATGTATTTTTAAAATTATTATTTTTATGTATTTTTTAGCGCTGAATCAGAAAATTATCTTCATTTTTAACCATCATGTCAGGATTTTTCGCAAATAGTAAATTTCAAAATTGAAAAAAAAATAGCTAATACTATAAAATAGAGTCGATGGTTGTATTTTTTAACTTTTACGATTGATTTGTATGTGCTTTTTAGCAATTAATGTAAAAATTAACTTCATATTTAACCATCATGTTAGACATTTTTGAAAATGGTAAATTTCAAAGTTAAAAAATAGCGAAAATCTGATACTATGAAATGGATGTAAAACTTCTTTTATTCAATTTAATTTTATTTAATTCAAGAATTTATTCAATTTTTGGCTTATACTGGGATTCTTACAGCTAAACAGCTCGGGGATCCGATGATGTGGGAGGTTCAATTAAAACTTTGAACTTTTAAACTTTGAAATTTACAATTTGCAAAAAATCCTGACGTGATGGTTAAAAATGAAGGACATTTTCGGATTCAATAGTAAAAAATACATAAAAATCAATTGTCAAAAGTTAAAGAAATAACAATCACGTCTATTTTATACTATCAGATTTCCGTAAATTTTTCACTTTTTAGCTTTCAAATTTACGATTTGCAAAAAATCTGTACTTTGTGATAAAAAATGAAGGCCATTTTTGGATTCAGTGCTACAAAATACGTAAGAACTAATTATCAAAAGCTAAAACACATGACACAACACAATTTGCATCCTAGTATAATCTAATAATATATTTCAAAATATGTGTCATTTTGTAAAGAATCGAGGCTGTTGCTTTTCAACATTTTATTTAACGAAAATTCTATTATTTTTTTTCCTGTTATATGTTTAGTACAAGCTGTATATTTTGCATTAATATTTCAGTATGATTATAGATTTCAAATTTATAATGCAATGTTAATTTTACTATCAACTATATTTTTTATATATCTGAAGATTATTTATATTTCTGGTAAATTTGTAAATGACCCCTATTTCGCAGCAAAAAATATGCTCCAACTTTAAACAGCCATTACTTCGGTCAGTTTTAATCGTAGAATAATAGGGCTTTTATTTGTCTTACTTGTAAGTGTAATAGGAAAGTTTTACTAACTATAACTTTAAAGACCGGGGGACCGTATAAGAAATTAAATTTCGTAATTTTTCAGGAAATGATTCTATTGACCCAAATCACTTTTTAAATACTTCTTTACCCCCATTTAAAACATTTTTGTAATTGGAACTATATGGCTATGACTAACGGTTTAGGAATTAGCCATTGGGCATCGTTGAGAGTGGACATCCTGTATAGGAAATTTTATTATTGCTCTGATATTTGTCACCAGGGTCTAGGAATTTTTAGTCTCATAGATTCCTCTTCAAAATCTACCTCTTAATTTCATTTTCATTCTGAATCTCATTTTTCATTTGGATGGCCCTACTGGTTTGGATATGTAACTTGTTAAAGTAGAGTTCGTTTTGTTCCAGTATTCGTACTTTCAATACATTTATCCCCTTTATCGTCTTGCTCCTCAGTTCCCCAACTTTACGCACACAGGATATTTCACATAATTCATCAACATTATTATCACTGTCTTCAGGATCTGGTTCAGAAGTGGAACACCCAGCAATATAGCAATCATCTTGTAGTGCAATTCAGTGATATATATCAATTTTAATACATTTGAAATAGCTTAATGTCATTAAAATGCACTGCAAACGATTTTTTCCCGTTGACCATAATGTAACGAAACACTTTTGAGTGCCCCTGTAAATGAACTATTAATGCTACACTCTTCATACTGGATACCAAACATCCATGATAAACATCATTAACATATATCAATTGCATGGGAATCCGAGTATATTTACGGGAGTTAGGTATATCACACACTGAGACGACAGAACGACATAAAGCGCAACATGAAGTGCAAAAACCGGTCGAAACAAAGAACGAAGTTGTTACAAACTTGTTTTAAACCAGTTTTTCTAGCGAATTCAAGTGACATGTCTTATGTGTCGCCTTAGTGTGTGACTTGCCTTAGAGCGTGAACAGACCGTCTGAGGGACAGACAAACCGCATTCATAAACACTAACTTTATTGGAAAGGGTTAAAAAGTAAAGCACGTTTTTGTACACTGTCTTTCCTGAGTGAGTGATGTATGTCTTGCCTTATATCCTAACATCGCTATTTGTGAACTGCTGTTAACTACGTAGAATTTCAATAAACTTACAACTCTTTTTGAATCTCCAATTTCACGAGAACCTACAGAAATTTCTCTAATTTCACACTCTCATCCGCCATCACCCTCTCTACTTATACTGAACTTCAGTTCGGTGTAAGTGAATTGCGATGCTAATATGTTTGTTTGGATAGGGATCTTTGGAGCTTCATAACTCATGAAGTCATGGAACACTTGTGTTACACGAAAGGGTAAAAGTTCCTTCAGATGATTTGTAAACAGATTCATTAGCAGCATGGCTATGGTTAGTGATATTTATAAGATAATATTATATATATATTAATACTATAATATGTATATATATAGTAATATATATGATTTTATACATATATAGTACTTATTACCTCCGCCAAAAGATATAGTGATTCACTAAACTTCAAAGTTCTATTTCTTTAAATTTGAAATTTGCTAACATTTTAACTGAAAAATGGTTTATTGGTTTAATTAAATTAAACAAATTAAAAGTATGTCCATTATTATTGCAGAGTGTAGTACTATATAAAGAACTATCCTTTTGACGATGTTTCGGCCGTTGAATGAAAAACATCTGTTGTAAACGTGTTATAGATAATACCAACCTTATTTTTTTTGGGAATTTGACTATTTTTTATTCGGAGTTAAACTTTTTACTGTCAAAACTATTTAAAATAGATAAAACATTTTGTTAAATTCGAACTTTTCAGAAAATTTTATGCGATTAAAAAAAAAAATGAAAATAAATAAATAAATCTTCTAAGTGAAAAGAATAACAATAAGAAAGGAAAATACATAAAATTTAGTATCGTATTTGCAGTAAGTTTTACCTCAATAAAAACGGAAGTTTGGTATTAGGCTTGAAACATTAAATTTAGTTTGGCATGAAGGGAGCCTTACTTTGATCGAAATTAAACTCAGATATGTATTATCCATCACCACAGTAACAGGCATTAATCGTGGCATTGATTTCGGGATTTGTGAGTATCAATAACGATCATGAAATCTGAATTATTATAAGAAATTATTACGATAAACGATTTTTTTTTTGCTTTAATTTGACGTTGAATTCAAACAAAGTCACAGTTATTTAAATTCTAATTATTTAGCAAGAAATAGAAATAAAATAACAAATGAAAAAACTGTACAAAATCACAACGTGCATTCTTTGGAAACCAATAATTAAATTCGTATATTGTAAACCTTTTTAAATGCAATATTAACCTTCCGCATACCAGACCGGTGCAACAGACCCGATAGGTACATTCAAATTGATTTTTTACATTTAAAAAAATGAAAATTTTGTAAATATGTGACTTTTTCTGGAATGTTCTACTCAAAAGGATAGAACATCCCAGAAAAAAACCCATATTTACAGAAGTTTCAGTTTTTAAAATAAATTAGAAATATCATTATAAATGTACCTGTCGGGGCCATTGAATCCCTCTGGTAGGCGGAGTGTTAACATAAATCTATTAAACCGAAACAAGCATAAAATATGCAGCTTTACATATATGTCGCAGTGTTGGAGAAAGTCCGATAATCTATATGTATCAAGTGATTTTTCTTTCCCGTTTTTATACTCAAAACGGCCATTAAGAGAGCGAACCGCGGTTAAATTATTTCAATCCCAGCCACCACTGTTACTGTTATCTTATTGTTATTATTAGACATTATGCTTTTTGAAATATTCATTATCTTAAGAAAGAAAGAAACGTTTTACAAAAATTCCTTGTTCTGACAGATTTTACTCTATGTAATAAACCTCAATGTAAGTTGATTAAAACAACAATCTTCGAGAGTTTCGAGATTTTTTTAATCATCTTCTTCAGAAGAGAAAAACAAGACGCCAAACTGTGGAAATAAAGTGGTACTCGAGCGCTCGTAGCTGGTCATATGACAAAGCTGGTCTTTTGACAAAGAGGATTCTCAAATTGAAATTATGTTTGAGGAAAAAACATGAAATAGTGAAATATGCATGAAAGTGCGTAACTCTACAATTATTAAAATAATTGAAAATCAGTTGTTATTATCCTATTAAAATGCAATTTTTATGGCCTAGTGATATATTTCTTATATTATTCAAAACTGTTTCTAATCAGATTAAAAAAATATTTTTCAGTATTAATTAAACAAGCATTTTCTTTGTTTTTCTTAAGTGATCTGCTCAACAAGCGTAAAACGTTTTGACACATTTACAAATTCATTTTTTAACGGAAAGTTATAAAATGGGAAAGTTTGACCATGGAAGCGATTTGGAATCGAACTGTGTTTTCCATCTTTTGATCAGTAAATTACCTATTGAGTTATAATCGATTTTGATCACGTGACAAACATGTTTTTCACCCATTTTTGAGCGATCATGCCTCTTTCGCGCGGAAATTCGTTCAAAACGTCCACTTTGACACTATTTTCTGAAAGATCTATTGCGTTTGAAAAAAAAAAAAAAAAGAAAAGAAAAAAAAAGCGGAAAAAACAGCTCGATTACATAGTTTTTGAACAACACCTGCTCGTTTCATGCATTTCCGAATAAAAATAAATTAAAACTTTTGTCACAAAGTTATCCTTTTGGATTTGAGAACAGCTTTAAGAATTCATTTAGAAAAAATTCATTTCGTATTATTCATCATTTACCAATTAGAAAAAGTATTAGTGTATTAAAGTACACATGATGTTCCATTACCTTCGGGGTCCAGGTACTCAATCGGTAAAGCACGTAAAGTTTCTGGGTTCGAATCCCATCTCGGGCACTTTTTCACTCAGGTGGAAAAAATCCAATTCGTATAAAATACTTTTTTCAATTATTTCTTTCAGATTAATTTAGCACATGAAGATCAAATAGTAATGTTTGTTAATCGCCCTATTCCGCCTCGCACTTCAATTTCTTTTTTCTTTCTTTCTTTTCTTTTCTTTTCTTTTTTTCTTTTTTTTGAGGAGGAGGGGGGGGGGGCACACACATTAGAATGATATTTTGGAAATAAAGTCAGCTTTAATTGAATCAAAATCTGTTATTTTGAAATAAAATAGCGTATTTTAATTTATTAAAACTGGCCAGTCTACAAGAAAAGAACCAAATCCCAAGGAATCGTTCCTTTTCGGTGTCGGTACATTTCGGACCGACTCCGAGGAATCGGTTCTTTTCGGAACGACTCCGAGGAATCGGTCCTTTTCGGAGTCGGTACATTTCGGAACGACTCCGAGGATTCGGTCCTTTTCGGAGTCGGTACATTTTGGACCGATTCCGAGGAATCGTTCCGAAAAGGACCGATTCCGAGGAACCGTTCCAAAAAGGACCGAATCCGAGGAACCGTTCCGAAAAGGACCGATTTCGAGGAACCGTTCCAAAAAGGACCGAATCCGAGGAACCGTTCCAAAAAGGACCGAATCCGAGGAACCGTTCCGAAAAGGACCGAATCCGAGGAACCGTCCCGAAAAGGACCGAATCCGAGGAACCGTTCCGAAAAGGACCGATTCCGAGGAGTCGTTCCTTTTCGGAATCGTTCCGAAAAGGACCGATTCCTTTTTACAGAATGGAATCGTTCCTTCAGTTTCACTGCCGAAATCGTTCCTTTGGAGTCGTTCCTCAACAAATGACACATCTCTACACCAGAGTTATAAAATAAATGTGTAATTACATGTTTCTGGTGCAAATCTTGATTAAAATTAGGTGGGATATAATACATTCCGCCGCCCCTCAAGCGGTTAAAAGAACACGTCTTTTCATTTAGTATTATTTTGCCTTAACAATTAGTTTTGTTATTATTTCCATGTAGTAATGATAGTATTCTAATTCTAATAATATTATACATGTAAAAGTGTGAAAAGGTATGGCTGAATTCAACATTAAAACAGATGATTAAATGCCTTTGAATTCATTATCGGTTACATTCATTTTTTTTCCTAATGTGCAAAATTTTCCCTTAAGTTAATAAAATTTACATATTTTATTTGTTTCTATGAGATAAAATAAAAACTTATAAAAATAAAACCTAATTTCAGTCAAATGTTTCAACTTACAGTTTGTACATATTTGTGCAGAGCTTTTAAAAAATATTTTGCGATTTCACTATTAATATTTTCAACATAGTGTAAGTATTTTTACAATATTCACATTTTGTTAAGATATTATTTCACTGTACAGCTACCTTTATGCAGCATTCATGTTTTACTACAAATATTTCCAAAGTAAACCTGATATTTCATCAATATTGGTATTTCAATTCAAATGTTAACGATTAGTATTGAAAACGAAGCGTACTTTTATAATAAAAAAAATAGCTGAATTTTTTATTATAATTTTCGCTTTGTTTAATGGCATACTTTCATCGAATAAATACAATGAAAACTGTCATTTAAAAAAAAGTGGTAGATATTTTGAATCCAGAATTTCCGCTAAATTGCCAACTCTGTTAGCGATGACTAAAAATATTGGCCAATATAACCAGTATACCTGAAACAGTTTTTTCGGGTAATTACCATTCTAGATTTTTATAATGTTTATTAATTAACAAATAGTAATATTCGCCTTATTTATTATCAGAATTCTTACGGCAAATATGCTATTAGGAGGAAACAGTGGTTATAAAAAAAAGAAAAAAAAACAGAAACACAATCACTCCTTTAAATATATAAAATTTATAAACTTAAATAAAAATTTTATACATTGAAAAAAAAGAGAGATAATTGAATGGGTAATGGATACATTACTAGAATTTGGATTTTATCATTATTACATGGAGATAATAACTTGTTAAGACTTTTAAATACTTGTTAAGACAAAATAATACTCAGTTGAAAAACATGATCACTTAAGAGTCTCTCAGGACTCTTAAAATGGGAAAAAAAGAATAAAAAAGACCATTTTCAACATTTAATATCTTAAAATGTATTTGATTTTAAGACACAATTTTTATTGAGATGAAAGATGCAGAAACTCGGCATAACAGATTACGCGCACGATTACAAAATAAATTTGGACGTAGAACGAAAATTTTGGGGCCTACTTATACTTCAGATTACAATAATTACCATGAACCTAAATAAATTTATATTTAAAGCATTTTTATATTTTTAATACAAAGTTTTATTTAGCTAATGCAAAATTTAGAAAATTCCAATAGTATAATGACATAAAAAAATATTGTTTTTAACAATAAAAGGGAAATTTTAGGTTCAGTTTATACAGATTAATATGAAACATAGTTTTGAAAATGTCATGAAAAAAACTAGGAGTTTTTGAGATGTCGTATGCATTATGCCCAAAAACGTCATTTGGAGAAAAATGACTTCAAAGTTTTGGAAACGCCGCTTCAGCTATTAAGCGGGTATAATTCTAAAAGCCATAACTTCTGTTCTGAAGGGAATTTCAAGGAAACAATAATATTAAAATGTTCAGAAAATATACGAGTTTAACATATCAAAAAATTAAAATTTCGAAAATTTTAAAGCTCCAAGAATTCTGAGACCCTTAAGAGGACGTTAGGCCCCAAATGAATTAACCGTTTGAGTGCGGAACAAATCTTATGCCAAAAATGCGAATGTGTTTGGGTTTATATATAATTAAAAAATTACTTGTAAGGCGACGATATATACAGAAACCGCACGCTTCGCTAGTGCAACCAACTTAAATACACACCACACTGAAACAACAAATAGGAGCACTATCACCCTCTCCGGAATCTTAGCATAAAACAAATTGAGGGCTATCGCTCTTCCCGCAATTGTGGCGCATAACAAGAGTAGCGCTACCGCGCTTCCAGAAATTTTGGCACATAACAAGAACGTACTGAAACGGTTAAATAATAATTCAAAGCTTGTGTAAGATAGCAATCGTCTGTATATGTGTTTCAGAATATTCAAAATTTCATACCAGAAAAATATACAGAGATACCTGTGTCGAATCCGAACCGAATAAGTATTGTGAATATGTTTGCAGCACACGTTTAGATTACAGACGATTAAGACGGTTTTATGATTTAAAAATTAATGATAGAGCCTGAAAAACGGAGAAGTAAATGCAAATTTCCGACATATTCAACATTCACCATTAGTGCATAGTGAATGTCGACATTTGCCGGTGTAAGTCAGAAATAGGGATATTTAACAAATATTTCGGACATACACCAAGCGACTATGTGAATGTTAACATTCACCGGTGAAAGTCGACATTCTCCAGATTTCGGTCTTTCACGGTAACATATATACAGTAATAAATTATAAACAATGATTTTTTTAAAAAGAAATATTAAAATTAAATTAATAAAATAAATTATTATTAATAATTAAAAATAATCAATAAAAATTAGGAAACTTAAAAAATAAAAAGTTATTTTCTATTCATATTTTTTTATTTTTATTGTTCCAAATATTTCACTGTTGCAGTTTCACAGCCACGAAACATATTTTGACGTAAATGGTTTGGTGCATATTAACTTCATTGTTTTTGTAACTCATAAATAGTTGTAATAACAAAGATTATTTGGAGATTTATCACCTGCGGCTAGGTAGAACAAAAATGCCTTAGAATCAATTTATAATGAAGTTCTAAAAATATTAAAATGGCATATTGTCATTGGAAATACACAAGCATAATTTTAATAATTCTAGAATATCAAGAAAAGAGTGAAAAATCAATTACAAAATTCCTTCTTTACATATAAAAACCAAGTTAAATAAGAGTGTAAAAATACAACATTGACTGCAATATAACCCATGCTGTGTGCGTTAAACTCAATCTTACACCATTTTTGAGGGCATCTCCAGCATACAGCACAGAGGCAGAAGCCCCTCTGTCCCTATGGGCCCACACAAGCCAGGAAATATATGTATGAATGATTAAAAAACTGACATGTTTCAATATAATACAGTAGATTCCTTCAAATCCGCACAGCTTGGAACCAGATGCTGTGCGGATTTCTGGCCATTGCTTTGTTTACATTTTTTAAACAGTAATTTTAATGCAATCAAAATTATAACACTGGGGAACACACATTTTGTTGACTTAGATCTGGCAGTTATTTTTGGCTAATTATTGGCATCTAAATCCAAAATTGACCCCAGTTTCTTTCTATCACGTCAACTTTTTCAGCTACAGGATACCCCCAAAATCATATTTAATGTGGCTACAAAGGAAAGTAAAGAAAAAATTACCAAATATATTATTCATACAATGGATGTATATACTTACTATACACTACATTGTGCTCACACAAGTAGTAAAATCCTTTTACAAAACGAAAAAAGTACATTATAAAGTAAAATTGTTCGCTTATAGGTTTTCCTAGAGTGTTCAATTTGTGGACAATCTTGCTTGATACTTAAACAGTAGTCAGCCATCATATGCTCATCCCATCTGCCTTGATATCGCTCTTAAATGAGCTTCAAATCTAGATGGAATCGCTCACCCTGCTCATCACTGACTACACCAAGTTTTTCCGGGAAGTCATCAAGATGGCTATGCAGAAAATGAAGTCTGATGTTCATATTGCAACCAAGCCTTTTGAAGCTCTCTAAAAGTTGCGGGACAATTTCGGTGTAATTTTCTACTCGCGTATTTCCAAGAAAGTCTTTGACAAGGTTTTTGAATACCAACTAAGCATTCTTTTGGAGTTCTGTCATTGCTCCGATGAAATGATCATCTCTAATGAGCCGACGAATTTGTGGACCGTCAAATACACTTGCCTTTATTTTTTCAATAGACAGGTTTAGAAATTTCGAAATGAGATACGTGAAACAGTCTTCTTCAATTGACAAAGCTTTCACGAACTGCTTCATTAGATCCAGTTATATGCAGAGGTGGAAATATGATGTTCTTTCTGTCGGCAAGTGGCTGATGCAAGATATTTGGATCTCCAGGTCTGAGGTGTGATCTTAATTAGACTGGAACCAATGCTACTCACGAGCTCTGCTGTCTCACATACACAAAAAACATGGATACTTGGTATATCCACGTTGCTGGCCAAGAAGGAAGCACACCATTTTGAGGTCAACACAGATGATCCACTCGAGAATGTGATAGTGCAATAAATCAATGGCTCTCCTTGTGTCCTCATATTCCTCATGCAAATAAACTGAATGGTTTATTGGGACTGCTCCAAATAAATTTCCGTTGTGAAGGAGTACGCATTTCAAGCTCCTCTTTGAGCTATCGATGAATAGTCGTCATTCAGTTGCGGTATAGGATGAAAATATCACCTCCTCCATTAAACCAGGTATGCTATGGCAAAAAACAAATCAACCGTTATTTCGAAAGTATTGAAGAAATTCAATTTCTCTTGATCATAAGTAGGCTCTCTCAACATTAGCTCTCTTTTCAAGAAAAAATTTCTTGTGCAGTCTTGATGCTAAGAGCTCTGAAGCTTTTTTCTTTCTATGACTCACGCCCTATTCAGCGTACAGTGGTCACATTAATGTATGCTGTAGAAAAAAAAACTTGACGTGATAGAAGAAAACTGATTGCAGTTTTGAAATCAGAACGCTTTTTTGACTTACAAACAGCTGAAAAATCGAAGTCAACAGAAATTGAGTTAAAAATTGTTCCCCAGTGTAATGAATGATTGTGATATTGTAAAATATTAAAATAATTAAGTAAAGTAATAAACTAAAAGGATAAAAAGTAAGATAATTTAAAAACTGATTAAAATATTAAAAGCAAAGTTCAAGTAAATAATTAATAATGCAGATTTGAATATGCGCAAAAAAAATGAGATCATTTTCGTTCAATTATTCAATTTGAGGCAGTCTACTGTATTAACAAACTTTATTTTTATACAAAAAGCATCTTATACACTTTTAATTCTTCAATACCAGTTGACAAATTTTTTCTCCTTGTATATATTACTTAATCACTAAATTTGGAGGTTGCATAAGAAAAAAATTTCCGTGCCAAAGGTCAGTGCAAGGTTTTTCTTCTTTTGGCCCGTTTAATGTGAAACAAAAGTTTTGTGAAAAATAACATTACATAATAGAAGACGAATTCAGATTATCCCAAATTCAAACAAAGCATTTATTAATAACTTATTTAAACCTTTCTGCTAGATTTTCTTTCTGATGAACATATTACATTTAGTTTGAAACCTTACAAAATAAAAATAATTAATGAAGTGTCTGCTTTTACTGAATGGAATTTTGTGAAGAGGTACTAAAGAAGGCCCAAATTTTGCCTGGGCCAACTCAGGTGTATTAAATTATTGGTTTTCAAATTCAAAAGTTTCATATGCTTTAAGTGGCAAGTAAACTTGTTGCTCAACATGATTAAGTTAAAGTGTCAACATGCATTTTATTAAAATGTTTGTTTTATTTACTGCTGAAGAAGTCCATAAATTAAACATTATTAAATAAGATATTACAAAATCGAGAATGAGCAATAAAAAAATTAGACTGTAATTTATTCGGTAAATCAAAGATTTATGAAATGTTTTAAAACTTGTTGTTACAGCAACAAATATTCACTTATGAAATATATTAAATAGTCTTCAAATACTTTGTAAAATTATTTTAATGAAAATTTCAATAACGCATAACACTGGCAAATAAAAATCTATGTGTACCAGAAATATATTAGTAGTACACAAGTACCATTCCTTATGAAAGGTTGATAAATTATTAATCAATGACTTATCCAGATCAACTATGCACTATATCTCCTCTCCAACCACAGGAAAAAACATACAAAAATAACTCACCGATGACTGTATTTAAGATATTGAAATCACTGGACTTCTCCCGCCTGACTTCCAGACTATATATTCCATTCCAACAACATAAGCTAATGAACCTGAAACAAATATAAAAATTTTAGGGCGCATTTAATAATAAAATGAAATTTAACTGTATTAGTGTTGTCGAATCAAGAGCGGGGGGGGGGGGGGAGCAGACTTTTCAGGGGAAAAGAGTAGTACAGTAGAAGATTTTTAAAATGCAAGGTTTAGCATTATACAGAATCTTGAAATCTTGCCAGAGAGGAAATTAACAGGTAGAAATTGCTTATTCAAAAACCTTAAATTGGTACTTTTCGGTTAGCCGGGCACCAGTGTTATATATACATATTTATATACATACATATATGTAAATATACATATATATACATATATTATATATATACACACATAAATATATGTACATATATATGTATATACACATATATATGTATATATAACACTGGTGCCCGCCTAACCGAAAAGTACCCTTAAATTTTTGGGAAATTTGCATTTATTAATGGTTTCTTAATAGACATCAGATAAATAATAGTGCTTTAACATAGCCATTATAAAATTCATGACAAGAGTTCCATAGCATGTGCGATGTGCCAGAAAACTTGGAAAGTTAACTTGGGCGATAAATGCTTAGGATGTTGTTGTTGCAATCTTTTGGCGCTTGGTAAGATGATTTGGTAAATTTAAAAATAAAATATTACAAATAATATAAATATAATATTAATAAAATATAATTAAAATAAAAATTTGGTAAGAAACTAAAACAGCCGACTTTTGACAACATTGCTTACTTTTTTGCCAGTCGCGCCAAGTGGCACAAGATAGGGAACTCTTCCCAAATGATTAAATTTCTGTATATGACTTAATTAAGAACACATTATGCAAATTAAAGATAAACAAAATAAGGAGTTTAAAGATTTTTAACTGTATTGGTGGTAGGAAGAAGCATTATACAGAATCTTGAATTCCCCCACCACCACCACCACCAGATAATTTATCAGTAGAAATCTTTTTAAAAAAAAATCACAAATGATTAAACTTAAATAAGAGGAATCAGCTTTAACAATGTATCAAATTTTTATTTTTGGATGGAGTAAAAAATAAACCAATAAATAAATAAATAACAAAGTGAATATAAAAAGAATAAATAACCTTTGATTGTAATTGTTTGATGACTGATTTTGAGTCTTTTAACGATTTTTATATTTTGAAAATTATGTTCAAAGTAGCAAGTATGACAGAAAAAAAAACTATACTCCCCCTTATAAGGGAAGAAGAAAAAAAATTCTCGCACTTTTAAATTAGGATATCTGAAATGTTTATTCCAAATTCTGATAAAAAGGACCTCAAGGTTATATAAATTGCTCACAACTTTAATTGTACTTGTGCCATTTAAGTAAGTAAATCGTTTCAGTTACGTACAATAAAAAAAGAAAATCACGTTTTAATATAAATAATTACTTCAAGAATAAAATAAACGGACAATTTAATTAATATATAAACAACGAAAAAGTGTTTTGGTGTTACTTACACGGTTAAATAATATACTGACTCAAACACTAGCAAAAATTCATATGAATTTGTTTACAATCATTAGTGACGAAAATCTTTAAGCATAATATACATTCCGAGACAAGTATAAATATGATATGAACAGAAAATACACACTACACAAGAATATGGATAACTAATCAAGTAATAATACCAATGTGAACAGAAAACAATATTTCAAAAACAAGTTTGAATATATGAAATGAGTCTGATTATATGTATTCAATAAACAAACATTATATGAAATATAAAGAGCACTTACCCGTTTCGCATAAAGATGTGACTTTCGGATTTCAAGAATGACACACCTCATTTTTCCATACTACCATGGACATATAAATATTCTCGTTTTTTTTCTATAAAATGGGACTGAACAAATCTGCAACAGCATACCAGAAATACGGCGGCCATGTTGGGTAATTGTCTTGTATCTGATTGGTTGGTTGGCTGGTACATCCTTGTGATCATTGCTTGTGTCGATGTCAACCGATGTTCCCCGATATTGGCCACTGTGAGTTTTTCTACAAGGATTTACAGAACTTAAAATGTTATTATAATTGTTTCCTGTTTTCTACCTTCCCACAAAAAGTACAATATGTAAATAAAAAATTAAAATGTTCATGATTCCAGAAGTTTTAATGTTACAAATCCAACATCGGACAACATCGATCAATATTGGCCGATGTCGGTAAAGTCTTTGCCGATGCACACCAAGATTGGCCGATATTGCTGTGCAACTTGGGTAGTAATCTTTCCACGACACATTAATTGTTTACAACTGTTGCGCTATAAGTTTAGCCCCTTCGAAAGGGTCTATAGACCTGATCAGGTCTATTGATGCATCGTTTCTACCACCATAAACAAGTTAGGGTAATATTTGTACTTTTCTATTTGAGCCTTGTTTTGGTATTTGATAAGTATAGCGTTTGAAAAAAACGGTGCGAACCGAATAAAATTTCTGCAATTTCTGCGTTCGTCACTTTCGTGAATTAAAGACAGTCTTGCCACCAGTTTCACAACAAACTACTCATGTAAGTGGTGATGGTATACCTTGCGGGACATATGTTGCGAATTTCTCAATTCAAATTTGTCACAGCAAGATGACATCAGAAAAAATCAAACTTGCTGCTAATGTTCATGCTGTCTGGGTTATTGGTATCTATAATAATTATTATTATTGCTCAATTTTAGCGAAATGTTTTGTCTCTTATTATTACTTGTGGATAGCACTGAAGAGATATGGGAGCTCCAGACTCCGGTTATATTGTGGATGTTCACCCTTTTGTATCGTATAACTGATGCATCAGTAGTATAACTGATGAATAAATGCTTTTTAAAAAATCACAGATATTAACTTAAAATTGAAACAGCATCATATTGCAAAACCTGGAAATGAGCCTCAATAAAAGCCCATTTAATTACTTTAATTCTTTAATAAATGGCATTATTATATATACTTCTTTTACTTGTGAAGAAAACTATCAGTAGATGGCAGCACACAACATTTCCATGTTTTATAATTTTCATTATCTGAAGTTTATAACTCCTTTTCATAAGGTTTTATTATTATTTTTCCTTTTTTATATTTAGACTTTTTTAAACTAATGAAAAAGCTAGTAAGATAATGTCTATGAAACATAGATTTAAATTATTTATGCTCCATTTATTATAGCTAAAACACTGTTGATAGTCGAAGATAAGTTAATAAGAAAAAAAAATCCTTTATATATATATATATATATATATATATATATATAAAGTGTCTCCTAGAAATTATGCTACATTCCTCAATTCTGATGAAGCTTTGACAATATTTCACATTTTTAAAGCTGTTTATTGCTATTTATAATAACAAGGAGATATACCCGGGCTTCCCACATTACAGAATATAGATGAAAACAATTTATTTAATTGATATCTATGTTACATATACGCTCTAACAATAGCAAAAATCATATTTATATAAAAAAAAATAGTAATTAGTTTAAATAAAGTTTGAAATGCATTAAAAGCGATAGTCCTGTAGAGGCTCCAGGAGCTAACCCTTTCTGTCCATACATTACCTGTTTATGCTAAAATTCTGAAATTCTTAAAATAGGTTGATTTTATGCTCAGTATAAAAAAGAAATAAACGGTCAAGGGTGAGTATTAGTCTCGCACAGAGGGTTCCGTAGAATAAATATATGAATTTATAATTCTATTATATAAAAAAAAAAAAGTTGAAAGAATACTAAGACTTTGTAAAAAACTGTACAACGTAGTGTTGGTTATAACTGTATATATTAGAAAAGTGTAAATGGATATACCATGAAAGTTCAAACAGATATGGAACCTAAATAATGTCAAATATAGCTATTCGTATAACTCTTTTTTTAATATTATCCTAATCTGTTCATGATGAACTTAATTCGGTATTGACAATAAAAGTAGTGCATATTTAAACTTTATTTGGCATTTCATGAAACTAAATTCAGCGTAGTAATAACCTTTATTTCTACAGTGTAGCTAAAACAAAACCTTTGTTCAAAGTTTAAATTTGGCATTGTGCTAAGCGCGCTTCGAAAGGAGGACTCAAAATTGCAACGCCGCCTTTGTCAGTGTCGCGTTTTTCCAGATGGGTTTTTAATTAACTTTTAAAGTCACTCGAGACGTATTGAGAGATACACTCAATGCAAACTAGTCGCGAATCCCACAGTATTTATGCAATTCATTCTAATTAAACATTTCGAGGGCGGTGTCCTTAAAAAGACACCTAATTTTAATTCCAAAACAGACAAGCGGCACCAAGAATATTTAATTAAAATTTTCCTTTTATCATGTACGTGAAAATAAGCAAGTTCGTATTATCTAATAAATTCGTTTATAAATTCTGGTGTCAGTCCATTATTTCATAAGTTTATAAATAGAATTACACCGCGCTGGAAAGGGTTAAGTGGTCGCAGGACTCTTAAACCTCTCGCTGCGTAAGTAATTCTTCGCGATGAGCGTCTTTTACAGAATTTTTAATCTTTATCACCGGTTCTGTAAAGGAGAAATTTTTTACTATCGTAATTGGAGAAAATGTCCTGATTAAATCAGACAAAGGTTTCGCTAAAAAATAACTGGTGGTAACAACCAAATAGTATTAATTTGACGGGAAAATGCATGCCCGAGCATATGTTGGGCTGCGCAGCGAGAGGGTTAAAGCTTCAAAATTTAAGAAATTTTAATTTTTTTAGATGTTAAACGCCAATATTTTCTGAACATTTTGATATAATTGTTTCCTTGAAATTCCTATTAGAACAGAAGTTATGGCTGTTAGAATTATACCCGCTCAATAGCTGAAGCGGCGTTTCCGAAACTTTGAAGTCATTTTTCTCCAAATGACTTTTTGGGGGCATAACGCGCAGGATACCTCAAAAACTTCTGAATATTTTCCTATATAAAAACTTTTGAATGGTTCAATATCCTGAAAATAAATCATGAAAACCAGAGCAAATTGACGTAATAAAAATTTAAAGAACAGAAATTAAATATTTTCTTCTACCCATGGAAAGTAACGTATAAGAAACAAAGTGATGTCATAAAATAAATGGAACTGCAATTAATAATAATATATATATATTTCCTCTAATTAAATTTAATCCAAGAAACTGCTACTGCTACTTCTACTTTCAACTCTAGTAATTAATGGCTCTCTCATTTTCAAAACAAAGTGACGTATTTGTATAAATAAACAACATTTAGTTATTAAGATATTCTCTGATGATGAACCTGAAAGGCTTGGAAGTACTAAGAAGTTTTAAGTAAAATGCATACTTTAAACTTGTAACATCTTTTTCATTACATTAGTCGCCTTTTAAGTAAAATTGTGGACCTTTATAATGTTCACATTATGTATAAAATTGCGTTTCGTCTTATGATATTATTTGAAAAACATACTTGCAAAACTTTACAGAGAGAAAAAAATAAATATGTGGAATTTGAGAGATATTTCTCTGGAATTTATTAAAACATATTATATTCCTAAGTATTCCGTTAAATAAATGTACAAAATCACTATAGCGTTTACAAAAATAGATAAAAGGTCAGCATCTGGATAAATATACATATATATATATATACTATATATATATATGGCCCAGCCCGAATCTTCAAAAAAAAAAAAAGTACGGCACAAGCCCAGCCTCTGCCTGCACTGAATTTGCAGAAAGAAAGTTAGCTGGAATCCGTGTGGATCTCTAGTTCACAGTTCACACTGTAGATGAATGCATGTCATTATTGCGATGCGCAAAGTGCAATTGTGAAGGGGGGTGGAGCATATGATTCCAAAAGAAGCAATAATATGTTTTTGGAGTGTGTTAAAATATGTGTTAAAATCGCCAGTTTATAACACAAAATTAGAGAATTGAGGAAGCATATCTACGATCAAATTTCAATGTGACTACGCATTTTTTATTTAGTAACCATCATCTTTAACCCTTTCAGGGGCAAAGCATTTCATTCCTAAAATGGTGAAATAAATGAATGACACCGGAATTTGCAAACAAATTTATTTGTAAATAGGAAGGAATTACATTTCACGTATGTAATAAACCTAAACTTTTTTCATTAAAATTCTAGTGTCATTGTTGCGTTTGGGAATTAAAATTGCGTGGTTTCATAAACACATACCACTGCCCTTCAAAGGGTTATCATAAAAACCACTCATACCAATTTATAACTGTGCAGAATGTCAGCGTATCAATATGTTTTTTTTTTTTTCTTTTTTCAAAAGAAATAAATAAAATTTTTCATCTCACATTTTTCGAAAAGAGGAAGGAGAAAATAAATAAATCAATAATTAAAATATTTTGTTAACAAATGGTATTTTGGGCTAATATATTTTTTATTTAATCATACCCAATTTCTTTAAAACACAATCGTTGAATTTCGACAAAAAATTGATTCTGCAAAAAAATGTGTAATATTTCTCTAATTACGTTTACATCAATTTTATAACAAATATTTTGACTGTATTTTAATCTATGCAGTAATACAAAACGCATCTAGTACATCCGCATATGGATATTTTCTCACTTTTAATTCATAATAAATACGTATGTTTAAAAAATTATTGTAATCAGAATATTGAAAATACTATTTATCTTATTGCAAAAATGCGAGTAAAATATTTAAATATCAATTTACTGTTTTTGTCCTAAATCAGCATTAGAATAAAGGATGGACGTTTTAGCATCATTCTAGTAAGTGAACATTCTGGTGTACTTTTCTGCAAAGTATAAGATGTGTCCCAAAGAAATAAAGCCACCGTAATTGTGTACCATAACTGGACACGAAACAAATCTATTAAGAAAGTCTATATAGAAATACATATAAACAGGGCGTAACTCACTCCCTGCCCCACCTGGGCAGGAGAAAAATATGAATGTGTAAAAAAAGAGGAGAAAAAGTGTTCCGCCGAAATAAAGTCACTGCAAATATTAGTATTTATTGGTAACTACCGACATTCGAACTGCTGCAGTTCAATATATTTATGACGTCAGGAAGTTGTCAACTACTTGTTGTGTGCCATTCGAACTTTGTGCAGATGTTAGAAAGTTGTATTTTCTATTTCTCCTGCAGTATTGCAATGGTAAAGAAAACCCAGCTCTCCAAGTTCGAGAAAGGAGAGATAACATCTTGTAAAGAACAAGGTCTTTCACATAGACCAATATCTAAGAAAATCAAACTATCTAAAACCGTAATAGATAATATTGTAAATCAGAGCATTGCGTACGGAAATAAAAAAGGAGGTGTACATGCAGAAAAATGACTTCCAGACATGAAAGAAAAGTTTTGCGTCGTCTTTCACGAGGTGATATTTCCCTAAACCAGTTGGCCATAAAGGATAACATCCCTATGGCAAAATCAACCCTGTCACGAATTGAAAAACGGACAAGCAACTTGTGTATAAGAAAAGGGAACAGCAGCCCATGTTGAAAGTTATCCATAAGCAAAGGAGAGTCGACTGGGCCAAATATTATAAAACGTAGAAGGACCAGTAGCATCATGTTATAGTCTCAGGTGAGAAAGAAATTAATTTGGATGGCCCAGACGGTTTTGCTTTCTTTTAGTATGACATGAGGAAAGAAGAGGAAATTTCTCCAAAAGACAGCAAGGTGGAGGCTCTTTAATGGTGAGGGGAGGCTTCGGCTATGGAGGTAAACATAATCTGGCTTTTCTCTCCGGCCGCATGAAGGCTACCGATTACCAAGAAATGCTAGAAAACCATTTACTGACATTTGCAAGCAGAATTGGTGGGCTAAGTTGTATTTTCCAGCGGACAAGACCTCCATTCACGTTGCAAATTCCTACTGGGAATGTTTTTTGGATAATCGGGTGCATGTCATGGAATGGCCTGCCCTTTTTACCTGATCTCAATCCCCAAGAAAATGTGTGAGGTATCCTCAGTAGGGCTGTATATGCCAATGGCAGACAGGTTCTGTCTCTGGCAAAATTGAAGGTCGTCATCATTGAAGCGTGGGAGAATATTGATGCTACTGTCCTCCAAGGATTGGTAAATGATATGACCCATCGTATATTCAAAGCCATATATAACCATGGCAGATATATATGACTGTGGTGGTAGTGGCTTTATTTCGGTTGAGCACTTCCCCCCCCTCTTTTTTCCCCCTGCCCAAGTGAAGCAGTTAGTGAATTACTCCTTGCAAATATATATTTGTATATAGACTTTCTTATTATATTTGTTCGTTCCTGTTGGTTTATTTCGTATCTAATTACAGCACACAATCACGGTGGCTTCGTTTTCCTTTTAGTAGGACACACCTTAACATGCAAACGCGGAGGTCTTAATACCGCAGGCGGCGCTCACGCGTTTGTTTTATTTAATTACACAACTGAAATTTGAAAAAGGGTAGTTATTAATGTAATAAAAAGAAGTTATTTTATAATATATCTGGTGTGAAAGTTAAAATAAATATTATATTAGGCTGGTATAAAAAAATTTTATACGGAAGTTCTCCATGAAGGATTGTTGAAAAAAATATTACTTGTATTACTATACATCAATATAAAAGGAAAATCCGGCTGAATCTCCACATTTAGTAGTTAAAATACTTCGAAATTTCAAAAATATTTATTTCTACATTCTAAAGTACAATTAACGATACGGGTCATTTTTAGAAAAGCGACGATAATATAAAACCGGCCCCTTTAAGATAAAAAAAACCACTCGACCACTTATACCAATTTATAACACTGGGAACTGTGCAGAATATCAGCGTATCAATATCTGATTTTTGTTTTTTGTTTTTTGTTTTTCAGTTGAAATAAATTAAATTTTTCTTCTCACATTTTTCGAAAAGGGGAAGAAGAAAATGAAGAAATCAATAATTAAAATATTTTGTTAACAAATGGTATTTTGTACTAATAATTTTTTTATTTAATCATACCCGATTTCTTTAACCCTTTCCAACACAGACAATTTTTGTTGTAAAATGATGAAATCATTAACTGACACCGGAATTTATAAACGACTTTTTAGATATTAAAAACTTGTTACTTCACATGTTTAATTGTAAAAGCAAAATTTTCCTAAAATATTCTTGGTGCCGTTCGTAAGTTTGGAATTAAAATTAGGCATCCCGACCTGGGCATAGTTCGTCGGAAAGGGTTTTAAAACACAATCATTGAATTTCGACGAAGAATTTTCTGCAAAAAAATATGTAGTATTGCTCTATTTACGTTTAAATCAATTTTGTAAAAAAAAAAAAAAAAAAAAAAAAAAAAAATGACTGTATTTTAATCTACGGAGTTATACAAAACGCATATGTTACATCCGCATATGAATATTTTCTCACTTTTAATTAATAATAAAAACGTATGTTTAAAAAATTATTGTAATAATAATATTTAAAATGCTATTTATCTTATTGCAAAAGTGCGAATAAAACATTTAAATATCAATTTACTGTTTTTGTCCTAAATCAGCGTTAGAATTAAGGTTGAACGTTTTAGCGTTATTCTAGTAAGTGAACATTTTGGTGTATTTTTCTGCAAAGTATAACATGCATAAAAATGTAGTTTGATTTGATTCGAAAATTGATTTATATTGCGATGAATAGTTAGCGAAACGTATTTTTACTTTCGCTACGTTACAACGCGTAGGACGCAGGCGGAACTCACGTGTTCTTATTTATGCTCATGCTCAGAAATGAAACTCATGACTACCTTTCAGTCATGAATTTAGATAATAAATATTATTTTATAATATATCTGGTGTGAAAGTTAAAATAATATTATACTAGGGCTGAATGAAAATATCTTCATATGGAAATTCTCCATGAAGGAATAGTGAAAAAAATATTACTTATATTACTATACATCAATGTAAAAAGAATATCCGGCTGAATCTCCATATTTAGTAGTTAAAACACTTCGAAATTCCAAAAATATTTACTTCTACATTCGAAAGTACAATTCACGATAATGTGGAAAATGTAATATATAGTGTGGATTAGGGTGGTCACAAGAAATCAATTTTCGAATTTTTTCGGGGGGACCCCCCAAAAAGTTGCCAATCGACTAGAAAATGAGATTGGCAAAGTTTCAGCTCATTTGGATAATATTAACCCGTGCCTCATTGAGGTTTAAGTTTGAAAAAAACGTGATTTTTCACAAAAAAATGATGTTTTTCCTTCATGAAATGAATACAATTGAACCTAGAAACATAATGCAGGTCTCATTTTATAAAAAAAAGTTTTGCTTTGAAGAACCACACACCAATTTTTTCTAAAAATGTATAGATTTAAAAATATGCGCATTTTTCAGGACCAGACTTCAACTGAATCCTAAAAATTGACTTTTTATGAAAAAGCAAAAAAAAAAATTGTAACATTCCATTTCATCTGCTTTCCACCTTTTGTTTTTCTTTTTTTCATTTTGTGAAGTCCAATAAAGAGTTTGATTAAAAAAAAATTCCAAAGAAAAGGAAAAAAATCGAATTTTAAACTGAAAGAATTTAAAAAAAAAAGAGGGCAAAGGAAGTATAGAAATGAGAGCAAATAATGCTCAATTGCATTTTATTATTAAAGTTGTGTTACAAGAAAGAAGGCATAGTAAAAAAAATAATTTTTTCCCCTACAACTGTCACGTTAACCCTTTCCGGCACAGAAAAATTCTGTTCGTAAAAGGATGAAATGATTGTCTACCTCGGAATTTACAAACGACTTTTTTAGAAATTAAAAACACATTACTTTAACCTTTCATTGTAAAAGCAAAATTTTATTTAAATATTTTTCGCGCCGTTTGTAAGTTTGGAATTAAAATTACGTGGGACACTGCGCCGGAAAGGATTTAAGTGGTAATATAGTATTATCTAAAAATGAAAATGCAACTTGATCCGAGTTAAGATACCAAAGGCGGTTTGTCATTTTAGCAAGTGCTTTGTCTGTAACCCATTTATCAAATTTTCTGTAGTGAACAAGTGATTTTATTATTTGCAGGTCTTGAATTGGGGGCTAAAGTGGCAGTGGAAGTATTGAAGCATGCTTTTACATAAATATTGATTAGAAATAAGAAAAGATCTCTGATCCCTTCTTTTTCTAAATTTGTTATTGAAAGATGATCCCTGAAACAATATATTTTGAGAGAATGAATGGCCTGTGCCGCCATCCACCTGACATGATTAAAAGCACCAGGTGCTCTGAAAAAAAGTCTTTTACAGGAAGGAGTTATATAAAAATTAAGCAAAGTTGGATAAACTCTTTATAATCATCCCTGAGCTGTTAATTTTTAAAAGTTCCTGTAAGAAAATTTGAAGTTTCTTCTGAATTAACTATTTATACCTAGTATTGCATCTTCAATAGCATTTGTATACTTACTCTGGTTTAATTTAGACCACCCAATCAGAATTTTTTTTTTTTTTTTTTTAATATTTGGCTGTGGGGCAGTGAATATGCCATTTTACAATCAAGAACAGCTTTTAGGGAAATTTCTAAATTATGGTGGCGGCATGGTAAATGCAGAAGACTTTTCCTTTAACAACTGCTATAGAAAAATGCAGGTTCCTCTGAGGCGACCTGTGTTTACTGCAGTTGTATCAAAAAATATTGCCTGGATTTTACCAACTTCCTCCCACTCTTCAACTGCTGAAAATGCAGCTTTCGCCTGAATTATTCCTATACTATTTTCAAGTTGAGGAACTCGTAGTAACTGTTCTTCATCCCCACAACTAATTAAAACTTTTATCCACTCTACATTTTAATGGTGAAGCAGTTTTCCACCCCAGTGAACAACAGTTCTCTCTAAACGGGAATTTTAAAATCTGTTTTTGATGAGCTCAGTTTTTTGTTTACGAAACAGTTATTTGCAGAGTCGATGTCTGTGGTCAGCTAGTGGATGTATTCTAAGTCTAGCAGCTTTTCTGGCGTTCAGTTCATTTTGCGAATATTATAAAATAAAATACATAAAACTTGACAATTACTTAGCTGCTTACTGTCGATGATTTGATGAGATATGTGGCCAATTTAAAAAATCTTACATTTCTGCCATCATATCAAGAGGGGGAACGGGTTTTACGGAATGTTTCGTCAATTCTAAAAATAGATAACCATAACAGATAACAAAAACAGCCTTGTAATAAAAAGAGAAATTCAGAGGTTCAACAGCAAAACAAATCGAGAAGCTCTTTCTTACTAGACACAGAACTAGATAACTAATAATCAATTATAATTCGTGAAATATGTTTAAAGTTACAAAAATTGTTCACTTATTTTTGTCTATTAATAAAAATACTACAAAAAAATTATCAAAAGTAATAAAATTTTTAATTTGTCATTTTTTACCTATGTTTCAAAAATGCAGAGTTTGAGGGTATGGTTCACTAGCTGTCCTGAAAAATACTAAATGTTCATTAAATATAAGTTTTCATGAGAGTAAAAGTTAAAGGCAACAACAGTTTCTATGAAATAAAACAAGAATCAAGTTTCTAAGACAAATAGTTTTCACGTAAAGAAAGAAAAACGACAATTTTATGCCAAAAATTGCAAATTTTCAAGAATTCAACCTCGATGAGGCACGGGTTAATGTTGTTTATTTGAGCTAAAACTTTGCCAATCTCATTTTCTAACTAATTGGCAACTTTTAGGAGGGTCCCCCCGAAGAAAACGTTACAAAAAATTTTCCCCATGTTGCTTGTGACCACCCTAGTGTGGATATTCGAAATTTTCAAAACAATCCTTAAAGTGGCGCAATGTGTAAAATGATCAATTACACAGCTATATTAAGCCGTTATTATCTGACAAAACAATCTTGGGCAAAATACACCGAAAAACCATTTTCGATACAAAATGAACTTTACGTTTTAAGAACATAAAATACAAGTTAAAAATATTTTTCACAATTAAAAAATTCCAAATACAAAATACATGTATTTTTAAAATACAAAATACATTTCGAAATTTCAAAAATGTATTGATGCAGAATGCTTTCTTTGGGAGGTAATTTTGCAGTTTAAGTGCTATTAATTAATACCTGGTCGTGAATAAGTCACTGCCATTTCAGAACTTTCTTGGGGGGGGGGGGGGGGGGGCAAAGATTTTTTGAGGGAAGTTATATAGGTAAGGATAGGATCCGGGCATCTACACCCCCGAACGAGAAACGTAAACCGAATCATGCTTACAAAGACAGTAAAAATTTTGAATACGGAAACTCAAGAACCAATGAAATATTTCGTTTTAAACAGGTTTCCGTCTTAGCAGGTAAAATTTCAATACATTAAGTATGAAAAGTTTTCTTTTTAGACAGGATTCTATTATAGGTTCCATTTTTACAGGTATACTCAAAGCCTGTTAAGCCATCCACTCTATAGTATATCTCTGACAAGAGATGTATTACCGTAAAGCTTGTGAAAAGGAAGTCTTTAACAGAATTCTTTCTCAAAGGGAAAAAGAAAATCAAATTTCGATGAAAAAACATCATACAATTATACTTGCTAAGTCAGAGACCTGTGTAAAATGAAACTTATTTCTTGTCCCTTCCGACTTCTTTTTTTCAAGTTTTGCTACAGGAGCGCCCATTTCAAGAGTTTCCTGGCGAAGGACAAAAAAAAAAAAAAATTATTTGAGGATGCAGAATTGCATAACGTGCAGAACTGCAAACATCTCACAGAAAATGGAAAAAATCTCGCACAATATAAAAAGTCTCTGCGTGATTTTGTTTCCTTAACTTCTTTCACGGACATTTGATTATTCTGCGATTTTTTTTTTCTTTAGAGTTCCGCAAAATCAATTCATCAGTGGGTCACAGAAAAAAATCGCGAATTTCTCCAAACGACCGTGGAAAATATTGCTAATTTCATCAGAGATCGCGAAAAGAAGTGCAGATTTCGTCAAATCATTGTACAAACTAAAATCTCGAATTTTGAAAAAGGATTGCGAAAAAAATCGCGAATTTCGTCAAAAGATTGCACAAAAAATCGTGAAAATTTAGTTAAACAATGGAGGGGAATTTCGTCAAACGATCATGAAATAAGATACAAAATTCCGTGTAATTATCGCGCAAAAAATTACAAGTATTATTAGATGGTGGTAGAAAAAAAATCACGAATTTCAACAAATGATCGTGAATAAGAATCACGAATTTTGTCAAGATCGCAGAAACAAATATGAAATTTCGCCAGTTGGTAGCGGGAAAATATTGTGAATTAATGAATATAATATAATACATTAATGAATACTATATAATATATATATATCTTCATTTTTCTACATAAAAGGTAAAGCTTATATTAAAGATATAATTGTAGACTTCTTTGACAATAGTTGTATTGTATTTGGATTCGTTTTCTTTTATTTTGGATGGAGTTGTCTTTCAATGGAAATCTTTTTAGAGGTTTTCGTATTTACATGAAATTACAGTTCTGCTTCAGAATAGGTTAACGGATTTTCGGATTGTGCTTTATCTCTTTCAGTCGGAGTCGGGATGACCTGGTTTTTAACAAGGAAGTCTTGAATATTTTTCAAATGAAAACTATAGATTTGACTATTAAAGGTTGCCCATAGAAATAACCCATGTGTTCATTTCTGTATTTAAGGGGGCGATTCTGAAAAGGTGGGCACAGGACACAAGCCATAAATTTAAGCCTTTCAAACATAACTTTAATTATCATTGACTTTTTTTTTTTTTTTTTTTTTTTTTTTACACTGAGTTTTTAATTCTATTCAGAGACAGAAAATGACATAATTTATTGTAAAAGCTTTGTGTAAATATCTTTATATTTTATTATTTTATGCTAAAGAGGCCAATTTCAGACATTCATAACGTTAACTGCTCCAATGTACCACCAAGAAAAAGAGTTTTAACATTTTTCCAGGTGGTTCTAATGGTAAACAACGAATGCATAAAGGAAACGGATGATTTTTTGATAATTTCGTTAAGAGATGGCAGGCTGATTTATTGCTTTTTTGGAGCTAGAAGGACTTTTCTATAAAGATTTTTTCTGTATTTTATTATGTCCGAAAGTAACGTACGTCACAAAGTATTTGATTTTATTATTATTATTACTGGATAACAAAAAGTTAATTATACATATATATATATATGTATATGTATACAGACACATTTACTACATTCTTAGTCTTAAGAATTTTTTAAATATTAAGAGCAACGTCCAAAATCTGTAACGTACGTGCGAAAGAATGTCCAAAATTTGTAACGTACGTAACTGCTAATTAAATGCTTTAATCATTAATTTTCCAGAATAGTTGCTGTTTGTGTATAATTTTGTAGACATACTATTATAAAATATTTATATATTATATTTATAGACAAAATACTATACTATTAAAAAAAATTGGCCTTAAATTTGAAAATTTTTAAAATTACATATAGTTAACGTTTAATGATCCCACCTTTTGAGAATCTCCCAAGGGATAAAATTATACACTACTTTATTATAAATGTGTTAAAATATGGAGCAATTTTTTTTTTACTTTGGGATTTGATGGAAGTCTGTCGGTATTTGGGTTGAAGAAATTGTTTTGTCGGGTGCGCGCAGATTCCAGTCCGAGGCGTTGAAGAATTTTGAGAGTGTACCATATATAATATGATTTAAAAAAGCAAATAATTAAATAATTTGATAACATTGCAATGATTGCAGTAAATATAATGTGATACTAATAATACAAAAAAGTAAAAAAGTCGGATAATTAAGAACTTGAATTATACTCCCTAATTCAACATCCCCCCCCCCCCCAAAAAAAAAAAAAAAAAAAAATCTATCTGAAAAACTCTGCCCTTGAATTTCTAGCCATGAGGGGCTAGTTTTCCTATGATCAAGTAGCACACAGCTCAGAAGCAATTAATAAAAGAAAATGTCGCCCACGTATTTTAAAATTAGCCAAAGTACGATATATATGTAACCCTAAGAAAGTTCTAATAGAAAATTTTTTAGATAATTATTAATTTTCTATGCATAATGCATTTATTTAATGCATTTGTTTTTATTGCAATCAAATCTGATAAATTATTTTAGCGTTTGAGCAATTTTTTAATTTTTATTTGAGTCTCACAATTGATGGCTGATAAATTTTCTGAAAAATCAAATTCCTTGGGAGGGGGGGGGGGGGGTATTGCCCCCAGCCCCCCTCAAATGGCGCGCCTGATAACAAAGCATGCATAACATATTGAATATCTTCACCATTTCGACCCAATTCCGGAAGATTAACCCATTTTCACTTAAAACAACGAAGTAATTCAGCATTTATTTGTTTATGAATATTTCATAACAAATTGACAAACAAAATTAAAATGTCGCAAATAAATAAATAAAACACGAATTTAACAGACATATAATTGATCTACGCTCTTAAATACTGAAATAATCGAAATAAAAAAGTTTACTATAAATGATAAAATCTTTCGCTATAGCCCTATAACACGTACCTAATAAGAAAGTATCAAAAATGCTTTTTTGTGTAGTTGGTTGGCAATCTGAAAAAATAAATTAAATATAAAATATCTATTAGCATAGCAGCTAACTTTTACGCTTTATTCCTAAAACTATTTTTTATCAGAAAAATTTGGTTTATTTAATCCTATGGACTTTGACTTCGAACATTGTTCTGCCGAGGCGCGTGTGTACCCCACATCCCCGGATAGTGGCAGCTGGTGAGAAACGGGAAAGTAATCTAAGGCTGCGTGCGCACTATCTAGTATCTTGCAGTCACCTTTCGGCACGTTTGTTCCCTGTTGTCGGGTTATTTGATGGCTTATGGGTTTTGTATGACAAGGATAGGGAGTTGCAGTACGGAAGTGGACGCCAACCCACGTTGACAGTTTTACGACTGTTGTTTGGGGGGAAAATCGCGTAGAAAAAGTATCACTCCTTTTAGCAATTCGATATAGTTCCTCATTTTTTACTTTCCAATCCACTTAAAAAGGTTGCAATTATTTGGCGATGTGAAATAAGCAGAAAATTTCACATTTTCGCCAAGTGAAACGGGGTGTTTGTTTTTTGTTCTTACAATGAAAAAAAGAGAGATACAGTATTTTATGGAAGTAACTCCGTTTACGAATTTAAAAGTTAATCTTTTTCCAAGTGTGGCGTTTACGATTTTTTTTTTTTAAATACCAACTGAGTTTCTTTAATTTAAAAATTCATAAAAATATTTAAAATCGGATTCAAATATTTTAAATAAAACTTCAGACATCTTAAGATATTAAAAACGAGGCATCCTACACTGCTCAGAAAACTTTGATTAAAGTTAGGTCAATATGACGCTGTCGACAAAAATAGCGTTCCGATGGATGCGGCGATTACGATATTTTTAAGCTTATTCCGGCCAATTTGAGGAGTGCGGCGTTTCTTCCATAAAATACGGTGCACAAAACACAATGAAAACAGCAAATAACAATTAGAAAGATTGTTTGACTTTTCAAAACAGCACATTATTTATCTTTGATCGCATTGATTAGTTTCTTACTGCAAATCAAACACTATAAAATTTATTTTAATTATATTATTAATTAATAATATTAATATAATATAACTATTATTAATGTATTTTTAATTAATATCCAGTAAAATTACATCATAATTTTAGTATTATATTTATTATGGATGTGGGTTTATTTTCATATGACATTTTACTGTTTGTAATTGCTAAGAGATTAAAAGTGACAATTTTTGCTATGGGTCTAATATTTAATTTTGTAGAACAGTTTTTCTCCAGAAATTTCTATTATTTTTAAATACATATTTTCATAAATTTCTTCAGGTGGTTCTAAAATTTAAAAAATAGTTCTTCTGATTTCAGCCTTAATCAATATAATAAATTATTTTTTAAACAGTACGTTTTTATGAACATAAATTAAAAAAAAAAAATGGGTTCTTTTAAGAGAAAAATTATGATTAAAATTTTTGTTATAAAAGCAGTATATTCTATAATTATAAATTTTTATACTTAAAGTGAAATTTTTTTTGTTGTGTGTGTGTGTTTTATATTTTAATTATATTGCAGTAATGAAAATATCCTATTTCTAATGAGAAAAGTAAATTATTTCCCCCTTTTTTTTACTGTCATTATTTCTCTCTCTCCCCCCCCCCCCAACTATTCCTTTTTTTTCCCCTTTTAATGAAAAAGACATAATTTGACTTTCTCAAAACAGTACATTATTTATTTTTGATTACATCGATTAGTTTCTTGCTCATTTTAATTAACAAAGATTATTAATATTATGAAATTTTTCATGATAATTTTAGTACAGTAAAACCTTTTTTATCCGAAACTCTTTTAACCGAAACTCTCAGTTAACCGAAATCCATTTTTAAAGCTTTTTCTTTCTTTTACTGTATATTCCTTGTGTAAAAAATCCCTTTTGAAAGCTTTTATTTTTTATTTATTTTCATTTTTTTTAAATATCATATCTCTTGTACGTAAGCTTTCCGAACTACGAGTACATATAAATATATTCGATCCCCTTTCTTAAGAGTTTGAATATTCAGGGGTCGATCCAAGGAAAATTTGAAGCCTATTTAGGGCCCTTTCAGAAAAATTTATTTAATACAATAGGCCCCTTAACAAAAATGAATTTAATAAAATGGGCCCCTTCACAAAATTCCTTTTAATAAAGTTAGGTCCCCTTCGTAACATTCTTTTTCATAAAAACTGTTTTAAAAATGTGTAAATTGTACATAAAACCACCTCACAAAAAACAAACTTTAGCAAGGGGCAAGTTTTGTCAATAAATTCTTTGTTCGAATTTGAGTAACTGGATTTCAACTTTCATTACAAAATGTTATTTTTCACAAAAATATAATAAAATTCACAAAATAACTTGTACTTTTCACAAAATGGGCCCCAAGAATAAAAACCTGCATCGGTTCTAATATTAAGTGAGCTCCCGTAAGCTGCGGAGTGGAACGAAGAAAACAAATAAATTAGTAATTCGAAAGCTTTTGAATGTTTTGCAAAAGGTTTGGCATGGCTGGAGCAGCAGAAAGACTGTAATACTGGTGAACTAATAATATTAAAATAATGGAATTTCAAAGCAAAGGCAATCAAAACTGCGACAAACAAAACATTTTTTCAAATTCATCTGATATGTATATATATATATATATATATAACCATTAATTAAACATAACCTACCACCGTCAATTATTATGAATTAAAGCTGTAAGTATTAAAAAAAAAAAAAAAAATTATTATAAGAATTATTATGGAAGAAAAAAGAAAAAAGTGGACACCGACAAAAATTGAAAAGCTTATACATTGAATTACGTTATCAAGGGCACAGAATTCAATGATATAAGCAAAATGGTTGTTTTCTGTGGGAAAAATAAGCTAAAGCTAAAGATTATTTTCCCCTGTGCCCGAACAACCATTAAAATCAAGTGAATTGATTAAAAATGAAAGCGTATTGGAAACAAATAATATGAAATGGAAGAATCAATAAAACGTATTTAAATATTTATAGGATATAAAATATAAATAATAAACACCATACCGATTAATATTTCAATATTTTACAAAAATCCATGCGCACATGTCTACCAGTATATCAAAAAGTATATATATATATATATATATATATATATATATAAAGGTACTTAATTTCAAAATTAAAAATCAAGTAATTTATTGTTTCTATTTTGCTACTGCTTTATTTTTATTAAGCACTTGTTACCGTAATAAGAAATATTGCATATATTTCTCCTTAATCTTAAAATTGAAGCATTCTCGATTATCCGAAAATTTCGATTTTCCGAAAGAGGGTCGGTCTCAATGACTTCGGATAATCGAGGTTCTACGATAATAAATTATTTTTTAAACAGTACGTTTTTATGACTGTAAATTAAAAAAAAAACTGTTTTTTTTTAAGAGAAAAATTATGATTAAAATTTGTGTGTTTGCGTTATATTTTAATTACCTTGTTGTAAGGAAAATATCCTGTTTCTAATAACAAAAGCAAATAACGACATAGCAAACTTCGACTGTATATTAGCTAAGGAATAAAAAGACTGAAGAATTGAGAATAACAGAAAAGAATAAATAATAAAAAGCACCTAAAGTACATTTATTACATTGGCGATTAAATGCCAAATCTAGCAATCGGTTGTTCCTGTCAGTTCTGTCGGGAACTATTCCTTACTTCAAAGATAAAATGTATGGGTTTTTCTGGACGATCTTTTGCAGGATAGTCCAAACGCAGCTTAAGACCTGGATGGTAGAAATAGCAGGGCGGGGGGGTGGGGGGGGGGTGTTTAATGAAATAAAAATTTAATCCTTAACCGGTGGGGAAAATGAGCTAGTTGAAGGGGAACGTAAAAGCTAGCGGGAGGATGGGATCTCTGCCTGATTGCTTCTTTTCTTTTTCACTTGGCAATTTCATAGCGGACTTCGCAAAATGAGAGCTTTTGCTTACCATCCGTATCTTCCAGGAAACCGATTTTTGAGTTTTATCAATCGACGTGTTTGCCGATTGTGTTTATTAAACTCAAATGATTAAATTTAAGTTTAATAAATGAATAAAGTTTCGTTCAGAATAAGCATATAAGTGAAAAACTTATATAGCTCGAGCTTTTATAGTTAACGAAAGAAAGGGGACAATAAATCTTTTTCTATTATTTTTAAAGCAAGGAGGAGTATTATTTTAATCCGGAAACTAGAGGATGTAGGAGAAGGGGCATGGGGGATTATTACTGTTATTATTATTATTTTTAGCAGTAAGACAAATACAAATTTTGAGAAGAACTTATATCTTGATAATTTACTGTTATTATAAAAACAAATGCTGCCAAATATTAAAGGAAAAATTTTAAGAGATGGTATAAAGTTAATTTTAGTTCTGGAATAATTAGAGCAACAATTACAGTAATTTTTGTGCTAAATTATGTCTGCGTTTATATGATTTTTATTCTTTTCGTGGATTTTATGTAGTGTAAAAAATTTTATCAATATCAGGCATCTGATATTAACTGACTTTAACTGTATTAAATATACATCTTTTATGATCAAGAGCAGAAAATAAATCTTACTTTCTGTTCCTGTTGCTACTATACTATATTTACAGCATTAATTTAGATTCACTTTTTACAGTATAAAATTTCACGAAAACAGATTTTTATTGCTTTTTTATATTAGCGGGTGGATTAAAACGCTGCTAAGTAATGCAGATTCGCTTTTCGGAAAATATTAGCTGCTTTCGATGACCCAATTTGCCACACATCAATAGTAATTTATTTATTTATTTATTTATTTTTGTCAAAGGCGGATCCAAAAAGGAGTTTATGGGGGTCATGATCCCTTTGAACGATTAACTTTTCTATATAAAAATATATTTAAAAAAGTAAATACATATTAAGAGTCCTTCCTCCTTTTCCCAGAAAAAGAAAAGAAACAAAATCCACTGAGCAATACAAATATTTTGACAATCATTGAAGTGATTTAAAACGAAAATGCATGACATTTTCAGCCATTGCTATTTGCCAAAATATCGAAGCAATTTTTAATTTTCTTTATATATGTAATAATTAAATAATGTTATTCCAGGTGGTATTGGTCCTAGAGGATGGTTAAGATGGGATGAGAAATTGACTCGGGACCCTTTATGCGAATCGAACTCATTTATTAGGCATTTATTAGGACATACATCTGATTCGCGAGTCGATCGCCGGTCCCGGAGCCAACTTGCGTAGACTTTGGGAGGTTACATGGCCGTAAGCTTAGCTAGCCTCTCAAATAGCCAAATTTCATCTTTCTTCGCACGCGTTCTGGGTAATATGCTGAAGATTCTAATATTTTCCAGCAGAGGGCAGAATTGTTAATTTGGGAGGAACATCTCATTTAATTGGTTCATTAAGTTTTGATTGATCTGTGGTCAAGACCCGCACAATTCCCAGGGACTGTGACGTATCAGCCCTACCCACAGATGCCTGCAAGCGCTTAGATTAGCAGTTTCACTTTTAAGAATCGTCCTAAAATTATCTCTGAAAGTAATAAGATGTATTGCTGGGAAACAAAGTTACGAGGGGTAACACTGGTTTCAGAAATAGATTTAAAGTTAGGAGAAAGAAACTTTGGATTTTAATTTAAATTTGGAATTTTAAAGGCTTTTTATCCTTTCATATATATCTTGAATAATAACCAATTGTTCCCTCACGAACTTGTAAAGGATTTTTCAAAGGCTCTTTTATTTATTCTATTGATAAAATACCTTTACAATTTTTTTTAAATTATTATTATTAATTTTACAACATTTTAGAAATTAAGATATTTTAAGACTTTAATCAATGACTTAAAACCATATCAAATTTTTAAAACCACGACTTGTATCATTGAGTACAAATCCCTGACACTATTTCTATAGTAAAGTTACTTAATATTTAACGTGTTTATTTTCTCATCCCCATGAAATTTCTGTAAAAATAGAATTAGAGGTCAAACGTTTATTATTCCACTTGAGAAATATTACAGTATTAAATTGACGCTCAAAATTCTTCTAACTAATGAAACATTTCATATTTTAAAAATGATTTATTTATCTATAAAATCTTGGTACTAATTTCGAAGTTAAATTTTTGAAAAATAAAACATTTTCTATGGCACAGAAACTTCTTGTTAATTGCATACAGAATTTTCGATTGAATGTAGTATTTTATTTATACAAAAGTTTTTACTCGTATATTTATTCATACAAAATATGCCAACACTTCATTAATCTGTTATATCGCGATACATCATATAGTTGAGTTGGAATGGCTTATCCACATTAAATAAACGTTCATTAACTTTTAAAAATAGAAAGGATGATATAATTTTATAGAAATTCCCCTTTAAGTATCAATAGGTTTAATTTTATTGTTACTTACAAGATATATTTCATTAACCAATTTTATCTGCACGACAGATAACAAAAATGCCATTAATTGATGTCATCTTTATGATTATATTATTTAATCATACGGACAAAGTATAAAAATTAGCTATTCTGTCGTAATTACAAGGGTGAAATTTTGCAAAAATTTGAATGGAAAAACATCTCTAAAACTAAATCATCACACGTATTTTATATGCAATAACAATTACTATTAAAGAAACAATAAAAAATGTTATCAGCGTGAAATATGTATATAAATATGTTACTATGGCTAACTGTTTATTATTTTATTGTAGTTAACGATATTAAAGTAATGATGTTCTAACTTTTCCCCTTCCTCTGGAATCATAAACCTTCTTGTTACTTCGGAACGAACGCTTACGTATTTTACTCATAATTACTTACTTGGCGAGTTATATGTATACATACACTCGCCAAGTAAGTGATAGGCTACCAAATTAGGCAAGTTATAACAAATTCGGTAGGGGGCTTATCCTGCCGATAGGAGCCAGTTAAGTTGGCAGCTATGCGAAAGCATGAGTTAGAAATTGGTAATAATATTTTAAAATTGTTTCAATATTAGTTTATTTCATTTAAATACCTCTTCTTAATTAGAAATAAGTACTAACCCTAAGTAACTCCTCTTCGTAACGCTTCGTGATTTTCATGTCTCTAAAAATCTGTTTTAAATAGCAAATGTGTTATTTAAACCCAAACCACTAGGTAAAAACTGCAAAATCATAATCCCTATTCGTTTAAAATTTCATTGTACAAATATGGTAGAAAAACATTTTTTATGTTTTTCAGTAATCCTTGAAAAGGACGTCAAACAGCATGTGAAGAAAGACAAGAAAATATGCCGCGTCATCTTTATGTTACTAAAATTGACCGTGTAAAGACAGCAGAACCAGGTGGATTTTTTATCCATATATACAATCAATGACAGTTTGATCACAGTTCCTTTTCAAAATGATTTTAAAGGTATTAGATTGCACTCTTAATTCTGAAATAGCAACTTTTTTTTTTTTTTTTAGATAATAAGCCAAGCTTTCACTTTGAGCACCGCCACCTCAATACTAGATCTGAGCCAGTGTTGCCAGATTGGGACTTTTTTGTCCCCAGATTGTTAATTGTCACCGCTTTTTTGAAATAGAGATATTCGGTCTACTTAAAATGCGTTAAAAAAATCTGAAAAATAAGGTGAACTATACTATTTTAAAAAAAGCGGTGACAGTCAGATAATCTGAATTTAAAAAGTCCCCAATCTGGCAACACTGGTCTGTGCGCTGAAAGAAAAATGGTGGCTGTCGTAAGCGGATATATTTCAGCGTTTGTATGGTCCCTTGAATTTGAATACCGATGCAATAACATTTAAAAGTTTTTTTTGCCCCCCCCCCTTTTCTTAGATTAAATAAATTAAAAAAAACTTTTGGAAAATACTGGTGTCCAAATTCAGGGGACCATACAAACCGTTTAAAAATCCGCCTACGCCCCCCTCCATTTTTGTGGCGACGTTCAAGCCTAATATTGAGGGGGCGGTGCTTTGAGTGCGAGCAAGAAAACACGTTTGAATCCCGCGCTCGGACTCGACCTCACATGTTCAGCCTGAGCCCGTCTCGTCTCTAGTATAAACAATTAGCGCTATTAAAGATGAACTTATCATTTGTTCAGTTCCCTCTACTCCCATTGAAAATACTTTACAAGTACAACTCATATTCAAAATATTAGAATAATTACTTTTTTTTTTTTTTTACAAATTGAAAATATCGTTTAGTAATTTAATGTATTTTAATCCAAATATGCAAACGATAATTTTATTAAGAACTTATTGTTTATTAAACTTATTTATTATCTTAAAATTAATATCAATTTTGAAAAGATTAATTGTAAAAATATTATTTTGAAAAGTCAAAATATTAGAATGTTTATTCAAGTGATTCAAAATATTAGAATATTTCACATTTATTCTCCTTTAATTATCACCAATTCACAACTGGTGGCATTATTGATTAAATTCAGACGATTTTATTTAAAATCAGTATTCTTTTTGCAGTTGATTTTTTTTTCGTCTTAAAATGAGTCTTGTGAGTGACATTACTGAATCTATTACATTTCATATTGTTGATTTGTATCGACATGGTAAAAATCAATGTTATATAACGAATTATTTACATTGTTCGCAATCAAGCTTTTGTAAAATAGTAACACAATATTAAAAAAAGTGGAAAATTTCAAAATAATCGCCGCAATGGCGGCCGAAAACCAAAAACATCTGAAAAAACTGAAGCGTATAGTTAAGAAAAAGCGTTTTAAAAGTGTGCGATTCTTGCACCGAAAATGGAAAGAAGAAGGGGTTGAAGTTTCTGCATCGACAACATTAAGATGTCTTCATAGAGTTAAGTTTGAATCTCGTGTACCGAATTCAAAACCTCTCATGGTTGCAAAACAAAAGCGTATAAGATTGAACAAAAGCATATAAGATTGAATTGGTGTAAATCAAGACGTTTATGGAGCGAAGGAGATTGGAAAAATATATTATTCAGTGATGAAAGTATGTTTTGTGCTTCATATGGTAATCAAGGTATTCGAGTTTGGAGAATGAAGCAAGAAGCATTTGATAAAGAATGCCTTAAACGTTCCGTAAAATTTGCTGCTAGTGTCATGGTTTGGGGTTGCATGAGTGCAAAAGGACCTGGAAAGTTATGCATCGTCTACGAAAAGATTAACTCTCAGATATATCAAGAAATTTTGGAATAGTACATGATTCCATCATGAGGAGATTTATTTAAAGACGATTTCATTTTTCAACAAGATTTAGCGCCACCGCATACCTCGGTGTCAACTAAGAATTGGTTCCGCCAACGCAACATTAAGGTACTTTCATGGCCACCAAACTCAGCAGACCTTAATCCCATCGAAAACTTAGTGTAATGAAGAAAAATCTCCAAGAAAATCCTCCTTCAAGTAAAACTGAGTTAGTGGCACGTATAAAGTCTATTTCGGCTAATATTGATAGAAATGTTTGTAAATACCTTGTATATAGTATGCAAGATTGATTGTACGCTGTTATGAAAGCTAAAAGGGGATGCTACAAAATATTAACTATCATTTACTTCATATTCATAAGGTACTATTGTTGCGTAAAATAAAATATTCTAAAATTTTGAAGCAATCTAAATTTTATTATAATATTTTGATGTGTTTCAGAAAGCCGTATACCTAATTTATTGTACTGTATTTTATATTTTGTAAACGTTAAAATCTTATCTAAACATTCGAGATTTAATTTATAAGAAATTTAATTGCATTTACTTAGTATAAAAAATAAATAAATGAAAAATAATTTTTTCTTATTACTTTTTCTCAATTATTCTAATATTTTGAATATGAGCTGCATATCACAAACGAAAATAATGCTATTATAAACAGGTATAAATGAAGCATAAATGACTGGTGCTATTCATTTTTAGGTGCGTTCGTAATTATATAAATACGTAGCACCTATAGTCGTCGTTCAGTCCGTCCGTCCGTCTGTCCGCATGTAACAGAGCAAAAACTACCCAACCGAATGGTCTGAAATTTTAAATATATGATTGTTGTAAAATTTTGTCGAGCCATTTCAAATTTTATGAAAATCGGATGTATAGTTTAATTACAGGGACAGTCAAAAGTTTTTCTTTACATTACGGCCAATGGGAAACAATTATTGCAAGTGGATTTTAATGATTTTATAGCCTTTCGAATGGTCTGAAATTTTAAAGATATAATTGTTGCAAAATTTTGTCGAGCTATTTCAAATTTTAGGAAAATCGGATGTATAGTTTAATTACAGGGACAGTCAAAAGTGTTCCGTTACATTACGGGGAATGGGAAAAAATTATTGGAAGTGCATTTTAATGATGTTACAGACTATGCACTTTATGAAGTGCAAAAAATTATACATTCAGTACACTATGGGGTGCAAAAAATAATTATAAAACTAGTTATAGTACGAACGCACCTCATTTGCCACGTTTGACGAGCAATTTCCAACTTGTTTTAGAACATAGAAGTGGGAGAATTAGTCGTTTCTACAGCAGCCTCCCTCTAAAATTTCTCTATTACAAAAATGAAAGTAATGTTGCTGGTAATAGGTACAAACAAAGTATAAACCTCTGGGACTATCCATTTTCAAAACAATGACGTGTAGGCTTGTGCTTCTTCAGCTCTCCCCACCTCTTTCCCGCAAGCACACACACACACACACATGTACAACTGCAACTATGTACAACTATGGTAGAAAGAAATCATTTCTGTTTTCCAATGACTCTGTAAAAGTACTTCAAACAGAAAACGACAATAGACAAGGAATATCCGATGGTTTTTTTTGTGTTACTATCACTGACCCTCCAAAGGCTTCAGAATCAGACAGAATATTACTCCCATTGTCCCAATGTCCCATCAATCGCAATTCAATTAAAATTCCCTCTCAAACTGATTTTTAGAGGACTTTAAGAAACTTAGACTACATTCTTGCTTCTCAAATAGCAAGTTTTTTTCCCCCTTTTCAAATTGTAAATAAATGAAATTTTCACTTTAAGCATGTTAACATATTTCGGGCTATGTTCATCCTGAGCCGGTCTAATCTCTAGTTTCTAGTGTAAACGATTGGCTCTATTAAAGATAGGCGTAGAGGGCGGGCCATTACTTCAGTCCCCACCCCTTCAACTGAAAATCCTTTATTACGTAAATGCAAGTATATTAAAAACGAAAAGATTGTCGGTACAAGCAGGTATAAATGAAATATAAACAACTGGTACTATTTATTTTTTTAGACCGTAGAAGTGGGGGACTGGTTGTTTATACAGTCTACTCCTAAAATTTCGTTATTATGAAAATTCGAATGAAATACAAATGAAAGAAATGGTAGAAACAAGTAGAAACGAGGTATAAGGGTTTGGCGCTGTTCATTTTTCAAAACAATGACATGGAGGAGGGGTTATGTTTCTTCACACCCCCCCAGACACACACATGCGCATTAAAAATCATTTCTTACTCGAGTACACATAAAGTACTAACGAAAATATTGTTGGTGCAAACGAGGTATAAACGATTCGTTCTTTTTAAAATCGGAGAATTGGGGGAATCTAATCGTTTTTCCAGCGCTCCTACTAAATATCTTTTATTACTGAAGTAAAAATGGGTTAAGAAGAAATTGTTTGACAATAAATTTCTTTGCTGATATTTAACTCGTACTGGAGACAAAGCTCTGCCCATTCTATACTCCAAATTATCTGATGTTCACACTAAAAGTCTGCATGGGCCGAAATTTTCAGACCTAGAACTGACTTGGTATAATAGTTAAAAGTTCAGGCCAAACCGTTATGAAATCTAAAATTTTAGTATTGACGAGCCTGATTCTACTTCTACAAAACATGCTGATGTGTTTGAAGCTAAAGAAACATTATCTTACACTTAAAATTCTTCAAAAAGCACATTAACTTTAGCATAATTTTATTTTGAGATTATATGTCCACATTTCATTCAGTAGAGAACGACAATAATATTAATGGTCATTTAAATAATTACGTATATAAACACTCATTAAAAAATTTACCTAGACATTTACGTTCAAATGAATATTCAGTAAGAACATCAATGCAGTTTAGAATTTTTTTTAAAAAAAGCTTAAAGAAAAAATAATCGGAAAACTCTACAGAAAAAAAGAAAATGTTGAATTTAGATATTTCTCTGGAATTTATTAAAACTCATTATATTTCTAAATATATCGTTAAACAAATGTACAACATCACTATGGCGTTTTTAAAAAACAGCCCGAAACTTCAAAAGAAAAAGTACTGAATCTGCAGAAAAAAGATTAGCTTGCATGGGTGTAGATCTCTAGTTCACATTTCACATTATATTGAGTCGTTCGGTAAGTCGTTTCTGCCTGGGAAAATTAATTTATACCGAGAAATTCTACCATCAAATTATTAGATATTAATTCTGATATCTAATGTCTAATGCAGAATTATCTGGTACGAAGTGATTTTTCCAAACAAAAACGACTTTCCGAACGACCCAATATGTGAATGCATGCCATCTATTGCTACATGAGCATGTCATAAGGGCGATGCGCCGAGCGCAATTGTAAAGAGGGCGGGGCATCTATTCCAAAAGAAGTAATAATATGTTTTTGGAATACAATATGTTAACATGTTCACTGCCACAAAAAGTAAGAATTTTCAAATTTCTTCTTGAAAGTCGTTTGCCACCACAAATTCTGAAAGGTGAATTTCGCTTTACTAATACAGCGAAATTTCTGCCAATAAATAAGGCAATTTTTTTTATTTTTTAAAATAATGGTAAGAAAGTAATAAATTAAAGCCACGAATATTAAAACTACGAGTATACTCGTAGCGTGACACTCCACGTGTTAAAATCGCCAGTAAATAACACAAAATTAGCGAATGCAGAAAGCATACCTGCGATACAATTTTAATGTGACTAGGCATTTTTAATTTTGCGAAAAGTTACTGCAATATAATTTTTTTTAAAGTAACCAGCCCCTTTGACACAAAAATGCACGCGACCAGTTACACTATTTATAACACTTGGGAACTGTGCAGAATATCAGCGTATCAATATTTTTTTTTAAATTTTTTTTTTCAATTGAAATAAATTAAATTTTTCATTTCACATTTTTCGAAAAGAGGAATGAGAGAATGAATAGATTAATAATTGAAATATTTTGTTAACAAATGGTATTTTGGGCTAGTATATTTGTTATTTAATTACACTTGATTTCTTTAAAATGTAATCGTTGAATTTCGACGAAAAATTGATTCTACAAAAAAATGTGTAATATTGCTCTATTTACGTTTAAATCAATTTTATAACATTTTTTTACTGTATTTTAATCGCTGGAGTAATACAAAACTCATCTAGTATATCCGTATGCGGATATATTCTCACTTTTAATTCATAATTAATACGTATGTTTAAAAAACTTTATAATATTAATATTTAAAATACTATCTATCTTAAATTATTTGAAAACAACGTTTAAACACACAATAAAAACAAGCAGATTTGACCATACGTATACGTTTCGTGAGTACTAGGACTCACATCCTCAGTGTAAAAACTATAAAAAATTTAAAAACAATATCCCCCCAACTGCATGTACGGTGAAAAAAACCCAAATGTCAAAACATGATACCAAAAGACCATCAAGTTCTAACAGCCAATGAAATTAATGCGGAAGTGAAGTGTCGTGACACAACAAATCCATCCCGAAAGTTGAGATGTATGGTGTACTAGATAAATCATTAACCAAGGAGTCTTTAAATTTATGGATATGAATAGCCTCAAAAAAGTCTAAATCCAGAGGAGTAATGCATTTCTTGATAATGGTAGCTGAGTCAAAATTAAAATTATGTCCCTCCCCCCAGCAATGAGAGGCGATAGAGGATTTCTGTAATTCTTTTTTCTTTACATAGTTTCTGTGTTCATTGATTCTGTAACGGAGTTTTCGTTGGGGGTAGGGACATAATTTTAATTTTGACTCAGCTACCATTATCAAGAAATGCATTACTCCTCTGGATTTAGACTTTTTTGAGGCTAATCATATCCATAAATTTAAAGACTCCTTGGTTAATGATTTATCTAGTACACCATACATCTCAACTTTCTGGATGGATTTGTTGTGTCACGACACTTCACTTCCGCATTAATTTCATTGGCTGTTAGAACTTGATGGTCTTTTGGTATCATGTTTTGACATTTGGGTTTTTTTCACCGTACATGCAGTTGGGGGGATATTGTTTTTAAAGTTTTTACAGTTTTTACACTGAGGATGTGAGTCCTAGTACTCACGAAACGTATACGTATGGTCAAATCTGCTTGTTTTTATTGTGTGTTTAAACGTTGTTTTCAAATCTATATATATAAAAGAAAGTCTGGATTTTGTATTAATCAACGCGCAGCCAAAACTACTGAACCTAAAATCTTGAAAATCGGGGTAAAAATACTTCTTATGATATAGGGTACCGCTAAGAAAGGATTTTCCAAAATTCCACCCCTAAGGGGGGTAAAAAAGAGAACGAACTTTAAAAAAATTCCTTAAAAATCTGATTTTATAGTTATTATTCAACTGATAACATATTTTGGTGTATTTTTGTATGCTGAATCGAATGGTACTAACTAAATTCTTTTAAGCCCAATAGTTCGAGAGATATTTCATATTTTTCTAATTTGGCACTATCTTTGGCGCCAAAACCTGAATTTTGCAAGTGATAATTTCTAAAAACTCATTCTTTTCATTCTGTTACTATAGCAATGGAAAAAATTCAAATTGAATAATTTTTTAACCAATCCTTTTGGTTAAATAAAAACTACTTCGTCAATTAGAAAAAAAATTCAAACGCCTCAAAAACTAAAACAAAACAAAACAACAACAACAAAAAAAAAAAAACTGTGGTACTTTTTCGTTCTAATTTTCGTCGCGATACCATGCTAAAATGTATGGTATCGCGCCACTTATTTCAACCCTAATCGTGCAAACGATTTTTATTGCAAACCGTGCCACACATTAGCATTTGCTAATTATTGAACGTGAATATTTTTATGCAGGAATTTTTAATGATGGAATTTATTTTATTCCATCATAATCTCGCAAAACTTTTTAATTTGTTATTTTTTGAATAGAAAATATTTATTACTGGTGTCTGATACTGATATAGATTTTACCATTTCGCAGTTATCTGATGATGAGGAAGCTACAATAAAATTATTTCAGAAGTTAGGAATGATAGATATAAAAATGTTTTGTTCAAAAAACCATGAACGTCTTCATTGAAAGAATGAAATGTTTACTGCAATGTGAGACATACGTATTACGTACGCCATGCTTCAGTAGTAAAAGACATTTACAATTTCAAGACTGCAGTTTAAATTGACTATTTTATTACTTGCAAAATATTTATTTATTCTTATATTTTATGTATTTATTTTGGTACCCGCCGATCAATTTCGCCAATTTATATAAATCGCCAAACCACTCGCGAAATTATACAAATTGACATAATTTTTATTTTAAATAGCGAAAGAACAAATAAATTAGTATAACATTAATGAAAATACATTTAAAACGTCGAAATAAAAATCACCTGATGACGTAAATACGTGTAACTTGCTTAAAGTCAAGTGAATGTGACATTTACGATCAACCATTATTGGCATTTAATCTTATAGTTTGACAATAGATTTTTGGTCGACGGGATAACCAAGTAGTACCAATATTTTTATTGATTTAAAAAAAAATGGTAGGTCAAAGTCTGTAATTTTCAAAAGTTATATTTTTTAAATGCTCATTTTTTTATGAACAATTTCTTTTTCAAATGTATCATTTCATTTTTGTGTCAACTATTACGCTTGGTGACAATGGTGTTGGCATAACAGGGAAATACCAAAACAGTTACTGATTTTATTTCAAAGGTAAAGAAAAAAGGTTTAATGAGCGATAAATATTGTAAATATGACTATAACTCAGATTCTACTGAACAGAATTTTGTAGAACTTATACTGTTAAATAGTAAATTTGGTTTATAAATGGTTTAATGTAAAAACCATCATTCTAAGTTGCCACGGGAGTTCTAAAATTAGGTGAACTCGATTATGAAAGATTTCAAGTCAACTAATTAAATGCACAGTAAGTTAGATAATATTTTAGGGATATTTTCAATATTTATCATATCATTCTGTGTTGTTTAGTTACGGAGCTATGCGGAAAAAATTCTCAGCTGTACAGTAAAGAAAACTGAAAGATATACGCTACAGAGATAGGGTATACTAGAGAATATATATGCTATAGTTATGGAAGTTGAGCTGAGTTCCTTAAAATTTTCAGAAGCGATGCAGTATATACCTACCCCTACCTCCCAGAGAGTTCTATAATCAGGTTAACGCGAATATGAAAGTTATATTTAACTATCTCAATATATATATAATGCAAAGAGAAATTTCATTCCGGCCGCTTATATCTTGAGTTCTGCTGAATAGATTTTGATGAGGCTTACATTGTTAGTTAGATAATTTTTCAAAAAAGATGTTAGTATAAAACATAACGTTCTACGTTGCTTAGTTAAATAATTATGGGGAAAGTTCTAAATCAGATGAACACAATTTTGAAAGATTTTTTTTAAAGGTTCCACTGAATGAATTTTTATGGGATTTAAACTGTTAATTAGATCATTTTTAGGGCAGGTTTCGGTATATTTTGCGGTTTAAAAGATTCTGCTAAGTGGATTTCGATGCAACTTGATCGGTTAGTTATTTTTTTCAGTGAATGTTTTAGTATAAAGCACATGTGCTGTTGCTTGGTTGTTAGGTTGCTTGATTGCAGAATTATAGATGAAAGTTCTTGAATCAGGCGAACCCAATTATTATGAACGATCAGCCTTTTCAATAAGTCCAATTAACAGATTCTGATGAGATTTGTGTTGATAATTTTTCATGAACGCTTTTAGTATATTATATATTGTTCTTTACCGAATCCTACACTAAAAGATCAACTAAAGAAATTGGTCCTTAACAGTCTACATTTTGTATGACTGAATAAAAGATATAATAGCGTAATGACATTCATATTGCTTTCAGCAATTCCGTTGTATACACCAGGTAAATGTCCATATTGCTTTAAAACGCATGATCAGATTCACAGATATATTTTGTTTCAAAGAAAATAAGTTAAAACTGGTGTGAATGAATAAGAACAAAGAAAACCTCTTAAAACACCATCAAAAATTTTTAAATGCGCTAGGCCTTTCGAAAGATCTGGGTCTTTCTTCGTCAGGCACAAAGAAGACGTCCTTCTACTATGTCTTGCCTCTGCTTTCATAGTAGAAGGACGTCTTCTTTGTGCCTGACGAAGAAAGACTCGGATCTTTCGAAAGGCCTAGCGCATTTAAAAATTTTTGATAGTGTTTCAAGAGGGTTATTTTGTTTATATTTTGTTTAATTCAAGATTTCTTTAGAAAAACCGACCAGCGTAGCGGGCGAAGGCGGCTAGTAATTTATATTTTCACACAAGTTCTGTGCTTATTACTATTTATCTTATTGAAAAAGTGCAAGTAAAATATCAATTTATTGTTCTTATCCTAAATTAGCATTAGAATTAAGGATGAACGTTTTAAGCGTTATTCTTGTCAGTAAACATTCTGGGATACTTTTCTGCAAAGTACAGTTAACATGCAAAAACTGTATTTCGATTGCATAATCAATTTACGTTACGATGTTTAGTTAACACGAAACAAATATCAAGCTGAGATTATTACTTACCGTAATTCCCCGCCTATAATGCGCAGATCAAACAATTATGTTCCGATCCAGAAATCTTATTTCGCAAAATGTAACTTATTCAATCGAGGTAAATATATTAATTCAATTATTGAATGAATTATCTGGGTCGAAATTCGAAACATGATTGTTAGATACGCGGATTATAGGCGTGAAATTATAGTATTTAATTTCATTACAACGCGGAGGACTTATTACCGCAAGCGGTGCTCCCGCGCTTGTATTACATGCAGTCAATTGGATGAGAGCGTAGAATTTTATGTTATTGGGTTTATAAAAAGAAATATTTTATATTTCTGCTGTAAAAGTTAAAATAAAGTATATTAGATTTGTATATTAGATTTATATGGAAGTTCTCCATCAATAATTTTTAAAGAAAAATAACACTTATATTGCTAGACACCAGTGTAAATATAAAATCAGGCTGAATCTCCTTATTACGTAGTTAAAACGCTCCGAAATTCCAAAAACATTTATTTCTACATTCTAAAGTGCAATAACGATACTGTTCCGGCTAATTCTCTAAACAGCTAGTTAGCCAGCGCATGCTCTATTAGAACTGTCTACTTCTGAAATGAAACGAACTAATCTTTTGTTGATCTTAGAATGTTTTAGATGTAACGTGTCGAATGTCAGTTAATAGATTTTTATGTTACGTTTTTATTATGAAATGTATGTTTTGTGCCGTAAATATGTTGATTATGAGTAGAATAAGATACCACTGAACCACCTAGATGCTAGATTTTATTTGAAATGAATGTTTAGATTAAGTAGAAAAGAAATTGAATATTTTGTGGTGCATCGCGCCGATAAGTCTAGATGAGAAAAAGATTATTGCTATTGCACAATACAGTACGAAGTCTAAAGTTCGGACACCCAACGTTCGGAATTCTCCAAAGTTCGGACTTTCAAGCGTCAGCATTCAAAAAAGAAGTGAAAAAGCAAAATTGTTGAAACAAAAAAGGCCCAGAGCAAAGAAGCTTTATTACTGAATCTTAACTCATGGCTATGTACAGAATAAAAGAAAAACTTCTTAAAACCACTTCACCGGTTGCCCCGAGATAAGTCGGGGGTAAAAGCACTGTTTCCCCATACCAGCCGCCGGTGAAGTGGTTAATCATATACTTAAGTTAATGAAACAGACCACATTAACTAAAATGTTCAGTAGATCAGAAAGTTACAATTTCTTCTTAAATTGTTCGTTCCCTTAAGGCTGTTCTCAACTGCTCTGCTCAACAAGCGCAAAACGTTCTGACACATTTACAAATTCATTTATATAACGAAAAGTCATAAAATTGGAAGGCCTGACTATGCAAGCTATTTGGAATCGAGCTGTGTTTTCCATTTTTTAAATAAATAAATTACCTATTGAGTTATAAGCGATTTTGATCACGTGGCAAAGACGTTTTTCACCCTTCCTTGTGTGGTTTATTCTTCTTTCGAATACGGGCATGTTGAAATGTTGAAATTTCTTACGAAAATTTCAACAGTAAAATCACCTAAAAAATATTTTTTTGAACAATAAAAAAGAAATTTTAGGTTCAGTTTATACAGACTAACATGAAATATATGTTTTGAAAATTTCATGAAAAAATATTCAGAAGTTTTTGCGGTATCCTGCGCGTTAAGCCCAAAAAACGCCATTTGGAAAATATTGACTTTAAAGTTTCGGAAACGCCGCTTCAGCTATTGAGCGGGTATAATTCTAAAAGCCAAAACTTCTGTTCTAACGGGAATTTCAAGGAAACAATTATATCAAAATATTCAGAAAAGATAGGAGTTTAACATCTAAAAAAATTAAAATTTCTTAAATTTTGAAGCTTTAAGAGTCCTGCGACCACTTAACCCTTTATCTACGGCATTATGATCTACTGCAATTTTTTTCATGTAATATTTTTTTCTCCAGTTACTACAATGAAAATTAAAGGATAAACATAAAAAAAATTCTCACCCGTGAGAAATTTAATTATTTAGAGGTAATTAATTAAAGTGGTACTTTAAGGTACCCCCAGTACACTATGACTAAAATATCGTAACAGAAAATCCACAAGATATTTCAATTGGAACCAGAAAATATTTCCGATTTGATAAATATGTGAAATATAGGCTTTTTCTTATTTACAAATAAATCGTTTGGCAAATTCCGGTGCCAATCATTTATTTCAACCCTTTAGAATTGAAAATGCTTTGCTCCTGAAAGTGTAAAAAAAAAATATTCTTTTTAGGTTTCGATCTTGTTAGCAGTCCTTTAGTTATGCGACGTCAATATTCCAGGGACAACATGTTCTCTCGCATCTCCACATAAGCAGTATATGAATTTACATATGCCATTTCTAGCATAGCAAAAACGAGCCGGTGTCACAACTTTTTCGATTTCCTATAAAAAATAACAATGAAACAGAAAAGAAATACCAGGGAAACCATTACTACACTACATTTTAGTAATTACATTTTAAAACATATGAAAACGATGGACAACGCCAGAGGCGAAACGTAAACAAGAAGTTTTTCTCCAGCACCCACTGTACTGACGGTACTTATAAGTACCAACGAGTAATTTAACAGTTAAATCAAATACATACACCGTTCACCCAAAATAGCTAGTCATATTGTATTCTGAGATCATCATAATGAACACATAAAAAAAATCCAACACTTATCTTATATCCTTTACTGTGTTCGCAGCAGTGAAAAGACGAGCGTGGCAATCTGTATAAAATTTCGGCACAAAACACATCGATTGGTTCAAAGATAGCCCCATTCCTCTCTAAAATAACAAACCTAGAACTACTGCTGCCATGTATTCGGATAAAGTGGAGTTAAAAGATCGTTTTTTGGAAAATACCATTAGAATATTAGTAATATTCACTATGGTATAAAAGTTTGAAGTGAGTGGTACTTATAAGTACCGTCAGTAGATAAAGGGTTAATCCTTGCCGGCACGGAGTAAATCTATTTATAAACTTATGAAATAATGAACTGACACCAGAATTTATAAATGAATTTATTAGAAAATACGAACTTGCTTATTTTCACGTACATGATAAAAGGAAAATCAGGGGCGCCATTTCAGAACTTTCTTGGGGGAGGCAAACATTTTTTGAGGGATGTTATATAGCTAAGGGTAGGATCCAAGGGGTTTAACCCCCCCCCCCCCCCGTATGAGAAACGTTTACTGACTTATGCTTACAATAACAGTAAAAACTTTGAATGCTGAAACTCAGAACCGATGAAATATTTCGTTTTAAACAGGTTTCCGTCTTAGAAGGTACAATTTTATTATATTGGACGTGATTTTTTTTTCTTTTTAGACAGGATTCTGTTATAGACAGGTTTCATTTTTACAGGTATCCTCACTGACTGTGAAACCATCCGCTCTATAATATAGCCCTGTAAAGAGATGTATTAGAGTAAAATTTGTGAAAACGAAACCTGTCTATAACATATTTCTTTCTAGAAGGGGAAAAAATCAAATTTCGTTGAAAAAACATCATGCAATTATACTTGCTAAGACGAAAGCCTGTTTAAATGGAGCTTTTTTCTAGTGCCTTTCGAAGTTTTACTTACAGGAGTTTCCTGACGAAGGATAAAGAAATTTTTTCTTTGAGGAACAGGGAACGTGGAAATTGCACAACTTGCAGAACTACACAAATCACACGGAAGAAAAAATCCCGCACAATAAAACATGCTCTACGTGATTTTGTCCCCATAACTTTTTTCACAAGCATGTGATTATTCTACAATTTTTTTTTTAATTTTCATGAAAGTTCGCAATTTTTCTTTCTCTCAAAATCCGCAAAATCATTTCGTCAATGGGTCACAGAAAAAAATCGCGAATCTTGGAAATTTTGAAAAAAAAAGTCTCAAAATGGTCGCTTAAAAACCGCCAATTTCTTCAAACGACCGTGGAAAATATCTCTAATTTCATCAGAGATCGCGAAAAGAAATACAGATTTCGTCAAATGTTTGCACAAACAGAAATCTTGAATTTCGTAGAAGGATTGCGAAAAAAATCATGAATTTCGTAAAAGGATTGCGAAAAAAATCGCGAATTTTGTCAAAAGATTGCGCAAAAAATCATGAAAATTTAGTCGAACAATCGCGCAATAAAATCGAGGAGAAATTCGTCAAACGATCGCTTAATAAGGTCCAACATTTTGTCTGAAACTCGCGCAAAAAAATCACAAATATTATTAATCGGTGGCAGAAACAAAATCACGAATTTCAATAAATGATAGTGATAAGGAATCGTGAATTTTGTCAAAAAATCACGAAAACAAATATCAAATTTCGTCAGTTGGTCCCGGAAAAATATTGCGAATTTCGGCAAATGCTCGCGCGATAAAAATACATTTCGTTTAACGCTTTCAGAAAAAAATCGTGAATTCCCTGAATCGATCGCTGAAAAAATCGCAAATTTCGCCAGATGATCGCGAAAAAAAAATCATGAAATTTAATCAGTCATGAGATAATCAGCCAACGAACGTCATGAATAGGTCACGAAATTTGCAAATTTTGTGATCTGTAAGTATAAGAAAATTTTCGTTAGTGATTTTCTGCAAGTGAAGGTAAAGAGCGTTAATTTTTTCGGATTGTGTTTTCACTATTATGAGATGGTTTCATTTTAATCCGATTTTTTAAAGAAATTCTGAATATTTTTCAGATAAAAAACTACATATTTGAACATTAATGAATACTATGTATATATCTTCATTTTTCTACAGAAAAGGTAAAATTTATAATAAATATTCATATAAAAAGCACAAATAAATACACAAGAATTACTTTCATGTGCATACATATAATTTAAAATAATTTAAAATACATTAGAAAAATCCAGAACGTTTTCAGTCATCACAAGACCGTCAGTGGGATTTAAATGTTATTTTCTTTGCGCTTATTCGAGAATTGGCTAGGAGAAAATGATTGTGATTATTGTGTCAATGATTTTGACGAGTTTTCCCATGATCAATTTGCACACAGCTGAGAAGCAACTGATCAAAAAAAATTCTCACTCGAATTTTTAGAATTAACTAAAATACTCATTAAAGATATATGTTTCACATTGAGGGAGTTCGAATAGTAAGGCTTTAGGAAATTTTTTTTATAATTATTAATTTCTATGCATAAACATTTATTTAATGCATGTTTTTTTATTGCAATAAAATCTGATAAGTTATTTTAGATTTTGAGCAATTTTCTAATATTTGTTTGAGTCTGACATTTGAATAGGGATGCACAGAATATTCGGTATCTATTCTATATTCGGCCTATTCGGCCATACTACCGAATATTCAGTTAGGCCGAATATCAAACTATTCGATTTGCCGAATACTTAAAAAACCTCTTTAAAATATTTTTTAAAACGTTACACAACTTCTGCTTTTAACTGTCAATTAATAAAGATATTCAGAATAATTAGAATCTTTAAATAAAAGAGAATGATTTTATATTATTTATTTGTTGTTTTAAAAATGTCACTTAAAAAAATTAACCATTAATGACACGTCATTTGTTCATGGGAATTAATAAATATGGCAATGCAAGTTACTGAGCATTGTCTGGTAAATAATCCGTTTCTTGCTTTTTCGCAAACAGGGTGTTTCTAAACAAAATGCAAGAAAATTTCAGGGGTAATAATAAACGTCATAACAGGCAATTTTTTGTCCAGTAAATCAGGATCGCAGTTCACTTATTCAGTCAGAAATACAGCGTATCCCCAAGTCAAACTTTAATTTTCTTTTGTTACTTTAACAATAATGAAGGTATTGTAACTATATTGTCAACAGAGTTACTTTAATTTCTGTGAAATATGATAACATGACGAGAAGTGCTGGAAATAGCAACCATTCATATCTAAACAGCACTGAGCTAGACATTATTTTTTTAAGAATGCAGCTAACAATACTTATACTGTACCACTGGCCAAAATCCAGTCTCTTCCAAGGATATTATCACATTCTATACAAGTAAATTAATGTGATGCAAATTTCGCTAAAATATCTTCATTTTTTTACAGTTATAAACGAAAATTCTGCTACGGCTTGTACACCTTTCATTTTTGATGAAAGAAGTGGAATGATATGTTGCTTCTTGTTCAATATGAGAGAATTCTTTTCATTTGTTTGAATTAATTGAAGTCATGGAACTTAAATTTTGTTATTTAAAAATTTTTAAAACCATCCTCTTTTTAAATAATAACTCAAAACATACTTTTTTTAGTACAAAATTTACTTAGTCTTGTTTGTCAAAATGGAAGTATCTGTGCTAAATATTATAAAAAAATTATTTAAAATTTAACTTTTTAACCCCTTCGGGACGGGAACCTTTTATGAAATGTTTATTACTTTGCTACCGGTTTTAAAAAACAGAAGTTTGTGCCTATTCAAATCGAGAAAATGCTCGGATTAAATAAGGCAAATTTTACAGTAAAATTTTACTGGTGAGGATAAACGAGGATCCTTAGGCTTATTTCCGGCACGTATACGTGTCGCTCGTCCCCAAGGGGTTAACGTTAAACACTGAGATATAAAAGTATTTGGCCAGCCGAATATTCGGTATTCGGCGAAATATAGATACTATTTGGCTGGCCTAAAATTCGATATTCAGCCTAACAGTTACTATTTGACTGGCCGAATATTCGATATTCGGTTTACCTGCAGGCCAAAAATTCGGCATTCGGTATTCAGCCAAAATCGCTATTCGGTGCATCCCTACATTTGAGGGTTGATAAATTTTCTGAAATATTAAATTCCTTGGGGGGGGGGCTATTGCCCCCCAGCCCCCTTCAAATGGCGCCCCTGAGGAAAATTTTAATTAAATATTCTTGGTGCCGTTTGTCTGTTTTGGAATTAAAATTAGGTGTCCGTTTTTTAAGGCCATCGCCCGCGGAAGATTTAAGTAGAATGAATAGCATAAATACTGTGGGATTCGCGATAGTTTGCATTGAATGTATCTCTCAACACGCCTCGAGTGACTTTAAAAGTTAATTAAACACCTATCTGGAAAAACGCGGCACTGACGAAGGCGGCGTTGCAACTTTGAGACTTCAATTCGAAGCGCGTTCAACACAATGCCAAATTTAAACTTTGAACAAAGGGTTTTTTTTTAGCCGCACTGTAGAAATAAATGTTATTACTACGCTGAATTTAGTTTCATGAAATGCCAAATGAAGTTTAACTATCACTGCTTTTATTGTCAGTACCTAATTAAATTCAGCATAAACAGATTAGGATAATATTAAAAAAAGAGTTATGCGAATAGCTATATTTGATATTATTTAGGTTCCATATCTCTTTGAACTTTCATGGTATACCCATTTACACTTTTCTAATATGTACAGTTATACCCAACCCTACGTTGTATAGTTTTTTACAAAATTTTAGTATTCTTTTAGCAATTTTTTTTTATTTATTTTTTAATAATACAATTACAAATTCATATATTTATTCTACGGAACCCTCTGAATGCGAGTAATGCTTGAACTTGACCGTTTATTAACATATGAACGTCATATTTTGCATTTTTATGTAATGAATTTTCTTTTCCTTTTTATTGGAAAACCAATATTTTTCATGACCCAAAGTCCGGAAAAATCCGAAGTTCGGACTTGGTAAAGTCCTGAGGATTCCGGACTTTAGACTTCGTACTGTATTTTCGTTTTGTTTCGAAACGGAATTAGTGAGTGTTGAATTTTGTTATTATTTTATTTTTTTGAAAATGAATGAAAATAAAGAACGAAAAATGCGTAATACGCATCGAATGCTATTAAATAAATTATTTGAAGAAATAGAACAGTATTTAGCTAGTAATGAATATTCTTTAGAAAATTTAGAAGAATTAGTCGATAAATTAAACGTTAAATGTAAGACTATTAAGGATCATGATAATAACATTTTAAGCCTAATAAATGCGAAAAATGTCGAAAATGAAATCCTGAATATTGATGAATATGACCAGAAAATAATAACTTACAGAAATAAATTAAACTTTAAAATTAAAAGTTTCAATTCTAATGCAGATATTACACATAGTAATAACATTGATTCAGTGCGAACATGTCATGCTGCTACTGAACTGAAAAGAGTAAAATTACCAAAGCTACAAATAAACCGATTTTTGGGGGAACAAGACAAATTTTTAGAATTTTGGAACCAGTTTGAATTAGCGATAGATAAAAACCCAAGTCTAACAGAAATCGATTAATTTACGTATTTGAAAACTTTGGTTTCAGCAGCGGTTGCAAACACGATTAATGGTTTTGGATTAACTGAAAATAATCATGCAGCGGCTGTATCACTTTTGAAAGAAAGGTATGGTAGACATGACATGCTCGTACACGCTCACTTAAACAATTTATTAAATATGAAATGTTTGAAAAGTTCTTCTGACACTGGTGATTTAAGAAATTTGTATGATAAATGTCTAGTGCAAATTCGAAACTTAGAGTCGTTAGGTGTAAAATCTGATACATACAGTGGGTTACTTTGCCCAATATTATTGAAGTTAATACCCCCAGATTTGGCATTAGAATTTATTAGAAATCTAAAAGACGGAGAAATGTGGGATATAGACAAACTTATGAGTTTTCTTAAAAATGAAGTTGAAAGTAGAGAACGAGTATCAACTATACATGATTTAAATGCTAAGAAATCATTTTCCAATGATAATAAATTTGAATATAGACCAAAATTTACAGATAAACAATTGAAATGTAAGCCGAGATATCAGTATAATACAAAAGAATATAAACAAAATAGTGTTCCAGCTACTGAATTAATGACTTCTGTAAATAAGAATTCGTTTTTATTTTGTAATAGTGTTGATCATAAAAGTGAAATGTGTAGTTCTTTAACCATAGATCAGAAGAAAGAAATACTAAAAAAGCAGGGAAGATACTTTTTATGCTTACAGTGTAAACACAGAATTAAAGACTCTGAAAATACCAAAATGTGCGATATTTGCGGTAAGAAACATAATAGGGCTATTTGCTTTCAATTTGAAAATGATTCCAAAATAAATGTTGATAAAAGTGTCGTATCTCTTTCCCACTGCGGTAGCGATTCCACTAGTAATGCACAGAATGAAAACACGCATTGCAAAATATTTTTGCAGATTTGCTTTGTTACAATAAAAGATCCTAAAAATGATAATAATGAACCAGTTCGTGTCTTATTAGATAATGATAGCATGAGAACATTTATAATTCTCAACATTTCACAAAAGTTACAATTGCCGGTTATTAGAAAAGAAGCTTTATCTGTTTATGCTTTTGGAGGCGAAATGGCAACTGATAAAACGTATAATGTATAAAGGTAAAGCTTGTAAATAGAGAACATCCCTCTTTACACATTGAAGTTGAAGCTCTGGAAGCAGATCATATTTCCGCTGCTTGCTTACCCACTCCTGATAAATACATTAGGAAAACATATAATAAATTAAAAGATTTACAACTAGCTGATAGTTATGAATATACTAGCAAACAAATTGCAGTTTTAATTTGCACTGATAATTATTATAATATTGTAACTGGTAGAATCAAAAGACTAAAGAATAATCTCGTAGCTACTGAGACCCATTTTGGCTGGTGCTTACAGGGTTATACGGGGTCAGCCAATGAATTGTTCAGCATGAAAATTATCGTTGTCTACATGCCTTCCTAAAGTTTTTCGATCAATGCTATGTTCTTTTGCAACCGCATGAGTACTTAACTTATCATTAACATCTTTTAACCCTTTCAGGGTAAAAGTACTTTCAGTACTAAAATGTTGAAATAAATGATTGGCACCGGAATTTATGAACAAATTTATTTGGAAATAAGAAAAAGTCTGTATTTCACATACATATTAAATGGAAAAGGTTTTAGCAAAATTCTGGTATCGTTGTAGCGTTAGGAAATTAAAATTAAGTGGCTTCATAAACATTCCACTGCCCCTGAAACGGTTATGACCGCTGTTTTCATAATTTCTAATCCGTTCTAGTGTTTCCACTGCTTCTACATACCTATTGTAAGTAATAAAAGTTCCTATCAACTTTCACATTTATATTTCGTTAATTTTTTTCCAGTAGTGGATACTACAGTAATTTTTAACATCTTTCTTTAATCAATTTTAAAGGTTTTCTTTTCTATTGTCCCATTTTACTGTAGGTTTGCAGAATAAATTTTTATTCATTTTTATATATAATAATTAATCTTTCATTATGCACAATGTATAATAAAAAGATTTCCATAACCCCTTAACACATTTCTTACGGGCAATTTTTGTCAAATCTCAATTTTAAAACAGTAAAAGCTCCTCATTGTTTTGAAAGTCCTTTGTAAATTGGTGTTCTAGATAGGTTTCCCAAGTTTATGCATCGGTAAATATCTTTCAATGTACGAATTTAATATAAAATGTCTTACAATCTAAAAAAAATATGGATAACACTATACAAATGCATTTTCTGTAAAGTCACTTCCTTAGACAATGATGTTTTTTGAATGAAAACGAGAATTCTCGCTTTCCGTCGTGAATGTGTTAAATGAGCCTTGAACATCTGATCAAACCTTCCCCACATTGACTGGGTCAAGCGTCCCCACATAGCCCTTTTCTAAAGAATAGCACATTTTTATGTTAATCCTAATTTACTGTATAAGCTCTACGCCTGGAATGAAAGCTCGATATTTCTGCATTACTTAAAGCCTACTTACTTAAATTTCTAAGATATATTTTTTCTGAAAAAAGCTTACAAAGTATTTCTAAAAAACACAATTCTTAGGCTGAAAACTCCTCACAATTGATATTTTCACATCTATTTGGATTATCTGTATGAAACAGAAACTGTTGTTTGAGCATTCCAGCAGCTTTGATTGACACTTATAGATAAAACTCTGAAATCCTTTTAAATATGAAAACTGATGGGTGGGTCAAGCCTCCCGTATGGTCAACTCTCCCTAGTCTCCCCTATATATCTGTCTGGCCCAGCCCGAATCTTCAAAAGAAAGAGTACAATCCAGTGGTGTAGTCGTAAAAAAATACAGTGGTATACGCTCTAAGCAGAGGGTAAACCCTAGAGTGTATGTACTATAGCTTTCTTGGGAAACAGAGGGTATACGCTGTTCCTTAAAAAAATCCAGAATGTATACGGCGTATACCCTCGTATACCCTCCACTACATCCCTGGTACAATCCGAGCCCGACTCCGGCCTGGACTGAATCTGCAGAAAAAAGCTTAGCACGGATCCGTGTGAATCTCTAGCTCACAGTTCACACTGTATATGAATGCATGTCATATAGTGGGGTGAGATAGCTCGAAATTATACCAAAATATTTCACATCTGGCAACCAATGCGCCACTTTAGATTCAGATAGTAAATGGATAGACGAGTCTAAAAAGCCCGGGACACAAATTTTCTTGGCCCTCTAGCGGCGCTGATGACGTAATCAATATGGCCACCAAAGTTTTGCAACGCGCTTCTACATTTCTGTATATAACGCGGATTAATATTTTGATATTAACCAATATTGTTAGTGATTATTAATCCGGAGAAAACGCGCTTTCCAACGGTACATTTGACATCATTGTTTAGGTTCATAATACCACAAATATTTATAAATTTATTTTAAAAAGATTTCTCTTTTCAAAACAGTTTGCTAAATAACTTGGAATCCGTTGCACGTAGCTGAAAACGTGAAGTGTACTTTTTGTTTGTCAGACAATTACCTTTCGAACGGTATGTATGACTTCTATTTTATCACAAATATTTACTGAAAATTTGCCAAAACAATGTAGCGTTGCACAGAGAGCCGTTATGGCAACAATGTAATTTATATGGGTTCCGAAAATTAATACAGTGGCTTTATAACTGTTTAAATAGCAAATGTAATTATTGCAATTTTTATGTATATGTAAATAAATTGTAGTTTTTCTAGGGTTATGGAACTTTCATTTCCGTTTTTAAATCAATGACATGAGACACACTTAACGCTTAGGCATAACTTTAAGATAAGTTTTCAACATTTATAGGTATAAGAATGAGAAACAAAAGAATGTACAATACAATATTATTCCAATTTAATATCCAAATTCAATCATATCCTATAGATTGTCAAATACACTAATGGCAGCCATAATATCTAAATAACATATCTTGCTATCATATGAAATAATATCCAAATGATTCATGTAAATCCACTTGTGATTACTGATCACTGTCGGAAAACTGCCCTTCACATACACAAAGTTTTGTACATTGTATTCCCATTTTAACACATTTACAAGATGTGCATCGCTTACGGCAAGTACAGGAGGTAAGTTCTTCACAGTGTTTTGAAATTTCTGGAATTGTTGTCCACACAGGTCGGTATGATCCTCCTGAATTTATTGTCCTTCCCCACTTAATTGGCGAAGGTATTGTGTGATGTGCAACGAGGTTGTTGTTCCAAATTCTTGCTTGAAGAGTGGCTCGTTTGATGGGTTGTGTCAAAGCATCTGCTGTAGGAGGTATGCTTCCGATGGCTCGATTCTTTCTTGTAAAAAACTTTTCGTCTGCAGTCATTGATGCTCTGAAGATCTGATTATGGATCATAAAGTAGTATAACAAATCGCTGTAACAGGTCATGACATTCATCATCAATATCAGAGGTGCCTGTACAGAGCTGATGCCATACACAATCAATTTCACGAAATGACATCCATACCTTCCAAGCTGTCTTCTTGCCAATGCCACAAAATGTGGAAACTGTGTCGCAACCAGTTACAGAATGAAAGGCCAGGAAATTTCTGCTAATTTCCGGTGAAAGTTTAGCACGGATCTCATGAATTGGAATGAATTTCCTGTATTTCCCACAACCGTACTCAACCCATAGTTCATCAATATCTTATGTTTGTGGGAACAGTGATATTGAAATAGCCACTACATCTGAGTTCACAGTTCGTATTAAGATGCGAGTATGTCCACTTACTACTGCATGCTTAACATGGAGAAATAGACGACCATCTGCTTCTTCGTGTGAGACGGAGAAATGCTTGATACATCCATAGATGTTGACGCGAGGACTCGTTCATCATAAGTACAGACAACATGTTTTCCTCGATACTCGTGCCTCACCATTTTCTTAGCTAGCAACTGGAATAATTGGGTCTTGTTTTCGTTGATACATAGGAATTGTTGAAATATTTTTGGAATTGCAGTTGAGTTTGAGACTTTAATACCTATGCCACTTCCTCTTGTTTCTCGGGTATGCGCCTTCAAACTGTTACTAATATATCTGTCGAATACAATATATAGTCGTGAACTGTTCTTCAGTTGATTAATGATATATGGTTTGAAAACATGCTCATAGTATCCGGAAAATGTTGTCGCAATACCAGGATTAAGCATGTGTATTACGGCTGCTCCTTCAAATATTTTAGCTGTTACATTCGGTTGGCTGTGATTAAAGCTAATGTCATATTTTGTTTGAATGCAGCCAATAATATCCGACTTGTTGGTTGGTTTTCAGAATTTCCCAACATCTGAAATAGCGGGTCGGTACTTTTGGTTTTCATTCGAAAAGAAATCATCTGTGTTGCAATCCCGTGCTTCAGATGCAGCATACAATCTGCTGAATAAGTTGGAGTCTTTACGCAAGTAAGAAATCTTGGACTTAGCCTTATCTGGTTTTCTTGTTATAATCTTAAAGATGTGACTATTGTTCGAGGAATAATTTCACGAATTGAATTTTGAACTTGATCGAGACAGGACACAACATAACAATACTGTTTTAGTTCTACAGTAAATGCTTCCGTAACACACTTGACAGCTTCGAAACTTGGAATTATTTTGGAGCTCCCTATTGACATTAAATCCCTTTCATCAAATGGATTTCCTTGTTCGGATAAGACGTTAATCATTTCTGCCGTCAGCTACTACATTGTATATCTGGATGGTTTTCTGGAAGGTCTTGTAGAGTCCACACGAATACTGGTAACCAACAAGAATAGTGGACTGCGTCCAACGCAAATGTCCACGAACATAACTGAGCCAAAGTATCGACGTACATTGTAAAGTTAGATGTACGAATACTCAATATAAGTTGTACTAGAAAGGACTCCAGCTTGATGACTGTGTTCCAGTATTAAAAATGAGGACATTCAGATGTTTTCGATAAAATCCAGAGCTCAATGCCTTCACTGCTGATGCTGGAATTTGTTTCACATGCTTTGTCGAATGCTTTTACCTGTAGACAATGCAAAGCAGTTAAAGTAACTTCATGTGCATACCGAGATCTTTTTACTTGCGACGATGTTAGGCAGGATTCTGCAATACCAAATCTTGTAATACCAGCGGTTATCCCTAATTCAGTCCATCCATTGCCAGTTAACCATTTGCCAAGTAAGTTAATAACCATCATTTCTATGTGAAGGCCACCCATCATGAGTATGATGCGATCCTCGCCATACTAGCTAGGAAATTTCCATTGCAGTTGCTTCCCAATAGCATATACTGGTTGGTAACCTGTAGTGACGGGTGTTTGATTTCCATTTAATTTTACTGTAGCCATTACTGTGATATCCATCATATGACATACCATTGCCGGCGTCAAAATTTCATCATTTAGAAGTGGAAGCAGTGACGAATTACACTTTATTTTTCTAACACCAGGTTCATTTTGTGCATGAAATGCAGCAAACGATACTCTAGGCACATGCTCTATTCCTTGTTTGTCATCAATATGCAATCTCTCCAGGACAGAATTAAGCCAAGGATTTAAAATTTTCCTAGGGGTGAAGGCAGGGTCATGGTTAGTGCACTGTGGATTGACAGTTGGCAAAGGTGGGTCACTTGTGACTTTGCTAGTTGCAGGAAGAGTAGTGTAATATTCAGGAGGCCATTGACAATTTGTTTGTTCCACTGCTGGATACGAACGCTGTCATCGTCAATCTCCATAATTGCTTCACTGTGAGGATGCTGAATAATCGTAACACTTGAGCCATGGAAAGAAGTAACGGTAGTAGAAGAAAATTGATTGTGATCAATGTTGTCTATCGCTGGTGTTACAAACAAAGTGGGACAAAACTTTGGTGGGTAAACGCCCTTCTCCATATATTGTTTACACAACACATTTGTAACTGTTGGGGATACTTCTTGCACTCGATTATATGGAACACCCAGACCCAGACGACACATTTTATCTATAATTTTCTTTTTACTGACAGCGTGAATCACGAGACCCGCATATAGTGGGACTGGTGTTTCTTTCTCCAGAGAATGACGTTCACTCTGAACATTTTCTTTTCTCTTATGCTTAATGCTGCTATATCTAATAAGTTGGGCAATTGGGAATCCTGCATTATGTTCAGGTATTTCTGATGACGCCCAAGTCGATATTTGGACCGTCTAATAACATAAGTACAAAATGTAAAATAACAGAAGGTACAGATATGGAAGCAGTAAATGCGTTCTTAAAGGATTCTTCAAATTTAGGAAAATCTTGAAAGAGTTGTCTTCGTAATATACCAGTGCCCGTCCCAGACACATACCATCACTAAAGTCATTAAATGCACAGGCATCGCGAATGGTATTGCCAACATCCTTTTCGAAACTGAAAATAATTTCACGTCCCGACTTATCCGCTATCAGACCAGGTATAAATCCCTGTTAATAGTTGTTCCTTAAGACGTGTTCTATTGATGTTCTTTTCGTCAGTTTGTATTCCCATTTCAATCATGCGCTGAGATACTAATTTTGTAAGATAACAAAGTTTAAACACTGGAGAAGTATTGCTAGATGAGTACATATCTTGCATGTATTTAACCAATACGGTTATAACTCCAATATAAACAACTTCTTCAGGATTATGGTAATCTTCTCTTCGAGAACGTTTAGCAACTCTTGCACGTGTTAGAAAGCGAGTATAGCATAGTATGTGATATTGTGGCAACTAATGCTACTAAATCTGTTGACGATAACTTCTTCAACAGTTTTTCATCTTGTAATTGTACAGCATGATCATGAATTGTAGGACAAATACCCAACGTGGATGCAGTCACAAGTTTATCTTTATCTTCTCCTTCATCACAAAACAGACACACCTTTTTCGCATCTGAACATAATACTGATGATCTTGTGAATTGTTATGTAGATGGAGTTTGGTCTGAGCTATGGGATGTGAGCAATTTACATACACATAAAAATTTACAATAATAACATTTGCTACTTAAACAGTTATAAAGCCACTGTATTAATTTTCGGATCCCATATAAATTACATTGTTGCCATAACGACTCTCTGTGCAACGCTATATTGCTTTGGCAAATTTTCAGCAACTGTTTGTTATAAAATAGAAGTCATATATACCGTTCGAGAGGTAATTTTCTGACGAACAAAAGATATGTTTCCAGCTACATGCAACAGATTCCAAGTTATTTAGCAAAATGTTTTGAATTTTTTTTTAAAATAAAGTTATAAATATTGGTGGTATTATAAACCTAAACAATGATGTCAAATATACCGTTGGAAAGCGCGTTTTCTCCGGATTAGTAATCGCTAACAATATAGGTTATTATCAAAATATTAACCCGAGTTATAGGGAAATGTAGAAGCACATCACAAAATTTTGGCGGCCATATAGATTACGTCATCAACGCAGCTAGAGGGCCAGGAAAATTTGTGTCCCGGGCTTTTTAGACTCATCTATCCATATACTATCTGAATCCAAAGTGGCGCATTGGTTGCCAGATGTGAAGTTTTTTTTAGCTATCTCACCGCACTAATGAGGGCGATACGCCAAGCGCTATTGTAAAGGTGGCGAAGCATATATTCCAAAAGAAGTAAAAATAGGTTTTTGGAGTATAGTGTTACAATCGCCAGTTAATAACCTAAAATTAGCGAATTCAGAAAGCTTACCTATGATCAAATTTTATTGTGACTAGGCTTTTCCCATTTTGCGAAAAGTGACGACAATATAAATTTCAAAAGAGTAACCAGCCCCTTTAAGATAAAAAAACCACACGACCACACACCAATTTATAACACTGTAAACTGTGCAAAATGTCAGCGTATCAATCTCTCTCTCTCTCTCTCTCTCTTTTTTAAATAATATGAATTAAATTTTTCATCTCAAATTTTTCGAAAAGAGGAAGGAGAAAAGGAATAGATTAATAATTAAAACTAGCCGCCTTGGAGACCAGTTTGGTCTCCCTTAAATGCATGCTAAGAATTGTATCACGTTACTTTTCTTCAAAATTTACTTTACTGGCTCAATCCTTCGCCAAATCGAAAGTTTCTGATATAGAAATCATTAACTCGGTATTTTATATTACGCGGGCGCAGGTGATAAATAGCACAACATTTTCTCCGTCGTATTTTTTCATATTTCATTAATTTCATTTAAAATATAATACTTGCACTCATTTTATTTAAAATCTGAAATACAAAATTTACGACTCACAATTACTTCTTTAAAACAAAGAAAAGAAAAGAAAAAAGAAAAATAATAAATAATACCATAAACCATGGCATTCAATTTCAACATCAAAGCCTTGTTTTAATTTACCTTGCGAAAAAGTGTTTATGATAGTGTCATGAAATGGACTATTATAATACTGATGACATGATGGCGATGAAACAATATTTGGCGATTTATCACATGCGCGCGGCTAACATTAAAGTACCAAATTGGCTGCCTGACATGTAAAAAGCGAAGTGGTCAACCCGGAATTGTTGATGACAGTCACATGACTTAGGCTATTATTATATAGATATTTTGTTAACAAATGGTACTTTGGGCTAATATATTTTTTATTTAATCATACTCGATTTCTTTAAAACGCAATTGTTGAATTGCGACAAAAAATTGATTCTGAGAAAAAAAGTGTAATCTTGCTCTATTTACGTTTACAGCAATTTTATAATAATTTTTTGACTGTATTGTAATATATTTCTATGCTGTAATACAAAACGCATCTAGTACACCCGCATATGTGTATGAGGGGCTCACAGCCATAGTAGACCAAGTCCATTTTGAAAAAAAAAATGAGATAGTCCATTTAGAAGATGCATTAAATCTGTTTTATTCCCTCCCACTGTGAATCAAGTCCGTAAACAGATGCCATGTATGAATAAGTATATATGAAAACCGACTTGGTTCACTGCGTGAATATAAAACAGATTTTATGCACCTAGTCCATTTAGAAGGTGCATACAATCTGTTTTATTCACTCACACTGTGAATCAAGTCCGTAAACAGATGCCATGTATGAATAAGTATGTATGAAAACCGTCTTGGTTCACTGCGCGAGTAGATAAAACAGATTTTATGCACCTAGTCCATTTAGAAGGTGCATACAATCTGTTTTATTCACTCGCACTGTGAATCAAGTCCGTAAACAGATGCCATGTATGAATAAGTATGTATGAAAACCGACTTGGTTCACTGCGCGAGTAGATAAAACAGATTTTATGCACCTAGTCCATTTAGAAGGTGCATACAATCTGTTTTATTCACTCACACTGTGAATCAAGTCCGTAAACAGATGCCATGTATGAATAAGTATGTATGAAAACCGACTTGGTTCACTGCGCGAGTAAATAAAACAGATTTTATGCACCTAGTACATTTAGAAGGTGCATACAATATGTTTTATTCACTCGCACTGTGAATCAAGTCCGTAAACAGATGCCATGTATGAATAAGTATGTATGAAAACCGACTTGGTTCACTGCGCGAGTAGATAAAACAGATTTTATGCACCTAGTCCATTTAGAAGGTGCATACAATCTGTTTTATTCACTCGCAATGTGAATCAAGTCCGTAAACAGATGCCATGTATGAATAAGTATGTATGAAAACCGACTTGGTTCACTGCGCGAGTAGATAAAACAGATTTTATGCACCTAGTCCATTTAGAAGGTGCATACAATCTGTTTTATTCACTCACACTGTGAATCAAGTCCGTAAACAGATGCCATGTATGAATAAGTATGTATGAAAACCGACTTGGTTCACTGCGCGAGTAAATAAAACAGATTCTATGCACCTAGTCCATTTAGAAGGTGCATACAATCTGTTTTATTCACTCGCACTGTGAATCAAGTCCGTAAACAGATGCCATGTATGAATAAGTATGTATGAAAACCGACTTGGTTCACTGCGCGAGTAGATAAAACAGATTTTATGCACCTAGTCCATTTAGAAGGTGCATACAATCTGCTTTATTCACTCACACTGTGAATCAAGTCCGTAAACAGATGCCATGTATGAATAAGTATGTATGAAAACCGACTTGGTTCACTGCGCGAGTAAATAAAACAGATTTTATGCACCTAGTCCATTTAGAAGGTGCATACAATCTGTTTTATTCACTCGCACTGTGAATCAAGTCCGTAAACCGATGCCATGTATGAATAAGCATGTATGAAAACCGACTTGGTTCACTGCGCGAGTAGATAAAACAGATTTTATGCACCTAGTCCATTTAGAAGGTGCATACAATCTGTTTTATTCACTCGCACTGTGAATCAAGTCCGTAAACAGATGCCATGTATGAATAAGTATGTATGAAAACCGACTTGGTTCACTGCGCGAGTAGATAAAACAGATTTTATGCACCTAGTCCATTTAGAAGGTGCATACAATCTGTTTTATTCACTCGCACTGTGAATCAAGTCCGTAAACAGATGCCATGTATGAATAAGTATGTATGAAAACCGACTTGGTTCACTGCGCGAGTAGATAAAACAGATTTTATGCACCTAGTCCATTTAGAAGGTGCATAAAATCTGTTTTATTCACTCGCACTGTGAATCAAGTCCGTAAACAGATGCCATGTATGAATAAGTATGTATGAAAACCGACTTGCTTCACTGCGCGAGTAAATAAAACAGATTTTATGCACCTAGTCCATTTAGAAGGTGCATACAATCTGTTTTATTCACTCGCACTGTGAATCAAGTCCGTAAACCGATGCCATGTATGAATAAGCATGTATGAAAACCGACTTGGTTCACTGCGCGAGTAGATAAAACAGATTTTATGCACCTAGTCCATTTAGAAGGTGCGTACAATCAGTTTTATTCACTCGCACTGTGAATCAAGTCCGTAAACAGATGCCATGTATGAATAAGTATGTATGAAAACCGACTTGGTTCACTGCGCGAGTAGATAAAACAGATTTTATGCACCTAGTCCATTTAGAAGGTGCATACAATCTGTTTTATTCACTCGCACTGTGAATCAAGTCCGTAAACAGATGCCATGTATGAATAAGTATGTATGAAAACCGACTTGGTTCACTGCGCGAGTAGATAAAACAGATTTTATGCACCTAGTCCATTTAGAAAATGCATACAATCTGTTTTATTCACTCGCACTGTGAATCAAGTCCGTAAACAGATGCCATGTATGAATAAGTATGTATGAAAACCGACTTGGTTCACTGCGCGAGTAGATAAAACAGATTTTATGCACCTAGTCCATTTAGAAGGTGCATACAATCTGTTTTATTCACTCGCACTGTGAATCAAGTCCGTAAACAGATGCCATGTATGAATAAGTATGTATGAAAACCGACTTGGTTCACTGCACGAGTAAATAAAACAGATTTTATGCACCTAGTCCATTTAGAAGGTGCATACAATCTGTTTTATTCACTCGCACTGTGAATCAAGTCCGTAAACCGATGCCATGTATGAATAAGCATGTATGAAAACCGACTTGGTTCACTGCGCGAGTAGATAAAACAGATTTTATGCACCTAGTCCATTTAGAAGGTGCATACAATCTGTTTTATTCACTCGCACTGTGAATCAAGTCCGTAAACAGATGCCATGTATGAATAAGTATGTATGGAAACCGACTTGGTTCACTGCGCGAGTAGATAAAACAGATTTTATGCACCTAGTCCATTTAGAAGGTGCATACAATCTGTTTTATTCACTCGCACTGTGAATCAAGTCCGTAAACAGATGCCATGTATGAATAAGTATGTATGAAAACACGACTTGGTTCACTGCGCGAGTAGATAAAACAGATTTTATGCACCTAGTCCATTTAGAAGGTGCATACAATCTGTTTTATTCACTCACACTGTGAATCAAGTCCGTAAACAGATGCCATGTATGAATAAGTATGTATGAAAACCGACTTGGTTAACTGCGCGAGTAAATAAAACAGATTTTATGCACCTAGTCCATTTAGAAGGTGCATACAATCTGTTTTATTCACTCGCACTGTGAATCAAGTCCGTAAACAGATGCCATGTATGAATAAGTATGTATGAAACCCGACTTGGTTCACTGCGCGAGTAAATAAAACAGATTTTATGCACCTAGTCCATTTAGAAGGTGCATACAATCTGTTTTATTCACTCGCACTGTGAATCAAGTCCGTAAACCGATGCCATGTATGAATAAGCATGTATGAAAACCGACTTGGTTCACTGCGCGAGTAGATAAAACAGATTTTATGCACCTAGTCCATTTAGAAGGTGCATACAATCTGTTTTATTCACTCGCACTGTGAATCAAGTCCGTAAACAGATGCCATGTATGAATAAGTATGTATGAAAACCGACTTGGTTCACTGCGCGAGTAGATAAAACAGATTTTATGCACCTAGTCCATTTAGAAGGTGCATACAATCTGTTTTATTCACTCACACTGTGAATCAAGTCCGTAAACAGATGCCATCTATGAATAAGTATGTATGAAAACACGACTTGGTTCACTGCGCGAGTAGATAAAACAGATTTTATGCACCTAGTCCATTTAGAAGGTGCATACAATCTGTTTTATTCACTCACACTGTGAATCAAGTCCGTAAACAGATGCCATGTATGAATAAGTATGTATGAAAACCGACTTGGTTAACTGCGCGAGTAAATAAAACAGATTTTATGCACCTAGTCCATTTAGATGGTGCATACAATCTGTTTTATTCACTCGCACTGTGAATCAAGTCCGTAAACAGATGCCATGTATGAATAAGTATGTATGAAAACCGACTTGGTTCACTGCGCGAGTAAATAAAACAGATTTTATGCACCTAGTCCATTTAGAAGGTGCATACAATCTGCTTTATTCACTCACACTGTGAATCAAGTCCGTAAACAGATGCCATGTATGAATAAGTATGTATGAAAACCGACTTGGTTCACTGCGCGAGTAAATAAAACAGATTTTATGCACCTAGTCCATTTAGAAGGTGCATACAATCTGTTTTATTCACTCGCACTGTGAATCAAGTCCGTAAACAGATGCCATGTATGAATAAGTATGTATGAAAACCGACTTGGTTCACTGCGCGAGTAAATAAAACAGATTTTATGCACCTAGTCCATTTAGAAGGTGCATACAATCTGCTTTATTCACTCACACTGTGAATCAAGTCCGTAAACAGATGCCATGTATGAATAAGTATGTATGAAAACCGACTTGGTTCACTGCGCGAGTAAATAAAACAGATTTTATGCACCTAGTCCATTTAGAAGGTGCATACAATCTGTTTTATTCACTCGCACTGTGAATCAAGTCCGTAAACAGATGCCATGTATGAATAAGTATGTATGAAAACCGACTTGGTTCACTGCGCGAGTAAATAAAACAGATTTTATGCACCTAGTCCATTTAGAAGGTGCATACAATCTGCTTTATTCACTCACACTGTGAATCAAGTCCGTAAACAGATGCCATGTATGAATAAGTATGTATGAAAACCGACTTGGTTCACTGCGCGAGTAAATAAAACAGATTTTATGCACCTAGTCCATTTAGAAGGTGCATACAATCTGTTTTATTCACTCACACTGTGAATCAAGTCCGTAAACCGATGCCATGTATGAATAAGTATGTATGAAAACCGACTTTCTTCACTGCGCGAGTAAATAAAACAGATTTTATGCACCTAGTCCATTTAGAAGGTGCATACAATCTGTTTTATTCACTCGCACTGTGAATCAAGTCCGTAAACCGATGCCATGTATGAATAAGCATGTATGAAAACCGACTTGGTTCACTGCGCGAGTAGATAAAACAGATTTTATGCACCTAGTCCATTTAGAAGGTGCATACAATCTGTTTTATTCACTCGCACTGTGAATCAAGTCCGTAAACAGATGCCATGTATGAATAAGTATGTATGAAAACCGACTTGGTTCACTGCGCGAGTAGATAAAACAGATTTTATGCACCTAGTCCATTTAGAAGGTGCATACAATCTGTTTTATTCACTCGCACTGTGAATCAAGTCCGTAAACAGATGCCATGTATGAATAAGTATGTATGAAAACACGACTTGGTTCACTGCGCGAGTAGATAAAACAGATTTTATGCACCTAGTCCATTTAGAAGGTGCATACAATCTGTTTTATTCACTCACACTGTGAATCAAGTCCGTAAACAGATGCCATGTATGAATAAGTATGTATGAAAACCGACTTGGTTAACTGCGCGAGTGAATAAAACAGATTTTATGCACCTAGTCCATTTAGATGGTGCATACAATCTGTTTTATTCACTCGCACTGTGAATCAAGTCCGTAAACCGATGCCATGTATGAATAAGCATGTATGAAAACCGACTTGGTTCACTGCGCGAGTAGATAAAACAGATTTTATGCACCTAGTCCATTTAGAAGGTGCATACAATCTGTTTTATTCACTCGCACTGTGAATCAAGTCCGTAAACAGATGCCATGTATGAATAAGTATGTATGAAAACCGACTTGGTTCACTGCGCGAGTAAATAAAACAGATTTTATGCACCTAGTCCATTTAGAAGGTGCATACAATCTGTTTCATTCACTCACACTGTGAATCAAGTCCGTAAACAGATGCCATGTATGAATAAGTATGTATGAAAACCGACTTGGTTCACTGCGCGAGTAAATAAAACAGATTTTATGCACCTAGTCCATTTAGAAGGTGCATACAATCTGCTTTATTCACTCACACTGTGAATCAAGTCCGTAAACAGATGCCATGTATGAATAAGTATGTATGAAAACCGACTTGGTTCACTGCGCGAGTAAATGAAACAGATTTTATGCACCTAGTCCATTTAGAAGGTGCATACAATCTGTTTTATTCACTCGCACTGTGAATCAAGTCCGTAAACAGATGCCATGTATGAATAAGTATGTATGAAAACCGACTTGGTTCACTGCGCGAGTAAATAAAACAGATTTTATGCACCTAGTCCATTTAGAAGGTGCATACAATCTGCTTTATTCACTCACACTGTGAATCAAGTCCGTAAACAGATGCCATGTATGAATAAGTATGTATGAAAACCGACTTGGTTCACTGCGCGAGTAAATAAAACAGATTTTATGCACCTAGTCCATTTAGAAGGTGCATACAATCAGTTTTATTCACTCATACTGTGAATCAAGTCCGTAAACCGATGCCATGTATGAATAAGTATGTATGAAAACCGACTTTCTTCACTGCGCGAGTAAATAAAACAGATTTTATGCACCTAGTCCATTTAGAAGGTGCATACAATCTGTTTTATTCACTCGCACTGTGAATCAAGTCCGTAAACCGATGCCATGTATGAATAAGCATGTATGAAAACCGACTTGGTTCACTGCGCGAGTAGATAAAACAGATTTTATGCACCTAGTCCATTTAGAAGGTGCATACAATCAGTTTTATTCACTCGCACTCTGAATCAAGTCCGTAAACAGATGCCATGTATGAATAAGTATGTATGAAAACCGACTTGGTTCACTGCGCGAGTAGATAAAACAGATTTTATGCACCTAGTCCATTTAGAAGGTGCATACAATCTGTTTTATTCGCTCGCACTGTGAATCAAGTCCGTAAACCGATGCCATGTATGAATAAGCATGTATGAAAACCGACTTGGTTCACTGCGCGAGTAGATAAAACAGATTTTATGCACCTAGTCCATTTAGAAGGTGCATACAATCTGTTTTATTCACTCGCACTGTGAATCAAGTCCGTAAACAGATGCCATGTATGAATAAGCATGTATGAAAACCGACTTGGTTCACTGCGCGAGTAGATAAAACAGATTTTATGCACCTAGTCCATTTAGAAGGTGCGTACAATCAGTTTTATTCACTCGCACTGTGAATCAAGTCCGTAAACAGATGCCATGTATGAATAAGTATGTATGAAAACCGACTTGGTTCACTGCGCGAGTAGATAAAACAGATTTTATGCACCTAGTCCATTTAGAAGGTGCATACAATCTGTTTTATTCACTCGCACTGTGAATCAAGTCCGTAAACAGATGCCATGTATGAATAAGTATGTATGAAAACCGACTTGGTTCACTGCGCGAGTAGATAAAACAGATTTTATGCACCTAGTCCATTTAGAAGGTGCATACAATCTGTTTTATTCACTCGCACTGTGAATCAAGTCCGTAAACAGATGCCATGTATGAATAAGTATGTATGAAAACCGACTTGGTTCACTGCGCGAGTAGATAAAACAGATTTTATGCACCTAGTCCATTTAGAAGGTGCATACAATCTGTTTTATTCACTCGCACTGTGAATCAAGTCCGTAAACAGATGCCATGTATGAATAAGTATGTATGAAAACCGACTTGGTTCACTGCGCGAGTAAATAAAACAGATTTTATGCACCTAGTCCATTTAGAAGGTGCATACAATCTGTTTTATTCACTCGCACTGTGAATCAAGTCCGTAAACAGATGCCATGTATGAGTAAGTATGTATGAAAACCGACTTGGTTCACTGCGCGAGTAGATAAAACAGATTTTATGCACCTAGTCCATTTAGAAGGTGCATACAATCTGTTTTATTCACTCACACTGTGAATCAAGTCTGTAAACAGATGCCATGTATGAATAAGTATGTATGAAAACCGACTTGGTTAACTGCGCGAGTAAATAAAACAGATTTTATGCACCTAGTCCATTTAGATGGTGCATACAATCTGTTTTATTCACTCGCACTGTGAATCAAGTCTGTAAACCGATGCCATGTATGAATAAGCATGTATGAAAACCGACTTGGTTCACTGCGCGAGTAGATAAAACAGATTTTATGCACCTAGTCCATTTAGAAGGTGCATACAATCTGTTTTATTCACTCGCACTGTGAATCAAGTCCGTAAACAGATGCCATGTATGAATAAGTATGTATGAAAACCGACTTGGTTCACTGCGCGAGTAAATAAAACAGATTTTATGCACCTAGTCCATTTAGAAGGTGCATACAATCTGTTTTATTCACTCGCACTGTGAATCAAGTCCGTAAACAGATGCCATGTATGAATAAGTATGTATGAAAACCGACTTGGTTCACTGCGCGAGTAAATAAAACAGATTTTATGCACCTAGTCCATTTAGAAGGTGCATACAATCTGCTTTATTCACTCACACTGTGAATCAAGTCCGTAAACAGATGCCATGTATGAATAAGTATGTATGAAAACCGACTTGGTTCACTGCGCGAGTAAATAAAACAGATTTTATGCACCTAGTCCATTTAGAAGGTGCATACAATCTGTTTTATTCACTCGCACTGTGAATCAAGTCCGTAAACAGATGCCATGTATGAATAAGCATGTATGAAAACCGACTTGGTTCACTGCGCGAGTAGATAAAACAGATTTTATGCACCTAGTCCATTTAGAAGGTGCGTACAATCAGTTTTATTCACTCGCACTCTGAATCAAGTCCGTAAACAGATGCCATGTATGAATAAGTATGTATGAAAACCGACTTGGTTCACTGCGCGAGTAGATAAAACAGATTTTATGCACCTAGTCCATTTAGAAGGTGCATACAATCTGTTTTATTCACTCGCACTGTGAATCAAGTCCGTAAACAGATGCCATGTATGAATAAGCATGTATGAAAACCGACTTGGTTCACTGCGCGAGTAGATAAAACAGATTTTATGCACCTAGTCCATTTAGAAGGTGCATACAATCTGTTTTATTCACTCGCACTGTGAATCAAGTCCGTAAACAGATGCCATGTATGAATAAGCATGTATGAAAACCGACTTGGTTCACTGCGCGAGTAGATAAAACAGATTTTATGCACCTAGTCCATTTAGAAGGTGCGTACAATCAGTTTTATTCACTCGCACTGTGAATCAAGTCCGTAAACAGATGCCATGTATGAATAAGTATGTATGAAAACCGACTTGGTTCACTGCGCGAGTAGATAAAACAGATTTTATGCACCTAGTCCATTTAGAAGGTGCATACAATCTGTTTTATTCACTCGCACTGTGAATCAAGTCCGTAAACAGATGCCATGTATGAATAAGTATGTATGAAAACCGACTTGGTTCACTGCGCGAGTAGATAAAACAGATTTTATGCACCTAGTCCATTTAGAAGGTGCATACAATCTGTTTTATTCACTCGCACTGTGAATCAAGTCCGTAAACAGATGCCATGTATGAATAAGTATGTATGAAAACCGACTTGGTTCACTGCGCGAGTAGATAAAACAGATTTTATGCACCTAGTCCATTTAGAAGGTGCATACAATCTGTTTTATTCACTCGCACTGTGAATCAAGTCCGTAAACAGATGCCATGTATGAATAAGTATGTATGAAAACCGACTTGGTTCACTGCGCGAGTAAATAAAACAGATTTTATGCACCTAGTCCATTTAGAAGGTGCATACAATCTGTTTTATTCACTCGCACTGTGAATCAAGTCCGTAAACAGATGCCATGTATGAGTAAGTATGTATGAAAACCGACTTGGTTCACTGCGCGAGTAGATAAAACAGATTTTATGCACCTAGTCCATTTAGAAGGTGCATACAATCTGTTTTATTCACTCACACTGTGAATCAAGTCCGTAAACAGATGCCATGTATGAATAAGTATGTATGAAAACCGACTTGGTTAACTGCGCGAGTAAATAAAACAGATTTTATGCACCTAGTCCATTTAGATGGTGCATACAATCTGTTTTATTCACTCGCACTGTGAATCAAGTCCGTAAACCGATGCCATGTATGAATAAGCATGTATGAAAACCGACTTGGTTCACTGCGCGAGTAGATAAAACAGATTTTATGCACCTAGTCCATTTAGAAGGTGCATACAATCTGTTTTATTCACTCGCACTGTGAATCAAGTCCGTAAACAGATGCCATGTATGAATAAGTATGTATGAAAACCGACTTGGTTCACTGCGCGAGTAAATAAAACAGATTTTATGCACCTAGTCCATTTAGAAGGTGCATACAATCTGTTTTATTCACTCGCACTGTGAATCAAGTCCGTAAACAGATGCCATGTATGAATAAGTATGTATGAAAACCGACTTGGTTCACTGCGCGAGTAAATAAAACAGATTTTATGCACCTAGTCCATTTAGAAGGTGCATACAATCTGCTTTATTCACTCACACTGTGAATCAAGTCCGTAAACAGATGCCATGTATGAATAAGTATGTATGAAAACCGACTTGGTTCACTGCGCGAGTAAATAAAACAGATTTTATGCACCTAGTCCATTTAGAAGGTGCATACAATCTGTTTTATTCACTCGCACTGTGAATCAAGTCCGTAAACAGATGCCATGTATGAATAAGTATGTATGAAAACCGACTTGGTTCACTGCGCGAGTAAATAAAACAGATTTTATGCACCTAGTCCATTTAGAAGGTGCATACAATCTGCTTTATTCACTCACACTGTGAATCAAGTCCGTAAACAGATGCCATGTATGAATAAGTATGTATGAAAACCGACTTGGTTCACTGCGCGAGTAAATAAAACAGATTTTGTGCACCTAGTCCATTTAGAAGGTGCATACAATCTGTTTTATTCACTCACACTGTGAATCAAGTCCGTAAACCGATGCCATGTATGAATAAGTATGTATGAAAACCGACTTGCTTCACTGCGCGAGTAAATAAAACAGATTTTATGCACCTAGTCCATTTAGAAGGTGCACACAATCTGTTTTATTCACTCGCACTGTGAATCAAGTCCGTAAACCGATACCATGTATGAATAAGCATGTATGAAAACCGACTTGGTTCACTGCGCGAGTAGATAAAACAGATTTTATGCACCTAGTCCATTTAGAAGGTGCATACAATCAGTTTTATTCACTCGCACTGTGAATCAAGTCCGTAAACAGATGCCATGTATGAATAAGTATGTATGAAAACCGACTTGGTTCACTGCGCGAGTAGATAAAACAGATTTTATGCACCTAGTCCATTTAGAAGGTGCATACAATCTGTTTTATTCACTCGCACTGTGAATCAAGTCCGTAAACAGATGCCATGTATGAATAAGTATGTATGAAAACCGACTTGGTTCACTGCGCGAGTAGATAAAACAGATTTTATGCACCTAGTCCATTTAGAAGGTGCATACAATCTGTTTTATTCACTCGCACTGTGAATCAAGTCCGTAAACAGATGCCATGTATGAATAAGTATGTATGAAAACCGACTTGGTTCACTGCGCGAGTAGATAAAACAGATTTTATGCACCTAGTCCATTTAGAAGGTGCATACAATCTGTTTTATTCACTCGCACTGTGAATCAAGTCCGTAAACAGATGCCATGTATGAATAAGTATGTATGAAAACCGACTTGGTTCACTGCGCGAGTAGATAAAACAGATTTTATGCACCTAGTCCATTTAGAAGGTGCATACAATCTGTTTTATTCACTCGCACTGTGAATCAAGTCCGTAAACAGATGCCATGTATGAATAAGTATGTATGAAAACCGACTTGGTTCACTGCGCGAGTAGATAAAACAGATTTTATGCACCTAGTCCATTTAGAAGGTGCATACAATCTGTTTTATTCACTCGCACTGTGAATCAAGTCCGTAAACAGATGCCATGTATGAATAAGTATGTATGAAAACCGACTTGGTTCACTGCGCGAGTAGATAAAACAGATTTTATGCACCTAGTCCATTTAGAAGGTGCTTACAATCTGTTTTATTCACTCGCACTGTGAATCAAGTCCGTAAACAGATGCCATGTATGAATAAGTATGTATGAAAACCGACTTGGTTCACTGCGCGAGTAGATAAAACAGATTTTATGCACCTTCTAAATGGACAATATCATTTTTTTTTTCAAAATGAACTTGGTTTACTATGGTTGTGAGTTCCTCTTACTTTCTCACTTTTAATTCATAATTAATACGCATGTTTAAAAAAATTGTTAATAATAATATTGAAAATACTATTTATGTTATTGCAAAAGTGCAAGTAAAATATTTAAATATTAATTTACTGTTTTTGTGCTGATCGTAAATCAGCATTAGAATTGAGGATGAATGTTTTAGTGTTTGTTATTCTAGTAAGGTAACATTCTGGTGTGGTTTTCTGCAAACTATAACATGCAAAAAATTGTATCTGTTTATTTGGATTCAATAATCAATTTACACTGCGATGTTTAGAGTATATCAAACTGACATTATTCGTTACAACGCGGAGGACTTAACCCTCTCGCTGCGCATTTTTTTTTTTATCAAAATAGCTTCAAAAATTTCGTATTTAATTCCTTCGCGACGAGTGTCTTTAATGAATTTTTATTCTTTTGCCACCGGTTTTTCAAAACAAAATTTTTCGCCTCATTTAATGGGGAATATGCTCAGATTAGATAAGGCAAAATTTACAATGAAAAGTTACTGGTTGAGCGTCGAGAGGGTTAACACCGCAAGTGGTTCTCACTCATTCTATTTATTTTAGGAGCAAGGACTTTCCATATATTTATGGATTCTTATTAAATAATAATACATATTATTTTATAATATTTCTGGTGTGAAAGTGAAAATAAAGTTTTACTACACTTATATAAAGGATTTTTATATGGAAGTTTTCCATGAAGGATTATTAAAGTAAATATTACTATGCATCAATGTACAAAGAAAACCGGATTAAATCTCCATATTATGTAGTTAAAACACTTCGAAATTCCAAAAAATATTTATTTCTACATTCTAAAATACAATTAACGATACCGTGGAAAATGTAATTAATAGTTAATGTGGATATTCAAAATTTTCAGAACTATCCTCAAAGTGGTGCAAAGTATAAAATGATGAATTACACAGCTATATTAAGCCGTTATTATCTAACAAAATGGATTCACAAGTGGGGAATTTAATTTTTTAGGGGGGTGATTCCGAATTTGTACTAAGCGCATTTTCTGTAAATTTTTAGCCTTATTTCAGACAAAAAATGTTATAGACTAAAAAAAAAAAAAAAAAAAAAAAAAAAACGTAATAAGTACAAAATTGACAACAAAAAATTATCTGGTGGTAAGGCGACGGTGCCCCCAAGTCGAGAAAGCACAACCGTAAGCATCCTTTTCTGGAAGCAACTCATTGTACTTTTGACACCCCATATCTTTTTTCTGAGTTTCCCAGGAACTTTAAACATTTTTTTTTTTTTTTAAGTACTCTTCAAACGAAACCAAATGTTCAAATTTCTGCGTTTCTATCTTTTCTAGTTCAGAAATATATTAACTCCATATTTTGACATTGACCTATACTGGCTGACTCACCGATCATCAAAAATCTGAGGTATATCCTGTAGCCCTAGAAACTTGAAATTTACTAAGAAGATAGTGTTTGAGATACAAAAAAAAAAAAAAAAAAAAAAAAAAAGTTAAAAAATTCGAAAAAAAATAATTCTTTCGTAATCGGAATTTTTGCCAATACTGTTAGTCAATGATTATCAACAAGATAAAACGTAGTATTATCGGTTTTTCATCTATACCAAATCGAGAGCGAAATAGCTGGGTCCTGAGTACAGTAAATTTTTTTTTAATTGACTAGAGCAAATAAAGGTACTACTTTTTATTATCCTACCGACCAAACAACTATCGCCAAACTAAGTCTAAATGCCAATAATGGATGATCGTAAATGTCACATACACTTGACATTAAACACCATACGCGTGTTTGTTACATCATTAAATGATTTTTAATTCGCCTTTTTACTTTTACTTTTATTTAGGTTTATACTAATTTATTTGTTTTTTCGTTATTCAAAATAAAAATTATGTCAATTTTAGCTCGTGCTGACATTTTAATATTAACGTTTATTTATAAAGTATTGCATAAAATAGTATTTATAAGAGCACTGAACGTATATGTATTTGTAGCATGGAAATAAATTTACGTAACATTGTAATCCCGGGTGCGAAAACTCTCTTGTGGTCCAGCTTGATGTCCGGCGTTTTCGGTGATTTTCTTCCTATGCAACATGAATACGAGCCAGACGCCTCTTTTACAAAGACATTCAACCCGTGCATCCCTGCTTTATGCTTCTATCCCTCGCGTTCATATTAAGCCTTAATCAAATAATCCCATCCCAACTCAAAACATAGTAAAGTGTTGGCGTAATAACTTCATTGTGCTGCGTAATTACCAAGTCACAAAATACAATTATTAATTAAAAGTGTAGAGACTATGAGTAATTTGTGAATTAAAATGCCAGAGTTAATACGTGAGCTAAACCTGACTCTACATATCGCTCACCCGCAAGAAAAGTGACACATCTCGACAAAAGTAAATTTCACAGGAGATGCAAAACAAAATTTGCACGATTTTACTGTAACATGAAATTATAGCACTTATCTCTGCATGCAGGAATAAAGACGTGCATAAAAGCATAAAACCCGTAAGAATGAAGACATAGGATGAGGTTTGGAGAGTTGGGTAATTTTACCTCCCCACATAATCCACTCCTCTTCTGTAGTCACAAATGGACATATAGCGTAATAAAGTGATTTTCCGTATAACTATTCTTATGAAACTCTTTGTGTAGCAAGACGCACCTATAATAGATCTATTAGTGAAATAAAACGCAAAATAAAATTTTGTGAGATGTGTCACTTTTCTTGCAGGTGAGCGATATGATCTCAGAACTAGATCCAGACTAGGATGAGGTTTGGAGAGTTGGGTAACTATACCTCCCCACATAATCCACTCCTCTTCTGTGGTCACAAATGGACATATAGCGTAATAGTGATTTTTCGTGTAACTATACTTATGAAACTCTTTGTGTAGCAAGACGCACCTATGATAGACCTATTAGTGAAATAAAACGCAAAATAAAATTTTGTGAGATGTGTCACTTTTCTTGCGGGTGAGCGATATGATCTCAGAACTAGATCCAGACTAGGATGAGGTTTGGAGAGTTGGGTAATTTTACCTCCCCACATAATCCACTCCTCTTCTGTGGTCACAAATGGACATATAGCGTAATAGTGATTTTTCGTATAACTATACTTATGAAACTCTTTGTGTAGCAAGACGCACCTATGATAGACCTATTAGTGAAATAAAACGCAAAATAAAATTTTGTGAGATGTGTCACTTTTCTTGCGGGTGAGCTATATGATCTCAGAACTAGATCCAGACTAGGATGAGGTTTGGAGAGTTGGGTAATTTTACCTCCCCACATAATCCACTCCTCTTCTGTGGTCACAAATGGACATATAGCGTAATAGTGATTTTTCGTATAACTATACTTATGAAACTCTTTGTGTAGCAAGACGCACCTATGATACACCTATTAGTGAAATAAAACGCAAAATAAAATTTTGTGAGATGTGTCACTTTTCTTGCGGGTGAGCGATATGATCTCAGAACTAGATCCAGACTAGGATGAGGTTTGGAGAGTTGGGTAATTTTACCTCCCCACATAATCTACTCCTCTGGTGTGGTCACAAATGGACATATAGCGTAATAGTGATTTTTCGTATAACTATACTTATGAAACTCTTTGTGTAGCAAGACGCACCTATGATAGACCTATTAGTGAAATAAAACGCAAAATAAAATTTTGTGAGATGTGTCACTTTTCTTGCGGGTGAGCGATATAATCTCAGAACTAGATCCAGACTGATGCACTATAGTTGGATAGATGCACTGTATCTCATAATTTTTTAATTGTTTATTTTCGACTGTTTGTTGAATTAGACTTGCGTTTTCATTCGTTCTGCTTTTTGTCACATGAAGAAATTTTATACGTGAAACAACTTGAGGGTGTATACACTTACCGGTGCGGAGTAATTCTGTTTATAATCTGATGAAATAATGGACTTACACCGCAATTTATAAACGAATTTGTTAGAAAGTACGAACGCGCTTATCTTCTCGTACATTATAATAGGAAAATTTTAATTAAATATTCTTGGTGCTGTTTGGTTTTTTTTTTTTTGCTGTATTTTTGTGTTATTATGAATATAATATCTTTTGAAAATACTTCTAAGAATAATTTTATTAAAATGTAAAAAAGAAAATTGGATTATACTAGGTTGAGCAAAAAGTCCTGGGAAATTTGTGAAAGTTGCGTTGTTATGAGCAAATTAACAATAAAAGCAACAAGGACAATTCTTCAAAGTAGAGACCATCATAGTCCACGACTTTCTACCATCATTCTGCCAGATTCCGGAGTTGCTGGAAGTACCATGGCGGCTCCTTGGAATCGAAAAACTCTTGACATGCTTCTTCAACTTCATTAAAGGATTCTCTTCGAAAGCTTACAGAATCGTTAGGCGTTTTCTCCAACAATGCCGGATCAACACACGCAAATCATACTGTTCAATAGGCATTTTGGAGTCGAAATTCCTGAACTCCTATAGATATACCACTAGTACTCCTATATGCGATAAAAATTTTGGTAACTATTAGATAAAAAATTTCCCAGAACTTTTTGCGCAACCTAATATAATATTTAATAGAAATTTTATTGTGCGGAGAGCGATTTTCGTATTTTGCGATATTGTCCCCCATAGATTAGCGAGGAAAAGTCGGACGGTGAGTGACTAGCAGCCTTAACTACTGTGATAGAAATTGTCGCATAGCAAATTTTAGCAGTCTTTGAGACCGCTTGATTGAATAATGAATAAAAGTTTGATTACTTCACAGGATACTGTTTCTGTACTAAACTTTACATACAATTACATACAATTTACATTTATTTTTAAAATTCACCTATTCAGAAGTCTCTAGCGACACCACTAGGGCTCGAAACGATACAAAATTTCACTAGTATCTATAGTTAAACTGAAAATTGGAAATTAACCCTCGCAGTAGTAACAAGGAAGGTCTCCGGTCTCCTTACTGAGCATACTTACAAGGAAGGTCTCCTTACTGAGCATATTTACAAGGAAGGTCTCCTTACCGGGCATACTCAGAATATTTTGAAAAAAATACTAACAAAACTACTTATATAGGTAATAAAAGATCAGTCAAATTTAGCGGCGAAATTACAGTAGAAAATCTGTAAAAAAATAAAATATTTTCGAGTATTTAGCCTGAAAAGACGAAAGCGTCACGCGATTTGGCGAGCAGTACTTTTCCTCGCCAAAAGCAAACGATTTTAATGCACCTGAAAATTGCTTGTTAATTGATTTTTATAATGCGTGTAAATAGTATTTAATGAATTTAAACTTAAACAATGGGAGAGTTTAATAAATACATTTTTTGTATTACATATTTATGTTGCTTAATTTTATTACCTTAAAAACAATTTCATATATAAAAAATATTTTCATATATTTAAGCGTATTCCAAAATAAAGGCAAGATGAAGAATGCTGTAGTTATTCATTTCAATATCAAAGATTCGTTGTTTCCATAGCAACAAAATTGAATCGACAGTGCTCAGTTGGGCTTAATTTTGAAAATGAAACAATTTTAATTTAAATTTTGTTTTAATTCATAAAATTTGATAGTTAATTTTCATTATAATTATATATATGTGACAAAACTATAGTTAAATAAAAGTAAAACTGACAAAACTAAAGTTATTTACGTTAAATTTATTTAACCCTCTAAGTGTTTGGAGCGTAATACTCCGCTCAATAAGCTCCAGGTTTCACAGCAATCCAAGCAATATTTAAGATAATATAATTCTATAGATTTAATGAATTTTAAATACATTGAAGAATGATTAATACTCTCAAGGATTACATTCATATTTGTAATTGAGTTTTTTTATAATGTTGAAAGAATCATATTTTCTTAGCATTTAAAACAAAATGCAAAAACAAACAACATTACAATTTTACCCTTTTGCAAGACGCTCGGAGGGCTTTAAATAAGTTCATTATGAAACATTTTTATCTTAAAGAGTATTTTTCATAAAAAAGTATTTTTTGAAATTTTATTCCTTCGTCAACCGGTGCTAACTCGCCAAATATAGAAATTTTCATTATTTTTTTACGGACGCTCTATCAAGTTTCCGCCGAATTTTTTTCAATAAACATATCTATCCTCATGAGTAGAACATTCTATATGTTTTTTCAGATTTTTCGGAGTATGCCCGTTTGGAGACCTTCCTTGTTAGAATATTTAAAAAAAAAAATACTAATTAAACTGCTTATGTATGTAATAAAGGATCAGTCAAATTTAACGGTGGAATTACAGTAAAAAGTCTGTAAAAAAAATAAAATACAGTCGAACCCCGTTAATACGCGAATTAAGGGACCGATCAAAATTCGCGTATTAAGCGAAGGTCGCGAATTTTAGTCCCGTGTTCCATCTAATAACAACCTATACGGATAAAACACAACTTTTTGACAATTTTTAGCGTTTTCAAGACATAACATGACATTTTATTTGTTTTAATAATTATGTGCTTATTAAGCAGGAACGTTTGAAAGCTGGAAATTCTAATAAGTGTTATTGTCTTAGGTAAAAATTCAAGAAGTCTTTTCAAATTTAGAATTATTATGTATGACACATAAAATGGAACAAAAGGAACACAAAAATTTCTGCTAACCATGTTAACTAAAAGTAAAATTAACAAAATTAAAATCCTTGTTAGCTATACAGAACAAATACTGAACAGTGTTGATAGTTATAAAAAAAATCAATATAAAAAATAAAAGTTAAAATTTAATAAAGTCAATAATGAAATAAAAATTACATTTTGGCAAAATAGTTACAGTATCTGTCCAGGAAGTAATGAGACTGATTTCATAAAGTTCGCTTATTTGAAGATAATTTTACAGACGCTTAATATTCTTCACAATAACCTCCTCCTGCATTAATACACCTTTGTCAATCACCCTGCCACCCATTTATATCCGCCTGTAAGTCTTCAACTGGAATGCTGTTCAGAACATGCGTTAGGTTTTTCTGAAAGTTCTCCAGATTATCAAAACGATGACCTTTTAAGCTGAATTTTTACCAATAGAATAGAAAAAAGTCCGGCGGTTACAGATCGGGGTTGTACGACGGTTGGGACAGCGTTACGACGCTGTGTTTTGCTAGGCATTGAGTCACTTTGAAGGAACCAGCTTGGTACAAATTTTCTGCATTTCAAGTTCTTCCGTGACGATTTGATGTACAACCGATTTTGTAAGTCCCATCGTCTCCGCAATCATTCGGACACTCATCCAGAGTCCAAAAGCGCTTTAATTGTAGTCACATTGTCTGAAGTTTGAGAACTTGATGGACGCCCAGCGTGTTGTTCGTCATCGACATCCTCTCTTCCGTCTTTCAAGGCTTTGTGCCACCTAAACACTTGAGCCTTGGACAAAGAATCCTTCCGTAGGCTTCTTGTAACATGGCAAGCGTCTCAGTAGCCGATTTGTTTAACTTTACAAAAAACTTTATGGCGTATCGCTGCTTGACACTCCGCTGAATTCTGAAAACCTAACGCCACTTTCAAGCAATTGTCTCCGTGCGGTGCAAAAGCTCAAGGCCAACTGACCTCCGATAGACTCTGTAGCTTACATTTCTCACCGCACTTAACGCCCGCAAACTCCGCTGCTTTACCCTTGTGCTTGGCGCTAAAAATCCAGTCAGTCTCATTACTTCCTGGACAGACCCTGCATCAATTTTGGCCTGTTAGACATGCGGTCGCGTTGTTTTTAGCCCTATTCGGGTGATGATAAAGCTTGCTCGTTGAAGGCCCTTCGTCCAGTAACGATGAATACTGTCTGAGAAAACTGAACGCATCCGTAACTCTGGAGAATGGGGATGGGGGCCGGATTCGCAGGTTCATCATCATCTTCCTCCTCATCCGGTTTATCAGTTGCAGGTACATCGGCGATGATGTCATCCAGACTTCTGAGCTCGGAGGTGACTAGATCTTTGTTGATATTAATGAACGTGTCTAAATCGGCAAAATCTTCCCCTGCAGTTCCTTGTGTGCCCACCCAGTCTTCTTCAACATTAGGGTGCAAGGTTGGCTCTTTATAAATTATGTCCTCGCTACTTCCGAAATGACGCTTTGCAAAAACAGTTTGCAATCGTCGTTGGGGTGACGCTTTCCCATGCTGCGGTAAGCATGAACATAACGTCGAGGACTGTAATAGGACGACACTCATAGCAAGAAAGATTGCTACCGTGTTCCATTTGGTGAAGGTATCGTCGTACTAGGCGTCTTGTAATTTACTTTGGCGCAGTTAATTTGTCTTTGGCCCATTAGCTGAATGTCACTAGTCAAATTTGGAGGTGGAAATTCTACTTGAACATTCTTCAGGCCTTCGTTATATTTTGGATGCGTAGGACAGTTGACCACAAGCAATAAGACATGGCGTGATTCTTTTCTCCTACGCCGGACAAAATTAAGAACCCTTGTTGAAAAAGGTTGCCGATCATCCACGCTCTGCGCTGAATTCCGTATACAGGAAGGGAAGATTCTTGAGATTTTTAAGGCATCACGGGTTGCATGATTTCCCTATGACCGTAGCTTTAAATTGTCTGATCCATCAGAGTTGGCACCGAGCAAAATAGTAAGATGGTCATTAGTTTACCCCCTAATGACATGTTTCTCCTTCCATAGCCATTGTTTTCTTGAGTGTCATTTTGTAAAAAAGTCCAAATTCGTTCACGTTGTAAATATCACGGCTTGAGTAGTTTTTTACAAGCTATGGAATCACATTTGTTTTCCCACAATCGACGTCTTCATTGTTGACAGTAGCTGACTCATCGCACACTTGCTTGAATTTTATTCCGTGGCGAGCTTTAAATCGATCCATCCATCCATCCATCCATTTGAAGCATTGAAATCCAGCAATCCCATTTTTGCAGCGACTTCGGAAGCTTTATCTTGAATTATCAGGCCGCTTACTGGGATATTTGTAGAGCGCGCTTCAACAAACCACTCATGGTTGGTCTTCTCCATGTCTTCAAACTTGGCGGTTTTTATTTTCTTGTTCTTTGTTCCCCCAACAACAGCTTGGTTGGCGATGGCATCCCTCTTCTTTAACAAAGTTCTTAAAGTTGAATCCGACAAGCTTTTTTCTTTGGCGAACGCAGACGCATTTCAGACATCCTTAGCATCGTACTGATTTATAATTGGTAACTTCTCAGTGATGGAGAGAGCCTTTGTTTTAATATGTTTTGCTTCTTCCGCCATGGTATCGGTTCGCCACCACCCTAAGTTAGGAGGGGCGTCACATACTTTCTCATTCGTGGTGGGAAAAGTTCGCTTTTTTTCTTATCGGAGGCGACCTCTTCTGGCTCTTTCTGTTCAGAGCAAAAACAGCAATTTTTGCTTATTTTACAATACGCTCATTAGCAGTAAAAATTTTCTCTTCTCTCTTTCTGGTCTGTTTGACTATACGAAGTAATTCGAGGCCGGGAAAGAATTCCCCTTTAACCAGGAGAGGTTGAAATTGATATTTTTAGTAAGCTATTCGTGGTTGCATTAAATTTTGACAGAAAAAAAGCATTCATAGTTTAAATAATTGTCGTATAAAATGCTAGGGAAAATATTCCCTCTAAAACCTCATCTGTTTCGAACTAGGCTCATTCGCGTATTAAACGTAGGTTTTTCTTGCCAGGGACTGATAAAATTTCGCGTATTAAATGGGTTCGCGTATTAACCGTTCGCATCTTAAGCGGGTTTTTTAATATGCATAAGATAGGCGTATTTCAAGGGACCGAAGAAAATTCGCGTATTAAGCGGTTTCGCGTATTAAGCAGGGCGCGTATTAACGGGGTTCGACTGTACTTCCGAATATTTGGTGTGAAAAGACGAAAGCGACACGCGATTTGGCGCGCAGCACTTTCCCTCGCCAGAAGTTGTTAATGGAGGCTTAGAATGCGTGTAAATGGTATTTAATGAATTTAAACTTAAACAATGAGAGAGTTTAATACATATAAATATACACATATATATGTTGTATTACATATATATGTTGTTGTTGCTGCAGTTATTTAATTTATCACTGAAAAAAATATTTTCATATTTAAAACAAATTTCATATTGAAAAAATATTTTCATACATTTAAGCGTATTCAAAAATGAAAGCCAGATGGAGAATGTTGCAGTTATACATTTCAATACTTAAGAAATCACTTCCATGGCAACAAAATTGAGTCGGCAATGCTCAATCGGACTTAATTTTGAGCTTGAAACAATTTTAATTAATTTAAATTTTGAATTTTGTTTTAAATCGTAATTTTTGGTAGTTAAATTTCAATATAAATACATATAAATATCGATATGACAAATTATAGTTAAAACAAACTAAAACTGACAAAACTAAAGTTTTTTTAATTAAATTTATTTAAACACGTTCAAAAGGAAACATTTTTTTCGTAAAGTGTATTTAACATAAAAAAGTATTTTTTGAAATTGTGTTCAATCGTCAACCGATGAAAACTCGCCAGATAATGAAATTTTCATTATTGTTTTACGGACGCTCTATCGAGGTTCCACAGAAATTATTTTTACAAACATATACACCCTCATGAAAAGAACATTCTGTAATTTTTTCATATTTTTCGGAGCATGCCCGTAAGGAGACTTTCCTTGTAAGATCAAAATATTTCTTAAATGCTTAAGATTGAAAAAGGGCTGAACCTATAGGTAATTTAGCCTCACCCCCACCCCCCCAAGTAACTATAATGTTCATACGATGCGACGATTCATTTCATTAAATCACGAAATTTACACACAACTGAGCATAAGAACAAAGAAATAACGAAATGAGGGAGGGTATGTATGGTATCGCTGTATCCACATAGAACTACATTTGGCAGGATGCCAAAAATTATCTTACTTTCTCTTGAAATGTGATAAATGATAGAAAGCTTTCATTTATTCCATGATTTCTTAAGATAGGGTCCATGTGACCCCATTCGCAATTTCTACAAATAAACAAATATATATATATATGTGCGAAACTTACTAAGTAGATGAAATCATGAAAGAGACCTTTATAGGATTATTCCAAGAAAATAATTTTATCATACATATTGTAAATAAAAAAAATTGCAAAATGTCCAGATGGGGTCAAATTGACCCCATCTTAGTACTGCGAGGGTTAAACTGTGAAAATTGAAAGAAGCAGTGGTCCGTGAAACCACTAACAGTAGTTATGGGTTAAGATACATTTAATGAATTATTCCTCTTAAAGGGTGCTGGTCACTGAGCTTCCGAATTCTCTTCCTTAATGTTAAGTCTATGGGCGTTTGATGCATTTTTATATTCAAAATACCTCCACAGGAAATTAATATTTGTAACTTCTTCTTTCAGTGTTCTCTTCTTAAAGAATGTCTCTTTTTTTCTTAGTTCTCAAAATATTTCTAAAATCTTTTCTTAATTTCACATTTTATATTTAAAAAACTGGCAAACTGGGAGTAAAATTCCAACACTTCATATAAAATTAAGCTTAGCTTTTAGAGATATTTTGAAAACTAAGAAAAAAAGGGACATCTTTAAAGAAGAGTACACAGAAAAAAGAAGTTAAAAATATTAATTTCCTGATGAAATATTTTGAGTATAAATATTCATCAAACGCCCATAGACTTAACATTACGGAGGGGAATTCGAAAGCTGAGTGACCAGCAGCCTTAAAACAAAACTAACATAATTCGTACAGTGTCTGACCTTTATGGTACCAGCCAATTTTTTTTAATTTTCAAATAAACATTTGAAGTAGGATCTTGTTTGAACTTGACCAACTCCCAAATATTTCCTCCAGCTCCACTGCTGTAGATATGCTCAAGTATTCATTGTTCATATCACCTATTATATAAAGCCCCATGGGCAGTCCATTGCTCGAACTAGGAGGGATTTGTGTCGATGGGTAACCAAGAACATCGAAGATGCATTTGTATACTTTATTGGTGTTATTTCGGAATAGTTAAAAGATGACGAAAAGTTGATTCTGTGTATCTTTAGAATAAAATTATTCCATCCTTTTCCCTGAATAATATGTGATTTCTCTTTGATAGAAATAACCTTTGAAATAAATATGTGATAATAGGGTGGCAAAGATACGTTTGAGGCAAAAACTAGCACCGGTCGATTTAACACGCAACTTTTTTCAATGTTAAACAGTAGCCGACAGTTAGGCTTCAATGGTACCAGATGTGTGTTGATAACATTTGAAGAAAGTTTCATTCCGTGCAGAGAAAATTAGGTAAGTTTCAATTTTTCATTTTGGATGTAATATTTTAAAATATTCATATGATTGTTGAGATGATAATGTTGCAAATGTCTACAAATCCAAAAATTCTCTGAAGAACGGAAAATATTTAGCCTTCTAAATGCCGTGTAGTTTACCTCAATTGCATTTCTGTAAACTTTCAGTTGGCTGGTTAAACAAAATGGGAATTCACACTTTCATTGCAGGTTTTTACCCGATCAATAAGCTAAAGACACGCACAGCAATGTTTTTAAAAAATTGCAATTTTTTGGGAAATTATAATTTTACAGAATCTAGGGTGATGGTGATGAATGAGTTTCTATTATAACATTTTATTTAGCCACTAAACAAATTTAGACCAATGTGTTCATTCAAAATAAAAATTTAAGAAAGTGCGTTGTCTGTACTCCCAACTATCCTATACATCTTTTATTTTGCGCACAATATTTGGATAGAGCATTACAGGTAAAGTATGTTCAGTATGATTTAAGAAACATTTAATGGATCATTTCTTTTGAAACAAAATTAACGTCAGTCATACAGTGTCTGACCTATATGATAAGAGATAATTTCGATTAATTTTCAAATAAAACGTTTAAATTATAACCTTGGTTGGGCTTGACCAACTCCAAATATTTTCTACAGCTCTACTGCTGTAGATATTCACAAGTAATCATTGTTCATAGCACCTAAAATACAAAGTTCTATGTACAGCCCATTTTTGAAAACAGCAGGTACTTGTGTCGATGGGTAACCAAGAATATTGAAGATGCATGTCTATTCTTGATTCGATATTTCGGAATAGTTAAAAGTTGACGAGGAGTTAGTTCTGTGAATGTTTAGAATAAAATTTTTCCATCATTTTCCACAATAACGTCTAGATTCTCTTTGATAGAAATAATAATTGAAATAAACGTGCGATAATGTAAATCTTTTATTTTCCGCACGTCTGAATAGAAAATGACAAGTAAGTTATGTTTACTATGATTTAAGACACATTTAATGAAGTATCTCTCTTAAAACTCAACTAACGTCATTCGTACAGGGTCTGATCACTGTGAAACCAGATTTTTTTGATTAACTTTCAATTAAAACATTTAAATTACAATCTTGCTTGGACTTGACCAACCTCCAAATATTCTCTCTAGTTCTACTGGTGTAGATATGTATCGTTGTTCATAGCGCCTATTATCTGAAGTCCGATGGCCGTCCATTGCTGAAACCTGCAGGGATTTGTGTCGATGGGTAACCAAGAACATTGACGATTCACGTGTATGCTTGACCGGGATCTTCCGGATGGTTAAAAGATGATGAGGTGTTGGCTCTGTGTATGTTTAGAACAAAATTATTCCATTATTTCCCAGAATAAAAATATAATTTCTATTTATCTAATATTCGAATCCTGGTCCGGACATTTTTCGCCCAGTTGGAAATTTACATCTAATATGAATTGTTTACCAATTAGAATAATTGTGTTAAAATAATCTAGTGTAATTTCTATTTGTTAGAAATAATAATTGAAATAAACTTGCAATAATGCAAATGACACACAATGTCTGGATAGAACATTACAAGTAAAGTGTCTTCCCTATGATTTATCTCTTACCTTCTATGACAGAAATTGTTTCATAGCTAACTTGAGTGGCCTTTGAGACCGCTTGATCGAAGGAGGAATAAAAGGCTTTATTAACTCATAGGATACTGTTTCTGTACTAAACTTTGTATGCAGGACTGTTATAATTAAAATTCACCCATTCTGAAGTCTCTACCAATAGTACTAGAGCTTCAAATGAAACAAAATTTTACTAGTATCTATAGTTAAACAAAAAAATAGAAGTTAAATAATTTAAGAATAGAGTAGTTTGGGGGAGGGGGGGGGGGTAAAGATACGCACTTTCCATACATTTTGATTTTTAACGCACACATTGGTCTAAACTTATGTAATGAGTGATTAAAATGTTAGATTAGAACCTTAGACAAGTGACACCATCAACCGATATTCTGTCAAATTATAATTCTGCGAGAAATTGCATTTTTTTAAAAACATTACTCTGTGTATCTTTGCCCCATCGGTTGGGGTAAAAATACGCAGCCGTGGGGCAGAGATACGCAGTGCGTATTTTTACCCCATTTCCAATAAAAAGAATGAGTTATGCAAAAGCATTAGTAAATTTCACTAGTATTTATAGTTAAAATGAAAATTGTAAGTTAAACCATGAACAAAAAAGAAAAAAAACAGCGGTCTGTGAGATCGCAAATAGCAGTTAACCTCTAACTACTGTGACAAAAATTTCTGCATAAATACTGTGAGCGGTCCCAAAGACCCCTTGATCGTAGAATGAGTAAAAAGGTTGACTGACTCATAAGATACTGTTTTTGCGCTAATCTTTATGTAAAGGCCTGTTATAATAAAAATTATCCTCATTTAGAAGTCTTTAGCGCTACTACTAAGCTTCCAAATGAGTCAAAATTAAACTAACATCAATAGTTAAATTGAAAATTACAAGTTAAGCTTTGAAAACTGAATATAGCAGCGGTCTGTGAGATAGATAACATGAGTTAAGGGCTAAGACTTAAAACAAAATTGTTTTATGAAACAAGAATATTGATTTTTCAAAGTAGGTAGGTAGATATCTACGTTCTATATTGAAAAAAACTTAACTAGAAAAGGAAAAGGTAGTTAACTAGCTTATATTAGTTAAGTAGCTATTATGTTTTATACAATATAAAAAACAAAACTTTCTACAACGTAACTGTGGAAAGCTTTGCATCGAGCTAAAACGATAGGACAAAGCCCCGAATTTTAAACTTGTGCATATCTTTGCCCCAAGACGGATGCGTACTTTTATCCCATTCTGCAGTATTCTACTTAACCAGCTACTGACAAGTTTAAACAAATGCGATCGAGGTAAACTATACGGCATTTAGAAGCTACAGAGCTTCCATTTTCCCTGAATGTTTGGATTTGTAAAAATTCGAATTATTGTCAGCTAAACAATAAAGTGAAAATTTAAAAATATTAGATCAAAATTAGGAAATTTAAACTTACCTTATTTTCTTGGCACGGAGTGCTACTTTTTTGACAAGCTTTAAGCACACAACTACTACACTTGAGACTAAACTACCACTTAGCGGTCATGATTGTAGAAATGTTTCTTCATATTAAATCAGCCAGTGCGTATCTTTGCCCCGTGCGTATCTTTACCCCCACCTACTCTGTTATTTAAGAATCAGAATACTATGATTTAAGATACATTTAATGATTTATCTCTTTTAAAACAAAACTAAAATCACTCGTACAGTGTCTGACCCATGTGATATCAGACAATTTCGATTAATTTTCAAATAAAACATTTAAATTACAATCTTGCTTGGACTTGACCAACCTCCAAATATTTTCTCCAGCTCTACTGCTGTAGATATGCACAGACAATCGTTATTCATAGCACCTATTATCTGAAGTCCGATGGGCAGTCCATTGCTGAAACCAGCAGGGATTTGCGTAGATGGGTAACCAAGAACATTGAAGATACACGTATATGCTTGATTGGGATACTTCGGAATGGTTAAAAGATGGTGAGGAGCTGGTTCTGGGTGTGTTGGTAATAAAAGGATTCCATCATTCTCTAGAATAAAGTCTAGTTTTTCTTTGATAGAGTTAAACATCGAAATAAATTTGTGATAATCAGAATCCTTTTTCCGACGTTCAACAGATGCATAGTAGATTACTGGTAGAGTGTGTTTACTTTGATTAAAGATGTATTTAATAAATTCTTGCAATAGACTTACACTTTCAATACATTCCCTCATAGATACTGTACCAGCCTCGAGAAGCTTTGATTCCCAAATTTCTAAAGCATATCTCATTTCGGGAATGTTGATTTCGGTAGGTTTGTTACTAAAAGTATCTTCAAAATATTTTCTAGCCTGTACAAAAAAAAGAAATAAAATAGTAGTATTAAATTGTTTTCAGAAACATTATACTTATTATTAAAGAAAAAATGCATTGAAATAAAATTGCGTTCATTCAACTTATTTAGTTATTTTGCAGTTAAAAACAAGTAATATAAAAATTTTGTTTTTAAAGTCAATTCCTACTTAGGCCATCAAAGAAAAATTTAATATAATCAAGCTAATATGAGTTTTTGTTGCATTAAAATATCTCAATCTGTTGATTTTCTATAAGCAAGTAGGTTTACAATGGAACTCTATGGGAATTTGGCGAAATATTACAGATATCGCCAAGTTGGCGTCACTTTTGGCGACTCATTTTGGCAACCAAATTTGACGATACATCGCCAAGTTGGCGACAAACTTGGCGGTATTTGGCGACAGAACAGGATCCCCACCCCTATGGTAACCCTTATTGAAAATACTTTCATTGAAATTCAATAACGAATGGCGGCCATTTTGTTTCCCATGCAAAACTAAAATTAATTAATTAAAATTTAATTAATTAATTAATTAATATTTGAAAAAACTTTATTAACATCAATTGTCATCCAGTACAAGTTTAAAAAAATTTATTTCAACCTGATAGGATGAATAATGAGTATTTTATTAACGATTGAAAATTTGTACAAGATAAATATATAAATAAATATAGGGAGAGTGTGAGCTAATAGTAGGAATTGAATAAGTTAATTGTGCATGTGCAATTCTTTCTTGGAATGCCTTATACTATGGTTTTATAATATTTTAAAATTATATACAGGGCGTGTCTGAAAAAGTGGGCAAAACTTGTGATAGAAAGCAGCTATACGAGCAAATTTCGTCATATAATGTACGGTCGGAACGCAAGCGGTGAGAAGTTAAAAGGTAGTTTTCCAATGTCCCAGGGCGATGGATTGGTCAAAGTAGTCCATAGCTTGGTCACCAAGATCGCCGGATCTTTCGTGTTTGGACTTTTTCCTGTGGGGCCATATGAAAAGCCTAATCTATGAGTGCCCCATTGAAATCGATATGGATCTAGTCGCCAGAATTACTGTTGTTGCCGGCGATATTCTGGAAATGCCTGGTGTCTTCGCAAACGTGCGTCAGTCCCTATACCGCAGGTGTGAAGCAGGCATTACAGCTGGCCGAAGATCTTTTGAGCAATTTTTTTGAGCATGTACATTAATTACATTCCTGTTAATAAATTGTTTTCTGAAATATCTCCTCTCATTCTTTTGTTAATTCTTTAAGTGCAACAGTGGAAAACTACCTTTTAACTTCTCACCGCTTGCGTTCCGACCATACATTCTATGACGAAATTTGCTCGTATAGCTGAGTTCTATCACCGCGTAAAGTTTTTCCTCCTTTTTAAGACACACCCTGTATATGTAAAGTCATGGGGAAAAAAAGTAAACACCTCTTACTAACTCTGCAATTAATTAGAATAGAAGAAAGTTACTGGTACCAGGAAATAGAGTCTACTTTTAAATAATGTATATAAAATGTGCTTACGGGGCCATCTACAAATCAAAACCAGACCAAAGTTTGTTTGTTTTCAATGGCAACATCCAATTTTGACAACATATTTTAAATCTTCGGTTTAAACTGTGCCTAGAAACGAAATATCAAGTCATTTGGATGATAAGTTTATGAATTATAAACATTCAAAATTTAGAGCTACTAATGTTAAATTACATTTTCATATTTTCATTCATATCTCCTGAAATTATAATCCTTGTGTGACCATTTTTTTTGTTCGGTTATAATACTAAAAATCCCAAACATAAATACATTGAATTTCTAATTAAAAAAAATTTTGTAATATGAATTATGAAATTAATATTCGAAAAAAAAATATGAATTGCAGCCTACAAATTTTTGATAGATTTATATTTATTATGTCCTGCTTTTTGCAAATTCTCAATTTCAAATTTTTCTTCCAAGTACTTTTCGAATTATGCTTAAAAAATGCCAAACTGATGTTTTCAGTCTATGATGCGCAGAAAAGTATAATTTGCAAAAAATATGTATATTACTCATTTTAGTGAAACATTTGGGTTGGTAATAGTCGAAACATATTAAGCGAGTGAAATGTTCCTATTGGCATGAAATAATACATTAATAGAAGGGACATTGTCATTCTGTAGCATTTCAATAATTGAGCACCAAGCTTCAATTTGGATACAGCCCCTAAAATAGGCTCATTTTAAAATAAATAATTTCTCAGAAACTAATTGTATGAATTTCATGAAAATTTGGATTTAAGCTAATTGAAGGGTGTAGATGTAGAATTTATTTATCGAGTCAAACTTGGATGTTGCTATTGAAAAAAACGAAGTTTGGGTTCGTTCGATATCCCTAATCAAATTTTATATGTGGTGTACCTCGACTTACGTCAGCAATTCGTTCCAAGACTAGTGACGTAAGTCGAGGTACATTTAGAAAAGGGCGATTCTCAAAAGGTGGGCACTGGACACAAGTCATAACTTTAAGCCTTTCAAACATAACTTTAATTATCATTGACTTTATTTTTTTTACACTGAGCTTTTAATTCTATTCAGAGATAGAAAATGACATAATTTATTGTAAAAGATTTGTATAAATATCTTAAAATTTTATTATTATATGCTAAAGAGGCCAATTTCGGACATTCAAAACGTTAACTGCTCCAATGTACCACCAAGAAAAAGAGTTTTTACTTTTTTCCAGGTGGTTCTAATGGTAAACAACGAATGCATAAAGGAAACGGATGATTTTTTGATAATTTCGTTAAGATATGGCAGGCTGATTTATTGCTTTTTTGAAGATAGAAGGACTTTTCTATAAAGCATTTTTCTGTATTTTGTTATGTCCGAAAGTAATGTACGTAACAAAGCATTTGATTTTATTATTATTATTACTGGATAACAAAAAGTTAATTATACATATATATATGTATACAGACAAATTTACTACATTCTTAGTTTTAAGAATTTTTTAAATACTAAGAGCAACGTCCAAAATCTGCAAATGTCCAAAATTTGTAACGTACACAACTGCTAATTAAATGCTTTAATCGTTAATTTTCCAGAATAGTTGCTGTCTTTTAATGTTTGTGTATAATTTTGTAGACATACTATTAAAATATTTATATATTATATTTATAGACAAAATACTGTACTATTAAAAAAATTTGGCTTTAAATTTGAATATTTTAAAAATTACACATAGTTAACGTTTAATGATCCCACCTTTTGAGAATCTCCCATAAGCAAAAAAGGATAAGTAATAAAAATTCTCCAAAATCTAAAGAACATATTCTATTGTTATTTAGGAATTATGTTGCATACATTTAACATTAGCAAAGAAATGCGTTTGCAATTCAAGAGTTTGGAATAAATCAACAAGTTGTTAACTTACAATTTATTCTTCTTCTAGCTGTCCTGTTCAAATCTTTGAGGATGCGAAAAAATCTTGCGGTGAAGTTTGAATCCAAAATTTTTTAAAACTTTTAGAAGCTCTTTGTAACAACAGAGGGAGTTTTCTGCTTGGCTGCGGAGTCGGAGTCAGGCCCATTGTTGAGCGAAAGAGTCGGAGTCGGATCTGTTAAAATTCCTGGAGTCGGAGTCGTCCATTTTTCCCACCGACTTCGCCTCCCTGGTTTTCTAAGTTTTTCCTAGAGACCTTTTTTTATTTGTTTGTCACTATCACTTGACAGCCACGGGAAAGTTTCCTTTCATAGAACCAAAAGTCTTTTAAAAAGTTCAAATTGAATCTTAATTAACGATTTTTTTTTCCAGACCAGACGGCGTAAGTGCGGGGTGGCGTAAGTCGAGGGGACTCAAGTCGGGATACTACTGTACATCATTTAAAAATAGGCTTTATTTCCAAACGTTTGGTACTAGTAACTTTCTTCTGCACTAATTTGTTGCAGAGTTAGTAGGGGTGTTTACCTTTTTCTTTCCAGGACTTTACATATACATTTCCTTTTTAAAAATTACAGACATTGAAACGTTCTAATATTCAACTTCATTCTCTTTTTTTTTTCTACAAAATTTTCTTTCTTTTCTTTTTATTATTTTAGTATATTTTCTTTAAAACAAGGAAGTAACTTACTTATAACGAGTTAGATGGAGAGATTTGCTTTCTATATTACCTTGTTTTACTTATGTGATAGTAAGTTTGCTAATTCTTTTACAAAAGGTTGCCCACTATCTAGAAATTATTCATTGTCATTATTATAGACGGCTTGCATTGACGTCACGTTGCTATTAGCAACGACTGATACTATTGCATCTGGAGCACACACGGAGCGTCAGAACTCCCCGTTTGCCGTTAAAAGCACGTGTTATCTTTCTTTTAATTTAGATCTTTTTATTTTTATTATTATAATGCAAATAAGTCTAATAAGTCAAATGGAGAGCACCACATTCATCTTATATTTGGGCGCCATATGAAGCGAAGCCAGACATGTGACGTCATGTGCAAGCCGTCTATACACATTTAGTAAGATGTTCAAGCAAGCAGTTTACAATACAAATATGTTTTAAATTACAAATTTCAATCTTTTGGGTTATGTGCTGATCTCAAATTCGATTCGTTTAAATGTATGTTGACATTTTCAAAATTTGTGCGGACCTTGAATTTGAATACTACTATTTTCGAATACTAATCTTCGCTTATTTAATCACAAAAAAATATTTCAAATTCTGTCATTGAGTAAGACGAAGATTATTATTCAGAAATAATGGTGCTCAAATTCAAATATTATTAACTTTGTACACCAATTTAATATCGAGCCATCGAAATGGGGAAGTTTGTCTAGAACTTTTAAAATAACTGGGGATTTGCAGGCTCATGGCAATTTAAACGTCGGGGTCGTTGTTATTCAGTTGCATGTTTGACGAAAGAAGAATTTACTGGTTACTAGTGTACTTGACCGTGGAAAGGGATGTTTGTTTTCTAATCTGCTTGCTGACCGTCAAAACATTTTATATGATATATATGATTTAAATTTATATGATTTGTTTGCTTTGAATTAAAAAAGTTGGATAGTAATTTAAAAAAAATTATCCCTTTTCTCTAATTTTTCAACGTTAGATTTTGTACATATCATGCATGAATTTTCAGTAGATCTGTTCTCGTACTTCTTTAGGGTGATTACGGTCTTAACTTTAAAGTACCACTCTCCCCGGATAGTAATTTTGGTCTTATCGCATAAAGCAAACATAAGACGAAGATTACTATTCGGAAATACTGCTACTCAAAAGTAATGACAATACTCCACCTGTGCAGATGTGTTATAATAGAAATGGATTTTTATTGTATTCAGAAAAAAACGCACATAAACACAAACATACGCAAGAAAAGAAATCTTATACAATAAATGATGACATAAAAGAACATTTTTAGACATTAAGAACCTACTCCAGTAACGCGTCGACATTTACAACCTAATGTTAAACTAATGGAAGCATTCTTTGAAAATTTCTCGTTTGCATTTCAGTCTTTTAAGGGTTTCGTTCTTTTCACGAAACCCTTATAGTCTTGCTTTTCTGTCTGTCCGTCACAGCACTCGTACTCGGAAACTACTCAAATTACAGACTTGATTTTTTTTTTTTTTTTTTTTTTTACACAGAGTTGAATACACAGCTCATACCCAAAATCATGAAATTTTAAACAGTTGTGTTATTTTAATTAAATAAATTAATATAATGACATCCCACCATTTTTGCGATTTCAAAACAGAATCCTAATTTCAACCATCTTTTCGTGAACTTGGTAGTCCTGTGGTAGAGTGTGTTATTTCTAACCAAAAGGTCGCGGATCGAAGCATGTCGGGGGAAGTTGAAATTTTCAATTTTTTACATTTACATTTTTTGCATTTAACAGAAATTTCGTGTTTTAGCCATATTACGGGTTTTTTTGGAATTTTAATAAATGTTAACAGCATTTTTTGACGCCACCTAGTGAGTGTTTGGAAAGTGAAAGAATTAATATTTTCAGAATTAATTCAGCATTTTAAATATGTTTTAAACAATTTTTTCTTTTAAAAATTTATTTTTTATTTATACCTCCGCTAAATTTTTAAAATTGCTGAATGTAAAAAGATTCGGATTTTTTTAAATTTTATTTAAATAATTTTACTTGAATATTTTTAATTAGCTTTTAATTTTTTAATTACTTTAAAATTAAATATAATGGTGCTGCCATTTATGTAACGGTTTAATAATTATAAATTAACAATTTTGATTTATTATTTATTGACTGTTCTCAACTGCTCCGCTCAACAAGCTCAAAACGTTTTGACACATTTATAAATTCATTTTTTAAGGAAGAGATATAAAATTGGAAGGTCTGACTATGGAAGCGGTTTGGAATTGAACCGTGATTCCATTTTTTGATACATAAATTACCTATTGAGTTATAAGCGATTTTGATCACGTGACAAAGACGTTTTTCTCCCTTCGCTGACTGGTTTTTCTGCTTTCTTCGGTAACGTCAAATTTGACAATATTTTCGGGAAGATCTATTGCGTTTGCAAAAAAATAAAATAAAATAAAATAAAAAGGCTCAATTACATAGTTTCTGAACAACAACACCTGCTAGTTTCATGCATTTCCGAACAAAAATAAATTTAAACTTGTGTCATAAAGTTACCCTTTTGGATTTGAGAACAGCCTTAAGGATAAAGTGTTTTAATGGAGACATTAAACGAAGCCCTCTGTGCGATCTGCGATCATACTTGCCTACTTGTTTTACACAGGACATAAGAAATCGATATCTAACATTGTACATTTGTACTTTTTCGATTTTGGTTGCAGTGTCATTCTGAGTACACTTTAAATTTTAGAATTAAGCAATCAATTTCTTTTCGAAATTGAAAGTGCCCTCAGAAATAAACCGCAACCAAAATCGAAAAAGCCCGATGGAACAATGTTAGACATCGACTTCAGATATTCTCTGCAAAGAAAATAAACATATAATAGAAATGCACGTGAGAAATTTGTAAAGAATGGTTTCATTTGTTTAGCATAAGCTTATAAGTGTCATCATATGACAAGCGTAAGCTCTTAAATTGGAAAATGTGTGAATGGATAAATATTCGTAACTATTATTATGTTACCTTCTGAATAGCTGCTGTAATCTCAGGAATAGGTTTTAACAAATATCCAGGAAACTGTTCCATATAATATATTCGAATTTTCCTGAAATTCACCTAAAATATAAAAGTTAAAACATGATCATCTAAAAATTATAATACCCGTAATAAAATTTCAAACACATTTTATGTAGTATCTAGAGATGCAAATTGACCTATAGAAAATCTAAAAAGGAATTAAATATAAAATTTTTCATACATCTATACTTGAATTTTTTTTAAAGGGGGGGGTGCCTACGGGTCTTACTTTTGAGTACTGCTATTCAGCGATGCGGAAAGAGAGTACAGAATGCCCGGAGGCAAATTCACATGCACTCAACGTCTTATATCACATTTGACGCCAACCTCTGTAGTTAATTACTTTGGTGAGAAAATGAACTTCAGGGCGCATGCGTGCATGCTGTTTCCAGTATCGCAGTTCGAAGTTTGCCATACAAATGTATAAATAAAATTATTCCCTTCAAACACATATTTTTTTGTCATTTACAGTTACTCAAATTGGTGCGCACTGTCTCTTTAAGTTCTTGGCATCATTTCAAAGCGTTGAAATTCCGATGCACGATGTTTTACTGCCTTATTTTATGTGTTGTCTTTAACGTATTAGGTATACTTTGAAATTTATACATACGTCTTACATGGTTTTTTGGTTTGTTTTCTTCCTTAACTTATTTTAACAGTATATAGGAATTTATATATGTGGTATCTTTCAATTCCACCATTTAATTTATTGCTTATTTTGATTGTTCGAATTTGTACAATTATTTAATTAATTAAAGATAACATCTCATTTTCATTATTTGTCAGTAGTTTTTGTTAAATGTATGTTCTCAGCAATATCAGTCAGACTAATCTTTTAAAATGAAATCCTACTTATAGTGACCTTTTCTTTATTTATGGTGATCATTTTAAGGGGTATTTGCTTTTTTCAGTTGAAGAAAATCGTTTTTTTTATTTTTGCATTTTTCTGTTCCGTATAGTCTGAAGATAATCCCGGTAATACGATTTGGCTGAATTCGAAGTTCTTTCGTAGTTATTTTGTGCTTTAGCGCAACGCGTCCGTAAGTTTACACTCTTTTGGAGTACGTATAAATGCATTTTACGCAAAATGACTTTTCTCAAACTGGGAGGGATCAGAACGCAAAAATTATTTAACAGATCTTGCTCATTTTTTTCATTAAAGGTAATATAATTTATTGGAGCTTCGACTAGATTCAGCCATTTTTATAAAAAATAAATATTTTTAGAAGCACGCCAAAGTACAAGAAAAGGGTTCAGAAATAAAGCTTTTTTTTCCCAAATGTCTGCCACTTTGTTGATTTTAAATTTTTCGAACTCAAAGTGCTTGGATCTCCAGTCTATAGTATATACAGTAGAACCTCTTTTATCCAAAACTCTTTTAACCGAAACTCTCGGTTAATCAAAATCCCTTTTTAAAACTTTTTTTTTTTTTTTAATATCACATTTTTTGTGTGCAAAATCCCTTTTGAAAGCTTTTTTTTTCTACTATCATATTTCTTGTGTACAAGCGGTCTTTTCCAAACTAAGAGTACATATAAATACTTATTTTCGACCCCCTTTCTTAAAGTTCCTTTGAATTTAACTTGAACTCCGATAAGCTGCAGAGTGGAACGAAGAGAACGAAAAAAATAACAATTCTGAAGCTTTTAAATGTTTTGTAAAAGGTTTGGCACGGCTGGAGCAGCAGAAAGATTGTGATACTTGCGAACTCATATAATATTAAAGAACTCCGTGGCAGAGCTTCAAAGCAAAGGCAATTGAAACTGCGACAAACAAAACATTTTTTAAACCCTTGTGATATATGTAAAAGGTACTTAATTTCAAAATTAAAATTCAGGTATAATTTATTCTTGTTTCTGTTTTGCTATTGCTTTTTTTTATTAAGCACTTGTTAGCATAATAAGAAATATTGCATATATTTCTCCTTAATCTTAAAATTGAAGTTTTCTCGATTATCCGAAAATTTCGATTTTCCGAAGGATGTCCCAATTACTTCGGATAATCGAGGTTCTACTGTACTTTCATAATCCTTAACGAAAATTGATTGCAGAAAACTCTGGCGATCTATCGGATCCCGCCCGATTGGAAATGCACGGCGCTCGCGTTAGAACATCCCATAACACAACTCCAGCCACATCATCAATTTTTTATTAAATTTTTTTTAAATGTCCTTCAAATGATAATAAATAACATGCATAAAATTCCGGAGCTAAAATCTTCCTTCCTATTCCAGAGAAGAAAAGAAAAATCTAATAAACAATTAAATTTAAAAAATCAAAAAACCCGACTGCGTAAAAAGCGAACTAATTAATTATTTCTCATCAATTTGAAACTATTTTATTTTTCAATTCCTACTATTAGCTCACACTATATATCTTGTTCAAATTTTCAATCGTTAATAAAATACTTATTATTCATCCAATCAAGCTCAAATAATTTTTTTTAAAACTTGTAGTGGATGACACTTGATGTTAATCCAGTTTTTTTAAATATTAATTCATTAATTAAATTAAATTAATTATTTTCAATAATCGAGAGAGCTCTCTTCTTGATCAAGGCATTTTAAGCGCCACTCAAGAGTGAAGAGAAATAGAATAAGAAAAAAAATTCTCGTATTGATCTAAGTAGGCATTGACTTAAAATATTTGTTTTATATTACTTGTTTATATTACTTGCCCATTTTTTTATTTACAGTGACCTCTCACTTATACGCGTTTGAAGGAATTGATTTAAAATCGCGCATAACTGAGAGCCGCGCAAAACTGAGAGAATGTTGATGTAGTATTTCTTTATACACATTATGGGGAAAAAAAGCATTTTGCAATATAAGAATTATGATTAATAACATTTTATAAAATAAAAAAGGTTTAATATTAGTATATCGTACTTTTAAAAAAATTCTTACACTTTCACTATAAAAATTAGTTTAAAAAAATACAATAAACGTAAAATTTAATTTTACGTAGAAAGAGATATAGTACTTACAAAAGAAAAAAATTGCTAATTAGTCCTCTTTAAAGAAGTCATAAATGGTCGTTTGTTTTTGCTTAGGTCGTGTTTGTATAACGACGTTTTCTAATGCATTAAAGTGCGTCATTGTATTTGATGCTACATCAGCATTTTGAAGGTAACATCTCAAAGTGCCCAGGGCTCCTAAAGCAGCAGCATAAGATGGGACAATCACAGTATCCAGTTTCATCATTATCATCCTCTTCTACTTCTTTTTCAGCATTCACGTCATCAAAAACAGTTTCAATATCTCTTATTTCCGTTGATGTTAAGTTTTCATCAACATTGACGAAATCTTGAAAAGAAAAAGAATCTTGGCTTATGCTGTTCCATTCTCCCACATCTACGTTAAAATCATTGCTGTCGTTTTCATTTTCCTGTAATGGAATAATTTCAACATCATTTGAATAAAAAAAAAACCGCTTTTCTAAAGCAGTTAGAAATTGTTGTGGCTGTTACATTATTCCAAGAGGAAACCAACATATGCATAGCATCCAGAATCGAAATTTTCTTGAATTCCTTTTTCTGCTCTAGTGATATGAACATTCTTCTCACCAAATCTTTCCTATATTGCGCTTTAACTGACCTTATTATACCGAGGTCTAATGGCTGAAGTCTGCTAGTGCAATTTGCAGGGGAAATATATAACTCGTGTATGTGTCAGCAATGGGAGATCTGGAGGATGGGCGGGACACTGGTCCATAAATAGCAGAACGTTTCTTTCTTTTTTTGCCATCTTCGTATCAAATTCTTTCAAAAAGTCTAAAAAAATTATCGATGTCATCCAGGCTTTGATGCGACTTGCATAAGAACATGGCAATTTCTTCACATTTTTTAAACACTGTGGTTTCTTCGATTTACCAATCACTATTGGCGGTAACTTTTCTGATCCGTCCGCATTGCAACATAAAAGCACAGTCACTCTTTCTTTGCTGTGTTTACCACCATGACATGTTTCTCCCATAAAATCCAGCGTTTTGTTTGGTAAAAGACGGTAAAATAAACCTGTTTCGTCGCAGTTAAAAATATTCTTAACATCAAAGTTTTGAATTAAATTTGGAAGATCTGCAATCCATTCATTAACAGTTGAATCTGAAACAGCTGCGCTTTCACCACTTAGGCAATGATTTGTTAAACCGTGTCTTTTCTTAAGTGTTTCTAGCCATCCCCAAGAAGCAGAAAAATTTTCGATTGCCAATTTTGTTGACAAAGTGAGTGCCTTTTCTTTGAATAACTCACCACTAATGGGTGAATTAGAAGCTCTCATTTCTCTAAACCACTGAATTAAAGTGGTTTCTAAAATCTCAAATTTTCCTTTCTGAATTCTTGTTCGTTTCTTCGCTTGTGTAGAATACTCATTGTTCATTTTTTGATCGAGTCCTTGTTCTTTAAAATCCCTCTGAGCGTTGATTCTGGCAAATCGAATTTTTGAGCTAAACTTATTTTTGACAGTTTAGGATCATTTTCTGCTACTCGTATAACCTCCATTTTGAACGATATTGTTAACTTTCTTTTACTCATTTTTATTGCACAAAGAAAACAAAAATAAAATCCAGGTACTACCGTAATAGCAAAGACGGAAAGAAACACGCGAGTAGATTCATAAAAATAAAAGAGAAAAAAAGAAAAGAAGAAACCATTAGAACTGAGGGGAGAGGGTGAAATGTCTAATTGTAACAACCTATCCACCCTTTCAGGCGCCGCGGAACGGTCTTTTGACCTTGACACCTGCAGAAAAATTTTTATAGATAAAAAAAACTTTCGAATGTAATTCATAGTTTGTGAATTGCGTTTTATTTTGACGTATAACTGAGAGAGACAATTCAAAGTTCCGCTTATAAGTGAGAGATGTATAGCATTATTTTCCTATTCCTCGTGACGGGACCTTACGAAATTCGCGTATAACTGAGAGACGCATATAACTGAGAGGCGCATAAGTGAGAGGTCACTGTACTTGTATTGATGACTTTTAAGTTGTGTTTAATTGTTAGCTCCTATCTATAAACACTGTTTTGATGAGATCTATAGATGTTTAATGATGGTTAGAGTCGCAGTAAAGCTAGAGATCCTACATACACAACTGCCAGGTTGTATAATATTCTAACGGAGCTTCCCACTGTAAAATAGTCAATGAAACATCGTCTTCCTTTTGAAAGACCTATCCAATGATATACCACTCAATAGGGTGCGTAAATTTTTTTTGTCTCTACCGCCATTTTGTATTTTACGGCCGCCATTTTGAATTTATAAAAACAAAACCTAGCCTATAACCATCGGGCCGTTAAGACGAATCGATAGAAGCCTCATTCATTAAAATCCATCCAGCCGTTGGGATGTTTCGAGGGTATAAAGAAATCCACATACACAGATACGAGTGAAACACATAACCCTTCTTTTCAGTCGGGTAAAAACACCCATTTTTCTTCCTTCTAAATTAAAATCCCTCCTTAAGAAAGGCTAAAGTTATGAGCGGATCTATAACATTAAATATTTCACGTGTTCCTAATATACATATTCAGTAGATCAAATAAGCACTTATTTCGTTCTGGTACTTGGCAACAGATGTTGGAGTGAAGTGTTTTAGGACATTCAGTGAATGGGAATTTGCTGCATGGAGGCCTCTGAGAAAAACGGGACCCCGCTACTATGATTTTATGTAATTTTATGAAAAGAATATTTTGGGGGAACTTTTAAAGTTTAAATCTTGTTTTTGTCTGGAATAGGAAAGAAAAACTACACTACCCAAAACTGAAGTTTTAATGACTTAAAACAGTTTTTTTTTCAAGATTCATTCAATAGGGACGCGAAACTATAACGGTATTTCCATATTACGCGAAAGATAAAGGATATATATTACGTATATATTACGTATAAAGGATATATTATTGAAAATTAATGGTACGTGGACATACCATTTGAAAACCTCTGTCCTGCACCAAGTTAATGGTGAAAAGTACATGTAACTTGCATCTATAGTTCAGAAATCAAGCATAATTGTGCAATTGTAGTGTGTAAAAACAGTGTTTTTATATAAAAATCACAAGTAGTATATTATTCATTAAACGCATATTAATAAATTATATATATTAATTAAAAATACTTATTGAAATTATTTAATTAAAAAAGTTGTTATAAACATAAATCAATCTAAAATAAATTTAAAAATAACAAATTTAATAAATATTATTAATACCTTCCAAAATCCCTCCCCTTAATGCAAATAGATAAACGAGGGCACCTAATAAATTTTATCACCGGGACCTAAATTGGTTCTCTGCGCATGTACCACTATTTCTTAATAACAATCGTCGCCTTATTTAATTGCAGAAATTATCACATGTAAATAAGGACAGATATGGCGACAGATAAACAGTGTTACTAAATCTGGCGGGTTTTTTATTCAGAAATATGAATTCTCACCAGAAGTTCTAAATAGTTATTTGGTTTGTATAATGAAACTAATACGCATTTTGTGAATAGCAAAAGAAAATTACTATTCAAAATTTTCTGGCATGAATTTGCAAATTTCTGGATAGAAAATCCACCAGATTTGGCAACACTACACAAAAGCATAACCTGTAGCGAACCTTCCAATTTCTGCCGACGACTCTGTTTCTATCAAACAAAAGTTTTAATAGTATCAAACAAAAGTAAAATTATCGTTCCGTTCAACTTTTTCTCCCTATAGTTGCCAAAATGCGAAGAAGTGCTTTTTTTAGTACCACTTTTGCCGAACAATAATCCTCGCCTTTTTTCGTATAAATATGACATTAAATAAGGCAAAAAATTGTATCGAGAAATAGCAGTACTCAAAATTAAGCACCTCAATGCACCCCAAATTCCGATCAAACTTCCGATTTTTGAGTACCACTATATCCGAATTGCAATCTTACATGTATTAAAAGCAAATGTCTGCCATTAAATAAGGGAATATTTGTATTCGGTAATTTGAATACTCCAAAATTGGAAGAATTGGCAGCAGTGTTAACAAGTTGGGGATTTTCTTTTTATTCGAAATACATATTCATATACAACAAAAAATATATCAGAATAGTAATCTTCGCTTTTTTTAATGACAGATTTTCCATGGTTAAATAAAGCGACGATTACTAGTTGGAAACAGTGGTGAAAATGTTGAATAAAATAATCCCCCAATCTGTCAACACTGTTTGGTATCAGTGCCTATAATTGGAACACAATTTCCTGCTTTAAAGCACGGCATAAATTAGAAGAGAAAAAAGGATAAACGCGATTTGTTTGTCACTAAAAATAATTTATGCTTATACTTACGTATATCCGTGCCAGGAAGATAAATTGCCAAAAATGGTGCTCAATCATCAATCGTACTTATTGCTGCTAATCCCCAATCATGTTTAAAACAGTAATTTAATATACATTTGTTTAAATTCGTAATACTAATAAAAATGATAAAAATAATATAAAAGAAAAGTGGAATTTTTAAGCTGAAAGGAAACGATTTCAGCAGCTCTTTGACATGTTCATAGGTAATTAATTAATTGTTGATAATTGGAAAACTTTTAAAGTAATTTGTTCTGTAGTTGCAGCTTATTAAAGTAAGAGTCAAATTCGTTGCGATCGGCTGAATGGCCTAGTTTAAGGCCAAGTAATAATGAATGCATCAATTTCCAATCTTTAATACTGCAATTATATCTTTCAGCGCAAAAAGTTATACTAGATCACATATTTGCACAAGGTTTCTTGTATAATGAGGAGTAAAGTCACAAAGTTGGTGATATGATCGTTTTTGCGGCAACAGTGAAATAGTAAACTTTACAGAAGCATCCCTGGTGCCCGCTACTAACTACATGTGACTCTGACAGTTTGCAGATGTTTATGTCAGACTTATATGTATGTCCTGTAGTGATTATATCAAAATTGTAAGGGGTAGAGCAGAAGCCCGTAGGCCAGTTGACATGGTACCCACTTCTGTATGGTGGATACACTTCTAATTAATAATTGCCTTTAATATGAGAACTATATATAATATTTTAAAATAGCAATTAAAGCCTTAGATTCGAAACAGCTGTTTGCTGCTTTTCACGTATTATATGTGCATTTTTAGACGTTGGTTTTCTGCTGTTTAATATATATAATATTCTCCATGGTAGACAAACAATTGCCTTTAATATATGAACTACATAATACAGGGTGCCCCTAAAGTCCTTGACACATTTTAGAATTCAATATCAAATCAAGTAATTGCCGTACAAGCGTGCGGTTTGGACTAAAATACTTCTCACGGTGAAAAGTTTTCTTCAAGCGAATGTAGATAATTAGTTCCAAACTTCTATCACAGATGGCACCACCTGTCTGTATTTGGTTCCAAACGTGTATTTTTTTCTGATTCTCAGTTTAGTTTTGACACAGAAAGGACGACTTCCAGCGGCAAATCCAATTGCGTAGGTTGGTACTTCGAAACCAAGTCGAAACTAATCTGAAAATCAGAAAAAACGCACGTTTGAAACCAAACATACGGACAAGTGGATCTATGATCGAAGTGTGGAACAATTTTTTTTTATTCGCCTGAAGAAAACTTTTCATCGTGAGAAGCATTCCAATCCAAACTGCACTTTACGACAATTACTTGATTTTATATTGGATTTCAAAATCTGTCAGGGACTTTTTGGACACCCTGTATTAACTATGCAGTTAAAATGTAGGAAGAAAAAAAAGGGTTACTGTAATTAATATTATCGGCGCCATTGTTGGCGCATTCTATCTTTCTGCCAAGAACAATACATAATTACCAAATATTTCATATATTTTAATCTCATTTTGACCAATTTCATTCGAATTAATTAAACGTACAAAAAAATAAAAATAAAAGGTGTATTTCTAAAAAACATTTACAACAGTGGCGTGGCGTCCGGTCATCGCTGGATGCGGCGATGACCAAGCAATATTTTAAAACTCTTAATAAGCTTTTAAAACTCTACGATCCAGTTTTAGCAGAACATTTGGAGTTCATGTATAAGTGAAGGTAAGATTTAAAGTTTATTTTTTGAACATTCAACCATTGAATTTTAGAGTTAATAATTTTTCACCACAAACTTAAATAATTGCGATGACCACCGAAAATTTTCACGCCACGCCACTGATACAAATACTATTGTATTGTTTAAAAAATATAGCTCACCTCTCTGTCAAATTTAATTTTCGATTCACTGAGGATGTTAGCTATAAGAGGCAGATCCTTAGCATAACGGCACATGGGTCCAGTACCGACAAAGTTTTTAAGCCCTTCATCATCAGGTGGCCAGCATCCTTCATTACTGATCAATCCTGAGCAAAAGATAATACAAACTATTATGTTGTGACCATCACAAAATACTTCTTCTATAGAAATCAAATCAATTAAATTTGTTAAATATTATAGTACAAGAAATTGCCTTGTCCATAAATCGCCTGTTCCACAGTTTCTCCTTACATCAGGGATGGCGAACCTATGGCACGCGTGCGGAACTTGGCCCGTAAGAATGTTCGAAATTTATTTATCGTCTGCCAATGCTCAGTGCGAGCATTTTTGTGTAAGTTTAATTTCTAAAAAATGGCAACGCTCTTTTTTGTTGACATGTATTTTATTCTATTCTAAGAGTGCGAAATCAAGAGGGTTCATAATTAAACGTGTGATACAGTTTACTTTGTTATTTATTAAGTGTTGTGAGTTATTGACGAGTTTGTGTTTATTTAATTTCAACCAGTGCGCTACAAGAAAACTTCTCTGGCACGCGAAAAAAAAACTATAGATTATATTCAGTTTATGCAGAACAATCTATTTTATGTTTTTTAACAATAAGTATAGTTTGTGTATCAGGTATATAATTTACTTTAAAATAATCCGTAAATTTTGAATGAATTGTGGTATTGTAAATTTCAGTGAAAGCGCCTTGTAGCGTAATTTTCTCGCCAAACCATTCAACATATAGTGTTTTTCAAATCATTTTGCTTCTTTGTGAAATTTCAAAGATTTTTGAAAATTGAATTTTTTTATATAGTTTACATAGTAATATACCTAATTGACACTCTTCTACTTCAGATCAGGTTTTATTTCATTTAGGTTTATGGTTTTAAGTAATTTTAGGTTTTATTATATTTAGGTTATAATTTTGATAATTGAATTTTAACTGTTACTGTAAATAATATGTATCTATTGAACCTGTTTCTGCAGCTAAAATGATCTGATTCGGAAGTATACAGTAAAAGAAACTCATTTATAGATTATTAACACGCAATTCTATTCGACATGTGTATATTATTGGGTAAATACAGTATAATAAATAACTTCGGAATCGAATTTAGTGTAAGTGCAAAAATATTTGAGTAAAAATTCTATCAAAATTAATTATTGAATTTTATCTAAGTTAAAATGTTTCTGGCACGTTAGAATGTTGGTGCACAATAATTTTGAAATTTTTGGCACGCATACTTAAAAAGGTTCGCCAACCCTGCCCTACATGGTTTTATAACCAAAATATGCTTTAGACGACTCAAAATTACCTTTACTGTTCTTGAAAAGTTGTCTGCTCCAAAATTTCTCCTTATATCGTTTAAAAAATGAGTGATTCTGGCAACAATGTGGTTTAAGGGGACAAGGGACCTTTAAAACCTTAAAGATCATTTTTTATTTTTTGTAAATTTCACATTAAATATTATTCAAGGGTACATTATATGCATTATGGTAAGCATTTATCACAAAAAAATGAAAAAAAAAAAATTATTTTTGAGAAAAAAGTGGAATTTTACACGTCATCTTAGAAATCTTCAAAATGCGGCTTGCGTGTTCCATATCAATGAAAATCCCCAATATTTTTTATAAAAGTCTGGTTTATATATATAAATAAAACTGTGCATCGAATTTTATATATTTGAATATAAAAGTTAAAAAAAAAAAGAAAAAAATTCAAGATTTTTTGAAAATTTTTCGAAAAAAAATTTTTTTTTAATTTTTATAATAAAATAATATAAAATTCGATGCACAGTTTTATTTATATATATAAACCAAACTTTTATAAAAAATATTGGGGATTTTCATAGATATGGAACGCGCAAGTCGCATTTCGAAGATTTCTAAGACGATGCGTAAAATTCCATTTTTTTTCTCAAAAATAATTTATTTTTTATTTGTTTGTGATAAATAGATGCCATAATGCATAGAATGAACCCTTGAGTAATATTCAAAGCGAAATTTACAAAAAAATTTGAAAAATTGAAAAATTAAAAAAAATTTTAAAATTTAAAAAAAATTTAAAAATTTCAAAAAATTTAAATTTTTTTTATTTTTAAACCTTTATATTCAAATATATAAAATTCGATGCACAGTTTTATTTACATATATAAATCAAACTTTTATAAAAAATATTGGGAATTTTCATTGATATGGAACGCGAAGGGGGCATTTCGAAGATTTCTAAGACAACGCGTAAAATTCCATTTATTTCTCAAAAAAAATTTTTTTTTTCATTTTTTTTCTGATAAATGCTTGCCATAATGCTTATAACGTACCCTTGAATAATATTTAAAGCGAAATTTACAAAAAATAAAAAATTGATTTTTAAGGTTTTAAAGGTCCCTTGTTCCCTTAAAGCGTATGAGAGATACAAGAATGGAGTGAAAAATACTGCTGACATGGCTCACTAAACTGCATCAATTGATTGTGAGCTCTGTTAGGAATCTTTACCCAAGCATAGGATAGCAGTTTCACTCTATTGAGTGATCAAGTCAAAATTAAATTAGCGTCTATTTATGCCAAGTCCTATCAGAATGTGAAGTTTGATGAAATTCCGTGCATTTGTTATTGAGATCGCAAAAAATTGTAAAAAAGAAGAACAACAGCACCGGATGCTGAGTGGTTTACACTCAAACCTAATCAGTATCTATTTATGTTAAAATCTAGCAGGGTATGAAATTTCATGAAATTCTCAGCATTAATTCATGAAATACAGTTATCTCAGTGAAGGAAAGGAATTAGTTAGGAAAACATAGCATACTATCCATATCCACCTCTTGTTGGGCGATAACTTATTTAGCCGCCAAACCTACTCAGCACCAACCAATTCAGCAAGTCAAATGGCGTTCAGGGCTTACTAAAATGTATAAATCCGTCGAAAATTGGAAGTCGAAATTTTTCACGATTCCAATATTTTCTTCTTGTGTGCTTTTCATTAAAAGACTGTAAGTACTTTTATTAAACAATCTTTTTTTAAAGATTAGGCATATAGCTACGTTAATATTATTAGGTATATGTACATATTTACTTCATGTTTCAAATATATGCCCGGTGTCCCAGTTAATAAATGTTTCAAGAATGGGGTAACTGGGACATGTATCCGGGGTAACTGGACCATGCTGGATCCAGTTACCCCAATAATTATACATAATTTTTTTGAGTTCCTCTTACAACGGGAAATAAATTTCTCCATTGTTTTTTGCTCACAATAAAGAAAATTATAGAATATCTTATTAAAATTACGTAACAAAATTTTAAAAAAGCATATTGAGTGGTATCAAACCAAATTCCTTGACTCTTTGAGAGGCGGTGATGCCGTCATGGCATCACATAATTTTAATTCCTAATTGCCACATTTGCACCGGAATTTTATAATGAAAATTTCACCTTTATTAATTACACGAAAATATACTTTTACTTGTTTTCAAATAGATTCCCTTGTAAATACTGGTGTCATTAAATTATTTCAACATTTTACGAATGCAAGTACCTTACCCCTGAAAGCGAGATAGCCAAACCTTGAAATTGTACGATACACAGGGGTCGTATTCTATAGGGAAACTTTTATTGTTCTTACACTATTTTGAAAATAATATCTTCATCGCACCTTTCTTTATAATATGGTAAATAAAATGTTCATGAAGGTAACTCATTAAGGGTTCTGGTTGGAACAATAAAATTTTCTCTATATAATGCGACTCCTAGATACAGATAAAGTACTTAAGTACTTACGTAGCCGTTTGTTCATAGTTTTACCTAGCTATTTTTTTTCTTTAAAATACCCATGTGACTTTTAACTTATTACCTATACTAAAGTACATAAGTACTTACTTAATTTTTATGTTTTTGGTATAAATAAATCTAATATTTTCACTTTTAGTGCTTTTTTTAGACACACTTACAGCAAAGGTTTCCCTTACAACGCTCTTTATTGACATATAATTTACATGATCTGCCTGGTTTAAATTTTTTTTAAGTTGTTTACACTTTTACAAACGGGACCTGATATCAATATGAAAAAAAATGAACGCGTGTGAAACATAGGCCCTCCTGGTCCACTTACCCCATTTTTATGGGGCAACTGGACACATGAGGAAAGAAAGATGAAATATGCATATTTTTAAATATTAAAATATAATTTTGAGCATTTCTGTCTGATAGAAGGAACCTAACTGAACACATTTACAGAAATTCAGACTTTAATTCAAATGAACATTAGCTTTTTGAAGCTGAATTGTCAGAAGCTCTGGAGTCACATTGTAAAATCATGGCCCAGTTGCCCCAACTAACCTTAAATCTTAAGATAGGCTGTCGAGTCTCCGAATTCAGTTAAAAACGCCAACTTTGACAGCATTTTCTGAAAGATCCTACGCCAGTACCAAAAAATGAAAAACTTTGTACGAGTTAGTATTTTTTTCGATACAAGCAGATGGCAATTCCAAAAATTTACGAATAACGAGGAATTCAGAAATATGTCAGAAAACAATCAATTTAGATTTGAGAACAGTCTTAAGGGGTTACATGCGTTCTTGGTGGTGAAAAATTTAATTAGAATTATTTTTTAGGAAGGGAGTAAAATTAATTGCAAAAATAATAATCCTATTCTGTTTTTTATTGTTTTAACTATTTATAAATATTTTTAGTTGTTAAATTCGGTCACATATTACGTCGGAAACCTGCAGCCGCTTTGACCTCTACCAAAATATTCGGACTCCGTGGGCAGCAACCTAACCTCATATAGAAACAAAAAAATATTAAAATCTCAGTTTCTTCTTATAAATTAAGATTGTAACTAAGGGCCATCGACTCAAAGTTTTGAATTTTGTAAAAATAAGAAAATTACACTATTGTGAAAAAAAATCATTTTTCGTTTGAAATTTTGACCTAACATATTGAAAAAATGTAAAAAAATAAATTTTCGAAAAATGTCTCAATGGCTTAGGAAATTTAATTGTACGTAGACGAGCATAAATTTTATCCAAAAATGTTTTAACATTTTTATGTTATCATGCTGCCCATATTGAAAAATGTAGTTTCCAGAAAATAGCCTTTAAAATTTCAGGATTCAATATATTTTGATAGCGCGCGCACTCACATTTTTACTCATGTCTTTCTAAGTAATCGAGATATCACTTTAAATCTTTTTGTCTATAATTATACACACTATAAAGATTTAATTTCCGTCAAAAACAAAAAAGCGATTTTTTGAAAGTTGAGAACGCATGTAACCCCGTAAAGGAAATACACCTGGAGATGGCTTATGTCCATAGATTCCATTGAATGCAGATGGCATTCTAATGCTTCCCGCAAGATCATTTCCAATTCCTATTGCAGATCCAGCGTATCCAAGAATAGCTCCTTCTCCACCTGTAAAAAAAGGTTAAAAATATAAATATTTAGAATATTTCAGAATTCAGACGATTTGTGCGTTACTTCTATTTTTAAACAGCATTGGAAACAAATATATTTACAATGTCATTTCTAATCCATCTACAATCCTTTTTTCACAGGATTTTGAAAAAAAAAATGTCCATGTTGTACCGACAACGTGGACCAAAGAGCACCGCACATGTATATGCTTCCGACCAATGAAGAACACCGCCCTTGCGTATCTCTCCTCTTGAAAACCTAAATTCTTAAATGATTGGTCGTCACGATAGCAAAACCCATGCACCAGTAAAGAAAGTTGAGTTAGATTTGTCCTATGTAATTTGAATTTGGGATATGGTTGCCATATGAGAAACTGTTTGTGTACGTGGTCGTAATCATTACTGACTTTCACAAGGCAAGTCAGAAAGAAGCGCCACGGTGTCCACAAGGGACCCCACTTTGGCCCCGATCTGGCACGCATAATTAACTCTGAAGTCCGGACGCAGCGACAGACCCCGATTAATCACTCGAGAGAGGGGTCTGAACAGGTTCGATCCTGAGGCAGAGACTCCGCCGCATCATCGACTCCTAATCGCGTGACTTCATAGGAAGAGCCGTGCTCGGAGACTAGTGAGGGGATTCCAACCCGGCTTGCTTTACCGGCAACCAAAACTGAGGATCCCCTATAAAGGCTACCTCTGCGATTTCAGCTGGCGAATAAGGGCTTGTAAAGAGATAGACAAAAAACAGGAAAGTTAGTATCTCGCGACTCAAACGAATCGGTTTCAACACCGAAAGGGGAAGGCCAACCCCAACTGAGGTGAAAACCGAACAACACTAGAGTTATGAGACAAGAAGTAAAAGATACACAAAACATAAATAAACAACAATACATAAAACGTGTTACCAGTCAGTGGACCATCTGTCACCGGGGATGCCCGACACCCTCTGTGATATGAGTCTGGTCAATTCCAACTGGTAATACGATCCAGAGACCTTTTCGTATACCACGCAGTCTCTTAAGGCACACGCGTGCACATCAAAAGTGAGGGAACTCCGGAAAACAAACAAGGGTTAGAATCGAGAGAACAAAAAACAGGAAAGTTAAATCTAACAACCTATCGGACTGAATTGACGCATCAACTCAGCAGCTACTCTCCACAGGAAGGGGAAATGTATAACAGTTATTCTGTTATACAGGGTGTTTCTAAACTCATGGTACAAACTTTAAGGGCAGGTAGAGCACACAGTAACAATTTTTTTCGTATAGGAATGTATGGGACCAAGTGACGCATTAAGGTCCCCTTTTTTAATTTTCAAAATTTCTGACTCATACCAGAAAATTTTTATGCTATCCTTTTCTTGACATTTCATAATTACTTAATAATAAAATTCTTCTCTGAAAATTTTTGGTATGAAATCGAAATTTTTTGAATTGAAAATAGAAATAGAAATAGAATTTTTTTGAAATAGAAATGGAGTTTTTGGTTGATTCTACTGGCGGTAGAGAGCAGTATGTGACTGGTCGCCGTTTAATACCATACATTCATGTAGAAGAAATCGCCATTTTTAATTGTGCTATCGTTTGTCATGGAAGACTTTACATATGCTGAAAAAGCCGACATGCATTTCATGTATGGTCGTGCAAATGGCAACGCCACAGCTGCCCTAGGAATGTATCAGGGGCAGTTTCCTCGCAGAAGAATGCCTCATAGCATCATAGAATGTTTCAGCGCTTACACCGTCAGCTTTCTGAAACAGGTTCTTTCCACGTCACCAGACAGGAAACTGGGCGAGAAAGAGCTGTACGCAGTGCAACCCTGGAAGAAATTATTTTGAATTTTGTGAGTGAAAGGCCCGTATCAAGTACAAGAGCTGTTGCACAGAATTTAGGTATGAGTCTTCCAACCGTCTGGAGAGTGTTGAATGAAAATCGATTTCATCCCATCCGTTTTCAACGTGTACAAACTTATATTCCGGAAGACTATCTTCTGCGGTTGAAATTTGCCAGTGGTTTTGCAGCAACATAAATTGCAGCCAGACTTTACTACTCATATTCTATTTACAGATGATGCAGTATTTACATGTGAGGGTGTATTTAATGCGCACAATTTCGATCTTTGGGCAACCAAAAATTCACATGCAAAGCGGCCACATGCTTATCAACAGCGATTTTCTGTGAATTTGTAGGCGGGTATTGTTAATAATTATTTGACTGGCCCATACCTATTACCAAAGAGGCTGGATGGTCGCTGTTACCTTATTTTCTTGCAACAGGTTTTTCCAGAACTGCTGCAGGATGTTCCGATCGCCATTCGTAACCGGATGTGGTTTCAACATGATGGAGCGCCCGCGCACTTCATCACTGATGTGCGCAGTTACCTGAATGCCACATTTGGGACGCGATGGATTGGGCGTGATGGACCACTTCCTTGGCTACCGCGATCTCCTGATTTATCGTGCCTTGATTTCTTTTTATAGGGACACCTGAAGAGTCTTGTTTATGAGACTCCAGTTGACTCAGACGAAAATCTAGTAGCTCGCATATTCGGAGCTGCTTCACGTGTGCGGGAAATGCCTGACATCTTTAGAAGTGTGCGCCAATCGTTCCACCGACGCTGCCGAGCATGTATCACAGTTGGTGGGCGCAATTTTGAACACTTATTGTAATATTATTATATGCATTATTATTTACTTGTAAAATACATTGTAAATAAACATTTTATCTTCTTATTCATGTATTTCGTTTGATAAGTTCGCCAGTTTTGCGCTTTTTTTAAATTCAAAATTTTCGATTTCATACCAAAAATTTTCAAAGATGAATTTTATTGTTAAGTAATTATGAAATATCAAAAAAAGGATAGCTTAAAAATTTTCTGGTATGAATGAGAAATTTTGAAAATTAAAAAAGGGGCTTAATTGCCCCCCTGGTGTTTTTAACTTAATGCGTTACTTGGTCCCATACATTCCTATACAATAAAGGATTCTTACTGTGTGCTCAACCTACCCTTAAAGTTTGTACCATGAGTTTAGAAACACCCTGTATATTATCTTTGAAGTTCCCCCGCGCACATTCACTTTAAAATTCAATTTAATACTTCCTTTCTCTTGAAATAATACTCTTCCCAGTGCGGTTGCAAAATTAAATCTAACATTTCAAAGTGTATCGCTTCTACTAATAACAAGCTTCACATTTATTTAAATTAACTTATTTTTAATCACTCATTTGCTTTAATAAAATAAATAAGTAATTCGGTGTTCTCATTCAACTTTGAGATCCTTTTCTCCTTTAGAAAACGTTACAACTTTCGGTGAATACAAAAACATGTTAATTGCCCAGCTGCACATTTTCGGCGTTACCATCAACATTACTTACCTTGCATTTTATTCATGCCTCTATCTCCTGCTATACTCTAAAATTCAGACCGGTAAAAGCCCATATGTATTATAAAGCTACATATTAATTTTCTGACAGCTGCAATCTATCGCTTTTCACAACGTTTATGAGTTCACATTTGTCGGTTACCCCCAATACACTTATCTCATGCATTACATGCGTAAGAGCCGCACCCTCATTTACCAACTTTTTTGTCTCTAGTCAGAATATTTCGGTTAAAACTTAAAACGCACTTATACAAAGTGCAGATGTTTCTCAGCGCTTCCCAGGCCACAAGAATGTACGTTTATGGGAACCTTAAAATATACATCTACGTGTTCAAGATGCACAAGCACTTGACCGCATATGTTTGGCTAATCTTTTCTCAGCCAGTGATTTGTCTACCCTTGTGCAGGCGCAAAAAACTTGTATCTTGGCGATATCGTGTCATGCCCAGCAACACGAAATCTAACTGCGAAGTTATTAACTTCGCTCTTGCCCTGCCTCTGCACTATCTGTCAGAAGATGCTTAGGCCTTTTGTCTTTTTCCGTTGTGTTCCTCTACCCCTTTAAGTATTCTTCATGCCTAAATAAAATAATCATTGAATATTATATACGAGTTTTTTTAGACAGTTATGCGGCCCTGAGTTATTGACTTTTTAACTACGATCACGATTTGGGAGAATTCTCCTCCATAGTGCTTATGATAGACCTCCCTCGCGTATTTACAACTGGAGAGAAACCATCACAGTTCGGGTTGTAAGACTAGAGGGGAAAAAAAGGTTTTAAAACCCAAACGGATCCAAAGAGCACACAGGTGGTGACTCCAGATGTTCAAAGATGCTCTCTGAACACAAATACAATGTTAGTAGATAGAAACGAAAAACAGGAAAATTAGAGTCCCATTAACCGACCGTATCCTTCCACAAAGGGTCACTAACCCCCTAGGACTCATCGACTGAGATCGATGGCCCAACCAGTGGATGAATTAACTTCCAGGAGTGATTTAGAAAAAAGCAAAAGGTTTTGGTCCGACCGGACCCCATGGTTGCTGTGTGCGTCGCGTTAGCTCACCTGCGCGCGTCCACCTGCTTCAACAACCCGAAAGTATTAACACCCCCGACCTCACAGGGTATCCGAGTCCTGATAGTCCTTTGTCTTCCCGTCAGAAGAGAGATCGCAGCTATGTCGAGCCAGTTGGAGACACCTCTATGAACGTCACAACACTGTTTCCGGACAGGTTATTAGGGTCGCCGCACTAGTAACCACCCTCTCTCCGCCCAGGTCACACTGTCCTTACACAATACCGTGGTACCGTCCCTCACACTTGCTCCAAAAGGCAAGACTGCATTAAGTCTCCCACGTCAAGGTCGACGCCAGAACTACCGTTCCTCAAGGCGGTGTCTACACACGAGCGACAGGCTACCCATGTGCACGTTTCTTTCAAACGTAGTCAGAAAAGCTGGACATGGGACTTCATCAGCGAACTGAACCACTCAGGGGCCCCGCTTTGGCCTCCTATCCGAAAATAGAAAAGGACTATCACGGCGACCTGGGCCGGGTTTCCGGTCATCCTTTCGCGCACAATGCTGGATTGATTCAGACCCCCCCCCCCCCTAGGCTACCGCACCCTGCCATATGAGAAAGCAAAAAAAAAAATACCAGCATAACAAATACTATATTATAGCCAGACATAAGCAAAGCAAACAACATTTATCCTCAAATAATTTCAACTCTGTTTCGAATCCTTATCTGAAAAACAAAAAAAAAAAAAATTTCTCTCAGTTACCGTTGCTCCTTCCAGAGTGCGCTATAAACACAGAAAAAACTTGCATTGAATTTGACCTACAATTTAAAACTTAAGAAAGGCTGTTGTACAGTAAAACGTAAAAAAAAAACAATCGTATTTAAGCTTACTTAACTTCTTACACTGTTATTTTTTCGTTTGTCGCAATGGGAAGTTGAACTGAATGTACTTCGGCTGTCGAAATATGTTGTTCATATGAGAAACAGGGATCTCGCTAAGGGTGGGGATGGGGACGAAAGTCCCCCTCCCCCCTCCAAAAAAAAAGTTGACACATTTCTTTAGACTTGGCAAAATAACAAATCTTAGTTCGCAAATTTAGAAAAAAAATTCTAACTTTTTTGCAAAACACCACAGAGTAAAACCTGTAAAAACGGAATCAGAAATAAAATCCATTTTAGACAGGTTTTTGACTTAACAATAATTTTGTGATATTTATTAGGCAAAAATGTTATTTTTTCCGTTTTAGACAGGTTTTAATCATAAACGGTTTCAGTTTTCACTGGTTTTACTGTAATTTAATTTCCGGTTAAATGCACACAGCTGCCAAATGTCGATAATTGAGTTAACAATTTAATGTCCCCCTCTCCCAACCATAAGTCTTAGCGCGGCCCTGAATGTAGTCGGTACTTACTGCCAGAAAATAGATAGTCGGTTCTTACTGGCAAAAAGACAAAAACAGCAAAAGATGCAAACGTGTTATTTTGAATGTAATAAAAAACAATGGAGCAATGTAGGCTTTTTTGATGGACTTTATAGTTGCGGTGCAAATTTATATCGCGACGAAAGCGGTCTTTATGTCTATGAAGGGCTCGAAATGGAAAAGCCTACGAACCGGAACACTATTTCAAAATTATTGTCGACTAAAAAAAATTTCGAAAGTGTACATGGTGTATTCACAAAGTTTCAAGACTGGTCTGAGAATAAAAATTTTATTAAACATTTTTCTACAACGAACTAAAATTCTTCGAAATAAGACCCTTGGGCATCGATACACGGCAGCCAGCGTTTTTTACATTGTTTATAGGCTCCCTGGAAGTCTTCGCGCGCAATGCTGTTAAGGGACCTCGTCGAAGCTGGAATCGTGGATCGCTGGAAACTTGTCGAATCGCTCCTCTTTCAGGTCTTTCTTGATCCGGAGGACCAAATAGTCGCTCGGGGCGAGGTCGGGACTGTAGGACGGCTTGTGGCAGCATTGCCACGGTAAACTTAGCTAAAACTTTGGCGGTTGCGAGCGACATGTGAAAGGGCGCATTGTCGTTGTGAACAATCCAATCGGCTCTGATGTCTGGGCGGACGCGCCGGGTCAGGTCAGTTTTACGCTGGAATGCACCACAATTTGAAGGATCGAGTCCGGCACGTTCGCGTAGACATCGGAGACGATTGGATAGTTCACCACGACAATGCGCCCTCTCATACGCCGACGCCGAAGTTTTGGCTAATTTTAACGTGGCAATACTGCCGCAAACATCCCTACAGCCCCGACCTTGCTCCCAGCGACTTTTTTCTTCTTACGGATCAAGAAAGACCTGAAAGGGAAGCGATTCGACACGATTCTAGCGATCCAGGAAGCTTCGACGAGGTCCCTTAATAGACTTGCGCGCGAAGACTTCAAGGAGCGTATGAACAACGGAAAAATCGCTGGCAGCGGTGCGTTGATTCCCAAGGGTCATATTTCGAAGAATTTTAGTTCGCTGTACAAAAATGTTTAATAAATTTTGTATTCTTAGATCAGTCTTAAAACTTTGTGAACACAGCCTATAGACAAATTTTTTTCTAACCATACGAAAAAACAATTTAAAAAATGCTTTCAAGACTAAATAATTTTTAAAAGTTACAGAGAGGTATATAGTGTCTCCGGCCTAAATTCAGCCTGCTTTCATCTTCGTTACATCGAAAGATTAAAATTAATTCTTTATCTAATGACAGTACTTATAAGTACCATTAAAATAACTAGTTATAAAATTTATTTAATACATCGATTAATATTAATATAGTTTAGAATGTGTTATAGATGCCTTACTTTATCTTGTTCCAAAAGCATTATTGGTTACACGAAACAAAAATATTTTTAAAAGGATGATCTCTTTTGCCTTTGCATCTTTTCAGCTTTCTTGGTGTTGGGGAGAGGGGGGAGAGAATTCTGTTCGGAAATATTTCTATATTTCTATTGTAAGAACATTGTATTTGTACATTTTCTAATTCTACCAAATACTAAGAAAAATATTTAAAATATAAGATTTGAGTGCGGTTATAAATACTGCACAAAATTCCTATAAATTCGAATTTAATTAATCCTTTTAAATCCTTCTAAAAAACTAAACCTGTGGCTGTACGATCCATGAAGGATCAAGGCCTACAGTGCCCAACTCTGTTTACTTGATCCTGGGCCCCGGGGGGCTATGCAGCATGCGCACCGGCCGGGTGGTCAGCCCAGAGCGAGATCTTTTGTGTTTAGTTCCCAAGCAAGCTTGGTACTCATTTTATCGACCCCGAAGGGATGAAAGTTTGAGTGAACCTTGCCCACCCGGGAGCAGAACTCGCGACCTACAGCGTGGCAGACAGGCGTGCTGACTACTACACTACTGGGCTTCTAAATCCTTCAATCCTTCTAAAATTTATTAAATGATTATGCAAATCTTCTAATGTAGTTTAAAAAATTAACGAAAAATGCTTTAGAAGATAAAATTTTCATGAATTCATAATTCAGTACATAAAGGGTTAAAAAGCTTCGATCTGCAGCCGGTCATACTAACTTTTCTAATTAGTCACTAAACTTTAATAATCATGTGCCTCGAGAGTCGTTCACTTGGAACTATCGCTTTACAGTCGTAGATGGGGGTGGTGGCTTATCACAGTGATGTTAAGTGCATCGCCGCACGTCATTTTTTAGGATGAATCTTAACCGGAACGGAAATATTAATAATGTTTTTTTCAGGATCTGTAACAATATGTTTTAAAAATTGCACGAACCGGTGAGATATTTACCACAATTTCACAAACGGGAAAAATATTTGCCAAAAATTCACGAACGGGAATATCGTTCCGGTTTGCTCAGGTACATTTCGAGCCCTGTGTCTATGTCACAATCTTAAGGGAGAGAGTGGTCTTCCATTAACCCTTAAATGCATAGTGATGCAGATATGCATCACTTCCTATGCAACTTCCAATACATAAATTATGTTCTTAGTAACCACTATATTTATATAGTAATATTAATCCCGCAAAAGCGTCAAAAATATGCTACGAAATAAAGTTAAAAATCTGTCTTAAAATTTCTGGTGTCAGATCCTCAATATAAGAATAAAAAACACAATTCTAAAAGAATAATTCATGCATTAAACCCTTTCGCGAGCGGTGTCCTTAAAAAAGGACAGCTAATTTTAATTTTACTAGCAACCAGAATATTTAAATTAAAATTTTTCTTTCATAGCGTACTGTACAGACTTCTGACTGTAGAACGAGGAGCCTGGGACCAAATGCCCCACATCCCCGGATCCTAACAACTGGTGAAAACGTGAGAGCCATGAAAACGTAAGATGGTATGACAAGTAATTCACTGTGAAGCTTCGTGAAATGGCCGTAGGTAGAAAAGCTCAGCGATGGCAAAACCCTGCCTCCTCCCAAAAAAAAGTCCCAATTCAGGTTCGTACATTTTTTACATTACATTAAAAGCGTACGGTAAAGTAAGCAAGTTCGTATTTTCTAATAAATTCATTTATAAATTCTGGTGTCAGTCCATTATTTCATCAGTTTATTTACAGGATTACTCCGCGCCGGAAAAGGTTAAGGGTTAAACAAATATCTGAAAAACAGGGTAGATATAAAATTAACGAAATTACGTCACACAGAACTCTTTATCCATCTCGGTGCCGTAGGTTTCATGAGTTTTGGAACACTGCACTACTATATTGCACGCATATGCCATTAGGGGGTACAGCATTGTTCTCTTGAAGGGCTTTGGAAGTTCTTGCCCCAGGGACTGCAATAAAACTCAAAAGCATTTGCTGGGTTTTTCTGGGTGGTCATCCCGAGCTTTGGAAGGGCACGAGGCCTATCTCATATGTAGAAGCAGTGTTGCCAGATTGGGGACTTTTTTTGTCCCCAGATTGTTGATTGTCACTTCTTTTTTGAAATAGAAATACTCGGCTTATTTAAAAATGTATTAAAAATTCTGAAAAATAAGCAAATAACATATTACGCTATTTTTAGAAAGTGGTGACAGTCAAATAATCTGAATTAAATAAGTCCCCAAACTGGCAACACTGTGTAGAAGTTTGGTTTCATTGTACTTTCCTTCGTATTTCCCACTGGAATTGACTATGCGGTTCGTTTCAAAAAGCACTCCTTTTTTTTTTTTTTTTTGCCGTCTCTTCGACTGGACGTTACATGTTTCTTGGGGAGAGGGGAATCGCTATGCAATTTCTTGCTGCATCTGATCCTGGATTCGTGAAGGGTTTGGCCCGCGTGCGCCCGTAGAACGAAATCCATGGAGGGCAAGATTTTGGAACAGTCCGCTTGCCAAGTGCAAGTTCTTTAAAATGGGCGCACTTGAAAACACCCGCTCCGTAATGTTAATCCTAAGGGCAGGTTAATTTCGAATTTCGAATTTCTGGTTTCAATTTGAATATTTTTTTTTTTTTGCATAGGATAGTTGAGCTCAATCTTTAATATGACTCTTTTTTACTTTTTCGATTTTGGTTGCAGATTTTTTAAAAAAGGTACTTTCAGTTTCGAAACCGGTTTGGAAACTGAAAGTACCTTTTTAAAAAAAATCTGCTACCAAAATCGAAAAAGTAAGAAATAGTCCTATTAAAGATCGACCTCATCTAGCCTATGCAAAAGAAATCGTTTAAAAATATTCAAATTGAACGAGAAATTCGAGAATAACCTGCCGATAGGATTAACATTACGGAGCGGGTGTTTTCAACTGCACGAAGAATCCCCTTAACGTGATTACGGGGGACACCATTTCTAAACTTTCTTGAGGGGGATGGGGTGCAAAAAAATTCTAATCTTGGGCTGAGAAGCAACCGGAACAGTAGTAGATATAATCTCCTTAAAAATATCTGTAACCAAATTCGAAAAATTAAAAACTAGCCCGGCTAAACATCGACCTTAGCTATTCTATGCAAAAAAGCATTTAAAATATTAAAATGCAAGCGAGAAATTTGAAAATAACTTTCCCCATAGATTTAACTTTAGCTTGGATGTTTCTTCGCATGAGTAATGTAGGCTCTAAACACCCACAGATGGAGTTAAATGATACAAAAGACGTGAATTCAAGTCATAAGTCACCAGTGTGTTAATTTTGTTTTAAACTGACGCTATTTTGCTCAACAGCAGCGTCACTTTAACTTCTAAATGCGATCCTCAATGTGTATCATTGCTGCTCTATTCTTGGGAATTTTTATGAGCTGCTACAAGAGTTGAAGTATCTCTCGAAGTCAGCATTGTAAAAGAAATAGAGAAAACCTTACTAATATAGCTGGAAATTTACGATAACTCAGTGCAACTTTATAGTTAGCTTACTATTTCAGAAACCGTTCACTGATCTTCAGAAATAATTTTGAGAAACATTAATCAAAAACCTAGTACTAGAAGCAAATATTTTACACTGGGAGATACTTTTGCCCCTCTTCCAAGCCATTCCTCAATTCATCATAGCGTAATTTCCCGAGTAACTTCGTCGTCTCCAAAAGTTTCATAAACGTTTCTAGTACGTTAACACATTTATGCTTAGCGTCCCATTTTTGGAACGCTTCGAATTTTATAAATTTGTATAATTTTCTTCTTTACAACATAAAAATCTCCATAATAATAGCCTAAGTCATGTGGCTGTCATCAACAGTTCCGGGTTCACCGCTTCGCTTTTTATATGCTAGGCGGCTACTTTGGTACTTTAATGCTACCCATGCACAAGTGATAAATCGCCAAATATTGTTCCATCGCCACCATTTCATCTATATTATAATAGTCCAAGTCATTTGACTGTCATAAATAATTACGGGCTGACTCTTTCGCTTTATATATGCAAAGCCTCCATTTTGATTAAAAGATCAAAATTATTTATTTGAATAAAACTACATAAAAGTTGCCATGATCGCAAAGAATTCTTGGTACTTTTATGTTAGCCGCCCGCAAATCTCGCAAATAGCATTTTTTTAATTCGCCAGTTGGCATTTTTTATTTTTCCGTGGTAAATTAAAACAATGCTTTGATGTTCAGATTAAATGTCATGGCTTATGGTACAATTTATAATTTTTCTTTTTCTTTTCTTTTCTATTTTTAAAAAAGAAATGAATGAAAGCCTTGAATTTTAAATGTTTCAGTTTTCAATGAAAGTTTTGTATTTTAAATAAAATAAGTGAATGGATTATATTTTAAACGAAATCAATAAAATACAAAAAAAATACGACGGGAACAATGTTTGGCGACTTATCGCCTGCGCCTGGCTAACATAAAAATACAAAGTTCTTGATTTCTCTAACAGATTATTCCTATTTGGGGAAGGATTGAGCAAGTAAATTAAATTATGAATAAAAGTAACATGATATAATGTACATTTAAGGGAGACTAAACTGGTCGCCAAGGGCGGCTAGTTGTATGAAATAATTGAACCATCAATTGGAAGAAGGGAATAAACGCCATTTTTTGACACATTCATTTTTTTACATTTTTACATTATTTAGACGTGTAGCGCTTAATTGTGAGTTCGAAGAAAATAACAAAAAACATTCGCTTCGTATATTTTTTTATTTTCTTCGAACTCACAACTAAGCGCTACGTCTAAAGAATGTAAAAGTGTAGAAAAATGAATATGTCAAAAAGTGGCGTTTGTTCGCTTCTTCCAATTGGTGGTTCAATTATCTATAAATGTGCTTATCTGTTACCGAAAGATGACATCATAAGATGGATATTTATTTGCTTAAATGAAGGTTTTTATCTGAGTTTATAAATTTTTCACTTTTCAAGATCACGAAATGTAAAAGTAAGTTTATTTGAGTTTTTTTCTATTAAAGATCCAAATTAATGAGTCATAATCTTAGCATGCAGACTTCTTGGAAATACGTATTTTTTTATTATTATTATTGTGATATTATACGTGCAAGCCTATTTTTTAGGCATTTTTGTAACGAACAAAATATACAGCGGTAGGCACAAATGGATACATAATAATTTTATTAGCCATTTAGGGGGCAGTCATTTATATAAAGTCCTTTTCAATTTGTCCTTTTCAAAGTCCTTTTTAAAATTATTTTTAAGCCCCAAATACAATTATTCTTAATTTATTATTAATAATACTTATATTGTTATTAGTCTGTGTAAAGAAATAAATATATGTTTTTAGTAGTTCACAAAAAAAAACTAATTACAGTATATTATATAAAATGTGAACCAGTGTTGAATTCAGGAGCAATGAGATGTCCCCCCGGAAGATTTGAGATTTTGTGCTTTCAATGATCAAAAAGTGCAATGCCCCCCCCCCCCCCCGGTGCCACAGAAATCCCTCCCGGAGGAAAGTGTCTGAATTCAACACTGATGTAAACGCTTATTTTATGTAAATTTAGACAAAACATACAATTATTTATATTATGCTATTACAAATATAATGCATTTTTCCATATTTAGTACGTTTACATTTTATAAAATAAATACAAAAAAAAAATAGCGTAATTTTTTTTAGTATTTTTCCAGTACATTTTGCAACACTTTAAAGTGATTTTAGCAACAAATTTGAGAAAACAAAAATTCAGGCACAAATGGGTTAAGATACTGTTTTTAAACCTAACTGAATAGACAGCCATTTAGATATCTTGAAAACAGTAGAAATCTCTAGCAATCTCATGATCGATATTTAATTTCATAGACTAGTGAGAGACGTATGCAAAAGAAGACGTAATTGATTTTAGAGGAAAATTATTTTTTCAGTTAATATAACCAAGAAATCCTACCCGGGATACAGAACATAATGCAAACCATTTTCCATAGAAAATTATTTTTTTTTTTTTACATTAAGGGGATAAGATACCTTTGAACGCGTCGAAAAAGTAAAAAATATCACTATGTTCCAAGCTTCAAAACTTGTGTAATAAGTCAAAAATAAAAATAAAACTTCATTTAAATATAGAGCTCATATTTAAATTTATATTTAAATATATATATATATATACTTGTAAATTCATAAATAAATATTGAAATGAAAGTTTGAGTATATATGATAATAAGAGAAAAAAAACTTGCGCGTATGATAAAATCTGAAAATATGCTTGTAAAGAAGAAAATTTGGTGAAAATAAATACACGATAGTAACCTTTATACTAAAACCAGAATATTTGTAAAAAATATTGACTAAATTAAAAACTTAGCAAAAAATTAAATCGTTCACTTTTTTAAAACATATTTTCAAACTAAAAAAGAGAAAAAAATAAAATCTTACCTTTTCTGGTTTTAAGTTGTATATAACACAGAAATGAATGTGTGGTGAAAATTTCTTTTGATTGCTATGCATAGTTTTTTAGTAACACTGCGCGCAGTATCAAAATTCATCGTTTTGAATAAACGAAACGCGAAGTTTAATTTTCCTATGTAGTCTTAAATTGCAGTCTTAATAAAACTGCCATAATTAGTACACTAATGAGAATTTTTTAATGCAGTTTTTTGCATATTGTTCAGAAATGGTTACTGAATCAAAATATGTATTTTTTTTTAATCGAAAATTTTAAAGGTTTAAAGGTATCCTATCCCCTTAAAATCTTTTTTAATTTCCTATCTTTTACACTAAGAAACAATTTTATATGATTGATATCACTTATGCAATCAAATAAAGAAGTTTTGAAATGATTTAAAGACTGCAAAATGTCATAACGCTGTACTTTTCCTCTTTGTTTTGTATATTTATCTATGTTACTGCAACTCTTATTTTACATTATTATGGCAAACAAATGTTCATTTTTGAGGTCGATTTTTTTAAAAGAATGAAGTTTGTAAATTATTTAAAAAATCATTTAAAAATAACAGTAAATTGAGTTACAGTTTTGAAATAAATGTCTGTTATCTTTTGCTCTATTCAATGGTGTAAAAACCTAGATTGCGCCATATTTAAAAGTGAATATATGTGCTATAACTCGATAACAGTAGCGTAGGTCGTTTCACTGATCGTTATGATGCTATGCTTATTGATGGAAATGATTTTGCTTTATAATATACCCTATATATATATATAAAATCCTAATGAAACGAATTTATGAAACGAATTATATTTCACAGCTACTTCTTCTAAAATATGGAACCCCTGGCGGTGAAATTAACACCAATTATCCGTATTATATAAAAAATGGTATTGGAATTTTAAAACTTGAATTAGTTTTCAAGATATTAATATTTTTCTCATTTTAATGATATTTTTGTAATAATGGCAACTAAATGACTCCATTTTTGTGGAAAAAAGGGAGGAAAGTGAAAAGTATGGGGATTATTAGATTTATGTTTTTTTTTTTCGTCATTTTCAAATTGAAATTGAAATTATCATTTATTTCAATCGAAAGTGAAAACAATATTGTGATTAAATTTTGTTTTTCAGGAAAATTTGAAAAAAATATTCATTAAATAATAATAATAATAATAATAATAATAATAATAATAATAAATAATTCCTTATTTATTTTAATCAAATTTTCATTATTTCAAGGCTTTTTTTCCATATTTTAGAAAAGGTTATTATTTCAAATTGTTTCCAGTTGTAAAAACAGCGCAAAGAGTAATATTTCCTTACGATTAAAAATTTATTTGCACGTGACTATTAAAAACAGAAAAGAAGTTTAGCATTAAATGATTATATGTTAAAAGCAAGAAAATATTGAAAATTACGTCATTGTATTTACACTGACTAAAAAGAAAGAAAACTTTAAAATAATAAATTCATTAATGTGTGTTAAAAGGGAGAAATTGCGTCATATTTAAATTGGCCAAATAATAATACTGCCAAACAGTTTAAATTAAAAAATATATTTTTGAGACATTTATTTCATATTTCGAGATGATTTTTTTAACGTTTGTTGCCAATTTTAAGGCAGCGCAAATATTAATGTGTTCTTTCTGACAATGAAAGTATTTCCACGTGAATATTAAAAACAGAAAGAAAACTTTAAAATGCAGGGGTCGTACTTGTCCTGAAATTTCAAGACCAGGAAATTCTTCGATACCAGTATTTTCTTATAGAAAATCTCTCCTTAAATAATTCGAAATTTTGCGCGTTTAACCTACATTTATTTTTTTATTTAAAAAAAAAAACTGATATTTTTCCTGAAAAATTCCCTGAAGTGTGCGACCCCTGAAAATGATAAATTTATTAATATGAGTTAAATGCAGTAAATGGGAGAAATTACGTCATATTTAAAATGGATAAATGATAATATTGGCAAACAGTTAAAAATTAAAAATATATCTATGCGAGACATCTATTTCATATTTTGAAAATGTCTTTTTAACTAATGTTGTCAATTCTAAGAAAGCGCAAATAATAATATTTCTTTTCTAAAAATGTGTGATTTTCATGTGAATGTTAAAAAGAGAAAGGAAACTTTGGTGAAAATTATGTCAGATTTAAAACGATACATTTAAATTGCCTTATTTAAAACAATCTTTTTATAGCGTTCAATATTCATTTTATATTAGCTTATTTTCAAATGTTTAATTGATCTTATTTAATCAAACACGAAAACAGCCATTAGATGTCTTAACAGCACATGATTCGGAGCTAAAATTTCACAATCAAAGGAAAGCGAATGGAAACCAGTTTAAAGGGAGATCACTGCTGATTTTTTAATTATAATTCAATAATCTGCAATCTTTTTAAAACCGATCAAATTAGCGTGATTTTAGAATCTTCTGTGTCTGAATGGCGGTTGACGAGCATAGCTCGTAGGGGCCAGAGCCCCCTAGTATAGAAATAAAATGATTAATATGAAGCACATTTTTTATGATTATTCAATTCATAGTTACCTGAACTTCCTCCAGCAATCCTTACATTGTCGTAAGGATTGAAAGTTCTCCCAAACGGCACGTTCTGTGTTTCCCACCACGAACAAAATTCCGGTACGTTTGTAACGACCACGGGAATGGCACCAGCTTTACGATATAAAGCTGTACAAACGCCATCTTCGGGAGCTTTTCGGTCTTTGGCCTTATACATTCCAGAGTTCTGCGCCAAACCTAAAAAATATATAGGAATAATTATATGAAAATTATATTCAGTACCAACTTTAAATATTTTTAATTTATTTTAAATTCATGCAAAATCAAGGATTTGAATTGAAATCTGCACTGCGCTTGATAGTAGTTTACACGAGATAAGAGAGGGCTCATTAGAAATTCTACGCCATTGAACATCATGCCAGTTTATAGAACAGGTGCGAATGACTATTAAATAAACTGTAGAGGTTCAGGCTCCTTTTTTTTTTTTTTTTTGAAATATCAGCCCAAATAATGAAGCCATAATGACGAAAAAAATAATAAGCTTGTGGAATCATATGTTTATTACAACAACAAAATACAGTGTAGGTTTTACAGAATTTTAGTAAAAAAATAAAAATCAAAATAAGCTGCCCCGAAAATATATGGACTATGAAACGAATTGCTTATATTTTTACCTTATAAAAAAATTGCATTTTCTGCATTCTGTACATGTGAAGTAACCACTTCGAAATATAAAATCACTGCTTAGTCTTCAGTTGCCGAATAGTGGGAAAATGCCTCGCAACGTTCAATTCTCTGCTGATATAACTAAAATTTGGCGTTAAAGGCTTAAAATGTTAAATTTTCAGATATTGTTAAACAAATAGCAGATAATAAATAAAGAAAATAGGATATAGGATAATAGAAATAACGAAAAGAGTAGCAGATCCGGAATTTATGAAAATTTATCAAAAAGTGACAATGCGATTGCAAAACAACGTTCAGGTCGACCAAGAAAAACATGTCTACAAGAAGACAGAGAGATTTTGCAAGCAGTTTCAACCCAAAAGATGTCTGTTTGTGAAATTTCGAAGCCATCAGCGTTTCCTATTACGAGATCTACTGTTCACCGTTGCATACAGGCAAGCAAAGTTCATAAATATCTCAGAATGTCTCGGACACCTATGCTGAGTGTGCACCATAGAAATGGATGCATTCTTTGAACTAAAAAACACATGCCTTGGGAGTGTTTCTTCAGAGACGAAAACAAAATCAATTTGGATGGCCCTGGTGGCTGGGCATATTACTGGCATGATCTGCGATGAGAATTTCGCCAGTTCTTTAGTGGACAACAAAAAGGGGATTCTCTCATGGTGTGGGGCGTGATTTGTTTCAATGAAACAACAGATATTGCTTTTCTTAATGGTCGACAGTGCTCTGAGAATCATTTAAATGTTCTTCCTTTTCCTTCCTTCAATGTACTTCCTTTTGGAAACATTTTAGGAATGGAAAACTGAAAATCCCAAGAAGACAATGCGTCGATTCACACCTGCCACTCAACAACAGCTTGGTTTAACCAGAATCAAGTGGCAGTTATAGACTGGCCAGCCATCAGGCCAGCCCTAAATCCAATTGGAAACATTTGGGGAGTACTTGCATGAGATGTGTATGCTCATGGTCGTCAATTTTCTACTATTCAGGAATTAAAGCAACAAGTAGAGCAGAATTTGTTCTCTTTACAACCGCATATTCTCCAAACACTAGTTTGAAGCATACTTGATAAAGTTTTCAAGATAATTCAAAGGAAAGGATCCAAAATTTGAATATAAAGGCAAAATACTCGAAAAGTCCATATATTTTTAGGACAGCCTATTTTTATTTTTATTTTTTTACAAAAATTCTGTAAAACCTATACTGTATTTCTTTGTTTACTAATATTTGTTTTCTATTATGCTTATTACCTTTTTTCGTGATTATGGCTTCCTTTTTTGAACTCTTATTTTAAAAAATCGCCTATCCATATACTTTTGAAATGCACTGTATAAGGGAGCTGACGCATATCCATCTTGTTGCCCAAAATGATAGCTATATTGGAACTCAGCTCAGCATTAGTCTGCCGCCAGAGCTGGGCTTCCAGTATTTAAACGAGCGTGTTGCTCTTTCCCCTTGGCTAATGCTAGCCAGTTTCAGCTTGGTTTTTGGTCGCGGGCCCATAAACGGCGGGGATGATTCAGCCTGTATTATAGGAGTTCTAGTAGAGGTCATAAACAAAGTTTGCTATACTGTCATGACAAATAGGGTATTTGTGATTGGCTGCTCAGTGGACAGTGGAAATGACATCATAATTCACGCGAAAGCAAATAATTAACTTTACAAAACTTTTGCACACATTTTTTAATTACTAGAGGTTTATTTAATTTATCGGTTTGAGCTGAATATTTGTATCGTGTTGTCATTGTGTTAATTTAGGCATTACCGAACGTAAATTTTTCTAATCCACCCCAAGTGCATATTTTTCATGAATTTAAAATTAGTGCAGTTCTTTTTTTCTTTTCAAATGATTTAAGCAGACTATATATGCATTGTATTAACCCCTTGAGGGGCGGTGGTATTTCTATGAAACCACTTAATTTTAATTCCCAAATCCTACAATGGCACCAGAATTCTGGTAAAATAATTTTCGGTTTATTATATATGCGAAATATAGCTTTTTCGTATTTACAAATAAATTTGTTTTCAAATTCCGGTGTCAATCATTAATTTCAACACTTTATCAATGAAATTGCTTTGCCCCTGAAAGGGTTAAATGTGTTGTTTAGTCCTAATTTCTCGATTATTTTACAATTTTTATTTATTTTTGCACCACAATTATTGAATAGTTCCGCCACGGCCTGTGAGTGAATCAGATTCATTCGCAGTACTGGTCACCCTGTGCCATTTATCTAATAATTTATGAAACGAAATGAGTATAAATACTAACTAACCTTTAACTCCAACATTTTCTTTGCAGCTGAAAGGTATACCTAGCAGCGGTGTGTGGTTTTTGATCTCTTCTTCTGTCATGATAGTGTTCAAAAGAAAATTATCCACGCCTTTGGCCTCTTTTAAAGCTTCTTCAAATCTCTGATCTATACAAGCACGCACGTAAGGCTCTACTTCTTGTATTCTTTCGATATAGGCTTTCATAACATCTTCAGCCTTCAACTGAAAGTAAAATTATTTCAATTTTACAACCCATTTTAATATTTTTATTAGATTAAGACATTGCTGAAGTTTTTGTTCTTATACAGGGTGATTAACTAGTAATATGCCCGGGATATTCTTGAATAACTATCACTAGAAGGAAGCAATATGAACAAAGAAAATACGCTACATTCCTGAAAGTATATACAATCAAAAGCCTTACAGGATGCATTAAGTTATCTCCCTTTTCTGCCACACACATTTAAAGGAATTGGTGATCAAATAGCTTTGCACTATGAATGCACGTTGCTCAGTACTGTATTTCTCATTAGCTCTTTCGAAGTCTTCCAGTTACACTGAGTGATGATGTTAGGGCGTTTGCATCCAGAATGTTTGTAGCACCATCTACTGTGGAATACAGGTCGAGGTTTTGCACTCTCATCCTGAGGTGCACATTGGATGTTATTTCATTCGAGTAGCTCCATCCTAGTGAGAGTTATTCAAGGGTTTTTGGGGCCTATTACGCGTGAATCATCCTGTATATATTGTAACTGCCACATAGTTGTTGGCATTAATATGTTGCCTAGGTACCTTTGGCAGCCAGACTATACGTGTAACTTAGAACTCTTAGTAAAAACTTAGAACCCTTAGCAATAATTTGGAATCCTTAGTAATAACGTAGAACCCTTAGAATACCACTTTCTGTACTGGTTGATTTCAAAGTTGAAAATGTCTTCTTAATGAAACTGCAACCATCATCGGAAAAAATACTAAACTATCGGCCTCATTTATCATTTTCAAAAATAATCATTTAAAATATTAAAACGAAAAGACGAAATTCGTAAAAAACGCCTCCAATAGTTTAACATGAGCTTCCGAATGTTGTCGCGCGACTACAACAAGCTATTCACTCAGTGGGATTCTTTGTGCATCAAACGATATATGCATATCCGATCAAGAAGTGGTTACCTGTAAAAACACCAGACGAGTGCAAATTTAATTTAATGTAGTTCGCTTTCCTCTAAAACTTCGGCATTTGGATTGCACACTGAGGTAGGATTTGATTCATTCGGGAATGTGACCTTGTGAGGAAGTATTTGCTGGCAACAAACGTATATTGATCATAGTGGCTATATTTGGTTCCAATATTGCGCCAATATTGAAGTTATCGGAAACTTTTCCTATGAAACACTAATCTTAATTAAATACTGGTTTATATTAAAAAAATTTGGAACGATGTGTTACTATTGCAGGTACATTTGCATTGGATTAAAAATATTAGCAATGGGATGGCGAATAATTTTTGCAAATATTGGTGCAAATTTTGCGAAATGTAAACACCCGCAATGTTGGAGTAACGTTTGATGGCAATACAATTAAGATTAGCCATACTGGCAATACAAAAAAATATTGGCCGAATATGGTTACTGGCATTGTCGTTAGAGTTGTTTTATGAAATCACTGTTCTATCATTCTCAATCATTTTTCATTCTGTCCTCTCCCAATTTTCGTTTCGAGTGTTATTTTTAATTCTGCTATATATATATATATATATATATATATTTACATTCTATTAGAAAGTTTTTGCATAAAAATTACATTTCTTTAGCGTTATATATATTTTTAAATTATAGCTAGCATTAAGATCATCAGCATTTAAATTTTTACCTTCTTTCTCACTCACTCAAACAAACACACTTAGCATATACAGTGGCGGTCAAAAGTTCCCGGCAAGCATAAAATTTTTGGTTAATTTATAAGTATGCCCATATGAAGAGGAATCTCAAAGTGATACTTATGCACTTTATTAATATTATACTTAGGAACATATTTATGGAATAAAAAATAAATATCAACAAATTTAATTGGCAAAATTAATTGCAAAAGAAAACGCATGTTCTCAAAAGTTTCCGGCCATCTTGGCAAGTTTGGAAAAAAATGGTGTTATAATAGAAAATGACAATGATCAACAACATTTACAATCAGTACTTTGTCTTCGTACATTTAAGAATAAGTACTGCGGCGCAGCGATGTGACATCGATTCAAAGAACGGTTGAAAATCCTCTATGGTAAGTTTTTTCCACGGTTCTTGCAATTTTTAGGAAAATTCTGCTGAATTGGAATATTTATAATTCCGCACACGATTTCAAGTTCGTTCCAAAGATTTTCTATTTTTTCTGATCGGGTGATTGGACTGTCCATTTCAAAAGCGGAATTTTTTCATGCTAAAGCCACTTCTTGACGAGCTTGCATGTATGATTTGGGTCGTTATCATGCTTAAAAAAACAGTTGCGACCATATTTTTTCCTCCAATAAGGCAGTAAAGGATCTTTCAAGATATATTTATACATTGCATCATTCACCTTGCAGCAAATTTCGGACCGACAGATTTTCCAGAAAATTCTCTCCAAAGCATAACGTATCCTCCCCCATGCTTCATTGTAGGAATAACGTATTCCAAATCTTATCTTTTGTTTTTAAGTCGTCGGACGTAGTGTCCGCCATCATTCCCCAAAAGGTTGAACTTCGATAAATCGGAAAATAGTACTTTTTTCCAGTTTATGTTTGACAAGTCTTTGTGTTCCTTGGCAAACGCCAGTCGGGCCCTCTGATTTTTTTGTTACTTATGAAAGATTTTTTAACACCGACTCTACCATAAAGTCCTACGTCACGTAAGCGTCTTGGCACGGTAGACCGACTTATTTCAACAATATTTTAAGACCGTAAATCGAGGGGAACTGCAGCGGCATTTTTATGCAGATCATCAACTGCTTTTCTCCTGATAAATCTGTCCACACAAATAGTCGTTTTCCGGGGTCTCCCGAACCGTGTCAAGTCTTGAAGGCCATGGCCATTTTTATATTTTTTAAAAATATGTTCAGAGTAAATTTTCCGATCGATAACTTTGCCGCAATCTCACGAGAGGATTGACTCTTTAGTGACAAACAAATCACTCGCTTACGAACAATAATTGTTGAACTTTGCATTTTTTAATTTCAAATACGTTATTAACGCTGATTAATTAACAAACACGGTCAAAAAACCACTTTACTTATAGCAAAAACTAACGAATGGTGAATGGCCGGAAACTTTTGCACACGCGGATTTTGAATTCCTCCTATTTACATCAAGTATCTTCAGTATCCAATCAAAATGATCACGTGGTCAGAAATCATTTGCTTATCCCTAACTTTTGGACCAGTTGTGCTTCTTCTTCACTGAAACGTTCTGGCAAACAAATTAAAGAAACTAACTGGCCGGAAACTTTTGACCGTCACTGTATATATACACATAGTTGCCAACCTCCCGATTTTTTTCACACCAATATTTTTTTACAAAAATACTTGCTTTTAGCAATCGTGCAATTTACGCAATTAAAGAAAGCGAATATTTTTGTAAGATTTTACTGGTATCGAAAAAATAGGGAGGTTGGCAAGTATGTATATATATGACAGGATAAAAATATAAACATTTTTAAGAAATTCAAAAGTTCTAACTCCTTTTTCTAACTTTAAATCTAACGCATAAAACTAATTTACCCAGCATAAACATCTTTTACATTGATTAATGTTTAACAAACAATAAATGAGTACTTAAAATTATAAATCATAAATAAAATTCATCATTATGACAATTACTGGACTCATAAAATCAAACTAGTGTTTCAAGAACATTTAAAGCCATAAATAACAATTAATTTTCCCCAAATGTGACACCCATTAGATGCAGGTTACAAATTCAAGTTAACTGATTATATTTAGAACACAAATTTTAATCAGTTTTCTTCATAGTATTTGAGAAATATTAGATTTAGAGCATATAATCAAATTAAATAATGACATTTAAATGATAAATTCAAATTAATGTCGAAATAAGTTGTTGATGATTGCACTTGAGTCATAAATATTTATTAACTTTTCTGTAGACACATTTATTATTAAATCATAAATATCAATTCATGTCATAGGTGGAAATTACCGGGAGTGATGCAATCAGAGCTGAGGGAAGACTGATGCCGCCTCAGAAAACCCACCAGTTTATAACACCACTAGATTAAACAAATCACAGTTAAAATAAACTGGAATTTTGGTGCTTAGACACCCCTGATGGAAGAAGTTTTAAATACTTCAACAAAAGATAACAGCACAAACAGAAGGGGGCCTTTGAGATTAGAGTAGTTGTCTGATAAGCACGAGGCCTCTCTCGACTCTGGGGCTAACTTAGAAATGGAATATGGAGCTTAGGAGAAACAAAAATAGAAATCAAGTCCCAATACAACTTGCGTATTCCTTTCGCCTTGACCACACCCCCAACTAACACCATAAGATGATGAGAAAAAGATATTACACCGAAATACAGGTCAGAAAAAGTAATAAGGCAACCTTCCTTACACACACACACAGACACACACACACACACACATATATATATATATATATATATATATGTAATAAAATTGATAAGATGCTCTATAACGTTTTTCAAATAATTTACTTTTTACTTAGTCGCTAAATCAATTTCTATATCTGCCCCAAGTAACACTTCAAATAGTTAGAACCCCGTAAGTTAATAATATAAGTATTGTGATGTGATTTGCTTCACTTTTATATAAATAAAGGATGCAATGAATAATGTTTAGTTAAAAAACTTTCGTTCATAAATTTATGGAGTTGTTCACCTTTTAAAAGGCGAAGATTAACAGACACGTGATCGTCATTGTAGGTTCGGGACGTCATCTTGAGAAATGAAGTATTAAAAAGGTTCTACCTTGAAGCAGAGACACACATAAGATCTTGAAATGAAGGATGACATTACTTGGAAATAATAAAGCACTTTATTATAGAAAAATCTTCTGGAATGTTGCAAGGATTGGGTGTTGTCTTAGTCGAAGTGTCGGAGCTCTCTTGGAGTCGGAGACGATATTTTAGAACAGTGAAAAATTGGCATCATGGTAAAAGTGAAGGATATGGTTGTTAAAAAAATTCAATGCTTTAATTTTTAATTAAAGTTAAAAACTATAACGACTTTGACTGCCGAACGTATACTATGTCCGGGCATCGTGTACATCACTAAGAATTACGGTCAAAACGACCTACACCGAACGTGAAACACACTAGAACTGACTTTTTGAACAGCGCGCGCCGGAAAAAGATCGAGAGAGCGTAAAAGCACCTCTCAAAATTCGCCACGCGAAGATAAAATTGCCAATCTGGCAGACGGAAGGAAACAACAAACGCACCAAGGGTATACAATGAAGAAACGGCGCTTCTTCCCGACTGAAAGAGCGAGAGAGAAAAATGCGCTCGGACAACTTAGCTGATTGCCAAAAAAAACGAACTGGAAGGTTTTTACTGAATGAACGAGCGATAAAACATTAAGTACGATGTAGAATGGTAATTAAGAACGAATTGAAGTTAAACAAAAAGTAGATGAATAAATTAAATGTAAATTAGTATAAATAAAGATTACATAGTTAAAATTAAGAGATTTTAGACTATTGAATACATATCTAGACTTGGGGAGATTAAGAACAAAATATATCACACGATAATAAGTCACAAGGCTTAAATGGCCATTACCAAGTATAGCATGTTTTCTATAAGTCTGATTCCAGCTTGAGAATCTTAAGTGTAGGCATGTGTTCGATGTTTCGGCACTCCTCAAACGCCATAATTTCGTGCCTACTTCAAGTCCCAATTAAAACTTCAAGTAGCGTGTAACATAATACCATATTTATAACCTTTAAGTCTAGGAGAGCATGGGCACTTAACATATACTACAGTGAAAGCCAGTTATCCAAGATTTACTCCCGAGTATCTGTTTAATATAAAACCCTCTAAGGATATAAATTGTAATAAAGTAGCCTCTTCAAATGCTCATCTCGTAGAAACTCTAAGAAATTAGGCAGTCTCCTACTAACCTCCCTTGCCACAAGTCCTGTGTGTTAGGACGGCTGGGAAATGATTCTGGAGTACTGCATGGGATTATTGAGATCTCCGCTCAAGACCTTGCTATATACAAAGTAAAAAACTTTAAGCAAGAATTGTGATTTTTTAATGATTTTGTTAAAGTAATAATCTCATCAGCTACGACTCCAAAACGTAGTTTATAATATATATATATATAGATAGATAGATATAGACATGCATTAAAAATAAATTTTCATCCTTTAGGGAAAAAAAATAAAAACACGTAGTAGCAGAATAATATTTATTGATATATTAATTATTTTTTGAATTTTTAACTTATACTGTGAGATGATAAATGTGCATCTTCAAATGGAATTTCTTATAAAAAGGTATCAGATACATATATAGACTTTACTTATTTCCGAAAAAATTTCTTATGCAAAACTTTACCTGCTTCTTTCTTATCTTTTCTGCGAGTTCAGAGGCTGGAATAAGCAGTATTTCATTGTCGATTGGTGGCAAGATAGGTTTGGGGCCAAATATTAATCTGTAAATTGTATCCAACACCGTGAAGGAGAACGGGCGTGTAACTGTCAATGCAAATCGCACAAAATCCATAAAAGTTTTGATCTGTTGGACATAAAATAAAAATTAACGAAATTAACGAAATCTATATTATATATTTAAAAATATTTTATAACAAAATTCTAATGACAGTGAACAAAAAAAGTATTTTAAAAATTAAGAAAATAAATTTAAAAGAAAAGAGTAGTTACCATTGCCATTGTTTCAGTTGATCTCCTTTTTTATTCTTCTTCTTCTTTTTTTTCGGTTCCTTTTTTTCCTGTATCACAAATTTATTGTGACCTAGAAGATACAGCATGTAAATAAAATGAATTTCCTTTTACTATCATAGTGAGGTGTCTGATTTTTTTTTAATGCAACGTTCAGATATTTACTTTTCTTAAGGCTGTTCGTCACTCGGTTTCTGAATTCCTCTCTGTAATGTCAAGTCTATGGGCATTTGATGCATTCTTATACAGGGTAATTCATAATGAATGGGACAAAAAGAATAGTGCAGTGTGACTGCCGTAATGGATTTATTCACTCGAAACAAATTTCTTCTGCAACTACAATTATACAAGTTTTATTTGGCAACAGGGAAAAATCATCGAATGACGAACTCGCCGCTAGAGGCGCTGTTAAACAAAATGTCGTCCATGCAGGAGAAAGCGTACTGCGTTTTCCAATATGCCAAAATCTCCTCGGTAACTGTTGTGCAAAGACATTTTCGCACGAAATTTCGTAAACAACCACCGCATCGGCATAACATAAGCAGATGGGTGAAGCAGTTCCAGGATACCGGCTGCTTATGCAAGAACAAAAGCCCAGGACGAAAAGAAACAAAACCCGAAGTGGTTGAAAGAATTCGTGAACGCCCTGTGATTTTTTTTCTCTGGGGTTTCGTTAAAGACAAGGTGTTTGTGCCTCCACTTCCCCAGGACTTAGAGGAATTGGAGCAGCGGATAACTGCAGTGTTGAACTCCATCACAGGGGATATGCTATCATGAGTGTGGCAGGAGCTTGATTACCGTGTAGACATTTGTCGTGTCACCGGAGGGGCACATATTGAACACCTGTAGAAACTTGAATAAATGTAGTTTTGAGGTAAATTTGAATTTTCTAAATATGTTAATTACAACGTTCACAATCATGTTTTCTTTTTGTCCCATTCATTATGAATCACCCTGTATTTAAAATATCTCCTCTGGAAATTAATCTTTTTAACTTCTTTTTCCTATGTGCTCTTCTTAAAGGATGTCGCTTTTTTTCTTTGTTCTCAAAATATTTCTAAAATCTATGCTTAATTTTATATGAAGTGTTAAAATTTTACTCCTAGTTTGTCCTCTTTTAACACATAAAAGCATAGATTTTAGAAATATTTTGAGAACTAAGAAAAAAAGAGGCATTCTTTAAGAAGAGCACACAGATAACAGAAATAAAAAATATTAATATCCTAAGGAGATATTTTAAATACAAGAATGCATCAAACGCCCATGCACTTAACATTACCGAGGGGAATTCGAAAAGTCAGTGATGAGTAGCCTCAACTTAAAGAATACTTAAAATTATAAGTATATTTTAAGGCACTTGTTTTTCGATGAAAACAAAGAAATTATCATCATTTTAAGGGGGTTCGCGGCTCAAAATTATCTTTTTTTTTATTTATAGAGATTTTGTTATGATTATTTTTTAATATGTTTTAATATGATAAGAATATTGCACGTAAAAAAAAAATCTTAAAAATTTTAAACATATTTAATTTTTGATATGACTCTGGAAGTACTTTCTCGATTTACAAAAATTTTACACTCTTATGTACAGAAAATGTGTCATTTTAATTTGTCTTCAGAATTTCTTAAAATATTGATTATGAATTTTATGAAAAAAATTTAAGTAAAAAAATGAAGTTTTTTTATGAGTGAGTTTTGCATGAATTAGCATATTTTCACAATTATCACTCAAAATTAAAAATCCTGAAGACAATTCGTTGGAAATATAGCATAAAATATCTGTTGAAAATTTCATACATATATCTTGTAAGGAACTTTAGATATATTCTTTTAAATTTGACAAATCGTGAAAAAATTCATTCTGAGATAAATGAAGTTAAATTTCTCTTCAGAGGGTAGCTGATGCAGCACTTCTCAAGGCAAAAGGTGTTATATCTCTGAATATAATGAAGTTAAAAGCATGCGGTTTGCGGTATTTAAACCTTAAAACTCTGTATGTTTTTTAAGCCAATAAAAAAATGGCATTTTTTTTTTCAGAATTTTTAGCCCTGGACTCCCTTAACAATATATATCAAGATTACTGTGGAAAGGTACCGTCTACTTACGGTAGGAAGTTACACTGGCCAATATCTACCTACTATCTACTCAGTGGCGGTGTGCGAGTTTTCGCGATGGCTATCGCTAGTTCACAACATGCTAGCACCCCTACACCAAGGCGGTAACTGAGATAGGGATTAACGCCCACACCCACTTCGCGAAAACTAATTTGGAAAAGATGCATTGATATATTTTAATTAAAAATAAAAGCATTGTACCTTAAAATCCACAAGAGGTTACCCCTTCTCCCCGGCAAAATTTTGGCTACGCGGTCTTGACACGCACATGTGTGTTCTGTTGATTGAAAGGTATCTTTTTCAATAATTGTTATAAAATAAAAACCATGTTTAGGGAATTTCATTTTATTTCAGTGAAGATAAAATCCATTTTCGGTGAGATCCGTAAACATAAGTTTTGACAATGCGCTGCATGATATGTCATATGTAAATCAGTGGCGTGGCGTCCGGTCATCGCTGGATGCGGCGATGACCAAGCAATATTTTAAAACTCTTAATAAGCTTTTAAAACTCTACGATCCAGTTTTAGCAGAACATTTGGAGTTCATGTATAAGTGAAGGTGAGATTTAAAGTTTCTTTTTTGAACATTCAACCATTGAATTTTAGAGTTAATAATTTTTCACCACAAACTTAAATAATTGCGATGACCACCGAAAATTTTCACGCCACGCCACTGATGTAAATGTATTCCATTCTTTACGATTTTGTAACAAATATCTAAATTAAAATAGCTTTAATTTTGATTTTATATTATTATTTAAGAACTATCTATAGCAGTTGGTATTCACTAAAATGGTTTTTCATTAGAGTAAAAAGAAAAAGAGAATAAGTTTTGTAAAAAACTAATGTATGTTTGTTTTTACCTCCGAAGAATAGATTCGTTCACACTGCCGATTAGTAGAACACTATATTTGCGTGGCGGGCCCTCCATGGTCGAGTGCTTAACCCTCTTGCTGCGTTGTTTTATCAAAACAGGCTCAAAAATTGCGTATTTAACCCCTTCGCGAAGAGCATCTTTTAAGAATTTTTATTCTTTTGTCACCGGTTTTTCAAACCAAAATTTTTTGTCTAACTTAATCGGGAAAATGCTCCGAATAAATAAGGCAAAATTTACAATAAAAAAATAACTGGTGGTAATAATCAAGGAGGGTTAATTAGACGGAAAAAATGCATTCCCGAAGAAATCTCGGGTTGCGCAAATTTTGCTACTTTTACGTTACCCGAGGAAATTTCGGGTTGAGCAGCGAAGGGGTTTAGAACCATTAATTCATCGTTAAGAAATTTTAAATTCTCCCCAGAAAGTTTGATTAGTTATTTTTTATTATTATATTGATAGATGTTTCGTGAATAAAATATATAAAAATTAGTATTAAACATTTTCTGGTGTGAATTCAAAATATCTGAATGAAAGATCCATAAGATTTAGGAATACTGTTTGAAGGCCGTATGTACAGTGTTAATTGTAAGAAAAGAAAATTGGAAAAATGAATTACGGTGTTATCTCAGCGTGTTGTAGAAACTAAAAACATACTTTAAAATACGCCTGTATAGATATTTTTTCTAAGTTGTCCATACTTTCTATGGTCATCGCCGAACCTACAAATGACCGAAAACGTCACCACTGTATCTACTATCTATATTACAAAAGACAAACCTGTCCCTGCGTAACCACTAACGCCTTTTTGACGGTAGCAACAGTAGGCGATTAATTTTTAACTTTTACTGCAATTTTTAAACTTCTAAACATCGCACATTTTCAATTTTTATACCGTTAACTAGGGAATAAAATGTACTTTCAAATGCAATGTGTTTGAAATCTGTATTGAAAGTTATTTGAAAACTGTATTGCAATTTGCTCAATTTGTATTGTATTTAAAACAAAATTTTCAAACATTTTTTTAATCTATTATTATCGTGTGCAGACGATCATGAAAAATAAATCCATTCGGACTTAAAATAACATAAATAGTTCAGCATTTGTTTCCATCTTATATTCTATAAAAAAAATTACCGTATTTACTCGTGTATACCGCGCACGCGTGTATAACGTACTTTACAAGAAAAAATGGCGAATTTTTTAAATCTCGTATATAACGCGCACCATAAATTTGACATGCAAGTGAATGAATGACCAAATGAATTTCAGTAAAGAAAGTTGAAACAAAAGTTACGTCAGCCTAGGAAAGAAGGCGAAAATCTATTTTAAGACTTCGGGTTAGGGAGGGAGGGTGGGAGGGTGTAAGTGACGAGGGGCAGGAGTGAGTGAAGTATCATGCTATGGGGAAGACATTCGCTTAACAAAATACTTGAGAGTGTCTTTTGACAACGTTGGAGTAAGATGGTGAATTGGTGTACTTATACTGCGATATCTAAGTTGGAAATAGTTCAGCAAGCAAAAGAAAATGACAACTGTGCTTGTGTCGAAAACTCGGAGTTGTTGAGTCAAGTGTGCGAGAGTGGCAGAATATGGAAGAAAACTGAAAAAGCACCATCCAAAAAGCGTGTTTTTAGGGGGAAATTCTGTAAACGTCCGCAAGTGGAGCAGCAACTTTTAACTCATGTAACAGATTTGAGGCGTTCGGGGTACTCAGTTTCGACGGAAATGTTGATGTTCGAGGCCTGTAAAATAGCCAGGAAAATGAATATTCAAAGAGAGGATTTCAAGGGTGGTTATGGCTAGGTGCTTTATGATCCGTAACAGTCTATCTATCAGGTGAAAACAACGCTCTTGAAGAAGCTGTCGGAAGAATACGAAGAACAGCGTACCAAGTTCTTCCAGTACGTTAAAAGGCTACAAAAACAAAAGGGATATCAGATGAAGCAATTCGGCAATGCAGATCAAACTCCATTGTGGTTTGATATGCCGGAAGTCACAGTCGTTCATCCCGTTGGAGATAGCAGCCTTCAAGTGCACACAACAGGAACAGGCAAGCGACGACGCATCATTATGCATTCCATTAATTACTGCTCACTACCGCAAGTTGATACCATATATGATTTTTAAACGTAAAACTATCCCAAAGAATCTTTTCTAGTCGGCATAATTGTAAGAGCACAGGAAAAAGGGTAGATGACGGATGAGCCCATGAACGATTGGATTAACGTTGTATGGGAACTTCGGCTAGGTGCTTTACGTCAGCCATCGATGCTAGTCCTGTTCAGCTTCCGTGGACACACGACGCCTTGAGTAAAAGCGAAAATTCGTCACTCAAGTGATTTGGTTGTGATACCAGGTGGGATGACGAAAGTGCTGCAGCCCTTAGATGTTGTCATCAACCGACCATTTCAGGTTGCATTTCGGTATGCCTACAACCGGTGGATGATAACAATAGATCACAACATCACTCCAAGTGGAAGAATGAAGCGTGTGTCACTCCCAACTGTATGTGAGTGGATATGTGAAGCTTGGAATTCCATCTCAGCCGAGATGATAAAAAGGGCTTCAAAGTGACTGGAATTTCCAATCAGATGGATGGAACTGAAGACGATGTAATTTACGAGGACAAATTGACTGTGCCAGTCATGTCGAAGACAGGAGCAGTAGCGGCAATGAGAATTGCTAATTAGCGTTTAAATAATGTTACTAGCGCGGTTGTATAAAAAAGAGTAGTGACGGAGTAGTGCAAGGAGTGAAATAAAGATGCAGCAATACTTCTATTAAGTAAGATTTTTCCAGTTTTAATTTCTTCTTTGAATACATATTTTGATTTATATGTATATCGGGTGATTACATAAAGCAGTAAAAAATTATTCCGTGTATAGGGTTTTTGCCCTAAATTTTTGAAAAAAAGTGCGCGTTATACACGAGTAAATACGGTAATTCATCAACGAAAAACATTCAGCAATCAATAAATAAAACAATAAAGTATAAATAAAACACCAATTTAAGACATGCCACCGAACTATTCTCCTAAACCACTAAAATGAGCAAAATAAAAAAGGCTGATAGTAAATACTCACCTTTGGCGATTTCTTCGACTATTAATCCATGGCGGGAGGCCAAAACGAAAACATTACTTCTAATACATGTCTCAAATTTATTTGAACGCATAATTGTTATTTTTCATATAAATATGATTTTTGGTACTTTTGGTGGGCATTCTAAAAATATATATATTAAATGAAAAAAAGCTTCCAGAATTATCATTTAAAAAGATAAAAAAGGTTTTCATCTATATTCTGCAACCCGGGAAGTACGGGTTTATCCTCTTGTATATATAAAATGAAAATGGGAATTTCGTGCCAGCCGCTTATAACCTGAGCTCTGCTGAATTTATTTGGATGGCACTTGCACTATTAAGTAATAGTCCAGGGAAGTCTTTAGCTTATAACATGACATTTTACGTCTTAGTTTTATAAATATGGGGTAAAGTCCTATAACCATATGAACCGGATTAGAGCCCCTGACCGCACCCGCAAAATCATTTTAAGTCGACTCGCAAACCGACAAAAAAAATTCCTCGACGCGCAACCCGATCCGAACCCGCAAAAATAATTTTTGGCAACCCGACCCGAACCCGAGGTATTTCAACTCGCAATAAAAGAAAAGTAGATCATGTTTGAATGCCATTATGAAAAAAAAAATCTATAATTGTATCTCTAATACCATTTTTATATTTTTCATAGAAGTTTGAACAATTTTATATTCTTTAATATTCAAATGTAGTAAAACCTCTGAGTAGTGGACACCTCAGGATCGTTGAACAGAGTCAAACATCGTTCGGGTTATTCCGAATATTGTTTTTCGGCCTGGAATCTAATAGTCTTTATATAGGCCGGGTTCACACTAGAAAAATTCTTGCGGGTCATTTATAAGTTTTTTTGCCACTAAGATTGTTGGGATTTTCACAAAAAGTTTGAGCACGACTAAATTTCAGATGAAAAGAAATACGTATTTGAATTTAGAGTCCTGCACGGATGGGGTACAACCTGACCCGTGCCCCGCATGAGACTCAATTAAATGAATATCGCCAGTATGATAAATTATACCCGAACTTTGATAAAATGAAAACAAAGAAAGTAGAAAAATAATGTTTCAATCGATATGTAACGGTATAAAATTAAAAATCTAATCTTTAAATATGCTTTAAAGTTAGTTGCGGTTACAGAAGTTCCTTTTATAACGATACACCTTGTATTACACAACTGGCATTCTGCCTTATCGTACTTTAAAAATACAATACGCAGCAAAAGGCTGTCCTTCCTGTCTATCAGACAGTAGATTTTTGCCATAACAACGTTAGAAATATGAAGACTAGAATATTAGAATTGTAACTATTCAGAAAAAATGCTTTAGCAATGCACAAGCATTCGTTATAAACCTTATCGTACTAATAGTTAAAAAAGTATGTTTATATTAACTTCCAGAAACGAATTCTAAGACTAGACAAAACGGACAGGCAGGCATTTTGTTTTTGTTAAACTTTGATCTGCGGTTTAATAGAATTTTAACGTGAAAAATTTTTTTTGGAAATTCTTTTAAAGAAACGGGACAACCCAAGACCGAATGGCCAGAGTCAAAAAGCCAACCCGAACACGAAACAATAAAAGCCAACCCGACTCGAACCCGACCTACACAGAAAAAGTTGAAGGCAACCCAACCCGAACCCGGTTCAGGTAAAATCGGGTACCCGATCCGATGCAGGACTCTAAACCAGATTATGAAGGATCAGCTTTTTTAAAAGATTCTGCTGAATTGATTTTAATGGAACAAATGGTTAGATAATTTTCAGGAAAGGTTTTAGTATATAACAAGTCGTTCTATGTTGCTCTTGAGAGAAAGTTCTATAATATTTTATGGAGACTTGCATTATTAGTTAATTTTTCACAGATGTTTTTAGCATTTTGCATATTATTCCGTACCAAATCCAACTGTAAATGATCAACTAAAAGAGTTGGCTCCTAACCAGCCGAAATTTTGTCTGGCACATTAGAAAATATAATAGTGTAATGAAATTCTCCATTGAACGAAGTCAGCCCTGTGCTACCTGAATACATAGTATTATCCTGATGTTCAGTTTTTGACTTTTGGAACGAATAGTTTTTAACTGCAGTTATTGTTATCAACATCTTTTAACACAACGTTGCATGTACTGATGAGAGGAGTGAAAACTAGAAACTTCTATACCTTCTTACTTTCTTCTTTCTAAAGAAAAAAAATATTGTAATGGAGATTTTTTTCCACTTCCTGTTTTCGACGGATTTACATGTTTTAGGGTGCAGAGATCCTGAAAAACATGTTTGTACAAAATGTCTGTCTGTACACCCGTATGTCCGCTTTGTATCATCGAAAAGTATATGAAGTTATGCATAGAACTGAACTAAATTTTGTGTGTCTTTTTTTTGGCTATGGCCAGCAGTTCCTTCTTATTATTGGAAATATTTCGCTCGAAAGGGTCGTTGTAATAGCGACTTTTTTGCTATTTTCATTATTGTACTACCGAAAAATATATGAAGTTCTGCATACAATTAAACCAAATTTTTGTGTATGTTTTTGGCTATGGCCAGCTGGTCTCCTTGAATTTGGAAATATTCCACCGGATGGGGGCGCTGTAATAGCAATTTTCGTGCCATTTTCATTATTGTACGACCGAAAAGTGTATGAAGTTATGCATGGAATTGAACCAAATTTTTGTGTATGTTTTTGGCTATGGCCAGCTGGTCTCCTTGAATTTGGAAATATTCCACCGGATGGGGTCGTTGTAATAGCGATTTTTGTGCCATTTTCATTATTGCAATATCGAAAAGTTTATGAAGTTATGCATAGAATTGTACCAAATTTTTGTGTATGTTTTTGGCTATGGCCAGCTGGTCTCCTTGAAGTTGGAAATATTCCACCGGATGGGGTCGTTGTAATAGCGATTTTTGTGCCATTTTCATTATTGCAATATCGAAAAGTTTATGAAGTTATGCATAGAATTGTACCAAATTTTTGTGTATGTTTTTGGCTATGGCCAGCTGGTCTCCTTGAATTTGGAAATATTCCACCGGATGGGGTCGTTGTAATAGCGATTTTTGTGCCATTTTCATTATTGCAATATCGAAAAGTTTATGAAGTTATGCATAGAATTGTACCAAATTTTTGTGTATGTTTTTGGCTATGGCCAGCTGGTCTCCTTGAATTTGGAAATATTCCACCGGATGGGGTCGTTGTAATAGCGATTTTTGTGCCATTTTCATTATTGCAATATCGAAAAGTTTATGAAGTTATGCATAGTATTGTACTAAATTTTTGTGTATGTTTTTGGCTATGGCCAGCTGGTCTCCTTGAATTTGGAAATATTCCACCGGATGGTATAACGATTCGATATTGTAGTCCGCCAAGCAAGAAAGTTGTAACTGTATATTCGTGATTCCTACTTTCTCTCTTGCCTCGTGATGATGTCTTAAAAGAGGCTCCTCATGGCTTTTCCCCTGTACCTCTCCCTTCGACTTTCATCATGTAATAAACAAAGTCTTCGTTTACCCGAATTTGGAGTTTTTTTAATAGGACCTGGTGTTTATTTCATCTCTTGACAACGCAAACGGCCATCTTTTTACTAGCAAAAAAAGTCTTCATAGATGGGGTCGTTGTAATAGCGATTTTTGTGCCATTTTCATTATTGCAATATCGAAAAGTTTATGAAGTTATGCATAGAATTGTACCAAATTTTTGTGTATGTTTTTGGCTATGGCCAGCTGGTCTCCTTGAAGTTGGAAATATTCCACCGGATGGGGTCGTTGTAATAGCGATTTTTGTTCCATTTTCATTATTGTACTATCGAAAAGTACATGAAGTTATGCATATAATTGAACTAAACTTTCTGTGTATGTTCTTGGCTATGACCAGCAGATGCTCCTTGAATTTGAAAATATTCCGCTGGAAGGGGGTACTTTTATAGCTATTTTTGTGTCATTTCCATTATTGTATCATCGAAAAATGTATGAAGTTATGCATAGAATTGAACCAAATTTCATGTGTATGTTTTTGGCTATGGCCAGCGGTTCCACTTGAATTTGGGAACAATTCGCCTGAAGGGGACGCTATGATAGCGATTTTTCTCGATTTTTTATAGTCTTGTTGTACATCGGCATGCATGAGAAAGAAGAAAGATTTGTGATTGACACATCCGACTAGTTAAATATATTTTTTAATATTTTTAAGTAAATTGTCTGAATTTTAATAGTTTTTATTTTATTAGTATAATGGCGTTCGTATCGTTTTTAGCAAAGGACATTATAGTTACTGGTATACATTGCTTTAAAACAGAAGGTCAAATTCCCAGATATAATTCTTTTTACTCAAGGTTCTTTTAGAGAATCCGAATAGCGTAGCGGATAAAGCCTGCTAGTACACTGTAAACAATTGCAGAAAAGTTTTCTTTGAAGGCTTACAGCAATGTACCTTTTTACATGCGTGCGCCAAAAATTCACAAATAATATCTATCAACATTGTAAAGTTCAAAATTTTTGGATATAGAAAATTGCAGCTTATTCTGCTTATAGAAATACTGTTTAAAACACTCGGTTTCATGCATTAAATAACTAAAATCAAAATGAGATTTTTCTGTTTCTAGAATCGGTCATTAATTTAAGAAATTTTTTATTAAGAAATATCATTTATTTAAGCATGATAACTACTAGTGACTAGTTTTGTTTTCTAGTCATATAACCTTTCTAAAAAATATTATCTCTGATAGAAATCGTTTGAAAATGTTTATGTGTAAAGTTATAGATGCCAACATCTCTTAATTATTCCGGAGACTGATCAAAGATGAACGCGTTTTCAACCAGAAATTTTTTTTAGCCAAAAATTTCAAAACGAAATAAAAAATGTACCTCATAGAATGAATATACATTTTCTCATATATTTTTCGGTTTGAACATGCAAATTTTGGGTCAGGACTCCGGAATAATTAACAGATGTTGGCATCTATCGTAAAGTAAAAATTGTCCTTTAAAAAAATGATAGGGGTGGAATTAAAAGAAAAAAATAGTTGCCTGTTGCAGCCTTTATTTAACTTACACTGTAATTTTGGGGAAAAAGTTATGAATTTTTATTTGACGAATTTTTAAATTATTATTAATGCAATACTTAACTTATATTAATCTAAGTCGCTAAGGGGTCAGATACCGATGATGGTTAAAATAATGATTTTTCACAAATTTCAGAATGGATACCTTCAAAAGTTACAAAACCACTCAATAAGTATAGAAGTTCTCGCTAAAAATATCTTGCATAAAAGCATTTTCTGTAATGTTATAAGCCAACTTTGAAACCATTTTTCTAAAAATTGATTTTTTGGTATTGCGTGCACTCTCTTTTAAAAACTTATTATCATAGAACCTTGAAATTATGTGTTTTCTTAGTTTACATGTGTTAGTTTATGCTGAACCTCAATTTAGTGTGATTTTTGTCACAGAAAATTGTGAATTGAAAAAATAAGTATACATTTTTTGGTGAAATTTGGTGAATATGATTAGAAAAGTCATTAATTATGCTAAAGAATTTGAATATACTTTCGAATCAGTGTAAAATATAGTATTATAAGTAACAAAATATGAAACATTAAACATATACCTGCAGTAGAATTTGTAAAATTGTGCGCGCAAAATGCATATTTCAATATTCATATTTTTGAAAAACCACTTTTGTCGTTATGATTTAATTAATTAATATTACTAAATATATGCGCATTTGAATATTTTATCAAACCATAAGAATGTGTGAAAGTGAATAAAAAAAATTGAGGCGTTTCATTCATTATTTAAGAAACTACAGAGGTTTTCGCACTGCTTTAAATACGGTCTTTTACTAGCTGCTCAACGTGATCTGTCCCCTTAAAAGTGGGCATTAAAAAATTAATAATGAGATTTTCGGCACTGTAAGTTCAACACAGAATGCTTTATACATGTTTGATATTTTGTTATTTTTTAGTAATATCCATGTTTTAATTATTAGGTAACTCTAGGAGAGATGGCCAGTCTAAATATCTCCAAAACTTGATCAGAGATTGCAGTATAAATATTGCTCGTATGAAATAGTTCAACGAGTTTATTTATTGCGACGTGCAGTTGTGTTTTTCGATTATAAAAAGTAAGTGTAATTTTAATGTCAATAAAATAGGTGGTTGAATATTTTTTTTTTTTAACTTAGGTATCTGAATGTTTTGCAGTACATACGTTATATATATTTTTTGCTATATGGACTTTTAAGGCACGTATATAACCTAATCTTTACTTTTATGACTAAAACAAAGACGTACAATGGCTATTGATGCTTTAAATTGGGCGGCCATCGGTCTTTCAATTTCAGGAGAGATGGCCACATGAAATCGAGGAGACATGGCCACCTTTAATCAATATTTCAAAATTATATTTACTGATGATTTTAACTAAATGTAATTAAATTTAAAATAAATATATAACGTTTACGCTTATAAATATATTAATTGATACAATTATTTAAATTTCAACTAATATAAATATTTTAATAATAATAATGATAATATAATAAGACCTAACGATTTATTTGTTTGAGAAAATACTCAAAAACGTCGGAAACTTTCATAACATAAACTGATAAAGTTGATAAATAAACTAAATTAACGTAATAAGCCTACAATTAACGCGAGAAAATAAACACGACAATTCCAGAAGCGAAGAAAACAAAATACATTTAAATTATCAGATTCTACAGATTCCGAGTAAATAGAATTGGATTAGGATCACTGTGTTGGTTGTGCAAAACAATATAGTATCACATCCAAAAAGAATGTCTGAATACAATGCATAAGGTACCTGAAGTGGTTTCATGAAACGTGTACAAATTACCAAGACCTTTGCCAAGCATGTGGTAAGATTTTACGAAAAGTGAAGTATTGAAATTATACTTCAAATTTTGCTTATTCGAGTTTTCTTCACTCATTTTCCATCATATAACTGCATCTTTACAAATTGCTATATGTTTTTTCATGATTAGCTATATGAAATGTGTTATTTTTTTTGCTATTAAAATTAACTTTTTCTTTCTTGTATTGGATGGCCATCTCTCCTCGACTTTAAGGGGTCTCAGGACTCTTAAAATTGGAATAATCGAAAAAAAGAGACCATTTTCAACATATATCTTAAAATGTAATTGATTTTAAGACAAAATTTTATATTGGGATGAAAGATATAAGTATGTTCTTTCATTTCATGTATTTGAAAAATTACAAGATGCAGAATTAGAATTTACAGTGGGCTCCAAAATGTCAGACATTTGACGAGCGGAAAATCGGCATAACAGATTATGCGCACGATTAAAAAATAAATTTTGCAAGTAGAAGAAACATTTTGGGTCCTACTTATGCTCCACATTGTAATAATTACTCTGAACCTAAATAAATTTGTATTTAAAGCATTTTTCTATTTTTAATACAAAGTTGTATTTAGTTAATGCAAAACTTAGAAATTTTCAACAGTATAATCACCTATAAAGAATATATTTCTGAACAATAAGAAGGAAATTTTAGGTTCAGTTTATACAGACTAACATGAAACATATGTTTTGAAAATTTCATGAAAAAAATTTCAGAAGTTTTTGAGATATCGTGCGCGTTATGCCCAAAAACGTCATTTAGAGAAAATTGACTTCAATGTTTCTGAAACGACGCTTCAGCTATTCAGCGTGTATAATTCTAAAAGCCATAACTTCTGTTCTAATAGGAATTTCAAGGAAACATTTATACCAAAATGTTCAGAAAAGATAGTAGTTTAATATCTAAGAAAATTAAAATTTCGAAAATTTTAAAGCTTTAAAAGTCCTGAGACCCCTTAAGGAGAGATGGCAATCTGCCATTTAAATTTCAATTTTGTTTAACACTTTTCAGTGTTTGATTATTTTTTGCATAAAATATTATGAGCATATGTATAAGAATTTTAAATATGGATCAATATATCTTCTATTTGCATTCTAAGAATTTTTATTTCACTCTTTAAAAACTATGGCCATCTATCCTAGAGTTACCGTATTAATAAACCCATTTTTTATTAACTCTAAGGAGGCTGAACGCAACGGGGACGTGTGCAGTGATTTATCTTTCTTTGAGTTACCTAAAATTTGGAAAGAGGTGCTTTACATGGATTAAAAGCAGCATATTTTCCTATATTAGGCTCTGAAGCGAAATAAAATCGAAATGTTTTATTTTTGTGTTTGTCATTTAAGAATAATTACCAGCAAGAGTACATTTTGTGGATTATTATTCACGCTGCGACTATATACATAATTTACATTATTTACAAACATAGATAAAATATTTTTTAGTTGCTTTGTTCTTTCTTTAGAACTCACTCATTTAATAAAATAAAAAATTCAACAATCCGTTTCTTCTATTTAGAAGCCGTGACAAGAATAGCATAGCATGTTTTCATGCTTAAGAATAATCACCAGCAAGAGTACATTTTGTAGATTATTATTCGCACTCCGACTATATACATAATTTACATTATTTACAAACATAGATAAAATATATTTTAGTTGCTTTGCTCTTTCTTTAAAACTGACTCATTTAATAAAATAAAAAAATCAACAATCCGTTTCTTCTATTTAGAATCCGTGACAAGAATAGCATAGTGTTCTCAAGATTAAAAAGAATTATTTCAAATTAAATAATATTTATTTCTTCCATTTCTGTAAGACCAAGAAAACTGCATCTTGCTAGCAGCGTTCAAATTTTTACATCTATACCTAAGGAAGACCTAAGTTGCCAATGGTGATTATACTAGAGAGGAGTGTAAGTCCGCGACAATAAATAGTTCTGTACTGAATATGAAAGAAATGGCATATTAAATCTCTTTTTTTTTCTTCATTTTCACAGGAAAAATGATTGACTCATTAATCGAAATCGATTGAGCTTGGCATATATTCATTTTTATGATAAATATCTAATAATAATCAAGGAAATGTATTTATTCGCAAGAAAGGTTTTTGGCGAGTACTTGGCGCGGTGCTCGCAAATAACTAGCAACCTTAGACCTCCAACAGAGCTGTGCGGGGTTGATGGTCAATAGATATTACCTCTCCTTATTATCAGAGATTGTAGATTTTTGATGTCCAATCAAAAGTTTCTTTTATTAAGCTATTACTTTTAGAGAAAAATTTTCGGTGGATTCGAATTTTTCGAAAAATTTCACCCCAAGTACATACCCAACATATGGATGAAACATTTAAAATAACAAAGAAAATTTTCTTTTGCGAATTAAAACGAATAAAAGAAGCTCTTTATTGTAAGGCTTGTTCTCAAAAAAATTATCTTTCCCCGCTCAAGAACCGGAAACTTTATATTTTAAGGCTCTTTTTTAGATGTAAAAACATAATACTTGCAGGCATGATATTTGAAGGGATTTGAAATCTAACAGTTTTTCTTAGTTTCCGGTAAATTAATTACAAGCAATTGTTGTCGAAGAATGGATTTTTATTTATCTAATTTACTGGACAATCGCGTTGGATAGAAAATTTTGGTGGATTAGACAATTTCACCCAGAAGTTTAAACTATTCTTATTTTACTTAGAATTGATCAGAAGTTAAATTAATTTGTCTTTTAAACAATGATATAAATTCAATATTTTAACAGTATTTTAGACACAAAAACAAGAAAAAATTCACCAGTTATGCATAATGCATACTATATTTTTATACATAAATGTAAGTTAATTTGATTGTAAGTTAAATTATAATTTAATTTGACATAAATCAATTAACTGGAAACGAAATTGCAAAATATCTAAATATATTGGATTAGTTTAAAACAATTTCTTCAATGCTACTAAAAATGTGCATTTGTTTGTAAACATTGTGAGAAAAAAAAATTGTGAGTAAAGTGTTGTACGAACATTGTGAGAGGGTGTGTATGTGTGTTTCCTTCTATTTTAATAGATAAGTTTGAAAAAGGTGATATTATAATAATTTTTAGGATGAAATTTATATTGAATATGAAATTGGAATAAAATTTGTAAGGATATAATTAGATTATTTTCAAATATTTCTTTTGTTTTAAACATAAAAATTGAATGCTAAATAATAAGAATTTTATCTTTATTTAAAATGTTAACATATATATCAATAACATTTTTATTCGGCTTCATAATAAAACACTGCACAGCTTTTGAATTTTAGCATTCATTACTATGAGTTTATTACACCGGTAGATTTATTTATTGTTATTATTGTAATGAAAGCTTTCAAATCTGGGACTAAATAATAATTGATTTAGAAAAGGAAAGCTAAAAATATTAATTCCTGTTTTCTTTTATGATTTCTCGAAGAAGATTTCTATTACAAACAAATCAGCGAAGACCATTTATTTTTATTATAAAAATAAGGGAGAAAACAATTTTTATTTTATACACGTTTCATGTGATTTACAATAAATTCTATATTGAATGTATTAAAAAAACTATTTAATTTAATATGATATAGCTTCTTGCTAGCTAATTTTATATGATATGATTTTTGTTCGCGCACTTTTAAAATAAAATTTCCTGTCCTTTTTTTTCTGGTTGGGTGGGAGGGTGTCTGAACTAAAACACAAATTTTCTCTTATAAATTAGTTCTTTCTGAATATTTTTGTACATTAAATCATCGTTAATTTTATATCTTCGCGAAAAAACGCTGAAAATAGCATTATAAATGACTAAAACTTCAAAAATTGCAGGATAAAAAAATTTCTATATTGGAAAAAAATAGGATTCCAGGGGTCGATGCAGGTTTTTATTCTTGGGGCCCATTTTGTAAAAAGTAAAAGTTATTTTTGTGAATTTTATAATATTTTTTGTGAAAAATACCATTTTGTAATGAAAGTTGAAATCCAGTTACTCAAATTCGAACCAAGAATTTATTAACAAAAACTTCTTTAAATCCCCTTGCTAAAGTTTTTGGTTTTCGTGACCTGGTTTTATTTACAAATTACATATTTTAAAACAGTTTTTATGAAAAAGATTGTTACGAAAGGGGCCTGGCTTATTTTATTAAAAGGAATTTTGTGAAGGGGCCTGTTTTATTAAATTCATTTTTGTGAAGAGGCCCATTTTATTAAATTCATTTTTGTGAAGAGGCCCAGTTTATTAAATTAATTTTTGTGAAGGGGCCCATTTTATTAAATTTATTTTTGTGAAGGGGCCCATTTTATTAAATAGATTTTTGTGAAAGGTCCCTAAATTGGCCCCAAATTTTGCCTGGATCGACCCCTAGGTTCAATTTGCGAATGTTGAGAAATCGTCGCGCAACCCCCCCCCCCCCCCCCACCAAAAAAAAAACAAACCCCACGAAAATTGCTGTACGCGAATTCCAAATAAACTTCATTGAAAAAAGGATAAAATTTATTGTATTGGACTAAAAGTTAACAATTGGATGTATTTTTAATAATGTAGAAAATCGCCGCGAAAAACAAAAACAAAAAAGAAACATTAAATCGCATAAGAATCGCTAAAAATTCAGAAATCACAGATGACAAAATTTAGTACATTAGGCTAAAACAATGGAACCGAAATTCTTTTAGGAATACGGAACAATCTGCGTGGAACATGAAAAAACAAAAGAATTGGTAACATGAACTCGCTCAAATTTATTCCCCCAAACAACGATAAACAGCCAAATCCGGCAATCCTACAACGCCAAAGTTAGTAAAAAGGCTGGCGTAGCATAGTACCCATTGACTAGTTAAACGTGCCCCAACTATAGTTAAAAAAAAAAAAAAACTAAAGAACAAATGTTTAATATCAATTCTGCAGTAGAACACATGACCCCTGGCGACTTCAGTCTAGCTGAAAAGAAGCCCGGCTAAGGGAGATGCGAAATATTCCACAGTCACTTCAGCATAGTTCACGAACATTTTCTATGGATAGATAGAAATTTCTATGGATAGATAGGCCTCAGAATGATGCTCTCCCCGGGGCCCCTACACAGTCTAAGTCGGGCCCTCGACATCGATAATCAGTGATATTAATAGTTTTATGTACTTAAGTAATATACGGGGCATGTTGTATTCACTGTGCCAACAACGTCGCCACAAATATTAATTTCAGTCACCTTATTTATTTATTTATTTATTTATTTATTTAGCTTTATCCATTTTAATTGAACAGTTAATATCATATAGTTACCATATACTAGGCAATGACAGAATTATTTATTTAGGTATAACAGTATGATATTATATAGAATAGATATAGATATAATATATTCATTGATGCAGTATATTTATATGTATTATATTCATTCGGGTGAGTATAATGAACCGCTGGAAATAAACTTGCCATCGTTACTATCGTTTATTACTAAAAGCTGTCAATTTGAAGTTATGTACTTAATAAATGTGTACTAAATTCCTGTTTTGAATTATTTCAGTTTGCCTTTATAATAATTCTCATTTTAAAAGATGATTTCTATTTATTACATGTGCATAAAATTACCATTTTGATCACGATTGACAACTATAAACAAAATTGGCGATTGACAACCATTTTTGGCGATCTATCTATACCTGTCCCGGATAATACACAAGTACCTGGTTTTTCCCTCCTTTCTTGAAATTTTAAATTAATAACGCAGGCCCTGAACAGCCATTCAATTAATCAGCAGTAGATAACGTAATTCGAATTGCATTGTTTTTCGTAAATCTTCTTTCCACTTCAATAAAAATATTAAAGTAACTTCTCGCCAGGACAGCTAGCTGCCTAAATTAAGAGTTCAGCGAAGCGAATCATTTGCTGAAGTAACTTATTCATAACGTAGATAAAAACTTCAAAGAATTACTGAAGCGAATAATACTGAAGGACTTTGATATTGTGAAACACGAAGATTACAGTGACATGTAATTCCGTGGTTATATTTCTTTAGATAGTGAAAGAATCAGTAATTTCATGTATTGTAATCAATGAAAGATAAATGTGTGATAATGGGAAAAGGGAATTTAAATTTTTTATGCAAATTTCTTTAAAAATAGATTCATAAGCGATAAACGAATCAATTTGTATATATTGCCATTTATGGCTTTTTTAACTCCTATTTTTTTCAGGCAACAGTTAAGATGTCGTCACTAAAAATAATATCACGTTATATACACCAGCCGTAAAACGAAGCAGATGTATCATTGTACGGTTAAATACTAATAATCTTTACTGCTATTTTTTTAACTTCTAAGCATCGCACATTTACAATTTTTACACCTTCGTATAGGGAAAAATACTTTTAACTGCAGTTTGTTTGAAAACTGCATCTCAATTTATTTTTGAGATATTAATTTTATTGTAGTTTTTAATGCCATATCTGTAACGGTGGCAACTGAAGTACTCCATTTCTGTAGAAAGTAAAAGGAAAATAGTAGATTAATATATCTTTTTGTTGCCATTTTCTCATAACAACCGAAAAAAATAATGTAATTAAAATACGTGCTATTTTGAAAAAATGTAAATGAATGATTCCTGATAAAACATGGAGCTATTATAAACTATATTTAATTTTAAGTATCCATATTAATACAAAACAAATGAAGGCATATGAATCATTAGATAGCCAATATCATTCCGCGATAGTGACGTCATATGCATACTTTTGTATAGATGTTGTTTAAGACTGGATCGTAAATGTTGAAGTCTTCAGCGGATGCAAATGACGTCATTTTACAAAAAATAAAAGTGTATACTTTAAGTCTTAAAACTGAAATAAGTTTTATAGAAGTGCATTATTTTCACTCCAGTGGCTTCGAAAATTTTCACAAATGGAAATGTTTCACTTTTGAAAATAGCGCAATTGAAATCACACACTGATAAAACGCAAAGTTTTACAAAAATTTAGAGTGTCTTTATAGAAAAGCAGTGACCTTTAGGTTAAGTGAATGTGGCATTTACGATAAGCTGTTATTGGCATTTAATGTTATTGTTATGCCATAGTTTTTTGGTCGTCGGGATAATCGAGTAGTACCGAATTGCGTAAAAGAAACGTCCTTATAGTCATATTAATGATAGTCCAAATTGATGTCCAAAAATGATAGTCATATTATCTAACAGTTCACTCGGTTAAGCGTCTCATTTCCAATTAAAATATATCTTTGAATTGAAATTTGAATGAAATACAGGGTTATGAAAAATCGAAGAGTGTGGAAAATATGATTGCAAATATCTTGGAATCTAATTGTCTGATTGACTTCATTCTTTATGTAAAATTTATGTTTTTTTATTATCTTTTATATTCACTCCTTAAAATAAACAATTTCGGAATTTTTCATATACCTTTTATAAGAACGAATATTTCGAGAGTCCGAAAAACATATTCCCAGATAATCGAGGTTACAGATATTCAATAGGCTTCTTCCACTATTACATACTAAGTACTCATCAAATTTCAAGTCTCTATCTCAATTTGTTCGGGAGATAGATTGTTACAGACACACGGCAATTTTTTTTTTCTGAAAATATGTTTTTCGAATCTCCAGTGTCTGAAACGTGTGAATCCGTCATTTTTTCCCGATTTTTAAAACGATTACAAGGCTTGCCCTATACTACGTATGATGGGTAAATAATAATGAAGATATTTTAATGAAATTTTTCAACGACTTACCTTGCTTTGCGTGAAATCCAGTGACACCACTGATATGCTGAAAGTTCACCGCCACCTGAATACTAGGCCAACGCGCCTACGCAAAAATGGCGGTTGTCGTAGGTGGATCATTTTCATTGTTTGCACGGTCACTTGAATTTGAATGCCAATAATTTCCAAAAGTTTTCTCCGCTTTATTTTTCAGACATTAAATATAAGTCAGAGAAGACTTTTAAAAAATGCTTGTGTTTAAATTCCGGTGCCGTACAAACGCAAAATCCCCTTACGCAGTCGCCATTTTTGTGTCAGTGACACCATAAAATATGTTAACTACATTCGAAGATATGAAGTGTCAATTACAAACATAAAAACATTCAAATGATTCATAGTTTATTATTACTAAAAAATGTGTAAAAACGATTTTAAAAGGCTTTAAGACATTAAAATTAAACATCAAAAAATTCGTCGCAGTCCCGAGCGCTTTCGACCAAACCTTAGTCCTCATCAAGAGATAAGTGAGAAGAAATCAGCCTATGAAGCGTCTATTTAAGCGGATGGTAAACATTTTCCCAACTTGTCTGATATCGTTACATTTCACATAAAACAAAATAAATATTTAAAAATTTTTCAGTTAAAATATGTTGATTGTTAAGTGTATTTACATAAATCCACGTTCGAATTCGTAACACACAGTATTCTTACACTGTCAGAACAACTCGTCAATTTACGCTAAATTATTCCTCATTTTTTTAAATAATAATGTCCGTACTCCTAGTGGTGCTATTTATGACGGCCGATTATCTGCACGAGGGATATAGGCCCTAGGGGGGAGTGCTCTCAGTGGGATTTTTCTGAGGGAACCTAACCCGTATTTACGCAAAGTTTCTCATGGTTCGAAGAAAACCACGAAAACTCCGAACGGTCAGGCCGACTAGCGCGATTGGGTTCGAACTCAGCACCTCCCGCCTACCAGTTTCGGCAACAGTGCCTCTCAGCCACTGGTGGTACCCGTACTCCCAGAAAACATGTTTTATCCGTGAATTCTTCCCAAAAGTCTGAAAAAGACGAAGAAATTCCGTTCATTCCTAGCACGCATGCGCTCTATTAATACTAAAATCCGAATTTATTTTTTAAATGAAAAAACAAAAGTTCTATGCATTAAGATTTCTAACTTAATTAAAAAAGAAACTAGTCGGATGTACCAATCCCAAAACTTTCTTCTATCTCATATATGTTAATACTTCAAAATTCGCTATCACACTGCCAAAATTAAATGGCAATCTATGCATCTCATCAGGATTCTAAAGATATGAAATTCCGTGCATGAGTTCTTGAGATATGACTATCGCTGAAATCGTCTAAATCCAGCAAAATGCTGCCTAGCAACGCCACCTATTGGGTGATTTATACCAAAGCCTAATCAGCAACAATTTATGTCAACGTCTGACTGAATCTGAAGTTTGGAGAAAATCCGTGCATTAGTTTTTGAGATAGAGCTATAGCGAAAATCGTGAAAATTCCTGCATAGCAGCGCCACCTATTGGGTGATTAATACCAAAACCTAATTAACAACTTGTGTCAACATACAACTAAATCTGAAGTTAGATGAAAATTCGTCCATTAGTTCTATAGATAGAGCTATTGAGGCAATCGTGAAAAAGGCAGCACAGAAGCGCCACCTGTTGGGCGATTTACACCAACACATAATCAGTAGCAAGTCATATCAAGGACTAACTGAATCTGAAGTTTGATGAAAATCCGTGCGTTAGTTCTTAAGATAGAGCTATTGGGGATATCATGTGAATCCTGCAAAATTCAGCATAACAGCGCCACCTGGTGGGCGATTTACACCAAAACGTAATAAGCATCAATTCATATAAAGGACTAACTAAATCTGAAGTTTGATCAAAATCCGTGCATTAGTTTGTGAGATAGAGCTATTGTGAAAATCGTGAAAAATGCAGCACAGAAGCGCCACCTGTTGGGCGATTTACACCAACACATAATCAGTAGCAAGCAGTGGCGTGGCGTGAAAATTTTCGGTGGTCATCGCAATTATTTAAGTTTGTGGTGAAAAATTATTAACTCTAAAATTCAATGGTTGAATGTTCAAAAAAGAAACTTTAAATCTTACCTTCACTTATACATGAACTCCAAATGTTCTGCTAAAACTGGATCGTAGAGTTTTAAAAGCTTATTAAGAGTTTTAAAATATTGCTTGGTCATCGCCGCATCCAGCGATGACCGGACGCCACGCCACTGGTAGCAAGTAATATCAAGGACTAACTGAATCTGAGGTTTGATGAAAATCCGTGCTTTAGTTCTTAAGATAGAGCTATTGGGGAAATCGTGTAAATCCTGAAAAATTCATCATAACAGCGCCACCTGTTGGGCGATTTACACCAAAACGTAATCAGCATCAATTCATATAAAGGACTAACTAAATTTGAAGTTTGATCAAAATCCGTGCATTAGTTCGTGAGATAGAGCTATTGCGAAAATCGTGAAAAATGCAGCATAGCAGCGCCACCTGTTGAGCGATGTACACCAAAAACTAATCAGCATCAATTTGTATTAGGGACTCACTGAATATAAATTTTTATTAAATTCCGTGCATTAGTTCTTGAGATAGAGCGCCCACAAAATTTATGTCACATACACACAGACAGACAGACAGACTCACAGAGTCACAGACAGACATTTTGTAAAAACATGTTTTTTGGAATCTCTGACCCCTAAAACGTCTAAATCCGTCGAAAACCGGAATTCGAAAATTTTCATGAATCCAATACTTTCTTCTTGTAAAGGTAGAAGAAAGTAAAAAGTTTTAGAATTTAAAAATGAATAGCAATAACTTTTCTCATTCATTCAAAAATACTGACAATTTATTTTTTTAAAGTTGAATAAGGGGCCATCCACAAATGATGTCACGCTTGGAGGGGGGGGGGGTAGGGGTTCATGAAATTATGACAGTTTGTTACAAGGGAGTGGGAGGGGGTAAGAAGAAGTGTGACATCACACATTTTGGTTAAAATAAAAGCATTAAAAATCAGCAGATTAAATTTTAAAGTAATTTTGAAATTAAAGTATTTTGTGTTCATACAGTAAAGATAACATTTAAAGCCAAATATATTAAATTCCATTTCAAATTCCAAAATACTATTGTTTTTAATTGTTTTCATATTAATATTTGATTACCATTGTATATTAATTATGTTTTTTGTTGTAAATCTTAATCTTATTTCATAAAAAATAAGTACCGTAATTTCGGGTGTATAGCCCGCAGATCAAACAATTCAGTTTGGACCCAGAAATTTTATTCAGTATTTAAAGACCAATATTTACTGTGATCTAAAAAGTTACATTTTATTTTTAAAAATTTCTGGGTCGAAACACGATTGTTTGATCCGCGGGCTATACACCGGAAATTACGGTACACGAATCATTTTTATTATTATGCTCACAAATGTCATTAAAACACATAGTTAAAAGTTTCAAAATAGAATTTGAAATATGATCTATAACATAGTACTTTGTTTTTGAACTGCAAGTATATGTTTATGTAATATAGCTTGACATGTGACAAGAGGGGGGTAGGGGGTACGGTGAAGTGTGACACTTTGTGACAAAAGGGGGGAGGGGGGTCAAAAATATTGAAAAAAAGTGTGACATTATATATGGATGACCCCTAATTTGAATAAAGTTAAATAAGGTTGAATTTATAAAGTTGTTTATAAAAAAAATATTCGCATTTAAAATATATTTTAAATGAACATATTTAAAAGATATGAAATTAATGTAAATGAAATAGTTCAGCCTTTGTTTTCGGCTTATATTCCATAACTAAATTAAAACTTTACCAATCACTAAATAAAATAATAAAATATAAATAAAACACAAATTTAAGGCAGGTAATCGAACCACGCTTAACCCTTTTAGACCGGGAGATTTTTAGGTAGAAATTTAAAGTTTGGGTGGTTTCCCTCCTTACCGATAGGACCGTATTCGATTGAAAAAAAAATATTTAAAAAAAATACCCCATGTCAGGTCATGCCAAGAGAGGATCCACACAATTGTGTGGGTTCGGGCTTAATGCAGCCGTTTTTTATCTGTATCTACACAATTGTGTAGTTTGGGGTTACGTGTGCAAATATCTAAAAATAAAAGTTTAAGCAAAAAAAGTTGTTGTTTATTGAGATAATTTTCATCAGCCACAATGAAAATGTTTGAAACAATTTTTGTTTTTGGACAGACCACTACAATTTCATTTTCTGAGATGTGCTCAATGCTCGCACCCCTCTTAAGAGCCGTTGACAAATGGTATGCCCTTCAGGGGCGCGCCGACCCAGTGTGCAAAGTGTGCACCGCACACAGGCGCCAGAATACTAAAGGCGCCAAATATTTTAGGCGAAGCTGAAATATTTGAAATTTTTTTATTTAATTTAAATTTATTAAACTCGAAAGTGGTTCATTTCTGATACATTTCTGAATTTATTTTAATTTTAAAAATATATAAAATTTGCAGATGTTTTTCAGCGGCGTAGCTTTAGGAGAGATTGGGGGGGGGGGGGGGGGGGGGAAGTCTCAAGCCGAAAGGCGCCAAGGTGTCGAAAGCTAAGTTGAATGTTAACGGCCGAAGGGCGCCACACAAGTTTTAACGGCGCCTTCAAGCGACTGAAATACATTTAAAAAAAGAAGCTAGAAACTTTACAAATTCGGAAAGGAAACCGCGAATGCCGTGTTTGGCATCCCTGCTCTAGATCAGGCTTTTCCAACCTTTCCGAAAACAGGATGCGCATTGCAGCTTGTGGCAAATATGGATGGACTCCATTATTCAAATGATTGAAAATATGTAATACTTGTATCTTATTGTAGTATTGGTAGCGATAGACATAATGACGATCAGGGCTTAATTTCTAACAAAAAAGTACCGGAGCCCTAGTATTTTGCGGTACCGCTACTAACAACCGTACCGTTTCCCCTCCCCCCCCCCCCCTGTCACTCCAATCTGCATATTTATATATCGTACATTATTTGCAAAATTTAAAGCATTTTTTTTATTTAGCAAAATAAAACTAGTATGTTGTGGCCATCACAAAACTTTCTTCTATCTCATACATGTCAATGCTTCAAAATTCGCTATCACAGTGCCAAATTAAATGGCAATCTGTGCTCATCATGAGAATTCTAAAAAGATGAAATTCCGTGCAGGTCGAAGGTGTCGCTGAAATCGTGTAAATCCAGCAAAATGCAGCAATGCAGCGCCACCTATTGGGTTATTTACACCCAAACCTAATTATCATCAACTTATGTCAACGTCTAACTGAATATGAAGTTTGAGGAAAATTCGTGCATTAGTTCTTGAGATAGAGCTATTGCGCAAATCATGAAAAATGCAGCATAGCAGCGCCACCTGTTGAGCGATTTACACCAACACGTAGTCAGCATCATTTCATATCAAAGAGTAACTGAATCTGAAGTTTGATGAAAATGTGTCCATTCGTTCTTGAGATAGAGCCGAGGATAGAGCTATTGCAGAAATCGTGTAAATCCTGCAAAATGCAGCCTAGCAGCGCCACCTGTTGGGCTATTTACACCAAAACGTAAACAGCATCCATTTATGTCAAAGACTAACGGAACCTGAAGTTTTATGAAAATCCGTGCATTAGTTCTTGAGATACAGCTATTGCGGAAATCGGGAAAATGCAGCATAGCAGCGCCACCTGTTGAGCGATTTACACCAAAAACTAATCAGCACCAATTTTCATCAGGGACAGAGTTGGACAGTATCGAAAATACATGTATTTGAAATACATTTTCAAAATACATTTGTATTTTGTATTTTAAACGGACTAAAGGAAAGTATTTTGGTAATGTATTTTGAAATGATTTTTCCAAGTATTTTGTATTTTAAAAATACTCAAAATACATTTCTGTCGATTTCAAGCTGCTTTTTTAAAACCGCAAAATCTAAGATTCACAAAAGCAAAATACGTGCGTGACTGTTTTGTTTCGTCTTAGGATTATAATGAATGCATCTGCTCTGCTGAAGTATTTTTGCTGAATGATTACAAAGCGTTCTAGTTTTTATAGTTCTAACGTTGCTATGAGAATGAAAAACTACTGTGTGATAAACAGGAAGAATCATTTAGAGTTTTGCTGTGTATTCTATTTTTTAAATACCATAGAAATATACTGCAGTTAGTTATTTAGGAGACTCACGAAAGAATGACTCAGCACCCGCTGGTAATGTATCAAGTGAATTAATTATTTGGGATAATACAGTTGCGCTGTATTAGGCGGGAATTTTTAAAAAAATAATTTCTGTTGATAATGTTGTTACAAAGTTAACGCATTATGCATGTGTAAAACAAGGTCTACTTTTATAAGTGGAACTTTTCAAGCCACAACTAACTTTAAAACTCATTTAAAGGTAAGATTTTTGGTTTTATAACGGTTATGCATTGATTGAAACATTATTTTTTATAGCTCCTTTGTATTCATTGTATTAATGTTCAGGTATAATTTACCCCACTCGTGATATTTATTAAATGGAGAATGAATTTTATTACATAAATATAGTTCTATTTATTGATATATTTATTATTACAAATACAGTATGTATATGTTTAAATACAGTTTTACAATATAAATGAATGAGATATTCAATACGTTATGAAAATTTAAAGTCATTTTAATAAAATCACTTATTCAAGATTGATGAAACTTTAAGACAGACCACGACGAAGAGCGATGCATTGATTACAGGCACTTTTAATTTATTAAACTCTAAAAGATCATTACTAAAGCTCACTACTAAAAGAAAAAAAAAATAAGAAAAAACATTATTTGGTGTCATTTCCGCATATTATGATATTCCTAGGTCTTAAACAAAAACATTTAGCATGTTGTTTATTTTATATTTCTCTTTAAATTATTTCTTATTTTTTATTCATGTGAAGCACTCATATATGAGTTGCAGTGATCGAGGCATTAATGAATTATCAATATATATATATATATATATATATATATATATATACAGACTTCCAACAAAGGGGGTTATGCAATTCTTGTATATCCATGCATAACTCTTGAACTGACGCTACGATTTTCAATCTCGCTCACTCTTCTTCTACTTTTTTTTGGGGGGGAAAGGGTTTAGTTTGAAGGTGACAACGTTTCGATTTCAACAGGACAATACTATACACCTTTTTTTGGTTTTATAAGCATTAACTTTCGTAAAAATGAAGCTATCATCACGAAATTTTAATATATCATCCATCGTGTACTGCACGTCAAAATGAGCGATATTAAATAGCTAAGGGAATTAAGTAAAATGAACGTTCTGCACCAAGTAAGTAACCAGATTTTACCCGAACGCACATCAACCAGAGATGCCGTTTGGGTCAGGTGGAAGCTCATTCTTTCATTGTGGGTCGGGTTCGAGTTGGTTTGACCCTAATTCGAGTTCTGGTCTGTTCTAGTTGACACTTGCGGGATGGGTTTGAAACAGTGCTGAAATCGTAAGAATAAAGTCACGGTTTCCTGCGGATTCAGTTCCAGCTGAAAAAATTGCACTTTTAAAATCCTTAATAAGAGTTGTCGGGAGGGGGGGGGGGGGGGGAATCTATGTTCTTAATATCCTCATCTGAGCAGTCTCTCTTAGGCTGTGAAAACAGAGGTAGGCGCTGTAACTTTATTGATTAAACAGAGAGTGTACAGAGCTTCTTAAAAATAATCCAGGTGGTATATGGCGTATATCTCCGTATATCCTCCACTACATCGCTGGTTTGTTAACCTATTTTAAAAATAAACTTCACTATATTGTTTAAAATGAAAAAAAACTATTATTTTGTCTAACTGTTACTACGCAAACATACACGGCCCGAAATAACAGGTCTCGGCCCGAGACCAACCCGTAGAAAAATCTTTTTAGCCCGTCCCGTCCTGTACAAAAAAAAAAATAAATAAATAAATAAATATTGGCACAGCCTGGTATAAAAACTAAAAGTTCGGCCCGATCCCAGCTCGTACAAAACCTTGATTAACCCGGTCCAACTGAATTTCAACAAAATATTGATTTTTACGCCAATATGGTTAAAAATCGTCTCGTATGAGGAATTCTGACAAAAAATACTTATTTTAGCTTTTTTTCATGTTTATACTTTTCATTTTTAAGAAAACATGCTGGACTGCGATATTTATCTTTTAAATATATCTGTATTTGTATGGAAAAATCTTAGTTATCATTTAAAATCTAATCCACATTCTAATCCACATTCCATGGTGTGGAGACTTAAATATATAAAAAATGCTATAGCATAAAATCTTCCAAGACGGAATCGACAGGAAAGGAGAATATCCGTTATAGACAGGTTTCGTTCTTAGCAGGTACATAGTTTGTTGTAAATGCATTCTTTTCGCGTGTTATTATATTCATTTTGCATGGATCAACACATTTTTCAGTTTTACACATGATTCGTCTTAGGCAGGTTCTTTTTCACAGTTTCTTTTTCTGTGCTTTAACTTCATTGCCTAGAGATACTATATGTACTATTCTTTAAAAATAATAAATTTAGCAATTTAATTGTAGAATAATGGCGATTTTTAAAAATATACATTTTGTGCAAAAACTGTTGGGCTGTGCCAGATTTTACTGATTTTTGCATAGGCCAGACCGGGAAGGGACGGGCCAAACATTTTCATACGTGTTGGGTCGGGACCGAGCTTGAAAATTTTGGACAGTGCAGACCTCTATGAAGAATGAAGTTCAGAATCTTGATTATCCCCACCAGTTCTTTTTTATTGTAAATTTTGCCATATTTTATCAGGACGTTTTCTTGATCCAATTAGGCCAAATTTTCTGTTATGAAAAACCGATGATAAAAAAATTAAAAATTCTGTATAAGATGCTCATCCCCAAGGGACTAATCCTCGATTCAGCCCGTAAAAAAAGAAGTCAGGCCCGGACCGGAAAGAATGATGTCGAGGTCCTGACCAGCCCAAGCCTTCAGAAAAACATAAAACCCGTGCCTGACCCGGAAAGAGTGAAATCCAGGTCCGGCTCGATCAGAGTGTTCTGAATGAAAATTGGCCTGCCAGGCACGGCCGGTGCAGACCTGTAACCTTATGCCCAAACTTTTAAAATTTTAAATGTATTTTGTATTTTCAATGTATTTTGAAAATACATGTATTTTGTATTTGGATATTTTAAAATTCGAAAAGTATTTTGTATTTTGTATTTTAGGTTCTAAAACTAATGTATTTTGTATTTTGTATCGAAAATGACTTTTCGATGTATTTTGCCCAACTCTGATCAGGGACTACCTGAATATAAATTTTTATTAAATTCCGTGCTTTAGTTCTTGAGCTAGAGCGCCCACAAAATATGTGTCACACACAGACAGACTCACAGACAGACATTTTGTAAAAACATGTTTTTCGGGTTCTCTGACCCCTAAAACGTGTAAATCCGTCGAAAACCGGAATTCGAAAATTTTCATGAATCCAATACTTTCCTCTTGTAAAGATAGAAGAAAGTAAAAATTAAATAATATCTATCAGCATATACTTAGCTGTCAACTATTCCACTTTCTAGTTATCACTCCTTTTAAATAGTAATCTTTGCCTAATTTTAATGTTAATTAATTGCAGAATTCTTCGATTAAATATGGTAAGGATTATGATTCGGAAATAGTGTTAACACAAAAAAGGATAGTTTGCAGATACGCATTTTCAAGAAAAAAAATAAAATGAAATTTACCGAAATTAATATTTATTTGCTGAAAAATGGACTAATGTTTTTCAATTTCCTATAAAAGGTGCATATCTTAAACTATAATCGATTCCTTCTGATTAGCAGTAGCAATCTTTTGTGGTGAGTCCCTGAAAATCAGATTAGATTAAAAATTTGACACAGTTATCGGAAAGATTCGGTGCTTTTATACAAAAAAGGGGAAACACTGCTTGATTGCTTTCTATCAGAATAACTATACATGGAAAGTATATCTACTTACAAATGAAATTGACTTTGTAAATCTGCAGAGCAGAACCTTAGCATGGGCAATGTTCATGATACAAAATAAATAGAAAAACCACTAACATATCTTTTATACTCGTACGCAATAGAAGACAAAAATCCTCAAACTGATGCTCGTTGGCTAAAAACAGAAAATATTCTTTTCAGGTTAGATATGATATCTAAATATTAGAAAAAAAAGCCAATAAAAAATTACCCTACTGTCACAAAAGAAAATCGAACTGAAAGCAAATTCATCGTTCAGTCTCTTGAGTGGCGCCGTATCAACACGTCGCCGACATAAATATGAATGTAATTAATTTGAAATAGAAAAACATGATTTCTGTTTTCCCTTCATTTTGATCAAAATAGCATTAAAATGATTTGAAATAGAATATAACACGTAATTTTGAAGGAGGAAAGGTTTTTTTTTCCCCCTATACATGAATAAACGCAATTTTGAATGTAATTGTATTGCACAATGATAAAGCAACATAAGCCCAAGGTTATGCACGGTTCCCATGTAAATTACCGAAAAAAGCACAAATTAATCGGCTACATATAATTGAAACAATAAATAAGTAAAACAGGATATAATTTAAAATGCAATGCTTAAAAAAAAAATTAAAAGCGCCATTCGATTCCAAACCAATTTAATAGTCACGCCTATCATTTTATGCTTTTACGCATAAAAACGAGCCCATGAATATGTAAGAAAGCTTCATGTTGTTCAGGAGGTAAAAATATTTTTTAGAACAACTTCAAACTGAATTACGTTTCATGGAAATTTCAATTGTATTTATTAGATTTGCTTTGAACAAAGAATAATCGGTCAAGTGCGAGTTTCACTCGTGTACAAAAAGTTCCGTACAATAAATTTAAGCGTTGACTTTGTAAAAAACTTGCCATTGTTCTATTAAATATTTATCAATAATTGAATTCAATTGGAATGAAAAAGGGTGACTATTTATCGTTATGATTCGCCTTACCTAAAACAAAGACCTTGCACAAAGTTTAAAGTTGACATTGTGACAAATGCGCCTTGAAAGGATGTTGCAAAGTTGCATCGCCGCCTTGATCTGTGCTGCCTTTATCTAGAATGGTTATTAATTAATATCTGCTAATTATCCAATATCCTTTTTGAAAATTATTATCAGCAATCCTTGGATGATTTCGTGACGATGAGTACCTCGAACTCCCCCTAATTTCCTCACTGAGCGACCGCAAAGTAAAGTTTATGTATAACGGATAAGTGCGATTTTCTGAAAAACTATATGACCTAGGACAGGGTTGGCGAACCTATGGCACGCGTGCTAGAGTTGGCACGTAAGACAATTTTTCTGGCACGCGAAAAAATAAATTTTATAATTATTATACAGATGAAATTTAATTTCTATTATAATGAATAAAATTTTGTTTCATACGGACAGACTATCACAAATAAGGCAATTATTTTTGCATGAAAACAATTTTCCTTTCTTGCGATGTTATGCAGCGTTTGCGACATGTATTTTGCCCTTCTGTATGATTTTTATAATGCTGTATTTTTCAAATTAATTTTTTTAGACGGTCCCTTCAGTAAGATGGCAAATGGATCCAATTTATAAAACTATCAAAATATGAATCAGGTATAAAGCATTCTCCATCGAACATACAACAGTAAAAATCTCAACAATAATTTATTGATACAATGCTTAATGCAACTTGGATAATCATAACTAGATGCATAAATAATAAGGTCAAAAATTTCTAAAATAAAATTTCGTATTTTTATTTCCTTATCATAGTGAAAATTATTACATAAATGAATCATATTTACGAATTAAAATTTTAATTTAATGGTTTATTCAAATATGCAGGGAAATAGCATCTGATTTTTTAACTAGTGTTTTGTATAAACATCGTACTTTGCAAAATTATTTCATGTCAAAATGTGGCACGTTACACCATTGATAGATACTGTTGGTGAATTTTTGGCACGCGCACGTAAAAAGGTTCGCCGATCCTGACCTAGGATAATGCTGCTTACTTGCTTAATGACAAAATTATTTTGCGTTTGCGTATTCGGGATAGAACATAATACAGTGAAACCTCTCTGTAAGGGCTACATACCGTTCCATCGAAAATTGGCCCTTATGAGGGGTGGTCCTTGAATAGGGGTGACAAAAAAACAACAACTAAAATAAGGAAATCACAACCTATGTAGGTGAAAAAACTGTTTATTAACGTTTTAAAACTCTCTATATATGATTGAAAACATTTTCTATTGAATTTTGTTTACTTTTCCTGATTTTTTCACAGACAATTTTGGTTTCTCGTGATTTTTTTACTTTATGGAACAAATTACTTAAATTTGCATAATTTATTAATGCCTTAGAATGAGATATTAGTTCATTTATTTATGCTAGCGTTTTTACACACAAGTGCAAAAATTGTGCTTCAATATGCATTCACAGTTTTAGTAAATGTGGAATCAGTTTTTCCAGATAACCTGTTATCCTTTGTGGGCCCATAACAAAGGGTCAAGTTTTCCCTCCAACCCAACCCCTACAGGTTGAAAGGTCTAACAAAGTGTGAGGGACGCATGTTTGTCGTCCTTCATTGTGTTTCTAAATCCTCCCCATCTCCCCCTGCCTTCTTTGTTGCAAGTGCAGTTGTCTGCTGAACTCTTACCTTTTGGTTCAGAAATTCAATACACCTGTTTAAGATTTGAGGCACATGTGAAAAAAATGGCCTTTATGAGGGGTAGGTGCGGCCCCTAATAGAAGTAAATTTAGCATTATGTCTATGGGAAAAATTTTCGTTCCTAAAAATATTGGCCCTTAATAGAGGTGGCCTTTGAATAGGGGTGGCCTTTAAAAGAAGTTTCACTGTATTAATTTTCAGCAACAACAACAACAACAAAAAAATTATAATTGAAATCAAAAAGATAAAAAAATCCGAAAAAGAAGGAAGGGTTAAGCATGTGACAAGATAAAGATACGTTTTGACAATTATTATATAAGCAGCATAGCGGTTCTATATTTGCTAATATAAAACCAATCGTTCTAGGACGGGGGAAACATTTAAAAATGCACCCCTAATTATGATGTACGTGTGGTAATTGTTTAAATCGCATCTTACAATAAAAAAATTATAATTCGCTCCGTAATTAGAGAAAATATTTTTCTACCTTTATGTATATTTACCGTATTACGAGCACACCTTTCCTTGTGTCATGGTGCTACCATTAATTATTTGAAAACATTTATATTTCTTAATTAAAGTTTGTTTGAACTGCTTTAAGTACAAATATAAATAAAGACAAACGCTTAAAAATTCGGGGAGAGATGGTAAAAGCTAATTTCTTAGGAGGTATGCCATTGTGGTGGGAGGTAGCAAGCAGCTGAAGCACCCATTTTTTAGGGATGTCCGTTATTTACATAGCTGTCAACATTCCTTATTTTTAAAGTCAAACAAAAATATTTTGAACAAGAAATTTAATTTATTAAATAAAATAAAAAAGAACCCCATTGAAACAAGGCACATTTCATTAAACAAAATTTCAGGTTCAAAATTTGTTTATTTGACCTGGAGAAAACCCCAGAAGGTTGGCTTGGCAGGTATGTATTTATAGTTATTGAATTTTTTTTTTTTTTTTGGGGGGGGGGGGGGTGGGGGGTAGGGAGGAGGGGTTTGGGTATATGGGGCGCTAAGTGAAGTTCTGCACACAGGCGCCGGATACTTCTGGCACGCCCCTGATGCCCTTCACTCCGTTTGGATTGTGCCTGATCCTTCAAATTTCTTTTTTTAGTTTTCCAGCAGCGGTATTTTGTTGAAATACCGATCGAAGTACATAAACTGGGTCTGAACCAGAGTAAGGACTACAGCAGGTCCTAAGCCCAGATCCTTGTGGACTAGGTCTGTACTTTCCCACTGGTAAACTACAAAATTTAAAACTATCCCAGGTGATACTGTTACAACAGAGTGTGGTTTGTTTTTTATATACTGCTTTATGAAACACGTCCTAAAAAAAGGGAATCGTCTGCTCATCTGTGGAAAAATTTCCCTGATCTCCTGGTAAATTCAAGCAAACACTACGGAATCTGTCGAACATTTGCTGAACTTTCCATAATGTATTATTTATTCCTTGTGGCTTACTTGCTGTGTCAACAAAATGGAATGAATTTATCAAACTTAAAAACCTATCTCGTGATATGCATATAACTCAGATAAAACTTATAAATCATATATGACATCTATAACTCAAAGCAGAAACATACCGTTCGTTACATGTGCATATTATATATCTAATACTATCAATTTTAAATAGAAATCATGAATAGTACAAACCTATTTAAAATTAATCCGGTTTAAAAATGTAATTAATAAAAAATAAATTGCTAAAAACATAAGTTTTAAAAAAATCATTTAAAAATAAAAATTTTATATATTAGCAATTGCACCCATTTTGGAAACGGTAAAACCCGGACCCGCACAATTGTATGGGTCATTTGTTTTTCAACATTTGTAAAGTCTAATTAAATTTATCAAAGACAAAATCAATTAAAATCATGAATAAAGTATATGAAAAGAAAAATTAAATCTAAGCAAACATTAAAAATCATATTTAAAATAAATTACGACAGTACATACTTTTTGTCTATTGCTGTCAGATGATATAGTCTTTTTAAAAGCAGAAAATCAAACCCTGTAATCTCACAAAAACAGGAAATACTCATTCTCTTTTACTTTAGTATCACCCCCACAAATATGTGGGTTAGGGCTTAAAGGGTTAAACCACTGAAATTATCAGAATAAAAAAGGCTAGCGATCTTTCTTCGATTGCTAAATTCTGGCACGTGCACAATACGAAATTATCGCTGTTAAGAAATTTCAAAATTTTATTTTAATACACTAGGGGGCTCTGCCCCCTACGAACTACGCTCGCCAACCCCGTTCAGGCACACCAAAATCCAAAAAGCACGCTAATTGCACGCATTTGATCGGCTTTAAAAATATTGAATTAAAATTTAAAAAAAACAATAGCGATCTCTCTGTAAACGGGTTTCCATTCGTTTTTCTTGGATTGGGGATTTTTAAGACCAAATCTGTTGCTGTTAAGAGATACAATAGCTGTTTTCGTATTTAATTAAACACATTAGTTATTTGAAAATAAGCTAATGTAAAATGAATTAAGTAAACAGTGTCATTGTCTCCCGGTATTTTTTAGCAGCGCTATAAGATAGTTCTTTTAAATAATTCATTTTAAATGTATCGTTTCAAATCTGACGTAATTTACACCAATCTTTTATTTCTCTTATTAATATTCACGTAAAAATACTTTTGTTGTTAGAAGGAAATATTATTTGCGCTGTCTTCGAATTCACGATAATAGTTGAAAAGATTATCTCAAAATATCTCGCGCAAATATATTTTTCAATTTAAATTGTTTTACCATATTTTTGGGGCATTTTAAATATGACGTAAAATTCAAGTGTAAATATGGTTCTTATGACGTAATTTTCCTGCTTTTAACATGTAATCATTTAATTCTAATTTTAAAGTTTTTTTTCTGTTTGTAATAGTCACGTGTAAATAAATTTTTAATTTGAAGAAATATTTGATATGATAATTTGTTTCGCTGTTTATACAATTGGCAACAGTTTAAATTAATGACATTTTCTAAAATTTGTAAGAAACATCTCTCGAAATGCTGAAAATTTGAATTAAAAATAGAAATAAAACCTCAAAAAATGCGTCAAATAAGAAAAATAAATGCAATCTGCGCATTGGGAACTTATAATGTATAAAATGATCTAAAAATGATTAAATTCTCATGCATAGTTTTTGCTCAAATAAAACTTTTTTAATGGAATGACTTTGTCCAACTTTAGCATTAAATATCTCTTAAAATAATTCTTCGATTTGAAAACTGTCTGCATCAGCGTGTTTATCAAACATTTTTCTATAATACCACCGATTTTCATATTTTTGTATGCAACAGTTTTCTTAATATTAACGATGAAAGGCCATGCTTAAGCATTCAAATTGGATGCGGATCAACCCGGAATATCTACGCAGATGTTCATTGGTCCATTTCCAAATCAAAACTTTTTTATATATATAGAAGGATAATACCTATTTTTCATATAAAAATGATTGTTGGTATTTTTAGTGTAAGAAGTAAAATATATATATATTAAATGGAAAATATCTATACTAGCTTTTAACTAAAAAAGATATATGTACAGTTAACTCTCCCTGTGCGACCACCTCCATTAAACGACCACCTCCTTGAACGACCATTTTTTCATGGAACGAAATTTATTTCCATAGGCTCAATACTAATTTCATCTCCATTCAGAGAACATCCCAGTTGAACTCCCTCCATGAGCGACCCATTTCTTTGAAGAAATTGAAACAAATTCCATTTTTTCCTGGCCGCTTGAAGAAGGGTTTATAAGAAAACCAATAACTCCGGAGAGCGCATCAAACTTCTAAACTAAGTTCAGAATTTATTTTATTGCGGTAACTTTTAAGTGTTTTAACCCCTTTGTGCCTTTTTAAGCAATGAATTTAACTCTGATGACAAATTAAGGATGACGGTCAATAAACTCCCCTTCCCTATTCTGTCAGGAAACTCTCAAAGAAACAGATAAATTAATGAAATCGTCTTTTTTTTTTTCCTTCGCGTCCAAAAAAAAAAAAAAAAAAAATTACATTTATTTACTGAACTTTGAAAGGACTTGGAAATAAAATTTATAAAAGATAAAACCGTAAAATCAAAGCAAACGTCAATGCATTCATTTTTTAAACTGTGCAGTAATTAATTTGTGTAATTAATTTTTATTTTGATACTTAAATTTTCATAGTTTTTCCTAATGTGAAAAATAAATTTTAGGAACATTAATTGTTACCTTTTTTCCAAACATGACCTCCATTAAGCGACCACCTCTCGGAGCGGCCAATTTTTATTGGAACGAAACGTTGTCGCTTTAGGGAGGTTTTACTGTATATATATGGTTTTTACCTATATTCTGTAACCCGTGAAGGCCGGGTTGGAACTCCTTGTTATAGTAAAATCTGATTGTCTGTTTGTATTTCACAACTCTTCCTTCCAGAATATGGAACGCTGCGGGGTAAAATTAACACCAGCTATACGCATGGATCTCAGGATATCACATAAGATCTTAAATTTTTAAAAATTGAATAAATATGACAAAAAAAACAAGGAAGAATTCTAAAGACGTTTAAAAAACGTTACATTACAACAATATTAAATATCCAACAACTTTCCAGTGTTTGATACTTTTTTATCATAACTTATTGGTTCGTAAATGTAGCATTTATTTTAAATTTACTAAATGAAAAATGAGTTTAAAGTAAAAGAATCACCAACGCTTCAATGATTTCTAAATAAACGTTTTATTTTGTTTCATTACTAAATGCTGAAACATAAATAAACAATTAAATTTTAAAAATCAAAAATCCCGACTGCGTAAAAAGCGAACTAATTAATTATTTCTCATCAGTGTGAAACTTTTTTTTTTTCAATTCCTACTATTAGCTCACACTCTCGATATATATATCTTGTTCAAATTTTCAATCGTTAATAAAATACTTATTATTCATCCGATCAAGCTCAAATAATTTTTTTAGACTTGTAGTGGATGACACTTGATGTTAATCCAGTTTTTTTCGAATATTAATTCATTAATTTTAAATGAATTAATTTTCAATAATCGAGAGAGTCTTGATCAAGGTATTTTAAGATCGGGAGAGCCCTATTCTTGATCAAGGTATTTTAAGCTCGACTCAAAAGGAAAGAAGAATGGGAGAAAAAAATATTCTCTTATTGATCTAAGTAGGAATTGACTTAAAATATTTATTTTATATTACTTGTTTATATTACTTACCTATTTTTTTTATTTACTTGTATTGATGACTTTTAAGTTGTGTTTAACTGTTAGTTCCTATCTATAAACACTGTTTTGATGAGGTCTATAGATGTCTATGATGGTTAGACTTGCAGTAAAGCTAGAGATCCACAATACATACACAACTTCCAGGTTGTATAATATTTTAACGGAGCTTTTGACTGTAAAATAGTCAATGAAACATCGTCTTCATTTTGAAAGACCTATCCAATGATATGCCACTCAATAGGGTGCGTAAATTTTTTTTTCGTCTATACCACCATTTTGTATTTTACGGCCGCCATTTTGAATTTATAAAAATAAAACCTAGCCTATAACCATCGGGCCGTTAAGACGAATTGATAGAGACCTCATTCATTAAAATCCATTCAGCCGTTGGGATGTTTCGAGGGTATAAAGAAATCCACATACACAGATACGCGTGAAACACATAACCCTTCTTTTCAGTCCGGTAACGAGGTGATACTAAAGCATGTATAGGCATATACTATCATTAGTACATGGAGATAACAACAAAAATAATTGTTAAGAAAAAAGAAAATCAATTTAAACTGGCCGGTACATTTAAGTCTCGTTAGTGTCAAAATGATTAAGAAATGTAATATAAACAATGTTCCTATTATTATTCTTTCCACATTTGCTAAAATTATTATTAAAAAATGAATGATTTTAATATTACTGATCGGTATGAAATATTATTTTCTAAACTTATTTAAAATGTAAGTGAATAGACTGGGATAGAACATGGATTTTTAAGCATGGTGTCTGAACATAGTACAGGGCATATGCTCAGATTATAAGTTTTGTTCTTGTGGGATTATAAAAATACTAGCTGTTTTACACGTTCTATGAACGGGTGTCCGTGAATTTAATTCTAAAACAAAAATTAAAAATAACTATTCGATTTAGTAAAATATTTTTCTACCATTGTGCCTTTTTTTAATGAAATTTAATTTATCATGTTACTATGGCAGCAGACGATAAAACAATATCTTTGGAATAAGGGAATAAATAGAATAAAAAAAAATTTTATGTTTGTGATAAAATGTGTTTCTTTATATTTAAAAATTTTTAATAATTAAGCGCTATAAAATAATCTCTAATTATTTGCATGTGAGGTAAAAGAATTATCCTAATACCCTCTGAAGCTTCTTATTATTGCAACGTGGAGTACGTAATATGTATATCTCTAATTATTTGCATGTGAGGTAAAAGAATTATCGTAATACCCGCTACAGCTTTTTAGTATTGCAGCGTGGCGTACTTAATATGCATTGCGTCTTGCAATAGAAAGGTAACTGTTGTGGTAAGAATTTTATTGTGAATTTTTAATTGTAGGCAGCTGCTAAAACGAAAAATATTTAATTTTGATAGGAAATTGCTGAAAAATTGGTGCTTTTTTATTAATTAAAAGTTAAATATAAATTATTTCGATTCCAGATTGCTTTAGTTGCCTCGGCCGTGTTTTAATACACATATACATAACATTTCACAATTATGGCTTCCAAACTGTGGATTTGTATAGCATTACAGGTACAGACAGACATACAGACAAATTTTCATATTTATAGATTAGATAGTTTTGATCTCCGCTCATTAGAAATAATGAAAAATCAATTAATAAACATAAATAACGAAAAATATCGGAATCAAAATGCCCATTTTTTATATATAAATAATTATTAATCAAAGCATTTATTTAACTTACCTGCATATATATGTCTCCAGTACCTCAACAAATCAACATTCTGACAATTTTCAGATCCAAAAATGAGATAGTCACCTTGGATTCATGAAAAACCAACCATATCTAATACTGTTTCCACAAGTGGTAAATAGTGAATTTAGACATGAGTGAAATAAGGAAAAAAAGGAATGCAACTTTCTACAATATCATAGCTAATTTCCAACCTTGCCGATGTCTATCGGAAGTAATTTCCGACAAGGATATTTTAGAAAGGGATTATATAGATATTCAAGGTTTCAAGGTTTGCCGTCAAGATATGACAGAGGATTATGCAATGTGTTAATAAATGCGTGAATTAACATCTTTATCTTTGTTCTACATTAACGAAAAAAAATATTTTATGCAGAAGATAGGAGTTTAAATGATAATAAGTATATTCACGAACTTTGTATGAATAAATATCACACAAATTATTACAAAAACAATTAGTTTCAAAATTTTATAAAGTTGCTTATTTCGGTTTTTAAAAAATTATAATTTGTGCAAATGTAAATGCCCTTTAATTTGACAGACATGATATTTATGTGGAAATGCACAATGTTTTTGCTCGATTATACGGGACGTGAAGTATTTCAAAATTAATCATATTGTTCACTTCGATTAAGGGCAAATATAAAGAGTTAATTTAACTATGTATGTCCCAAATTATAAATTAATAAAAGTTACAAATTCCAAAACATATTTTGTTTTAAATAGGCTCGAAGATTTCTGAAATCATTAAATAAATTTTAGAAAGATTTCGTTTATTACGCTGTAGAAAAGGACGGAAAATCATACGTGAAACATAGATTATGAAACACTTTCCAATACTTCCAGAATACTTTAAAAAAACTTCACCGTTCAGTAAGTGAAAGATTATGTCTAAGTTAACAATTTGAATAATATAAATTAAATTTAAAAAATCAAAAAACCCGACTGCGTAAAAAGCGAACTAATTAATTATTTCTCATCAATGTGAAACTATTTTTTATATTACTTACCTATTTTCTTTATTTACTTGTATTGATGACTTAAAAGTTGTGTTTAATTGTTAGTTCCCATCTATAAACACTGTTTTGATGAGGCCTGTAGATGTCTATGAAGGTTAGAGTTGCAATGAAGCTACAGGTCCTACCTACACAACTTCCAGGTTGTGTAATATTTAAACGGAGCTTCTGACTGTAAAATAGTCAATGAAACATCGCCTTCATTTTGAAAGACCTATCCAATGATATGCCACTCAATAGGGTACGTAAAAAATTTTTTTCGTCTTTACCGCCATTTTGCATTTTACGACCACCATTTTGAATTTATAAAAACAAAACCTAGCTTATAACCATCGGACGATTAAGAGAAATCGATAGAAACCTCATTCCTTAAAATCCATCCAGCCGTTGGGATGTTTCTAGGGTATAAAGAAATCCACATACCCAGACACACGTGAAACACATAACTCTTCTTGGCAGTCGGGTAAAAACGGACAAAACATTTGAAAACCCTATTCCAGGAATTACCATCGATAGCCGGAAAAATCCTGAACTCTTTTATGCAGCCCTACATGTGATATATTGATTTGTATGTACTATATTACATAGTACACAAAAATTTAGTTCAGTCAGAAATAGTATTACCAGGTGTTCCGCGTAAATCAGGGCGCCAATTTCTTTAGACACCATCAATTCGTTACAGTTTATTTCGCCATCTTCAATCGCAGATAATTCTGCCATTATATAAGTTGAAAACAATTACTTTAAAATATTGGTATGCAGAGCATTTGGAGCACCGATTTACACTGTGTACCAGGCAAGACTAGTAAGGAAACACATAGCACTTTTGAAAATTCACATACAGCAGCTTCTGTCAACAAACGGAAATGTTTTCGAGATCTTTTGTGCTGCCCTATATATAATCTATAGAATTTATACATACCAAATTATAGCCGAAAAATTAGTTAAACTTAAAAACGCGTACCATAACCGAAAACGCACTGCCAGCTATTATTGTTCATATTAGACAGTGCTGTAACCGAATTCTTTTGTGTGTCCCTGTAAAGGAAAGAATGAATGTTATTCATACGATATTCAATTGCAAGCATTTGTAGTGCATCTTAGTCATGTATATTAATTTCAATGTGTTTGAAATATTGTACCGTAATTAAAATGCACCGCAAACTATTTTCTTCCGTACACCGTAACGTAACGGAATTCTTTTGAAAGTCCCGGTTTTTTAAATGAACTACAAACATTACACACTTCGCTTTCAATACCGAACATGAACAATAAACCTCAATAATATACAGTGTGTCCGCTCTCAACGGTGTCCAATGGCTAATTCCTAAACCGATAGTCATAAACATATAGTTCCAATTACAAAAATGTTTTAAATCAGGTAAAGAAATATTTTAAAAGTGATTTGGGTCAATAAAAACATTTCTTAAAAAAATATACGAAATTTAAACTTTTTTTCGGTCCCCCTGTCCTAGAAGTTATATTTAGTAAAATTTTCCTTTTACTCTGACAAGTAAGACAAAAAAGTCCCATTATTCTACGGTTAAAATTGACCGAGTAATAGCTGGTTAAAGTTGGAACCTATTTTGTGACCCAAATTGGGGGGCATTCACATAACACTATCCATTTAATCCATTCATATAACACTAAAATTGAGCGAGTTACGAAACTTTAAAAATGCATGACTTATGCCACTTTTCTGCTCTGGAAACGAATGAGTTCGGCTTGGTTTTGAGGGGTCACATAGCAAGTGCTTAAAGTATTCGAAGATCTTATTTTATGTGTATCTGCGCTTTGAAAAAAATCGTACAGGTATTACGATTAAGTTAACATTTATTAAGTTTCAGATTGAATAAAATCGTATAATAACGTAGAATAGACTTTTTTTTTTTATTACTTGTCTGTGTAAAAGGAAAACATACCAAACATAACTTATAGGACGGGGTGGGCCGTATTTAAATTTCGTATTTTTTTAAGAAATGTTTTTATTGACCCAAGTCGCTTTTAAAATATTTCTTTACCTGATTTTAAACATTTTTTTAATTGGAACAATATGTCTATGACTAACGGTTTAGGAAATAGCCATTGGACATCGTTGAGAGTAGACACCGTGTATATCACTTGCATGGCAATCCGAGTCCATTTACACGAATTAGAGCACGGATAAACAGACAGACAGATTAAATTATACTGGAAAGTGTTAAAAAGACAAATGTTTCTTAATCTAGGAAAATATAATATAACCACGAACGAAAATATATAATAACCCCTTCCGAGCTGTTAACAATTCCAAAAAGCGTTCTTTATCATTAGAAGCTTCAGAAACCAATATATATTCAGAAACCATGACTAGTTTACAGTGTGCCATTTCATCAATAGTCACTCGTCTGTCTAACAGAACCATGTCACGAGCGCGTTCAATGGTGTCATCGTTTGTGGCCGTACACTGAAAAAAAAATGGGTACTCAAAATTGAGTAAAAAGTATTCAATTTTAAATATGGTGACATACTCAAAATAAAAATAGCAAATAAAGCTCAAAATAGCTCCTATCCAAACGTATACTCAAAATAGGGAAACACAGGGCGCGTCCAGAGGAGCCACCGGTTAGTGACCGGTGAGATCGGTTAGTCACCAAGGCGTTCAGTGCTGCTAACCGGGTCGCAACCAATGTCGTTCAGCGCAAGTAACCAAAGTGACCGGTGAGAGACCGAACTAACCGAAGAAAGTTCTTGGTTAGTTGGGTCACGTGATCGGTTACATGAAAGTTTATTTACATTTGCATCGTACATGATGAAACAATAATAAAAGAATAATTACGGCAACGTAATACAGATGGCGCCAATAGTAAATAACACCAGTGCCGTCCAGTAGGTCTGTCGACCGGTTAGAGACCGGTCACTTACCGTGACGTCACGTAACCAATCTCACCGGTGACTTTGGTGAGGTGTGCTGGACTCGCCCACATGTACTCATTTTTGATCCCATGGTTGTGTTCAAACATGAATCGTTATGTACTGCCCCCCCCCCCCCCTGAACCTACAAATGGACTTTACCCATGTGACGTCAGCTGCGGGTAAGCAGAAGAAAAACACCAATAGGCGTGAAGAACGTTTGAACACTGCTCCCCCTTCGTCCAATAAACAGTCTTTTTCGGAGAGTTTTTCCCCGCAGAGGCGTGGCTGTTGCCATTCGTGGGTAAAGTCCATTAAAGCAAAAATGTACTAACATTTATTTTACGCTCTAAATTATTAACAAGAAACGTTTAATTGATTATTTATTAAGAAAAATATGAAAATTATTAGCAAGATACCCAAATCTAATATTTTTTTAACAAGAGCTTTATTTGCGAGCACTTTTTAAATTATTTTAAAATACTGTACATAATTTAATATTTTAATCATCACGAACATCTCTTATGCCACCATAAATGAAATAAACCTATACAGGGTACAAAATTATCGTTTTGTTTGGGTTTGATAACATGTGATGTTTCAAAATTCAGAAAGTATATGTTCATTTTTGATCCAAAAATACTCAATTCGATATAAGTACATCGATTTAATCATTTTTGAGTACTTCATTTTTTTCAGTGTACACGGTCATCCGTCTCCTTTCCTCATGCGTGACCATTTTTGAATTTTTCAATCCATTCGTAGACACTCCGTTGCGGCAAGACTCTGTTCCCGTATTGTGCCGAAAGTCTTCGATGGATTGCGTGCCCCATTATACATTCCGACCACAAAAACCGGATCACAGCTTGTTGCTCCTCTTTGGTGTGCAAACCTCTAATGGAGCGCCCATGATCTATCTGCAACAAAAGGAAGATAAAGGAGGAATTACGATCAAACTTTCAAAGTATGGCCACAACAGCATAACAATGAAATAAACGAGGACAGAGGTCAGTATGAACAATGTAAGAAGAGTTATGTCAAAATTGTGGATAATTTTTGACTTACCATCTTAGTATAATATGCATAATTATATGTTTTGTCTAAATTTATATAAAACAATGTTTTAAATTGTATATTATATACTGTAATTAGTATTTTTACTAGGTTGAGCAAAAAGTTCTGGGAAATTTGTTAAAGTTGCGTTGTTATGCGCAAATTAACAACAAAAGTTACAAGGATTATTCTTCAAAATAGAGACCATCATAGTCCACGTCGTTCTGCCAGATTCCGGATTTGCTGGAAGTACCATGGTGTACCAGCACCTTCACCCTCATTAATCTCATCGACGGCTTTCAGTATCGTTAGACCTTTTTCTCCAATAATGCCAAATCAACACACGCAAATCATACTGTTCAATAGGCATTTTGGAGCCAAAATTCCTGAACCCCTATAGATATATCACTAGTACTCTTATATACGATACACATTCTGGTAACTATTAGATTAAAAATTTGCCAGAACTTTTTGTTCAACCTAATAGGAACTACTAAAAAACTATATTTGTTTCTTTACAGAGACTAATAACGTTATAAGTATTGTTAATAATGATTTAATAATAATCGTATGTGAGGCTTAAGAACAATTTATTTCATAATCATCTTGAACAGGATTTTACGTTAATAACTGTCCACAAAATAGCTAATAAAACTATCTACCTATTCTTGCCTAGCGCCCTGTATTTTGCACGGTACAAACATGCATAAAAAGTGGGCTTGAACACATAATTTCACTATAAAAAAATACATATTTCAAAGAAATCTACAAGCTAAGATTATGACATATTTATTTGGATCCTTGATAGAAAAAATACAAATAAAATCACTTTTTTCATTTCGCCATCTTCAAAAATGAAAAATCTGTAAACAAAGAAAAAAGGCCTTAATTTAAGCAATTAAATATGCATCTTATGTTATCATCTCTCGGTAACAGATAAAGACATTTACAGATAATTATATTTCATGCAATTTTCATGTTATAAAGAAGACGAAAATTATAGAAATTTATTAAAATTTGAAGCATCCCAAAAATGGGACGCTAGGCATAAATGGGTTAAGATAATTCGTAATTTTTTGTAGAAATTGAGTCAGACTGGGTCTGATTTTGCACTGGCCAGGCCTGTTTTCGCTAATTTTTGTACGGGTCGGACCGTGAACTGCGAAAATACAAATGGACTGCGCCGGACACGAGCTAAACTTTCCTACTCCGGACCGGGCCAAGAAAGCTTTCATTCGAGCAGGACCGAGGCTGGAAATTCCGGCCCGTGCAGCCCTTTGTAGAGGCTAAAAAGGTAAAACAAAAGTGTGTTCCAATTAAAGAAAAAGTTGTAATAAAATTTTTCTTATCCATAATTACACGAGGATGTTATTGTGTTTAGAATCTATTGTGCAAAACGCAGTGTTGCATGTCACTTGCAATGTATATTCGGGGAAGAAAAAATGAATAATCGAAAATTTCCGGCTTCTGTTTACATTTGGATAGTTACATAGTTTTTTTCCACCTTTTCTTTAACCCTTAAATGCGCGATTTTTTACTTTGTTTCGAAAAATATATATATGATTCTCTGAAAGATTTATGACACAGGAAAAATAATGAAAAAAAATCAGAGATACATTTTTCATATAATACGTCAATCTTTTCTTCTTTTGCACATCTGCAATACTAGTAAAAACTACAGTTGTGTGGCTGTTTTACGCTAAAATAATGCAAATTAGTAAATATTTTAATAAGTATGCCTCCAAATATATTATTTTATATTATTATTTATTTTATAAAACTTAACATTTAACCATTTAATTCCCATGATAAAATACGTTCTAGAAATTACGTAGTTCAGAGAATCTGACTTCATACCAGTAAGTTTCAATGGTTAATCTCCCTTTATTTAAAAAACGGAATGTTGTTATTAATTAAAGCAAATATTGCTATTTTAATTTTCTGGTGTGAATTAGGTATGTACGAATAAAAAAAATTCTATTAAATTCAAAACACTGTTTGCATGTATGCAAAGCTGCGCGCTAATGGGTTAAACTCATTCTGAATTTAAAGCTTTATGAAATATAAAAAACGTTCAGTGTTAAGTACGCTTTATATGTCATCCTATAAAAAATCGTACCATAATCTCATTTATATGTTCATAGACGCCGACTTCTCGGAAACAAAATAGGAAATCAGACACACGTTTACTAGAGATGAGACAGGCACAGAACATGCCTGAAAACCAGGGCCCGACACGCGCTCGGGCTGGATTTTTATATCAGTCTTCGGGCTCGGGCTCAGTTTTTCTGAAGTTGACAATTTTATTTATTCTCATACAGAAAAAATAAAAATAACTTTTCATTTCTTAACCCTTTATTGCGCAGCTTTGCATATATACAAACAATATTGTTTTGAATTTAGTACATTTTTTTTCGTATGTACCTAATTCACACCAGAAAATTAACATAGCAATACAGCAGAGCGCCGATTATCCGAACAAGTCGGGACCGACCCTAGTTCGGATAAGCAAAAGTTCGGATAAATGGACAGACAATTTAAGGGATGTTCCTGACTATACTAAAACCTTCACGCTTTACCCAGGCTTAGAACTGGCAGCACCAGTTAGTGCTAGCGTGTTTAAAAGCTGTTTTTTTTTTTTTACTTTTTTATTATTTAAAATTTTCTTTTTCTCTTTTTATCATTTTCTGAACTCCAGAGATTATAATTTAAGCAAAAAAGCTTTCGATTGTTGCTCTCTTCAAATAAGACGTTCTTTCTAATGATGCCATATCTCGAATTCTTCTTAAATACGTTAGTTGAATAAGATCAGAGTTCTTCTGCCGTTCAAGTCATTTCATAGCTGTTTCCAAACATTCGAAGGCTTCGTTATGTGATGGACCTGGGTCATTTTCAGGGCATTCGTTTTCATTTCTTCAATTTCTTTTTCATCTTAAATCTCATCATCATTAAAAAAAATTTTTTGAGAGAAACAGGCTGTTCGGATAAATGGAAGTTCGGTTAAAAAAATTTTTTGAGAGAAGTAGGCTGTTCGGATAATTGGAAGTTCGGTTAATTGGAGTTCGGATAATCGGAGCTCTACTGTATCTAATTTAATTAGTAACAGACATTCCGTATTTAAATAAAGCTAAATTAACCATTGAAACTTCCTGGTGTAAAGTCACATTCTCTGAACTACGTAATTTCTAGAACGTATTCTATCATGGGAATTAAAGGGTTAAATGTTAAGTTTTATAAAATAAATAATTATATAAAATAAGGTATTTGGAGACATACTTATTAAAATATTTACTAATTTACAATATTTTAGCGTAAAAGAGCCGCACGATACTAGTCTATACTGGTATTGCAGATCTGCAACAGAAGAAAAGATTGGCGTATTATAGGAAAAATGTATCTCTGATTTTTTTTTTTTCATAATTTTCCTGTGTAATAAACTTTCCAGAGAATCATATATAATTTTTTCAAAACAAAATAAAAAATCGCGCATTTAAGGTTTAAAATTTACTTATTCCATTTTAAGACATTTTAAGGGCAGTTGGAAGGTCAAAACCTAAAATATATCGAATTTTCGATTTTTTAATATTTTGAATCTACCATTTCTCCTCTTTCTACTGATATATTACTTTTGTTTCTACGGCAACCAGAAGTTGGAAAATTTTTAGTAATTCTGTTTGTTTACCTACTTTACTACTAGTGCGTTTATTACTTTAAACTTGATTTTCTCAAAATGTTGTTGTTGTTGTTTTTTGTTTGTTTGTTTTAACTTAGATGTACCTTTTGATAAAACTATTATACATTATGCTTTGAAATTTTTCTTGAACATTCTGTACATATCCCCGTTTAATCTGAGGTGAATTGTTAAACTCATAAAAAGAATTGTTTTTATTATTCATTACCTTTGAAAAAATTGCATGTTTTTTTTTGTTTTGTTTTTTTTTTTTAATGTGATTTCTACTTCAGATTTTTTTTTAATATCTAAGCTTTATTTAATTACAAATTTAACTGCAGATTATTAAGAATTGTTTATTTTATGCATAAAAAATTTTCAAGCCCATATCTTAAGTAGTTTATGAGAAAAGGTACATTAATTTAACATGGCAGGTATAGGGATTCCGACTGCCTTTAATGCTATTTAGATCAGAATAAAGCGAAAGCAGAAATCAGTTTTTTTCTTTTTTTGGTATTAGAATGATATTTTAAAAGAAAATCTGTGATATTTTTAGATTATCTGCCATTGACGGCGACGACCTGTTGATATGGCGCCAATCGGAATATGGCGTCATTAGGATATTTTTTAATTAATTGGAACATTTATTTATTATTATTATTTTTACCGATTTAACGCAATATAAATATTTTCTGTTATTTTCTGTCAACCAGCATTAGCTTGCATTAGTTAGTTACCAACAGTTAATTTGCAAATTTTTTGTACACTAATGTGCGTGAGTCATAATCGCAGGACTCCCAAATGGTCCGCCAACTGAATACCAATATTTTTTTAGAAAAATTTTCTTTTTGGATTTTTCTTACAAACCGCCTCGGAATCACCTTTGAAAGGTAATTCTAGCGCAAACCTACCATAAAATATTCTGTTAAAATTTATTGGTATTCAGTTGGCGGACCATTTGGGAGCCCTGTAATCGCTTTTAATATAAAAATAATGTTAGTGATTCCCTCCATTTTTCATCATGAACTCTGCTCATGCTGCGGCTCATGTTCTTCTCATTCAGTAAGTCACTTCCATTTGTAAGTATGTATAATTGGCATGTATTGTTATTCCGATAGAAAGCAATCGAGCAGTTTTTTCCTCTTTTCCTATAAAAGCGTCAGATTTTTCAGATAATTGTATCAAATCTTTAATTTAAGCTGATTTTTAAGGACACGAGAATTATAAAAGATTTTTTTGAGGAAGGAATCTATTATAATTTAAGATGTACACCTTTTATAAAAAAAAAATAGGAAAACTTTGTTCTCTTCTTTGTTATATAAATAGTATTTTTTGCAAATTTCATTCATTTCTTCATGAAACACACTTCCTTAATATGACCATCAAATTTGCTTGTTGTGTAGAAAAATATGGGAATCCTTTTAAGGAAGTATATTTTTATTTTATATTAAACTTCTCTTTTGATAAGATTGAATGTAAATTTCATAAAATAATCATGTGCTGGAGATTAACAGCTATTTCCATGTAGAAGTTGTTAAACAATTAGCTATTACATTTAAAACAATTTTTAAATATTACGCTTTTTTTTTTTTTTTTTTTTTTTTTTTTTTGTATTGTATACTTTCGGCATCCGGCTCGGGCGGGCTCGGATTTAAAATGGTCGGTTTCGGTCGGTCCCGGCCTCAGACAAGTCAGCCTGAACTCATCTCTAACGTATAACACTAATTTTAAAAAGTTAAATTTTAAGTTTTTAAGTGTATGTTCTACTACTTATTTGGATCAAGATTTTCGATTTTTTTTATTTTACATCGTTCAGATGCGTAAATTGTAGCTCTAAAGCTGTTTGTGATATTTCCATTCCTTATAGTATTTTTTGCGCATTGAATGTAACGCTGAACGTATCGTGCTGGTAAAACTTTAAATTTCTTTTTCTCGAAATCCTGCTTTTCAAAGTGGGTGACCACCATTTTTCTCAAGAACTAATGAACCGATTTTGTTCTTTTTTTGCGTAGACCTGTATATGATCTATGGATTTGCATGTATGGGGTGGCTACTAAATACTGTTACAAATATTCAATTATTTTATTTTACGAATATAAAATAGAAAATGATAACTACACTAATGAAAGTTTGCCGGGAAATAATTTTACTCGAATTGACCGCCATTTTTATGGATTACCAAAGATAATCTCTTATGCCATGATCCGACTGCGGCACGATTCATTTTAAGAGGTAATCGGTACCATTCACGCAATATGGAAGCTTTGAGAGACTCCAAACTTCTGTGTTTGTTGCTATTTACTTTAGCCTCTAAAATCCCCCAAATGCAATAATCTACAGGATTTAGATCCGGTGAAGGAGGTGGCCAATCTTCTTACATGATAAAGTTCGGACAATTGACAGGGAGCCAAGCCTGTATTGATTTAGCTCGGTGCGAAGGTGTAAAATCTTTCTGAAATGTCCAATTCTGTTTGGGATACAACCTGTCAGCATGTGGCAATAAATATGTAGCCAATATGTCCTGTTTGTAATATTCGCCTTGATTTTTATCCCTTTATCAATGAACTTCAATTTACCATTGTTTGACACTGCATCCCAAACCATAACAGAATTCTTGTTCTGAAAGCGTTTAACAGTTCGAAAGGTTTCAGGTATATCCTCGAGGGTTGCTGAATTTAACACATCATTTTTAGCATTATAACACTGTTCCGTGCAAAAAAGCTTCCCATCAGAAAATATTATTCTGTCAACACTTTTCCTACCATGCCGTTTCATCAGTTTCTTCCCTCTTTGTAATCTTTTTATTATTTGTGCAGCAGTCAAACCTTGAATTTTTCTTTTGCGATAAGGGCAATAACCCAGATCTTCATTTACAATAACTTGAATAGTTCTGCGACTCACGTTCTCTTCTGCAGCCATTTTATTTGCAGAACGTTGTGGATTTCTTCACACCTTTTCACGAATTCTTTTGATGCGCTCTATTGTGCGAACTGAGCTTGGGCGACAAGACCTAGATCGATCTTTACATAGCTATTAGCATCCAATAATCGCTTTATAGTTCTATATATAAATGCTCCATTAAAACCAAGGCATTTTAATTGCTTAAAGATTTTACATGCGGAAAATCTGCGATCAAAGAGCTGTTTAATTATCATTTAATCATCATTCTTTTGGCTTCCCTCTTTAAAATAATTTTAAATATTTGCTTTATAACAAAATTCGTCTGCACTAATAGAAGATTGCCAAACGCTAAAATAGAGAAATAAATTATTTTACGAAACGATTAAAATTAATTCGTATTTTTTTTAGTGTCACAGTATTTAGTAGCCACCCTATATACTTCATAGTATGCTAAAAGTTAGTTCATTTAAACGAATAGCACAGTTGAAATTTTTCATTTAGCCCTTTCCGTGAATAAACGGAAATGTACTTGAGAAGTTTTTGTACAGCCTTGTATAGAATCTATAAAATTTATCTACACCCAGTAATATTTAAAAAAAAAAAAAAACAGTTCAACTTAAAAGCGCCTACCACAACTCAAAACGCACTTCAAGCAATTATTGTTCATAAGCTTTAATAGTTCAATTTCTTCTGTAGCAGCCAAGTTCTTTTGTGTGCCCCTGTAAACGAATGATATATTTTGTGCATGGACTATTCTACAGCAACCGCCACGTAGTTCACCTCAATGATACATGTAAATTTCAGTATGTTTAAAATAGTGTAATATTGTTAAAATACACCGCAAACGATTTTTCCCATAGACGTAATGTGGCGGAATTCTCTCAAGTGTCTCTATAAGTGCACCATCAATGCTATACACTTCATCTTTAATACCGAACATGCCATAATGATACCCAATAACATCTCTCAATTTCATGGCAATCGGACTATATTTAGAGTACGGACGGACTGGCAGACAAACCGAATTCATAAATACTTTTCAACTTTATGTATACCTTTAAATGTTGAATGCAGGCGTTATTTATGTGTGCATGTGTGTTTTAATATATATTGTAGTATGAGTGTTTTATTATAATTATCGTAGATCGATGTAATAGTAAAATATATTCATCGTTGTCCAGTCATCCAAGCGCTCGTATAGATAACTGGTGACTTCCCCAACATGGTTTATTAGTGAAAAAATTGCAAACCCAGGGATCGGCCGGAGTAGCTCAGTGGTTAGAGCAGAAGTCTTGTAAACTGTGGTCCCGGGTTCGATTCCTGGCTCTGACTAATTTTTCACTCCAGTTGGGTTTATTGTATTTATTGTTTGTATGTCTGTATAATATTTATTTATACCTTTAACTTTTCAACTTTTCTGGATAGTGTTGCACGCATGCACTGTTCAGTTACTACTTATGTGTATAGGAAATATTGCAAAAATCGCATAATTATGTTAATATAGTACAAAAGTTTTAACAAGACTGTGTGACTGAATTCATAATTTAGATCAAATAAAGGAAAAATATTGAGAATAAAAATATTTTTTTAAAGATTAAAAATATAGTTGCATTACTTTAAAAATCATTTCGAAATGGAAAAAAAATTACTATGCCCTAAAAAATAATATTAGGTCGTTCGGAAATTCGTGTCCGTTTGGGGAAATCAATTTGTATTGGAAAATTCTGCCCGGTAATTGTTAGACACTGGATATCGGAATCAATGTCTAATAATTAAATGATAGAACTTCCAGATACGAATTGATTTGTCCAAACGGACACGACTTTCCGAACGACCCAATAAAATGTTATAGGTGGTGTTAAATTGCAACAATGTGTTTATTTATTTATTTATTTTGCAAAATACTTAAATACTTCGGATTAGTGTCCAAAGTTGATTTTTTTTTTTTTTTTTTTTTTTTTTTTTTAATGACGTATGTTTAACTACACTGCTCAAAACAATTAAAGGATATTTGAAGTTTTATATAAAATAAAGATATAAACGAATTTTTTTTTGCCGAAAATAGAAGAAGAGAATCACAAATGCAAATTTTTCTGGTTTTCAAACTGTGGAGTATGCAAATTTTGAGTTCGACGTCAAAAACGTCGCTTCAGCGGCAGCGAATGAAATTTGACTTTCAACTGGATAAAAGAGAATGAAGACAAGGATGATCGGCATTCAGTGATTGCTTTGTTTCGATGAGTACGATGTCTCAGCGAAGTCATTTGACAGATTCAGAAGCTTTGAGAATTGTTGGTAGGTTAGAAGGGAGCCAAACTCAAGCCGAAGTAGCGCAAGCCATTGGAGTGTCACAAAGTGTCATTTCCAGGATCTGGAACCGTTTTTTGGAGAGTGGATGTGCAGGCCGAAGACCAGGGCAAGGTCGTAGACGGGCAACAACGCCCAATGAAGATCGGTATTTAGCGTTAACAGCTCGAAGACACCGAACCATGAACGCTACTCTTCTCCATTAACACCTTCGCTCGGCTACAGGCACCACGATTTCAACTCAGACTGCCCGAAACCGGCTCCATGCTGTAGGTTTGTATGCTCGCCGACCGATGGTATGTGTTAGATTAACATCAAGGCATCGTCGCGACCGCAGGGAGTGGGCAACCGAGCATGTCAACTGGAGGAGAAATGAATGGAGCAATATTCTGTTTTCTAACGAGTCCCGTTTTTCTGTGCATCCGGATAATAGGCGTATTTTCATCTGGAGGGACCGTGGCAGTAGGAATAATCCTGCGTTCGTGCACGAAAGTGTCAGATTTGGCGGTGGAGGAGTGTTGGTGTATGGTGGCATCTCCATTGACGGGCGCACTGACCTCTACATCATTCGAGATGGAGCTCTGACTGGTCGCCGATATAGGGATGAGATCCTCAGACCTATTGTAGTCCCTTACGCTGCAGCAATCGGAGATAACTTCATTTTAATGGACGATAACTGCAGGCCACATCGTGCAAACCTGGTGGAGGATTCCTTTTCGAGGAACGAATCGTTCGAATGGAATGACCAGCGTGTTCTCCAGACATGAATCCAATCGAGCACGTTTGGGACGCTCTAGGAAGATGAGTTTCTGGCCGCCAACAACCCCCACAAACTCTCCAAGAACTGGAAAGAGCTCTTCTGGAAGAGTGGGGCAGAATACCCCAACTCGTCATTAATAGCCTCATTGAGTCCATGCCTCAAAGGTGTTCAACGTTGCTGGCCGCCCGTGGAAACCATACCCCTACTGAAAATGATTTTCTTTGAAGAAAACACCTTTTCTTATTCTTTTTTTCTCATATGCACAAATTGTGTTTTTTTCCTTTAGTACACAAATGCGCAATAAAATGCATTTTTTTCTGCCAAACATGTGTAATTTATTCTCATATAACCTACTATGTCTGTCGACCATGTATCAATCAGCTAAACAGTTTACCAGATACAAAATCCACCTAAAACTGCAATATCCTTTAATTGTTTTGAGCAGTGTAGTTTAAATAATGTGCATTCGTGATACATTATAAATAACCAGTTTAAAAAAAAAAAATGACGAAAGGAACAAACGTCTTGAAATAACATTTTTTCAAGCGCAGTCCTAAAATAATTTTATGTCGCCGGAGTAAGTGCTGGGGGAGATAGAGGTAATTAGAAATACTTTTTGACAATTTGAACTTTGGCAATTAATTGCCAGAGAATGAAGTGGACTACATACTAATGTTATGTATAATTTTACTCAATAGGTAGTTGTCTCTTGAAATGTGTAAATAATTGTTTTCAATGTACCGTGTTACCTGGTCCAAATGCCTTTTTCAAAAAATACCTCTTTGATCCCAATTACCCCATGAAATGGGGTAAATGGGATCAGTGATATTTTCTCTCATGCCTTACAAGATGCACAGTCCTGGGTAAATGGGGTTAAAAGATCTCGGTGTGGGCTTTACAGCAAGATATTTTTGATTTTACAATTACATCTATTCTCAGAGATACAGAGTATCGGAAAGATAAGTAGGGGAGGTAGGGGAGGTATGATACACTTTTTTTTTTTTTTTTACTAATTTTTTACAACCCTTAGAAAGCTATTTTTAAACAAATTTTTCGTATTTTCTTATAAAGTGACCTTTTATTCATTTATTAAAAATATTGTGAATTAAAAAAAATAGTCATTCAAAAAATATATCCCAATTATTTTGAATGGCTACTACTGTATCAGATCTCCCCATTACTGGGGAGGATTGATACACTAGCAAGGGAGGTTGGATACATTGTTATGTAAATTGGAAAAAAAAAAAAAACAGACAATTCAATTTATGAGTCATATAATTTTTTATGATAAATCTTGAAATATTTAAGTAAAATTTCAAACGAAATGACATTGACATATTTTTGTTTCAGAAATGTTTTTTACAAAAATATTTAAACTGTTGCTATTATTTAAACATTCCTATTAACACACTTTTTAGAAAATAAATAATGAAAAAACTCTATCTAGCTGCAAGGAAAAATCAAGTAAAAATTGCTGATTTACAAACAATTTAACATAAATTTAGCAAATTTAAGATTCGTTTAACCCTTTCAGGGGCAAAGCATTTTCAATGCTAAGGTGTTGAATAAATGAATGGCACCGGAATTTACCAACAAATTTAATTAGAAATAAGAAAAGGGATATATTTCACTTTCATACTAAATGGAAAATATTTTACCAAAATGCTGGTGCCAATGTGGCGTTTGGGAATTAAAATTTAGTGGTTTCATAAACACACCATCACCCCTGAAATGGTTAAAAGAAAAACTAATAACTCTATCATTTTGATAAGTAAAATCGGGTAGATTTAACGTTTTTTCAATTTGCTTTTCGTAAATTATAGAAACATTTTTCTTTCAGGCCATTTAAACTGTTTTCATTCTACATGACGAGCAAAGCGAACTAACCATCTATCATCGCACTGCTTTTCTATATAACCTACATAATGACTATAAATAGTCTCTTTGTTCTTCCATAAAAATTTAAGTAGCTCTTACTGTAAAACAATAATGAATATTACAGTCCTATATTAGTTTACAAACTTAAAAAAAAAACTATTAAATTTCAAATATACAAGTGTATCATTTCTCCCCAGTACTAATGTATAATTTCTCCCTATTGGTGGCTGAGAGGTTCTGCTCTCGAAGCTGGTAGACGGGAGGTGCTGGGTTCGAACCCAATCGCGCCCGTCGGCCTAACCGTTTTGGAGTTTTCGTGGTTTTCTTCGAAACCGTGGTTTCCCATGCGCAAATACGGGTTAGGTTCCCTTAGAAAGACCCCACGAAGGGCACTCCCCCCAGGGCCTATATCCCACGTGTTGATAATCGGCCGTCATAAACACAAACAAACAAACAAACATTTCTCCCTATTATGCCTTATTAGATTTTCAATCATTTTGTACAAATGCAGTTGCAAAATGGTAATCTACTTTCTAGTAAAACTAATCCTAACAATGTGGGCCCCACCAGTGGCCGAGAGGTTCTGCTCTCGAAGCTGGTAGACGGGAGGTGCTGGGTTCGATCCCAATCGCGCCCGTCGGCCTAATCGTTTGGAGTTTTCGTGGTTTTCTTCGAGCCGTGGATCTTCCATGCGTTAATACGGATTAGGTTCCCTTAGAAAGACCCCACGGAGGGCACTCTCCCCGGGCCTATATCCCTCGTGTAGATAATTGGCCGTCAAAAATCAACCCAACCCAACCCAACCCTAACAATGTGCTTTATAAATAAAAAAAAAAAAATACAAGATATTATCTTCACAATAATAAGAGTTATGAAAGAAAATCAGTCAATGAAAAAATTTACATTGACACTCCAAAAAGCTTCAAAATTAAAAGAAAAGAAAAGTTGTCAGTTCTTCACTGATTAGCCCAGCTAATGATGGCTTCAGTAAATAAAAGAAGCCTTCACATGTGTTAGAATGGCTGTTAATGCCATTTGCTGCGAAAAATTGTCAATGTATCAACTCTCCCTGTGTATCAAACCTCCCCTACCTCCCCTACGCTGGAAAAAAACGTTTTTTAAGGAATTTTCAATATTCATATATTTTACACTTTGCCTACAAAAAAAAAAAAAAAAAAAAAAAAAAAATTCAAATTTTCTATTGAAATTAATAGCCTTGTTGTATTAATAAAGAAATAATTTTTAAAGTATTAAAAAAAATCTTCTTTTTTTTTTTTTTTTTTTCTTTTTTTTTTTTTTTTTTCCAAAATAACATGAAATGCAAGTATCGGGGTAAACATAAACAGGATCAGTCAAAGCTCATATGATATGAAGGAGGAATATTTCGTTTATATTGAAAGTATTGAGGCCTAATTAAAATTCGGAATAAATGCAAAATAAAATTGTAAAATAAATGTTTTGCTAAAAGAATATGTGCAGTAAAGTAAACCAGACTAGGGTATTTCACAGTACCTGAAAATTGAAAGATTAAAAAATGCATTCTAAACCAGAATTTCATTTAAATAGAAATTAAAACATGCGACATTTTGCGCGTACAATCACCGGATAGACAAGTTAAATTTCATAAGAAAACAAATATTTCACATATTAGCACACTTAATTATTCTCAGGAAAAAAGAAATCAACTAAGCCGAAAAAACAAATTGTGCCTCTAACACAGTTTATTAAATTTACACAGTTAAAATAAATTTTCTGTTATTAGATTAATTTAGCTGTACTGACTATTGTTTTGCTTTTATAATTCGAAGAAAATCAATCAATTTTTAGTAAAATAAGTATATTCTAATCAAATTTTCCTAAATTGTGAATGTATATACTGATATTTTATAGTGAAACTGCTTTAAATGAACGAGATACACAGGAATTATTCCTACGCCTTCCCCAAAGGAAAAGGTGTGTTTTAGGTGGAGCTTAAAAACCTATGGGCGGTCTATACAGATTTGGAAATTCAATGAACTACATTACAGGTTGACACGCCTATTATGAAGGAATGATATTTTTGAAGGCAAATGGTCCGAACACTTGGGTCTCATAGTTGACGGGTCCCCTAAATTAACTGAAATAACTACATAACGTGCACATTTAAAATTAAATTTGAAATGTCAATATTCTCTGTATTTATCGTTTGCTAATTACGAATTCCCTCTCCCTTATTTTTTTTAACCAATAAAGTTTGGATTGGTGATTTCTGTTTAAAATTTCTTCATTCGAATTGTTTTTTTTTTTTTTTTTCCCGTTAATCTCTGAATTTTCAAAACTTAAGCCTAAAGTGACTATAAATGACGTAACAAGATGGTGGACTCCGGGCGAATACGCAAGCTGTTCCTATGGCTCATCCATATATTTATTTGTTGGCTCTCTCACAGTTCTTAATTCCAGACTTTTTCTCTATATAAGTCTGATTTTCTCATTTGCAAACGCCAATATATTTGCTTCTAATCTATTCTTCATATGTATTGGATACTTTATATACTAAAATACTTTTTTACGGTTCACATTATTATCAATACTAATAAACTATTTATGAGCTGGAGCAGGGAAAACAATAGTGTTCTCTCTCATCCTCATTCACATTATGCATACTGTCGTCTACTAGTGATAAGAAAATAAAAATCAACTTCACTGTCGGGGACAAAGATGACTATTGCATATACCAGGTAGGATAAGTTTTACCTTTATCCGCCCCCTATATCAATTTAAATCTAGACTTATTAAAGATACGAGGAGGACTTACTACCGCAAGCGGTGCTCACTCGTTTTATAAATTTCTGGCATCCCTGTCGGGATACTTTGCCGGGATAACGTACAAACTATGTAATTTATTCATTTATCAATTTATTTTAAAACTTTATTGGCTTGAATTTAATTTATTAAAATAAATGCTGTATATAACAATGCGGTAAATTTTGCGGATAAAGCTGTTCTCAACTGCTTTCGTCAACTAGCGCTAAACTTTTTTACACATTCACTAACTCATTTATAAATGTAAAGGTACAAAATTGGCAGTGCTGACTAGGGAAGCGATTTGGAATCGAACTGTTTTTCCCATTTTTTGACCAATAGATTACCTATCGAGTTATAAGCGAAATGGGTCACGTGAGCGAGACGTTTTTTCTCCCTTCCTGACTCTTTTTCTTCCCTCGTCTAGAAATTCTGTTCAAAACGTCACGTTTGACAGCATTTTCTAAAAGACCTATTACGTTTACAATAAAACGGAAAGAACAGTTCGATGACACAGTTTCCGAATAACAACACCTGCTAGTGTTATGCGTTTCCGAACAAAAATCAATTTAAACTTATGTCAGAAAGTTGCCCCTTTGGATTTGCGAACAGCCATAACAGTCTAACGATGCTTCATTCTTTCTATTCAGTAGTTCACTCGGGATGTTCACCTGGCAGGGAAATTAAACAAGAGCAAATGCCGGATTTTTGTTTAGGCTGCACCAATAAATAGTACCTATGGTTGGTATTTCTTTTTAGTATTTTAAGTTATACCTCACTATTTTCAAATATTTGGGGAAGCGGCCCTCCTCTGTGACCCTTCTGTGTAGACACATGGTACTAAATCATTACTTATAAAATTAACAAGCTTATTGTTTTACACGTTTATAAATTGGTCTGAGTAAGAGTGTGAACGTGTAAAATTGACATAATGAAAAGCACAAGCAGCAATAATACATTTTAATTTAGTGCTTCATAAAAGTAGCCCGTCAATCTTCAAAATAAAATAAAAGGAGTAAGAAACAACGGTATTAGTAATGACACATGCTTCTCAACCGCCTTCATTTATTTTTCTCTGGACAAGAAGCTCCTGTTTTGAAGTTTCGAGACAGTTGATAAAGACAAGACAAAGCCTTGGAACTATTGTTTTCTTTATGCCTGCTTTTGCATATCTCTTGCTAACTTTAACCTCTTGAAGATTGCCGGTATATTATATTTACCACTTAATTTTAATCCCAAATTGCTACTCTGACACCAAAATTTTTGAATTAAATTTTGCATTCATAATGTACATGAAGAAAAGTTTTTATTTGTTTTCAAATCAATTTCTATGTAAATCCTGGTGTCAGTCAATCCTTTCACTGTTTTAAAAACATAAGTACTTTGCCCCTGAAAGGGTTAAGACAGTATGTTTGGTTTGAATTTTATCAGTTTTTAAGTGCTCAGGTAGGAGTTTTAACCCTTAACTCATCTCCCCTCTGCCGTTTCTATTATTATTATTATTAATATTATTATTTGCAATGCAGTTAAAAAAAATAATATAAAAAACAGAAATTTATTATAATGTAGGACAGTCACATAAATATTTAATTGATTTATTAGAGAGAGTTTTGTTAATTAAAATAGCCACCAGATGGAAGCGCCCAAACATATGTATTCTGTGTGTCTTGTCCTACCAGCAGTGTTGCCAGATTGGGAACTTTTTAAATTCAGATTATTTGACTGTCACCACTTTTTTAAATAGTATAATTCGCCTTATTTTTCAGAATTTTTAATCCAGTTTTAAATAGGTCTATTTCAAAAAAGCGGTGACATTCAACAATCTCGGGACACAAAAGTCCCAATCTGACCACACTGCCTACCAGAGAAACTATCACTCAATGGTATCACTTCAGTTGTGTAACAAGCTAAAAAGGCTATTGGGGGGGGGGGGTATCCAAATTCTGTTAAATCATCTACTATGATATGATGTTGTTCCAAAGGAGCACATTCATTCAAAGCAACTGATAAGCATTATTATGCTATGCTAAATATTATTCATCTAACCTGCATATATTGCTACTTAAGTTTTTTGTTATTACTTGATGTTCCAAGTTGTATTCAATATTTATGTGACTGTCCTTCATTGTAATAAATTTGTGTTTTTCATGTTATCATTATTTTTAAAAAGTACACCACCGACAGAGTATAAAGGAAAATGTTTTAATTACTTTAATTTTGTTTTACTATTGAGAAATATCGTAACCATGCCTACATTTGGAATAATATTCCATAGCTATTAACCTTCCCTGCTATTTTTTAAATTAAATAAACACTCTTTGGACCACAAATTCATCATATGAAAACAAATAAGTGGCACACTTCGAAGATGATTTGTCCGATGAGCCTGTGATAAACGCCACACAATCCGTGTTCATAAACATGGAGTAGCAGCAGATTATCTAGCTGATTGCAGCGAAGTTCTATTAAATAAAAGTACAGAAAACAGCGGGGAAATGAGTTCAGAGAAATAAGAAGTGCAAATACTAGATAGAAAGTTTAAGTATAGCATTACAAATAAAATTAGAGAGTTTATACAGTGTGTTTTATAAAGATGGAACCAATCCCACATAGCATTTTTAGTTTGCAGAAAATTTTCAACGGTCTTGCTTTGAAAACCTGCAAAGTTGCAGTAAGCTCTGCATGACAAGACTGAAAGTTCATAACAAGACTGCAGCAAGATAACGCAAACGCCGAAGTCACCACACTTTGAACTTGCAGCTAGCTTGTCATGCAAGTTAAATTCATGTTGTGTCAAATTTACTGCAAATTAACGGCAAACTAGAAATCAGACTTATTGCAAAGTAGTAATCTTTCCATGCCACACTATCTGTTTACAACTATTGCAATATAAGTTTAACCCCTTCGAAGGGGTCCATAGACCTGATAAGGTCCATTGATGCGAACGCACCGTCAGAAAGTGCATGCATTGTTTTTATCACCATAAACAAATTAAGGTAATATTTGTGCTTTTCAATACGAGCATTTCTTTGGTATTTCATAAGTATAGCGTTTAGAAAAAGCGGTGCCTGCCGAATAAAATTTCTACATTCTGCGTATATGCTGATTGTCTATTTTCTCAACAGAGGGATTTTTTGCTTTCGTCACTTTCGTGTATTAAAGACAGTCTTGCCATCAGTTTCACAACAAACTACTCATGCAAGTGGGTGATGGTATACCTTGAGGGAGATTTGCAGCCAATTTCTCAATTCAAATTTGTCACGGCAAGATAATATCAGAAAAAATCAAACTTGCTGCTAATGCTCATACTATCTGGGTAGCCTGATTCTTTAAATGTTGTACCTAGACGCACGCTTCCAGTTTCGTAGTTTCATAAAAAAAAAAAAAAAAAAAAAAAAAAAAAAAAAAAAAAAAAGGTGCAAAATCTAATGACACTAGTTGCAACTGCTTGAAAGGAGGGGGGGGATATTTGAAAAAATACACAAACTAAATTTTTATACTGTCCCCGTAGCGTAAAATTTCCAATTAGGAATTTTTCCCTTATCCTTTCCTCAGTTACGCACAAAATATTGCATCTTGATATGTTCAAAACTCACAGAGATATTAAAAGCCAAAATTCGGGACTTACACCACTCAAACGTACCTCTGAGTGACATGATATTGATACATTTTGAATGTAAGATAGGGATAACCTACAAAATTATACGTTATTTGAACATATGTCGTTCGTCGTATCAATCATCATCGAATATTCCATTACTCGTCTTTAAATTGTTATAAGTCAAGAACCGTTAAATGTAAATGGTTCCAACTTGGAACATGTCTTTTTCAATTATTTTACTTTTTTGATTCGGGAAGTTTGAAAAAATATTTTTTTTAATATATGATTTTTTTTAAATATTTTTATTATGATTTTTTAATATATGATTTTTTAAATCTTTTTTTTTTGCAAAATTAAAATTTTTTAAATTAATATTTGAAAAAAATGCTTATATTACACGATTGGCGCACAACCATAGTATACCAAGTCCATTTTGGAAAAAAAAACTGAGATAGTCCATTTAGAAAGCTTATAAAATCTGTTTTATTCACTCCCGCAGTGTACCAAGTCTGTAAACAGATGCCATATTGCAGAAAGTATGTAATAAACTATTAAATTTAAAAAAATCAGAAAACCCGACTGCGTAAAAAGCGAACTAATTAATTATTTCTCATGAATGTGAAACTATTTTTTTTTTTTCAATTCCTACTATTAGCTCACATTCTCGCTATATATATCTTGTTCAAATTTTCAATCGTTAATAAATTACTTATTATTCATCCAATCAAACTCAAATAAATTTTTTTAAACTTGTAGTGGGTGATACTTGATGTTAATCCAGTATTAGTTTTTAATATTAATTCATTAATTAAATTAAATTAATTAATTTTCAATAATCGAGAGAGCCCTCTTCTTAATCAAGGCGTTTTAAGCGTCACTAAAGGGGAAAGAAGAATGGGAGAAAAAAAAATTCTCTTATTGACCTAAGTAGGAATTTATATTACTTACCTATTTTTTTTTTAATTTACTTGTATTGATACTTTTAAGTTGTGTTTAATTGTTAGTTCCTATCTATAAACACTGTTTTGATGAGGTCTATAGATGTCTATGATGGTTAGAGTTGCAGTAAACTAGAGATCCTACATACACAACTTCCAGGTTGTATAACATTTTAACGGAGCTTCTGACTGTAAAATAGTCAATGAAACATCGTCTTCATTTTGAAAGACCTATCCAATGATATGCCACTCAATAGGGTGCGTAATTTTCTTTTCGTCTCTACCGCCATTTTGAATTTATAAAAACAAAACCTATCCTATAACCATCGAAAGATTAAGAAAAATCGATTAGAGACCGATCGATTAGACACTTAAAATTGTCAAAATCCGGCTTTTAGAGATTTATTAAAATTCTCGTGGTAAATTTCCATTTTAAAAGGGGAGGGGGGGGGGGGCAAAATACATGTTTGCCACGGGTGCAAAAAAGGCTAGTTTTGACCCTGAAACACATAATTTACTGCTACCAACATATAGAAGTTGACATACACGATTAAATCCCTGGGAAACATTTGAATAATTGGGGCAGAACTACGTTTTTCACGTTTTTAGGTGCGTTCGTAATTATATAAATACGTAGCACCTATAGTCGTCGTTCAGTCCGTCTGTCTGTCCGTCTGTCCGTCCGTCTGTCCGTCCGTCTGTCTGTCCGTCCGCATATAACAGAGCAAAAACTACCCGACCGAATGATCTGAAATTTTTAATATATAATTGCTGCAAAATTTTGTCGAGCCATTTCCAATTTTATGAAAATCGGATGTATAGTTTAATTACAGGGATAGTCAAAAGTTTTTCTTTACATTACGGCCAATGGGAAAAATTATTGCAAGTGAATTTTAATGATGTTACAGACTTCCGAATGGTCTGAAATTTTTAATATATAATTGCTGCAAAATTTTGTCGAGCCATTTCCAATTTTTTGAAAATCGGATGTATAGTTTAATTACAGGGACACCCAAAAGTTTTCCGTTACATTACGGCCAAAGGGAAAAAATTATAGCAAATGCATTTTAATGATTTTACAGCCTTCCGAATGGTCTGAAATTTTTAATATATAATTGCTGCAAAATTTTGTTGAGCCATTTCCAATTTTATGAAAATCGGATGTATTGTTTAATTACAGGGACACCCAAAAGTTTTCCGTTACATTACGGCCAAAGGGAAAAAATTATAGCAAATGCATTTTAATGATTTTACAGCCTTCCGAATGGTCTGAAATTTTAAATATATAATTGCTGCAAACTTTTGTCGAGCCATTTCAAATTTTATGAAAATCGAATGTATAGTTTAATTACAGGGACAGTCAAAAGTTTTCCGTTACATTACGGGGAATGGGGAAAATATTATTGTAAGTGTATTTTAATGATGTTACAGACTATGCACTTATGAAGCGCAAAAAAATATACATTCAGTACAATATGGGGTGCAAAAAATAATTATAAAACTAGTTATAGTACGAACGCACCTCATTTGCCACGTTTGACGAGCAATTTCCAACTTGTTTAAGAAAGTTGGAAAAATTGTCTTATTTTTGAAATGGCGTACTGCGCTTGCTATTCAGTGTATGAAAAAGTTGTAAGTATGAAAGTTGTAGAGAATTTTATCTTCTTTAATATTGTAACTGACAAATAATATGCTACGTCAACGAGTCTCGAGATATTAAAAAAAAAAATCAAAAAAGGTCCCAAAATTTTGTTGTTTTTTGGCCATAGAAACTTTATCCTTAAGAAATTTTGTTAGAAAGCTTGGTTTTTTTCATGTTGGCATCATTATAAACAATTCAAAAAAAAAAATCTTCTACCTGACCTTTTGCAAGGTAAACCCACTTGGGTCATTCCATGTCAGTTCAGGCAGGCATGTAACCCACCATCACAGATTTTGATGAAACTGCGTGTGTTTGTTCCTTTTATTAAGATATGATTCCCAGTATTTTTTTTTTTACTTCTTGGTCAAATAGTTTCTGAGAAAAAAATTGTCAAAATTTTGAAAAACTGCCATCAGTTGGCATTCTTGACTGCTCGATTTTCAAATGTAGCATGACATAAATATGATCATATTTCAATATCTATTCCACAAATCATCTTCAAATAATTTATGCATAATATATAGGGTACGTATTTTATGAAAAAAAATACTGTTACGCTTATATAACATTTTAAGTGTGTCTAAAAAAATGTTTAATCTTTGAAGTCGTGATTTTTTTATGAAAAATAATGCATTAACTAAAATAGCATTATTAACAAAAGGCAGTATTTTTATTAAATTTATTTTTTGTGGGGGATATACTTAACCTTCTGGCGACCAGAACGGCCTAAACGGCCGGCCAAGCAGACGACCGAAGCCGCCGGCCGAAAATGGAAAGTCATTCCTGCCCCCACTTACCAGAAGGGTGGTAGCTACTCCAATTAATTTGCCAATTGTTTGGTTGTCAGGTGGTTCCTACTTTCTATTTCGATAAGAATCAGTCCTTCTTTCATGCTGACTTTCCCTAAAAGCGGTAGTTTTGCAGGGATTTTTTCAATGGAAAACTTTCATTAGCTGAATATTGTAAAGCATAACAAACTATTAAATATACGCTGATTTCTTAATTAGTTGAGCTTTCTAAAATTAATATAATGTGTGTATTTATTAGATTAAAAAATCTGTATGTATTTATTAGATTAAAAAATCTATATGTATTTATTAGATTAAAAAAAAAATCTATATGTATTTATTATATTAAAAAGTCTGTATGGATTAATATAGTTAATACATGTTTTTTAAATGTATAAAACGATATAAATTTATTGATAAAAAAGTTTTATTTTAGGAATTCTCTAAACGTGTAAAGAGATTTTTCCATTAAAAGAGCTTTTTTTTAAACTAAAAATTGTTACAGCCATTTAACGAAAATTACGCGTTATATATATGTATATATATATATATAAAGATAATTTTTCATGAAATGAGAAATTATATCTTACGATTTAATGTTTCTTAAGTTTTTTTAAAATAATATACATGTATATATAAGTCGATGCATTTTTTTTTCGTTTCTTTATCCATATTGTGAAGAATAAAAGTTGTTTTTGTAAAATGTAATATAATTTTGTAAAAAAAAAAAAAATTGTAATGAAAGATGAAATTAAGCCATCCAAATGTCAAATTTGAACAACTTGTTTTGTTTGCAAAACCTAATAAAATGAAAATAATTAATGAAGAGTGTGGTTTTATAGAACTGAATTTTTGTGAATCGAGCTATTTTATAAAAAAGGAATTTTGTGAAGGAAACTATTTTATTAAAAGTAATTTTGTGATGGGCTTTATTACTATTACTATTATTATTATTATTATTATTATTATTATTATTATTCTTTTTTTTTTTTTTTTTTTTTTTTTTTTTGTATGCGTGTGAAGGGTCTGTAAAGAGACCCCCAAATTTACCTGAATCTACACCTGATATATATATAGATAAATAATAATTAATTTTTAAATAAGGCAAAAATTATTCATTATAATTTATGCCCTTTTAAGAAAAAGAAAGGCCTTTTGCCTCGAGAATAATAATTTTTATTATCTGTGTTTATGCATAGCTTTAACATGCTTGCATTAATTCTAAAAACATTTGTTTTTAACTTCAGGAAGATGAAGATGATTATTATTAGTGATTCTTATTTTGATTAAGAATATTTGTCGTTTAAATATTATCTTAAACAACACTACTTTAACTGCTAAAGTAACTGTTTTTATAGACTGCAATAACTTTTCAGTAAATTTTACAATGCCGCGCAAACTTTCTTATAAAAACTATTACTGTTTCTTATAAAATTATGTGACCATTCATTGAAATTATGTGGCTTTAATATATTCTTGCATTAAGATACTTAAAATATATTAGCGTTTTATACTGAGAACTTTTTTAGATGCAAGTAGACGTCATAAAAAGGGGGGGGGGGGGGGTTATATACCATTTAATCTTGATGTAAGCATGTAAAAAGGTTTTTTTTTTTTTTTTCCTTTGTAAAATCATGAATATTTTGCACTGTATCAGAATTTCGACACTTTATTATAATGCCTGATAAATTTATTACAATGCGTAAACAATTTTATGGTGTTCAAGACTGCAGAAATATTTACCAGGAAAATAAATATGTTATAATAACTGTTATTGCAAAAAAAAAAAAAAAAAAAAAAAAACCCTAATTGTGTAAAATCTATAATTTATGTAAGCTCTAAATTAGTGCAATCATGTAAATAAGTATTTATAAACGAAAAACACACAGGAATAAATAGAAGTAAGACAAATGTACAATAAATAAGTGAGTCTACCATATTCAAATTGCATCTGTGCATGTGAATACATGAAAATAACTCTAAAAAATAACAAAAGTGTAATTTCTTTTGTTATCTTATAATGATAATAAAAGAAAAAGAAAAAAAATTACGTTCAACAAAGCTGATCTTTCTGTCAAATCTACAAAGTCCAGTTTATATGTAAAATTATGTAAAAATTATTATTTAAATGCGTTTTAATCAATAGTGTTTTTCATTTAGCAATAAATTTATCAAATCTTCAATTGCTCACTGATGACCATCTTCCTGCAGTTGTATCTCTAAAATAGTTTCGAAATTTTTATTTCGATAAAAATTTCTTTCAGAAGTCTTGCTTTTATAAGTAAAAAGGAAAACGTTTTTCAAATTGCTATCATCTGAATAAGAATATCTGCTAAATTTTTCCATCTAATACTAAATAAAATAGTTAGTAATAATAGAAAAATAGTTTAGGTTTTGTTTGTACAAATTATTATTCGATAAATACATATTACAAAATTTATATATGCTTATTATTTAAAATAAACAACTTTCATTTTATAAATAATATGGAACAATATATGTATGAAGTTGCATTAAAAGAATTCATGTATATCCTATACCACTTCCTGAAAATATCTAAAACTAGAGGTAAAATATAATATAAGCATAAACATCTAATTGCAGTGTTTTTCAATAGCGCGGTACTGAAGGTTTTTTTTTCCCCCTCAACACATTCATTTCTTATAGCATTGAGCCAAAGGAATAGGATTGTCTGTAGTTTTATTATAAAAGTCTGAGAAGAGGCGGCATTGTTTTTACTTAACTGTTTTCTACAAGCTGACTTTGAAATTTGAAACTTATCTTACTTTATCACGAAAACAGCTGTCCAGGTGTCATGATAGTGGTGGATGCGGCCTTGGGAACTGAAAAATATCCATGTACATGGCAAAAAGATAACAGAAGATCCCCAACGTTCTTGATAATATCATTCAATTTTCTGTAATCAAGTACTGTTTTTGAAACATAAAAAATTACCTTCTTTTCGATCGTTCTGGATCTGGATGTGAGTAAGCGATATCTTAGCAGCAGACTCCCCTTGTATAACAAATAAATAAATCCAAATAAATTTCATAAAAGTTAGTTCGATCACATTCTACATTTTGTTTACAGATAAAGTATATCAATAAAGAAACATCAATTTATTTTTAAAATGTAATATTGTTAATTTTTCATAAAATGTTCATGCAAAAATATTATATAAATTGTTCGACAATTTATGAATTCGAATTCTCTTAAAAGTTATCAATCTTGAAATTATTCATTCATAAAATTTAAGAAAAATGAAAAAAAAAGTTTTTTTTTTTTTTTTTCCTTTTTTTTTTTTTTAGTGAATCACTATTCAAACAAAATGTAAGCCGTGTGACATTTTTTCCCACGCTTTGTAAGGAGAAAGGCTCGAAGCGAAGTACCTATTTGTTTTCACTTTCTTCTCTTTTATCAAAAATCTTTTTGAAGACGGCCGATTGGACCCCATGCAGTGCGCATCACAGAATGGAATTCCAGTCTTTCTCGAATACGGTGTTCTTGCAGTACTCGTTACAAGGACGAATCCAATTTTCTATTAAAAAAGAGCGGGGAGTGGGGGTCATGTCTATTTGTCGGAATGTGAGGGGCTCATAACTATAATATAAATTCTTATAGCTTATGTTTGCTACAATTCTAAATTCTCTGTTTCATGACACATAACAAAGTTATATTTTCACTCGTAAATGCATAAAATTTTCAGGTATATTCGTAAATTAATAACATTTGGAGATATATTCGTAAATGTATAAAATTCATAAGTTATATTCAGATACTAAGAAATCGAATAAAGTTTCAAGATTGCAAGATCTTTCAGATAAGTTTCAAAAAATCTAGCTGTTTTGTTTGATTTTTGCGACTCTACAGTCACGAAAAGATTATTAAAAGGGAGCAATTAGTTATAATTGAAGCTGCATAAAATATATAAAAAAAGTGAAAAACGCTGATCGATTGCTGACGATTAAAGAACGAGTTTTATATATTTCCATTTTAATTACATTCTGTGCGTCAGAAAAATTTGCGGTGTTGGGCGAGATTGTCTTTAAACTAACTTCACATAATTTTTTTAATGTATTTTTGTATCTTTCTTCGTTTAGATGGGCGTCATGATATTCTATGACACCCATGGATGTGCGCTTGACTGGTTAACAAAAATTTTCTCGCAAAACCAGAAATAATGTTTATCGTTTAATCTGTTAATTTTCTGCCAAAGTCAAATACAAATTTAAACGCATTATAATACTTGTATAATATTATAATATAACATTTATGCTGCGTCAACATGTCATACGGTTAAAAATCTCAAGTCTTTCATAAATTTATTTGAAAAAAAAAAAAAATATCAGAAATATGTTTCTTTTTTTTTTCTTTTTTCTTTTTTTTTTTGAATTTATAAATTGATAACTAAAGTAGATATGTGTGAGCTGCTACGTGAATACTGTCAATGTGTTTAAATAAATGCATTACAGAAGCTAAAGGTTAGACGTTATTTTTAATAAATGTTACTGCAATTCTTTTTCAAAAGAAAAAAAAATTGATAATTTGGAAGGAATGAGAATATATATATATATATTTGTATTATTAAGCACACAAAAACACCAATGAAGCATTATTTTTTCTATTAGAAGAAATCAGTCATTCAAATAAAAATAGGCTTGCTTTATTTTTTTTCTTTTTGCATCCTTCTAACTAATATGAATAACAAAATTTAAAAAAACTGTATACTGAAATAAAAGTCTGAGACAAATGCCTACTTTAAATGAAGCTGTTGTTAAGCTGTATCTTTGACGTGAAAGCATATCCATGGATAAAACATAGGCTATTATTAGATGAATTTTTAATTTTCTTTTAATTGTTTCACCACTACCATTTTGAAATAAAAGACAATAATTTTAAACTCTTGCATTTGACAATTTAATGATTACAAAGATATTACTATTGTTTTCTGGATTATGATTTTTTAAAAAAGAGTTTCCTCTCCAAGAAAATACAAAACTTCTTTTAAAAAGTGCAAGGTGTGTATTTCACAATAATTTTGAGAAATTTGGAATATTTTTATTTTTTTAAATGCAGTTTAAATTACTTAACCCTAAAAATCTCATCGTTAAAAAAATTTCCTCTGATCTTATCAGAGCTTATCTTATAAGGGAATTATTTACCTAATGTCACAATAAAATTTATTTGACTTTTTAATCCTATGACGACATTGAATTACAAAACAGAATTAACCAGCCACTATGTGATAACATATTCTAACTTTTTTTTTTCATAATAATAAATAAAATAAATAAATAATACAAGGATGTTTAAGAAATCTGTCTTTAAAATATGTCGGAACCAAAAGATAATATATTCTAAAGATTTAAACTGCTTGAAAAAAAAAAAAAAAAAAAAAAAAAAAATCAAGAAAATTAAATTAAAACAGCATTCAGAGCTTTTAAGGAGCAACTGGATATCATAAGGCTAAGTTAAGGCGAAAAAGTGCTCCTTCTGCAACTACAATTATCACCCTTTCTTCTGCAACCGTTTGTGGTTAATAACAAAATGGCATTTAAAAGGAAGACTTTTGTCTTCCTTTGATATTTTAGTATACCTGAAAGTTGAAAACAGTTGAATTTTACGCCTACTTGGCATGCTAATTAGACTAAGGAATGCGGGGCACAAAATTCTGTTTCTTTATGTGTAGATGGGGCATTCTCACAATCTTTTGACTTTCGGGGAAAAAAAAATCTGGTGAAATTAAACTTCCTTAAATAACATTTTAATCAGATAGACGAATGCCTTAATGATTCAAAATAAAGAAAAAATGGTCAGCAGTGAAAAATATTTTATTTAACTGAGGTTTAAGTTAAACTTGCGAGTTTAATTTTCCTTACCATTTTACCACTATAACGTTTTATTTTCTTCTAAATTTTTACTTATAATGAATTTGCATAGTACCCACAGGACATTCAAATAAGAAATAATAAAAATGTAGTAGTACTTTTAATTGCAGAATTTTTGCATAACATTGTCTTAAAGGGGTGTTAAAGAAGGGACGGTAAGGTAAAAAAAGGGGACGGTATAGGAAAAAAGGGACGAAATGTGAAAAAAGGGAACGATAAGGATGGAACGGTAAGGGAAATTGCCACCTATTTTTAGACAAATCATGTTAAAACCAAGTGATAGCCACAATGTTCATTGATGTTTAGAAACAGTTGTTAACATTGGATTAAATTATTTTTTTTTTATTATTTATTTACCTCGAAAAGTGCAGGAATAAACCTTGCGGACGGTAAGACTACCAATAAAGCCACGATCTTGAAATTGATATTTAAATGTTGATTTAAATTCTGCGGTAAATTTCCTATCAAATAATTTTAGACATTCTTTCTCTATCGTACTTCTGCATGAGAAAAACTTGAAAAAAAGTATGTGGCTGCATCTGAAGTGATTTTCTGTATAAGTTTAGCAAGAAGGACGATAAGGATGAAAAACCCAGGGACAGAGTTCAAAAAATAATATCAACCGTAAAAATGTGTGCAGGTTAATTTTTTGTTACATATTCATATAAAACAATTATCCCAGTTTCGGAAAAAAGTTACATTGAATTACTTTTATTGAAACAATTTTATACAGACAGCTCCAAACTTAAAAATCAGCATCATGAACATAGGACGGTATAGGAGTTTTCCTGGTATTTGGACCTCCAACATCGTCCAAAACTTATATATCTCGCTAATATTGTTATGCAATCATGCAATGGGATGTTCTCCAGTATATGAAATAAAAAAAAAAAAAAAGTGTATTAAAATAAAAATTATTATTCAGGGACATGAAAGTCAAAAGATTGTGAGAATGCACCTGATATTTTTGAATATCTTTTTTTTTTTTTCCTTTTTTTTGTGTGTGTTTGTGAAATATGTGTTTATGTAAGGAATTTATTGCATGTAAAAAATACTGAAAACTTTAAAACATTAAAAAATTTTAAATTTAAGAATTTAAACACGTTTAATTTTTTTTATATATAACTCTTGAACCACTTGCCTGATTTGCATAATTTTTGCCCTATTGTATACAGATAATGTGTAGTTTTAACTTGTGGTCAGAAGTCTTAAAAATAATACTTAAGTTCATAATAAATTTTAAAGTGAAAAAAATAAAGTTTTTTTCACGCGTAACTTTTGCATAAATTAGCATATTTTCGCAATTCTCACTCAAAATAATAAATCCTGAAGACAATTTTTTAGAAATATAATACAGAAACTCTATTGAAAATTTCATACAAATACTTTATAAGACATTTTAGATATATGTTTCAAAGTTGGCAAATCATGAAAAAATTCATTCTGAGATACATGAAGTTAAAGGTTCCTTCAGATGACGGTTCGCGCTGCATCACAAGATAAAAAACAAAAACAAAATTAAGCAAAGCTTTTATATGAGATAAGAGATACAATGAAGTTATATTTTTAATGTCTTAACAATAATAAAGTGTTTAAATTTATTAAAATTCTTGATTTAAAAAATGCCTTTAAAGAAATATTTTCCTTAATTTGTCATTTTTTAATCATGTGTATCATCCGGATTCAATAATTTAAACATCAAAATATTTTGATCTCACCATCTCACACATTTCAAAATCATCTTTGCAGTGTATATGTTCTTGGATTGAAGAGCCAAAAGATATTTGAACCATGCACTTTTTCACATAAAATTGTTTTTGTGTGAATTACACCTTACAAAATTAAACCCTGAAAACATAATTTTATGTATAAATTAATATAACATAAATGATATGCTAAATAATCATAAATAATCATGCGTAATAAAGCACTAATAATGGGCTAAATAGTCATAAATAATCATGTTTAATATAGCATCATTAAGCATACATATAGTATAATCTGAGTTTAGGTATGTATTTCCTATAGATGCACTCCTTTATACCTTGATTGGGAAAATAGCATGAATTGTGATTCTAAACAAACATTATTTATTTGCAAGAGAACAGCTATCTCAAAATAGCTCTACAAATTTAAAAAGTTATTTTCAACATTACATATGAGTTCAAAAATTTTATTAATGATATTTTCTTAATAAACTGAAATGGTTGCAACAGTTTCATTTTATTTTTTAAGGGCGAGAGGAAATAATAATGATTATTAAATATTTATTCATGCCATTTTGTGAGGGGGAAAAAAAGGAAACGTACTTTTAATATGAATATAATGCTAATTAATCGTCGTAAAAGCGCATACTTACTCGAATAAAATTTTCATGATTTTTAAAACAAAGCGTACTTGGTAATAGAGAAATATTATTTTACAAATGCGACCAATTAATAAAGATACAAAATATATTACATCGGATCAAAAATTAGTGAGTGAATTTCTAAAAGGCAAAAACTTTCGCGAATGAAAATAGCATTATTAAAAATGTGCATTTTTATTGCGAAAACTGCAAAGTAAATGTATCAATTGTAAAGATTGCAAGGTAAATTTCGCAATTTTTGTCTAAATTACATTCAGTGCAATACGATTCCATGTTTAAAATTAATATTATAAATATTTTCTAAATGTAGAAAGAAATAAAATTTATTTCCAATTTTCATTCATTTCCTTCTTTCTTTTTTTACATAGTTTTTTTTTTTTTTTTTTTTTTTTTTTTTTTTTTACATTGGTTTTATGCAGCCTAAATTTAACACATCTAATTGCCATGTAGCAAGTTGTCATTATTTCTGATGAACAAAAACACTTCTTTTTAAAATAATCGAAAGGAATCTGCCACAGACAATACAATTTTAGATGTTTTTATCATTTATTTAAATTTATCATTTAATTACTTGAGCACTGCTGAGAAGGGTCAGACTATAGCATCATCAATTAACTATTACTTCCTTTGATAACCGTGATGGATATTTTTTCCCTTTGCCTACAACCCCGATAAAAAATCCTGTTGCATTTTCCCTCTCAACACAGGCGGTGAACTTCTGAACAGAAATCCCACCCACTGATTTACGCTAGACAGATGAGATGGGGGCGAAATTTTCGAAGGCTGTGGGCCGTTTCTCTGGTCTTTTGAGGCATAAGGGAAGTTTGCTCTCTGGTCTTTAGAGAGTTAAAGGTGTCCTTTACCTGATTCTGAAATAAAAGTAGTGGGATTTTGGGTGTTTTTAGTAGTATTTCATATTTTAAAATATTTTGAGGCGTATTTCAAATCAAATCAAGCAAAGTCAGTTCGCCAAAGACATTTAATTCACTGTCACAAATTTCAATGAAACTGGGTATGTTTATAGCTCATTTTAAGACAGGATCAAGGAAATTAAAGGTGATTACAAGTAAAATATTTTTTAAGATAAAAAAAAATATCTAAATTTTGAAATTTTTTAAAAATGTTTTTAATAACAGATCTATATTCAAAGACTGCATAAAAAAAAGTCATTTCAGTATAAAATCACTAAATAAGTTTCAAATAATGTATATGTGACAAATAATGTAGGCAGATTATTATTTATTGTTGTTTGTCATGTTTAAATGCCAAGAATGTGTTTAATCTTGTGAATTCTTAAAATCAAGAATTTTGTGAAAAATAATGTGTTAATCAAAAATTTATTATTAACCGAAGGCAGGCTGTTATTACTTTTTTTAATTGTACGTAAAAATATCTTTTCAATAGTTATAAAATAAAAATAGTGAAAATATGAGCAATTTTAACAAAATTTTCATAAAATGTGAATGTTTAATGATAAATATTGAAGCTTTTCATGCTAAGATGTACTAAAATGACTACGATATCGTGTATTTCTCTACTCTTGCTTAAATATAATACATACAATAATAAAATAACAAATATTATTTACAGCAATAAAAATTAAATTAAATAGTACCAGTTCCTTTACCCACACTACATTGCTCAACAGTCGACTTAAAATCAACAGCCCACTCTTATTGAAAAATACTTTCAACTGTTCAAATAATAAATAAACTGCATTTAAAAATTTTAATATCAACTTATTATCTTAAGACGATAATAATAACTAAACAACATGATGAATTTATAAATCAGCTTTTAATTGAAAAGTCATGAAATGGTCCCTTTAAATATTGTTGTTCATCGAGTCAATCAAAACAAATTGTATAAAAAAAAATAGTGAGCCTAATATGCTGACTGCAATGACACTTCTAACAAAACTAATTAATTCATTACCATCTGAAATCAAACCCGAAAGATCAAAAAGAAAAAAAATCATCTGTAGTGTGAATGTGACATACTCAGTGGTTGTTGAGGTAGGAATGTCTTTGTGACATTTTCACCTGTACTTCAATAAAATATAAACATGTAAGCTTTTTTCATTCATCCAAATTAAGTAAAACTTTTATAAAATTTTGTTGTCATTACCCAGATGTTAAATTTTTCGTTACATACTATTAGATAAGTTCTTTACTTTTAGACATTATTGACATAATATCATAAAATTTACTATATGTATTTTCTATAAGTGTATAAACAATATATATATGCTTTATTAAACATAAATGAATAATTTTTAAATAATTTGTTTGAGAACAGCGATTATACACACATATATATGTTGAAAATCCATCTTTCAGCAATACTGTGATGAAATAAATCAAATTACCGTAATTTCCGGTGTATAGCCCGCGGATCAAACAATCGTGTTTCGACCCAGAAATTTTTAAAAATAAAATGTAACTTTTTAGATCACAGTAATTATTGGTCTTCAAATACTGAATAAAATTTCTGGGTCCAAACTGAATTGTTTGATCTGCGGGCTATACACCCGAAATTACGGTACATATTATTAGAAACTGAATAAAGTTACAAAAGTGCAACTCATTAAGTTTTAAATATTTTTTTAGATATAGTTATTTGAAAGATATAAATATAATGGATTATGCATTTTTTGCATATATTTAAAGCACAATACGTCAAAATTTTCTTCAAAAGAGTGAAATTTGGTAGTTTTTTCAATATTAGCAGCTCAATGCTAAATTTTCAATATTAACAGCCAAATATGAGTTTAAAGATTAGGACTGTCATTTTGAAAATTTCTATTGGGCGGTGAGGAGCTAGTGATTTTTCTCTTTTTTGGAAAGGGATAATTGCTCTTCGCCCTAGAAGTTTTACTAAAAAACAATATTGTTTATTTTTTTCCTTAAGAAACGAACATAAAAGATAATTTGAAAAATAAAATAAATGTATAAATAAAAATATTTCCAGGGATGATACATTGGATAGGTTTTACATTTGAAAATATTGATAATTTTAAATATGATTTAAATAATACTAAAACCAACCAAAATCCCACTATTTTTATTTCAGATCCAGTTATAATGTAGTATTATGTACAATTTAAAATTAAAAAATTAGTCATAGAAACTCCGCCTCTGATTGATAAAGATTTTTTAATAATTTCATTATTTTTTGTAAAATATTTTTGATTTCAAAGATTATACAATTTTTTAGACACATTTAAATATTTTTTAACATTACAGCAATATTTTTTTCATAATCTACATACTTTATTGACCTTGCTTAAATTATTCGAAGAAGATTTCTTTATTAGTTATTGAAATATGATTTTATATATAAAATGAGGCCTTTGAAAATTGAACAATCATTAATGGCAACTCGTGGCATTTTTCCAAAATTTTGATAATTTTTTCTCATATGTTCACTATTTTTATTTTATAACCATTTAAAAGATATTTTTACGTACAATTAAAAAAAAAGCAATAACACCCTGCCTTCGGTTAATAATAAATTTTTGATTAACACATTATTTTTGACAAAATTCTTGATTTTAGAAATTCATAAGAAACACTCTTAGTGTTTAAACATGATAAAAAACAAGAAATAATAATCAGCCTTCATTATTTGTCACATATACATTATTTGAAACCTATTTAGTGATTTTATATTGAAATGACTTTTTTTTTTTTTTTAATGCAGTCTTTGAATATCGAACTGTCATTAAAAACAATTTTTCAAAATTTTGATATTTTTTATCTTAAAAAATATTTTACTTAGGATCAAGAAAATTAAAGGTGATTACGTCTTAAAATAAGCTATAAACAAACCCAATTTCATTGAAATTTGTGACAGTGATTAAATGGCTTAGGGGAACTGACATGGAATGACTCTGCTTGATTTGATATGAAATGCACCTCAAAATATTTTTAAATAGGAAATACTACCAAAAACACCCAAAATCCCACTATTTTTATTTCAGAATCAGGTAAAGGACACCTTTAAGTATATCTCCCATAAAAAATAAATTTAATAAAAATACCGCCTTTTGTTGATAATGCTTTTTTTGTTAATGCATTATTTTTCATAAAAAATTCACGACTTCAAAGTTTAAATATTTTTTTAGACACACTTAAAATGTTATAAGCGTAACAATATATTTTTTTCATAAGCTGCGTACCCTAAATATTGTGCATAAATTATTTGAAGATGATTTGTAGAGTAGATATTGAAATATGATTATATATATGACATGCTACATTTGAAAACCGAGCTATCAAGAATGCCAACTGACGGCAGTTTTTCAAAATTTTGACAATTTTTTTCTCAGAAACTATTTCACCAAGGAGCAAAAAAAATTACTGGTGATCATATCTTAATAGTAAGAACAAACACACGCAGTTTCATTAAAATCTGTGATGGTGGGTTACATATTGATATTTTACTGCCTGATTTGACGTGGAATGCCCCCCTTTTTTTGGTACATTTCCCCTGGACTATATACGCTCTAAATTTCTTTTAATTACACTAGCCTAAAAAATTTGGTTTTGTATCATGTTTTTAGCTTTTTATAAATGATTCTTATCCATTTTTTAGCGCTGAATCCGAAAATGACCTTAATTTTTTTTTTTTTTTTTTTTTCCGTCACGTCAGGTTTTTTTCGCAAATTGTAAAGTTCAAGTTTAAAGAATCAAACAATAGCAAAAACCTGATACTATAAAATCGATGTGAAGGTTGTGTTTTTTAGCTTTTGATAATTGAGCATTCAGTGCACAAATCGATTAACTCCATCAAATGAAAATGTTCAGTATAAACAGTTACAATACTTTTATAGTTACAATAACTTTTATCTATATCATATTTGTTCTCTGGATATTTTGATTGAACTCATTAATTTTCTTTTAATCAATGGTGACTTTTATGACTGTATAAATATATAGAAAATTTTCAGTGTTTCTTTGTTTAAAAAAAACGCCACTTAAAATGGAGTTAGTCAGATTGTCTTCAGAACATCTCAATTGATTCTTGTGTTTTTTATAGGGCTGAATCAGAAACTGACCTTCATTTTTTACCATTACGTCAAGATTTTTCGCAAATCGTAAATTTTTAAAAAGTCAAAATAGTGCGAAAATCTGATACATTTTATCTGATACATTTTGATTACACAAATTGAAATAGTATTTACTATTGTATTTACAATACTTTGAATTAAAGTTATAAGTTATTTGAATGTCGGTACTTAAAATTACGAATGTTTCTTCATGATATGAAGATAATTATTTTAAAGGTGTAATAGAAATTTTATTCCAATGTTGAAGACGGGGTACTTCCTAAAAGCAAAACCAAACTTGGAGAGGTTAAAATTTTAAAGATATCAAATTAGTCGCCTCGTCTTTTTGAAAATATTTAGTTAAGTAAGAAGAGATATTAGTATATCATACAGAATTATGAGAAATTTTAAATTGCTGAAGTTTAATTTTTGCAAATTGAAAGCACAAAAAAAGTAGTAAAGATCGATCAGGAGAAATACAAATTTGTTAATTATATTTTAATTTTATCGATACAATTTAATATTTTCATGCATGTATTTCATAAGCTTTGACAATGAATCATTTAGAAAGCTAAGAATTTATAATCACTATCGAAACATTTTAGCTCTCAAATGTATAAATCAAATTGTTTCGACACGATTTAATATGTTCATGCATGTATTTCATAAGCTTTGACTATGTTGCACTTAGAAAGCTATGAATTCATATAACTATAGAAAATTTTAGAAGAACTCAAATATATAATGTAACAAATGTCTTATATTAAAGATTATTCCGCTATGTGGCAGCACTAGACAACAGTCCCTAATTTGACTAGCTACCGTCAGAGATTTTCCTGTCATTCCCTGCGATAAGTTTTTCCGCAGAGTTCTACGAGACGCGCGATTATGAGGTTGCGAAATGTACGCATCTTGGTTTATTATTTCCTTGAAGAGTAGTTTATGAAAGGCGAGAAGTAGATGGAGATGTTTGTGAGTCAATGTTTTCTCCGCGGATTTCTTCTGTCATTTCTTATTTTGTAAATATGTACAGCCATCTTGTAAATAGAAGTATGTCGTGTAGTACAGAATTTTCATTATTCTTTCTACTACAGTGTACAGTGGCGAGTTCTTTTGAAGTGATGAGTCCAATACTAAGTATTGTGGCGCCTACTATGGAAAAAAAAATTGCCGTAATATAGGGTAAGGTGCCCCATTATCGTTCCCCAATCACTTTCAGGCAGTTGGAAGTTGTAATTCTCAATGAAAGTCTACCAAATTTGGATTATACATAGACTAACTACCCACGCACATAGAAACATAGGCAAATACCATACAACAAAATTTTAACAATGCGAAAAATTGTTTTTTCATAAGTATCTAAAAAATGCAACAGAAAAAAATGGTCCTAATTTCGCACCCCCCCCCCCCCCCCCCAAAAAAAAAAAAAAAAAAATCAATACGCCGAGGTTTAACTTATAACTAAATCAAAATTTATTTCTAAATGAATAAGTAATTTAATTTACATTAAAGTAAGGCACAAATAAATGTACTAATTATCAGTGGAAGAATGACATAACGAAACATTAGCCATTCAAACATGAGGAAAAAATTGAAAACAATTTCAGGAAAGCATTCCTAATTTCGTCCCCGGGACGAAAACAAGAACTGCAAGGAGGACGAAATTGAGACCACGCTACTTCCCAATATGACGGAGCTTCAGTTTCCGTTAGATGAACTGAGCGCCCTAAAACTCACTGTATGCTACTGTCAGCATCTTACCAACGTAAAATACATGCAATGAATAAGAAATAAATACTTACAGTACAGTAAATAAAGTTCTACAAACGCGCAATAAGAACTCAGGTCTTCTAAAAATTAAAAATTCGCCGCCTTTAATTTATGTATGCGTCTTGGCGAAAAAAACTTTCAACACTGACCCCTTTTACCTCACGTCCCCTGTGCCTTGTGTCATAAGTGGCGCCACTTTCGCAGAAGCGGAGAAGTTAAGGGGAACGAAATTAGGAGAGGGGACGAAATATGGGCACTTTACCCTAACATTAAATAGTTATATGATTTCAATAAAATATACGTCACCAAACAAAAAATAAATTATTTTAGTGATTTCTTTGACGAAACGTAGTATTAGTAAATACATAAAATTTTCCTGGAATAGTACTTGGTATTTTCATTTAAAATTGAGATTAAATATTTAATTCATAAAATACACTGGAATTTCTGTAAATTGAAAACCTATTTGTAAAAAAAAAAAAAAAAAAAAAAAAAAAAAAAAAGAGTAAAGTTTAATAAGTTTGCAGATTAATTATGGAGTATTATTTAAGAGTTATTTACGGCTAAAATCTATTCTTAAAAAAGGTACTAAGCATCAGATATAGAGAACGTTTAATGTATGACAATTTCAGGTTTGTGTTTATATATATTTGTGTACCTGCACGCAAAGCGGTTACATAGGAACCGCTTTGCCTGTACGCGTAAGCGGTCTCAGATAGATTTTGCTTTTTTCCCTAGACTACAGAGTAAAAAATCCCTAGATTTCCCTAGATTCTAAAGTCACGTGACATGGAAAAAATTCTGCATTTTAATTGGTTGTAATAGCCTGAATCACATTTACATATGAGATTCATAAACACCGGTGGGTAGTCTTGAAAAACAAAAACAAACTTATTTTGTTTGGGACGACAAAATCTTGTTGTATATTTTTTCAAAACTATTGTTTAGAATATAAATTTATATTTATTTAAAAACAAGTAACTTTGATTAAACATACTCTTTGTATTTGATTTTTGAGAAAATCGCTGCAATTACGAAATAACATACAATACAGCTTTGATTATTATTACTATAATTTTTATTATTTGGTATTCATGCGCATATATTTTATATCAAATTACTATTCTAAAATCTCCTGTGAGTGGTCAAACAAAAGGAAATATAACAGTTACTTCACAAATATTCAAGTTCTATTTCTACAGTTTTTGAAATTTTCAGATGTTTATATTATTGCATTATTATTTTGTATCAACTTTAGATGTCCCAAATTAATGCATGAAAGCACAAAATAAATTAGTAAAAATCGTGCCTGAGTTTTTATCTCAAATTCATTTCATTCGTAAACGCATAAAATTGACAGGCAGTGTTCTAAAAACCAGGATATTGAATAACGTTTTCGATTTTTCATTTCCATGAAAGATAAAGAGTGCTTCAAAAGAATACCGTCAAAGTTGGCATTTTGAAACATATTTATAGAGGAGAAATGCCGTCATGAGACAGCAATCGCTTACAACTGAAAATGCACCGCATGTATCGAAAAATGAAAAATGCTATTAGATCCAAAATCATTTCAATGGTCATGCCTGCCAATTGTATGCTTCTACCTATAAAAATGAATCTGTGGATAAGCCACCCCCCTCACACACACACACACCAAAAAAAAAAAAAAAAAAAAAAAAGAAAAGAAAAGAAAGTCTGAAATAAAATATTCATTTCATTTTTTTGTATTTTATGTTATTTGGGAGAAATGCTCACTATTGTTATGGCTATTACTTAAAAGAGATAGAATATAGTTTCTTTAGAGGATCCGATATTTTCATCTAACATTCTTCGAATTTAATACATTATGCATAGTACTTTACTTCACTATGGGTATAATTATAACAAAGTCTCCATATGCACTTAATTACACGGTTTTTTAACAAAAGGAAATCAGATTGATGATTTCTTTATTTGGTTTTACTTGATAGAAGAAAAGAAAGAAAAACCAGCAGTAACCCCCGCCCCACTTCCCCATTCTCCTCCAAACGAACGACCTCAGACCTCTGAGACAGTTTCATTTAAAAAAAGCTTCTAGGGATTCAAATCCAGATGCTGAAATCTGTAAATATAAGTAGTGTTCGCGTCTGGAGTAATTAACAACTGTTGATCCAGGTGGTAATCATTTATTAGCGATCTAGGATCCCTGTTCCGAGAAACGAAAGGGAGTTCCGAGACCAGTTCGGACCAGAAATCCCCCCCCCCCCCCGCCCTCTGTTAACCAAGGAATTGCTTGAAGACAATTTCTCCCCACTGCCCATCCCTTTACTTCGTTTTCCATATTCATTCATCAAACACATCAGCTCACATCTATCACTTTCTCATGTTAATCGCCAGAAAAACACAGAAGTCTACCAAAAATCCTTTTTTTCACTAGATTTTAAGAAAATATTGCCAGTTTTCTAAAAATTTCCTAGAAATCAGAAGGAATTCCCTAAATCCCTAAATAGGCTTCAATTTCCCTAGCCCCTTGGGGACGAGCGACAGGTATACGTGGCGCATGAAGCGCTCAAAATCCTGGTTTTTCTTCACCAGTAAAATTTTACTGTAAAATTCGCCTTATTTAATCAGCGCATTTTCTCGATTCAAGAAGACACAAATTTCTGTTTTTAAAAAACGGTGACAAAAGATTAAAAATTTCGTAACTCTGCTCTGAGAACGCTGGCGTACGTAATAATTGAAATTCCAATTAAAAGACGAGGAGAACTTTCAACCGCAAGCGGCGCTCACTCGTTATTTAAACAGTATGCAATGCTTTATTAAGTAATTAACGCTAAGTAATTCTTTTTATTGATTTATTTTAACATTTTATTGGTGTGGATTTTATTTTTCTTAAACTGAATTAAACTATTTCTTGATTTAGTTAACAAATTTCAGATTATCTTTTATTGTATACAGTTTGATAAGAAAACTTATACATAGAATTACGGAAAGTTTCCACAGAATTTTTCAGTGACACATAAGTTAAATTATTTGGTTCCTTTAAAAGTGTGTATACTAGGCGGCAAAGTTTGCATTCAATGGAACGGCATATCGCATCTATAATCACTGGCTAGAAAAATTTAATTTCATAAAAAATATTTCACATATTAGCACAGTTGATTCTTCCCAGGGAAAAGAAATCTGCTATGCCGTTGAAACAAATCCTGCCTTTAACACAATTTATTTCGTGTATTTTAAAATTTCTGTTAGATTAATTTAGTTTTGGTGATTATTCCTTTCCTTTAATAATGTCAAGATTATTAATCAATTTTAAGTGAAAGAATCATATTCTAATTAAACTTTCTTAAAATCTGAACGTATCTGTTATTTTTTAATCAAACTGCTTAAAATGAACGAGTTACAGAGGAAATATTCCTCCGCCTTCTCCAAAAGGAAAAGGTGCATTGTAGGTGGAGCTTATAAACCTACGGGCGACAGTTTGCTGTATAAATGTGGAAAATCGAATATGTAATACTATTCGAAACTCAATTAAGTCTACATTGCAGGTTAATACGCCTATAATCAAGGACTAATATTTTCCCAAACACTCGGACCTCACATTTGACAGGGCCCCCAAATTAAGTAAACTAAATAACGTACATATTTAAAATTAAATTTGGCTGGTTGGGTTTATGACGGCCAATTATCAACACGAGGGATATAGGCCCTAAGGGGGGGGGGGGGGGTGCCCTTCGTGGGGGTCTTTCTAAGGGAACTTAACCCGTATTTACGCTTGGAAATCCAAGGTTTCGAAGAAAACCACGAAAACTCCGAAACGATTAGGCCGACGGGCGCGATTGGGTTTGAACCCAGCACCTCCCGTCTACCAGCTTCGAGAGCAGAACCTCTCGGCCACTGGTGGGACGCTAATATTAAATTTTGAATGTCAATATTCTCTTTATACTGCAAATTATTCGCGTTATATAGCTCATCCACATATTTATATGTTGCCTGTCAAATAGTTAATCATTTCAGACGTTTTTATCTGTAGTATATGTAAACATAAGTACAATCTCATTTGAAAAAAACTTTCGCGGAATGCACATTGTAGACTGTGCTATTTCGCTGGAGTGTCTTGAACGTATGAGTTGATATTCACGTGAAACAATTCAACATATATTCATTCATAGCTATCTGTTATATTAAACAGGGAAAAAATGCTCATATTTCACATTACAATCGTCTCTCTGTTTGACATCGCTCTACTTAACGACGATATTTTGCGGTCCCGGCTTCTTTAAGTAAAAAAATTTCTATTTAAAGACGAAATTGTTTCTATTTAACGACGATTTTCACGTAATTTTTTTTCCCTCGATGCCTTTATACATGTTAACCCCTTGTATGGCAAGCAATTACGTTTGTGAAATGCTGAATTCCCACCGGAATCTTTGAAAAAATTCTATTTCAAAATAAGTAAAAGCAATTTTACAGCTTTTTGCCACCAAAGTTAGAAAAGTAAAATTTAATAAAATTTTTCTGGTGTGGAACTTCATTAATCGTAGGTGGTATATAATATATACCGGTGCCCCTCCAAGGGGTTAAACGAGAGAACTTTATCTGATAAAAGAAACAAGGTTTCTTGCAATTCAGATGAGTACAGATAAAGTAGGAAGGTGTAAATGTTGGAATGTGATTACTCGTTTTCTTCCTCCGCACCTAAAAAAAATTATCGATTTTGACGAAGATGTTTTAACAACCGACTTAAATTTAGATCAAATTTATGAAGACATCGCAAATGAAAATGCAACTTCAGATGCAGAAGATGTTGATGAAGCTGATGATAGAGAAAACAAAACACTACTTCCTTCTAACTCAGATGTGAATTCTGCCCTGTATATTCTTCGCCAGTACATAGTTTCATCAAATATGGAAGATGGAAGATGATACGTTCTTCTTGAGAAGCTTGAAGCAAGGGTACTAAAAATTAGACCACTATTGAAAAAAATCTACACTTTTTGATTTTTTAAAAGCTTAATTTATTTAATTAAATGTATTATAAATATTTTTATTGTACTGTAAGTTATATTGTTTAATTAAATGTATTATAAATATTTTTATTGTACGGCAATTAACATGATATGTTATTCTTGTATGGGTATAATTAATGCAATTTGTATTTGTGCAATAAAAATATGTAGCATTATATTCGTATCAAAAAAAAAAAAAAAAAAAAAGAAAGAAAAAAACATAAAATAAATTTAAATAAATATGTAAAACATTTCTAAACACGTCAGTATATTGAGAAATGTATTGACAATCCTAAGCCTGTAAAGTGTGAAGGGAAATGTTTTTCAAATATTATTTTTCCACAAATTCTGCTTAATAACGTTCTCTATTTAACAACGATTTTTCGAGGTTTCTTGAAAGTCGTTAAACAGAGAGCCAGCTGTATTATCAACACAAATAAACAATCTCTGTGATGGAGCAGGGCAAAACAACAATTAAATCCCAGTCATCCCCATACATATTGCAGTGTCGGTTAGTGTTAAGAAAATAAAAATCAACTTCTATGATGGAAAAATTAGGAGTTTGTATTAAAAATTTCAGAGTTTGGTATAATTTCAGTATGAAGAGGACATTTAAGCTTATTTTTTAACATAAATTAAGAAAACAGATTAGGTCGAATGGCTATTTTCGTTTTCTTTTTCTGTGACATATTAGAGATAAAATATATTTGTGGTAATTTCTTTTTCTGCTCTGCCGAATGTACCTAAATAGAAGGTGGGTTTCAAAAAATAATATGAAACTTTTAGGTGGTTCGTATAACAGTAATATTTCAAGAATCGTTGATTTAAGATATAAGATTCATTTATCATTTAAAAATTCTTATTATATAAGCAGGAGAATACATAATTTCAATTTAAGTGAATAGTCAATAAGGTATGAGTTATAGATTATTTTGTATTATTCATAAATTTTATTAATTGAAAAATTGGTAAATCATTCGATGTAAACATTTCATTGAGCATCTTAACCCTTAAATGCGCGATTTTTTATTTTGTTTCGAAAAAATTATATATGATACTCTGAAAGGTTTATAACACGGGAAAAATAATGAAAAAAATCAGAGATATATTTTTCATATAATACGTCAATCTTTTCTTCTGTTGCACATCTGCAATACAAGTATAAACTACTGTCGTGTGGCTGTTTTGTGCTACAATAATGCAAATTAGTGACTACTTTAATAAGTATGGCCCCAAATACCTTATTTTATATAATTATTTATTTTATAAAACTTAACCTTTAACCCTTTAATTCCCATAATAGAATACGTTCGAGAAATTACGTAGTTCAGAGAATCTGACTTTATGCCAGAAATTTTCAATGGTTAATTTCGCTTTAATTAAATACGAAATGTCAGTTTTTTAATTAAAACAAATACTGCTATTTTAATTTTCTGGTGTGAACTAGGTATATGCGAATAAAAAAAATTATTAAATTCAAAACCGTGTTGTTTCCATATATGCAAAGCTGCGCACTAAAGGGTCATAAAAGAGCAAAGGTGAAGAATGTTTAACTTCTGTACTAAATACATTTTAAATACATAAATTGCAATATTTGCAATACTATTTACTTACAATACTTTGAAATAAAATTACAAATTATCTGAATTTCGCTATTTAAAATTACGAATTCTTATAAATGATATGAAGCTAATTTTTTTAAAGGTTCTCTAGAAGTTTTATTCAAATGTTGGACACGGGTACTTCCTAAAAGCTAAACCAGTCTTCAAGAAGTGATAATTTTAAAAATATCGAATTAGCCGCATCACCTTTCTGAAAATATTTAGCTAAGTAAGTCAGAAGCGATATTAGTATATCATACCGAATTATGGGAAATTTTAAATTGCTGAAATTTAACTGTTGCAAATTGTAAGCATAGAAAATATAGTAAAGAGCGAGTCGGAGAAATACAAAAATTGTTAATTATATTTTAATTTCATCGCTACAATTTAATATTTCAATGGATGTATTTCATAAATTTTGACAATGAATCATTTAGAAAGCTAAGAATTCATTCCACTATCGAAAATTTTTAGAAGCTCAAATATATGAATTTAATTAGTCTTATAATTTATATGAAATAAATGTCACCAAAGAAATATTTTAGTGATTTATTTTACGAAACATAAGAAAACAAGTTGTAATTGTTTATTTTCAAAATAAGAAAATGACTCTACTAATTACATAAAATTTTCCTCGAATTGTACTTGGTATTTTAATTTAAAATTGAGATTAAATATTTAATTCATAAAATACACTGGAATCTCTGTAAATTGAAAAACTAGTTATAAAAAAAAGTAGCAAATTTATTGAGTTTACAGATTAATTATGGAATATTATTTAAGAATTAAATGCGGCTAAAATGTATTCTGGTATTAAGGGGGCTGGTCACTCAGCTTCCTATTTCCCCTCATTAATGTAAAGTCTATGGGCATTTGATGCATTCATATATTTAAAATATCTCCTCGGGAAATTATTATTTTTAACTTCTATATTTTGTGTAGACTTTTTAAAAAGACTTAATTTTATGTAAAGTGTTAAAATCTTACTGACAGTTCGCCCTCTTTTAACACATAAAATATTAAATTCAGCATAGATTTTAGAAATATTTTGAAAACTAAAAAAAAAAAGACACCTCCTTTAAGAAAGAGTACACAGGAATAAAATATTAAAAATATGAATTTCCCGAGAAGATATTTCAAATATACGAATGCATCAAAAGTCCATAGACTTAACATTAAGGAGGAGAATTCCGAAGCTGAGTAACCAGCCCCCTTAAGTACCAGATACAGAGAACGTCTAATGCAAGATAATTTTGTGTATGTGTGTATATATTTGTGTGCTGGATAATATTAAGACACGAATTCGGGAATAACACGAGGAGAACACGAGCGTCTGGGGACAGAACGGCTCCCAACAGTGGAACTTAGGAAAAAATTTCCTTCCCTTTCAGCTGAGAAGAAAAGGGGAAAACTACTGCGTTCTTCCCTCAATCTTGTGGCCCCACCAGTGGCCGAGAGGTTCTGCTCTCGAAGCTGGTAGACTGGAGGTGTTGGGTTCGAACCCAATCGTGCCCGTCGGCCTAATCTTTCGGAGTTTTCGTGGTTTTCTTCGAACCGTGGATTTCCATGCGTAAATACGAATTAGGTTCCCTTAGAAAGACACCCACGATGGGCACCCCCCCCCCGGGCCTATATCCCTCGAGTAGATAATTGGCCGTCTAAAATCAACCCAACCGTCAACCTTAAGTTTCTTTCCCTTTTCGCTTGCATTTTTTATTCGATTATGGGAATCATTAAAACTATAAATAAACAGCGAAGAATGTTGAATTTTAAAATTTGAACAAAGAAAAGAAAGTAGATTGCGAAAAATGAAATGTTTTCAAAAGGAAGTAAAAATTTTTAAAAATTAAAAGAACTATAGTAATGGCTATTATTTATGTAAAAATCATTTGGTATATAAATCTGAAAAAAAAAAAAAATGTAGCTTCATATTTTATTATTATTATAATTTAATATATTTTTGTAACAGACTTAAAAAATAAGTAGATTTGTGAATTCTGCAATATTTTAATAGATAATATATTTATTCGACTATAAATTATATTCGAAAGCTATCTGTGTCTGTTCATGGAATACTGATTTTTTCCCCTCTCAGAGTACTCATCTTTACAATTCCATTCTTAATTAAGACTTACAAGTGAATGATTGTTTTTGTATATCCATCTCCTTTTGCTGTAAATTTTATCAAAACAGGACAATTACCGCAAATGCTTAATTTTCTGTAAAGATTATCAACAGCCTCTTAAAGATAAACACCGCATCTTACTTTTTTTTTTTTTTTTTTTTTTTTTGTGATAAGCTTATTGTCGAAATTTCCGGTTAAGGTAATTCTGTAACTTTTTTTTAGTATTTTATACCTTACTGATATATTATTAAATGGAATTATGAAGGAAAATGATTTAATAAAGCAAAATTTAATTATTATAATAATATTTGTAAAAGTAATTTTAAAATGATAAAGAAGATTTTAAAATCTCACTTCTTTTGAATTTCTTGCAACATTGTTTGTCTTTCATATTTTTGATTCCATGTTGCTCTATAACTGCAAGGACCAGATTTCTGAACAATTAATTACATGATATGCCATGTGTAAAAAAATAATAATAATAATGATAATAAAATAACAATAAATAAAATTAAAAATGTACAAATGACTTTTTGCTTAATATTTTTATTTATTTATTTACTTTAACAGTAAGCAAATAGTTATCAATAGTTAATTTATATTAAGGGAAAACCTGTCCTTAATTTTATGGAATGAATACTAATAGTGACTATTTAATGATACCGGTATATTAAAATATAAAATAATAAAAACTTTTAAAGATTGTAACTCTGGAGGGAAAATTTCATTTAATGTGAAATGTATACAGTAAATAAAACGGGAAAACTTGATATTTTCGTACTTTTTTGGAAATTAAAAAATGTAACCCCCTCACATTCCTTCCTACTTAATCTAGCAAACGTAATCGTTAAAAAATATATTATCTTATATTTCTTTCAGAAAACCGTTTAATAATATATTAAAAATGCATTATAAAATATTCAAATCGAATTCCCTTAACGGGAAATTTGGACATAAACTTACAAAAGAAAAAAAAAAAGTAGAATACGATGACTTTTTTAATGTTGGTGCTAATCTTAACAAAAATATTAAACATTTCCGACATTAGCCTATTTCAACAAAGTATAACTAAGCACACAGAAAGATAAATCATTAATATATAAAACTTAATCAAAAAATTAAATTTCTGAGGGGAAAAAAGAAAAACCTGTATTCCATGGACACAGATAAATTTCGAATATAGTTATATGTAATATTTATTGTCAAATAACTATATTATATACAAATATAATATACTTATTTTTTTATTTTAAATATGTTAATATATATATATGTATGTATGTATAGTAAATTATTATAAAGTCCTCCTTCTTTTTTAAAATTTATTTCCTTTTGAAATTATATTATTTATTTTATTTTTAAAGAAATTCAATGTTTTCTAAGAAACAATTTATAAAATTGAACATTCTGCATTGTTTATTTATATGCTCCATAGCCGAATAAATACAAGCAAAAAGGAAAAGCTACACAAGGCGAAAGGAAGAACGCATACTATTTTCTCCCTGTTTCCTTTGTTGAAACGGAAGGCGAATTTTTTAATTTTTTCAAAGTTCTACTACTGTTAGACGTCGTTCTTCCCCCTACGTTCGTGTTATCCTTTTATGTCTTATGCAACTACTTTAAAAAACTTTGTGTTAAAGGCGTTTTAAATATAATAAAATGCAATTAAATAACTTTACTGGTATGAGTAAAAAACATTTTAATGTCAGCTTTCTAATTTAAATTATAGCAATAACATACAACAGAAGCTTTCCCCCGTTTTATGAAATTTAGTAAAAGTGCTTTGTTTTATCATGTATAGTAAAGCGCTATTTCATTCTCCGGCAGTTGTTTTTATACAATAAGATAATTTTCTTACATAGTACGTTATAATAATTGAAAGTTTATGGAGGATGTAAAAGAGTTTCTGAACATGTGAATGAAGCAGACCACGGGATAAGAGCTTAAGAGGTACTATTTATTATACGTCTCGTTTATTAACATTCGGGCCATGTTTAATCCTTAGATATTACTTATTGAAAAAAACATGAAGTTGCCCCTCCTCCCTCTAAGAAAAGTGCACATGCAAAAAAGCAGTATAAAGTGCCTGAACACCGGATTACACCATTATACATGAATGTACACACTACATGGCGCTTTACACGCGTATTTATTTTTAATTGAAAGTTAAATATACGCGTAACCTGCTTGCAAAAACTTGTTTTTATTATATTTTATAATAATATACGAAATATTTTTACATATAAATGGAACTTAAAATTTTAAAACAACATTTTTATTTTTATCAAGAGAAGCTTTTTATTTTTCCGCACACTTCTTTCCAAACATACATGATCGTCCATTCAACTTCGCACTTTTATTACGTTATTTTATTTTAAATTATAGATGAAAGGGGCATAACCTTGTAAGAAAAAAGAAAGCACTATCAAAATCAATTACAGCCGTCTCTCTGTTTAACGTCGCTCTAGTTAACGACGATCTCTATTTAACGACAATATTTTGCGGTCCCGGTTCCTTTAAGTAAAAAAAGCTCTATTTAAAGACGAAATTGTTTCTATTTAACGACGATTTTTCCGTAGTTTTTTCCCGATCTCTTTAAACATGTTAAACGAGGAAACTTCCTCTGATAGAAAAACAAGTTTTATTGCAATTCAGATGAGTATAGATAAAGGAGAAGGGTGTAATGGACTTTACCCATGTGACGAAGACATTTTAACAACCGACTTCAGAAATTTAGATCAAATTTATGAAGACATCGCAAATGAAAATGCAACTTCAGATGCAGAAGATGGTGATGAAGCTGGTGATACAGAAAGCGAGACACCATTTCCTGCTTACTCAGATACCAATTCTGCCCTGGATATTCTTCGCCAGTACATTGTTTCATCAAATATGGTAGATGACTCATTCGACCTTCTTGAGCAGCTTGAAGCAAGAATACTAAAAACTGGACCACAATTGAAAGATCAACTGTTTTTGATTTTTTTTAAAAAACTTAATTTGTTTAATTAAATGTATTATAAATATTTTTACTGTACCGTAAGTAACATTGTTTAATTAAATGTATTATAAATATTTTTATTGTACTGTAAGTAATATTGTATGCTGTAATGTTGTTCATGTATGCAGCAGGGCTGTAGCTAGAAGTTTATAATAGAGGGGGCTCAAGAAAATGCAGGGGAGGCTCATATTTTTTCTCTCTCTCTCTGACGCATGCACGCACACATCAAAGTATTATATAGAAAGATAAATTAGTGCATATTCATATCGTAGGTACTATGTTTCTTATTAAACTGTTTATAATAACTTCATTTTATGCTAAGAAAAGGAAAGACTGCATAATGAAAATTTCCAGTGTTTTCGTATATATAGTGTATAATTATACTGGTGAAATAATAAGTGATGATGCCAACAAGTAAATCACTTACAGTTCACCAATTTCAAAAGAGTTGCAACCTTTAATTTTTCTCCGAATATTCCCTGCCCTTAAAGATTCTAAAGTTGTGTTTTTATATGATAAAAACTTTAACAAAATCAAGGATGTATTTTGCATTTTAAAATTATTACTGTGTCCATTCGATTGCTAAAAATACTTACATTTATATTGTCTATTGGCATTTTTCATTAGTATCATTTATAAATCAGGGATCCTAAATGTATATATATTTTTTATTTTAAACTAGAATGACTCAAATACGAATCAAATTGTTTATCACAAGCATCATATTTACTATCAAACTCATTACAATAACTTTGTTTTATGCTACTAATAGGAAACACAGCAGAATCAAAATTTTTAGTATATATATCTAATGCTGATAAGTAATAAATTATATGTTAAAAACTGCAGTTTTTATACAAAATCTACAATTTAGTATTTGTGCAAAATTGTAAAAGGACCCCAAAGTTCAATTTTTGAACAAAGTTTCATTTGGTGACCTTGGAACCTGTCTCAGAGCGTTCAAAAATTTTTAGAGGGGGCTGAGCCTCCCCTGGCACCCCCCTAGTTACGGCCCTGGTATGCAGTATAAATAATGCACTTTGCGTTTGTGCAATAAAAATATGTTGTACCATATCTGTATCAATAAAAAAAAGAAGGAAAGAAAACATAAAATAAATTTAAATAAATAAATAAAACATTTCTAAACACGCCAATATGTTGAGAAATGCATTGACAGTCCAAAGCCTGTTAACTGTGAAGGAAAATGTTTTCAAATATTAATTTTCCACAAATTCTGTATAAGGACGATTTCTATTTAAGAACGATTTTTCGAGGTTTCATAAAAGTCGTTAAACAGAGAGACAACTATTTTTATTTAAATATTTCAAGAGTTATGTTCAAAAAATGATATGAAATATAAATTGAATTTTATGCATGTTTTTTTTTTTCCAGATTGCCCAATGTATCAAATCTCTCTTGAAAGACAGAGTTCGAACGCTTTCCAACACCGTTTACCGGAATTTCCGTAAAGAAATATTTGCCTTACTTCGTGAAAAGAAATTCCACCTTCAGATATAGCGACCAATTCTTTACGAAATGTGTGGTACTAAAACACCTAAAATCCCCCGAATTTAGGTATACCCGGTAACTTTAAAAGAAAACGTGACAAAGTTGTTCAAAAAACTCTTTGTAATGCTTACAATAGAAAAAGTATATCATGTCTTTATCCTACAGGGCGTAATTTGAAGTTTTCCAGACAGTTACTGAACACTATCATTTACTCCATTAAATGTCTTATGAAATCAATAAATTAAGTATGCATTTTAAAACTTGTTAACCCTCGGTACGGTATGCTATTTCTTTCTCCCAGCTTATTTTGTGCCGTCTCCAAAAAATAACGTTACCTTACAGAAGCCAGCCGTAAAAAAAAAAAAAAAAAAAAAAAAAAAAAAAAAAAAAAAAAAGGCAGTACGATTAAATACTCTATAGCAATTTTTTAATTTCTAAGCATCGCACATTTTCAAGTTTTATACCGTCGTATTGGAAAAAAAAATGCGCTTTTAACTGCAATTTGTTTGAAAACTGTATCTCCATTTATTTTTGAAATATTAATTTTTATTTTAGTTTTTAGCACCATTTGTTTCATTTCGGCAACTCAAGTACTCCATTTCTGTAAAAAGTAAAGGGAAAATAGTTGAAAAATAGCAATTATATCTTTTTGTTGCCATTTTCTCATAACAACCGAAAAGAAAATGTAATTAAAATACGTGCTATTTTGAAGAAATATAAACGAATAATTTCTGTTAAAACATGGAGCTATTATAAACTATATTTAATTTTAAGTTAATGTTACAAACAAATGAGGGCCTATGAATTATTAGATAGCCGTTTTTTGTCGAGTTTCTTTAATGTCGGCATCTTTTTGCTGCATTTGTGTATTATTTTGCCATAGTGACATCCTATGCATGCTTTACTGTAGATGTTTAAGAGTGAATCGTAAATGTGGAATTCTTAAGCGGATGCGAATGACGTCATTTTACATAAAATAAAATGTGTGCTTTAAGTCTTCAAATTGAAATATGCTTTGTACTATTTATGTAAATACATATTTGTTTTTCATCGGGGGTGACACTAAATTCTGAGAAAGCAGAATTCCGGTTTTCTAGTTTTATATTCAGTTATAACAAAGCCAGTATAAGTTTGGAATATGGAAAAAATCGTGATTTCAATGAAATCACGAATCAAACATGATAAGAAGTTTTTTTTTTAAATATGATATTTATGTTTAAAATTACATGCGAGTCTATTGTTATCTGTGCACTTAATGTTAGTACCGGGTGTACCAAAAATAACTGATGGATTTTGAAATTCAATAACTTGCAAACGGTGACAGATATTTAAAAAATTCTTGCAGGAGTATTATGTATGATGTCAGGAGTTTTTTTTTTTTTTTTAACAGTGATTCTGGATTTTGGTTTGAATTTCAAACAGTAGCTGGCGCTGAGAGCAATAGGTGCTTAGAGATCCTACATTAGAGAGAGATTGGACATTGAAGAAGTGTCCGCCATTTCCGTTACAAAGTAGATGGAACGCCGTACAACGCAATGCATTTTCATCAGCGTCTAACACTTTTTATTCTATTAAAATTATGAAAATTTCATTTTATATGCCTTCTGAGAGTCTTTCGGCCCCACCAGTGGCCGAGAGGTTCTGCTCTCGAAGCTGGTAGACGGGAGGTGCTGGGTTTGATCCCAATCGCGCCCGTCGGCCTAATCATTCGGAGTTTTCGTGGTTTTCTTCGAGCCGTGGATCTTCCATGCGTTAATACGGATTAGGTTTCCTTAGAAAGACCCCCACGGAGGGCACTCCCCCCGGGCCTATATCCCTCGTGTAGATAATTGGCCCTCAAAAATCAACCCAACCCTGAGAGTCTTTCGGAACATAAATATAAGCACATTTCCATTTTAATGAGTAAGAATTCTCAGGAAATGCTTTTTTTTTTTTTTTACTCAGCTGTTTTACGCTACGCAGCAATGCGATTTTACGTAGCTATCGGATTTTGATTTATTTATAGAATTTGTTTTTCATATTTTTTATTTGTTTCTTTTAAAAGCAGTGCCCCTATTTAATTTTTTTCTAAAATTTCATTTAATGTTTTGATAATAATGCTCATTCTAATACTAAATATTTACCAGACTTCTGTATTTAAAAAGAATATCAAAGAGAAGTAGCAGTACGTAGAAACTTATCATAAAATATTTTCAGCCCACATATTAAATTAACTTTGAATCCCATACGGAGTTAAACAGGAGTGGTATATGATATGTACAAATTTTATTGCTTTTGAAATTATCAATGCGAAGATGGTGAAAATTATAATAATTACTGTTGTTTTAAAATGCGTAATAAATTATAGATAGTTTTAAAAAATTGAATTCTATAGTTCATTTTCTGTCTGATAATCGTTAAAAATTATTTTCTCAAATATTGCGAAATTAAAATAAAGTTCTTACATGCCCAATCTTCCTCTGCCCACCATTTTAATTTGTGAAAAAAAAAAAAAAATAGATTAAAAAATGCATTTTCTGAAAATTCTTAATCTTTAAAATAGAAATGTGTTCATATTTACGCTCTGAAAAGCTCTTTGAAGACGTATAAAATGAAATTTTCATAATTTTAATAGAATAAAAAGTGTTAGACGCTGATGAAAATGCGGTGTACGGCGTTCCATCTACTTTGTAACGAAAATGGCGGCCATTTCGTCAATGTCCAATCTCTCTCTAATTTAAGATCTCTATAGGGGCTCAGTCGAGACCTGATTTTTGGTATTTCGGGATCCATTCAATGCATTTTAACCTCCTTTTTTCGCATGGAAGAAGACAGATGCCAAAAAATTGAGCCTCGATTTAGCGGTTATTGCTTGCAGCGCCATCTATCAATGCTATTTGTAACTGAAACTGAAAATCGCAGCATAAAAACTCCTGACATCTTGCATACCACTCCTGCAAGAATATTTTTAATACCTGTCACCGTTTGCAAGTTATTTAATTTTAAAATCAATCAGTCATTTTGGGGCTACCTGATAAATGCCTTTCGCATTTCAGTCAAAAAGGGAAATTAGCTAACGTTGATACACGGCGCTACTGTTTGGGATAAGTTATTGCAGTATTTATATGGATAGTCTTATGGAAGTGTCTTTCAAAGCTATTATTTTTCTTATTGTTTGCAGTGATTAGTGCTTTTTTGAACAGGAAAAAAACTCTTGTAAATGAAAATTAATATATTCGTTATAAAATGCAATACTGCTGTGTGCCTTATTACCGTCGATCCAATAGAATAAAGAAAAATATTTCTTCTCATCAAATTCCTGTAGAACGCAGTCGACGGATCTTGTGGTTGAAAGCAATATTAGTCCAGTCAAATTAGAGTTAGAAGTGGAAAATTCTGGTGTAATTTTTTTTAGTGTCTTACTTTATGTTTTCGGGGGTGATGAACACGAATCTGAAATTTTCCAACAAAATTTCTCTCGTCAAACATGAAAAATCGTAAAAAAATCACTAAAAATCGCAGATTTTTTTGGTTTTTGGCTTATAATTTGCAAAGTAATCTATTTACGCAAAAGGTGATCCTATATTAAAATACAGACGAGAAAATTACCTACAATTCATGTTCTTATCATTTTTTGTATGATGTATGGCTTCCGTAGGGGAGTTGTAAAATCGGCGAAAACCAGTAATTTTGGAAAATTGCAAAAAATATATTTTTTTACACCCATTCCGTTCATAACACTAAAAGTAAGCATTTCACTGGAAACATTTGCTGACTTACTCACTTATTATTAGGTTATATATTATTATGATATAGGTATGCAGTGTGACCTCGAAATTCCGGCATTCAGAGATCCGGCAACTTAAAAAATCCGGCATCAAAGCCATCTTCACCCTCTCTTTTTTTCACTTTCAACTTACGGGAAAAGTAAAAATAGCACTTATTTTCGAATTAAAAATCGAGATAAAAAACGATGCATTAGCTTACAGCGATATCGCTGACACTGTACCAAATGGAGCCTTCGATAACGCTGGTAGCAGCTCAGAGGAACGAGGACGAGGACCTGGCAGAAGATAAGGTCTCACCGAAAAAATATATACATTTGACCGAAAAACTAAAGTGATCTTCAACGAAAAAAGACGGTACTTCGGAAATTGATACAATTCTCTACAATTTATGTGCAAGTAATTTTTTTTTTTTTGGACCTTGAATAGTTATGAGAAAAACAATGATGAATACACGAAGTAGTCAGCTGACTCTTTATTGAAAACATACAAAATGTATCATTAGACGTCTGCACAGATATGTGAAACGTTAACGTTAGATTTTGTAGATACAACAAAAAGATAAAAAGTTATTAATGGTCGGTTAGTGTTTAATGTTATGCAGTATAATAAAATAGGTAGGTAAGTAATTTTTTTATACATCACTTATTATTAAATGATTATTGACTTGAAATGACACTCAGTGAAACCGAACCCTCTTGGCCAAAGGTTGCATGATTTCAGGCATGCCTTCCAATTCTTCTACACCTAAAAATAATAATTAAGTATAATATTTATTTAAGCACCTGGGCGCGAAAGAATCGTTTTCATCCCGAGGGAGAAGATTGTTTCCCCAGCCGTAGGCGAGGTCTGCAAACATCCAAGCATCGAAGTTTAAGCTCCTGAGCAGCTCTGGTGCCCATAGTATTTTAAAAAAGGATGGAACTAATGATTAAATAAGTAATATTAAATAAGTAAAGAATGATTGTTGCAACATTTTATCATAACACGATTTTTACATCTTTCTTCTGTTACCCCTCTTTTACAACTCAAGACATGAATAGGTTACTTTTGGACCTCAATTTAGGAAACATATTAGACTATTATATTACAAATCACCGTTAAAAAAAATAATTTATGATTTATTTCTGATTGTTTGAAAATTGAGTAGTTATACCACTGTATTAAGATAAATATTTTGATCACAAAAATAAAAAAAATAGTGAAAAGTAAAGGTGAAATAAAAATATTTATGCATATTTACCTTCAAGTACTTTAGGAATTCCAGATCATTCTGGTCTTCCTCGATTTCAGTAAGAGGCATGTTATTGTAATTGCTTTCGCAGTTCCCATACATATTGGAGCACTTGAGGCCTGCTTTTTTGCATCCACAGTTTTTCTGGCAGGTCTTCTTGAATTTGCAAGAAATAAGTTTCAAAACGGCTTGAGGTGCTGATGGCTGTAGCGTGGTTACTGGCTCCAGACAATCTTTCGTTTTCTTCCAACCCCATTGTTCAGCATCTTTTTCATTCCCAAACCATTGTTGAACTTGAAAATATACCTTAAAGGAATGTTGCTGAGCTACAGACTCAGTAGGAGGTAAGGACGCCAAATTGATTGATGTCTTATATGCAGACCATAAGATAACAAAAATACCCCAATTTGTTTAATGACGTGGCTTCCTTGTCAGCAAATTTATACAATGACCCTAAAGAACGATTGCCAGTATCAGTAACTGCGTCAGCATCTGCCATAAGGTCTTTAAAAACCTCAATGGTATTAGTTAATACACGGTTTTTCTTGGGGGTCCGAAGAAACCTCATCTTTCCTACTTTGAACAGTATCACAGCTTCCCATGTCATGCAAAAATAATATGTTGTTAGCAATCGGTTGATAAAGTTTGCAGTCAGAAGAAAAAATGAGTGGTGAAACTGTCCCTTTGCTTGGCTTTAGAAAGTATATATTTGAATGTACACCCCTACAGCGACAAATCATGATAACTAGCAAATCGACGTCTTCACCCACAATAACTACAGAGTTATGTTGTAGTGCAAGGTCCCTTGCTGTGGTGACAATAAGTGTATCCGCATCCTCTCGTGCCTGTTTTATGTGAATGTCAACTACTGCAAATTTGTAATTGATTTTCGAAAATTACAGATTTCCGAATAAAATATCAAAAGTACTTACGATTTTCTTGATAGTGACATTTATTCGTAATTTAATACATACCCAAATGATATTGACATGAGAAAAAGAGAAAATTGAATGTTTAAAAAATTTACTTTAGTTGGTATTTTATATGTTAAAAAAATCTGATAAGTAGTGCACTCATTTCTTCTCATGTAATTTCTCAAGCATCAATGTCAAGTAACTATCTTCTTTCTTGGACTTTATACAAGTGACGAATATCGATTTCGGAAATACAATCTTGTTTCTTTGAAGATGACGTTAATTTTCAGGTCAAATTTATGCATTTTTTCGGTGAGAACTTATCTTCTGCTAGGTCCTCGTCCTCGTTCTTCTGAGCCGCTACCAGTGTTATCGAGGATTCTATTTAGCTTATCACAGCTTAAGCGATCTCGCTGCCCGATAATGCATTGTTTTTTCTTCTGTTTTTAATTCGAAAATAATTGATATTTTGGCTCTTCCCGTAAGTTGGAACTGATAAAAAAAAAGGGCGGGATTTTTTATGGTGTCGGATCTCTGAATGCCGGATTTTCGAGGTCACACTGTATACCTACATCATAATAATATGAAATTTAATAATAAGTGAGTACCTCAGCAAATGTTTACAGTGAAATGCTTACTTTTAGTGTTATGGTCAGAAAGGGTAAGAATATATTTTTTGCGATTTTCCAAAATTACTGGTTTTCGCCGATTTTTCAATACCTCTGCGGAAGCCATATATCGTACAATAAAAATGATAAGAACATGAATTGTAGGTAATTTTCTCGTCTGTATTTTAATACAGGGTCACCTTTTGCGTAAAAAGCTTACTTTGCAAGTTATAAGCCAAAAATCCAAAAAATCTGCGATTTTTTAGTGATTTTTTCACGATTTTTCATATTTGCCGAGGGAAATTTTGTTGGACAACTTCAGATTCGTGTTCAGCACCCCCGAAAACATAAAGTAAGACACTAAAAACAATTACACCAGAATTTTCCACTTTAAGCCCTTTTTCAACCTAATTTGACTGGACTATATCTAGTACCAAGGTAATAATCTTTTTTTGTCCTGAAATGTTTGTTTACTATTTTTTAACTTTTTTTCTTTGTTTTTAAAAAATAAAAATAGGCATTTTTATAATCATTTTATCTTTCTAGTAACATTCCGTTAAGTAATTATAAACTAACTGAATGTGTATTTGTTATTAATATGATGTATTTGTGTTAGCTTACAATCTCTTAAAAGGGTTCCTTGATCTGAAAAAATCTGAAATATAATACTGATATTAATAGCAATAAAAACGTGCAGAAAAATATCAGGTCAAAATAAATTGTTACAATAAATGTAACTAATATTTAGTATTCTTTTCAGAAATGGAAAATGTGAAATACTGAAAACAAAAATGGTAGATTTTTCATGATTTTCATTTTTTTTTTTTTTTTTTTTTTTATTGATTTCATTTTGTTTCTTTGTTTTAAGGACGATCTAAAGATTCTCCATTGGTGCCTAAACAGTACGATGCAGTTTGCCAAAAGCATTTTAAACAAAATAAGGAGCATTAATTAAATATCATGTGCAATTTTATAGAGTTATTAAATATTTTCACTTCATAAATACAGTTTGCTTTATTTTTGTTGGAATACTATTTACAAATAAAGTTAAGTGTTAATAATTTATATATTATAATTAATTTAAAATGAACATATATAAAAAAATTTATATAATAAAATAAATGATGTACAATTCACTAACAGTTTAGAATTCCTTTCTCTTTTCAAATATTTTATAGTAAAAATATCATTTACTAGAGCAATTTACATATGTATTTATAGTAAATATGAAAAAAAAAAGGATGTTAAATTTTAGAAATTGATCACAAAAATTCTTTTAAACAAAGTTTTTTTTTTAAACTAATTTATTTTAAAAATTATAAACTTTCTCAGTACAAAAGTTCTTTGTTTACGTTATTTATTTGTGAGTAATTAAAGGTCACGCCAATTGTCGCTGATAAATGACGGCGCATTTTGGGCTGAACTGAATTCAAATTTTAATGCTGGAAAATTATAGATGCGTGAGGCATGTAGTATTAAATGGGTAGTGGTTTAATTATTACATATTAGTTATAAAAATGCCCAAAGGAAATGTGCACATTAAAAAAGTAATAGTTGTATAAACTGGAACTATATCGCAGCACCAGTTTGCATGTCGTTTGATGACACTTTACACAGATATTTTTTTAACTGAAAATAAAATACACATTCAAGCTCCTTTCTCAAACTTGTTATTATTATGTTTTATGATCATATAATAAATTATTTTAATAATTAAAACTACTTTCTCATTTTTAAAAGCTTGCACCCGTTTGTTTACAAACATAGGCTATAGTTCGTTTGCAACCACTGAAATGTATCAGTCATCAAAATACCAAATTACATCAAAAATAACTGCTCATAAAAAATAAAATATAATAAGATTTAAAAGTAACAGCACATTGCTTTTTTTTCAATAAAGTCAAAAATATTTCATAAATTGTAAAAATATTATTTTTTTTTCTCAAGCTATAATTTAAGAAAATCAATTATAAACAATCAATTAATTAACTGTAAGCTTTAAAATATATGCTTTCAAATGGGACAACGCTATGAATTATGTAAATTAGTAAAATGAAAAATAAATACAAAAAGGGAAAAAAACTGTCACGCGGTTTTAAGCCTAAATATTATATTAAAGAAAACTTCTTATGATGTTTGATTCATGATTTCATTGAAATTACGAATTTTGACCTATTGCAAACTGAATTTATTATAGCAGAATAAAAAATATAGTTAATTTATAGATTTTTAAAGACATATAATGAAGTAAATAGTAGCGTTCAGTATCTGTCTGCTAAACTTCAAATTACGCCCTGTGGTAGAGACATGATACACTTCTATCATTGTAAGCATTGCAAAGATTTTTTTGAACAAATTTTTCACGTTTTCTTATATAGCAACCTTTTATTTATATATTAAAAATATAAAGAATTAAAAAGAATTTTCCTCCAAAAAATATATCCTAATTATTTTGGATAGTTACTATTGTAGCGAATCTCCCCATTACTGGAGAGGATTGATGCTCTTGTAAGGGAGATTTGATACATTGCTATTTAAATTTGAAAAAAAAAAAAAAAAAAAAAAAAAAAAAAAAAAAAAAAAAAAAAGATGTATACGATACAATTAATGCCCCATACCCTTTTTTGACCACAGCTATTAAAATACTTAAATAGAAAAAAGTTAATTGATTTTGACAGTTTTATTTTGTTTTATTTATTTATTTATTTTGGTCACAAGGTTTTTAACCTTTCATCCCTAATTTCAAATAAATGTGCAAAGTTGCATGGATAGACAGGTATGTTTGGAAACAAATATGCGAAAAAATATAAAGCTTTTCTTGACAAACACAAAAATATTGTTAAAAATTTTAAGTTGCATTTATTTATTAAAAAAAGTCTTTTATTATTATAAAATTTAATAAAAGCAACATTTTAAACCAGGTTATACGTATATTTAACTTTTAATTAAAAAAAATTACCCCTGCTTGGATGGAGTTCCCGCAAATCTCTGATAAACCGGGAGCCGGCAGTACAGACAATTACCTCATTGAGTTCACGGCTGGAATTCCAGAATTAGTTAAAACTCGATACGCATATTAAAACGCAATCGGTCTGCCAAGTCATATGTTGGTGGAAAACACCGAAAAACCTGATTTCAGACGCTGACTCGTAGGTTTACCATTGTGTTTTCCTGCACCAAAAGGTATGAAAACATGGAGGACCGGGAGCAGGAAGACACAATCGTAAACCTACGAGTCAACCGCTAAAGTCGGGTTTTCAGGTGATTTCCGCCAAGATATGATTTGGCAGACCGATTGCGTTTTAATACGCGAATTGAGATTTAACTAATCCTAGAACTTCATCCGCGAACTCGATGAGGTGATTGTCTGTGCTGCCGGTTCCCGGTCTATGATGAAGCTGAGCGCAATATTGTTAATCTGTTTCTGACCGACTGTGATAGTTACAATACAGGTGTCATCCAACGAGACGACTACTCCACTGATACACAGCATAAAGAGAATGTGAGTAGTCTTTTGAAAAATCTCATATTCCTTTTTAGTGAGCCATTTGACCCTGTAAAGCTTAGCAAACTTAGGGAATTTAAATCTTTTATTGTCAATCATGACTTTGACCTTCTAGATTAGTGCTGCACAACCTTTTTGCCAGAAAATTGTTTGCCCCCACTAAAAATTTAAAAGTAACATTTGAATTATTTAATAGCAACGTTTCCGTCAATTAATTAGTAAAATTTTTCTGGATAAAAATACTGGTACACTTGGTGGCCCGCGGGCCACAGGTTGTGCACCCCAATTCTAGATATATACTTACTAACCTAAAAACAATCGTGGTGGATCCAGATGACGGTTTCATCCCAGTCAATGTCAACAAACGTAAAAGGAATCACGTGGCTTCCACAATTCCTCTTAAAAACAAATTCTCAGTTTTATCTGATAAAAATATTGATAGCAACAGCATGGAAGTAGTTAACCCTTCTGAAGGCGACTCAGCCAGTAGCTCCGCTACAACAGCGCCCTCAAAATCAAAATACACTCCTTTTACATAGAAATTAAAGGAAAGTGGAACGAACTTGCGGGTAAAATTAAAGAACTCAATGAAAATAGCCCGATTATAAAAATGGACGGGGAACGACTGAAAGTCCATTGCAAATCTGATGCTGATTTCCGTAAAACTCAGTCTTGCTTAGATACCAATGCTACATCCTATACCACCCTGAGCCCAGCGGAACAATGACCGCGTAAAATTGTAATTAGAGGAATACCTCCATATACCGACCCCCAGCTCATAATTGATGCGCTTAAAGGTCACAATTTCACTAGAGCTTCTTATGATGAAAAGTAGAAAAACTGCCAGACGGATGCCCCTCTATGTTGTCAATGTTCTCTCTCGTGACAAATTTGAAGAGATCCATAAAATTAATGAAATTTTCTACATTAGAGTGACAGGTGAAAGATTTAAGGGCACTAACATTTTCAAACATTGTTATCGTTGCCAGAAATTTGGTCACTCCTCAGAAATTCGCCACCTGACACCCAAACGAGCAAAGTACTCAGATGAATATCTCACCCCAAATTGCGATAAAATTGGAAAGATAACTCCCAAGTGCTCAAATTGTTTCGGAGATCACCCAACAACATATCGCGGTTGCCCTAACCCCCCCCCCCCCTAATTTCTTCATAAAAATATATCCCCTATCCCCCCACTTAATGCTAACAACTCTACTGCATATGGGGCATTCTCACAATCTTTTGACTTTTGGGGAAAAAAATTTGACAAAATTAAAGATGCTAAAATAACATTTTAATCTGATAGACGAATGCCTTAATGATTCAAAATAAAGAAAAAATGGTCAGCAGCAAAAATTTTTTTATTTAACTGAGGTTTAAGTTAAACTTGCGAGTTTAATTTTCCTTACCATTTTATCCCTATAACTTTTTATTTTCTTCTAAATTTTTACTTATAATGAATTTGCATAGTACCCACAGGACATTCAAATAAAAAATAATAACAATGTAGTACTTTTAATACAGAATTTTTGTATATCATTGTCTTAAAGGGGTGTTAAAGAAGGGACGGTAAGGTAAAAAAAAGGGGATGGTATTGGAAAAAAGGGACAGTAAGGATGGAACGGTAAGGAAAATTACCACCTATTTTTAGGAAAATCATGTTAAGACTAAGTGATAGCCACAATGTTCATTGATTTTTAGAAACAGTTGTTAACATTGGATTAAATTATTATTATTTTTTTTTTAATTTTCCTCGAAAAGGGCAGGAATAAACCTTGGGGACGATGAGACTACCAGTAAAGCCACGATGCTTGAAATTGATATTTAAAGGCTGATTTAAATTCTACAGTAAATTTCCTGCCAAAGAATTTTAGACATTCTTTCTCTAGCATACTTCTGCATGAGATAAAACTTGAAAAAAATTCTGTGGCTGCATCTGAAATGATTTTCTGTATAATTTTAGAAGAGGGATGGTAAGGAATCTAAAACTCAGGGACAGAGTTTAAAAAATAATAACAGCCCTAAAAATGTGTGCAGGTTAATTTTTAGCTACATATTTATATAAAACAATAATTCCAGTTAAAAAAAAAATTACATCGAATTATTTTTATTGAAACAATTTTATCCAGACAGCTCCAAGCTTAAAAATCAGCATCAGGGACATGGGACGGTATAGGAGTTTTCCAGGTGTTTGGACCTCCAACATCGTCCAAAACTTATTTATCTCGTTAATATTTTTGTGCAATCATGCAATGGGATGTTCCCCAGTATATAAAATAAAAAAAAACACAAAAAAGTGTATTAAAATAAAAATTATTATTCAGGGACATGAAAGTCAAAAGATTGTGAGAATGCCCCATATACAGATCAAGATAAAGCTAATATACTTGCCAACTCTTACGCAACTCAATTTTCTCCAAAGTCGACACTCGCAAGTCAAACTCATGTCAGTGATGTCAGCGAAACTGTTCGCATGTTCCTGGCAATCCCCCCTACCATTCAACCCATTTTTATTCACAATGTTATCAAAAAATTTAAAAACTCAAGACCACTGGTTAACCCTAGAACGCTCCTCGTTCCGTACCTACGAATCAGTCCCTCGGGTCTAAAAAGACCCACGCATGTTTCTCGCTTAAATTCGGCAGTTTACAAGTAATAAATTTATACTTTTTTAATAGCAATTGACGAATACTAAAACAAAAAAAAAAATTCTGACAGTACAAAGATGAAATAAAAGTAAAAAGTACTTACAAAATCTTGTTTACAGGTACATCCAAAAAACACAAATGGATCTTTCAAATATTTAAATGTAATTATCCCGTAAAACAATTATGGCAAACTGTATTGAAATGCTTTTTGCATGTAAAGCAGTGGCATGTTACACACTTAAATGTACATTTATTGTCCGTTTATTCGCATAGGTGACACCTTCCTCGCTCCTTAGCAATTTCCAATTCAGCTGAAGTACTAGCAATTTCTTTGCGGTTTCGCTTCACACTTTGAACCATCTGTCTTGCTCCTTGCCCTCTTGGAAGATTTTCTCTGGTCTCCATATGCTTTTTTACAAATTTTTCACCCAAGTTTTCCAAAAAAGTTCTTCGTCTATAAGGACAGTCTTTTTTCCATGATTTATTTATTTTGCAATAAAGTACAAAAGCGTTATATGCAGATATGTCTAAAATATTACAAAATACAACAAATAGCCAAAGGTTTGTCTTCCTTTTTGTAATGTAAGTAGCGAACATTTTGTCCAGCGTATCAACTACTCACTTACTTTTATTATAATCAAAGATGATCTCTGGTTTTCTTTGAATACTTTGTTCAATTTCCTCATTCTTATGCAATGTGCTTTGAAGAACAACACATTTTTTTTTTTTTTTTTTTTTTTTTTTTTTTTTAAATGTAAAACACAAGCGTTGCATCTTTGGTAAACGCAAATGTTGAACTGTATTTTTCTTTCCTTTTGTTTCTAAAATTTCTACAGGAATAGATGATTTATTTTTTCTTATTGTACCAATCATTGTTATATTTCTTTTTAGCAACATTTAACATAAATCATAAGATGTAAAGAAATTGTCACAAGTTATATTATGTCCTCGTAAACCATATGACAAGTCCAAATTTACTCTCAATCCTTGGTTTCTTTCGAGTGCATTTCCTGGTTGTTTTACTAAATATGGCTGGATATTCATTCATAGCAAGTGTCATTATCGCACAAAATCCAGAATTTTATACCATATTTAGCAGGTTTACAAGGCATGTACTGCTTAAAAGGACACTTACCTCTAAAAACAATAAGTTGTTCGTCCACCGTTACATATACTTCTGGATTGAAAAGATTGGGTAAAATTTCTACCCATTTATCCCATAATTCTCGATTTGCATCAAATTTGTCATTTGATCTTCTTCGTTGTCGAGTTTCCCGGTCATCAAATCTTATTACTCTTAATGTTATTTTAAATTTCTTTAGAGACATTGTAGCTCTAAACAAATGTCTTCCCTTGAATTCATCCCATAGACTTGTTGTTGATTCATTGCTTGATTTGTTCACACCTGCGATCACTAAAAGGCCTATGTACGCATCCAAATCTACGATATTTAGATCTGTCCAATTTTCTCCATATACACGTTTTCCCTCTGAATTCGTATAATTTATTATCATGGTTTTCAAATTAAGGGGAAAAGCAGTTCAAAAGCGCTATATTCGTCTTCTATTCGTGCTGTTGAAAATCGAGTTGGACCAGGCGTTAGTTTCAAAATATTACTGCTTTCTAATGGTCCAGCAATTGGATATGGCTTTGCATGCTACATTATTTTTTCATCTCTGGACTTCATTATGTCTGGCACTTTATGTATAGAATCTATTTCTTCATCTGATGAAGAATAATTATCAATAGATATATGATCCTCTTCTTTCGAAACAGCTTCCTCCACATCAGACAAATTTTCATCATCTGTATAGCCTTCCATGAAAGCGAAATAAAACTTTCATATAACGAATAAAAAATGCACTATCGTTCTCCTCAAATAAATATTCATACTGATTCTAAAAGGTAAACTTTTTCCTTCTAGCTGAGAGAAAAACAACAAACAAAATAAATTTCCGGTATGATTTGTCCGGTTCCAGATGTCTCATAACTTCCTTCCCTCCGATAATTCTACCCCTCCCCCCCCCCCCCCCCTTACCTTTTTTGCAGCTGTATAGCAGAAATAAAAAATATTGGCGTTTTCAAAAAACTATGTGAATGTATTTGTATGCTTGGACAAAAAAGACCCGAGGGACAGATTAAGATGTTTTTTTGTTGCGTTAAAACTAAAAGTCGCATTAATTTAAAATTTTAGTATGTGTTAGTTAAAAATAAATCAGGAAAAGTCATTGTATTTCAGAAAATTCTTATGAGTAATTTTTAAGTAACACAAGCTTAAACATGTGTATGGGTCTAAAAAGACCCGAGGAGCTTTCTAGGGTTAAGACAAAATTACTAACACTGCTCTTAAAAACCTTCCTCCTAATTGTATTATTTACATGACTGACCTCACTAACGCTATCTTTAAATTTAGCTATTTCCCTAAGCCATGGAAAACTTCCATAATCTCACTTGTTCCTAAACCTCGAACTGACCTCTCCGATCTCACCAACTACAGACCCAAACCACTTTTACCTTTCATCAATAAAGTTGTGAAACGCGTCATACGGGTCCAGTTGCAGGACTTTATTCAGCAAAATAACATTCTTATGCCTGAGCAGTTCGGGTTTCGCCCAAAACACTCCACACAACACCAATTCCTTCGAGTGGCTGAGAAATTCAACGCGAAGATTCCTACCGCTGCTATATTCCTTGATGTCGCAAAGGCATTTGACAAAGTCTGGCATGAAGGCCTCATATATAAATTAATTAACACTAGAATGGCGGCGAGGGGTCATTTTGACCCTTGCCGAATGAATACATTTCGATTCGAACCAGAATTTTTTTTTATAATATAAGATTAATATATGATGCACAAAAATAACTTAAATAAATAAGTTTAACAGTTCTAAATAAAAATTCTGATGTGAAATATTTTTTATAAAACTTGAGCAAAATTTCCCGCCGTTCTAGTGTTAAGCTCAAATTTCAACCCAGACTTAACACTTTGGGGTTTCTATTAAAAATTTCAGAGTTTGATACAATTTCATTATGAAGACGACGTTTTAAGCTGATTTTTTTAACATAAATTAAGAAAACAGATCTAATATCCAGTAGAATGTCTATTTTCGATTTTTTTTTTTTTTTTTTTTTTTTTTTTTTATGGCGATAAAAATATTTGTGGTAATTTCTTTTTCTGCTTTGCCGAATGTACCTAAATACTAGGTTGGGTTCAAAATATAATTTGAAAGTTCAAGGTGGTTCGTATAACAATAAAATTTCACGAATCGTTGATTTAAGATATAAGATTCATTATCATTTTAAAATTCTTATTATATAAGCCGAGAATACATAATTTCAATATAAGGGCATAGCCAATAAGGTATGAGTTATAGATTATTTTGTATTATTCATAAACTTTTTTAATAATAAAAAATTGGTAAATCATTCGATGTAAACATTTCATTGAGCATCTTAAAAAAGAACAAAAAGCGAAGAACGTTTAACTTCTGTACTGAATACATTTTAATTACATAAATTGCAATATTTGCTATTGTACTTATTATACTTTGAAATAAAATTATACATTATTTGAATTTCGGTGTTTAAAATTATGAATTCTTATAAATGATATGAAGCTAATTTTTTTAAAGGTTCTCAAGAAATTTTATTCAAATGTTGGACACGGGTACTCCCTAAAAGCTAAACCAGTCTTCAAGATGTGATAGTTTTAAAGATATCTATTTAGTCGCATCACCTTTTTGAAAATATTTAGCTAAGTAAGTCAGAAGCAATATTAGTATATCATGCAGAATTATGGGGAATTCTTAATTGCTGAAATTTAACTGTTGCAAATTCTAAGCATAGAAAATATAGTAAAGAGCGAGCGATTCGGAGAAATACAAAAATTGTTAATTATATTTTAATTTCATCGCTACAATTTAATATTTCAATGCTTGAATTTCATAAACTTTGACAATGATGTCGTTAGGAAGCTAAGAATTCATTCCACTATCGAAAAATTTTAGAAGCTCAAATATATAAATTTAATTAGTTTTATGATTTATATGAAGTAAATGTCACCAAAGAAATATTTTAGTGATTTTTTCTACGAAACATATGAAAACAAGTTGTAATTGTTTATTTCAAAAAAAAAAAAAAAAAAAAAAAAAAAAAAAAAGAAAAGAAAAGAAAACAAAAAAGAAAATGACTCTAGTAATTACATAAAATTTTCCTGGAATTGTACTTGGTATTTTAATTTAAAATTGAGATTAAATATTTAATTCATAAAATACACTGGAATCTCTGTAAATTGAAAAAATGGCTATCATTAAAAATAAATAAATAAAATAAAAGAGAGAGAGAGAAGAAAAGAAAAGAAAAGTGTCAAATTTGTTGAGTTTACAGATTAATTATGGAATATTATTTAAGAATTAATTCCGGATAAAATCTATTCTGGTATTAAGTACCAGATACAGAGCATATCTAATGTAAGACAATTTCGTGTATGTGTGTGCATACTTGTGCGCTGGATAGTATTAATAGATGAATTGAAGAGCTGAGTGGAAGAACATGTTATGCTATATTTTCTTAAAAATTATTTTATCTTTTGGACGAAGGTGTTATCAGGTATTCTATCACTTGGTAAAGCTAAAATACCAAAGTTCTATTTAGCCTTGAAGATTTAAGACATTATTCGTTAATATTTAATAATGCAAATAATATTAATATTTTTATAATATTTAAAAATTAAATATGAATTTGAATAAGTTTTTTTGATAGAGTTTAGTACCACACCTGTTAATATTTTAAACGCATGGTATCAAACAGAAAATAAATCATTAAAATTATCAAAGTTCGCATTTTAAATTTTGGCAATATTAGCAAGCTGAATCCTACGACAGCTGCATACTTAAAATTCTTCGTTTTTAAATCAATGCAAAATGTAAGAAATGGAGTATTGATTTTAAATATGTTTATTCTTAAAAAATACCGGTGTGAGTTTTGTTATTTTTCGTCCTATCTTGTACAGGATTTCACATAGAATTTTACTTCGTAAGATGTCTGTTCAGTCAGTGTTGAAGTTGGGCATTTCCACATAAAAAGAATTTCTAAACTCTTTGAAAAGCACTTAAGTTCCAAACTGCAAAAAAAAAAAAAAAAAAAAAAAAAAAAAAAAATCCCTTCTTGTTGTTATCGCAATAGAAAATTGGAATTTTTCTCCCTGCCGATTGTCTTATCTTTATTAATGACACTGCAACTCCAGATAAAAATTATGTAAACATTTCCACTATAAAATTTCATGTCAAAAGGATATTTTTTGCCTGAATTTGTTTTCTGCTTTAATTTTTTTTCTGCATCAGTTTATAGGTTTCGAAATTCATGGATGCACTAAATATTATATATGGAAAAGATTTTTCGTTTTCACAAACTTAAGGCTCCTGTCCCTGCCTGTGAAGACACTCACGAGCTAATGCTAATCCTATGGAGAGGGATTTTTCCAATATCTCGTTTGCATTTCGACATTTAAAATTTTTTTTTTTTTTTGCATTGGATAGCCGAGGTCCGTCTCTACATCGCACCTTTTTTACTTTTTCGATTTTGGATGCAGATATTTTTTAGAATGACATATTCATTTTCAGAACCGGTTTTGAAAGTGAAAGTAACTTTATAAAAAATATCCGCGACATTATATATTATATATTATATATGACATTATATATTATATATTCACTGAAGTGAAAATTTTAAACGTTAGAAAAAATGAATATAATGCATAACGAATACAAAGGCATTTAATTATCCATTTTGACGCTGACTTCAGCGAAACATTTTCCCACTTTCGCATTTATAATATTATTAGAATTAGGATAGTATTATTATTACATAGCGATAATAATAAAACTAAGTGTTTCAAAGTATTCAAATTCAAATTTCATACCAGAAAAATACACTGAGAAATACCAGTGTCCACTCTGAACAGAGTAGGTATTGCTGGTATGCCTGTAGCTTGCAATAAAATTGACAACAAAAACTTTCACATCAATTTTCTTCAAATGTAATTTTTGTTATTTAAGATGTTCTTCCACTTAGCTCTTCAATTGTGAATAACACGAGGAGAACTTACTATCACAAGCGGTGCTCACTAGGGCTGGGCGATATATCGGTAAAACCGATACAATCGATATAAAATGCAAATCGTGATAATGATATTAAAAACCCCTACTAAACGGTACATCATGAATATCATAATCGTGATGTAAACCGCGATTATCATAGTTCTTCATTAAACCGCAACATTAAGCAGCGCATCTTCGACTTCGAGTTTTCTAGATTCCCCCAGTTTAAACCGTGGTATTAAAAATACCGATTCCTCGGGTTCGGTATTCTTGATATAAACGGTGCGACTCCTCCCAGCCTAAATCGTGATATTAAATACCGACTCCTCGGATTCGGTGTTAATGATATTAATGGTATGTGATTTCGTTTCGGTGAGTGATAAATATCATACATGCAGTTTTCGATGCGATCGCTGACAGCAGATGATATATATATATATATATATATATATATATACATTACGGTATTGACGGTGTAAGCTGAATCTCTGAGCGTATGCATTGTATGCTACAAACACCATGGCTTTCATTCCATTATGGTAGTTAGATTTCAGAGGTGTTGATTATTTTTGCTCTTTGTTATTGAACAATGTGTGAATCAGGGCGATAAAGAAATGAAATATAACATTTTATTTGCAACAGTGGATTTAATTAGACAAATGAAATAATAATTATATAGTCGGGTTGACTGCGCCACTTTTCTAACTTTGGCCGAGACCCCTCATGTGGTTGATGTGGTATGATATTGTTGGAAAGGCCTGTGACCACTTATTCATGTCATGCACCTCCGGTGAATCTCTCCCACTTCCACATCTGGGAGGGGGGACACTTTTCGGAATTTTGCCGACATCTGTCATGTGACATCTCATTGGAAAGGCCTGTGGCCGCTTATTCATGTTATGCACCTTCGGTGTCCCTCTCTCCACTTTCTCCCCCCCCCCCCCCGACGCGGGAGGGCCTTTTACTAAATTTTGCCATCACGCCTCATGTGACGTATCGTTGCAAAGGCCCGTGACCGCTTAATCATTTTATGCACTTCCGGTGCTCCGCCCACCACTTTGTCCCACTGGGGGCACTTTCCTAAATTTTGCCGATACCCGTCATGTGACATATCGTTGGAAAGGCCTGTACCGCTTAATCATTTTATGCATTTCTTGTGCTGCGCCCACCCCTTTGCTCCCTCGTGGGGGTGCACTTTCCTAAATTGATATATCGGAATATCATGATATTTGACATGATGCTGATTTATCATGATATTTGATTCTAGACATCGCCCAACCCTAGTGCTCACTCGTTATCAGAACATTTCGAGTATCATGTGAGTTGTTTATTATCGCAGAAAGTAATTATAATTATAAAAAAATTATTCTAAAACTTTATTGGTGGCAGTTTTATTTTTTAAAATTGAATTAAATAATTTATTGGTTTTGTTATCAAACTGAATATCATTCATTCTACAAACTAAGACTTCATGTTAAGAGACTTCATGCATAGAATTGTGAAAAGTTTCCACAAAAATGTTTCATGCAGAAAAGTTAAATATGTAGAATAACAATGTTCGATTCTGATAAAAGTGTGTACTTGTCGGCAAAGTTCGCATTCAATGAAACAGCATGCATATCTCATGTATAATAATCACCGGCTAAACAAATTAAATTTCATAAAAAATATTTCGTATGTGAGACAGTTGATTCTTCCCAGGGAAAAGAAATCCGTTCTTCCGAAGAAACAAATTCACACAATTTATTTCGTCTAATTTAACTTTTCTGTTATTAGATTAATTGAGCTTTAGTGATTATTCCTTTCCTTAATGAATTCCAAGGCAATCAATTAGTTTTAAGTAAAATAAGCATATTCTAATTAAAATTTCTTAAAATCTGAATGCATATACTGCTATTTTATAATGAAACTGATTAACCTTTTAGCGGACGATTTCCACAAAAAAAGGTCACCTAATTTTAATTCCAAAACTCACAAACGGCACAAAGAATATTTAATTAAACATTTACTTCTATAAAGTACGGGAAAATAAGCAAGTTTTTCTTTTCTAATAAATTCGTTTGTAAATTCTAGTGTCAGTCCATCCTTTCATCATTTTACAGACTCGCTCCGCGCCGGAAAGGGTTAAAATCAACGAGTAAGTTACAAAGGAGATATTCCTCCGCCTTCCCCACAGGAAAAGATGCATTGTAGGTGGAGCTTATAAACCTACGAGAGGCGGTCTGCTGTATAAATGTGAAAAATCGCATGCGTAATATTGTTCGAAACTCAATTAACTCTAACAGTACAGGTTGATACGCCTATAATGAAGGACTAATATTTTTCATGTCAAATGGTCCACGCACTCAGCCCTCACAGTTGACAGGGCCCCCAAGTAAACTGAACTAACTAAATAACGTACATATTTACAATTAAATTTGGAAAGTCAATATTCTCTTTACACGACAAATTATTCGCGTTACATAGCATAGCTCATCCACATATATTTATATGTTGCCTGCCTAATAGTTAATCAGTTCAAACGTTTGTATTTGTATATATAAACATAAGCACAATCTCATTTGAAAAAACCTTCGCAGAATTCACATTGCAGAGTGCGGTGTTCCATTGGAGTGTTTTTTAACAGCATACTTGCTTCTAATATATTCAATCATAGCTATCGGATATTTTATATTCAAAACTGCTGTTTACATTTAACATTATTATCAATACCAATAATTAATTTATGTGCTGGAGCAAGCAAAAGAATAGTGAGTTCCCCTTAATCTCATTCATATTGCACCTTCGTCGGCTAGTGCTGAGAAAATAAAAATCCACATTTATGATGTCAAAATAAGGAGTTTGTATAAAAATTTTCAGAGTTTGGTGCAATTTCAGTATGATGACAACCAGTGTTCTCGCTGGCTTTTCACCAACATTAGCGAATTGGCGAATAAGAAAAACAGTAGCCAAATGAACAGAAATGTTAGCAAAATAGATTCGGCTTGAAACACTGAAAAATCTATCTTTAACCCTTCATTTTATCCATTTTTTTTTTCAATATGTTCAAAAATAATCTAATATTTTGTGATTGCTTATCCAATTGAAATTCGACTATCTGCTACAGAAATTATTAAAAATAAATACATTCTAAATGTTTCAGACATTCTTTCAGCTGTCTAAATAAAAATTAAAAACGGCTAAACATTTTCTCTGTTTGGCGCTAGGTGCGAGTAATTTTGTTTACGTTTTACCGCCGCGACGTTGGCGCATAGATAGTGATTAACTGACAATAGAGAAATACTTATGGCATAATCCTTTCTCTGACTTTGGCTGTTGCTAAACTCAATTGGTGTTGAGTCAGTGTCTCTATAAATAAAGCAATGCAAATGGCACGGCGCATTTGAACATGTTAAAGCTATATAAATCATTCAGTAACGCAGTTAACAATCTCGACAGTATTGGCACACCCATGGAACTATTAATAAAGAGAAACTGACATATCCTTAAAATAGTGAAGCTTCAACTGTAACCGCTAGCAAAGGGGTTGTTTATCGACGGTGGAAATTCCCACCAGTAGGTTTATATAGATATTTTAAACTTATTTAAACGCCTTATTTTTACAAAATTTCAGTCATAAATAGTGGAAGAAACAATTTTTCATTTTTACTGGTAGGAGTTTTCTTTGGTGGTAGTTAGGCCCTGAGTTTCCGCCATATTGTGACAACCATGGATACAAACCGACAGTTTTATGAGGCATACTGACACCGGCAAAAACAAATAGAAATTTTTATGACATTTTTGAAAAAAAAATCCATGAATAAGACGCTTCTTTAAGACGAAATCTTCTATTCAATTTTACTGGTGGGATGCTTGACCTATCGGTAGTCAGAAACTGAAGAACCGATTTCAAAAAAGCAGCCGCCATATTGTGACAACCTCCTCAGTTACTTCACTCGCGGCTGGTAGACAATACACTGTATGTCTCCTCCTTTTTATTCATAACTCCATTGGCACACCACACACACAAACTGAGCACTCGCAATTTGGCGAATTTGACTGTTGGTTTACTCGCCAAATGAAGAATTTTGTCGTGATTTGGTGCAATGGCGAGCGACAGCGAGAACCCCGATGACAACGTTTTGAAAAAACAGATATACTAACCAGTCGAATGGCTATATTCGTTTTTTTTTTTTATGTGACATATTGAAAATAAAAATATTTGTGGCATATGTTTTCTTTATCTTTTTCTTTTTTACCGACTGTACCTACACCTACATACTAGATGGGTTCAAAAGAGGATTTGAATTTTTAAGGTGAGTCGAGTAACAATAAAATTTCAAGAATCGTTGATTTAACACTAGAACCGCCGGAAATTTTACTCAAGTGTTATAAAAATATTTTCCACCAGAATTTTTATTAAAAATTACCTAACTTATTTATTTAACTTATTTATCCGTGGTACAAATTTAAATTATTTTAGAAAGAAATTTCTGGCTCGAATCGAAGTATTTCTATTTGGTACCGGTCAAAATGACCACTATGGCGGTTCTAGTGTCAAGATATAAGATTCAATTATCATTTAAAAATTCTTATTCTGTAAGCAGGAGGATACATAATTTCAATTTAAATGAATAATCAGTAAGGTATGAGCTATGGATTATTTTGTATTATTAACAAACTTTCTAATAAAAAATTAGTAAATCATTCGATGTAAACATTTCATTGGGCATCTTAAAAAGGAACAAAAGTGAGGAACGTTTAACTTTGTACTGAACACATTTTAATTACATAAATTACGATATTTGCTATTGTATTTGAGCGTATTTAATACTTTGAGCTAAAATTATACATTATTTGAATTTCGATATTTAAAATTATGAATTCTTATTAATGATATGAAGCTAATTTTTTTAAAGGCTCTCTTAAAATTTTATTAAAATGTTGGGCACGGGTACTTCTAAAAGCAAAACAAATCTTCAAGATGTGATGGTTTTAAAGATATCGAATTAGTCGCATTACCTTTTTGAAAATATTAGGTCTACCGGAAAGTTCTGTCTGATAATGTTATTTCACGTCTACTCCAACTTTTTTAAAAATTCAGATTCCTTTATCGGCACCACTTTTTTGAAATGGTGAAATTCCAATTGTTTGTCCCATTGTCATTAAAGTGAAAAACAATTGGAATTTTACCATTTCAAAAAAGTGGTGCCAATGAAGAAATCTGAATTTTAAAAAAGTAGACGTGAAATAACATTATCGGACAGAACTTTCTGGTAGACCTAATATTTAGCTAAGTAAGTCAGAAGAGATATTAGTATATCATACAGAATTATGGTATGTTTTAAATAGCTGAAATTTAACTGTTACAAATTGTAAGCATATAAAATGTGGTGAAGATCGATTAGGAGAAATACAAAAACTGTGACTTATGTTTCAATTTCCTCGCTACAATTTAACCCCTTGAAGGACAAGCCAAAAATGTCTGTAAATGTTGAATTCTCACCGGAATAATCGAAAAATTTTATTTTTAAATAAGGAAAAGCAATCTTCCAACAACTTTCTTCCAAAGTTAAAAATATAAAATTTAATTAAAATTTTCTGGTGAGAATCTAGTTTAAATTAGGTGGAATATATTTTATCCCACCACCCCTCAAGGGGTTAATATTTTTATGCATGTATTCATTGGCGCACGAGGGGGTGCAGCCGCTCCCAATGCCCCTAGACTAAACTAGTTATTTAACGTTTTCTAAAAATTATGAAAGAATATCATTGTTATTTTAAATAGGTCTTTAAAAAATAGAATTAGAATTTTTAAAAAAATGTTGATTTTGCCTTACAATTTTTTGTCTTTTATAAATTTTCTTATGAAATTCGAAATATTAACATGCTTAATATTTGCTTATTAAAAACATTAACTTTTTTCTAACATGTTACCCTAGGAAAAATAATAGCCATTATAGATAGATTAGAGGAAGAATAGACGGTATATTTTTGAGCAATGAAATCACATTTTATGAAAAGCATTCTAGAGGGTTGTTCCTCCATCTGTAAAAACCTGAAAAAGCAATACAGGTTTCGTACACTTCGAGGGCTTTCAAGCACGTTTTACCAGAATTTTCGTAAAGAAATATTTGCCTAATTTAAGGGGGGGGGGGGGGAATCTATCTTCAGATATAGCAAACAGTACTTTACGCAATTCCTGGTACGAAACCACCTAAAATCCCCTGTATCTCCTGATGCGTACGAACCCTGCAATATTTTTCTAGATTTGAAGAATCATTTGTAAAAGCAAAGTTCCCATTAATTTTCATGAACTTTTCCGAGCAGTTTTTATAGCGCATCAGTAAGTTTTTAGGGGAATATCGGAATTTTATTATGCAATCAGTTCTCAATTAAACATTTTCATGCATGATTGAATTTATTACATGCAAGAGTAACAAAATAACATTAATTTTAATCTTAATATTGTTGCTGTTAGTATATCATGTTTTTAAAACTTGTAAATCATGTAAAATCATGTTTGTTTAACATGAAAATACTTGAGAATCGACATGAATCTAAATACTGGCTGAAAAACCTGATTAATACACTAGAAAAATCAATCGTTAACTTTTCCAAAAGTCATTGGTAGCAAAAGAAACTTCGCTTTTGTAAATGCTTCTTCAAATCTCGAAAATATATTGGTTTCTGATATTTCTAAAGATGAACAGTGCTTTTCGGAATCGTGGGTAACGTGGAAGAGGTTATTCTATACTTTCGATCATGGTTGTATTATATTTTCCTAAACTAAAAAAAAAAGTCTTTTTTTTTTTTTTTTTTTTTTTTTACAATGTAGTGATTTTTTCTATTAGAAACGGAATTAATATATATGTCCTTGCTCCTTCAAAACACGAACATGAAATTTCTGCAAATTCTCTAGTCAAAAGACATAAATCCTCCAAATAACAGAAAAATCTATTTGAATCACAGGGCTGTATCCTCAACTTACTTCCTGTTTTATTTTACATTTTTGTACGAAATTTTCTCGAGAGCGTACTTTAATTTTTACACACACAAGTTCGTATGCGCAGCCGCAGGCATATTCACAATACCTACTCGGTTCAGTTTCGAGACTGGTTTTTCTCAGTATATTTTTCTGGTGTGAAATTTTGAATATTCTGAAACAATTAGTTTTGCTGTTATCTCAAGGGTCGCATTCTATAGGGAAACTTTTATTGTTTCTACCACTATTTTGAAAATAATATCTTCATCGGACCTTTCTTTATAATATGTTAAATAAAATGATCATGAAGGTAACTCATTAAGGGTCCTGGTAGGAACAATAAAATTTTCCTTATATAATGCGACTCCTGTTATCTCCATGTAGTAATAAAAATATCCTAATCCTATTATCAATATGAAAGTGGGAATACGTTTGGTTGAAGTCAGAATCAAAACACATAACTCATTTTTTTTTGTATTCGTATATTATATTATTTTTGTTTTCAATGCTTAAATTTTCTGTTGAGTTAATAAAATTTACATATTTTATTTGTTTGTAATACATAAAATAAAAGTTATGAAAATAAAACCTACTTTCAGTTAAATGTGGCTATAGAGTATTCTCTTGCGTTTATAGTATTGTAGCATTTCAAAGAAAAAAAAATGAAAATTGATTTTACATTAAAGTATCAAAGAGTTTCAACAAGAGCTTTCCGAGTTTTTTGGTGAATTTTGGTGAAAACCATATATATACCGTTTTAGTTGAAAACTCTAATAGATATTATACATTTAATATATATATTTTTTAATTTTCCATTAACAATACAACAATGATTTTTATATGAAAAATAGTAATTATGTAGTATTAAAATAAAATTTCAAATTTATTAAAAGCGATGACCTCGTATTGGCATCTAACCACGATTTAACATTCGAAGAAATCGCAAAAGAACGCTAGCCTTATTTTTATTCTGATAATTTCAGTGATTTAAGTGCGGTTCGATTGCCTACCTTAAACGTGTTTCATTTATATTTTATTATTTTATTTATGGATTGATAACGTTTTAATTTCGTTGTGGAATGTGCCGGAAAAAAATGTTGAACTTTTTTATTTATATTAATTTTAGTGCAAAAAAGTTTGTCTTTTGTAATCGTCTGTCTCGTCGTCTTTATCGTCGATTTTATAAAATTATGTTTGAAAATCATTTTTAAAACAGTAAAAATTCAGTAAATTGCGATACAGTTTTTTTAAAAAATTGCGATATGGTTTCCAAACAAATTGCATTTGAACGCACATTTTTTTTCTCCATTCAACGATGTAAAAACTGAAAATATGCGATATTTGGAAATTTATAAAATTAGAATAAAAGATTAAAAAAAAATGCAATTTAACAAATTACAAGGACCATTTGGAAAATGATTTTTTCAAAGACTAAAATTTAAGACAAAAAATTGCACGGAGTTGATCATACATTACGTACGCCATAAATTAAACATTAATAGTGTTATTACACAGAAAAGTTGCAAGCGACAGAAATCGCCTGCGACTCGTACATATTATCCACCTGAAACTTAAATATTATCCAAGCATTTCATTGGCTGTTCGGGAAAATGCTTTTCCAACGTCAGATTTCCAAGAAATCTGACGGCCAATTTTAAATGAAATTTATTTCTTTAACTTCTAAACATCCCACACTATTACTTTTTATATCGTCGTATAGAGAAAAAAATGTACTTTTAAATGCAATTTGTTTGAAAGCTGTATCTCAATTTGTTTCTGAGTTATTAATTTTTTTTGTAGTTTTTATTACTTTTTTGTCATAGTGGCAACACTCTTTTGTCCATCTCTGTTGAAAGTAAAGGGAAATGCATATTACTGTATAGACCAATCAGAAAACGAATGAATTGCAGATTAAACGAATAAAAAGCTTCAGACATGCTTTTGATTTCCTACCCTAACGAGGACAATAACCATTTTTCCAAATGGTTAATAAAAGTTAAATTTAATCGTCTGCTGTTGCTATTCGCAAAATGACGTCAGCGTTACGCAGAGACACGTTTTTCTTTTGTAATATAGATAATAGTTAACATAACTGAAAATGCACCTGATGTGAAAATCCCCGAGTGATTGTGTTTCTGGAATTTTTACAACCGCTATTTGTTAGCAATAGCAATATTCGACATATAAATTACGAGATTAAAAATGCGGCGATTACTATTTGGAAGTAGATGTTGAAAATTCTAAAAACACAATTACCCAGAAAACCAGTATTAGTTATGTTGCTTATATTGTGCTAATTTCTGCCGCCATCGCTAACAGTGTTCCCAATTTAGCGAAATTCTGAATTCAAAATCTCTACTATTCTTTTAAAATAGTACTTTCGCTTTATTTAATCGAGGAAAGTCTGCCATTAAATAAAGTGAAAATTAGTACTAAAAATGTCTCATATATATTTTAAATACAAAAATTCGTTTAATTATAAACACCGATCGCTATCACTGATGCTTGAGCTACAATAACAATATTTGTAAAATACTGGGTTTACATCGGAAATATTTCTAATGAAATGTCAACACTTTAAATTGTATTGGAGCTATATCAAACAAAATGCCAATATGGTGAAAATATTTACTTTATGTTGGAAATATTAATGGTGAAATTGCAAAATATTTTTTGCCAACATACATTTTGCACATATTTGCACAATATTAAGAAAAAAACTTTGCAATTTCACTATTATTATTTCCATTATAAAGTAAATATTTTTGCAATTTGCTTGTAACTTTTATTTTATATATTACAAACAAATAAAATATGTAAATTTTATTAACTTGGGTGAAATTTTTAAACATTGGAAAAGAAAATTAATATAATGCATAATGGATACAAAGGCATTTAATTATCCGTTTTGACGTTTATTCCAGTAAAAGATTTTCACGCTTTCACATTTATAGTATTGTTAGAATTAGGATACTATCATTATCTCTAAGAGATAGTAACAAAACTAAATGTTTCAAAATATTCAAAATTTCATGCCAGAAAAATATACTGAGAACTATCAGTGTCGAATCTGAACCGAGTAGGTATTGTGAATATGCCAGCCGCAATATACCTCACTCGCTGTTTGCGAGAGTGAGGTGGAGCTCACTAAAAATACGTAATTTATATCTTTAATAATTTATTTTAAACATTTATTGGGTTGAGTTTATTTTTAAAATTAAATGAAATAACTTCATTACTATAATAAAACAATGCTCTGAGCTTTGGTGATATCATTCCAACGATGTTTCGTTCTTTTTATTCAGTGGTTCAGCCAGAATCTTCTTTATCCAGGAGGAAAATTAAACATGGGCCTATGCAGGGTTTTTGTTAGGGGTGATTCAATAAATAGTACATATTTAGTACTTCTTTTTACTACTTCAGTTATATCTTACTACAGGGTAACAATTATTTAACTATATGAAATTAAACCGTCATAACTTCTCAACGGTTTCAACGATGAAGTTCAAACTTCGTGGTTGGCCGCAGGGCATGATGGGAATTAGTATGCGCATGCGCACGCAATTTATTGTTGTTGGCCATTTTGGCGGATTTGATGTATTTGGGGCACTGAGAATCCGCATTTCGCAATCGAGAAGTCTCTCCATCCTCAACGGTTGACAGTGTGGTGTGCAATGTCCAGTCACGGAATAATTGGTCCGATATTCGTTGACGGCACGGTGACTACTGAACGATACGTGAATGTTTTGGAAAATGGTTTCATCCCCCTTCTCCAAAGTGACCCCGATTTCGACAAGATGTGGTTCATGCAAGACGGAGCTCGACCCCATCGGACAAAGAAAGTATTTGATGTCCTGGAGGAGCACTTTGGGGACGGCATTCTGGCTCTGGGCTACCCAGAGGCCACTGGAATGGGACTCGCTTGGCCGCCATATTCTCCGGATCTTAACGCATGTGACTCATTTTCGTGGGGCTACATTAAAGACAATGTGTACAGAAATAACCCCAAAGACATTGCTGAGCTGAAAACTGCCATTCGGGAGGTCATCGACAGCATCGATGTTCCAACACTTCAGCGGGTCATGCAGAATTTTGCTATTCGTCTGCGCCACATCATAGCCAATGATGGCAGCCATATCGAACATGTCATAACCTAAATCCGAATATCTGTAGTGACGTCTACATGTTGAATAAAGTTTCTGTACTCAGTAGTTTTTGAATAATTTACGTTTTATTTCATATAGTTAAATAATTGTAACTCTGTATATTCAAATATTTGAGGGAGGTCTGCCTCGTTTTTGCGAACACCTTTGCTCAATGTGCAATTGATTGGAGTGTCTTGAACGAATGAGTTGACACATCATATTTGCTTCTGATATATTCGCTCATAGCTATAGTATACTTTACACACAAAAATGCTGTTTACAGTTAACATTGTTATCAATACTAATGAACAATCTATGTGCTGGTGCAGGGTAAAACACCAGTGTGTTCCATTTCATACTCATTCATATTGTACCGCCACTTGGTGATAAGAATATAAAAATCAACTTGAGCGTTGTGAACAGAGATGAATATCATAATATATAAGTAGAATAATTTTTGCCTCAATGTGTAACGTATATGGTAAAAGAGTATAGGAAGTTTTTCCGTACAATAGACACAATAACACAATGTACGATAATTCGAATTTAGTGCGATATATACATAGATATAATTTTTAGAAAGAAAAGTATTTTAACATTTTGGGCAATTAAATTGGAAACTAAATCTATAAAAGAGAACAACACGAGCAGGACTTACTACTAAAGAAATTGAAGCGTGAAGAAGGGAAACTTCCATAGACGCAATGTAAATCCCCGACCGTCAGCGAAACAGTGCAAACAGCTAAGTAATTTTAGAAGTCGCATAAAGGGGCGAAAGATAAATCGGGGTTTACTTTGCGCTCTTTTGCATGATCGCCAATAGCGATAATTATCAAAATGAGGAGTAACGCTGTGCTCACCGCTGTCCCCTGTCCGCGCGAAAGCAGTGCGTTCCCTTCCCCCCTCTTTTCGTGGATGGGGCTTCTCTCCGGAGGAGAAACCCCTTTAGTGGCAGTTAGGTCAAAGATCGAACAGTACGTTAGATCAGAGGTTCCTAAACTGTGCTCCGCGGAGCCCTAGGGACTCCGCGTGAACTTTCCAGGGGCTCCGCCGCGCTTTAGGAAAACAATGAAAATTTGAACGAAACCAACACATTTAAAGCAAGGTTTCTTTTTTAAAAAATGGGAACAGATTCTTTTGTTACAAAAGTATTTATTCATTGGTGATAACTATATTCAACAATGTGAACTCTTTTAATTAACTAAATTTTATTTTCTTTAAAATTTTCGGTGCAAATATTAATTTACGCTCTATTTTTACGTTTTCCGATTAAAAAATGCGATAAATTGAGAAAAAAACGTATATATCGAACCTTTTCGCTGACACAATAACATTGCTACCTTGATACCAGAAATAACAGAGACTTTCTCTTTAAAATACTTGTATTGAAGAGTAATTATTTACAAGGACTATGTACAAAGAAGACACTATTTACAAAATTACTAATACATCTTTCGTCGTCGTGTACATATCAATTTCGTCTTTTTACCTCTCTTTTTACCATTCTTCAGCATATCTCACATACACCGCCCAAAACACTCGAACGTTCTTCCTCTCCTCCAAATCACTTCAGTTCCTGCTCGCAATGAGCGTCTGTCGGACCCAAGGTTAGCTCTAGCGCGCATGCGTTGGGCGCTGTCACCAATCGCTAGAGTATCTTTAGATGGCGGAATTGCGATCACAAAACTAAATAGAGAGGACTTAATGGTGGAAGGAATTACTTCCCACATATATCTACTGTAAAAAAAGACAGAAACTGTATTCTGAAGGAAAATTTGGATATTTGAATTTCCCAACTCCTTCTCTCAGTGTGACTTGAGATGAAGTGTTATCCAAGGACTCCATGTTTCATGCTGAACTACGTTATAATTCCGAAAGAAATCAGTCTGATTTGAAAGATAAATCGCCTGATTTTTTTCAATATGAAGGACAAAGTAATGTATGCATGCTTCAAAAGAAAATATCACAACACTATGACCCCATGGCGTTTACCTGATATTTTAACGGGTCGCATGAGTTTGTGGAGATTTCTATAATTGCAAAGACTCTTAATAAACCTCGTAAAATTAATATTGTCATGAATTTGCTTTATGAAAAAATTGTTCATTTAGTGTCAATATTTCCTTGTCACATAGATCATCTGCTTAAAATTAACTCTATAACAGGTAACGTAAAAGAACACTTAACAGCCTCTTGAGATGTACAAAATTTGCACTACAAATGAATGAATCTACTGACGTCACTGGATTAGCAGTTTTGTTAGTATTTTTCAGTTACATATACTAATATCAGGGAAGTCAGATCAGGGAAGTTAAGGGTCTTAACTGACTTTTTTGAAACGGGCACCCGGAACTCAACTTGACTGTTCTATTATTACGGTATTCGAGAACATTAACTTGATTAAAATTAAGCACCTTACTAAACACTAGTCTGAAAGAGGTTTCACAAAGCTATCAGGGTCATATTTTTTGTAGATCACTACAATACAACGCACTAAGGAACGAAATATGTTTTAATCAATACATTCAATACATAGAAAAACACATATGAACATGAATGCACTGATGATGCGAAATCAATGATGGGTCACAATGCCATTGTAAAAATTAAAGAGATGATAAAGCATCTATTGCGTTCTTTATAAGTACAGTATAGTCCCCGGGAAAATGCCTTATACAAAGGTTAAATGCTCCCTTTAAAATAATAAACTTTATAAAATCACAAATTCTTAAAAGCACACTTTTTAAGCTTATGTATGAAGTTATTGGATGATGGAATCCGCCCTCCTACTTACAAACCGAAGTAAGATGGTATTGTCTATGAAGATCTATGATGTCTATCGTATACACGATTGTTGCAACTGCAGAGGTGATATTAGAAGAACCATAACACTAAACTGGCAAATCTTTTAACTAATGAAGATTGTGAGTTCTAATTGCATATTTTCCCGATATGTTTAGCAAAATGAAATAAATGTATCCATCATTGCAATGGAAATGTGCCATAATTTCCGATTCATTTACCAAACTTGTCTTCTTTTAAGATGAAACGTGTTTTGGTCGGATTCTGAGTCAAACGATGATATTGATTACGTCCTTCTTGTTTAAAAAGGAATGCAAACAACACCAGATAAAAAAAAGTATACAAATATATATTCAGGGGCATCCTACAGCTTTGAAAAACTTTCAAACAACGTTTTTCAACAGCTGAATAGAAAAGGCTTTGGACGACTCTAAATGTGTTGAGCGTTATAAAAAGAAACATCTAGCTTAAACTAACAAGGGAACCACTTTAGGTGTTGCTCGCACCTAGTATTGAAACCTGGTGCATTTTAAAGCTCTATATTAGGAAGTTTGGGAATCGATAAAATTTTTTTGTTAAAATAATATTTTTTGATTTTACAGCAGCATAACTTTCTGAAAATGCAATTTTCGAGACCACTTACCGAACTATTAACACTGATGTTTTTTAAAGAAAAACATTTAAAAATAAAAATTAGTTAATAATAAGTATAAAATATTGAAAAAAGTTTGAAAATTCCTTCAAAAACCCACGAATTTGATTTTGAAAAATTGCAACTTTATATTCATATTTTTGGCGGGGAAACAGTTGGCGTTTATTTTCAAAATTAGAGCTTTCCGGCAACCCTAGCCAAATGTCATAGCTGAATTTGTAATAGCTAAGAATTGCAATGTCCGACCTATTTCGCCACAGTAATTTTTCTAAATTGTGTAAAAACATTAATTTACTTTATGATTACTTTTACCGAAGGACCGTTTAATACAGCATTATTTCATTTTAAGCATTTGAAACTTTATTTTATTCGATTTCAAAAGGAAATAGTTTGCTCATTTTGTATTTCACTAAAAAATAATTTTCAATGATCTTCGAAGCTTTTATAGAATTATATTTATTACTTATATATTTATCGTCTGCATAGAAAAAAAAATAAAGACCTAATATTTGTTTCTTATGCTATCAATTATTTAAAAAAAAATTCGCAATCTGTTATAATTCTAGTAATATGTTCTGTACATTTTCTCTTTGGATAAAGCGGGAGGAAAAATTGTAGCCCCTATTTGGCGACTTAACTCACTTTTGGCGTGAAATAAACAAATAAATATGTAATAATAAAAAAATTAAAAGTATAAAAAAGTATATAAAATATTATTTTAACAGAGAAATTTTTTCGGTTCTCTAACTTTTATGTATAGGGGGGCTACAAAACGCACAAAGTCTCGATGCTAGGTGCAAGCAACACCAAAAGTGGTTCCCTTGTCAGTGAAACACTGAGGTCCTCGTTGATTTGACACCTCATAGCAAGTTACATTAAATATACCAACAACAACCAATTATTCGATGGTGATGGTACAAAACGAAAATATTTCGATATGAACCAGAAATTTTTCATAAATAAATAAGTATAAATAAAACAAAAATACGTTAACTAAAGCGGTTGACTAATCCTAAATTAAAATTATTGGCCTGAAATTTTTTTTTATAAAACTTGAGTAAAATTCCATGTATATTGCATGTAATATACATGCAATATAATTCCATGTATTCCATAGGGTGGGTCGAAAAAACCAAAATATTTATAATCGAAATGTAATAGAGCAGAAAAGTTGCCTTTTGTAATAAATAATAAATTCGTAAAATTTTACACCGATCGGTTAATATCTTTTACCGCCGCAAGGGGGCCAAAGTTTCCAAAAATCGCAAAAAACATGTTTTTTTTCAATATTTTTTTAAATCATACAAACGTACGAATACAATTTCTAATAGGACGCAATAGCTACATGAAGATATAAGAAATGTCCCGGTAAATGTTCATTATGATAAAGTCATATCTTTTACTGCCGCAAAAGGACCACATTTAAAAAAAAAATTTGTAAAAATTTCAAATTTTCATTTTTTCTAATCTAAATTTTTATAATTTTTATAATATGCCTAGAAATAAATAAATTTACTTCATATTTATTAATATGTCATAAATTTTGTTAACTATTTGCTATAGACTGGAAAATAAAAACGGTAATCAATTATTTTTTTTGACGATCGCTTCATCTACTGCTGTTTTACTGAATATCAACAGTTCATATACCAAAAATCACAAAAATGATATAAAATGAACAAAATATTTTAGTATTTTATTAATTGAAATACAGAGATGTTTAACCGAAACGGATTAAATAAATTTAAAATGAAGAAGTATTTAAGTTAATTGAATTTTATAATATGACTTGCTTCCAAATAAAGCCATTGTTGCTCGAGAGGCCGAAATTGATCATATGTGATCCTACCTCTGTTCTGGTCCACAAACTTTAACAGCACTTCAGTGTCTAATTTCAAGTACCTTTCTACTGATTCAGTAGGATAAGTAAAATTATAATAGCTGGTATCTTTAAAGTCCCCAGCGTCGTTAGATCGTCAGTCGATAGACAAACCATAACAGGTGGTTTCGTTGGTTTACAGTTTTGCCACTCCAATAAATCCATACAACTTTAAGCTTCAAAGTTCAAGTCTGGAATGACGAAGTGGCGGATGGCACAATTCGTGTCACAGAACTTTGTGCTTTGGAAATTTTCTTTATGGCTGGGGTCCTGATGTCTTCTCCTTCATATGCTATCATTCCAATGAGGCTATTTTCATAGTTTGCGAAACAGGCATTTCGTGAAATTAGAGGAACTATATGTTTTCGTAGATGATATGGCAAGTAACGGGGGTTACTAATTATAGTCCTCAGAATCTGAAAAACATGATGGATTCATTTTAATTGTGAACCAACTGATGCAGTACACTTTCAGGATGTATTCATTGAGTACATTCTGGTACTGCATCAGCCGAGAGAAAATGCACTGCATCAGCCGATTGCCAAAATTGAAAATTTCCAAAGCACGAAGTTCTGTGGACACGAATAGTGCCATCCTTTATTTCGTCATAACAGACTTGAACAGAACTTTGAAGCTTAAAATTGTATGGCTTTAGACAAAAGCAGAAACTGTAAACTAACGAAACCACCTGTTACGGTTTGTCTATCAACTGACGATCTAACAACGCTGGTGAACTTAGAATGTTCGATTAAAGATACCAGCTGTTATAAATTTTCCTTGTCCAACTCAATTAGTAGAAAGATGGAATTAGTCACAGAAGTGCAGGTAAAGTTTGTAGACCAGATCAGAGTGAGGACCACATATAATCAATTTCGGCCTCTCGAAGAACAATGGCTTTATTTGAAAGCAAGTCATATTATAAATTCGTTTATTTTTAATACTTCTTCAATTTCAGTTTATTTAATCCTTTTCCGTTAAACATCTTTGTATTTTAATTAATAAAATACTAAAACATTTTGTTCATTTTATATCATTTTTGTGATTTGTGGTATATGAACTGCTGATATGCAGTAAAACAGCAGTAGATGAAACGATCGTCAAGAACAATGAATGATTACCGTTTTCATTTTCCAGTCTGTGACAAATATTTAACACAATTTATGACATATTAATAGATATAAAGTAAATTTATTTACTTCTAGACATATTATAAAATTATAAAAATTTAGAAAAAGTGAAAATTTGAAATTTTTACGATTTTATTTTAAATATGGTCCCTTTGCGGCAGTAAAAGATATGATTTTATCATAACGAACATTTACCGGGACATTTCTTATATCTTCATGTAGGTATTGCGTCTTATTAGAAATTTTATTCGTACATTTGGATAATTAAAAAAAAAATATTGAAAAAAACATGTTTTTTGCAATTTTTTGAAATTTTGGCCCCCTTGCGGCGGTAAAAGATATCAACCGATCGGTATAATATTTTACGAATTTATTCTTTATTACAAAAGGCAACTTTTCCGCTCTATTACATTTCGATCGTAAATATTTCGGTTTTTTCGACCCACCCTAATGTATATGCAGTAGTGATAAAGATCTTACTGTAAAACCAAATCGAAATACAGAAGTCTTTTAAATGCAGAACCAAACATTCGGCTGCAATTACTATCAACTAGACTTGAATTCAGACATTTGTGCAAAACAATCCAATCACATTAAGCGTTTGTGTGTCACTCACTCTAATTCCATTCATTCCTCACTCTAATAATGTAAAATTTATTGCAAAGTAAATGTTACATCTCTTGAGTTTTGGAAGTTTTTTAACTGCAGGTTTGTAAACTTTTGACAATTCCATCTGTATTCATGATAATTGAAAATAAATTCAGCATTACAGTAACAGTTTCAAAATCTAATTTTATTTCTGGGACAATGCACAACTGTTTAGACTATCATCCATTCCCTTTTCCTGTGCTCAGTAGCAATGCACCTACCTTGTAACATAGGGTACGGTTGATTTCAGGGACTCCGCCATAGAAATTCATTCTAAAAACGGCTCTTCTGGTGAAAAAGTTTGGGAACCACTGCGTTAGATGAATCTGTTAGTTGTTACAGTGGTGGAAAATTGGCGCAGAGGAGGAGCGTATTGACACCGCTAATTTTTTATTGTATGAAAAATATTTAAGCTAAAGTATTTTACATGCAATATGTGCATTGTCATTTCTTTATTTCATTATAGTAGCATCTTTAATTCTATTTCATATTTTTTTCTTTTTTAATTGACGGTTCTTAAAACTGATTTTAAAAAAATTGTTGTTTAAACTTATTACTAATACTGATTTTATTGCATTAAATTTGAATTGCTAACTTAGTGTACTTGAATTTTTTTTTTATAACACTGCAATTTATACGAATATCTTTATTATATGATAATTTTAAAAGATTAAGAATTTCACTCTTTTAAACACATCGTACAAGAAAAATATCCACCTACTACTTTCAAGATTTTCTAATTTTCATATCAAAATGTTTCAAGCACAGTGGTAATCTTTTTATTTTAAAGTCAGCATAATTTTATTATTCCTAGCAACCTAAAATATTTATGACGGACGCTTCTTCAGCTGAAAAAGAAAGCCTTGAAATTTGTTTGGCCTGAAAGTCTACAATTATTATGTCAGTTCCATGTAGCTCAATCAGAATGGAGTTGGTTATGTAGTACAGAAATATGACAGATCTCGACTTATGAAGCTTTTTCGAGCACTAAGTCAATTTCATTACTAATGCACTTATTTTAAAATTAACCATTTACTCCAGTTCACATTTTTTGCATAAATAGTTTTAGGATATGAAAAAATGCTAAAGCGTGTGGGTAAATATGATAATTTAATTTTAAATCATAGTATTTTTATTTAAATCATACAATTTAAATTTAAATGTAACATTTGATCTCAAAATCTATAATACTTTTCTTAAATGGTAGGGGGAGGTAGGGAGATTTGGTACATAGGGAGGGTTGATACATTGAAAATTTTTCTCAACAAATGGCATTAACAGCCATTGTAACAGATGCAAAGTCTTCTTTTATTAGCAGAGGTCATCATTAGCTGGACTTAGCAGTAAAGAACTGACAACTTTTTTTCTTTTAATTTTGGAGACTTTTGGAATGTCAATGTAAATTTTTTTAAGTATTGATTTTCTTTCATAACTCTTATTATTGCATAGCTGCCAACTTGTACGGATTTTTCCTACCGCTAAAATTTAATAGTAAATTTTAGTTAATTGAATTACGGAATTTCAAGAAATTTTAACGTTAAAATAAGTCAAAAATTTCTATTAAATTTTATTGGTATGAAATGTCCGTACAAGTTGGCAGCTATGTTATTGTGAAGATAATATCTTGTAATTTTTTTTATTTGTAACGCATATTGTTAGGGTGAGTTTTACCAGAAAGCAGATTGGCATTTTGCAACTGCATTTATACAAAGTGATTGAAAATCCAATAAGGCATGATAGGGAGAAATGATACATTAGTGCTGGGGAGAAATGATACACTTGTATATTTAAACTTTAATAGTTTTTTTAAGTTGTAAACTAATATAGGACTGTAATATTCATTATTGTTTTACAGCAAGAGCTACTAAAATTGGTAAGGAAGAACAAAGAGACTATTCATAGATATTAAGTAGGTTACATAGGAAAGCAGTGCGATGATAGATGGTTAATTCGTTGTGCTCGTCATGCAGAACGGAAAAAGGTTAAATGGTCTGAAAAGGAAGATGTTTCTATAATTGATGAAGGGCAAATTAAAAAAACATTAAATCCACCCGATTTTAATTACCAAAATGATAGAGTTATTAGTTTTTCTTTTAACCATTTCAGGGGTAGTGGTATGTTCATGAAACCACTTAATTTTAATTCCCAAACGCCACATTGGCACCAGCATTTTGTAAAATATTTTCCATTTAATATGGAAGTAAAATATAGCCCTTTTCTTATTTATAATTAAATTTGTAGGTAAATTCCGGTGCCATTCATTTATTCAGCACTTTAGCATTAAAAATGCTTTGACCTGAAAGGGTTAAGGAAATCTTAAATGTGCTAAATTTATGTTAAATTGTTTGCAAATCAGCAATGTTCACTTCATTTTTTCTTGCACCAAGATCTCTAGGGTTTTTTTTTTTCATTATTTATTTTCTAAAAAGTGTGTTAATAGAATTGTTTAAATAATAGCAATTGTTTAAATATTTTTGTAAAAACATTTCTGAAACAAAAATATGTCAATGTCATTTCTTTTTAAATTTTACTTAAATATTTCAAGATTTATCATAAAAAATTGTATAACACATAAATTGAATTGTCTGCATTTTTTTTTTCAATTTACATAACAATGTATCAAACCTCCCTTGCTAGTGAATCAATCCTCCCCAGCAATGGGGAGATTTGATACAGTAGTAAACATTCACAATAATTGGAATATATTTTTTGAATGATAATTTTTAAAATTCACAATATTTTTAATAAATGAATAAAAGAATAAAGGTTTAATCACTTTATAAAAAAACACGAAAAATTTGTTTAAAAATAGGTTTCTAAAGGTTGTAAAAAATTAGCAATAAAAAGGTGTATCATACCTCCCCTACCTCCCCTACAGTATTTTACTTTTCTTAACTGTTGTTAATTATTAAGTACTATTATAAAGAGGAACATTGTGTAAATAAAGTATTTCATAAAAATGTTAAAAACCTGTTGCTGATTTGTCATTATTCAATCTTGTTTTGTGTTTTAGGATCAAAAGTTCCATTCACAAAGATGACCAGTTTAAGCAAATCATATGAGGATTCGTATGGTTTTTGAAAATCTTTAAATTTTCCAAAAATATTTTTTTATTATTAAAAATCCTTATTTTTATGCAAAATGTCTTTAAATTTTACTCGTCTGTTATTTCTAAACGACACGTATTGCTACGTTTAAAATTACTATCAAGCTCTTTTCCACTAAAGTATTTGTTTGCTGCCATCTATTGAGCTATTTAGAACCTATTAACCCCTTGACATCCGGGATGGATGATGCGTACATCCTCATTTCATCGTAGACGACTACCAGACGTACAGTTCGTCCAAGTGGAATATAGAAATACAAATTTGCACTAAACGATGGTATATACCGGGTAAGCCAAAATTTCGTTAAAACTTTAAAAACTCATAAAAAAAGAAGAAATTATGATAAAAGAGTGCGGTTTGCAAGAAAAAACTCACAAGGTACTCAGATTTTTTTTTTTTTTTTTTTTTTTTGCAGCAAACAAACAATTTAGTTAAAAAATCACACGTAGAGGGCGCTGACGATCCGAAACACAATGAACAGGACAACAATAAGCTCCATTAAATTGTTCTTCCAATGACAAATATTCAAAAGGAGCTCCAGCACATTCTAAGACACAACTGTTGTCCTGTTCATTGTGTTTCGGTTCGTGAGCGTGATTTTTTAACGATTTTTTTTTTTTGGCTGCTAAAAAAATTCCACTACCTTGTGAGCCCTTTCTAGCAAACCGCACTCCTTTATCACAATTTCTTCCTTTTTTATGAGTTCTTAAAGTTTTAACGAACTTTTGTCTCACCCAGTACGTCCGTACTTGAAAAAAACGGTCTAGGTGTCAAGGGGTTAATGTTATGTACACGGGCATGGTTTAATTTCTTTTAACAGTTGTTATTTATCAAATTAAACTATACGAAAACAATATTACCCTTTGAAATTTAACCTGAGATTATCTTTTCAAGACGTACAGTTAAAAATAAATAATGCTTCATGAATAAACAGATTTAAATCAACTTTACTGACACAGTAAGTGGTACAAACTAGGACTGTGACGTGTTATGGGCATGATTTTTCAGGCTCTGAGGACACATTATTTAAACGAAAAATTATTATTTTTATTTTATTATTTAATTAGTGTCATCATAGCATTTACACAATAACCATATTTCAATATATTCTTTAAATTGTATTTACTTTTTTAATAAATATTCTGTGCCTTCCACTGGAGCTTCTTTTATCAGAGACTTGTATGGGAGAATTAAGAAGAGCATAGAATACCTACATTTGTCTATGCTTGATGAGTAAAATCCATAGGTACTACTTTTAGCAGAAGTTTGTGTTAAAGAACAAAGAAGAAACATTAAATACACTCGTGTATGCTTGATTAGATTAAAATCCATTGGTACTCCTTGTAGTAGAGATTTGGATCGAAGAATAAAGAGTAAAACTGAATATACTCGTATATACTTGATTTGAATAAATTTCACTGGTGTTTTTTTTTTTTTATATCAGAGATATTCGTCGAAGAATAAAATAGCATTGAATATACTCAGATGTGCTTAATTAAAGTAAAATCCACTAATTTTTTTTTTTTTTTTTTAGCATAGATTTGTATTGAAGAATAAAGAACATTGAATATACTCTCGTATGCTTGATTAGAATACAATCTAGGTGTCTTTTTCAGCAGAGATTTGCACTTAAACTACAAGGACTGTATGAAAGTTAAAGGGTCTTGTAACTCTTAAACCCGACGAATTTTAACGAAAAAATTCAAAGTTTGAATTAGTCTATGTTCAAAACATTTTTATGTATAAACATGAAATTTTGGATATTAATTAAACGGATTGTGCTTTATAATATGCTGTCATTAGAAATTTATTAGCCATTTATAGAATTTGTGTATTGTTGAAATGAAAATAGCTCTTTTTTTTACTCCATAAGTCATTGCGCGCATCATATCTTGAGAAAGTATGTATGGATTGTCATGAAATTTGGTAAAGATACTAAACATATATGTGTGTTTAAAATGAACTACTCTTAGGCCAAAATTATTTCTTTAACTATATAAAAAAATAATTTTGTAAAAACAAATAAAAATTTTATATTTTTAAGGAATAAAAATAGTCATAACTAAAAATATTACCATTGTAAATACTTAAAAGTAGTTCATTTTAAAGACACATATATGTTTAGTATCTTTACCAAATTTCATGAAAATCCATACATACTTTCTCAAGATATCATGCGCGCAATGACTTATGGAATAAAAGAAGAGCTATTTTGATTTCAACAATACACAAATTCTGTAAAAAAATAATAAATTTCTAATGGTAGCATATTACAAAGCACAATCTATTTAATCAATATCCAAAATTTCATGTTTATACATAAAAAGGTTTTGAAGATAGACTAATTCAAACTTTGAAGTTTTTTATTAATTTTCGACGCGTTTAAAAGGTACAAGACCCCTTAAACACTGTATGTATTTCATAAATGAAAGTTTTGAATTCCCTAATCATTAATATTATTCATAAAAATTATCTTTGGTGACCAAAATTTTGAATTACTTCTTGAGTCTTGAATAATTCCGTAAAAATTTTCGCTTATTTTGCGATCGTCCTTCTAATTCTTTTAAATCGCCTCCTTCTCCAACCGTTAAAGAATTTCTTAATGTTGTATCTGAAATTATTGAAATATATTGTTTGTTAATTGTCAATAAGTATCGTGCTTTAATTGACTGTCCATTGTGTTGTCTTGGCGGAATGGTACGAAATTTGTGAAATTTAAAAATCTATTACACGAGTTTAACATATTATATAGGGTCGGCACTGGCAAAGCAGCCAATTTAAGATAATTTCGATTAATACTCAGTCAGTTGACATATTATACATTTCCGAAAGAAGAGTTTTACAAAATAAATTTTTTTAAGAGGAATTACTTCAAGAGATTATGTTTTTATGTTATTTTCTTTCAGCCTACTTTAATAACTGTAACATCGTCATTAAATTGCTAATGTTAAGACTATTTCTCAAATTGCAGCTAATTTCAAGCATCTATTAGTATCTTACAAGGGCTTTTCCAACCCCCAAATAATTTATCTAATTCTGTCGCTGCCATTACCGAAATGTAGTCATTGTTGGTAGTACACACAGCTTGTATTCCAATTGGCAATCCACTACTGGTGCTGCCAGCTGGGATTTGTGTTGACGGATAAAGAAGAACATTGAATACACTTGTGTATGCTTGATTAGAGTATTTTGGAATGGTCATATAATGGTGGGGAGCTGGTTCTGGTTGGGTGGGGACCAAAAGAAGACCATCATCACTCAAAAGCTCTACCAGTTTCTTTTTCAAGCTGTCAAAAGCTGCAAGGTACTTGAAGTAGTCCGAATTCTTCTTTCGGCGCTCGACTTTAGCCCAATAGAGGGCTTGAGCTGTGTGTTGACCGTATCCGAAAATCCATTTCATGAATTCGATAAATAGATTGATGTGCTTCCCTGGTCCTCCAGCAAGTTCCTCCCTAAATGGTGGCTCTCCGGCTTCCAGAATTTTGGATTCCCAAATTTCAAGGCCATACCTCAGTTCTGGAAACGTAAGTTTTGTTGGTTTGTTGTCGTAAGTTTCTTCGAAGTATTGAGCAGCCTGGAGAACAAAAAGTAATTGATATATTATTCAAAAATTGTGCACGAAGATTGATACCAAAATACTGTCTTCAATTGTTTTTTATACAAAATATCAGAGTATATCATTGAATAAAACTAGAGTTCGGACGAGTATTCGGTTTTGTTTTCGTTTTCGGCACAAAATCTGAGGTTCGGCGAACTTTCATTTTCGGCAAAAATACTGCCAAATATTCAGCCGGGACTGCAACTACCTGTATTCCTAAAATCTCTTTTCTTCCTACGGAGATTTTCAACATTACTCATCGATTTGAGCTGTATTGGCTCCAAATGAGACCCTGTTTATTTATTGATATATACTTCACTTTTTACAATTACAAGACGTGAGTTCAAATTATAAGCAATGCATATATGAGCAAACTTTGAAAACGCTTTCCACGAGATCATTAAAATCTACAGACTTAACAAAGAACGTAAATGATAAGAAGGGAAGGCTTTGGAAACCGCAACTAACCGAAACAGTGCAAACAGCTCTGCGGGCAAACACACTCAAAGGGGAGATCAAATCATAGGCTTCATGCTTCATTGCCAATTTGCCTTTCTTTTTTTCTTTTTTTTGTAGTAAACCTCTTCGCGCCAACGTCCCTGCGAGAATTAAAAGCGACATTTCTTTGATAGTTCGTCTTGAAACTTTGCGATTGCGGCAGATTTTTAAATATGATCTGTTTATGATCAGTTATTATGATACATTTTCTGTATTGGGTCCTTCCATGCAAAATGAGCAAATCAGCAGTGGCAGACATGTCAGAGATTTTAATGAAAATCAGTATATAAGTAGATCATGTCTATTTATAAGTAAATTTAAAATATTAGATTTCAGGATTGTTTATTTAAGTATTAAAATTTTTATTAAAAGTGGATGCAAAATCGAGGTTTTGTCTAAAAGCTTAAAATTTCAATTTTGATTATTAGCCTTAGGAATGGAAAGACTATATTAAAAATTATTTATAATTAGGAATGAATGATAAGTAACAGATTGGCGTAAGTTAGTAATTGTATTTTTATTCCGTAATGAGAAAAAAATTATTTTTCAAAAATTTTGAGGGAAAAATGCAATATTTCGATTACTTGATTAAGCATGAAGGACAGCTCTTACAAAGTTAATTTTTTTTTTTTACGTTATAGCTAAAAGTGTATATTTGAAATATCGAAAATTTTATTCGTGCCCTTTTTATTCCTTAATGAGAAAAAAAATAAATGGTAAAAAATGTTGAGGGTAAAATGCTATATTTCAATCACTTTTTTGAAAGTGAGGGAAACTTTTTAAATCTTTTAAATGATTTGATATATACATAAAAGTGTATATTTTAATTATAGAAACTTTTATTCTTGCTTTCAGTTTACTTTTACCTCAAGAACATATTTAATTAAAGTAGAAAAAATGAGTCAGTTTGGAGAAAAAATTACATACTAATACTAAATCCACATACAAAAAATAGATGGCAGCACACATCCTTTTCACCTTGAAATCCTGCAATATTTTAAGAAACGCTCGCGAATTCAAAGAAAAATAGCTCATGGAATGTAGTAAATATTGGCTTTTTGAACCAATTTTTGTTATGTAAGGAATCAAAAAGGCAATGTTAATTTTTTTTTTTAGCATATCATGGACTTATTGGTCTTTATGTCTGTGCAATAACTATAATGTCTGACCGTTCCTTCATTATTTTTTTCCCTATCTATAAGAGGAAAAATTACGATTTTGTCATTTTTTTTAATGTTTCTAATTTTTTTTAAAGGTGAAGGAAATAAATGGCAACTTTCAAACTTGGGGAATTTGATCTTCATATATAATACTACATCTGGCATCAATTTCACAGATGTTTTTTAATTCCTTTGATTTTTATAGAGTTTCTAATTTTCTCAAAATTCGCAAATTTCAATTTTTACAACCAATTAAATATTAATTATGGTGTTACCAGATTATTATTACTCAATAAATATGAAGATAATTTTTCAGAGGTTACATTATTATAAAAAAAATCATTTCAGTTAAATAGTTTTCAAGATACAGAACTTCAAACTTGCAACTTTGGACGAATGCACACATGCCATTCTTTATCACAAGTTTTTTAAACGTCCAAAACTGCTAAGATAATTTATTTTTTGTAAAGATATGTTGCAGAGCTCTATTTGAATATGAAATGAACCTGTTTATCAAATTTTAATAAAATCGGTTACTATGTGGCCACGACTTTTTTTAAATTTTTGCTCATTTTACGTGGAATGACCGTATTGCAAGTAGATAGCCGATGACTACGTACAATGGAAAAATCTTCATGATGCAAGACTCTGTAAAATAATAAATTTTAGGTATCGAAAGTTCCACTTTCAATCTAAAAGTAGCATAACAACTAACAGATTTAACTAATCTCTTGCATCCTGATGAATTATATTGTATGATCTTTGGCCTAACTCCCAGGAAAGGGGTTTCGAATCCCTCCACGAAAGGCGGGGAGGGGGGATCGCTCTGCTTTCGCGCGGACAGCGGTGACCACAGCTACAGCATTACTCCTCATTTTGATAATTATCGCTACTGGCGATCACGCCAAAGCGCCCCAAATGAACCATGTTTTATTTTTCGCCCCTGTATGCGACTTCTACCGCTTAGCTGTTTCTACTGTTTCGCTGATTGTGGGGGATTTGCATTACGTCTATAGAACTTTCCCTTCTTCACCATCCATTTCTTTGGACTTAAGAATGATAGAATTTTTTTTAGTTTGAAAACCGCTGAAGTGTTAGGAACGTGTTCTGAAGAAGGTGTAGAATAAAAGTGAAGAACAAAGCAGTTGATGATCATTTACAAAAGTCTTTATAAGAGGTATGTAATGTATAGCTAAAACATTTTTAATTAGATGAAATTCGTATAATCAAAAAATCCTCCTTTGTTATTGATGAATTACATTTTATTTCATATAAAATTTAAAAGTTTTGGTCAAAAACACAGAGATAACTTGGGCCACGGGGATAAAATTTCCAAACAGTATCGCCACTTCAAAATTTCTTATGTTGAAGGGGGGGGGGGGGCAAAGTTTTTGCAGGGTAGCAAATATTTATTTTGATCTTGATGAGCACATCAGAGAAGAAATTGATACAGTTTTATTTTCACATAGGTTGTACTCTTACACATTGCAAAATGATTCTTTTTTTCTAAAAACACATTCAATGTTACTTTTATATAACGAAAAAACTTTTAAGAGTTTATTAGAATTAATTTAAACGCAAAATATCTAAAAACTGAAAGTCTCTGCCTATTTAAAAATTAAATATGCATTGTTCAATTTGTTCTTCATTTTTAACTACATCTCTATAATAATAGCGTAAGTATATGACTGTCATCAACAATTCCAGGATGACCGCTTCACTCTTCATATGCCAGGCGGCCATTTTGATACATTAATGTTAGCCGGGCGCAGGTGAATAATCGCTAAATATTGCTCCATCTGAATCGTTTCACCTACATTACAATAGTGCAAGTCATGTGACTGTCAAAAATAATTACGGACTTAACCCTTCGCATTTCATATGCAAGGCGGCTATTTTTAACCAAAATTATTTTTTCGAATAAAACTAAATAAAAGTTGCCATGATCACAAAGAATTCTTGGTGCTTTTATGTCAGCCGGTCGCAAATCTCACCAGCTTCCTTTTTTAACTCGTCAGTTATCATTTTTTATTTTTCGCGTGGTAAATTAAAATAATGTTTTGATGTTGTAATTAAATGACGTGGTTTATGGTATTATTTATTATTTTTCTTTATTCTTTTCTTTTGCTTTTTTTTTTAAAGACATTTTGTTTTAAATTAGAGTTATGTATTTTAAGTAAATGAGTGAAAGGATTATATTTTAAAGGAAATGAATGAATTACGAAAAAATCAGACGGAAAAAATGTTTGGCGATTTATCACCAGCGCCGAGCTAACATAAAAACACCGAGTTCTTGATTTCTCTATCAGAACCTTCCGATTTGGCTGAGGATTGAGCAAGTAAATTAAATTATGAATAAAAGTAACATGATATAATGCTTAGCATTCATTTAAAGGAGACCAAACTGGTCGCCAAAGGCGGCTAGTTATTAAATAATTATTGATAAATGTGTATGATTATCGGTTGTTATAAAGTAATAAAATATAAAAGTTGTATTATTATTAATCTTTTGCTTGAAACTTATACACGCACACATAAACATATGTATGTGTGTTTGTTAGAAATGTGTTTCTGTATACGTATAATAAATTAATAATTATTATCCGTATATAGGATATAGTACATTATATACATATATATAGATATATATATTATGTATATACTTATGTATATATGTGTGTGTGTGTGTGTGTATTAATCACATTCAGTTTATTTTTAAGTCAGTTTCTTTTTCATTTTCGTTTACGGCCGAAACGAGGAAAATAACCCAAATTCGGTTTCGGTCTTGAAAGCTTGTTTCAGTCGAACTCTAAATAAAACAGAGTTTAAGTTGCGATATACTAATTTTCTATGTAATCACAGCAACTTTCATACATTTTCGCCAATAAAGGACGAGAACCTGCATGGCGAATTCTCAAAAATCACCGCCAGCCGATTAAAAAACGGATCTATAAAGAAAAAAAAGCTTGTTACGAACACGTTTCAGCAGCGGTAAAATTGAATCGAAAAAAAAATCTCTTTCTGAACGACCATCCACAACTGTCTCAGCAAATGATGAGGTGAGCTTTAATGATTAAAATACATATAAAAACACAAATAATTATAAAAAATTTACTTTTAGGTGCATAAATATAATATAAAGATATTTTAAATACAAACTAAAAATATCTTAAAATACGTCAGTAAAACCTAGAACGTTTTCAACCAAAAAGAAGAAAACATTGTAATTTAAATGTTGTACATCAGATGAGATGCCAGATAAAGTTATTCAAATTTTCAACAAAATGAGCTTTCATCTATTATGCAGCAAATATCTCCATACTCCATGGATCTCGTATGATAGTGCATCGTTAAACGTATAATTGCTAATAAAGATACTATCATATTTAAGATGCATCATTCTTAAGAAATGTTAAGTCTTCATGACTCTGCAAAAGAACATAACATTGATCAAAGCACTTTAGGAAGGTACGTAGACAAATTTCACTAAAATGAACACAATGAGATGAAGCCAAACTATGTGGCAACTAGTGTTGCCATGTCGAGTGTTACAAAAAGTGGGTTTTTAAAACGGAATTTTTCTCCTGTGCCTTGAATTCCGTCTAAGCATGTTTGTTTACACATCGCACTCTTCCAAATACATTTTAATAATAATTAAACCATGTAGAATAAAGTTATTCTGCCTTTTTAATAACTGATTTTATTTCCCTTAACAAATATTTCAATGTAAAATAAAGTGAGTCAAGCTTCCCATATGTCGGGAGCCTTGACATATTATTTTCTTATGATTAAAATCAATCATTTTCAAATTTCTTATATATTAAACTTATGTCGCAATTTATTTGATAATGTATTACATATTATTTGATTATATATATAAAGATTATATAGCGAATAAAATTATATATGAAACTTTATTCTGGGTTCAATATTTAAAAATTAAAATCATTTTGTACAAAATGGGTCAACCCTCCTATAGTCTCCCATGTATTAAAATTATTTAAAAGTATGCGTATGTTATATACTTTTAAATATATCTCAACGTGCAACTACCACATGTTTCAAATGAAACAAAATGATGTTAATCTGGATTCACTGTCATATTTTTATTGCGGCTTAAACCTTTAATAATCTTCTCTTTTAAAATAGATGAAAGAAATGAAATAGTTTGAATAGCACAATAACAGAAAAGAAAAAAAAATACTTTTGAGGTAACAAAAACTTATTTTGTTTCATGACATCATCTATTCAAGATTTATTTTTTTTTTATGGTTTCTGTTACTTTGCTGAATAAACTGTTGAGTGATATGAATAAAGAGTGATTATTATTGACAGGTTCTTTGAAATTAATGATTGCCCAGGATACAACTTCTATCCCTAACTATATACTAAATCGATTGCTGACAACTTTTAAGAATGTGACACACAGGCTTTCGTTCATGGTTGACAAAAAAAAAAAAAAAAAAAAAAAAATATGCGGGAACAGCAGAGAGTCAACTTCGATCCCGGGAGAAATGAAAAAAAAAAAAATGAATGAAAAATGAAATACCCATTAATGTTCAAATGTATAGTTTTTTTTTTAAGTTTTTTTATTTTATTTTTTAATTTTTTTTATTTTTTGTCTGTTTCAGAAAAAAAAAAATATTCTAGAATTTTTTAAAATGGTTTAACCCATGATCGACCTCCAAGAGACGAATCCCATCCCGAAATAACTAAAGACAATCTGTAACGAAAAAAATAGCCCCAAACCGACCCAATTCTAACCGTGGGTTGGATCGAATCAGATAAAATCGGTTCACCCTATCCGATGCAGTACTTTACTCATAAGAGAAATTTCTTGTGTAGACCGTTAATAAGGATAAAATCCAAAATCGTTCATGAGTAGGTGGCAGCAGCCCCTCCCCCCGCCACCCCCCACAGAGTTCATCACTGCCAATCAATGCTTTGAGACATTCGAACTCAGAAAATGTAAAATTAATATTTTTTACTGTGGAATTTTAATGTCCTGCAATTTTAAAATATTGAAAAAAAATTCCTTTGCTTAAAACAATATATTAAGAATAATGTCTGGATTAGATTTTATATTTTAATCATTTTAATAATTGTTAAAACGATGAGGATGAAGTACTGCTAATTGCAAATGTCACTTAAGTGAATAAATTATCTACTATTTTATATACTTAAAAAAATGTATATATATATAATAGCTGTTGTGAGCAAGACTGCATTTAATCCTTTCAGGGGCAAGGTACTTGTATTCGCAAAATGTTGAAATAATTGAATGACACCAGTATTTACAATAAAATTTATTTGCAAAGACGTAAAAGTATATTTTCGCGTACTTAAGAAAAGTGAAATTTTCATTAAAAAATTTGGGTGATAATGTGGCAATTAGGGATTAAAATTATATGATGCCATAGTGGCATCATCGTCCTTCAATGGGTTCAGGGCATAAAGGAATGTAGGTCATAGCAGATTCATTGGAAGAATACTCATAAATTTGCCACTCGATGTTTGCCATACATTTAAAAACGTGCACAAACTTTTATCACTATTAAGATATAATTTTCATATGTTAAATATATAATTACCTTTCTAATAGCAGCTTTTACTTCAGGTATGGGTTTGAAGCGAAGCCCTGGATACTCCTCTATATAATATATTTTTAATTTCCGAAAGTCAACCTGCAAAAAAATTTAATACGTACAATGCCGTCACTAGTTCAACTTTCGTTTTTACAAGTATTATTTAATAATTATTGCCAGATTTACCGCATACTATATGGTAAGCCCAGTCATTAAACGCAATGTCCTCGCAATAGTGAATAAAGAAGAATTTATTTAGAATTATTTCTAATTCTTCTGATTAATTTGTCTCATTTTTGCCTAATACACTGTAATAATGAAGTTTATTCAAGCTGTGGATTAATTAGTAGTTATTTAATTATTCGTAGTAGTATATATTCTTCTAATAAAAATAAGCACACAAATATTGCTTGGCATATTTAAACCATTACGCGAGCAAAGCCGCAGGTTTAAACTTAACTTATTTTAAATGTAGATTCCTTATACATTTTTACTGGAAACTAACTGAATGAGACTGGTATTTTCTTTGAAAGATTTTAATTATATGAATTTTTTTAAATTCTAGTAAAAAGAATCTCACAATTTCTTGCAGAATACTATCAAGATTTTTTTAAAGGCATCAATCACGTACTTTTACGGGCTGATTTCGTCCAAGGCATTCAATACATTAAGTTTTTTACAAGTTTTAACATGTAGCCGACACACATAGCATAATTTGTGCATAGCATTTAGTAGGAGGAATTATTCCAAGTTGATTGTGTTACCTACGTATACCTATTTTATACTATTATTTGCCGCTAAAGTAGTAGGAGGCGATCCTTTTTTTTTTATACATAGACTAGGGGAATCTGCCCCCTACGAGCTACGCTCGCCAACTCCCGTTCAAGCACCGCAAACTCTAAAGGCACGCTAATTCGATCGGCTTTAAAAAAAAGAAAAGAAAAAAAACCGAAAGAATGAATTATAATTAAAAAAACAGTGGCGATCTCTCTGTTTACGGGTTGTTTTCGTCTATGATTAAATCAGATCAGTGAAACATGTGAAAATAAGCTAATATAAAATGAAATAAAAAGAATTAAGTACGCAGAGTCTTTGTCTCTCGGTATTTTTTAACAACACTATAAGAAAGTTTTTTTTTAAATAAGACATTTTAAATGCGTCGTTTTAAATCTGACACAATTTTCACCAAAGTTTTCTTTCTCTTTTAGGTAGCTTTCATTAAAAAAAGCTACCTATTGCAGCCGTTCGGAGGAAAGCGATTTCAAAAAATTTTGGTTTATTCTCATCGATCATGACCCCCAGAACCCGAAACCACACTCCGTTCAAAATTGACATATATATATATATATATATATATATATATATATATATCTGACCTTTGTCACACTGTAACTCTCGTATTTATGAACCGATATGGATGTAATTCGGTTTGTGCATAGTACATACCAATGTCTCAACCGAGTTCGTTGGCCAGCTCCATCCGCCATTTTGTTTTAAAATGGCGGCCATTTAAAATTTAAAAAAAAAAATTAAAATTTGAAATGTGGTACCAAAAAATTGAAAATGGAAAAGTATTTTTTTCTTATGTATTTGATCTTTATACAAAGATTCCGGAGCAGTTTTTGTTTCGTCTATATCTTAAAAAATGGCTGAGTTATAGCATTTTGAATTTCTAGCGTGGCTGACATTTTGAAACGTCCTGAATTTTGTCACGCGATAAAAGGCGTATTTATGAACCGATTTGGGTGTAACTTCGTTTATACATAGCACATACTAATGTTTCGACCGAGTTCGTTGGCCAGCTTCATCCGCCATCTTGTTTAAAAATGGCGGCCATTTAAATTTTTAAGAAAAATTTAAATTTGAAATGTGGTACCAAAAAATTGAAAATTGAAAAATATTTTTTTCTTATGTGTTTGACCTTGATAAAAAGATTCTGGACCAGTTTTTGTTTCGTCTATATCTTAAAAAATGGCTGAGTTATAGCATTTTGAATTTCTAGCGTGGCTGACATTTTGAAACGTCCTGATTTTTGTCACGTGATAACGGGCGTATTTATGAACCAATTTAGATGTACCTTGGTGTGTACATAGTACATACAAATATCTCGACCGAGTTCGTTGTCCAGCTTCATCCGCCATCTTGTTTTAAAATGGCGGCTATTTAAAAAATTTAAAAAAAAAATTAATTTAAAATGAGATACCAAAAAATTGGAAAATGAAAAAGATTTTTTTCGTATGTGTTTGACCTTAATACAAAGATTCCGGAACAGTTTTTGTTTCGTCTATATCTAAAAAAATGGTTGAGTTATAGCATTTTGAATTTCTATTGTGGCTGACATTTTAAAACGACCTGATTTTTGTCACGCGATAAAGGCGTATTTTGAATCGATTTGGATGTGACTTGGTCTGTACATAGTACATACCAATGTCTTGACCGAGTTCGTTGGCCAGCTTCATTTGCCATCTTCTTTCAAAAGGGTTGCATTAAAAAAAAAAAAAATTAAAATTTAAAATGGGGTATTAAAAATTGGAAAATGAAAAAGATTTTTTGTATGTGTTTGGCCTTGGTACAAAGATTCCGGAGCAGTTTTTGTTTCGTCTATATTTTAAAAAATGGCTGAGTTATAGCATTTTGAATTTCTAGCGTGGCTGACATTCTGAAACGTCCTGATTTTTGTCACGTGATAACGAGCGTATTTATGAACCGACTTGGATGTACCTTGGTGTGTACATAGTACATACAAATGTCTCGACCGAGATTGCTGGCCAGCTGCATTTGCCATCTTGTTAAAAAAGGGTTGCCATTAAAAAAAAATAATTTAAAATGAAGTATTATAAAATTGGAAAATGAAAAAGAGTTTTTTTTATGTGTTTAGCCTTGATACAAACATTCCGGAGCAGTTTTTGTTTCTGAAAATTTGTTCTTTTGTTTATATATTAAAAAATAGTGGAATTATAGCACTTTGAATTTCTAGCATGGCAAACAGTTTGAAACGATCTTGTATTTGTCACGCGATAACACACGTATTCGCCTATTTCGATGTAAGAAGGCATGTGGATAGTATACATCAATATCTCGACCAAGTTCGCTGGCCAGCTTCATGAGCCATCTTGTTTCAAAATGGCGACCGTTAAATTAAAAAAAATATATATTTAAAGTGAGGTGCAAAAAAAAATTAGAAATTGAAAAAGGTTCCTTTCTTAAGTATTTGACCATGATATAAGGATTCAGGAGCATTTTTTGTTTGTCTTTACCTTAAAAAATGGCTCAGATATAGCAGTTTCAATATCTAATGTGGGTAACATTTTGAAAAATCTGATTTTTTGCCTGCGACAGCACTCGTATATATCAATCGATTCCGATGTGAGTAAGCATGTGCACAGCAATTACTAAGGTCTCGACCAAGTTCACTGGTTAGCCTCATCCACCATGTTGTCTTAAAATGGCAGGCACTTTAAGAAATCGCCGAATTTTGCAGCCAAATATAAGTTACTTTAAAGAAAAGCAGCTTGATAAAGCTGACTAATTTCGCGAAATTCTCATTCATAATGATTTAGTATTGATAAAAATTAGTATTGAATCTCCTATATTCGGTTTCCACTAAATTGAGCTTCGTGTGTTTGAATAATATAAGTTGGCTTTTTTAAAATAAGGAATATGAAAGCTACCTCTTCCTCCCGGCATTGGCCGGAAGGACTTTTTAATATTCGCGTGAAAATACTTTTGTTGTTAGACAGGAAATATTATTTGCGCTCTCTTAGAATTCTCAACAATAGTTTAAAAAGGTTATCTCAAAATACAAAATAAATGTCTCGCGCAAATACATTTTTAAATTTAAACTGTTTGGCAATTTAAAATATGAAATATTTTCCTCCAATTACGACTTATACGAAATGCGATTTCACATACGATAACGCATATTAATGAATTTATTATTTTACAATTTTCTTTCTCTTTTAAAATTCACGTGTGAATATAGTTTTTATGACGTAATTATAAATATTTTCCTGCTTTTAATACGCAATTAGTATTTAATTCTCATTTGAAAGTTTTTTTCTGTTCATAATAGTCACCGCGTAAATTTGAAGGAAATATTATTCGTTGCCCTGTTTTTAAATTTGATAACAATTTAAAATAATCCCCTTTTCTAAAAGTTTTTAAAAATGTCTCTTGAAATGCTGAAAATTTGAATTTAAAATAGAAATAAAAGCTCAAAAAATGAGTCAAATTAAAAAAATAAATCCAGTCTGCACACCGGGAATTTCTATACATTAGAAATTCCCTGGATTAAAAGGATCTAAAAATTATTAAATTCCTATGCATAGTTTTTGCTCCAGTAAAACTTTTTTAATGGAACGATTTCGACCAACTTCAACATTAAATATTTCTCAAAATAATTCTTCTATTTGAAAACTGTCTGCATCAGTGTGTTTATCAAACATTTCTCTATAATACCACCGATTTTCATATTTTTGTATGCAATATTTTTCTTAATATTAACTAAGAAAGACCTCCGGTTACAAAAAATTCAAAACCAGCGGCGGTGACAGCGTTAGTTACTTTTTTTTAGAATAGAGAGATACATATTCCCATTCAGGAACATGTATACAGAGTGTTACCGAATTCAACCGATAGATTCCGAGCGTTGATAGTAGGCATCAAGAGGAACAAAAATTCAAATGCAACATGGTATCGCAAACCACCTATTTAATCCAAAATACAGGGTTTTCACCCCAACTTAACTTAGGTTGCCGGTAATGACTTTCGGAAAACTGAAGTATATTATAATGAAACTTTAAATAGACATGCTCTTCTTTCTTGGATAACATAAAAAAAGTAGTAGAAGTTTCATGATACGCGGCAGCAGTATGCACTTGACGCTCACATTTTGCACTGCGATTACCAGTTCATACGGTATCATCGGTTGCATGAGAACTCTTTTTTTTCAGAACTTTCCGTGATGTTATGACATTTCATATCAAACGAGGATCGTTGCATTTTCACTGCAGTATTTTTATTTTTATTAAAATTATTACCGTCAACCCGAGTTAAGAGGGTAGGATACCTTTAAACCTTCAAAATTTCCGATTTTATTTATATATACAGGGTGTTCATAAAGTCCCGGACCCATTTTGATGTTTAATAACTCATAAAATAATAAAGATAGATTAAAATTAATAACATAAATGGTTAGATAGACTCAAAAAGTTTCACGACTCTTGTCAATGAACCTCCACGTGTGCCCCCTTCGTCGCACGGAGAATATCAAGTCGATTGTCAATTTCATGCCAGGTAGCGGCAAGCATGTCGGCATCCACAGAGGCTATTGCGGTTGTAATTCTGGCTTTTAAGTCATCAATGTTCGACACTCTCCCCCTGTAGGCATATTGGAAAACTTCGTATTTCCACAACTAGAAGAGCTTCAGCCACATGTCATTTTGCAACAAGATGGTGCACCACCTCATTGGGGTACCGTCGTTCGTACTTCTTTGAATGACCATTTTCCAGGAAGATGGATTGGGCGAGGAGGTCAAAATTCCTTGGCCACCCAGATCACCTGATATAACGCCGCTGGACTTTTTCCTTTGGAGATTTGTAAAGGACAATGTTTACAGGAGGAGAGTGTCGAACATTGTTGACTTAAAAGCCAGAATTACAACCGCAATAGCCTCTGTGGATGCCGACATGCTTGCCGCTACCTGGCGTGAAATTGACTATCGACTTGATATTCTCCGTGCGACGAAGGTAGCACACGTGGAAGTTCATTGACAAGGGTCATGAAACTTTTTGAGTCTATCTAACCATTTATGTTATTAATTTTAATCTATCTTTATTATTTTATAAGTTATTAAACATCAAAATGGGTCCGGGACTTTATAAACACCCTGTATATTTTGATTCCGTAATCATTTCTGAACAATATGCAAAAAACCACATTAAAAAATCGCATTAGTAATTATGGCATTTTTATTAAGGGTACATATTAAGACTACATAGGATAATTAAACTTTGCGTTGCGCTTATTCAAAGCGAGTAATTTTGATACTGCGCGTAGTGTTACTAAAAAATCAAATGGCAATCAAAAGAAATTTCCACCACATATTCATTTCTGTATTATCGACAACTTAAAAATAGAAAATGTAAGATTTTATTTATTTATTTATTTTGTTTTGTTTTGTTTTTGTACTTTGAAAATATTTTTTTAAAAGAGTACATTTTTTAATTAATCAATATTTTTACAAATATTCTGGTTTTAGTATAAAGGTAACACTAATGTATTTATGTTCACCAAAATTTCATCTTTATGTGTATATTTTCAGACTTTATCATTCGCGCAATATTTTTTTTTCTCTTATTATCATATATTTTTAAACTTATCATTTCAATATTTATTTTTGAATTTACAGGTATATATATCTATATGTGGAGATTTCGCAAGCAACACCTGCATTCGACTGAGTGTCTCCGTATTTCCCGCTTCGAGATTAAAAAGGAAATGAGCCTTTACGAAGCTGTGTGAAGTGAAATTGCAGAAGAAGAAAAGAGAACGAAATGAGTTCGACGACGGAAGGTTTTTTTTATTAAAGAACAGAACATTTTTCGATGAAATAAGATTGAATATTTACACGACGTAAGAAAATCATAGAAGTATCCAACGACGTTTATGCCTTTAAGTAATTAAAGAACGAGAAGAGCGTTTATATCTGTATTTTTTGTGTATGTATTCGTCTCAATAAATGTCAGTGTTCGTCCTAAAAGTGAGTTGTGAGTTAAGTATGGAGTCTCGCCCCCATAAATTGGAGTCAGAAGTGACAGTTAACCCACCAATATGATTAATTAGAGTTATTCATCCTACATATTCAAGCCGGATATTCTTCTAACGGTGAGTTCATTGCTATTATTTTATTATGAAGTTAGTTGAAATACCAGAACTGGAAGTTGCGTTTAAAAACGAACGAACGCATAAAATTAAATTGCTGCATAAATTCCTATTTGATGCTGACGGTGATCGCTCTAATAGAAAGAGAATACGTGATTTTACTGGTTTCGGCTTTCAAACCGACAGCACCGAATTCAAAAATAAAATAACTAAAGTTCAAACTGATTTTTCATTAAATGATCTGATTACAGTGTGCAATCTACTTTATATTGATAATGAGGGATCTTTAAACGATCTCGCAACCCGATTAGTGACATACCTTTCAGACTTGACCTTACTACAAAATAATATTATACAAAATGAAAGTGACACCGACTCGGAACCCGAACTGCCTTCAAATAATATGACTTCAAGTAATAACACTCAATTATCAAATTTTGACAAACAACAGCAATTTCCAGTTCAAAGTTTTATGCAATCGTCTATTAATTTTACTGATATTGAAAGTGTAATACCTCCTTTCGATGGTAGTTCTTTTAGTGATATACAGGTATGGTTTAATAATTTTGAGGATGTTACTAATATGTTTAATTTATCTGACTTTCATAAATTCATATTTTGTAAAAGATCATTACGAGGAAAAGCCCAGTTATTAGCACAAACAGAATTTCATATTAATTCATATGACAAACTTAAACAACTCTTAATATCAGAATTTAGCACCACTTATAATTCTGCCGAGTTACATGATATATTAAATAAACGAAAATTGCAAGAAAATGAATCAATAGAAGAATATTTTCTTATCATGAAACAAATATGCTCGCGGGGTAAAATCGAGGATTCCGCATTAATGCAATACATCATAAATGGTATACCCGACCCGGTTTTCAGAAAATCAATGTTATATGGATGCCAATCCATTGTAGAATTTAAGCAAAAGCTCAAAATTTATGACAAAATTCGACAAGACTTTGAGAACACTAAATTTCGTAAAGTCAAACCTGAAATGACAATGAAAGAGAAATCCTTTCGACCAAAATCTGATCTTTTTTGCTTTAATTGTGGTTTGTCGAATCATAAAAGTAGCCAATGCAGACATAAAGATAAAGGCCCTCGTTGTTTTAATTGTTCGAATTTTGGCCACAAATCGGCTCAATGTGATCAACCAAGAAGGCCTAGAGTTAAGTCAGAACCCTCCAATGTTTCCACTGTCACGTCGAACACTTTCATGACCAAACAAGTCATTATTTCGTCTGTAAATGTTACATCATTGGTAGACACAGGTAGTGAAAGAAGTTTACTAAAGGAAAGTATTTATCGCAAACTCCCTACAATTTCGAACCTTGAACATTCAACTATCACATTAACTGGATTAGGAAATACTATAATCAAACCCCTAGGTTTTTTCTCTACGAACATTATGATAGATGATTTTAATTATACAACTAATGTTTATGTAGTCCCAGATTATTCCATATCTTTTGATCTTATTATTGGTACAGATATCATTCAACAAAGTATTTTAACAATTTCTGGAAATAATATTTCGATGCAAAAAATCGAGAAAAATGACGATACGTCCAATAATTTTTTGATTAATATTGCTCATGTGTTAGACGATCTTAATCTTGATTTATCTCATATTACCGATGAAACAATACGTTTAAAAATTTCAGAACTTATTCAAAATTATTCTCCTAAAAAAATAAAGACAACTGATGTTAAATTATCAATTCATCTGGAAAACGAAGAACCTGTTACTTGTCCTCCCAGGCGCTTGGCGCAAATAGAGAAAAACTTCGTCGAAAAACAAATTTCTGAGTGGCTTGAAAAAGGAATTATTCGTAAAAGCACTAGTAATTTTTCATCACCTATTGTCCTAGTAAAAAAGAAAGATGGTTCATATAGATTGTGTGTTGACTATAGGAAGTTAAATTCTAAAACACATAAACAACGTTTTCCCCTCCCAGTAATTGATGACATTATTGATCAGTTGCATTCTGCAAAAGTATTTACTACTCTTGACCTTAAAAATGCTTTTTTTCATGTCGAAGTAGAAGAAAATAGTAGAAAATATACTTCTTTCGTAACACATTCTGGTCAATTTGAATTCTTATATATGAATTATGGCCTTAGCGATGCACCGTTAGTGTTTCAAAGATATATTTATAACGTTTTTCGAGACCTCATTAATGAAAAAGTACTTATTGTCTATATGGATGACTTCATAATACCAGCTGAAAACGAAGTCGAAGGACTCCAGAAATTACAACGCGTCCTTACAGCTGCATCCGAATATGGTTTAGAACTGAATCTCAAAAAATGCCACTTTCTACAACGAGAAATTGATTTTTTGGGTTACCACATTAAAAATGGTCAACTGCACCCATCCCCCTTAAAAACTAAAGCTGTCCTTAATTTCCCAGAACCTAAAAGTATAAAAGATGTACATTCATTTGTCGGATTAACTTCATATTTTCGTAAATTCATTCAAGATTACTCTTTAATAGCTAAGCCTTTAACAGATCTTCTTATAAAGGACACTAAATTTCACTTTGGCGACCAGCAACGAAATGCATTTAATCAGCTGAAACACATCCTTTCTTCAGGTCCTGTTTTAAGCATTTATAACCCTAGTAACGAAACAGAAGTTCACTGTGATGCATCTATTGACGGTTACGGAGCAGTCCTCCTTCAAAAGTCTTCTATTGACAATCAATTTCACCCTGTCTATTTTATGAGCAAAAAAACCACAGATGCCGAACGTAAATATTCGAGTTATGAATTAGAAGTTTTAGCTGTCATAGAAGCCCTTAAAAAATTTCGCGTTTACATTCTAGGTATTCCTTTCAAGATAGTCACAGATTGCAACGCATTCGCCCTTACTATGAATAAAAAAGATCTTTGCACCAAGATTGCTCGATGGGCTTTAATGTTAGCTGACTATAACTATACAATCGAACACAGACAAGGTACACGCATGCGCCATGTCGACGCTTTAAGTAGAAATCCAATATGTATGGTCATTCAAGATAGTTTTACTACCAAAATCATACAATCACAGAACACTGACGAACATATACAGGCCATCAAAGAAATTTTGAAAACAAAGCCATATGACAACTATTTCCTTAAAAATAATGTTCTCTATAAAAATCATAAAGGTATCGATCTGATAGTTGGGCCGGATGAAATGCAGCTAAATGTCATTAAACACGTTCATGACAAAGGACATTTTGGCCGTAAACGCTGTGAAGAACTCCTTAACGAAGAATTTCTCATCCCTAATATGTCAAATAAAATTGATAAAATTATAGCAAATTGTGTAACGTGCCTTTTGTATAATCGCAAACGTGGCAAACAAGAAGGTGAATTGCATCCCTTACCTAAAGAAGAGACTCCTCTCCAAACCTACCACATTGATCATTTAGGCCCTCTTGAAACAACCAACAAAAATTATAAACATATTTTGTCTTTAATAGACGCATTTACTAAATTCGTCTGGTTGTATCCATGTAAAAGTACTTCTGCTACCGAAGTTATATCAAAACTACGACAACAAAGTCATACTTTTGGCAATCCTTCCATTATCATTAGCGATAAAGGCCCTGCATTTACAAGCAAAGAATTTGCTGATTATTGTCAAAATGAAAATATAAAGCACGAGACAGTTACAACTGGCCTTCCCCGTGCCAATGGTCAAGTAGAGCGACTTAATTCCACCATAATTTCTGTAATCTCTAAAATGTCCAAAGACGAACCGACCAAATGGTTTAAACATGTTCCTAAAGTTCAACAAGTCATTAATTCAACTTACCAAAGAAGCATTAAGAGAACACCGTTTGAAATATTATTTGGTACAAAAATGAAACAGAAAGAAGATGTAGAAATTATTGACCTCTTAAACAGTGCAGTCGAAGAACAATTTATGAAAGACAGAGAAGAGCTCCGTAAAGAAGCCAAGAAGAATATTCTGGAAATTCAACAAGAAAACCGCAAGCACTATAATTTACGACGTAAGAAACCCCGTAAGTACAAGCTTGGTGACCTTGTAGCAATTAAGAGAACCCAGCAAGGACCAGGTTTAAAGTTGAAATCTAAATTCTTAGGTCCGTATAAAGTAATCAAAGTGAAGTCTAATGACACCTACGACGTAACGAAAATCTCATCAACTGAAGGACCGATAAATACTAGCTCCTGTGCTGAATACATGAAACCTTGGCCTGACGATAACTGAAACTTCAAAAACATTTTTTTTAAATCTTTTCTTTCTGTGTCCTATAAACATTTTACAAGTCACTGCTTTCAAAGAAATCCCTATATGATGTTACGCTACTTGAACTATGATGTGCAGATTAATTTTTTTTCTTTTCCCCTAAGAACAGTTACTGGTTTTTGTTTTTTGTTTTTTCAGATTCTATTTTACCACATGTCGCTGCGGCAGCTCCAGATGTCAGGACGGCCGTTTGTGGAGATTTCGCAAGCAACACCTGCATTCGACTGAGTGTCTCCGTATTTCCCGCTTCGAGATTAAAAAGGAAATGAGCCTTTACGAAGCTGTGTGAAGTGAAATTGCAGAAGAAGAAAAGAGAACGAAATGAGTTCGACGACGGAAGGTTTTTTTTATTAAAGAACAGAACATTTTTCGATGAAATAAGATTGAATATTTACACGACGTAAGAAAATCATAGAAGTATCCAACGACGTTTATGCCTTTAAGTAATTAAAGAACGAGAAGAGCGTTTATATCTGTATTTTTTGTGTATGTATTCGTCTCAATAAATGTCAGTGTTCGTCCTAAAAGTGAGTTGTGAGTTAAGTATGGAGTCTCGCCCCCATATATATATATTAAATATAAATTTAAATGAAGTTTGATTTTTATTTTCGATTTATTATACATGTTTTGAAGCTTGGAACGTAGTGCTATTTTTTACTTTTTCGACGTGTTTAAAGGTATCCTACCCCATTAAGTTAGGCGCGCCACACGCCAGAGAAACATGCGAGAATAATTGTGAGACAGGAGGCAAATTCTGCTGTTCAAACCGGTTTTTTTCTTTGTTAACAGGGTGAAATTGTCGCATGCCTCACGCTTTTTTGTTGAATGTCTCGCTGGTGTGTGACGCGCCTTAGGGTGAAATACCCTGAATACCTAAATAAGTGGTTTACGGCCCTATGTTCTATGGTTATTTTTCATCCTCTTGATGCCTACTATCGCCCTTCTGAATTTGTCGGTCGAATTTGGCAACACCCTGCATAACGATTTCTTTTTTGTTACTTTATGTAACATCAAGGATTTATTTTTACTCTCATTATTACCTTTTTATGAAAGTTAATTCTTTTCTCACTTAAAATTTCGACAAGTAATGGCAAATCCTCTGCATATCGACACATTGGGCCAGTACCAACGAATTTGTCAATATCATCTTGCAATTTAACTTTTCCCTCAGGCCACGCTCCCGCATTTGATATCTTACCTGAAATAAAATCAAGTCAAGATTTAGTCATAACACTGATAAAATTAATACACACACATATATATATATATGGTATAAAATTGATAAGATGCTTTAAAAATTGTTTTCAATTAGTATATTTTCCTCTCAGCTGCTAAATGAAATTCAATATCTGCCCCTAAATATCACTTCAAATAATTAAGTATTAAAGATTCTGAAAGCAATATACTAAATTGGAAGTTGATGACATGTTAATTTTTAGAAAGGTACTTAAAATCATAATTCATAATAAACTTCAGTTAAAATAAACATTAGATGGTTACTTAACCCTCTCGCTGCGCAACCGGAGAGTTTTTCGGCCAACGTAAAAGTAGCAAAATTTGCGCAACACGAGATTTCATCGGGGATGCATTTTCCCGTCTAATTAACTCTCCTTGATCATTCCCATCAGTTATTTTTTTATTCTAAATTTTGACTTATCTAATCGGAGAAACTTCCCGATTGAATCAGACGAAAATTTTTGTTTTGAAAAACCGGTGGCAAAAGAATAAAAATTCTTAAAAGACGCTCGTCGCGAAGGAGTTAAATACGCAATTTTTGAAGCGATTTTGATAAAACAATTACGCAGCGAGAGGGTTAAGCTATAAATTTAAGTGTTTACTCATATTTGGCAGTTATGAGATTTAGATCATATAAATCAGATTAAATCATTATAATAAAAGATAAATTCAAATTAACATCAAAATAAGTTTACATTTAATACATAAATCCTAATTAGCTTTTCTCTAACATGACATCTATACTATTAATGTCCGTAATTTATTATTAATTCATAATCATAAATATTGATAAACGTGAAGTTTAGATTTGACTATTGTCATGGGCTTGCTCTTCTCATAGAAGCTCTAAGATTTCAAGCAGTCTCCTACTAGTACCAACCGTGTGAGGGCTACTGGGAAATGGTTCGGCTCCAATAAACTAATGTATACTCAAACGGTGTGTGTGTGTGTGTTTTATAAAATGACACTAGTCACGACTCCAAAACTTAGTTTATATCATATACATAGATATAAAAAGTTATTTTAAATAGTTCACATGACTATAGCATTATTTGTTGTGAGGAATTTGACTTGAAATAATTTCGTAAATTATTAAGGTACTATTTATAATCTAGAACTGTACTGTCACTGTAAAAAATAACTAAATAAATAATAATAATAATAATAACAAAAAGGTACATCCTTAATAACTCCGCAGCGATTCATGGAATAAAAATGAATCTGGTACGAATCGATTAACAATAATGTCTACTAATTAATGCTATACTTAAATCTTGCTTCTGGGTCATCTACTTATATATATATAATCCAAACGGAAATTTCGTTCCGAACGTCTATATTTCGAGTTCTACTGCATGGATTTTGATGGATATACTGTTAGATAGGTATGGTTTCAGGGAAGGTTTTAAGCTATAACACATCGTTCTACGTAGATTAGTTATAGAATTATGAAGAAAAGTTCTGTTATTTTGGACGATAAGGTTCCATTTTATTCCATCATTTTATTCCTTGGCGAAATTTATCGTTGATAAAAAAAAAAAAAAAAAAAAAAAAAAATTGAAACAGCTATTACGCCTCGAAAAATAAAAGAAAAAACTGTTACTAATTTCATTTAAAAGAAAAAAAGAAGAAGAAAATCCGTTTTAATGAGTGATAATATTAAAAAACGAAAATATTTAATTTAATTTAAACATGAAAAGGAATGTTCGTAATGCTTAAAAAATTACTCAGTTAAAATATTGCAATTGAAATAAGATTTGGCTATGTATCTTTTGCGTCAGGTTAAGAAAAATGCCTCTGAAAAATTGATAGGATGATATCAAGGAAGTTTACATAAGCGCACGCTCAGAAATATTTGAAAAAATATCTTCTCATGAGGAATATATAGAATATTCTTCTCATGACATATAATATGCTTATAAAAAAATCGGCAGAGCCTCGATTTAGCGTTCGTAAAAAAATAATGAAAATTTAATTTTTTTGGCGGTTTAATGCTGATTGGCGACCAAGAAATCTTTAATGATACTTTTTTTAAGATAAATAATTTTTAAGTAAAACCTTTTTCTACTCTTCATACGAAGTTAGATTAAGTTTAACTTAAATAAATACATTTTTATTACTATAGTTTTGTCACATACCTTTATATATGTATATATTAAAATTTTACTATCGTAATTATACGGTTTAAAACAAAATTTAAGTCTATTAAATTTGTTCCAAACTCAAAATTAATGTCCGATTATGAACATTGGCAGTTTGACTTCGATATTGTTAGTGTCAGAAACAAGAAGTGAAGGTTATTGTTGCCATGGAAACAACTACTTAATATAAAAATGTTTAAGGATAGCATTTTTAATTAGCCAGCTGCATTTAAAACAAATTTAAAACGGTACTACTTGATTATCCCGTCGACAAAAAAACTATCGCCAAACTATAAGATTAAATGCCAATAATGGCCGATCGTAAATTTTACATTCACTTGACATTAAACACGGTACACATGTTTGTTGCGTCATCAAGTGATTTTTAATTTGACTTCTATTTGTAATTTTATTAATGTTTAAGAACTTCTTTATTCTTTCGTTGTTTAAAATAAAAAGTTTGTCAATTTGTATAATTTGGCGAGCAGTTTGGCAATTTATATAATTTGGCGAAATTGGTCGACAGGATAATCAAATAGTACCCTTAAAACTTTTCCAGTCGGTGAAGCTAAGTAAAATTAAATAACTACTGCAACAAGCAATTTGTATATATTATATACGCTTAAAAATAAAAAATAATACGCTAATCCTTTGTTTAGGTTTAAATTCATTGAATTTTAGGCATTTAAATGCTTATTTAACAAGCAATTTCAAAATGCATTTAAATACCTTGTATTTGGGAAGGAAATGTGTTGACTAGCCAAATAGCGTGGAACATTCGTCTTTTTTTTGCGCCAAATACTCGAATATATTTCTTTTTTTCTTTTTTCAGACTTTTACTGAGATACCGCCGCCAAATTTGATTGATGTTTTACTACATACATGAGTAGTTTTTATAAGCATTTTTTTTTTTCAAAATAATTTGAGTATGCTCTTTAAGGAGATCTTCCTTGTGAGTAACAATTTTGTTTTTGATTTGTTCTTTTTTATTTCTAACTCCTCCCCCATGTGACTTACTGACGAAACTAGCAGATGTAATTGTAAAAATGGCGGTACTTATCATTTACATGCTATATGTTTATTTAGGATTCTGAGTTCACTTTTGTCGCCAAACAATTTGATTTTAAGACAAAAAGACGTAAGCGTGACATAGGTTCAAGCATATTTGCAATAAAGGTGATGTTGCAAGTGTACGAAAGCATTTTTAGAGTATTTTTTAAAATTCAAATGTACAATATATAAGTAGCAATTAATATTTTAAAAATGGAATCAAATATTTTAATTTTAGGATAAATAAATGTATCCACACACGCACATACATATGGTAAAATAATTTAATTTCAGACACTTAAAAAATTTCTCACCATACTTTACTGCGAAAACATGTCGGTTTGTTTTTCCTAAATTTGTGACTTTTATAACCTCGAAGCCAGATTAGCTAATATTGTTCACTCTTTTTTTAATAAAAAACGTATCTCCAATTTCCCTTATAGAAATGTTCAATGCTTGCAATGTTAAGTAGTAAAGATTACTCTTGAGAAAATGTAAGCAATTATGCGTTATTACTACCACGAAAGAAAACATTTTGCAATAAAAATTGCTTTCTGCTGCAGTAAAAATCACTTTTCGATATTCCATTTAATTCGTCATTTTTTTCCATATCCTCATTTCTTTTAGAAATGTTATTAAAAGATATTGGATAAATCTTCCTTAATCAACCACCCTACAATTGGCGAAGATTCGTAAGGTGGCCAATGGAACAATATCTGTTCATTTAGCCTAGGTTTTAAAAAAAAGTACCTCAGATTCAAATAAAATTTCAATCATTATAAAGCAATTTTGGTTGATGCACAGCCCGAGCAGCTGATCGTAGTCATAAATTAACGTTTTTAGTTTTATTTAGGCAACAAATTGATGAATAATGACGTCATGAAAATAACAAGCATGTTTATTTCTCCGTCTTATTACGCAAGAGAAATGCGAAGAAAATCTTCGGTTTGCCAAAAAGATCATTACTAAAAATTTTGCATAACTAACTTTATTTATCATTCGCAAAGAGTTTTGAAAGTGAAAGATCTAAAATTCGATCAACAGCAATTTGACATTATTTAATGGAATGTAGTTTGGCTCGTAATTAACTCTGTTTTGTTGCTAACTCATTACATTTGTAGCCACACCGTTACGAACATTTTTTAACGTTTCACATCAAACTTGGTTGTGGATCCGATTACGAATGATTGGGAAGATTTTATTGAATGAAAACTGGAAGTTCAGTTTTCAGTTTGAATTAGTTATCGAGGTTATTTTCCTAGGTTAATAGTTGCATAATTAAAACTGGTATATAAAAAGAAACGGCAGATAAAATGACATTGTTTTAATTTTATTCACACAATTCAGTTTAAATATCCACTTTTGCATGATTCACATTTTTTAAAATATAAAAGTTAAATACTGTTTCGACTGTATTTACTCTACTGGAATTCGAAGATAAGAAACTGTAGAAAACCTGCGAAAAGAAGACGTATATTACCAAATATAATGTAACGTAGAGAGAGATTGTATTTATGTTATCAGTCCACAGATAGCACCAAGCTGAGAAGCCCGGAGTACAAGAACTAACAAACGAAAGTAAATAACCCGAACATTCTTTAAGTTAAATGGCCAATCTCCGCAATCATTCTAATTCTATCTTTTTTAGTAGTGTGGTGATTAGAGAACATTTTAATTTCTGATGATCGTAATGGCCGCATTCCCTCTCAAACTCTACATGATGTACTAAAGTGTTGCTTCTGAATTGCCCGAATTTCGTCTAACGCATCAGATAATATAATAGCGCAATGGCGTCCGATGCGTATTCAGAAAATGCGGAAGGACTTTCCAGGTGAAGGTCCATATTAATTTAAAATACAGGGTCGAATTCTCCATTTCTTTTGATTCGAAGTGTATTTGAAAAATGGACCAGCGCAGCGGGCTTAGTCTGCTAGTCTACATATAAAAATTCTAACATACTTTACATTTTTCAATTCTAATCCCTAAATTTGACATCATATTTTGATTTTTCGGTAAATATTATTTTCAGAAACCAGACAAAAAGCTATTCAAACAACTATTTTAAGAATTATGCTGGGTTAAAGTTTGGAACCCCAAATGTTAAATTCATTTTTAATCGTTACAAAAGAGATTTCAAAAACGGGTTACAGTTTCTTAAACATAACTTATTCTTTAGTGTTTAACTTAAACTCTGCTTGGGAAGAATGAGCTGTGATTTTGGATTCGCATATTTGAAGCTTCTAGAAATCAATTTCTGTTATAAAAATTCATAGGTTACAATATTTTTGGTAGAAAATACAGTCGAACTCGATTAATACCTGTAGCAATAGAATTACAAAAGTCCACTTATTAACATTCAGGAGGGTTTTTTTTCTTTAAGGCTACACAGTACCCTAAAAATGACAAAAATATCGAATATTTCTTTATTGAATTTTTCAGTGCTACAAACGGTTGTGAATAATGACTCCAAATTGTAGATCTGAAATCCAAATAGTTTTAAAGATATTCGAACGTTTCTGAGTGTTCTCAGTCTCAAAATGTGACAGCTGATGACTTTAAATGCATTTTTCTCAGACTTTTATTTTTGTTGATGTTAGTGCTCTCTCTTGCAGATAGAGTCTTGGCATTTTTTGTAGACACTTATATATATGTGTACTACAATAATTAGTATGGATTTAGGTCTGAAGGTTATATTTATTTATTTTTTTAATTTCAAAGTTAATATTTCCAAATTTTTCGTGTTTCTTTTTTTCAAGTTTCGCGCTACAAAATAAATAAATAAATAAATAAAAGTTACATCTTTAATTCCATACTAACTTTTGTTCCCAATAATCCAATGAATATAAGTCACTTAAAATAACTAAAAAATATTATAAAATAATAGTAAAAATGTTATAAAAGTTCTTAAAAACTTCAAATTTTTCCAAAAATTAAAGAAAAAATGGTGATTTCTAAAATTATTATTTTTTTTACCAGAATCAGTTTAATTTTATAATCTCAAACGAAGTCACTAATTATTTTTAATGTAACTGTCTCCAAAAAAAATTTTTTTGAAGAAGTGTACTGTGTAGCCTTAACGAGGATAAATATATCAACTCAGGATTTTTTTACTACACTTATTGAATTTTAGGCATACTCCAGGAATATTTTCAATAGGAAATACATCGAACAATGTTAATACCAGTAGAAGGGTAATTACAAAAGTCAACTTTTTAACGCTCGGAAGGTTTTTTTTTTCTTTAACAAGGATAAATATACCAACTCAGCATTTTTCAGGTATACTTATTAAACTTTATGCATACTTAATGAATATTTTTAATAGGAAATACAATCGAACACGTTTAATACAAGTAGCAAGGGAATAACAAAAGTCCATTTATTAACTGTTACTCGTAACACTTGTGAAAATAATAAAAATCTTAAAAACACACACATAATTAAGCTAATTACTACTATTGATTGCTTTAATTATTAGTATTTCCAAAGTACATGGGCGACATATAGTAATGCAACTGATCACTTCCCCTTTTCCCGAAAAAACTCGGCTAACATTGCATCGTTTGCTCACGGCACCGCGGAACATTCGCCAATCCATAACATCTGTCTCTGATAAGCCTTTTCCTCATACACAACAATCATTCACCGATGAACTTCAACAGGCTTTCAACCCTCTGCCGATAAAATCTCTATTATCGTGCGTTGATCTTGTTTGGAGGATCCGTAATTACTCCAGCCATCTTGAACGTACTGCTACCTTCAAACAATGAAAGCAGAATGGCCGTTTCGCAACAGAATGCATGCTCCATACATATGATGTTACTTGATCGTGCGTCAAACTGCACGCTTCGAACGGGTTTCATTTGAACACGCCTTATAATCTAAATGGTGATACCATTCTTAATGTGCAACTTACCCATTTTAACCGTACTCTCGTTTTAGCCGTGTTCGTATTAGGCGAATTCGACAATGTTTGAAACCTTGCTTCATTTGACGGAGAGTATGTCAAAGTGCAAGTTAATCGGGCAGTTTTACTTTTTTTCAGCTCTCAAACATCTAAAAGCAGTCTTTCAGTTTGATTATGATATTCTCTGGAACTTATAAGAACAGTTTGTTCAAAAAGCTCACAATTGACAAAATAGCCGTCTTTTGAAGAGAAATAAAAGTCATTTTATATTTTATTTTTATGTTTATTACGTTATAAAAAATAGCAGTTAATTATTAAAAGGGATACATATTAATTGCTACAAGCTTCATCAGGAAGTACCTTTTTGCAACTGTAAAACAATAAACAATTAAATTTAAAAAAAAAAGACTGCTTAAAAAGCGAATTAATTAATTATTTCTCATCAATGTGAAACTATTTTTTTTCAATTCCTATTATTAGCTCACACTCTCGCTATATATATCTTGTTCAAAATTTCAATCATTAATAAAATACTTAGTATTCATCCAATCAAGCTCAAATAATTTTTTTTAAACTTGTAGTGGATGACACTTGATGTTAATCCAGTTTTTTTCGAATATTAATTCATTAATTAAATTAAATTAATTAATTTTCAATAATCGAGAGAGCCCTCTTTTTGATCAAGGTATTTTAAGACCGAGAGAGCCCTCTTCTTGATCAAGGCGTTTTAAGCGCCACTCAAGAGGAAAGAAGAATGGGAAAAAAATTTCTCTTATTGATCTAAGTAGGAATTGACTTATTTTTTTTTATATTACTTGTTTATATTACTTACCTATTTTTTTTTATTTACTTGTATTGATGACTTTTAAGTTGTGTTTAATTGTTACTTCCTATCTATAAACACTGTTTTGATGAGGTCTATAGATGTCTATGATGGTTACAGTTGCAGTAAAGCTAGCGATCCTACATACACAACTTCCAGGTTGTATAATATTTTAACGGAGCTTCTGACTGTAAAATAGTCAATGAAACATCGTCTTCATTTTGAAAGACCTATCCAATGATATGCCACTCAATAGGGTGCGTACATTTTTTTCGTCTCTACCGCTATTCTGTATTTTACGGCCGCTATTTTGAATTTATAAAAACAGAACGTAGCCTATAACCATCGGGCCGTTAAGACAAATTGATAGAGACCTCATTCATTAAAATCCATCCAGCCGTTGGGATGTTTCGAGGGTATAAAGAAATACACATGCACAGATACACGTGAAACACACAACCCTTCTTTTCAGCCGGGTAAAAATAGCGATGATCGGGCGAGAAGTTCCGTAGAAATGTGACCGCCCATTTTGAAAACACTTGAACTCCGTGATATGAAGCCATTCCGATTGAAAAAAAATTTGCTACAGCTTTTGTGAACTTCGATAAAAAATTGTGCAAAACGACGACTAAATTAGTTAATAATCAAAGTTTTGCTTTTTTTTTTCACCACCGGTACGTCACAATAATGATGTTCTCACTGAAATTTCATTTCATATTCGCATAGATTTTTTCTTTGAATTATAATTTAATTCAATGAAGATTTTAATTAGTGTTTACGTTAAAGACAGGGATGATATAAAACACCGTATTTTATTTTGCCATTTAAGTCCCTACAATTAGTGTCTTTATACAGGCTGTTCAAAAAGATATACACAATTTATTTTCTAATAACTGGCATGTTTTTCTTTTCTTATCATGTTTAACTAACTTAAAAGAATGGCTTAAACCAAACTAAGCTTCGAACAAAAGAAATATTTTCTAAAATGTTATCAGAAGCTCGAATACTTAACTGAACTACAAAAGCAGTTTTGTAAAGAGTTTCAAGGGATACCCCTACGTGATTTACATTCCCTAGAATTATACATAAGTTTAAAAAAAGATGGTACCCTTAAAATTATCACATCTCATTTATTTAAATTTTGATTAACAATGGTGTAATAGCCCAAAATTGTTTATCATTACTATTTTCACGTATAGATGGTGATAGGGTCTTTTCTAAGACTTGTATTATCATCATACCTCAACAGATGGCGCCAGTAAAATCTGTATTTTTCCCCGTCCTCGGGCACATTGGTTGTTTTTTCCTCCGTGTGTACGATTTTCTGTCGGGCGCGATTTTGACATTGTTGATGTAGCTTAAAATCTTTACATTCCTGAACATGGCCACGGGCGTATGCCGAAACTGTAGGAGATTGTAATTTTTTTTTATCTATATTAAATGTTTGTACACCAATATAGCAAAGGATGTGGGGTTTATTCACATCTCATTTATTTAAATTTTGAGACTTCAAAATGTTCACAAGCAATGTTCGGCAAAACCACGGTCATCAACAAACCCCTCCAATTAAGAGTCTGCTTTGTCATTCCGTTTCTTCAGGTTATCAGCAGTGCTTTGACCAGAAAAGCTATTAGTTTCAAAACAGGTGTTAATTAGTAAATAAAACGCTCAGTTATTATAGTTCTGTTTCAGAATTCGAAATAATGATATTTGTGTGTCAATAAAAAATACTTTATGATAAGTTTGGTTGTGTATATACTTTTTGGCACACCCTAGAGATACGCTTGTCTTTTTACATACCCGGTGAAGGTTTAAATCCATAGATTCCATTAAAGGAAGCTGGCATGCGGATACTCCCAGCAAAGTCATTACCAATTCCTATCATTGCTCCGGCATACGCAATAATAGCACCTTCTCCACCTAAAATGAAACATGTATTTTAAAATAGGATTTCGTAATAAATATTACTTGCAGATATGTTTTGGAAACTATTTTGTATCAAGGTATACTTAAAATAATGATCAATAAACTTATCATTTCATATATCTTTCATTTTTCTTATTTACTTTATAATAGGCTAGTTCAGTGGTTCCCAACGTGGGGCGTGCGCCCCACCGGGGGCAATTTCAAATTTGTAAGTCACCCATTTGCTGTCACGTTTTTTGGAAAAGTAATCTTTTAGACCAAAAATAAAAGTAATACATGCAAAATTCAAAAAAATAATAAAAAGACTTTTATTGAATATTAAAAAAGTTCTGTATCAAAAGCTAAAAGTAAAATTAACACCGGAATAACTATATTAACAACCTAACAATCTCAAAAACCTTTTTTTTTAAAATTTAAATTCATAATTTTTCTGGATACTCATCTGTTTTACAATTTTTCTCAACTTTTCGATTATTTATTAAAAGAGCTTTGTATTTCTATTTGCTTTGCTGTATGTAACATGAAAAAACTTATATTTAAACTACTTAAGGATATATCTAAATTTTACTGCCTTGAACATACTTAATCTAAAATGTATTTGGAATACCTAAAATGTGAAACTACGAATTTAGATCTAAAAAAAATGAGTTTACAAAACAATTTTTGAATTTTATTTCATTTATATAATTACGTTAAAAACACATATGTGACAGATAATCCATCTCGTTGATAAGTTAAAGAAATCTGAAATGAATAGTTATTGTTAACGGTCGTCCAGGTTTCTTTCGGATTAATAAAATTCTCTTTTAAATAATAAGAAATATATTTTACAGAAAGTGTGCGATAAGAGGGGGGGGGGGTGTAATCGCGATTTTATAGATGCTTTGCGGGGCATGGCTAATAAAAGGTTGGGAGCCACTGGGCTAGTTTAATATGAATCGGTCATTGGAAATACAATAGACCTTATGCACGCGACCTGAGGTCGAAGCTAAAATTAGTCTCCTGGTGATATTTACCATAGCAGTGTATGTAGTAAAAAGTTATTAATGCTTGTTTGTTAAAAATACGGCAAAAATTTTTTGTTGTCGCAGCGTATACTTAATATAGTGTAATGTAAATTCCAAATGTTGTTCTGTATGCGAGAAAATTCCCTAAATTTGTAAATTTTCCTTTAAAATGTATGTACTCAACCTGGGTCAAGGCTAAAGTCGTCTGCTAACGGTGTTTGCAATAACAGATCAACATACCGCTAACTCTGGCGTCTGACGTCACATGCATGAAATGCATATTTTTATTTCAAACGTGTTCTTAAAGATAGGGTCTTATTAGTATATTAAAAATACACAGGTTTATTAATCTCTTAATTTCATTTTGCCACTTAAAACGCACGGATAATTTGTCTTTTAATGGTAACTGCCGCAATTGAATGAAATTTTTTACAAGATATGGATCTAAATATCGATTTTCATCCATTCCATGTTATAGACAACGACAAAAACAAGAACGAAAAATCATGCATCCAGCATAGATTATGTAACACTTTCCAACACATTCAGAATACTGACATAAAATTTCATAGTTTAGTAAGGTGAAAGATGCCTAAATCAACAGTTTGAAAAAAAAAATCACATTCATTTCAAAATTCAAATTCTGCTATTGCCATAAAAAAATCGGGAAAGTATACCTTTTTTCTGTGTGTGCAGCCCTGTATATGATCTATAGTTTTGTATATATACTACATAGAATGATAAAAGTTGCTTCAGTTAAACGAATAGCACAATTGAAATTTTCCATTCAGAAGTTTCCCTGAATAAACGGTAACGTACTTGAGAACTTTTGCGCAGACTTGTATATGATCTATAAAATTTATACACACCAAGTATTTCAAAAAATAATTCAATTTAAAAACGCATAACGCATTTGAAAACGCATTTTCTGCTATTACAATCAATAATCGAAAAAATATCAGATTTTCTTTTTGTGCAGCAGTGTATATATGTGATCTATAGATTTATTTGTATGTATACGTTATAGTATGCTAAAAGTTTGTTCAATTAAACGAATAGCACAGTTGAAAATTTTCAGTCAGCCATTTCCGTGAATAAACAGAAATGTACTTGAGAACGTCTTGTGCAGCTTGTATATCTACAGAATTCTTACACACCATAATATTAAAAAATAAATCACTTTAAAAATTGCGTACCAGAACTGAAAATGTACTTCCAGCAAATTATTGTTCATAGGCTTCAATAGTTCAATTTCTTCAGCAGTCAAATTCTTTTGTGTGTCCCTGTAAATGAACGATAAATTATGTGGGTACTAAATTCTACAGTAAGCGTTTTGAAGTAAACCCCAGTTATATATATATATATATAAATTTCAATATGTTTAAAGTAATGTAATATCATCAAAATACACCGCAGACGATTTTTCTCCATAGGCCGTAATGTAACGGAATTATTGTGAGTATCCCTGAAAATGAACTGTAAATGCTACAACCCTCATTTTCACTACCGAACATGCCACAATAAACTCAAATAACATATATTAATTTCAAGGCAATCTGACAATATTTACGCGAGTTAGAGCAAGTACAGACGGCAGACGATAGACTACAGACGGCACACAGACAAACCGAAGTCATAAGGCTAAGTTCAGACGAACGTCTGTTGCACGCTTTCTTCACTCTTACACTATCTCTACATCTTCGTAGCATATGTAGGAATGGTGCAAGAGCGAAAAAAGTGTGCAAAAAGACGTTCGTCTGACATAAGGCTAAACACTGTTAAAAAAGAGGACAAAAGGATTGCTGAGTGACAGCTACATGGCCAAAGGTGACCGGTCACTTGCGATTTTAGATGTTTTGTTAAATATCTAGAAAAAAATTTCTCCAAGATTTTTTCCCGAAACCCCATAGGAGACCGTCAACGAATTGAAAAAGAGCGAATATCTTTTGGATAACCCTGTTAATAAATATCTGTTGATTCGTGCCAAGATAGCGTACACAATATTGCACGTACTACTATATTTGGATACAACCCCTCATCTTTTTGCTCCCTTTTGGAAACAACGGATTTTGAGCTTATTCTTTCGACGATAATTTTCAGAATTTTCAAGCTATGATTTTGAGACTTTCACAAAAGTTGCTCTATATACTTAGCTAATACATTATGCATATTATATTTTGATTGCATTCGCGCATGCACAGTGAAACATTTTTTAGTAAATCTACTCATTTTTCATCCAATTTTTATTAATTTTTAATTCTGATTGCAGGGTATTGTGTACAATGTTGTTTGTCATATTTTCTGAAAAGAACTTTTTTTTATATTAAGAACTCAGCACATTATAAGAAAAAAAACTTGGCAAAATGTGGGACTGTTTTTATAAAAACCTTAATTTCTCTACGAGTATACATGCTATCCTCATAAAAATGAACACAGTGTATTACAATAAGTCACTTATTAATAATCTCCAGTTTGAACGCCTTTGATACATCAGTTTTTACAGGGTTATCCAAAAGATAATCGTTCTTTTTCAATTTGTTGACGGTCCCCTATGGGGTTTCGAGAAAAAAATTTTGCGGAAATATATGACCTATACTATACTGTTTACACACCTGCAGTTTCAGGTTAATCCCTCATGCATTTTTCTAGATATTTAACAAAACGTCTAAAATCGCAAGTGACCGGTCACCTTTGGCCATATAGTGTAGATGTTTCATTTCACTCTCGTCTGCCAACTGGTGCGAATTTGGTAGTTTAAAGGCTTAGTCACTGCCTGCATAATCATCAAAATATATTTGTTTTCAATTTTGAGTCCATTTACCGTTCACCGTGAGTGTCAATAAGTTTCGAAGTATCATATAAATTGAAGTTATATACTAGTTATACATTAGTGCGCATATATATATTGAAGTTTTCCTTCAGAACTTTTAAGGCAGTTTTTTGTTACATTTTGGTCAATTCTTTCGGTTTTTGTGGCTTTTTTTAGTAAATAAGCTAAATTTAATAACAGGTGTCTTTCTCATTTTCTTCACATCCATTGTTTATAGTATTACCACATCCACTCAAATAAGGCGGTTTTGTAAAACCAGCAACAATAGGGTTTTCACAAGATGCTACGTGAAAAAAATGCTATAATTTTTTAATTTTTTGTTTAGTTTTGTTAGTTGATTTGTTTTAATCACTTTTGTACGACATTCAGAGTTTGTTATATTTGTCCTGCAACACAATTATAAGTTGAACGGTTTTGCAATTGAAAATCGTTGGGATGGATGCTTTCTTAAAAAGAAAAAAAAAAAAAAACGTTGGTATTACGAGCCAGTAATACTGTGATTTTTTTCTTTTTAACTGACGCTGTAGCTGGCCACATCTAGAGACATTTTTTCTTTTCTTGAAAAAGCAACGAATCATGTCTTCATACGTGGTAAGCTTATTCTATTTATTGACTTTAAGACTATCAAATTCAAGACATTCAAGTACTTGCTTTGTGATTCATTTCTTCGATGTGGTGATAATATGCGACAAAAAAGTCACATAACTGCATCAAATGATTTTCCGATTGCCAACAAAACGAAGCAACGGATATGGGAAGAAAGAGGATAAGGCACAAAGCACATACGCGAGAATTTCATTTCGACTTTGCATAAATTCACTGTTAAGGCACGATCGAATAGTATTGTCTGAAACTGAAGATTTTTTTCCTGTTTTTCATACAGATTTCAGTACTTAGGAACTAGAGTATAGCGTTCAGATCTTATGAAGTTTAATGGTCATAACCATTAACGTAAAACAACGGACTTTTGCCCATTTTGGTAAACTTTAAAAGGCCTATGTGCAATTGGAGGATATTAATAAATTTGCTAGTTTTTTTTTTTTTTTTTTTTTTTTTTTGTTTGTTTGTTTCCTTTAGTTCTTCATTTCGCAACTTTTGCGACGAAAAAATGCTTTAAATTTTTTCTGTCTACTCTAGTAAACATTTATCAGAATTAGAAAGCGTGCTCAAACGCCATTAGTGATGAATTATGATCATGCATTGCAGAATGATATATGATTATAGGTTTGCTCTACATCCCCCTAACTGTTTGTACTAATAATGTACTAGACTAGATATAAAAATATACAAATGGGAATTTCGTTCCAGCCACTTATAACCTGAGTTCCGCTGAATGGATTTTGATGGGACTTGTACTGTTAGTTAGATAATTTTTCAGCGAAGAATTTAGAATATAATACATTGTTCTACGCTTCTAAGTTATATAAGTATGAGGAAATTATTATAATCAGATTAACCTGATTATGAAAAGTAACCATTTTAAAAGTTCTGCACGTTGGATTTTGATGAGACTTAAATTGGTAAGTAGATAACTTTTTAGCCCTTATTTTAGTACATTGTGTATTATTCTACGTTGCTTAGTTTTAAAGTTATGGGAATAAGTTCTATAATCAGGTGAACTCTATTATGAAAAATCAGCCCTTTAAAGCAGTCTTGACGAATGTATTTTCATGGGACTTGCTCTCAGGGATTATTTTAGTATATTGCATATCGTTCTACTTTATGTTTAGATATAGAATTGTGGAGTAAAGTTCTATAATAATGTGAACCCGACTATAAAAAATAACCCTTTAAAAAAGTTCTACTGGACGGATTTTTATGAAATTTGCACTATTAGTTAGATAATTTTTCAGGTGTGATTTTGATATATTGCATATCGTCCTATCGTTCTTTACCAAATTCTACTACAAATTATCAAGACATATAATAGCACAATGTCATTCGTATCTTTTCAGATATGTAGAAGAACATTTCAGGTACAGGTCCATATTGTTTTAATACACAAAGTCAAATTCACCTATATATTTCGTTTAGTTCAAGGCTCGTTTGGAGAAACCGACCAACCAGAGTACAGGACGAAGCCTGCTAGTTTTGATATAAAAACTTAATCTTCTGGGTGACTTGTGGATCACCCTATAACTTTTTTTTTTTAATTAATGATGAGACCTGGGAAATTTTCAGCAAATTTGTTCCATAAAAAGAAGCAAAAAGAACTGCAAGATTTTCAAGAGCATAGATAAGCAAAATTTATAAAAAACATAGATAAGCAAAATTTTAAAAACATACCGAAAAGGGTTATATACCTGAACTTCCTCCTGCGCCTCTTGTGCTTTCGTACGGATTAACTGTTCTTCCAAAAATAACATTTTCAGCATCCCACCACGAACAAAATTCAGGAATATTTGTTACTTCGACAGGGATTGCTCCAGCTTTTCTGTATAACGCTGTAGTAACGGCATCGTGTGGTGCTTTCCTGTCCCTAGCAGCATAGATACCAGATGTTTGTGCTAAATCTGGGGGAAAAAATCGAAATACTGTTGGAGACCATCAAATTAAAAGATGAGGCAAATGAAAATTTACAATGAGACGTTTGTGCGATAGAAAACGTAAAAACAATGTTATGATACACACTGGAGAAATTTTTCAAAACATCGACCAAAACCCAGTAATACAATTTCACTTTTTCCGGTTACACCTGCGCATAATTATACATTAATGTCCTTGGAATATGCATAGTTCATCCTTACTGTGTAGAATAAATGCAAAATCCTTTACTTTAGATCATGCTTTTGTGGTGCTAAATATTTAGTAAAATATTGACGGCCATTTGAATTTTTGAAAAAAAATTATGTTTTTTAACATTCTATACTTATAGAAAATGTTACATTTCACAAAATGCAAATTCTTAACAGAATGTTAGAAACATTAAAAGATATTTTAAAGAGTCACGTAGTGTAAGTTTACAGCATAAGTCATTTTAAAGAGAAAGTTAGGAAACCTAAAAATTTCCAAAAGTGTCCACAAAATTCAAATTGCCTCTATTTTGAAAAAAGATGGCAGATGAAGCTGGCCAACGAACTCGGTCGAGACATTAGTATGTACTACGCACATTAAAAATTTCATCCAAATTGGTTAAAAAATTTGAGAGTTACAGTATGACAAAATTCAGATATATATATATATATATATATATATATCTTATACTATAATGCGAGCAAAAATTGTGTGTGTATGTATGTGTGTGTGTGTGTAAATTTTATCTTAAAAACGGCTCTAACGATTTTGATGAAATTTTGTATTTTACCATTTTCGGGCATGATAAGACCATTGGGCTAGGTCACGTGTTCGAGAAAATTCGATTAGTGGGTCATTTTGGGTCGTAATGGGTCAAGGTCAAGCTAATTATATCTAAAAATCGGCTCAATCGATTTTGAACAAATTTCCCATCCAACCGTTTTTCGACACGAAGAAACATTTGGGCTAGGTCACATGTTCGAGAAACTTCGATTAGTGGGTCATTTTTGGGTCACTATGGGTAAAGCCAATTTTATCTAAAAAACGGCTCTAACGATTTTTACTAAAATCTATATTCTACTGTTTTGGGTTACGAGAAAACTATTGGGCTAAGTCACATGTTCGAGAAAATTCGATTAGTAGGTCATTTTTGGGTCACGGCGGGTCAAGCTAAGTTTATCTAGAAAACTTCTTTAATGATTTTGACGAAATTTTGCACCCTACTGTTTTTGGGCACGAAAAGACCACAGGGATGGGTCTCGTGTTCGAGAAAATTCCATTAGTGGGTCATTTTGGGTCATAATGGGACAGGGTCAAGTTAATTATATCTAGAGAACGGCTCAATCGATTTTGACTAAATTTTGTATCTAACCATTTTCGGGAACGAAAAGCTCATTGGGATGGGTCTCGTGTTCGAGAAAATTCGATTAGTGGGTCATTTTGGGTCATAATTTGTCAGGGTCAAACTAATTATATTTAGAGAACGGCTCAATCGATTTTGACGAAATTTTGTATTTTACCATTTTCGGGCATGATAAGACCATTGGGCTAAGTCACATGTTCGAGAAAATTCGATTAGTGGGTCATTTTGGGTCGTAATGGGTCAAGGTCAAGCTAATTATATCTAAAAAATGGCTCAATCGATTTTGACCAAATTTCACATCCAACCGTTTTTCGACACGAAGAAACTATTGTTCTAGGTCATATGTTCGAGAAACTTCGATTAGTGGGTCATTTTTGGGTCACTATGGGTCAAGCCAATTTTATCTAAAGAACGGCTCTAACGATTTTCACTAAACTCAAAATTCTACAGTTTTGGATTACGAGAAAACTATTGGGCAAAGTCACATGTTCGAGAAAATTCGATTAGTGGGTCATTTCTGTGTCACCGTGGGTCAAGCTAAGTTTAGATAACTTCCTTAACGATTTTGACGCGATTTTGCACCCTACTGTTTTCGGGCACGAAAAGACCATTGGTATGGGTCTCGTGTTCGAGAAAATTCTATTAGTGGGTCATTTTGGGTCATAATGGGACAGGGTCAAGTTAATTATATCTAGAGAACGGCTCTAACGATTTTGACGAAATTTTGCTCCCTACTGTTTTCGGGCACGAAAAGACCACTGGGATTGGTCTCGTGTTCGAGAAAATTCGATTAGTGGGTCATTTTGGGTCATAATGGGTCAGGGTCAAGCTAATAATATCTAGAGAACGGCTCAATCGATTTTGACTAAATTTTGCATCTAACCATTTTCGGGCACGAAAAAAACATTGGGATGGGTAACGTGTTCAAGAAAATTCGATTAGTGGGTCATATTTGGGTCACCGTGGGTACAGCTAAGTTTATCTAGATAACGGCACTACGATTTGACGAAATTAATGTAATCTATCGTTTTCGGGCACGAAAAGACAATTGGAATGTGTCGCGTGTTCGAGAAAATTCGATTAGTGGGACATTATGGGTCAGGGTCAAGCTAATTATATCGAAAAAAAAACGGCTCAAGACATTTTCACAAAATTTTTTAATATACGGCCGTTTCTGGTCATGAGAGGACCATTGGGCTGAGTCACATGTTCGAGAAAATTCAATTAGTGGGTCATTTTGGATCACAAATGGCCAGGGTCAAGCTAATTGAATCTAAAAACATGCTCAAAACATTTTGACCAAATTTTATATTACGTATACTGTTTCTGGGCATGAGAAGAGAATTGGGCTAAGTCACATGTTCGAGAAAATTCGATTAGTGGGTCATTTTGGGTCACAATGGGTCATGGTCCAGCTAATTGTATCTGAAAAACGGCTTAAACTGTTTTGACTAAATTTTGTATTCTATCGTTTTCGGGCTCGAGAAGACCATTTGGGTAGGTCGCATGTTCAAGAAAATTCGATTAGTGGGTCATTTTGGATCACAATGGATCAGAGTCAAGCTAATTGTATTTAAAAAGCGCTTCAAAACATTTTGACATAATTTTGTATAATACCGTTTCCGGGCATGATAAGAGCCATTCATGCAGAGGGCAGGGTCACACGTTCAATAAAATTCAATCAATGGGTCATTTTGGGTCCTAATGGATCAGGATCAAGCTAACTGTATCTAAAAACCGCTCAAAAGATTTTGACAAAACTTTGTACTACACCGTTTCTGGACAAGATAAAACCATTGGGCTGGGTCGCATGCTCAAGAAAATTCTATTAGTGGGTCATTTTGGTGATAATGGGTCGGGTCAGGCTAACGGTACCTCAAACAGTTTCAAACAATTTTGGCAATTTTTTTTTGTTATACCGTTTCACAGTACAAAAAGACCATTGAAATAGCTCACATCTGTCAAGGAATTTTGGTTAGTGTTTTTTTGAATCAACATGGATCAAGCTTATTTTACCTAGAAAACCACTAACGATTTTCACAAAATTTTGTATTCCATTGTTTTCAGGCTCGAGAAGAGCATTGTGATAGGTCGCATGTTCGAAAAAATTCGATTAGTGGGTCATTTTGGGTCACTATGTTTCACGGTCAAGCTAATTGCATCTAAAACAGCAAGAATGATTCAGTGGGAAAAATATACCGAGATAAACAGAAAGCTAATTTTGACCGAGCTTAGCTCGGTCATTCCTGCTAGTATATATACTATAAGTCAACATTTCAACGGAGGGTGGTTTTGGTATCTGGGGGTCATGATCGGCGAAAATGTAGCAAAATTTCCCTAAGTGTTTTCCTTCGGACGGCTGCAATAGGTAGCTTTTTACTTTTTGTAATGAAAGCTACCTAAAAGTGTCCACGATTTTGGCCACCACGGACACACATATATATATATTGAATAACTTCATATTTTCATACATACGAGTACCAGTGTGAAAAAGTTTGATATTCCGCTGTATCCCGGCAAAATCATGAATGCTGGAAACATTTAAAACTTTATCTTTGTAGAATGAAGAATCATAATTGTTTTTGTGTGATTTTTCTTGGAAAAAAGCTGGTTCATTTAGTAATTACATTGTAAAAAACGGCAAATGTTTCTTAGTCTACGAACTCAATAATGTTTCTCTTGGTATAACATAAAATTACAAAATGGGTAATTTTATTTTCAACATACATATGACCTTTTTAACACTTTCCAACATAGTTAAACAAATTGGAAATTACACGTCAAACGTGGCAAATGAGGTGCGTTCGTACTATAAAAAGTTTTATAAATATTTTTTTGCACCGCATATTGTACTGAATGTATATTTTAATGCACTTCATAAGTGCTTATCAATTTCATTCTGTTCGAAAGGCTGTAACATCCTTAAAATGGACTTGAAATAATGTTTTCCCATTGGCCGTAATGTAACGGAAAACTTTTAACTGTCCCTGTCATTAAACTATAAATCCGATTTTCATAAAATTTGAAACGACTCGACAAAATTCTGCAACAATTATATATTTAAAATTTCAGGCCATTCGGTTAGGTAGTTTTAGCTCTGTTATATGCGGACGGACGGACAGACAGACAGGCGGACGGACCGAACGACGACTATAGATGCTACGTATATTTATATAATTACGAACGCACCTAAAAGGTGTTTATGGCTTCGGTGTGTCTGTCTGCCGTATCTCTATACGTACTCTAACTCGCGTAAATATACTCGGATTGACAAATGTTATTGATAAATGTTGTTGATGTTTGCCCTAGCATCTTCGGTACTGAAAATGAAGTGTGTAGCATTCATAGTTCATTTACAGGGGTACTCAAAAGTATTCTGTTACATTACGATCTATGGGGAAAAATCATTTGCAGTGTATTTTAATACTGTTACACAATTTGAAACAAAATGAATTTTAGTATACTTTATTGAGGTGCACTAGAAGATGGTTGCTATAGAATTTGTTACGTGTAGCACATGCAATACGCCGTACATTGGAGCTCAAAAGTATTCCATTATTATTATTGCCTATGAAAAAAAATCGTTTGCGGCGTATTTTAATAATGCATATGTGTTACAAACATAAAGAAATTGATATGAATTTTTTGTGTGCAAATAAACATGCTTTGTGTAGAATATGGGTTGTAAAGCATTTATTATTTACTTACAGGGTCGCACAAAGAGTTTTGTTAGATAATGGTCTACAAGAAAAAACAGTGCACACCGTATTTAATTACGTTGCACTATCTTAAAAATGACGAAATTGATATACTACATTAATGAGATTTACTGAAAGATGCTTGGAATAGAATATGACGTGACCCACATTTATCGTTCATTTACAGGGACAAATAAAAGATTGCGGATACAATATTATATTGAAAGTATTATCAAATAGGGATGATTTCTGAAAGTATGTTTTCAGATATGTTATGGGTTTTAAGTTTAACTAAATTTTTGCACACTACTTGATGTGTATGTATTCTATTGACGATGTACAGAGCTACGCAAAATAATTTGGAAGTATTACTGAAAATGAGCGTAAATTTCTTAAAGGTGTTTTTTAATTTGAGTTATTCTTTTTTGAGCTCAACTACATTTAGTATACTAAGAGATATAGTTGAATATAAAATCATATACAGGGCTAATAAAAAAACTGGATACATAGCTGCATATGGATAGTAATTCCGGAAAGTGTTATTTCAGTCGTTTAGAGAGTATTTTTGCCTGAATTAAATTTCAGCTTAATATATGGCGTGTACAAAAATCTGTATCTCAGATACAGGGCTGTACAAACGAATTCAAGTACTTCTCTGTCTATTGCTATAGAAATTGCTTGTGTAATGCGTTTTCTTACTAAACTAAATTTTAGCACACTACGTAGAATATATACAAATCTATAGATGTACAGATTTGAACAAAAGTACTAGAGTACCTTTCCGACGATGTTCAGTCAAGTCAAGTCAACGCGGGTGCTTAAGGAGTACTTACAGTGGGTCGTGACCCCTGTTAAACCTCCATCGAAAGTGCAAAAAACATGACATTAAAATTAAATAAAGCCATGATAGAACTATATAATTTGGATACTCGGGTGGAGCATGAAAAAAACCTAAGTTCCTTCGATGCATTCCCGAGTTGGGAGAGCCGGGGTTAAATATAACCTCCAGTGGCGCAATGAATTTCTAAATTTTAAAAAATCACCACCTCGTTGACAGATTTAGGTGGTCGAGATGGGAAAGGCAAGCATCGGAGGTACCAACAGGCCCAGAAGAAGTTCAATAATGTTTAACAAGAACCTAAAAACAAAAGCCTAGGGCCACATATTGAAAGTCTAAGATAGATTTTTCTCTCCACAGCAGTTTCCCTGAGAGTACGCGTGATACGTAGCCGTGACAACGGCTCTTTGTACACCATCAGTTTCACAACAGCAGAGGATGTTCAGTAATTCCCGAAAATGGGTTTCCAAATGTGTTATGCGTGTTCTAAAATGTTTATTTAGGTATCTTCTTTATCTTATTAAACGGCGAAGTTTTGTTAAAGTGTTCTGGAAGGGTTTGAAAGTGTTTCATAATTTATCCTTGACGCATGATTTTTCTTTCTTGGTTTTGACGCAAACGATTTTCGAATTTTTTTATTTTACAACTTAACTTTTTTTATATATAATTCTGCCATTTAGTCGGATCCGAAAAGCGCCCAGAACACATTAGAACCTAGATAATTTAAGTTTAGCTGTACATACTTTTGCATTGGTGTTAGTGGGAAACTGGCTGGTTTTATTATAGACCGGGAGGCAACAAACAGCACAGACAATCACCTCATCGAGTTCACAGCTGAAATTCCAGAATTAGTAAAAACTCGATTCGCATATTAAAACGCAATCGGCCTGCCAAGTCATATCTTAGTGGAAAACCCCTGAAAACCCGATGATTTTAGCGGTTGAATCGTAGGTTTACCATTATGCTTTCCTGCACTCAAAGATATGAAAACTTGGAGGACTGGGAGCAGGAAAATACAATGGTAAACCTACGAGTCAACCGCTAAAATCGGGTTTTCAGGTATTTTCCACCAAGATATGACTTGGCAGACCGATTGCGTTTTAATAAGCGAATCGAGTTTTAACTAATTCTTGAATTTCAGCCGTGAACTCGATGAGGTGATTGTCTGTGCTGCCACTTTCCGGTCTATTACTTTTGTAACCACATTTGTGACTTTAAAATTTAAAAATTTACTACGCATTACATGCATACTGCCCATACTAATGTTCAATCTATGCAAAAATAAAAAAAAAATCACCTTTTACTCCTATAGCTTCTTTGCACGTGAAAGGAACCCCCAGTAACGGTGTTTCTTTTTCTATTTCTTCATCTGTTTTAGAAGTGGTGGATAAAAACTTATCCACGTCCTGGGCGTCCTTTAATGCAGCTTCGAATCTTTGATCGACGCATGCGTTTATCAAAAGTTCTACTTCTTTTATGCGTTTGATGTAAGCTTTCATGACATCTTCAGCTTTTAACTGAAACATAACTAAAAATGTAAACATTATTTACATTTAAATTCATCAAATGTTGTAATACTAGAGAAGAGCATGTGGGGTCTGAACAAAATTGAGCTAAGCGAGTTGATTTGCAAATATTCATTTGATATCGTCAAGAACAGGTGGATAATTTCTAATTTTGAAATGAACACGCAGATTAATTTAGTTGTTGAAAGAAAATTTATCTTCGAATATTTTAAAGTTCGATTTTCCCTTTTTCGTGTTGTCATATCTAAGACAGAAATATTACCGAGTAGTTTTTATAGTGCAATACCGTATCTACTCCGGTATAAGCCGACTCCAAATTAGAGAGGTATAATAGACTGACTAACAGCATTTAAATAAAAAAGAAAAGTACCCAAGTAAACTGATGGCATTGAGCTCATAGGCTGTTCACACTAAATGCATATTATACTCTTATTTATGTCTATTATTCATAAAATAGAACTCACTCTTTTTGAGGAAAACTGTAAATAATCAGAAAAATGCCTTATCAGAATAAACCAGTATACCAAATTTGAAGCAAACCGGATAGTTCTGCATGAAAAACCCATTTATCTAAATTAAGGGGGGGGGGATTAGCCCCCGCTCCCTTCCTTTATACTTAACCAATGAACCTCCAAATCTAATCAGGGAAGCACTTTATCAGAATAAACAAGTATACCAAATTTGAAGCAAATCGGATAATTCTGCATGAAAAACCCGTTATTTATCTAAATTAAGGTGGGATTAGTCCCCCGCCCCCCCTTTATACTTAACAATGAATCTCTCAAATCTAATCAGGGAAGCGCCTTATCAGAATAAACCTATATCTAAAATTTTGAAGCAAATCGGATATTTCTATCAAGAGTTATCACGTTACATACGTACATATAGAACCAGCGGCACATTAGCTCTCAGTCTTTGATAGCCTGTGAGATTTAAAAAAGTTCTCTTCGTCTTATCTAACTTTAGAATTTACAAAAAAAATCTTATATTAAATAAGGTGAAGATATATTATTTTAAATACTGATATTGCTTGTTATTCCTCTCAAATTTGGGGTCGACTTATACGCGACTATATACGGTTATAAGTTTTCTCAACACAGAATATACGTTTTTCGGATGCTGTCAACTCGCAAGTATACATTTTCATGTTCGACAAACATTTTTTACAGACAAAAATGATAAATTACCAGCATTAATATTAAAATTAAAATTAATATTATTTTGTTACTACCGAATTAACCCAGGGGAACTTGCTAGTGAGAATTTCTCTCACAGTGCCCAATTGCTTTTCTTTTACTTTACATTAGCTTAATATCATTTTTCTTGCTTGGCTTAGTATTTTAACCCGGGAGGAGTCGCGTGGGGTATGACATACCCTGGGTGCGTACGGTTTTTACAATTGTCACCACTATTTTTCGAAGAATAATCTTCAACTTACTTTATAGCATAATTTGTAACAATTGTCTCCCACTAAATAAGGTGACGATTATTATTTGCACTTATTGGTGACAAACAGAAAACCGTTGTTCATACCCTGTTTAAGCGCGACTTCCCCCGGGTTAATCACAAATAAATAAAATTATTAAAATAACATTTTTAAATTTTAATTAAAATGAAAAATGGTTTAAATAAGAGTCTTAAAAAAAGTACGACGGTGAGAGAAGATCTCATGCAGCGAGTTCTCCCGGGTTAAAGATCTTCGGAATTATGAGTACAGGCATCCCCCGACTTACGTAAAATCGCAGTTGCGTAATAAATCTTGAAAATTACATTTCTGAATATATTAGCGCGTTTGATACACAGTTGCATTTTTTTTTATTTATTTTATAAATAAAATATATCGATATAAACCACAGCCGTAATATAATTTATATGTTAGATAGAGTTATATTTTTATTGGTATATACAATCAAATCTGTAACAAAGCAACTTAATCTTTATTGTTAGTTATTCATAGTAGTCATGTAATTGATAATAAATACAGTTTACGTTTATCGAGGATTATTTCATTTTGTGGGTGCTATTCAGTTGTCTTGCCATCAGAAATTCATAAATTCGGCTAAATTAGTCCTCTTTAATTATTTCTGATTTTTATAGTGGTTTGATGTAGATTCAAAGTTGTTATAAATCAGTTTAACAATGTTAGATTTATAAATCCCGTATTCCACAAAATATTTGAAAAATGTTTTTTAAGTTTGTTTTTACATTTTTTTCATACTTTTATAGTTTATATACGAGTAAATACTGTCGCATGATGCTTTGCTTATAAAATAATACGGAGTAAATAATATTATATATGTATATATACATATATATTTATGTAATAAACATTGCAGTTTCTTAGAAAATTTCACCTAAGCAACTTACAAATTCGACTTATGTAAAACTCAAGTTACGTAAAACTTTACGGAACGCATTACTTACGGGATTCCTGTAATTCGGTTATTGTATGTTTTCAAACGTGATTATATAACATTTTCGTAGATTAAGAAAAATTTTCCTTGTTTTACAATGCAAGCCGTCATTAAAAAAAATATTTTAATAGCATCGTTGAATTTACATTTTATCTAAAAAAAAACTTGTATTAGAATAGAAGAACATGTCAAATTTACCTGTTTTTTGCGAATTTTCCGTGCTAAATCAGTTGCAGAAGCTAATAAAATCTTATCTTCGATCGGAGGTAGCTCTTTCTTGGCACCAAAAATTAACCTATAAACTGCATCCAAGAATGTAGTTGAATACGGTCGAGAAAGTATCAGGACTAACTGGACAATATCCATGAAAACTCGAAGCTGAGAAAAATTGAAGCATCGACTCATTTCAATTTCTAACATACAGCGTTATCAATACAATATAAATTTATGCATAGTTTTTGACAATGGAGAAACTTTGAGCTTGTTTAAAATCTTTAATTCACAAATTCAATAATGAGAGTTATAAAAAAATTTCCCTATATACAAGATTTTTTTACACGTATTCTTAATCAAGTTTCATAGAATGGAACAGTTTTTGAACACTTTCCTTCCAACACAGTTGAAAACTGCTTATGAATTCGGTTTGTCTGGCCATCTGTTAGTCTGTAACGTGCTTTTTTTATTAACATTGTATAGCGTAGTTGAAAAGTGTTTCTGAATTCGGGTTGTCTGGCCGTCTGTTAGTCTGTACGTGCTTTTTTATTAACACTGTATAGCGTAGTTGAAAAGTGTTTATGAATTTGGTTTGTCTGGCCGTCTGTCTGTCTGTACGTGCTTTTTTATTAACACTGCATAGCGTAGTTGAAAAGTGTTTATGAATTCGGGTTGTCTGTATGCCCACGCTCTTACTCGCGTAAATATACTCGGATTTTCAGGCAATTAATATACACTGGTTTCCAAAAATTAAGGAAAAACAACAAAAACAGCGATTACTCAAAATATTACATATAAATTTTAATAAAACTGATCCACAATATCCAGAACATATAGTAAGGTATAAAATAACTTTAAAAGAAATTACCAGACGATTGTGGTGTTTCAGAAATTAACACAATTATAAAACTAGTCGTTGGGGGTCACCGTAATACTTACCCATCATGGATATGCATAATATAAAATATGAAAATGAAACATGTGTAAACTGTTTATAAAATGCATTGCAATTCTAAAATAAAATTTAAACTTACATTTAAATATTTTTAATACATAGTAAAGCTCTATTACTGAATTGCGGGTACTACTTGACTATCCCGTCGACCAATTTCGATAAATTATATAAATCACCAAACTATTCGCAAAATTATACAAACTAGTCGCCCTTGGCGACTAGTTTGGTCTCCCTTAAAATTTATGTTTCAAAAAGCATGCTAAGCATTGCATCATGCTATTTTTATTCCTAATTTAATTTACTTGGACCCCCTTAAATATAATTAATATAATCTCTTAAGCTCATATTAGTATTTATTGCATTAGAATATCTCAATCTGTTGATTTTCTGTAAGCAAGTAAACCCTATTGGTTTACAATGGAAGTCTATGGCAATTTGGCGAAATATTAAAGATATCGAAAAGTTGGCGTCACTTTTGGCGACTGATTTTGGAAGCCAAATTTGGCGATATATCGCCAAGTTGGTGACAAATTTTGCGGCATTTGGCGACGGAACAGATATAGATTGACATAATTTTTATTTTAAATAACGAAAGAACATATAAATTAGTAAAAGATTAATAAAAATACAAATAAAACGTCGAATGCAAAATTAATTGATAACTCAACAATCAGGTGCAACGTGTTTAATGTCAATTGAATGTGACATTTACGCTAAGCCATTATTGACATTTAATGTTATAGTCTGGCGATAGTTTTTTGGTCGACGGGATAATCAAGTAGTACCGAATTGCATAAAAGAAACATCCTTATAACTTCAAAAATGATAATCATATTAACTAACAGTTTACTGCGTCGGATTAAGCGTCTCATTTCCAATTAAAATGTATCTTTGAATTGAAATTTGAATGAAATACAGGGTCATGAAAAATTAAAGAGTGTGAAAAATAAGATTACAAATATCTCGGCAAATAATTATACGATCGATTTCATTCTTTATGCAAAATTTACTTTTTTTATGGTCTTTTATATTCACTCCTTCAAATAAACAATTTCGAAAATTTTTGTATATCTTTTATCAAAAAGAATGTTTCGAGAGTCCGAAAAAAATAATTCCGGCTAAATCGAGGCTACTGATATTCTATAGGCTTCTTCTCATTATTACTTCCTAAGTACATACTGAAATTTAAGTCTCTATCTTAATTTGTTCGGGAGATAGAGCGTTTACTGACACACACACACAGACGAACGGCAAAATTTTTTCCCTAATAATATGTTTTTCGGAATCTCCAATGTCTGAAACGTGTAAATTCGTCAAAATTTTGTTTTTCGATTTTTAAAACGATTACAAGACTTACCCTATGCTACGTATGATGGGTAAGTAATAAACAAAATAGATGTATCAGTTTGGTATAGGGAAAGTACTTTTAATAGGGATTATGATCACCCATAGAAACAATACAGCACATACAGCTATGTGTGATACTGTTAATTATGCAATCGATAAGTTCGCTGAGAAGTGCTCTTGTAAAGCATTTGTAAGCATGATAAGGATCTGAGGAGGGGGATTAAGAGCAGCAACACATCTTCCTAAAGCATCCTAAACATGCTCTATTTGATTCAAGTCCGGTGATCGAGCTGGCCATTCCATGCGCTGAATTTTTTGGTGCTGAAGATAATCTTCCACGATGCGAGCCCTGTGCGGTATAGCGTTGTCGTCCTGTAACAGGAAATCATTACCTATTCCGGCAGCATAAGGGCGCATATAAGCATCCAGAATGTCATCTCTATAGACATGAGCATTCACATTCGTGGAAAGACATGGAGGTCTGTACGTCCACCCAAAGAGATACCACCTCAAACATAGACACCGCCTCCTCCGTACGAATCTCTTTCACGAATGTTTGATGGATGATAGCGTGTTCCCTGTTCTCTCAAATCAAACAACGCCTACTATTATTTTGGAGGCTAAACCTGGACTCATCCATGAAGAGAATACGACTCCATTGATCAGCCGTCCATTGGACATGTTGACGTGCCCATCTTAAACGTCCCCTCCGGTGACGGGAGGTGAGCGGTACACAAATGGCTGGTCGCCTCGCGTAAAGACCACCTTCATGAAGCTTTTACGCACAGTAGATGTTGATACCAACCTTACAGTGTCTACAGCAAGGACAAATTTAAGATAAGAGGGGATTGCTGTTCTATTCCTTCGTATACATAACCGCAATTATCGGTCATCGGTGACTGTCGTAGCTCTTGCTCGTCCTTGGCTGAACCTTCTAGAGGTGGAACCAGCGATTTGAAATTGTTGCCAAAACTTATGAATAACATAAGGACTCACATTTAGCCATCTGGTCCCCTCTGTCTGACTTTCCAATAGCTCTATATCGCAGTTCTGCGGACAAATGATACCTCGAGGCCATACTAATGAATTGGCTATCTCAATTTTCTTATCTCATAATCACAACGACACCTGCAGCCGTACTCTCTAGCATGCATTTTTATGCTCCTCATAGAGGACGTAATCCGATTGCAGAATCACTAATTTGCATTTTGTAATTTTATTCACCATCTTTTACTTAACAACATATACATATTTCATACGGATAAGTTTCTCTTTGAAAGAGTTATCACTCTTTTTGTGATTTTTCCTTAAGTTTCGGAAACCAGTGTATGTTAATGATGTTTACCATGGCATGTTCGATATTGAATATGAAGTGTGTAGTATTAATAGTTCATTTACAGGAGCACTCAAAATAATTCCATTACATTATGGTATATGGGGAAAAATCGCTTGCAGTGTATTTTAATGACATTACGCTATTTTAAATGTATTAAAAATATAAATCGCCGAATTTCAGTACAAGATGATTACTATAGAATAGGGCAGGGTCGGCGAACCTTTGAACATCCGTGTGCCAATTTTTCCTATAAAATACCTTATATGATCATGACGTGCCAACAAATTTAGCAAATCAAAGTAGCAAAATTAAAATAATGTTTTAAATTATATGGGTAACATTTTGTAATATACTTGAGCATTTAAAAAATATACTATTTCTCTTGTTCCATCTTAGATGCCAAATAATTCAAGTCAACTTCGTATTTTAGTTTTTTTTTAAGAGAATGCGAGTTGAGTTGCCATCTGACAACAGATTTCTACTTGGGTTTTTCATACTTTTCTTTTCCGAAAAAATATGAAAATGGCTTCTTTAAAAAAAAGGCTCTTCTTGGAATTGCTTTCGAAATTCCAAGTTATTATAATTTCACCATCGGCAATTTTGATAAAGATCGTTATTATCCGACAATCTCTTAATTTTCGGCTAATCACAAAACTTTTTGAGCCAATATTATGCTATAATGGGATTTATAAAGTTGCTTTTCAGTTTAATAAATCTGTATGATAGAGACAACCAACCTAATTTAGAAAAAACTTACCAAGTCTAAATTAAAAATAATGCAATTTGTGCATTTTCGCCGTATGAAAGACTAGGATTGTTAAACATGGCAATTAACCTTCTTAAAACTTTTTCTGATTGATTTATTGAGTAAAATTGTTTAACAACTTTTTAAAAGTATAGAGATTTTACTCAATATACATTATATTTACTCAATAATTTTTACATCTGAATTTACAAAAATGAAAAGCGCTTGTACAAAAATCCAATAACATCAAATCTATCAAACAAAAAATGTTGCACATAAGTTAGCAGAACTTTCCATTCTTAACAAATCAGCTGTTTTGCAGGATGCAATCATCATAATTTTGTGTTTTACACAGGAGTCCTTAAAATATTTTTATTTATAACATGAGTCTATGCCGTGCCAAAAATAATGTCCCGCGTGCCATAGGTTCGCCGACCTTGGAATAGGGCATGCATACCAAGAATTCGGTTACAGTACTATCTTTGAGCAATAATTGCTGGAAGTGCGTTATTAATTTAAGGTATACACTTTTAAATATAACTCATTTTTTTTTCATGTTACTCGTTTTATATAAATTCTATACCTCGTACAGAGGGCTGCACAAAAGAATTCACGTACTATTCTCCTTTATAGCGTAAATTGCAGAAGGGGAATTTTCAACTGTGGTATGTATTTCCTAACTGAACTAAATTTTTGTATGCGTGTAGTGTATAGGTACAAATCTATATATCATATACAGGGCTGCGCAAAAAAAATGGATAATTTTCCGGCTGTAGATGGAAATTGCTGAAATTAGGTTTTCAAATGTGTTATGAGTACCAAATTGTTCAATTAGACATCCTATTTCAACTTATTAAAATGTAAAGTTTTGTTACATTATTCTGAATGTGTTGGAAAGTGTTTTCATAATCTGTGCTTGACGCATGATTTTTCTTTCTTGTTCTAATTCGAAATGTTTAAAAAGAATTATAAAATTGTTCTGGTGTTTGTTAAAATATAGGTTTTTAATCACTCAAATTTCTATTTAAAAAAACTAATTATTATAGTATAATAGAAAAAAAAACACATACGCAAAAAGAAGAGTGTGTACACGCTAAAGAGTATACGCTACAGCTTCACTTGAGAAACATAGGGTATACGGAACTTCTTAAAAAAATCTCGAGTTTAAGATTTAAACCAACGTATATTTTCCATTACAGTCAATGCTTACAATATATTGTGTTAAGTACTCAGATATCCATTTATAAAAACTATTTACCATTTTGAAGAAAAATTATTTAAAATTACATTGATGCTTTTTCAAATATAGAGTTTTAGACACTCAGAGCATGTTTGTTTATTATTATTATTTACATAAAACTGCATGAAAAATCACTATGAATATATCAAATTATAGTAATATTTGCTTAACCCTTTATGTACTGAATTATGAATTCGTGAAAATTTATCTTCTAAAGCATTTTTCGTGAATTTTTGAAACTAAATTAGAAGATTTACTTCATTTAATAAATTTTAGAAGGATTTTGGAAGGATTGAATGACTTAGATGGATTAATTAAATTTGAATTTATGGGGATTTTGTGCGATATTTATAACCCCACTCAAATCTTTTATTTTAAATATTTGTCTTAGTATTTTGTGTAATTAAGAAATGTACAAATATAATGTTCTTACAATAGAAATATAGAAATATTTCCGAATTGAAAAATCCCTCCAACCCCATCCCCCCCCCCCTCGCCAACGCCAAGAAAGCTGAAAAAATGCAAAGGCAAAAAAAATCATCCTTTTAAAAATATTTTTGTTTTGTGTGACCAATAATGCTTTTGGAACAAGATAAAAGTAATGCATCTATAACTTATTCTAAACTGTATTACTACTAATCGATGTATTAAATGAATTTTATAACAAGTTATTTTATTGGTACTTATAAGTACCTCAGTAGATAAAGAGTTAAAGTGTTCCTACTTTAAGTAAATATTAATCCGGTTTTATTATTATTTACACATTTTGTAGAAAATCAGTTTTCTAGTCATTGTGGCTCTTTTTAAAATATGGGTTTTTTTTTAAGTTCTTAAAGTTTTTATTTCTTTAATACTATTTATGGTTCTGAATTAAACGCAGTTATAAAAAAAAATTTCTGATATTTTAAAAAATGTGGATATTTAGATTCTCAAATTTCTCTTTTGAAAAAAATAATACTTTTTTTTATATAAAGCTTTTATAAAGCTGTTATGATACTTAAAAAAAAAAAAAAAAAAAAAAAAAAAATACGGAGTTTTAAATTTTGAAGGAAAATAAATATAAAAATAAGAGATTTTTTTTTTCAAACTTTCATTTTATTTTATTTTTTGTACGTATGGAAGAGGAGTAATCTAATGTCCGTTGTTACATTCTAAAGAAAATAGGTGCGATTTAGAATAAACCTAGCATAGGTTAAAGTGAAAAATATAATATGAATGTTTAATAATATTTTCATATTTAATGTTTTAACAAGAGAAATTGTAAAATAATAATAATACTAAGTATACAATAAACTTATAATTGCTGATTGAAAATCCTTGTAGAGTAGAATATTATTCAAAATTATATATAAGATATTCAATTCAATAAATTCAAGAGAATTTTGCTAGAGTTTTATAACAAGAAGAAAAGAAATATATTCCTCTTACCAAAGACATGTTTGATTAAATTTGCAATAGATTTCTTTCATGCATCGGAAATGTTAATAAACCTGTAAAATATTAATACCATATTAATGAAAATTTAAATATAGAAAAAATTAAATTTGAGTTATTAAATCAAATATTTTGATAGTAAATGTATGTTTTTCAATATTAAATACAGGCAATGTCCCTTCTTATCGTTGTTAGCCACTAATTGATTCTTAAACTGTTAATTTTATAGGTACAGTTCTAATAATAAAAATATTTCAAATGAAGTTCTTCATCATATGATTATTATGAGGTTATTACTACGGAAAAGTGAAGTAAAACCGCATGCTTTTTTATTAGATACTTCTTGAAGCTAGAATTTAATATAAATTTGCGTTACATACTCTGCACTTACCGCTGCACCATAATATCATTGTAAATATATGATTACACCAACACATTTTTATTAATCATATATGTGGTGACAGAATTTGAACTCTGCACTGCAAAGACCAGCAAATTCTTTAAATGAGGCTCTGGACGATCCACCTCAAACTCTGAGTCTACGAAAAACTGCTGAACCTACAAAAACATTTGTGTGAAAAGAGGGAGATGACTGTTGATTGCTCGTGTGAGCAGACGTGCAGAAACGTCGTTGTTCGACGAACACCCGGTCAGCGGACCTGGGTTAAGCAGAATGTCGCCGGCCAGCTATATTTAATATTTAACTTCAATGTCAATAATCCATCTGTAAATACTTTCATCTATATATTCAAGAACATTAAAGTTTGTTAAGATTTCCTTAAAAATCTGACTGGTATTACTTCTAGACACCGACCTAGAGTAGAAGTACATTTATTCCACAAAGTAGATGTGCAATTATTCCACAAAGTAGATGTGCAATTATTCCACAAAGTAGATGTGCAATTATTCTACATATATATTATTTCTGTTGTCAACATCCCTTTTTCTCAGTTGATATGTAGTGTACAACGATGAATGAGGTATCACTGGATATGACTTTTTGCCAACATCTGACATCGCATAACGAATTTAACTAACATACAGCGTACAAAAATAAATGAGGTATCACTGGGTAGACTTTTTTTGACCACATCTGACATCGCATAACGAATTTAACTAACATGTAGCGTACAATGATAAATGGGATATCATTGGGTAGGATTTTTTGCCCACAACTGACATTTCATACTGAGTTTTCGTCATACTTTTAGGTTAAGTAATCATCATATTCTGATGTCAACATCGCCTTTTCTATGGACATACAAATATCCCTAGTGTAGATAATCGGACGTCATAAACAACACCAACATGGACATACAAAACGAACAACGACGAATGGGGTGTTATACGAAAGGCTTTTAAGCAGGCTTTCGATATAGTACTCGTATTTCGTTAAAACCAGTTGTTTGATTAAAAAAAAATGCAGTTAATTATAAATTAATGGAAAATGTATCAGAAATAAACTCAAAGATTGCAGAACAAAAACCTTGCACGGGTCTACTGGTAAATAATCATTCATGAAAAGTCAAACCATTTGGTCTTAAGCCAACTGTGAAGGTAAAACCGCATGCACTATAATATATATATATATATATATATATATATGCGTGTGTGTGTGTGTGTGTGTGTGTGTAATTCTATAGATGCAAAGCTACAGAAATCTGTACGCTTATTAAAATTTTATATGCACATTGTAACAAAAAGATGTAAATTTACAAAACTAGTTTTTGTAAAGCTATAGAAATCTGTATACTTACTAAAATTTTATCTGCACATTGTAAAAAAAGATGTTAATCTAAAAAACTAGTTTTTGTAAAGCTATAGAAATCTGTATGCTTACTAAAATTTTATCTGCACATTGTAAAAAAAAGATGTAAATCTACAAAACTAGTTTTAGTAAAGCTATAGAAATATGTATGCTTACTAAAATTTTATCTGCACATTGTAAAAAAAAGATGTAAATCTACGAGACTAGTTTTTGTAAAGCTATAGGAATCTGTATGCTTACTAAAACTTTATGTGCACATTGTAAAAAAAAAAGATGTAAATCTACAAAACTAATTTTTGTAAATCTTATAGAAATCTGTATGCTTACTAATACTTTATCTGCACATTGTAAAAATAAAAAAGATGTAAATCTACAAAACTAATTTTTGTGAAGCTATAGAAATCTGTGTGCTTACTAAAATTTTATCAACACATTGTAAAAAAAAAAAAAAGATGTAAATTTACAAAACTAGTTTTTGTAAAACTATAAAAATCTGCATGCTTACTAAAATTTTATCTGCACATTGTAAAAAAAAAGACGCAAATTTGCAAAACTAGTTTTTGTAAAACTATAAAAATCTGCATGCCTGCTAAAATTTTATCTGCACATTGTAAAAAAAAAAAAAAAAAAAAAAAAAAAACGTAAATCTACAAAACTAGTTTTTGTAAAGCTATAGAAATCTGTATGCTTACTAAAATATTATCTGTAACCCGGGGATAATTACATGATTTTTTTTGTTGTTGTTGCAGTTACATAAAAAGTCCTATAGGCATAACAGTTTCCTAAAAAATTCTTAGCAGCCTTAGAGATTTTTTCCTTTGCAATGGAAAAGTGTATCTGATACATGAATTTCTTTTGTTGCAGTTACATAAAAAGTTCTAGGAATCCCAGTTTCCTAGAAAATTCTTAGTAACTTTATAGATTTCTTTTACAGTGTGTATAAGTTAATTTTAAAGGAAATTGAAAACTTAGGTACCCTCTGTACCCTTGCTACTTGATATTATTTTACAACCTTAACTAAGGAACAAAACTAATAATATTTTAAACATAAATCTAAAGATTTAATGTGTCATTACAAAAGAATAATTATCTTCAATAAAATTTAAGAAATTGCACAAAAGAAGTTCTCCTCTTTATCAGCTTTTTAAAAGTATTAATTATTCTTGTCCATATAATTTCGATCACTTTTCCTTCGAAGATCGTTTACGGACTCATTAATTATTGTTTTCCCGTAAATCTTTTTATCCCACGTAGGATATCCGGTTTTATACCGAGAAAGAGGGTCGTAAAGCAAGTCATAAAATTGAATTTTTAAACGCTAGCAACAGTTTCATTATGGGAAATAAATATGTACTATATACGCTACACACAATAATATAAAAAGTTTCTATAGCTTTAAACATGTTCATATTTAAGAATTTTGAAAACTTATAAACATTAAAATGATCAATGGTAAAATAACATTTTAACACGGAAACTGCACTAATGCAGTCATGGAGAGCTTAATGGCCGCTTTTTCTTCTTTCCTAGAGCTAAATATTTCAATTATTAGTCGCTAACGAGCTTCTCAAATGGATTCAACTCGAAATATTAAGTTTTCACCCGACTATATAATTTTACCATACTTTTTGAGGGAGGCTTTTTTTCTTAAGAACTATCTATAATAACAACGCTTAAGGCTGTTCTCAAATGTAAAAGAGCTACTTTCTGACGTATTTCTGAATTTTTTTTTTGTTCGGAAACACGTGAAGTTGGCAGGTGTTCTTATTGCGAAACTATGTATTCGAATGATTTTTCCATTTTTTTGGTAAAGGCAAAAGATCTTTTTAAAAATGCTGTCAAAGTTGGCGTTTTAAACTGAATTTCCGGATGTGACAACTCGGGAAAAGGGAAAACATGCTGTCACGTGACAAAAATCGCTTATAATTCGGTAGGTAAATGATTTATCCAAAAAAATAGAAAACTCAATTCAATTACAAATCACTTCAATAGTCAGCCCTGCCAATTTTATGTCATTACATTTAAATATGTGTCAGAAATTTTTGCGTTTGTTGGACAAGGAATTTGAGAACCGCTTTAAGGCTCCTGTCCCTGCCGGCGAAGACACTCACGAGCTAATGCTAATCCTAATGGGGAGGAAATTATCTAATATCCCGTTTGCATTTTGACATTTTTAAATATATATATATATATATATATATATATATTTTTTTTTTTCTTTTTTTATTGGATAGCCGAGGTCTGTCTCTACATCGCACCTTTTTTACTTTTTCGATTTTGGTCGCAGATATTTTTTATAAAGTTACTTTCACTTTCAAAACTGGTTCTGAAAATGAAAGTGTCATTCCAAAAAACATCTGCAACCAAAATCGAAAAAGTAAAAAAGGGTGCGATGTAGAGACGGACCTCGGCTATCCAATGCAAAAAAAAATAAAAATAAAATAAAAATAAAAATAAAAATAAAAATGTCGAAATGCAAACGGGATATTAGAAAAATCCCTACCCATAGGATTAGCATTAGCTCGTGAGTGCCTTCGCCAGCAGGGACAGGAGTCTTAAGGCTGCTCGCCACTCAGTTTCCATGTTCAGCAGCACGTAGAAGTCTGAAAATTCAGGAGTGATTAGTCCAAGACAGGTCCTGATGCACCTGAGGCTCAGATTTTTTATTTTTTAAGAGCCGGGGTCCCTGGGCCCCTTTAAGTTTTTATGCACTTCTCGGTAATGCCCTCTGTCTATGGGCATTTGATGCATTCTTACATTTAAAATAATCTCCTCAGGAAATTTAATCTTTTTGACTTCTTTTTTCTGTGTACTCTTCTTAAAGAACGTCTCTTTTTTTTCTTAGCCCTCAAAATATTTCTAAAACCTATGCTTAATTTAATATGTTATGCGTTAAAAGCCGACGAACTGGGAGTAAAATTTTAACACTTCATGTAAAATTAAGCATAGATTTTAGAAATTTTTTGACAACTAAGAAAACAAGTTGGAAATTGCACGTCAAACATGGCGAATGAGGTACGTTCGTATTATAAATAGTTTCATATATATTTTTTTAACCGCATATTGTACTGAATGTCTATTTTAGGGAACTTCATAAGTACATATCAATTTTATTCTGTCCGAAAAGGTATAGCATCATTAAAATGCACTTGAAATATTTTTTTACCATTGGCCGTAATGTAACGGAAAACGTTTGACTACCCCTGTAACTAAACTATACATCCGATTTTCATAATATTTGAAATAACTCGACAAAATTTTGCAGCAATTATATATTTAAAATTTCAGACCGTTCGGTTGGGTAGATTTCGCTCTGTTATATGCGGACAGGCGGATAGACAGACAGACGAACCGAACGGCGACTATAGGTGCTAAGTTTTTATATAATTACGAACGCACCTATAAAAAGAGCCATCCTTTAAGAAGAGCACATAGAAAAAAGAAGTTAAAAATATTAATTTCCTTGGGAGATATTTTAAATATAAGAATGTATCAAACTCCCATAGACTTAACATTACCGAGGGGAATTTGGAAACTGAGTGAAGAGCAGCCTTAAGGTACGACCAGATTGCGTTTTGATTGAACGGAATTTCCCATTTGGCCATTTTCTCTCTTTGATGAGATCAGTCTTCTGAAACTCGCCTAACAGGTCAGAGGCCAGCAAAGGAGATCCCTAACATGTTTATCGCCACCTTTTTCATTAGTTGAGACTCCCTTTTCTTTTTTTGATGACCACAGAACCTTTGAAAAGAAAGACTAGGTAAAAGATTTATGGGGTTTTGTAGCGGATTGTTGAAAATGCGATATAAATGCAACCTTACAGTATGCACACTGGTGTCCAAAATTAAGGACCAGTCACAAAATGCTAATTTTTAAGTAAGCGAATACTCAAAAGGAAATAATGTAATTCAAATAATTACTATCCCTACAGCACAGCTAGTCCATATAGCCTCTCATTCATGTCACACATGGTCACAAGTGTCACAGTCACTACGGTGAAACAAAAAATAGGAAATTCCAGACGTCTCATTATGAGTCTCAAATGATCACTATATGTGACGCCACTGAGATGTCAATGTGGCTGCTGCTTTGTGACGAGTCATCAGGTGACTTTACAATGTAGTTAAATTGTGACTCCCATGTGACTGTCATTTTTAGACGCAATTTCAAAGTCATCATGAACGTTGCGTTATGATAAGTCACCAAATAATATCACATTACAGTCACTTGGTGACATTTCACAAAAGAGCACAATGGTGACTTCACAGTAGTCTCTCTGTCACCTGAAAGTCATCATGTGACTTTAATGTGACATTATTTGGTAACTTATCACAATGCAGCGTTCACGATGACTTTGAAATTGAGTCTACAGATGACAGTCACATGAGAGCCACAATGTAAACTACATTGTAAAGTCACATGATAACTCGTCACAAAGCAGCAGTTACAGTGACATCTCAGTGGAGTCACATATAGTGATCATTTGAGACTCATAATGAGATGTATGGAATTTCTTATTTTTTTGCTTCACTGTAGTGACTGTGACGCTTGTGACCATTTGTGACATGAATGAGATGTTATATGGATGCTGTAGAGATAGTAATTATTCGAATTATGTTATTTCCTTTTGAGTATTCGCGTACTTGAAAACTAGCATTTTGTGATTGGTCCTTAGTTTAGAACACCAGTGTATGTGCCAACCAATGACACAGAATATATTTTTTCTCCTGAATTGCAGCCAAGACAAAATTCTGTACTTAATGTGATCCAAAAAAGTCAAAAGATTGAACACCCATGGTTTAGAACTGTTTTCGAAAAGAAAATCCGTCGGTGCAATTAACATGGAATCCTAATCCGTTAATTCAAATTTATTTCATCTTCTTTATGCTAAATTGCGCAAATGTTTTCATTCCTCAAAACGTTCTTTAAAATTTATGCTAAAATTATGGGAATAGATTCAATATATATGTTATGTTTTTGCATATTTATATCTAATAATTATCTAATATTTTTTTATTAGTTTAGAAATGAACTTTACGAAAATTTAAATATGCTAAAAAACTTGCAAAACATTATCATTTGGTCTTCCTCATTAAATGCTTTTCGCGCGTAATAATTTAATTATTTTACAGTTTTCTCTCATTTTTAATATGCACGTGTAAATATATCGTGCAATTGAAAGAGGTTTGGAAATATTATTCGTTGCGCTTTATAAATTTCGCAACTATAGGTTAAAAAAATAGTTTTTCCGAAATATGAAATAAATCTCTACTGAGATAATGAAATTTTTAATAAAATATTGGAAAAATAACTTAATCAGATGGATAAAAAAATTACTGGACACTGTACACCACAGCCTAGTCCAGTAAGTGCCTGCAAAAGATGATTAAAATCCTATACATAGTTTTAGATAGTATAAAACTTTTGTAACTTAATTATTTTGAACAATTTCATTATTAAATAGCGCTTAAAATAATTCTTTAATTAAAATATTGCTTGCTTCAGATTGTTTATCATAGATTTCTCTGTAAATCTACAAGTTTTCATTTTTAACCATTTGGAAATGGTTGTTGTTTTTGGTCGAGGATGGGGCCAAATGATGCTTGCCTTTTATTTTTTTTAACGAAATTCAACGATGTTCTTTACTTTTAGAAGAATTTTTATTTGAATAAGTAATAGAAAGGCATAAAATCGTTAAAAAGTTTTTGAATAGGTAATCAAAAGGCATAAAATCGTTAAAAATTGAAAAAGTTACAAAATGGGTAGGTGCAAATTATCAGATAAGGAAAAATTCAAAGCAAAAGAGCGACGCTGAAATGAAAATCGTCTTGCAAAGCAAAAACCGAGGTCTTCAACTCATTATGTAGGCCATGAAAATCGAGGTCTTCAACTGATTATGTAGCCCATGAAAATCGAGGTCTTCAACTGATTATGTAGCCCATGAAAATCGATTACAGAATAAAAGACGAACGCAAAAAAGGAACCAATCTAATGTTTAACCCCTTGAGGGGTACCGGTATATACTATATACCACCTACGATTAATGAAGTTTTACACCAGCAAAATTTTATTAAATTTTACTTTTCTAACTTTGGTGGAAAAAAAACCCGTAAAATTGCTTTTACTTATTTTGAAATAGAATTTTTGAAAGATTCCGGTGGGATTCAGCATTTCGCAAACGTAATTGCTTGCCCCTCAAGGGGTTAATCGATTGATAGTAAAAGGCCATGTCTCGAGGGGCTCCAATCCACTAGCCAAGGCGTTTTACAATCGTTTTATCAAAAAAAATCCAAATGGTCGTTGTAATCTGTTAAATTACAATTTTTCTTTCTTTAATATGCAATAGTTTTCTTAATATAAGCAAAGGAACAGCCTAAGTCACAATATATTTAATTATGGTAGCGACAGTATTAGTTACTTTTCTTTTAACACTTTATATCCTGATGCCAGTTTTAAGAACTATTATTAAAGAAAATTCAATGTAAAATTTATTTAATTCGACTACTAATAAAAGTAGATTGCACTTTTCGTACGAAATAGTTTGCTCAGTCATATTTAGAGAGCAGAAATGAAACAGTCGAAGATAAATATTTTTTTATGTGATTATTTTCTGAACCATTTACCTATTTTTAGGTAGATTTCGTATGAAATACTACCTATTGCATTCTCCCCTATGCTGGAATTTCCGAAATATTTTTGCAGATCTACACCGATCATGACCCCTAGAACACAAAACCACCCTCAGTAAAAAACTTTATCTATCTATCTATATATATCTTATACTTATACTATAATACGATGTAGGGACTTAGATATCATTGGACAAGAGTCTATGGTAGCGTAAGTTACTAAAATCTAAGTCCTTTATTTAGAACAATTTCTCGATTAAATATAAATATTTACAAGTTAAAGAATATTTGTTTGGGTTCTCGTCATTATAACAGGATAAGAAGTTCCATCAACGGGCTGCTTCCACAGATATAGTGCTTCAATCGGAGAGAAGACTGATCGGACGACCATCTATCTCATCTCCTCGCTTCGCTCATTCACCACTAGGTCCAGCAAGAACTCCTCGCCAGCGTCCTCGCTCTCCCACTTCTCAACTCCTTCCTCCTTCCTCCCGCGTTGCCACCTCGCCTCTCTCGAAGGCTGAAACTACCGGTCCTAGGGAAAACTATTATTTTTCCCTCTTAGCCGTTGCCACCGCCTATTTCTCGAAGGCTGAAGCTCGCCGCTCTAGGAGAAATGGTCTTTTCTCCCCCTCAGCCGTTGCCACCGCTCATTTACTGGACGGCTGAAGCTCCTGCTTTCTCTGTGATTCCACGGAATGTTCAACTGGCGCCGGAACGAAATTGTACTGTCTTCTCCATTTATATTTCTAGCCTTGATGGCACCATGGCTTTGTTCAGGAATGACCGATGAGATTTAGCGTGGGAAAGTTTAGAAGATCCTTTCAGAGGAATCTTCTCTCGAATAATAGTTCGTGAATAAATAGTCTTTAGGGGTAATTAGTAAAGTTCTTACAACGAGCAAAAATTGCGTGTGTATGTATGTGTGTGTGTGTAAATTTTATCTAACAAAAACATAGCTGTGAAAAGAGGGAGCCAAGTTCTGTAAAGACAATGGCAAGAAAAGAAGTGATATCTAAGTGGGTGCCAAGTTCAAATAAAATTCACTCAAACTTACTTACTGAAGTATTATAGCATTTTTTAAATTGTTTAGAAATAAAAATTATTGATAGCATATTAATAATATATCTAGAACTTGGCAAGTTTTTACCTACGAGTCATTTATTTTTAATAATGACATTATTATATCAAATCTTGTTATTTCATGATTCGAAGCCTTAATTTGAGTGAGCTCCTTCCCCTTGAAGGGCGGTGGAATAAAATATATTCCACCTAATTTAACTGCAAAATGCCACATTGACACCAGAATTCAGGACTAAAAAGTTTAATTTTATTAAATACGTGAAAAGAAGCTTTTACCCATTTTGAAATAAATTTGTTTTTAAATTCCGGGGTGATTCAATCATTTCAGAATTTCACGAATAAAAGTTATTTGCCCCTGAAAGGGTTAAAGGAGTGCAGTCTCTAGAGTGATGACGAAGAACAAGCGTAAGTATATCTCTCTCTTTGTCAGGCATCTTAGTCTGTTTGCATTGAGGTTTCTGGAGGGTGGGTGCTAGAGTGATAACCAAAGACGAGCGGGAGTGTATCTGTGTATTTATTGGTTTATCAAATCTTTAACATGAGTCATTTGTTTATAATAATAACTATATTAATTTTTTTTTTGTAATGTAATTGAAATTAATATTAACATCACCATTTTATTAAGACATGAAATTGATAGGCATAACATTTATCAAAAACTTGCCAAGTTCTAGATTTAATATTAATATGCTATCAATAATTTTTATTTCTAAACAATTTAAAAAATGCTATAATACTTCAGTAAGTTTGAGTGAATTTTATTTGAACTTGGCACCCACTTAGATATCACTTATTTTCTTGCCATTGTCTTTATAGAACTTGGCTCCCTTTTTTCACAGCTATGTTTTTGTTAGATATCATTACTTTTTGTAAAGTTACAATATATTTAGTTACTTTACTTAATGCTTTTTAATGTGTTTACATGCGACTATTTTATTCACCAAGCAACATTCAATTTTAATTTAAATTTCCTACAACAAACTATTTGGCTGTCAATTTGCGGAAGAAATCTACATTTTAATACTGCTACATTGAATGCATGTTTGAAACGAAATGTATTGATTCGAAATATTTATTGTTTCTGAAACAACAATTCCTATTAAATTCCTATATTAAATTTTCCTATTAAATTTTCCAATTAAATATCCTATAGCTGAGCCTGCTTTTTTTGAAATGAAAGTGAAAAATAAAGTTATGTGCTTGTGCCACACTATGTATCATCCATCCATGGGTACCGGCAAAGAGATGGTGCAGAGGAAGGACATTGCCCCTGCCTGGATTTTCAAATTTAATTAACTAAATATCCTTTTCTCTGATGATTTTGAAAATAACAAGTGGGTAAGTGTGATCCCAGATCACACAGAGGGTTTCGTTTAATATTCCTTTCAAAACACTTTATCCTTTTTAAAAATCTGTTAGTTCCACATTTCGCAACCAGGGGCGCACTCTATTCTAAACAAACCTCTACCGAACGAAACTCCGTTTTACATACTATCCGTAGATATATTAGTCGAGGGGACTGAGTCCATAGCACCCGAGATGAGTAGGCGCCCCTGGCGGTAAAAAGTGGAACTAAAATATGTAAGGCTAAGTTGCATAATATGAAAGAATCATCAAAGGGATGCCGGCAAATGTTGGAAAAGTGCTCCCCGGGTGAAAAGGGCGGAGGTTAGAAAAATTGCTTAAAATACACAAGTTAGAGCCCGGAGGAGTAAATAATATAAGACTTTTTGAAAATTTTATGATTTGTCGTATGGTCTGAGGTATTCAGCTATACGTATGCAAAAAGTCATGTCTCCAACTGAATTAGGGGCTCCCTTAGAAAGAATTGCTTAAAATACATATGTTGTAGCTCAAAGGGTTAAACGTAAGACTTTTTCAAGATTTTATGATTTGTCGCCTGGCCTCAGGTGTTCTGCTATAAGATGGAAAAATTTCAAATCTCGAATTTAATAAGGGGCTCAGTTAGAAAGAATTGCTTAAAATACGCATGTGGGAGCCCAAAGGGTTAAATGTACAATTTTTTCAAAATTTTATGATTTGTCGTATGATATGTGGTGTTCAGCTATAAGTATGTAAAATTTCACGCCTCCAATCTAATTACGGGCTCACTTAGAAAGAATTGTTTAAAATACACATGTGGGAGCCCAAAGGGTTAAATGTACGACTTTTTCAAAATTTTATTATTTGTCGTAGGATGTGGGGTATTCAGCTATAAGTATGCAAAATTTCAAGTCTCCAACATGTATAGTTTCTGAGAACGGGCTCTGTGACAGACGGACAGACGGACAGACAGACAGACAGACAGAGGAGCGAGACGAATAGGGTTTCGTCAGATGAACGAAACTCTAAAAAAGTGCATATCATAATTAAAAATGCATTTCGAGCAATCATTACTAATATACAGTAATTCGGATACAATATAGTATCTGAAATCTTTTCAAATACACTGCAAACAATTTCCCCTATACCATTATGAACGGAATTCTTTTGTGTTCCCCTGTATATGAACAATAACTATTCTTTGAATCGCATATTCAACAGAATGCATACTTTAGTGAACTTCATAAATGAATATTAATTTTACTATGTTTGAAAGAGTGTAACACCATTAAAAAACATTTGAAACGATTTTTTCCCATTGGAAAATTTTAACTGTCCCTGTAAATGAACTAAACATGCTACAAACTTCATTTGAAACAGGGAACGTGCTATGGCAGAGGTCACTAACATCCAAAAATTTCAGAACGATCCGAGCATATTTACGAGAGTTAGAGCGTGGAGAGACAATTATTTGTCTTGTGGTCTCGGGTGTTCTGCTATAAGTATGTAAAATTTCATGTCTCCAACTTAATTATGGGTCTCATTTAGAAAGAATTGCTTAAAATATATATGTGGTAGATCAAAGGGTTAAGCGTAAGACTTTTTTAAGATTTTATGATTTGCCGCCTGGCTTCAGGTATTCTGCTATATGTATGCAAAATTTCAAATCTGAAATTTAATAAGGGGATCAGTTAGAAAGAATTGCTTAAAATACGCATGTGGAAGGCCAAAGGGTTAAATGTACGACTATTTCAAAATTTTATGGTTTGTCATTTGATGTGTGTTCAGCTATAAGTATGCAAATTTTCACGCCTCCAACCTAATTAGAGGCTCACTTAGAAAATATTGTTTAAAATACACATGTGAGAGCCCAAAGGGTTAAATGTACGGCTTTTTCAAAATTTTATGGTTTGTCATCTGATGTGAGGTGTTCAGCTATATGTATGCAAAAATTTCACGCCTCCAACCTAAATAGAGGCTCACTTAGAAAGAATTGTTTAAAATACACATGCGGGAGCCCAAAGGGTTATATGTACGACTTTTTGAAAATCTTATGATTTGTCGTTTGATGTGACTAGTTCAGCTATAAGTATGCAAAATTTCACGGCTCCAACCTAATTAGAGGCTCACCTTGAAAGAATTGTTTAAAATACACATGGGGGAGCCCAAAGGGTTAAATGTACGACTTTTTCAAAATTTTATGATTTCTCGTTTGATGTGAGGTGTTCAGCTATAAGTGTGCAAAATTTCACGCCTCCAACCTGATTAGGGCTCACTTAGAAAGAATAGTTTAAAATACACATGTGGGAGTGCAAAGGGTTAAATGTACGACTTTTTCAAAATTTTATTATTTGTCGTTTTATGTGAGGTGTTCAGCTATAAGTATGCAAAATTTCACTCCTCCAACCTAATTAGGGCTCACTTAGAAAGAATTGTTTAAAATACACATGTGGGAGCCCAAAGGGTTAAATGTACGACTATTTCAAAATTTTATGGTTTGTCATTTGATGTGTGTTCAGCTATAAGTATGCAAATTTTCACGCCTCCAACCTAATTAGAGGCTCACTTAGAAAATATTGTTTAAAATACACATGTGAGAGCCCAAAGGGTTAAATGTACGGCTTTTTCAAAATTTTATGGTTTGTCATCTGATGTGAGGTGTTCAGCTATATGTATGCAAAAATTTCACGCCTCCAACATAAATAGAGGCTCACTTAGAAAGAATTGTTTAAAATACACATGCGGGAGCCCAAAGGGTTATATGTACGACTTTTTGAAAATCTTATGATTTGTCGTATGATGTGTTGTTCGCTATAAGTATGCAAAATTTCAAGTCTCCAACATGTATAGTTTCTGAGAACGGGCTCTGTGACGGACAGAATATCTTAATTTGTTGATTTTCTATAAGCAAGTAAACCCAGATAAACCCCCCAGTAAGTAGATAGGTTTACAATGGAAGTCTATGGGAATTTGGCGAAATATTAGTAAATATCGCCAAGGTGGCGTCACTTTTGGCGACTAATTTTGGCCGCCAAATTTGGCGATATATCGCCATGTTGGCGAGAAATTTGGCAGTATTTGGCGACAGAACAGCGTCCCTTCCTACGGCAAATTAAAATTTCGCCTAATAGACGTAATGTTAAAGTAAAAATGGGCATCCCCAGGTGGGTAATTCATCGATTTTCACAATTTTTTTTATTTTTTTCCTTTTTATAGTGCAAACGAACTTTGCACCAAATTTAAAGTCTGTAGCTGCAGTAGATATACGAGATCTTTTTTATGAGTAACTCAGTCAGTCAGTCAGTCAGTCAGTCAGTGGTAAAATTTTCGATTATCACACATTTTCAAATGTCATTATCTCGGAAACTAATTATGCGTTATTTATAAAATTTTGGAATTTAGGTAATGGGTGGCCTCACTACACATTTCGTATACCAAGTACGTAGGTCTCATAGATTTTCAGTAGTAGAGCATTGAAATTTGACGAAAACAGCTCGAAATGGTTTGTGTAAATAACACACGGCTATGTCCGGCGAACTTGGCACGTTTGATGTGGGGTGTTCAGCTATAAGTATGCGAAATTTCACGCCTCCAACCTAATTAGAGGCTCACCTTGAAATAATATTTTAAAAAACACATGGGGGAGCCCAAAAGGTTAAATGTACGACTTTTTCAAAATTTTATGATTTCTCGTTTGATGTGAGGTGTTCAGCTATAAGTATGCAAAATTTCACGCCTCCAACCTAATTAGGGCTCACTTAGAAAGAATTGTTTAAAATACACATGTGGGAGCGCAAAGGGTTAAATGTCCGACTTTTTCAAAGTTTTATGATTTGTCGTTTGATGTGAGGTGTTCAGCTATAAGTATGCAAAATTTCACGCCTCCAACCTATTTAGGGTCTCACTTAGAAAGGATTGTTTAAAATACACATGTGGGAGCCCAAAGGGTTAAATGTACGACTTTTTGAAAATCTTATGATTTGTCGTTTGATGTGACTAGTTCAGCTATAAGTATGCAAAATTTCACGCCTCCAACCTATTTAGGGGCTCACTTAGAAAGGATTGTTTAAAATACACATGTGGGAGCCCAAAGGGTTAAATGTACGACTTTTTGAAAATCTTATGATTTGTCGTTTGATGTGACTAGTTCAGCTATAAGTATGCAAAATTTCACGCCTCCAACCTAATTAGAGGCTCACCTTGAAAGAATTGTTTAAAATACACATGGGGGTGCCCAAAGGGTTAAATGTACGACTTTTTCAAAATTTTATGATTTGTCGTTTGATGGGAGGTGTTCAGCTATAAGTATGCAAAATTTCACTCCTCCAACCTAATTAGGGGCTCACTTAGAAAGAATTGTTTAAAATACATATGTGAGAGCCCAAAGGGTTAAATGTACGACTTTTTCAAAATTTTATAGATTGACATTTGATGTGATGTGTTCAGCTATAAGTATGTACAATTTCACGCCTCCAACCTAATTAGGGCCTCACTTAGAAAGGAATGTTTAAAATAAACATGTGAGACCCCAAAGTGTTAAATTTACAACTTTTTCAAAAATTTTTGATTTGTCATTTGATGTGAGGTGTTCAGCTATAAGTATGCAAAATTTCACGCCTCCAACCTAGTTAGAGGCTCACATAGAAAGAATTGTTTAAAATATACATGTGGGAGCCCAAAGGGTTAAATGTACGAATTTTTCAAAAATGTTATGATTTGTTGTATGATGTGTTGTGTTCAGCTATAATAGTCCAAGAGCTGTTAAACATTTTAGGGAAGGTATTTGAGGCACCCTGAAAATTTGTGCAACATTTCTTTTTTGGGTAGTCAAAAAATGGCACTTGACACGTGTCTGGCACAGTTTTTGGGCCAACTAAAGTGTCTGTCATTTTCAAAATATATTTTTCTAAGTATAAATATTATTCTGTTTCAATCTCAGTGTGCCTCAAATACCTTTTTGGGGTAGTGTCAAAAAATGGCACTTGACACGTGTCTGGCACAGGTTTTGGGCCGCGATCCTTCAGCCAGACATTCGATTTTGTATTCAGCATTACAAAAGAAGTGTTGCACAAATTTTCAGGGTGCCTCAAATACCTACTCAAAAACGTTCAACAGCTCTCCTACTATAAGTATGCAAAATTTCAATTCTCCAACATGTATAGTTTCTGAGAACGGGCTCTGTGACTGACAGAATATCTCAATTTGTTGATTTTCTGTAAGCAAGTAAACCCAGATAAACCCCCCCAGTAAGTACATAGGTTTACAATGGAAGTCTATGGGAATTTGGCGAAATATTAGAGATATCGCCAAGGTGGCGTCACTTTTGGCTACTAATTTTGGCCGCCAAATTTGGCGATATATCGCCATGTTGGCGAGAAACTTCGCGGTATTTGGCGACAGAACAGCGTCCCTTTCTACGGCAAATTAAAATTTCGTCTAATAGACGTAATGTTAAAGTAAAAATGGGCACCCCCAGGTGGGTAATTCATCGATTTTCACAATTTTTTTTATTTTTTTCCTTTTTATAGTGTAAACGAACTTCGCACCAAATTTGAAGTCTGTAGCTGCAGTAGATATACGAGATCTTTTTTATGAGTAAGTAAGTCAGTCAGTCAGTCAGTCAGTCAGTGGTAAAATTGTCGATTATCACACATTTTCAAATATCATTATCTCGGAAACTAATTATGCGTTATTTATAAAATTTTGGAATTTAGGTAATTAGGGTGGCCTCACTACACATTTCGTATAACAAGTACGTAGGTCTCATAGATTTTCAGTAGTAGAGCATTGAAATTTGACGAAAACAGCTCGAAATGGTTCGTGTAAATAACACACGGCAATGTCAGGCGAACTTGGCACGTTTGATGTGAAGTGTTCAGCTATAAGTACACAAAATTTCACGCCTCCAACCTAATTAGAGGCTAACCTTGAAAGAATTGTTTAAAATACACATGGGGGAGCCCAAAGGGTTAAATGAACGACTGTTTCAAAATTTTATGATTTTTCGTTTGATGTGAGGTGTTCAGCTATAAGTATGCAAAATTTCACGCCTCCAACCTAATTAGGGCTCACTTAGAAAGAATTGTTTAAAATACACATGTGGGAGCGCAAAGGGTTAAATGTACGACTTTTTCAAAATTTTATAGATTGACGTTTGATGTGATGTGTTCAGCTATAAGTATGTACAATTTCACGCCTCCAACCTAATTAGGGGCTGACTTAGAAAGGATTGTTTAAAATAAACATGTGAGACCCCAAAGGGTTAAATTTACAACTTTTTCAAAAATTTTTGATTTGTCATTTGATGTGAAGTGGTCAGCTATAAGTATGCAAAATTTCACGCCTCCAACCTAGTTAGAGGCTCACATAGAAAGAATTGTTTAAAATATACATGTGGGAGCCCAAAGGGTTAAATGTACGACTTTTTCAAAATTTTATGATTTGTCGTATGATGTGTTTTGTTCAGCTATAAATATGCAAAATTTCAAGTCTCCAACATGTATAGTTTCTGAGAACGGGGTCTGTGACGGACAGAATATCTTAATTTGTTGATTTTCTGTAAGCAAGTAAACCCAGATAAACCCCCCAGTAAGTAGATAGGTTTACAATGGAAGTCTATGGGAATTTGGCGAAATATTAGAGATATCGCGAAGGTGGCGTCACTTTTGGCGACTAATTTTGGCCGCCAAATTTGGCAATATATCGCCATGTTGGCGAGAAATTTGGCGGTATTTGGCGACAGAACAGCGTCCCTTCCTAAGGCAAATTAAAATTTCGCCTAATAGACGTAATGTTAAAGTAAAAATGGGCATCCCCAGGTGGGCAATTCATCGATTTTCACAAGTTTTTTATTTTTTTCCTTAGTTTTATAGTGTAAACGAACTTCGCACCAAATTTGAAGTCTGTAGCTGCAGTTGATATACGAGATCTTTTTGATGAGTGAGTCAGTCAGTCAGTGGTAAAGTTATCGATTATCAGACATTTTCAAATGTCATTATCTCGGAAACTAATTATGCGTTATTTATAAAATTTTGGAATTTAGGTAATCGGGGTAGCCTTACTACACATTTCGTTTAACAAGTACGTAAGTCTCATAGATTTTCAGTAGTAGAGCATTGAAATTTGACGAAAACAGCTCGAAATGGTTCGTGTAAATAACACACGGCTATGTCAGGCGAACTTGGCTGACACACTGCCGTGTGTCTAGATCTTAAAAACAGTTCTAACGATTTTGACTAAATTTTGCATTTTGCCATTTTCGGGCACGAAAAGACCATTGGGCTAGGTCATGTGTTCGAGAAAATTCGATAAGTGGGTCATTTTGGGTCATAATGGGTCAGGGTCAAGCTAATTATATCTAAAAAACGGCTCAAAACTTTTTGACAAAATTTTGTATTATGTCGTTTCTGAGCATGATAAGACCATTAAGCTAAGTCGCATGCTCGAGAAAATTCGATTAGTGGGTCATTTTGGGGTCACTGTGAGTCAAGCTAATTGTATCTAGAAAACGGCTGAAAACATTTTGACAAAATTTTGTATTATATCGTTTCTGAGCATGAGAAGACCTTAGGCTAAGCCACATGTTCGAGAAAAATCGATTTGTGGATCATTTTGGGGTCACTGTTGGTCAAGCTAATTGTATCTACTAAACGGTTCAAACGATTTTGACAAAGTTTTTTATTACATCATTTCCCAGCACGAGAAGACCATTGGGATAGGTCACATGTTCGATAAATTTAGATTAGTGAGTCCCTTTTGGGTTAACGCCGGTCAAGTTAATTTTATATATAAAACGACTTTAACGATTTTGACTAAATTTTGTATTCTATCGTTTTCGGGTTCGAGAAGAGCATTGGTTAGGTCGCTTGTTCCAAAAAAATTCGGTAAGTGGGTCATTTTGGATCACTATGTCTCAGGATCATGCCAATTGTGTCTAAACAACAAGAATGGGAGAACAGTGAGAATAAAATATCGAATTGAACACAAGGCTAATTTTGAAAGAGGTATGCTAGTATATATATATATATATATTATATATACATATATCACTTTTTTTATGGACACGAAAACTTCCGTAATTCTACACAAATCTCTTCCAAACTGATACATAAAATCAAGGGGCATAAAATCTCGGTCAAGTTCGTTAATGGGCAAAATCGGACCAAGGGGATGGAAATAGGGAGGGGTTTTGTGAAAACCGAAAAAAAACCCATAACTTCTTAATTTTGTACATATATAATCAGTTTAAAGTTTTTATTACTTCTAACAATAGGGCCAAAAATTTATGTATCACAGATTTTTAATAAAATTAAAAATGGGCTCAAGGGACGCAAAAAAATCGGGTTTTAGGGAGAAAAAAAAATTCATAACTTCGTCAATTCTCAAGATATCAAATCCAATTAAATTTATTATAAATTTTTTTTAATATTATCTACAACTTTTATACTGACAAGTTTTTGATAGGAACAATTCTTATCGCAAAAAAAATTAAAAACGAAAACAAAAAGGGGGAGTTGAAGAAGAAAATATACATAACTTCGTCAATTCACAAGATATAAAATGATATGAATTTATGATATATCTTCTTAATGTCATCTACAACATTTATATTGACAACTTTTTGATAGGATCAATTCTTACTGCAAAAACAAATTAAAAATACATAGCGGTTGAAGAAAAAAAATCATCGTATAAAGGGTGTATTTAAATCTAAACTGCTTATTTTCTGACTCATTTTTAAATTCCTTTTTGCTCTCAAACGCATCCAGTTGGTAGATTCTCTTATTCAGAAACTATACAATGTACCGTAATGATCGATGTTTTGATAGAGGCAGAAAATTATGTCAAAGTGGGCATTTTGAACTGAATTTCCCGAAGCGATTGTGTTGGAAAGGAAAAATATTGTCTTACTGAGAAAATATTTGTTTATAAATCAAGTTTTAATTAATTGAACGAAAATAAAACACAGGTTGCTTATAAATCTCTTCAAAGATCACGTCAGCAAGTTTCATATTTTTTCTTTTAAAAATGAATCTGAAAATGTGCCAGAATATTTCGAGTTGTTGAGCATGGAAAAGTATTTTTTTGAATACCACCTTAACATGATTCTGATAAAACCAGCTATTATATAAAAATGAAATAAAAACTCGTCAAAAGCGCCCAGATAAAATTGTTAAAGTGGGTTTATCTTTAATCATGATTTTGTTGTTATTAAAATTAGCACTTAACTTCAAAATCTACCTACGCCTGTAGGCCGAGCCGGCAGGGATTTTTTTTTTTTTTTTTTTTTTTTTTTTTTTTTTTTTTTTTTTTTTTTTTAGGTGTAGCTTTTATCCTATTAAAAACTGTTATACGAAAATTTTGCAACTACAAAACACTTTTCTTTTACAGATAGTATCAAAATCCATTTATTTAGGCTGTTCTTATAAGAATAGTGATATTTCCCAAACAGCAATTTTTGTTAATTAATCTTATTATTTTTATAAATATTTTACAAAAACAGCTCTAACTACTGACTTATTAAATCAGTTTTAATAAAAACAAATTATCTAAATATAACATTTTTATTATAGATGTTGTTCTGGATATCTCGGACATTAGCGCAAATAATTATTCAGGTAAAGAAATTTTTTTATTCAAAATTCAGGATATAAAGGGTTAAGAATAGAGGGATTCCTATCTAATATTTCTTATTAGTTTAAAAACGGGAATACATCTTTAAAAATACATACATAAATAAAAAAATACTTTTTAAAACTATAAATGTATTGAAAAATGTTACCTGAAAAGCAACACTTAATAAAAACTTTCAATTAAATTGAACTTTCGAAATAGGCATACCACCATTATATGTTTAAAATATTTCGCTCTAACATCTATAAAAACTTAATATTATTTATCGAAGTGATCAATTTTCCTACATTTTCACCGAGAAGGATTTTTGTAGCTCCTGGAAGAACATGCTTGGTTTTTGTTTTTATTTTATTTTTTATTTCTTTTATTTTTTTTGGGGGGGGGGGGCGGAGTGATAATTCTAATTCAATTAAGAAGAAATTTTAAAATCTAAACAGGGAAATTTTGTATGCCTCGGGTGGAATGTTTAATTCTCGGTTCACCTTTTGAATCCTCCTATTTTACCGTTTTCGTGAAAAAGTTATACGGAATTGGTGTGATGGAAGTTAGGATTTCACAGTTGCCTTAAAATTAAGACAAAAACAAATAAACCGTAAGCTGAAATCGTAAAGTATTAAATGTAATATACTTATAAAATGTTAAAACTAATTTCGAAATAATTGAAAGTTTCAAACATACCTAGACGGTTTAATTGTTCTACAACATCTGTTGTTATCCCGTTTCTGGTATAGTGCGTGAACGATGCTAGCTGACAACTATTTTCTCCTTCTCAAAATGTGAATACAAAATAAAATACCAAGCAACAAGAATACAATATATATATGTTAAAAAACAGCTGGCATCACTCCAACTCATATGGAACTATATCTTTTTTTTCAGTAACCTATCTCTTTTATAATCAGTTTTTAAAATGTGGACTGACTTTTTTTATGAATCACTACAAAGAGTTACGCAATATCTCATATAAAAGCACCAAAATATCAAGCTAATCTAAAACAGAATTAAATCATAGTTCAAAATATAAACTTTCACACACAACTAGATAAACAAATAATGGATGATATTAGATAACTTATTTTTTTACTTTCTTCTATCTGTAATAGAAGAAAGTATTGTAATCGAAATTTTTTTCCAATTCCGGTTTTCGACGGATTTACACGTTTTAGAGGTCAGACATCCCCAAAAACATGTTTATACAAAATGTCTTTCTGACTGTGCGTCCGTGTGTCGCCATTGTACAATAGAAAAGTGTATGAAGCTATGTATAGAATAGAGTCAAAACACTGTATTATACACTAGTGTCCTGAAGTAAATTCTCACCTTGTTATTAATAAACAATATAACATACATATAACTACTTAAAAGGTGACTCAAACATATAAAAATATTATTTATTGCAATCCGAGATCTTTCCAACACACGCACGTTCATTTTCAAAGGGAAAAAAATGACTGACTGAATAGAGATACATTTTAAAAACAAAATAGTACGCGTGCGCAAGCGGAGTTCAGTCCATTTCTCAGTTTCGTCCCATTCCGGAGAAATGGACTGAACTCCGCTTGCGCATGGGTACTATTTTGTTTTTGTTTTTAAAATGTATTTCTATTCAGTCAGTCATCTTTTTCCCTTTGAAAATTAATGCGTGTGTGTTCGAAAGATCTCGGATTGCAATAAATAATATTTTTATATGTTTGAGTTACCTTTTAAGTAGTTATATGTATGTTATATTGCTATGTATAGAATATGACCAAAATTTTTGTGTATGTTTCTGGCTGTGGCAAGCAGGTCCTCCTTTCAATTTAGAAATATTCCGCCCGAAGGGAGCGCTATAATTGCGATACCTGTGCCATTTTTATTATTGTATCATCGAAAAGTGTATGAAGTTATGCATGCATAGAATTGAACCAAGTTTTTTGCGTATGTTTCTGGCTATGGCAAGCAAGTCCTCCCTAAATTTGAAAAAAAATCTGACGGAAGGATGCGCTGTAATAGCGATTTTTGTGCTATTTTCAATATTGTACGATCGAAAACTGTATAAAGATATACATACAATAGAACCAAATTTTTTGTGCATGTTTTCGGCTGTGGCCAGCAGGTCCTCCGTGAATTTCGAAATATTCCGCGGAAAAGGGGCGCTGTGATAACGATTTTTGTCTAATTTTCTGGATTTTTCGTAGTTCTATTGTCGATCGGCGGCTCGTACAGCGACAGGAACTCGCTCCTGCTAAGCCAGCTATTCGCAAACAGCTGATGATAACAGAATAAGGAAAAACTTTTGATTTTAATAAATACCATGTTCTAGATTAGATCGTTTTACTCCGATTAATTGACTGAAGCAGAAAATTAAGATGAAAATCAAAGTTGGTATAATAATGAACTAATAATAATAAAATATTAATATGTGTAACTACTTTTTTAAATATTAAGATGCATGAGATAGAAGAAAATTTTGGGATTGGCACATTCAACTAGTTTTCATTGTTGCTATAAATAATATAAAACTTTGCTGGTGTAGGGACATAACGAATCCTAAATAAGGAGGAGGGTCGTAAGGGCGATTCTAAAAGGCAACGTGAGAAGGATTAGTAAATCAACAAATCAGAGGCATAAGCTCTACCAGTCATTGTTTATTAATCTCACTAATATTCAATATAATATGCATAATATTCAATATCCTACAATCAGAAATATTTTTAAGTTACATGTAAATTTATAAGCATATAAGATTTCTAGAAGTTCCCGATTATCACATTAAATACGATTTTATCCAATGGTGTAATAAACTACTTATTCTTGCAATTTTTTCAGAATAAAAATACATTTTTTTTTCAGGGGTATCTGCCCTTGAATCCCCCCCCCCCGTTATTATTTTAATTTTATGTTCTCAATTTCTAGTAACTGTGCCATTCCATTATTTGAATATATGCCCGAATGCGTTTGCTATTATAATTTAATTCCATTAACTTTCTCCTTGTACAAGTGGTTTTATCCTATCCTTAAAATAATACTTACTTTTTAACCACGAAACACCAGCATATGTTGCAGAATTTTAATAAAATTTCGTGTAATAAATATACTTATACAAATGTAAACTCCTCTTATGACACTTAAATTCAGTTTACGCATCCAAGGTTTTTAACACTTTTCAACACATTGCAAATCTTTACACACTTTTCAGAACACTTTTTAGAACACTTATTTTGTCTCCTTTTTTAGAACACTTCGAGGCGCACCTTTTTGAACAGTTTTTAGAATACTTTTGAGAACACTCATTTTTTTTTTCAGCACACTTTCTAGAACACTTTTGGAAATGCGTGATTTCACAAGTGTATCCAAATGTATTCTCAGTCTGTTTTCAAATATGTTCCCAAGTTTGGATTTAACAAATATCCTGAGCAGAACACTTTCGGTACACTTTCTTTATAGCGGAGCATATTCGGAACACATTTGAGTACACATTAAGGTAACTACAACACTTTTTTCAATCAAAGTGTTCCAAGTGTGTTCTCAGTGGATGGTGGGAATTTGTAGTGCATAGTTGAAAAGTGATTATGAATTGGGTTTGTTTGTCAATCTGTCTGTCCGTCTATCTTTCTGCCCGTCTGTCTATCCGTGCTCTAACTCGCGTAAAGAGACTCGGATTGTCATGTAATTGATATATGTTCTTGAGGTTCACCATCGCATGTTCGATGTGAAAATGAAGTGTATACTGCTTATAGTTCATTTACAGAGGCACTCAAAAGTATATAATGTATTAAAATATATAAAGTATATTAAGTATGATAATATTTTAATGAAATTTATATGCATTATTGAGGTGAACTAGAACATGGTTACTATAGAATATGTTATGTGTAGCACTTATGGTACGCGTAGAGAGTAACTCAAAATTATTCCATTATATTATTATCTAAGCCAAAAAAAAAAATCTTTCGCAGCGTATTTTAATGGCATTACTCTGTTACAAACATAATGAAAGTCATATGAATTTCTGAGGTGCATTACTACACGCTTACTATAGAATGTGGGGTGCAAAATATTTATCAGTCATTTAACAGTTTACACGAAAGAGTTCGGTTTTATAATGGTCTATGAGGAAAAACGGTTCGCAGAGTATTTCAGTTATGTTGCACTATTTCAAACATAATGAAATTGTAATACATTACAAAAGTTTACTCCAAGATGCTTAGAGTAGAATATGATGTAGATTCCACTTATCGTTCTTTTACAGGGACACATAAAATATTTCGGATGCAATTCCGTATCCAAAGTGTTGTCTATTAGGGCTGACTTCTGAAAGTACGTTTTTAGTTAAGGTATGCGTTTTTTAATTTAACTACTTTTTTTCATACTACGTGAAATGCATAAATTCTATAGACCATATGTCGGGCCACACAAAAGAATTCGTAAGCATTACTGAGAATGAGCGTGAAATGCTTAAACGTATTTCTTAATTTGAGTTATGCATTTTCAAGCTTAAACCTTCACTGCACGATTTTTTCTATTTTTATGAAAAAAATTATTTGAAATCTATATATCGGTCTAATAATGGGAAAAATAGTAAAAAAAATTAAATTTCAAATTTTCAGCTAAAATTTGATATTTTATGACGTGTACCCTATGTACACAATTAGGGTTTTAAAATACTGTATTGCTACATTTTACAACTAAATGAGCTTAAATTAATTAATTTTATCTGCTTAACACTCTGCAACTTTTTTTATATTAATATAAGTATTCAGTAAAAATAATGAAAGTAAATTTTACCTTAATAGCTTGATCGATTTTTTTTTTTTTTTTTTAATTTCCTGAAGAACAAATTCTAATTTTTTGTCAAATGCAGACATCACAAAATGGACAAAATAAGTGTTATTCCATTCTTTGGACTGTTCTTGGTCAAGGATAGCGATCATATTGGCCAAATTCATGGCACATAATAAGAATTACAGTATTTTTAGGTATGTGATAGATGTGGCACATGGTCCAGTGAAAGATTAACTAGATTTAGTATAGTAAGAGATGTTTGTAGCATATAAATAAAATCATATACTTTGCTATATACTGAATTCATGGCCGCTATGGATAGTAATTCTGGAAGTGTGATTTCAGTAGTTTTAAGCATGTTTTTGCATGAATTAAATTTCAGGTAATATGTGGCATTTATAAAACCTTTATATACAGGACTGCACAAAAGAATTCATACGTTTCCGTCTGTTGGAAGATATTGCTGAAGGTGAATTTCAACTGTATTATTCATTTTCTTACTAAACTAAATTTTAGCATATTTTGTTGAATCTGTACAAATCTATAGATCATATACAGAGCTGAAAAAAGAATTGGAATACCTTTCCTGCTATGGGCGGTAATTGTTGAAATCTGGTTTTCAAAATCGGTATAAAAAAATGTTTACTTTGGTATCTTCTTTCCCTTATTAAACGGCGAAGTTCTGTTAAAGTATTCTGGAAGTGTTGGAAAGGGTTTCATAATCTATTCTTCACACATGATTTTTCTTTCTTGTTATAATTTTCCTTTTGAAAATCGGATTTAATCATCTTTCTTTAGTAGTTAAAATAAATTCTCATCTGTTTCACTAGAAAATGCATATTAAAATCATCCAGAAATTGTCTATTTTGCTAATAAAATATTACAATTATCAAAATAATACAATTTGCTTGGATTTTCTTTTTTTATATATACTTTGAATATGCTTATACACGTTATCTATACTCCTATTATAAAGAGGAAAAAATTGTTTATTTGTCGGAGATAAGCTCTGGAAGTACCCAACCGATTCCAAAAGTAATGCTATCAAAATGATGGTGTTAGTCCAACTTAGAACATAGGCTATATCTTATGTCGGTGCACTACCCCAAAGGGGGTGTAGGAGCAAAAAACGTTCTAAAAATGCGATTTTAGCGTTACTGGAGGGCTTAGAAATATGAAATTTTGAATATTAGTTATAAGATATAAATGATGTCTAAGAACAGTTCTTAAATAATTCGAAATTTAAAAGGGTTGAAAATGCACAAAAAGTGTTCTAAAAAACGTTCTAAATGGTAGTTTCTACACAATCTCAGGAAATACCAAACCGATTTAAAAAGTATTGGTGTCAAAATGACGGTGACAACGCTTGCTCCAAGATAGGCTATGTTTTATGATTTATATCGGTGCCACTACCCCAAAGGGGGTGTACGAGCAAAAAACGTTCTAAAAATGCGATTTTAGCGTTACTGAAGGGCCTAGAAATATGAAATTTTGAATATTAGTTACTTATAAGATATAAATGATATCTTAGAACAGTTCTTAAACAATTCGAAATTTAAAAGGGGTGAAAATGCACAAAAAGCGTTCTAAAAAACGTTCTAAATGGTAGTTTCTACACAATCTCAGGAAATATAAACCGATTTTAAAAATATTGATGTCAAAATGATGGAGACAACGCTTGCTCCAAGATAGGCTATGTTTTATGTCGGTGTCACTACCCCAAAGGGGGCGCAGGAGCAAAAAACGTTCCAAAAATGCGATTTATGTGTTACTAAAGGGCCTAGAAATATGAAATTTGGAATATTAGCTACTTATTAGATATAAAGGATTTCTAAGAACAGTTCTTAAGCAATTCGAAATTTGAAAGGTGTGAAAATGCGCGAAAATCGTTCTAAAAAACGTTCTAAATGGTGGTTTCTACACAATCTCAGGAAATACCAAACCGATTTAAAAAATAATGGTGTCAAAATAAGGGTGTCAAAATGACGGTGACAACCCTTGCTCCAACATAGGCTATGTTTTATGTCGGTGCCACTACCGCAAAGGGGGTGCAGGAGCAAAAAACGTTCTAAAAATCCAATTTTTGCGTTACCGAAGGGCCTAGAAATATGAAATTTGAAATATTAGCTACTTATTAGATATAAAGGATTCTAAGAACAGTTCTTAAAGAATTCGAAATTTAAAAGGAGTGAAAATGCGCGAAAAGCGTTCTAAAAAACGTTCTAATGGTGGTTTCTACACAATCTCAGGAAATATTAAACCGATCTAAAAAATAATGGCGTCAAAATGATGGTGAAAACCCTTGCTCAAACATAGGCGATGTTTTATGTCGGTGCCACTACCCCAAAGGGGGTGCAGGAGCAAAAAACGTTCTAAATTGCGGCTTTTGCGTTACGGAAGGGCCTAGAATCATGAAATTTGGAATAGTAGTTAGTTATAAGATATCAATGATCCCTAAGGACATTTCCTAAAAAAATCAAAATTTAAAAGGGGGTCAAAATGCGCAAAAAGCGCTATAAAAAACTTTCTAAATTGCGATTCCTATGCAATCTCAGGAAGTACTGAACCGATTTCAAATATAATGGTGTAAAAATGATGGTGACAGATCTTGCTCCAAGATAGGCTATATTTTATATCTGTTTCCACTACCCCAGAGGAGATGCAGGAGCAAAATGCGCGAAAAGCGTTCTAAAAACGTTCTAGATGCCGATTTGTCGGCAATATCTCAGGAAGAATGAATCTGATTTCAAACGTAATGGTAGGAAATTGATGCTGACAGCCTCTGCTCTAACATAGACGCTATTTTATGTCGGTATCACTATCACCAAGACGTTGCAGGAGCAAAAAAGCGTTCTAAATTTCGATTTTTGTGATCGGTAGGGGCTTACAACTTAAAATTAGGCAAGGTACATATTTATTAGCTATAAATGATCTTTAAGAACAGTTTCGAAAAAATTGGAAATTTAAAAAGCGGTGAAAATGCGCGAAAAGCGTCCTAAAAACTTTCTAAATTGCGATTTCTACTCAATCTAAGGAAATACCAAAGCTATTTCAAAAGTAATGGTTGCAAATCAATGGTGACAGTCCCTGCTATAACATAGGTTATATTTTATGTTGCTGTCACTACCATCTGAGGGTTGCAAAAGGGGGGGTCAACAAACAACTGAGGGGTCTAACGCTTTGAAGTATGGCATGGTATTTACTTACAAGATGCAACTGCTTTCTAAGAACAGTCGAAAGAAAATTCCAAATTTAAAAAAAATGAAGTGAGTGAAAAGCGTTATAAATTACAATTTTTAAGCAAACTTATAAATTACCAAACCGATTAAAAAAATAATGATGACAAATTTTGGTGATAGAACCTGCTCAAACATAAGCTATATTTTATGTCTGTTCCACTACCACCAGAGGGTTGCAGGAGCTAAAAACTTTCTAAATTGCGCTCTCTGTGATACTGAAAAGGCTAGAAACTTTAAATATGACATGGTAGTTACTTATAAAATATAAATGCCCTCGAAGGAACGTCGAAAATAAATTCGAATTAAAAAGGGGTGAAACGAAAGGGAGGTGCGAAAAGCATTCTAAAAAAGTTCTAAATTACGATTCTATGCAATTTCAGGGGAAAAAAAGGCTATTTCAGCTAAAAAAGGGCTTTAAAAGCTTTTTAAATTACGTTTCTGTAGAATATTAGGAAATAACAAACCGATTTCAAAATTAATGTTGGCAAATTAATGGTGACAGTTCCTGTTTCAACATAGCCCTTTATGCTGAGAGAGGTGGTAGGACTTGGAATTCGACATGATGGTTAATTTTAAGATGTAAGAAGATGGTTTCTAAAAAATTCAAAACTTCAAATGAATACTGAAATGAGCGTATTAATTGAGCATAAAAGTTTCAAAATATTTTCTAAATTATCATTTATTTAGTTTTATTTAATTTTATTAATTTGTCTCATTTCTGCCTAATACAGTGTAATAATGATGTTTAGTCAAACTGTGTTTTAAATAGTAATTTTTGAATTATTCCTAAAAGTAATAAGTACCTTTTAATCAAATAAAATATTACCTTTTAATAAAATAAAAATTTAGTTAGTACATTTTGATAAAAATTAGACATATAAATATCACTTGGCATATTTCAAATATTACGCGAGCAAAGCCGCGGGGTTTGCTAGTATTTTATATATGCTCAGTACCAAGCTTGCTTGGAAACTAAACACTGAGGGTCTCACGTTAAGCTTACCACCTGACGGGACATATGCAGTATAGCACCTCAGGGCCCAGTGTCAAGTAAACAGAGTTGGGCAGGTGTCAGCCCAGATCCTTCATATAGTGTAAAGACATAGTTTAGTTTAGTTTAGTTTAGCGTAGTTTTGTTTAGTTAGCATTGTTTAGTTTAGTTTTTAACACTTTCCAACGTATAGTTGAAAAGTGTTTATGAATTCGGTTTGTCTGTCTGTCCGCCCGTGCTCTACTCGCGTAAATATAGTGTCCGATTCTCATGAAACGGATATATGTTATTGGGGGTTTACCTGTGGCATATTCAGTATTGAAAATGAAGTGTGTAACATTTTCTGTTCATTTACAGAAAATGTTACAGGGCCACTCAAAGAATTCCGTTACATTACAGTCTATAGGGGAAAATCGTTTGCCGTGTATTTTAATGATACTAGTCGCCCTTAGCGACCATTTTGGTCTCCTTTAAAATTTGTTTGGTAAAGCATGCTAAGCATTGTATCATTTTACTTTTATTTATAATTTAATTTACTTGGACTACCTTAAATATAATTAATATAATCCCTTTAGCTAATATTACTTTTTGTTGCATTAAAATATCTCAATTTGTTGATTTTCTGTAAGCAAGTATATCCTATGGGTTTACAATGGAAGTCTATGGGAATGTGAGAAATATTAGAGATATCGCCAAGTCGGCGCCACTTTTGGCAACTAACTTTGGTCGCCAAATTTGGTGATATATCCCCAAGTTAGCGACAGACACAGTGTCCCCCTATGGTAACCTCCCTTATAGGTATGGAGATGCATTAAATGCTCTTTAATAACCAATGAGATGCGTTTCATTAGAGCGTTGCCATTAAACAATTAACAAATAACCGCGATTTCTGTGCCACATACGATAGCGTAATATATATCTATAGATTATAGTATTTTAAACATATTGAAGTTTATATATAATCACTGAGGTGTACTACATGACTCTTACTATAGAATATGGTATGCATATAGCTTATCGTTTATTTACAGGGAAGGACACACAAAAGAATTTGACTATCGAAGAAAATGAGCAATAATTGAACTATTGAAGCCTACGATCAATAATTGCTGGAAGTGCGTTTTCAGTTGTAGTATGAGTCTTTAAATGTAACTATTTTTAAAATATTACTTGGTGTGTATAAATTCGATAGATAATATACAGGGTCACACAAAAGTTATCAACAACATCCGTTTATTGGCTGAAATTGCTGAGTGGAAGTTCTCAATTGTGCTATGCGTTTAACTGCAATAACTTCTAGCATGCTATGTAGTATGCATACATGTCTGTGGATCATATACAGGGCTGCACAAAAAAATCGTATATTTTAACGACTATTCGTGGTTTTAGCAGAAATAGGATTTTTAACTGCATTACGCGTTTTCCAAATTCTTCATTTGGACGTCATCTTTCCCCTTAGGAAACTGTGAAGTTTTGTTACAGTATTCTGAATGCGATGGAAAGTGCTTCATAATCTATGCTGTACGCATGATTTTTCGTTCTTGTTAGTTATGCTTCGAAATACAGTTGATAGGAAACGATTTAACCCTTTCCGGCGCGGAGTAGTTCTGTTCGTAAAATGATGAAATAATGGACTTGCACCGGAATTTGCAGACGAATTTATTAGAAAATAAAAATTCCTTATTTTCCCGTTCCTTATAAAAGGAAAATTTGAATTAAATATTCTCGGTGCAAGTATTCTTAAAATTATGTGTCCTTTTTTTGTGGACACCGCCCGCTAAAGGGTAAACGAAGAAGAGTAAAAAGAAGAAATGCACCGGAAGTTTTGTAAAAAATGAGAAATTAAAATGTTTAATATCTGTCGAATTCTTACATAAAATTTTCCAATAATTTAAACAATAAATTTCGAAATTCTCATAAATGTGTTGGTACTGCTGCGGGTTGGGTAGCCTTTATCTAAAGTATAACCTCTTAAAGTTCCAATTTTGCATTTTTATTGATAACTTCACAATTAAGTAGAAATGAAAAAAAAAATAAAAAAAAACGCATTAGAAATGAACAAAAACATTTCTGGTGAGTTTTTGACCTTTCTAAGCCTAATGGTGTCCAAAAGAGTATGTTTTTCTGTGCCTAAATTTTTAATTCATTCTAAATTAATTATTTTGTCTAAAAGAATATAATCCATATATATTGAGGACGTGAGTTTCAAAACTCGCCTTATCCAAAATTAAAAAAATCGAGTTTTCTCTACCAATCTATTCTATTGGTACACCTGCATAGAAAAAACATTATAATCTGTAAAAAAAAAATATTTTTATCCTTTATTTTGGGGTTCTTAAAATATGGGTTTGGTTTCAAAACTCGCCTTATCCACTAGAGAGTTGGCAACAAAACTGGCTTTATCCCTGCGCATGGGTAGAGCAACGGACGACTAGCTTATCAGCTAGTATCACAGTAATTTTCCTTCATTTTTCTGCGCCCTGTTGCTATTTTCGTTTAAAGTTTTTACCTGTTCTATTCATACAAACTGGTTAAGTAAGTTTTACAGCATGTCTTATGCATAACGGACAGTAAATAAATTCTTGCATTTTATGGGGGAAGGGGGAAGAAGAGAAAAAGAAATACGAACACATGGGCTAGTAAAGAATACAGGCAAAAGAAGATTAAAATGTAAGTTCAAAATGGAGAATCACTTTCTATATTTCTTACTGTCAGAATATGTTAAAAGATTTAATTTTTATTCTCAGGCATAAACCTAAGGCATTTCCTGTCCTCTCAAAGTGCACTCTATAGAAAGAGAACCTCGAGTATTAAACTCTCTCAATGCAAGATGTATGACGCTTCCACCAAGCTTTTGTTTTTCAAGCAAAGACAAAACTGCATAAGATAACTTTATTTTGAACTTCACACCTCAAACATCTCCTTCAACAAACCGTCCAGGTTTCTTTCCTTCCATGAAACATCCAGAAAAGTAAAATTTTCACCTTGAAAGTTTTTTTAGGTGCATCTCATTGCGCTTTCAAAGGCATTACCGTAAGGTACTACACTGCTCAAAACAATTAAAGGATATTGCAGTTTTAGGTGGATTTTGTATCTGGTAAACTGTTTAGCTGATTGATACATGGTCGACAAACATAGTAGGTTATATGAGAATAAATTATACATGTTTGGCAGAAAAAAATGCATTTTATTGCGCATTTGTGTACTAAAGGAAAAAAACACAATTTGTGCATATGAGAAAAAAAGAATAAGAAAAGGTGTTTTCTTCAAAGAAAATCATTTTCAGTAGGGGGTATGTTTTCCACGGGCGGCCAGCAACGTCGAACACTTTTGAGGCATGGACTCAATGAGGCTATTAATGACGAGTTGGGGTATTCTGCCCCACTCTTCCAGAAGAGCTCTTTCCAGTTCTTGGAGAGTTTGTGGGGGTTGTTGGCGGCCAGAAACTCGTCTTCCTAGAGCGTCCCAAACGTGCTCGATTGGATTCATGTCTGGAGAACACGCTGGCCATTCCATTCGAACGATTCCTTCCTCGAAAAGGAAATCCTCCACCAGGTTTGCACGATGTGGCCTGCAGTTATCGTCCATTAAAATGAAGTTATCTCCGATTGCTGCAGCGTAAGGGACTACAATAGGTCTGAGGATCTCATCCCTATATCGGCGACCAGTCAGAGCTCCATCTCGAATGATGTAGAGGTCATTGCGCCCGTCAATGGAGATGCCACCATACACCAACACTCCTCCACCGCCAAATCTGACACTTTCGTGCACGAACGCAGGATTATTCCTACTGCCACGGTCCCTCCAGATGAAAATACGCCTATTACCCGGATGAACAGAAAAACGGGACTCGTCAGAAAACAGAATATTGCTCCATTCATTTCTCCTCCAGTTGACATGCTCGGTTGCCCACTCCCTGCGGTCGCGACGATGCCTTGATGTTAATCTAACACATACCATCGGTCGGCGAGCATACAGACCTACAGCATGGAGCCGGTTTCGGACAGTCTGAGTTGAAATCGTGGTGCCTGTAGCCGAGCGAAGGTGTTGTTGGAGAAGAGTAGCGTTCATGGTTCGGTGTCTCCGAGCTGTTAACGCTAAATACCGATCTTCATTGGGCGTTGTTGCCCGTCTACGACCTTGCCCTGGTCTTCGGCCTGCACATCCACTCTCCAAAAAACGGTTCCAGATCCTGGAAATGACACTTTGTGACACTCCAATGGCTTGCGCTACTTCGGCTTGAGTTTGGCCCCCTTCTAACCTACCAACAATTCTCAAAGCTTCTGAATCTGTCAAATGACTTCGCTGAGACATCGTACTCATCGAAACAAAGCAATCACTGAATGCCGATCATCCTTGTCTTCATTCTCTTTTATCCAGTTGAAAGTCAAATTTCATTCGCTGCCGCTGAAGCGACGTTTTTGACGTCGAACTCAAAATTTGCATACTCCACAGTTTGAAAACCAGAAAAATTTGCATTTGTGATTCTCTTCTTCTATTTTCGGCAAAAAAAAATTTCGTTTATATCTTTATTTTATATAAAACTTCAAATATCCTTTAATTGTTTTGAGCAGTGTATATAAAGACTAAGAACCATGGCCATCTTCAAATTTGTGGAAGGGTATTTCGGAAGATTCTTGGAATATCAAAATTCAGAGTGTAAAAGTTGTGCTAGAGGCATCTAAAAACTGGACTTTCTTTTTAAAAAGACGGAGTAGTAGGAGAGCTGTTGAACATTTTTGGGTAGGTATTTGAGGCACCCTGAAAATTTGTGCAGCACTTCTTTTGTAATGCCTGAATACAAAATCGAATGTCTGGCTGACGTATCATGGCTCAAAAACTGTGCCAGACAAAATATGGCACTTGACACGTGTCTGGCACAGTTTTTGTGCCGACTAAAGTGCCTGTCATTTTCAAAATATTTTTTCCTAAGCATAAATATTATTTTGTCGCAATCTCAGCGTGCCTCAAATACCTTTTTTCGGTAGTTAAAAAATGGCACTTGACACGTGTCTGGCACAGTTTTTGGGCCGACTAAAGTGTCTGTCGTTTTCAAAATATTTTTTTCTAAGTATAAATATTATTCTGTCTCAATCTCAGCGTGCCTCAAATACCTTTTTTGGGTAGTCAAAAAAAAAAATGGCACTTGACACGTGTCTGGCACAGTTTTTGGGCCACGATCCTTCAGCCAGACATTCAATTTTGTATTCAGCCATTACAAAAGAAGTGTTGCACAAATTTTCAGGGTGCCTCAAATACCTTCCCTAAAATGTTTAACAGCTCTTGGATTAGAGGAGGAAGTCCCTGTGAAGCAAAAGAAACTTCAGGATGTCCACGCATTGTTAAAAAAACATTTTGATGAAAACTAGTCAGAAATGGGGTGCTTACTTTCTATAAAAAATATAATTATTCCTAAGGAACCAGAACAGAAGGAGATGGTCGAGGAGGATTACGATGATATTCCAGAAGAAGAACTCAATGAGTTAATCGTTTAATTTATTTTTGGATATTCTGTAAGTACATTATATTATTTTATATATATATATATAATATTATATATTACTAGATGGTACCCGTCAAGATTTGACGGTAAATAACTTGAATGTTTCATTAGAAAAATTCTTTTATTTTTAATGAATTGCTTTTAAATTAATTATTGAAATTGTGACAAATTTCGATATTGCATAAGTTATTCTTATTTCTTTAAAGCGATAGAGGGTACAGTCAGCCAAACCTATTCAATGAAGTCACAGAACTTTAACTTTATAATTTACAACCAATTATGCTTTTTTTAAACCAGAAATTTAACTAAAAATAGTCGGTAGACCATTTATTTTTATTTACTATGGTCTCATTTTTTCGAAAAAATAACAGTATTTATTTTTATTTATTTATTATGATTTTTTAACTACACGGCTATTAAAAGCTGCCATGAATTTTATTTTTATTAGTCTCATTCTCTAAAAGCCCAAATTTGAAACTTGGTGCAGCATATAATTTTTATTACTTGAATTTTATTTTACATTTTTATACATTTTTTAAATATTAAACAATGGATATCAAGGTAATTTTTTAATAGTTCTTATATGAATATCTTCCTTTCTTTCCGTTTTCTTTTTTTAAGGAAAAGAAAAGCAAAATTTTCTTTCTGACACACCCATACACATATATTCTTGATAATGGTCAGAAGATATAACAAAAATTGTAGATCAGCTCAATTCATTTAATTGATAATTACATTAAAAATATTTTAGCTTAAATATTTTAAATATAAAATTATTATCATTATTATTTTAAATATTGTTCGGCGTTAATTTTTATTTAATTATAAAGCATTCAAATAATAATATTATTAAAATAAAAATCATATAACTTCCCCTCCAAAAAAAATATGTCATTATTGAAATAACTTATCGCGAAATATATTACAGAAATCCTTTTGCCGGGAGTTAGGTTCGAACCTGCTATCCACTACAAAATTTCGGAGCTGTAAACAGCTGATTTAAGCCGCTCAGCCACCTAGAACTCGTTTTCAATCCCTCTAAATTGAACAGGGTAGATGCGTGTGCAGGTATCGCGAAAAGAGTCTACTTAAAATTTTACCTTTGTGTTTTAATATATATGATGATTTGATAGTTTTTGAAGGTTTTAAAAAACTGAAGAAGGATAGATGTTATACAACGTAGATTAAATAAGACAGTTGTTCGACTTATAATACCCCATCGGAATGCTTAAGACGACATGGCTGAAAAAAAATGGCCGAAAAAAAATGGCTGATTTTAACGAAAGATTATCAAGATCGGGATGAGTTCACTCCGGAAGCGTTATACACTTTGCACCATTATATATATAATATGGATTATATTATATCACATTAAAAAAACAAATTATTTTAATCATAAGCTAGTTGTGATAAATTTTATTTGATTGTTGATAAGTTTGCTTTTTTATAATAAAACGTAATACTAAATTTTCATCATACTTATTGCTGCTATAAGTATTATTTTTTAATACAAAATATTATCATCCGATGACCAAAAATAGAAACTATTAATTTCTTTCAGCAAGTATAATAAACAATGTTTTCTTTAAAGAAATTGATATCAAAACTTTCTTATTCATAGGTTGGCAACAAAACTCTTCTTATCCGAAACTTTTTCCAATTAATTAATTAAATGAATTAAAGTAGATTTTCCAACTTAACGCAATGATATCACAGAGCAACTAGCTATAAGAATACAAAAAGTTGAAGGTATTCGATGCACGGGGTCGTAGTTACAGGTTTTTCGCGATTTCCCAAAATTCGATTTTTTGGATAAGGCGAGTTTTGAAACTCACGTCCTTAATATCTACCCTATAGATATAAAATCCTAATGAAACGAATTTATGAAACGATTCTTTGAAACGACTGATTAAACAACTGATTATGTTTCACGGCGATTTCTCCTAAAATATGGAATACTTTGCGAAGAAATTAACACCAAAAATCCGTATTGAACCGCAGATCTTAAAACTGGTATTAGAATTTTTAAGTTCGAATTACTTTCCGAAATATCAATTTTTTCTAATTTTAAATACTTTTTCTAATGACGGCAACTCGAATTTTAATCATAACAGATATTTTTTGCATATTTCAGAAAAGATTGTTATTTTAAATTAATTTGGCGACCAGTTTGGCCTCCCTTAAATGTATAATAAGAAATGTATCATGTTACTTTTATTCACAATTCAATTTACTTGAACAATCTTTCGCCAAATCGAAAGATTCTGATAGAGAAATCGAGTACTCGGTACTTTTAAGTTAGCGAGACGCAGGTGATAAATCGCCAAACATTTTTCCCGTCGCATTTTTTATATTTCATTAATTTCGTTTAAAATATAATCCTTTCATTCATTTTGTTTAAAATACAAAACTTTCATTTAAAACTGAAACATTTAAAATTGATGACCTTCACTTCTTTCTTTTTTAAAAAACAAAACGTAAAGTAAAATATTAGGCACAGATGTCATATACGCACCGGGGTACCCAATTGGCGCCAAAATGGCATTATTTTGATTGACATGGTAACCCGGCTATTGTTGTTTATTTAATAATAATTTTTTTTTACTTTTATTTCTTTTTTATGGTTACGTACTTAAAAAGTAAAAACGGAACCATTATAACATCACTCCTGTGTCTGTCCGTCTGTCTGTCTGTCTGTCACAGCCATTTTACTCGTAAACTATGGAACGTGGAAAGTTCAAATTCTGGGAAGTAATAAAGACCATTGACCCACATATTTTCAGATTAATAATCATTCATAAATATATTTAGTAAAAATGTAGAGGGGCTAATTATGCTAATTGAAAAAAAATCTTTACTTTGTATATCATGTGGGGTATCCTGTGAAAGCTTTCGTAACGCTGAACTCAAAAATACATTCCTTTTAATTTTAGGTATTACATTTTCATAGATATTGTCGAAAAGATAGCGCAAAAATATGTTACCCCCATCTAATTCCGAATCTACTGAAGCTAAAATTATGAACAAATTAGAGGTAGTAGACGTTAATATAAACCTTGCCGGAAAATTATAGCGATTAACCTAGATCACATAGTTTTTGAGAAATTAGCATTTTTCTGTTATACACAAATTTCGATTTACGGGCATTCAGAAAAATTGTTGAACATCGGTGGATATACATATCGTTGCAGAGGTATAAAAGCAATGTTGATAATGATTTTCAAAAAAATTCATGGGCAATTAGCCGAGATATTAACCTTTAAAGATACGGCCAGTTTGGACATACAAAAGGCCAGGGGCGGCGTACTCTATGCCTAGTTAACAACTGTTAATAATATATATGTGTAATGTAAAGTCCAGTAACAGTATAAAAGCAATAAATGTCAAATTGCTAAACATATACTAATTTAAGGGGTCTCGGGAACCTAAATAATGGAAAAAATGAGCCATATTCAACATTTAAAAAAGACCATATTCAACATTTAATGTCTTAAAATGTATATGATTTTAAAACACAATTTTAATTGGTATGAAAGATATAAGTATGTTCTTTCATTTCATGTACTTAAAAAATTGCAAGATACAGAATTAGTATTTATAGGGGGCTCGAAACTGTTAGACATTTGTCGAACAAAAAATTGGCATAACAGTTTACACGCAGGATTACAAAATAAATATTGGAACTAGAATGAAAATGTTGGTGCTTACTTATACTTCAGATTATAACAATTTCCCTGAACTTAAATAAATTTGTATTTAAAGTATTTTTATATTTTTAATGCAATGTTGCATTTAGCTAATACAAAATTTTGAAAATTCCAACTGTAAAATCATCTAAAAAAATATTTTTTTGAACAATAAAAAGGAAATTTTAGGTTCAGTTTACACAGACTAACATGGGTTATATGTTTTGAAAATTTCATGAAAAAATATTCAGAAGTTTTTGAGGTATCCTGCGCGCTATGGCCAAAAAACGCCATTTGTAGAAAAATGACTTCAAAGTTTCGGAAACGCCCCTTTAGTTATTGAGCGGGTATAATTCTAAAAGCCATAACTTTTGTTCTAATGGGAGTTTCAAGGAAACAATTATAACAAAATATTCATAAAAGATAGGAGTTCAATATCTAAAAAAAATTAAAATTTCTTAAATTTGAAGCTTTAAGAGTCCTACGACCACTTAGCCCTTTTTGGCGCGGAGTAATTCTATTTATAAACTTATGAAATAATGAACTGACACCAGAATTTATAAACGAATTTATTAGAAAATGCGAACTTGCTTATTTTCACGTACATGATAAAACGACAATTTTAATTAAATATTCTTGGTGCCGTTTGTCTGTTTTGGAATTAAAATTAGGTGTCCTTTTTTTAAGGGCACTGCCCTCGGAAGGTTTAATTACAATGAATCGCATAAATACTGTGGGATTCGCGATAGTTTGGATTGAGTGTATCTCTCAATACGTCTCGAGTGACTTTAAAAGTTAGTTAAAAACCTATCTGGAAAAACAGGTCGCTGACCAAGGCGGCGTTGCGACTTTGAGACCTCCTTTCGAAGCGTGCTTTCGATTGCGCTTAGCACAATGCCAAATTTAAACTTTGAACTAAGGTTTTGTTTTAGCTACACTGTAGAAATAAAGGTTATTACTACGTTGAATTTAGTTTTATGAAATGCCAAATGAAGTTTAACTATGCACTGTTTTTATTGTCAATACCGAATTAAGTTCATCATAAACAGATTAGGATAATATTAAAAAAAGAGTTATACGAATAGCCATATTTGATATTATTTAGGTTCCATATCTCTTTGAATTTCCATGGTATAATATTTACACTTTTCTAATATATACAGTTATACCCAACCCTACGTTGTAAATTTTTTTACAAAGTCTTAGTATTCTTTTGGCAACGGTTTTTTTTATAATACAATTACAAATTCATATATTTATACTACGGAACCCTCTATGCGCGAGTAATACTCGCACTTGGCCGTTTATTTTAAATTATATAAATTATTTTATTCTATAGTTATCAATTTTTTTGTTATTTCCTTTTGAAAATAATAGAAAATAATTAAAAAATACGGCACTACTTAATTATTCCGTCGACCAATTTCACCAAATTATATAAATCGCCAAACCACTCGCCAAATTATACAAATTGACGTAATTTTTATAACGAAAGAACAAACAAATTAGTATAACATTAATAAATATACAAATGAAGCGTCAAAATAAAAATAATCTGATGACGTAAACACGTGTAACTTGCTTAAAGTCAAGTGAATGTGGCATTTACGATCAACCATTATTGGCATTTAATCTTATAGTTTGGCGATAGATTTTCGGTCGACGGGATAACTAAGTAGTACCAAATATACATATGTAACTGGTATTCGAAAACGAGGTTTTCGCCAAATTTTCGTAAAAAAAAAAAAAAAAAAAAAAAAAAAATCACGCCAAACCTGCGGTGCGTATATGACATCTGGCCAAATATTAAATAATGCAACAAACCATGACATTTAATTTCAACTTCAAATCAATGTTTTAATTTACCACTCGAAAAAAAAAAAGGCTAGTTGACGAGTTGAAAAAAGGCTATTGGCGAGATTTGCACCCGGCTAGCGTAACAGTACCAAGAATTTTTTGCGACCATGGCAACATGCAGTTTTATTCGAAAACAATTTTTTTGATTTTTTAATCAAAATGGAAAACTTTCGGCACAGATGTCATATACGGCCCCATATTGGCGCGATTTTTTTCTGACGCCATATACACAACGGGTACTTAACTGGCATCAAAGTATCGTTATTTTGCTTGATATGCTAAGCCGGATGTTTTTGTTTATGCTGTTGATACTTTCCCCAAATTGGCGTCGGAAAAAAATCATATATGGGGCCAATATGGGGTCGTATATGATATCTGGGCCAAACTTTCATATGAAAGGCGAAGGGATCAGACCGTATTTGTTTATGGCAGTTGATGACTTGAACTATTATAATATAAATGAAATGATGGCGATAGAATAATATTTGGCGAGTTATAACCTGTGCCTGGCTAACATCAAAGTACCAAAATGGCACCTAGAATATAAAAAGCGAAGTGGTGATGATAGTCACATGACTTAGGCTATTATTATAGAGATTGTTTTAAAATACCGGGAGACAAAGACTCTGTATACTTAATTCATTTTATTTTAGCTTTTGTTCAAATGTTTAACTGATCCTCTTTAATCAAAAACGAAAACAACCATTGGATGTCTTAACAGCAACTGATTCGGCCTTAAATTTTTGCAATCAAAGGGAATTGAATGGAAAGATCTGCACAGCTTTTTTCAGTATAATTCAATCTTCTCTAATATTTAAAAAACCCATCAGATTAGCGTGTTTTTAGATTCTACGGTGTCTCAATGGGGGTTGGCGAGCGCAGCTTGCAGGCGGTAGAACCCCCTAGTATAAATATAAATTATTATTATGTTTTTTTTTTTAATAACCAACATTTCTCGTTAACACTCATATGTGAATTTTCACTAATTAATCATCCAAAATTGATTAAAATTTGTGCTTGTACTTTTTAGCACATTGAACTTTAATAATGTTATATTATTCCTATATTGCAACTGAGCTTTTAAAAGTTAGGTCCGATTTTCATATGTAGATATCTCTTATGACCAAGTAAGCCTCATAGAATTGTAAATAATAATAATAATAATGACGAGAGGGGTTTTTTTCTATTTTTCTTGCATTCATTGAATTGTAGTTATAGCCATGCTTTGACTTTATTATACCTACTGTACATATAATAATTATGCAATAAATTTATCTGAACATGTACAACTTTTTTTTTACAAATATTCTATTAGTTTTTAGGGTTTCGTTCATCTCACTAAACCCTTATATTCTCGCATCTCTGTCTGTCCGTCACAGTCCCGTACTCGGAAACTATATAAGTTACAGACTTAATTTTTTTTCTTTTTTTTCTTTTTTTTTTTTTTTTTACGTGGAGCTGAATACACCCTGTCATCCTGTCATACCCAAAAACATAAAATTTTGAAAAAGTTTTACATTATTTTGATTAAATGAATTCGTTCTTTTTCGATTTCAAAACATAATCTTAAATTCAGCACATTTCGTTGAGTGTCCAGAGTGTAGTGGCAAAACATTCGTCTTCCACACAGAAGATTGTGGATTCGAATCTCTCAGGTGGAACTTTACAATTTTTATTATTATTACACTTTTTTAGATGGATTTAATTAAAAGATTTTTTTTTTTGCCTTTCTAAAGGCTTATTTTTTTTCTTTTTACGCAGCAGTAATTTTTAATATATTTTTTTCAGACAGAGAAAATCTGGAATTTCAATCTTGAACTTTCATAATCTAGAACTTCAGTCTAGAATTTTTGTTTGCTGCTGCCATCTACTGGCCATTTTTTGAAATAATAGAGCAATAATAGGCTTTTTGCATCTTATCATTAGAAGAATTATTCAGGAATTGAAAGGGTTTTTTTTCTTTTTTATTTCGAATTTTAATAAATATTAACATTCTTTTTCGGAGTTGATTTCCATCCCGAGTTGATTTCCATTTATTGACGGAAATTGCCAAAGGGGAATTTACAACTGTGTTATACGTATCCAAGCTGAACTAAATTTTAACATACGATGTAGCTTATCCACAAATCTATAGGTCATATACAGGGCTGCACCAAATAATTCGAATATTTTTCGTACTATTGATGGTAATTCCTGAATTTGGGTTTTCATATGTGTTATGCGTTTTCGAAATTGTTTACTTAGACGATTTAGGCCTCCTCACCTAGTTGAACCTTGTTTACTTACCTTATTACTTACCTTGTTTATGGCCTTGATTACTTGTTTACTTGGCGTCATCTTCCACCTTATAAAAGGGCGAAGTTTTGTTAAAATATTCTGGACGTGTTAGAAAGTGTTTCCTAATCTGTGCTTGACGCATGATTTTTCGTTCTTATTCGAAATGATTAATCTACACACTTCTAACAGAAGAAATTTTCTAGTAATATCTATTATTAGAACAGTTTTCGAAAATAGAATTTGTACAACGCAAATCCCAACTATCTAATCTCCGACTTGCTGATTGTTTCAATGAATATAGATAAAAAATCATAGATGTTAAAGTTCACAATTATTATCGCGCTGCGATGATGTAGTTACTTGTATTCTTCAATTATCGACAGAATCTTTTTTTATAAGTAAAAACTTTCACTTTTGGAAAATCTGTTCGATTTATATAAAATAATTCTTGGGAGTAGGTCTTCCTCATAAAACTTTCTTGTGACCGTCGATAAAGCTTCAAATTACTATAATGTTGCACTTCAAAGTGCCATAGAAACTATAGTATTTATGAATATATCCTTCTATATATAAAAAAAAGTTTTGATTTGGAAATGGACGCATGAAAATCTGCGTAGATATTCCCGGCAGATCGGCATCCAATTTGAATGCTTAATCATGGCCTTTCTTCGTTAATATTAAAAAAACTGTTGCATACAAAAATATGAAAATCGGTAGTATTATAGAGAAATGTTTGATAAACACGCTGATGCAGACAGTTTTCAAATCGAAGAATTATTTTAAGAGATATTTAATGCCAAATTTGGACAAAATCGTTCCATTAAAACAGTTTTATAGGAGCAAAAACTGTACATAGGAATTTAATCATTTTTAGATCATTTTATGCGTCATAATTTCCCGGTGTGGAGACTGCATTTAGTGTTTTAATTTGACTCATTTTTTGAGGTTTTATTTCTATTTAAAATTCAAATTTTCGGCATTTCCAGAGATATTTTTTACAAAATTTAGAAAATTGTATTAATTTAAACTGTTGCCAACTGTATAAACAGCGCAAACAATAATGTTTGCTTCAAATTAAACATTTATTTTACACGTGACTATTATAAACAGAAAATATAAAAAGCAGGAACTCGTTGAAAATTACGTCATAAAAACTATACTTACACGTGAATTTTAAAAGAGAAAGAATATTGTAAAATAATAAATTAACATGCGTTAGAAGTCTTAAATAGGAGAATTTGCGTCATATTTACGTCACATTACACTTATTACGTATAATGAACAAAAAATAATATTGCAAAACAGTTTAAATTTAAAAATTGCGCGAGAGATTAATTTGATATTTTAAGATGATCATAATATTTCATTTCTAACAAAACTATTTTTACGTGAATATTAAAAAGAGAAAGAAAAGTTTGGTAAAAATTACGTCAGATTATAATTGTCAGATTCAAATTATAATTCAATCTTCCGAAATCTTTTTAAAGCCGATCAAATTAGCGTGCTGTTAGAGTTTGCGGTGTCTGAACGGCGGTTGACGAGCGTAGCTCGTAGGGGGCGGAGCCCCTAGTACTATTAAATAAATATAAATACAGTAAAAACCCGCTAATCTAAATCTAGCTCGCTCGTAAGCCCGTATGACCCGAAAAGAAGTTTATTTGATTTTTTTTTTCTTTTTTTTATGAAAACTTTAACTTGGTGATTTAAAAAAATACATACTAAAAGCTAAGGATGCTTTTTATTATACACATTATTATATAACAGTGGAAAGAAAAAAGTACAGAAAGAAGCACCTGTTATTTGATAATTTCTGAGCTACTTTGACTTCTACTATTCTTAATCTATTTATATCGGCCAGTAACAGTCTGGGTTAGTTCAGATTAGCGGAGATCTACTGCACATTATAATCTATTTTAAATATCCAAAATATATTAAAGGAAGACACGACTGGGTGCAAATATAAGGGGAATATGCGGAGTTTTAAGACCTTTTTAAGACCTGTGTTTGTAAGACCGGAAGCTACCAGACCGATTTTGAATCCCTATTCACTAGATTATGCTCAAGACATGGTAGACAGTCTTTTTCTCGACTAAAACTTTTCATTTTTGAGCAATGGCAATTCCCCCCCCCCCCCCCTCCTAAATTAATTAAATTTTTTTAAACTATCAGCCACATACGATCTTCACCATAAAATTAAAACAAATGATGATTTTTTACAAAGTTTTATTATTTTAATTGCTTCATATCGCCAGTTTTCGGTGCTGTTTCGCTACATACGATCTTATATTTATACTCTAGCACCACATTTTAAAAAAATATATAAATCGCTCGAGTACTTTAAGAGATAATGGGATTTTTACCTGAAAAGTACGATTTTTCAGGAGAGCCAAAAAACTTGGACATTTCTAACTTGTGTGAAGTTTTTGCATAATTCTATCTAACGCATAAATTTTGGATAAAATTTAGTTACATACAATCATGAACATGGGACTTCACACGAAATAGCCTTTGGAAGAAGAAAACCGTTCCGCGGAAAATGTTTCAAATAGGTGGCGCCTATGTAGAACGGTTGTACAGTTCGTCTGCTCCTTCTAAATCGTCTGCTTGATAGTTGCACTGACAATCTCGAAGATAATCATATGAATTTTATTGTTATTTTAATTTAATATTAATATATGTATATATATATTTTTTTACTAGAAATGGGTGGAAACACATATTGTAGATTCCAGGATGTAGGGCAACAAAAAAAAAAGCTAAAACTGAAGGAAGAAATATTTCATTGTTTACACCGCCAAGCGTAAGTGTATAAAATCTTTCTCAATCTTCTATTTTTTAACAATTAATACCAGAATATATATTTTCCTTGATTTAAAATTTTATTATATTCATATAATTAACATGGGGAAATTAAAATTACGAACTGTGCTGATAAGAACATTGTGAAAATGCATTATGTGATTTTTTTTGTGTAATGTAACCTTTTTTATATATATTTCCATCATTTGCATTATCAGATTTCATGATTCATTTTTCTTATCTTTAATTTTAATAAGTGAGAAACATAAAATCTCAAGAACATCCGAAATAATTTGAGAGATTATTTAATGGTCCACAAAATGAAAATTCACACTTGTTTTGTTTTGCTTACGCGATAGATGTTAATCTGAAAAGTTAATACTAGTGTGTTTCCTAGTAATATTTTTTTGAAAAATTTCTTTTTGTGAAACATTAAAATTCCAACTAAGCGATCATCTTTAATGTTATTATTAACAAAAATGTTAGTTTTTGAAATAGATATTTATGTAATACTATATTATTGTTTCAGCAATATTATATTCTAGTACAAGTATTTTATTATTATTGTTTTGAAATTACTATGCTAGTTTATTTTAAAATATATAAATGAAGTAATTTTATGTATGCATTTTGAATAATCCTATTAAATATATCTTTGTATTAGTAGAAAAAATTTGCTTCCTATTATTTTTGCTTTTCCATATTTACAAACAAAGTATTTATCTTATGTAAATCTATCTTCTCTTGTAATAAATTTATCTCTTCTGAAATATTATAAATTGTGTTGAATAAACACTTTACTCAGATTGAATTAAAGTTATTTCAATATGTAGCTCAGATTTAAATCAATAGCACTGATATAATATTGAAAATGTATTTCTAGGCAAGTAGCTCTCAATGTATATATGAAACTAAAAGAGTTTTTACAGCAAAAATAAATATTATTCATAATGCTATTCATAACTTTTTTTAATAAGTGAAATATTATGCTACTCATTACGATTACTAATACATTTTAAATTAGTAGTTATCAATGACTCTCTTTTATTTTGGAATACTTAACGAGTTTCTAATAGATGAAACTTTTCAGACACTGGCATAAAATGAAATTATTTACTGAAAAATAAAGAATGTTTTAATATGGTTGTTATCTAAAAATGTACAGTAAATATAACTTTCCTAATCTCAAATGAACTTCAATATCAAAATATTAATTTAAAATGTATAACATACTACAGTTATCACTGAAGATATGAGTTGACTTTTGGAAGACAATGGACTGATTATGAAGGATGGAAGAAAGATATAGTGCAGAATTTTTATGACAGCTGGCTACACTTGGAGGCAGGAGTTTATTTCGATATTCTGTCTTTGAGTGTAGCTTGCTAGTTTTGTAGATAATATGATCTTCCCAACCAACAATATAGTATTTTGAGCTTGCTGTTGGCCTAGATGGTGAGACTACACCACTCTTGCTGTTTCCCTGGTTTCATTTATCCTACACATTTTATGTGCCACCAATGGATCTACATTCACAATAAATTAATATTATTAAGTTCATTTGGGATTTGCAAAATTATTTTTCTTGTAAATTTTTTGAATAACAACTCTATTAAAAAGTTTAAAATTTTCATCTAGTGTATTTTTAGTTTATACCTTTATCCGAAAAGTGTTGTTCGTTAGGAATTCTAAAATTAGTAAGAGTTATTTGTAGCAATTAAATTCAAGTTATTCATATGAGTTTAATATTTTCATTGTTTAATAAATAAAGTACAATGTGTGCATATTACAAGAAAGTATTTTTGTAGTTTTATCTTTTCTAACTCGGTGTCAGGGGCGTAAACCACCTTGGTCGCGTAGGGGGGGTGTAGACTCACAAATTTCCGACTCCAAGAAGAAAAATTTCCAAGTACCATTGCCAACAAAATGCCGACTAATTAATATATATATATATATATATATACACTCATGCCCAAAAGTTTAGCATATGTGATAAAAACTAAGAAAGAATATCATAAATATCTTACGAATTAAACTTTATAGATGATAGATGAAAGTATCAAGATAATTATGACTGAGGGAATCGAGATAGTCAAATAGGTTTTAAAGCGCTGATGTTGATTCCGTTTGAATTATTAATGTATGTCACTAAAAATTAGTGGTGAAGTACTATGACTAATATGTGTAGAAAATTGCGGTTTGGAACTCCAAACTGCTTTGTTTGATAGCGATATGTCTTGTTTCTAAATGTACAAAATTTGATGAAACTGGATGATTGAAGAGCTGGGGATTCGATGCCCGTTTTTTTTACCAATAAAGGGCTTGATGCATTTTATTTTTTCTGTGTATGGCATATTTATTCACTTAGACCCCACTCCGGATAGAAATTCAAATTCTGAATTAAGCATAAGGAATCCTGTTACCAGTGTACGATGTACGCCTACAACATAAAAAAAGTCAAAATTTAAAAGATTGAAAATTTTCGAATGAACAAAACTTATATCCATTTCTTAGTACTTCAATAAAAGTTAATCAAATTTTGTACGTTTAGGAACAAGATATATCGCTATGTAGCAAAGCAGTTTTTGATTCCAATCCGCATTTTCCTATACATATTAATCATAGACTTTCTCCCCTAATTTTTAGATAAATTTATTAATAATTCGAAAAGAATCGACATCAGTGCTTTAAAATTATTTGACTATCTGAATACGATACACGAAGTCATAATTATCTTGTGAATTTCATCTATAAAATTTACTAATTTCGTAAGTAATCAGTTAAAATTGTTTCTTTCTAAGTAAAATTGAAATCTGTTTACTTGGGGAATATTTGAAAGACAAAAATGTGCCAAAAATACGGGATTTCTTAATTCTTTCTAACGACATACTTTAAAACAGGGCAAAAATTTGTTGTCATCCCTGTTTTTTCCAACCAAACAAAATTCAGTAATAATAATAATATTAAAAAAATCGAATACAATTGAGAAAGGAAAAAGAAAACGAAAGTATTATTTCTGATAGATGTTAACTCGTATACATTGTAAAATATCCAGATTATTTCGAGATAAAAATTCAAAGTATTTGGGTGTTTTCAATTTCATCCGGTATCATATAAACTTCTTGAAACACATTTTTAAATCAATCTAAAATTACGTAAAAAAGTAAACAAAAAAAAAACTAACATCTTTTTTAAATAAAATAAATAGAAAACACAAAATTAGTAGAAAAAATAAAACCATAATTATTTTCGATTAAAGGTAAAATTCGTGTAGAGTGGAAAATATCCAGATTTTGATAGGATAAAGTACTAAATATTTGCAATTCAGTTTTGAATTTTCATCGGATATCACCTAAATTCCGTGATACACGTTCTAACTAAATTTAAAGTTAGATACAATAAAATAGAAGTTTCTTCACTTCAATCAGTATGTCATAAAATTTCCAGGCTAAACTAAAAACTTTCAGACTATAAATAAATACAGCTGGATCTCGATGTCAAAGGGAACAGAAAAAAGTTCAGAATATCAAAGTTTTCGATCAAAATATCAAGGTTACAAATAATATTAACATTGCTGGAATATGTATACAAATATTTTGTTTCTTCATATCGAGGTTTTCGAGTTCACAATATTTGACAAGTCAAAGTTTTTCTGTATAGTTTTAATCACAAAAATAAAATCCGTAATATTTCCGACTAAGTATAAATTTATATAGGTTTTCTTCGTTCTAAATTGTTTTTTCTAATTAAAAACTACAACGGAAAAAAATCCGACTAAGAATAAAATTTTATAGGTTTTCTTCGCTCTAACTTGTTTTTCTTATTTACTAATTAAAAACTACAGAAACATTTCTCCAATTCTTAAGTTTTTATACATTAATGCCATTTTTTTTTCGACTAAACTTACTTTTTTTCCGATCGAACTTATTTTATTACAAAATATAAGTAAGATAAAAATTTATATAACCAGCTAAATACCACTCTGTTCCACAGACAAACATATATCTAATTTATTAAAAAAAAAAAAAAAAAAAAAAAAAAAAAAAAAAAAAAAATTATGTATATATTAAATGGCTCTTGTGACACTCTGGTCACAAGAGTAACAAAATTTTGATTGATTATATAGACAAGGGAAATGTTTTTTGTTACAAATTAGATATATATTAAATGAGTGGAGCACAATAGTATTTTACTGGTTATATCACTTTTTATCTTAATTATATTTTATAGTAAAATAATTGCAAGTATTTGTAAAAAACTACACGAATGGTCACAAGAGTAACAGTGGACGTTCCCATAAATTCAATGCATTTAAAATATAAATATATACTTTTTCAAAAAAAAAAAAAAAAAAAAAAACAGAAGAAGAAGAAAGTTGTTCACATGTGATGGTGTTCTCATGAGTTATAGAATTTCTAGTAAAGATATCATCTTGTGTTTACATTTATTATTTTTGTTAATCCCATAATTAAAAGAATTTTTGGTACTTTTTTGTTAGCCGGATGCCAACACATGTATGTGTTGTGAAGATACTGGCTGTGCCCCTCTTACTACTCATTAAAGAACAATGTCATTGCTTTACATGGTTAAAAATCGTATTTCAGTAAATACATGACTTGTGAAAACCAACATAATGAAAAGACCAAGCAGCTCAAATAAATTTAGTGTGTCCAGCTGTTTCAAAATTTTATAAAAAGGAGACCAATCTTTTATCATCAGGCAAAATAAAAGAGTGAGAAACAGCATTTATATTTCTAGTATATAATAACAACTGCAGCAACACTATTTATTGCCTTTTGCAATTTTTTTTTTCATTTTTATCGATCTTCAGAGTTTTGGTAATGATATCCGATATCACAGATTCAGGGTGGTGTGGGCACTGCTCACACCTCGCTTTCATTGGCTTTGTATAAAAATCTGGTACTTTTATGTTAGCCGGGTACAAATCTTGCCAATAGCATGTTCTTTTCTCTCGCCAATAGTAGTAGCTTTTAGTTTTCATATGTGAAGGTGTTATATTCTCATTTGTGGTGCTATTTCTTTCTTGTATTTTAAATAAAGTTAGTGAAAGCATATATTTTAAAGAAAAGTTGTGTGTTTTACATAAAATGAGAGAAAGGTTTATATTTTAATTAAAATGAATGCAGTACGAATAATAATGGTGGTAATAATACTTGACTATTTAAAACTGCATCAATTCCTTTTTCTCGAAAATAATATAATTTAAATAAAATAGTAGTTTTCCTTTTTTTTTTTTTTTTTTAAATATAAGAGTGTTCATAGACAATTTGCATGTAAAGTAGGTATCTTATTTAACATATTAGAGATACCCATTATTAATGTTTCGTTAAAATACATTTATTAGAGATTTTGGTATTTTGTTAAAGCAGCCCCCACTATTATAATTATGCCAAGGTCACAGTTAAAGTTTCGACAATCTCCTACATACGGCGTTATATGCCACATCAGTGTTGAATTCAGACACTTTCTCTGAGAGGAATGTCTATGGGTCCGTGTAAAAGGGGGGGGGGGTATTATAGAGTTCCGGAGGAGGGGGGGAATCTCATTGCTCTTGTGGGAGTGCCCCCGAGGCCACCTCCTGAATTCAACAATGTGCCATTATACTTGACGATTCACCCTAAGGAATTGATATATGAAGAAAGTACCTATATTTCTGTGGTAACAAAAGTTGGTTGGAATTATTAATTCTGGGTAACTCTGATATTAAAATAAGTAAATGAAGTCCTGAAATTTCTAGAAAATATGCCTCAGATCAAATTAACATGGATTGAATTAGAAATTTTACTTAATAAATGAAAGCAAATATATACAACACAGATAGAAGTTATATTTAATTAAATAAAATTTGTTGTTCTAAATATGTTTATTTGATCAGTGGATTATGCACCATAAGGTACAGTAATCTTAGTTATATGCAAATGAAATTGCATAACCATAACAACACATTTGCAAATACTCATGCTTTTGTAATACTTGGAAGACAGCATGTTGATTGTAATTATTTTGTTGATTGATAAACCAAGAAACCTTATATTAAGTTCTAAAGGCATTTAAAGTAACGCTAACATTGTTTTTATTTATTTACAATCTTGCGTTTAGCTCAGCACTTTGAAATTCTTGCTTGCTTAGTTATGTTTTTAGCTACAATTTCATGGAGAAAATTATTTTTACTATCACACTGCTTAGATATTTTTATTAAACCATTGTTACAACATAGATCTTTTTTTTTTTTCATATACACTTACAAATACAGTAGACGCTCGATTTTACGAACTCGATAGGACTCATATAATGTGTTCGTAAAATCGAAAGTTCGTAAATGGGAGTAACATTAGTTCGATGGGATCCTAGTCGGGACCAGTACATCAGTTCGTAAAAACGAATAATTCATAAAAAAGAGGTTTGTAAAATCGAGCGTCTATTGTATACATTATTTTGTACATACACATTCATTTTACTTTTGATTCTCATTTAACTACTACCATGAATATTTCTATATTATCTTTTTTTTTTTTTTTTTTGTATTTAGAAAAGTTTTATTCTAATACAAAATTTGATGCAAAATAAATAAATATATTTTTTAATTATAGCTAGTAAAGCTTTCTAAAAAAAAAAAAAAGAAAAAACCCAGAAAAAGTAGATGTACTTTTTTATGCCAAAATTTTAAATTAAAATAATTAACAAATAATAAAAGTCAAAATTTGCTAGAAAGTCTTTACGGGCAGGTTTAGGGCTCACACTCGTATGTATGTATCAAATATTTGAAAATTCATTTGATATTAAGAAAGTTTTGAAATGGCAATGACGACTCTGTTTTAATGATGAGCAAATTAGAGGTCTGCACGGGCCCATAATCGGTCCGGTAAAATAAAGGCAAATTTTCAAACAGGTCATGCCAGCGGAATTAGGAAATCTTTTCAGTGGGCCTGGTCGATAAAAAATTTAAATGGGCCTATCAGCCCGATATAAAAATTTAAACAAAGTCAATAAAATATGGGTCATTTTTAATGAACATGACTTTCACGAGAATAAATATAGATTTGTGTCATGAGCCGATTCTAGTTTGACAACATCAATACAGAAATGTAACATGTCCAGCGTAGAGATTACCATCAGACAATTACAAGGTGTCTGAAGCCGAGCTTAATTTTTTCAGCAGACTTGTGCCAAGCAAATATCAGATTTTCATTTTTTTTTTTTCTATATAGTCGAGCCGGGCCGAAACTGGGCTTCATTTTCAAAGGATGTGCAGGGCGGGCACCATGTATTGTAAAAAAAAAAAGAATTGCGATAATGAACTTCTCTTAACAGAATCTTTGAAAATACACCTTAAGGTTTCTCCCAAATTCGCTGCTCAATAACACAAAGCTTTCTGACACATTTTTAACTGCAAAGGCATAAAATTGACAGGCCTGATTATTGAAGGGATTTGGAACCGAATAGCATTTTCCATTTTTGATAAATAAAATACTTATCGAGATACAGTAGACTCCCTATAATCCGCGTATTTTTTTATATGTAAACAATGAAATTTACAGTTAAGTTGCAGGAACAAAATTCAAGATGGTGCCGAAATCAGCGACTACCGCAATGTTTTTTTTACTAAATTTTTTGTTAATCATTCTCTTTTAGCTATTACAGCTGATTTATTACTAAATAATAATAAATTTACATTACATTTGATTTTGATATAAATTAGCATATCTATATAAAAAAATTCCAGGGTTCGAAATGGAAAAATCCATGAACCGGAACGCTATTTTAAAATTACTGTTTGCAGAACTTTTTTTTTAAATTATAGACAAATTTATTTCTAAACATACAAAGCATTCAAGACTCTAAATAACAATGAAAAAAGTTACAGTGAGCGCAATAAGCTATATATACTGATAATAGCACTAACACTGTTCTCCTTGCTATCACTAGATGGCAGCATAGGACTTTTGGAATCGAATTGAATCGATTTCATTCGTAATAATTTAATATTTTCTAAATTTTTATATTACATAATTATTTTAATAATTACTTACTTTTAAACTAATAAATTATTTTAATATTTTACTTATTTTAATGTTTCACTTTATTGTAAGCATTCATTATAATTTCCCTTGCTTAACTACCAATCAAATTAATGTTTCAAAAATGTAAACAAATCAATGAACCAGAAATCCGCAAAAAATCTGCACAACCTCTGGTCCCAAGCTGTGCGGATTTGAGGGAGTCTACTGTATAAGATTCTTGTCACGTGACTGCAGGTTTTCCCCTTTAATGAGAAATCGCTTCTGGAAATTTGATTTAAAGCACTTACTTTGCCAGTACTTTCTCAAAGATGCATTGCCTTTATCAAAAAATGAATAACACCCTTCAATTACATAGTTTCTGAATAAGAACACCTGCTAATCTTATGTGTTTCTGAAAAGAAATGAATTCAGAAAGTAGCCCTTTTATATTTGAGGAAAGTCTTAATAAATGACAGAGAAATATTTTCACAACTACTTTTTATTATACAGCTTTCAAAGTTATGGTGTTTTTAACCCTCCTTTTATTATAAACAAAATTAATTTTTTAATGAATTCTTATTTGAATGTTGAAATTTCTAAGAATCGAAGTAATTATTTATGTTGCTATTATGTATTTTCTGTCTTGCGAACACATAGTAATTTTAAAATTTACTGTAAAATTATTTCATATATATGTATCAAAAATAGGAACCAAGATATTATATCTCAATTAAAAACACGATTTACTTTCAATTACTCAATGTTATTTATTGTCCTGATATTCTTCAAGGACTAAGACAGAATATGATATTATATATATAATGGTATTAAAACTGCAATAAGCAAATATTTTTTTTGTTGTTGTTTGTTTTTTACTGAGCTTTCAAGTTTGAGGTTTTGATATATTTTAAATGTTATAACTAATAGATAAGAATATTTATTTCTTTATTTAAATATATTATTACAGACTAGTCCTTTAATATACACAATGAATAACAGATATAATGAAATGAATTTAAAAAGATGCATGTAAACAAAAATTATTTATTGCAGCAATACATGCATGATGCATTTACTAAAAGTTGTTGAATTTCAGTTGAAAAAAGAAATCCTTATTTCAAATGTCACGTTATGGCTAAGAAAGCATCCCAGATGTAGATTTAGTTTCAAATTAAAAGAAAACATCAATTAAATCATACTGCAGGGGACAAGTTTATCTGTGGTATAAGAAAAATCCTGACTGTACTAGATGAAAATCACAAGTGCAATACCAACAACATTTTCATTTTTGAAATTCGATAATAACAGCATGCTCAAATGTGCAAAATAAAAACAATGAATCACAAAACTCCTCAACGGAACGTCATAGATGATAATTTCCTGCAATTTGCAATCCTATCTTGATAAATTTGGCAATCCACTTTCCTTTTAAAAACACTATACTAACTCCATCGTGATAATCTTAATCATGAATTTAGCCACATAGCATTAAATTCGGTGTGTAAATTGTAAATAAAACACTATGTTTATTTCAGAAAATCAATGAATGTCTCAGCCCTATTTGTTTACTGTTTTGCTGTCTTGTCAAGTAACACCACCCACAGCCAATCTTCATAATGATCATCTTATGAAGATCCGCTGTGCACCACCCCATGCCATTCAGCAATGAAATCACCCTGAAGAACCCTGGTTTCCACTCGGGAAAAAGGGCTGTAGCACCTTATGTGACAGGGCGGCACTGAATGTGCCATACATAAAGTATGTATTAATGCCACCTCAGAAATTCATGTGTTTTGTTTTGTTTGTATTGAAGTAACATATTTAAAATACGCCACAAAAAATTTTCTCCACATATCATAATATAACTGAATCCTTTTGAGTTCCCGTGTATATGTACTGAAAGTGCTACACATAACATATTCTGTAGTAACCATCTTCTACTGCACTTCAATGTTGTGTATAAATTTCATCGAAGTAAATATTTTATTTTTTCGTCTAATGTACTGTGAGAAGATAATTTTGAAAAAGTCAATATTTAAAATTATGAAAAACTAAAAAGTAAGGATCATGGTTGGAAAATGCAATAATACATAATAATTTCAATTTATCAAATACAAGGCATGATATTTTTCTGTGTTTCATTAAAGGAAATCAATTTTAAACATCAAATGCGTACAAGAATATAAAAATAGAGGAAAAAAAAAAACGTAAACTCTACCAAAGATACAGAAAATCATAAAAGTTTTCAAAATTAGTTGCTGTTAGAAAAAGAATTTCTAGGCGAAAGTCTAATAATAATCATTAAATAAAAATGAAGAACGTTTAAAACAAAGGAAATATGCACCACTTAATAATAAACGTGAAGAATACTTATGATTTAAAGAAATTTATTATTTATGATTGAAAATAACGAATTTCAATATCAGTTTTAAAAAATTAAATCATTTTAATTTTTGAACCCGCAACGAACCAATTACTTTATTTTTCCGAATTATTATTTTCTAAACGTTTAGAATTTCTTGATGGTATTACGAAAAGTATTTTTATGAAATATTCGCTACACAACGAGACGCCTTTGGTAAAAGTTTCGGATTGTTTGTTTATAGGTGGCGTTAGTTTAGCACGGTTGTTCCACGGCTGTTGCCATCAAGTGATTTAATTCCAAAATCGCGCTTCAATATTAACACGCTCGTGAGAAGTCCTTCCCTATTCTATGTTCATGCATACAATAAATGAGATAATGTTTTGACCCTCATTGGTTCTATGTCCCTTTCCACGTGACTTCGAGACCAACATCTCTTACACGAATTTTACTCGGTTAGTACCCCTTTTCTTTTTAAGAAACACTTTTTCTCGTACTTTGACAACATATGCATACTACAAGATTTATTTGTAAAATATAGTTATGCGAATAGAATATAAAAATAGAATCAAGTATAAAATTGTAGCGTAAAATTAATGTGAGTGGGCGTGGCGTCCCAGTAGTGTCTTCGCTTAAAATACTTTATATTTTGGATTTCTCAGAGCAATTAAAAATGATAAATTTAGATTTTCATTTTAGAATGAAAACAAGGAAATTCTAAAACAACTAAATGTGGGAAATTACGCATTTTCATAGACAGTGCTGAATTCAGGGTGTGGCTCGGGGGGACACCCCTCCGGAACAATGAGATGCATCCACCGGAGGATTTGAGATTTTGTGTTTTCAATGGTCAAAAAGTGCAATTGCCCCCCCCCCCTCCTTAATTCTATGATGTCTACCCCCCCCCCCCCGGAGGCACAGAAATCCCTCCCGGAAAAAAGTGTCTGATTTCAACACTGTTTAGAGATAGCTCTGGGAGTTCTGAAGTTGGTTGTCACATGAGACAACTAGCCCGCTCATGCTGTGGCGATCAACCGCTACTAGACCAATTTCTTTTTATAATGTTCACAGCGTTACCTAAAAATTTTAACTATAATGACACATAAAAATGTAATCCAACAACACATTATTAATAATATGAAATCCAAAGTTAGAATAAAACAACAGAAACACTTACTTAGCACGAAAATAATCACCAGTAAAAATAAATATTTTGGCATACAGCATTTGTTGAAGAAGGAAATCAAAGTAATTAAGTAATGAAAATATATAACATATCCATTGAACTGCATCGCATCGTAATACACGTGTGCAGTAATACAGGATGAATTTTTGAGCTGGAACAGCTTATGGGAGGAAAGTATTGAGGTTTGTGACAACCAAACTGTATTAAAACCAGCAATGATCTCCACTAATATAATATACAGTATGCCCACTAAAGTCCATAGCCATCCTCTTAACTTCGGAAAGGCTGCTGCTATATTCATAAAAATGGTGTCTAGGTATAGTAAAGTAGCAATGCGCTACTGAATGAAACCGCCTATGGTGCCACCTGGTGGAAGGCGGCGGAATTAGCATTCCTATCTCGAAAACGGAAAGAAATAGGAGAAAAAAGTGATTTACAAATTTGTACAGCATCATCGATTCAGTACAAAAAGATATCTTTTCGCGTGCATGCTAAGAATAAAACTGTTAAAACGTGCATTTGTTTTTTCGTGATTTCCTACACTGTGACGTCACGAAACTTGAACGGAAGGAGAAATGATTATGTTTCGGAAAAAACACGACACCGCAATGTGGCACAGTGGTATCGCTTGTGATTCCCAATCAAAAGGACTGTGGTTCAAATCCCGAGGGTTTCATCCTTGTACTGATTGTCTTTATAGATCGTGTAAAATAGTGTCCTATCAACTCAACGCAACTTGAGCTTGGTGTTCGTAGGAAACGTCACGCCTGTACACCTGAGACAGCTATAAAAGAGACATCTTCTTGGTGTTGTATGTTGATGCTCATGGTCATGGAGCGATTTTCCAAAGCTGAGCATTGTGAGACGGTTTTACTTTACGGTGAATGTGGACGCAAGGCACGATCAGCAGCAAAGGTTGCACCGGCAACGATTCCCTGCAAGACCGCATCCTTCTCATCAAACCATCCTAACTGTTGTTAAACTTTTAAGGGAGACAGGCTTCGTGACTAGTCAAGCTCGATGTGGCAGACCAGCTAAGGTAGGACGGCAAGTTCAACCGAAAGAGTATTAGCATACGCCCTCGCATATCCCACAAGAGAGATCAGTGAACAAACACAGTGGCCTCTCAAGCAATCAGTTTTGGAAAATCGTAAGCGAATTAGGCGCTCATCCATACCGACCAACACCTCAACAGGTTTTACTGGACGGGGATACCGAGCGACGCTATGCATGGTTCAACTTCGTCATGAACCTGATACAGGTCCAGCCAACAATCTTGGCATGCGCGTTTTAACCGGTCTATTCTGCGCATTAATGCCCACAAGGTCTCTTTTCGAACTAAATCCACGATCCTCTACAACTTTGTAAATCACTTTTTCCGTTTTCGAGATCGGAATGCTATCTCCGCAGTTTTCCACAAGGTGGCTCTGTAGGCAGTTTCATTCAGTAGCGCACTGATACTTTACTATACCTAGACACCACTTTTATGAATATAGCAGCAACCGTTCCGAAGTTAAGAGGGTGGCAAGGGACCTTAGTGGACATACTGTATATATATATACTATACATTCATACATATATATATATATATATATATACAGAATTAAAGGGAAAACTTTTTTACTTTTTATCACCTTTTAATTAACTGAAAACCTTTTATACAACAATTCTATTAACTTCTAAAACTTTAACTCAAAGAAAACAAAACAATAACTGATCTTTATGACAAACGCAAAGATTTTCAATTAGAAGTTAATACTTTTACTTTTATCATGTCTTTATATTTCAGATTACCGTAATATACTTTTTAATCATATGTACAGAATTAAAAGTTTATATTCTTCTCATCTTATTAACAACAACATTAAACAATTAATATTTGATGCATTAAATCATAATTTCTCTAAGAAACGCATATATTCTTTAATCTACAATTAGTATATTAATGATCTAACCAATGGATAGTAGGATAGATAGTTGTTAGTTACAATTAGGATATTGCTTAAAAATGTACAAAAAAATTAAAAAAACATAAAATTGAAAATAAAAATAAAACAAAAAAATTAATAGGATGGCTGGCTGGGTAGATGTGACATTACGGAGGAGGGTGGTGTTGTTTGGAAAATTTATGCGCAAATGCTAATTTATTATTTAAAAAAGAGAGAGAGAAAGGTTTATTGTAAAAATTACTTAGTTACTTCATATATTTGTTTATGTTATGTTTGATTATTCAGCACTCCTTAATAATGCCTAAAATAGTTTTAATTCATGTGTTTATTTATTTCGATATATTTTTTATTTTCATAAATAGTAGACTCTATTACAATATGTGATATATATATATATGTTTTTTATTTCCTGTTCATTTTATAATTATCCTATATTTAATAGTCTTTATTAAAGATTTTTATATTATTTTTAATAATTTTTTATATTAATTATTATTGAATTTATTTAGTTTTATAGCATATAACAATATGCTATATATTATCAATGTTATAGAATTATTTAAATTCTTAGTGTAGTTTAAATGAGTTAGATAATAGAATAATTTGTATGCTTTTTAAATTTTATTAACAATAGTTTTTAAAAAAAATACATAGTGTGGTTTATATTAGGTTTATAATTAGCTATATATAAGGATATGTTTGGATTTGCTGTTGATAAAATTTTTACATTCAAAGGCTTACAATTGTTTATCTTGTGACATTTGAATAATAAAAGTACTACTAGATGGCAGCACCAAAATTTGTATTTTGACGATAAGTTATAAATTTTGCTTTTTGTAGCTCCTTTTCAGTTATAATTTACTACACCAGGAGGTTTTTTTAGCTAAATTTTGACAATATTGTTAAATAGTATTAATTAATTTATTAGTGCATTTTAGTTATTTTAAATTATGCAATTACTTTCTATTTATTTTATTTTATATTATATTAAATGTATTTATCATGGTATTTCAAAATGTATTAACTGCATCCATTGGTATCAATTACTGTGATTTCTTAACTGTTTTATTCGCCTTAATCTTTACGATTTTTTGGTAGCCATGTGCGCGTGGATATATTGAAAAATACTGAAATATTAATCGGTAGGTTGTTTATTATTTCTATTTTATATCATATAAATATTTAAACAGGTTTTATTGATTTTTCCATTTCATATTATTTGTTTCTATTCTGTTTTCATTATTAATCTATTCACTAGATTTTAATGGTTGTTTGGGCACAGGGAAAAATAATTTTTAGCTTTAGCTCATTTTTCTCACAGAAAACAACCATATTGCTTATATCATTGAATTCCGTACCCTTGATAACGTAATTCAATATATAAGCTTTTCTATTATTTGTCGGTGTCCACTTTCTTCTTTTTTCTTCCATGATAACTCTTATAATAAATTATTTGGCATTTTTTTATACTTACAGCTTTAATTCATAATATTACGGTTTTTGATGGTGGTAGGTTATGTTAAATTAATGGTTATATATATATATATATATATATATATATATATAATCATGTAGAAATATAATGTTTAATTCTATCTAAACCTTCCCCCCCCCCCCAACACCCAAATAACATTTTGGAAAAAAAATTATTAAAATTTAATGCAAATATGAGAAAATTTTAGATGTTAATTATTTATAATCAATATTCTAATTAGTTGATTTAGATTTAAACGACAACAAAAGATATATAATTAATTTAAAATTTATTTAAATGATCATGTAATGTTGAAGTATTTAACTTATTATTCAGTTATAATGTTGTACATTAATTTATACATTTTTAAATTTAACAATCATACATAAGTTTGTTTTATTTTTTATATGTATTTATATGGTGTTAAATAATTATAATTTATATTAAATTAATCTACAAATTGTTATTATTCTTATATATATATATATATATATATATATATATAGAATTAAGGATGTAATAGTTGAGGTAATTTATGGAACTTAAGGTAATTTGGGCTTAATGAGTCTACCATAGTTCCACTAATAATTGTATTATTTAAGCTTTACCGCATTTTCAATTCCATACTTCTCTGTTATGCTGATAAGTTTTTTTTAAATTTATAATGAATAAACCTTGATTTTTAATTTGCATAACTCTTCACTTATAATTTCTATTCATAATCGATAATCATCATTTTTAGTACTTAACTTAAAATTTCATCAATAGATGGCAGCACTAAAATTAGTTTACATTCCTTCATATCTATTTAAAAATATCTACAAATGGCAGGACTACCAATTTCGTCAAATACTTCATGTTTCATTTAATATCTGTATTTTTTTTTTCAATCCTACTTTTTTTATAAATGATCTCTAAATTCTTTTAATTAGCATATAAAATAATTTATTATGTTTTGTTTTATTACAATAATTTATTTAATAATTACTCTATTAATATTATTATTATTAATTTTCGCCTCCATCATTTGCCAATTTTAAACTGTAAATTTTCACTGTTAACTGTAACTCAGGGTTCGACGCAACAAAGCTGATTCAGGGAATTTTAGATGTTTTAGGCGCGGCGCACATTGAGACGCAGCCGACACGCGCAGGGAAAGCTTCCACGTCCCGCGATTTTGTAGATCATTGAAATGAAGGGAAGAGCGCATATTGACTCACGCACAGTTTTTCTGACGTAGGTCCTGCTTGTCACTTGCAAAGCGTTATAAGTAAGCGAACAAACTTAATGCTGTAATCAGGCGTAAATTAACACAGTTGTGCCACCTTGTGGACGGAAGGATAATTCACATACGCGGGCTTTTAGTGTGGCGCGTATTTTCTAAATCTTCAGTCACTCATGGAATTGAGTTTTGTTTGCCACATTTATTGCAAAATAATGGCGTCGCGAGATGGGCAACCACACGCACTTGACACCACGAAGTTTTCTTCGCGTTAACACAAGCACTTCACTTATTAATCAAGATGAAAAAAACTTTACAATTTTAGTAGTGTCAGTAAGAAAACTGTTAGGTATCTACCTGTAGTTCACACTCCATCCGCTACGTGGCGCATGACCTTGATTGGTGTGACCTCTCTTTTAATCTTGCAGTTAATTCTCCCATTTAAGATAGGACGCTTACTTATATCGCTTTGGTCACTTGTACGTGGAACGCAGTTTCGAGTGCGAGTCTGGTCTGCTACTTGATTAATTTAGCTTTCGTAGAACAAATTGAATCTTTCAAAGCAAGATATTTCAAATAATACTATTAAAGATATCAAATTAGTGTGATTAATTATTTTGAGTTTTATAATTCATAATTATTAAGATTTGTTTTAATAAGTTATTCTTTTTTCTTTTGTATAAATGTTCATTCTCGTGATAAATTATTGTAAATTAGAAAATTTTTATATCAAGACATTTTAAACAATCCGGAATCTCTTAAATTATTACTTTTAAGTTTGAAGTTTAGACCACACAGACATCTATTTATATATATGTATATATTTTAATAATAAACATGAATTCACTCCTTTCTTGTGTTTCTTTCTGCAATTTACAAAACATTTTGCTCAAATTTAAAAATTTCATTAAAAATGTCATTCTTTATAAATATCATTGATTTTTTTAAAACAAAAATAAATAGATGCTGTACAAAAGTACTCTTTTTAAGTACATAAATGATATTTTAAGCGACAGGCAACTTTAAAAACACGGTAAACTGTTCAAACTTAATATAGGAATGCTACTATTATTAAATGAATATTAGAACTTAATGCACTATTCTATACTTTTAACATATCTTTTTTATTCCATTGTATTATTTTCAAGGCAGGCGATTTTCTGGAAATTAATTATTGGAAATGTGCCGTTGAAAATCGTTGGAATTTAAATGTCTTTTTATTACTAAAGAAATTAAACTTTTATCCCATGGAGAAATAACCCTATTAATATTATATACAACAAATAACATTCGTTTAAATGCAAATTAAATCCCTGATGATCATTTTAGCCTGTATTAATTTTTGTATCGGAATCATATTCATGAATTTTAAATCTCTCTACTGAATAAAGTTTAAATATTTGTAAATATACATGCCAAATTTCCTCAACAATGTCAACAAACGTGATGGAAAACTGAGTTGCGATATGCGCTCACCCTGCCTCGGGCAGTTTTTTCCCGACCTGTGTCACTACACCTGCGAGTGATAACTGCGTCTCAATGTGCGCCTTGGCTTAGACACAGAAATTTCGTAAAGTACTGTCGCTATATCTCAAGATAGATTTCTTTTTTAATTAAATAAGGCAAATATTACTTTACGAAAATTCTGATAAAAGGTCCTTGAAAGTCCTTGAAGCGTACGAACCCTGTAACTGCTTCTTATACCACGTGAAATGGGATTTTTAATTTAGGTTTTGACGATTGTTTATGTGGATAATCAGCAATTTCTCCTTTCTTTCGTGATAAATTCTTATCCTTTTTTTAAATTTATATTATAACAGTAAGTTTTTCACTTACATGTTACTTTTTTAATATTCGTTATGTCTGGCTTGTTTATGTCTAAATCTGTTGGATATGGTTGATTGGATAAAGAGAGAAATAGGCTTTAAAGCATTGCTTCCTATTTCTTTATCGGAAATCAACTGTACTTTACTTATGATGTCGAAATATTGCCCCTGAAGATGAGTTTCACATCATAAGTTTCTTTTTTATTCATGTCTCGTTCTCTTTTTTGCATTCTTTTTGTTTTTTCTGGTCATTTTTCATTTGTTAAAATGTTTTAATCACAAAAAGTTTGACTATATATGTCAAATATATCTATTTTACAATGTTTTTTATGCATTCAACTTCATGTTTATTATAATCTGTTTACCAAATTTAAAATTCATAATATTTGAATCTTGTTTAAAACTTCATTTGTAAATGTTTGGATCTTGTCTTACATTTTCATTTTTAATTACTTCGCTTAATAATTTGTTGTTCCAAATTTAAAACTCATATGTTTACTTGTTTGAATCTTGTCTTAAAACATAATTTATAAATTACATATTTAAAGTAGATGATAATATGTAATATTATATATCTATATATATAAAAGAAAGTCTGAATTTTGTATTAATCAACGCGCAGCCCAAACTACTGAACCTAAAGTCTTGAAATTTGGGGTAAAAATTCTTCTTATAACATAGAGTGCCGCTAAGAAAGGTTTTTCTAAAATTCCACCCCTAAGGGGGGTAAAAAATCGAACGAACTTTTAAAAAATTCCTTAAAAATCTGATTTTATAGCTATTTTTCAACTGATAACATATTTTGGTGTATTTTTGTATGCTGAATCGAATGGTACTAACTAAATTCTTTTAAGCCCAATAGTTCGCGAGATATTTCATATATTTCTAATTTGGCGATGTCTTTGGCGCCAAAACCTCGAAATACCTAACATGCAAGTGATAATTCATCCATATTCATTCATCTTATACATCCGTTACTGTAGCAACGGAAGAAATTCAAATTAAATCTTTTTGTTAAATCTTTTGGTTAAAGAATTGAATCGGCTATATGAGTTTGAAAAAAATAAATAAATACAAACGCCTAGAAAAAAAGAAAAAAAATATTGAATTTATTTAAAATACAAGGAAGCGATCCACTTAGAAATTAACATTATAAAACGAAAATATTTAAAAAATGAAAGTAATGTTTGCACGACTTTAAAAATTTTGTGGTACTTACATCCGGGCCATGTCAGATATAACTGCGCCAAGCATGGCAATTACATTAATTACAGCAACCCTTATTTTTTTCCATTTGATAGTTTATTTAGTATAGTTTTAAATTAATTTTATTATTATAATTTTTATTTATTATAGTTTACAGTATGCAGTTTTATGTTATATATTTTATTTATTAATTTACTTAAAACAATTTGCCATTTTTTACAAGGTTATGTATTTAAGAATGTTAAATTACTTTTTTGAACGTAATTGGCAAACGATAATCAAGATTGGCAATTTTCAACCATTTTTGGCGATCTATCTCATGGTCCGAATAATGCGTATTACTTTTTTTAACGGAAGAAATTGGAATTGAAATAATACATCGCGATTTATCACTTGCTCCTGGATAAGAAGAAAAAATGGGTACTTTTATCCGTATGTAAATATCGCCATTAGCACTTTAAAAATTGTCAATAGCAGTAGTTACATTTCGCGTATGTAAATTAAAAACAGTTCTTTGTTTTAAGTTATGGCATTATTTCCTATTGTTTTACTTTTCATCTTTTTCAATGACATTAGTGGGTACTTGTTAGTTATCCCGTCGACCAATTTCGCCAAATTATATAAATCGTCAAACCACACGCCAAATTATACAAATTGACATCATTTTTATTTTAAATAACGCAAGAACAAATAAATTAGTATAACATTAATAAAAATCCAAATAAAACGTCAAAATAAAAATCACTTGATAACGTAAATACGCGTTGTCAAGTGAATGTGACATTTACGATCAACCATTATTGCATTTAATCTTACAATTTGGCGACAGTAATTTGGTCGACGGGATAACTAACAAGTACCCATTAGTGTAAAGCATGTATTATAAATGAAATGAGTGAAATGTTTTTATTTTGAAGGAAAATAATAAAATAAGAATAAGATATGGAAACAATCTTTGTTGATTTATTGCTTGCGCCCGGCTAACATAAAAGTATCACAAAAGCCATATATTAACATTTCTTTGGGTAATTGTTCATGGAATTTCTGGTTAATCTTCCGTAATCGGATACTTCTTCAATCGATGTATTAATTACAATGTTGAAAGCATCGTTTATGTATGAAGCGAAAACTTCATGATGAATTCTATTACAGAAAATCGTATCATCATCATCTACTACATATTTAAAACGGAAATTTGCATTTTATTCCTATTCTTTATAATATTTTGATAGGATATGCCACTATTAGTCAGGTAATGGTTTTTGGAACGGTTTTTATGTATACACACAGTGTTCTACGTTGCTTAGTTTTTGTTATAGAGCTATTGGAAAAGCTATATAGAAAGGTGAACGCAATTATGAAAGATACATCTACTGTAATTATATAAAATGCAAATTTGCTTTTCCTTCTACCCGTTTATAATTTGAGTTTTGCTTGATGTATTTTGATGGGACTTACACTGTTAGATGGATTATTTTTTGTGGATGGTTGGTACTTCTTGCATGGATGGTACTTCTCTGTAGCGAAGTTTTCTTCTGTGTTATTGTTTTTCTGAAGCACAAACTTGGCAGCAAATCAGATTGCAGAAAATTAGATTACAAGAGAAAGTCCCCAAACTAGGTGAACCCGAATGTGAAAGATTACCCTTTATTTAAAGTTCTACTGAACGTATTTTGATTGGAGTTGCACAGTTAGGTAATATTAGGGATTGTTGCAATATTTGAAATGTCATCCTACATTTTTAGTTATGGAACTATGAGGAAAATTCTCAGTGGTGTAGTTCAAAAAAAAGTAGGATAAAATCTACAAGCAGAGGGTATATATTAGAGAGTATATATGTTATAGCTATGGAGTGCAGAGTTTCTAAAAAAACACCAGAAGGTCTATGCTATATTCCTAAAAATTCTATAATCACGTTAACTTGATTATGAAAGATATATTTAACTATCAACTTCAAATATAAAATAAAAAGGGCAATTTCGGTTCAACCGCTTATAATTTGAGTACTTTTCAATGGATTTTGAGAAGATTTGGATTGTTAGATAAATTTTCAAGAAAGTGTTTCATATATAACACATATTATTCTACGTTGCTCAGTTATAGAATTATATGTGCGAAAGTTCTTTCATCAGTGAATCCTATTTTGAAATATTAGCCTTTTTAAAAAGTTCTACTGAGGTAATTAGCACTGTTGTTAGATATTTTTTCAGGAAAGATTTTAGTATATAACACATATTGTTCTACATCGCTTTGCTATAGAATTATAGCTGAATGTTGTATTATCTGGTGAACCCGATTATGAAAATTTAGTCTTATTAGAAGGTTTTACTGAACAGATTTTGATGAGATTTGCATTTTTTAATTTTCAGGGATGATTTTAATATGCTACATATTGTTCTTCAGTTCTTTTTTATATTGAATTATAAATAATCAACTAAAAGATTTGCTTCATAACAGTCCAAATTTTGTCTGAGACATTAGAAGATATAAAACCGTAATGGCGTTCATGTTATTTTCAGCAACGCGTGTGACCATTAGAGATAAATGTATTTCTAGCTATAAAACACAAGATCAAATACACCGATATATTTCGTTTGATTAAAGTTTTGCTTAGAGAAACCGACCAGCGTAGCGGGCGAAGGCTTCTACTACTATATGTAAAGCGTAAATTCCTATTTCATTCCGACTGATTATAACTCAGATTCTACTGAACATAATTTTGCAGAACTTACACTATTAGATAGTAAATTTGGTTTATAAATAATTTAATCTAAAAACCATTGTTTTTGTTCCAAGTTGCTTAGTAACAGTTACGGGAGCTCTAAAATTAGGTGAACTCTATTAGGAAAGATTTTACTCAATGGATTTTAATGACAGTTGCACAGTTAGTTAGATAATATTTCAGGGATTTTTTCAATATTTATCATATCTTTCAAAATTGTTTAGTTACGAAGCTATGCAGAAAAAGTTCTCTGTGGTATAGTAAAGAAAATTGGAGGATAATACGCTACAGACAAAGGATGTATACTAGAATGTTATAGTTATGGAAGTTGTGCAGAGTTTCTTTAAAAATCCAGAAATGATGCGATGTATACCTACCCCTACATCCCTGAGAGTTCTATATAATCAGGTTAACGCGATTATGATAGCGATATCTCATTGTATATAAAATGCAAAGAGAAATTTCATTCCGGCCGCTTTTAAATTTACTTCTACTGAATTGATTTTGATGGGGTTTACATTGTTAGTTAGATAATTTACCGAAAATATGTTAGTATAAAATATAATGGTCTACGTTGCTTAATTAAATAATTATGGATAAAGATCTAAATCAGATGAACCCAATTTCGGAAGATTGGCTTTTTTTTTAAGGTTCCGCTGAATGAATTTTCACGGGATTTAAACTGCTAAGTAGATTATTTTTATGAAATGTTTCGGTACATTTTCCAGTTTAAAAGATCCTGCTAAGTGGATTTCGATGGAACTTGCTCGGTTAGCTAATTTTTCAGTGAATGTTTTAGTATAAAGCACATATCATTCGCTTGATCTTGCTTGGTCGTCAGGTTGCTTGCTTATAGAATTAAGGCTGAATGTTTTAGAAGCACGCGAACCAAATTATGAACGATTAGCCTTTTCAGTATGTCCAATTAACAGATTTTGATGAGATTTGCATTGATAATTTTTCATGAACCCTTTTAGTATATTACATATTGTTCTATCGTTCTTCACCGAATACTACACTAACTGATCAACGAAAGAAGTGGGCCCTTAACAGCCTAAATTTTGTATGACTCAAAAGATATATAATAGCGTAATAATGTTCATATTGTTTTCACCAATTAGATTGGGCATTCCAGGTAAATGCCCATATTGCTTTAAAACGAATGATCAAATTCACATATATATTTAGTTTGATTCAAGATTTCTTTAGAAAAACTGACCAGCGTAGCGGGCGTTAGGCTGCTAGTATATATATATATATATATATATATTGTAACCCTTATATCCTTCCTTGTATATATATATATATATATATATATATATATATATATACAGGGTGCAATATGTTATCTGTCGCCGGCCTTTAGTTTCTCAACCGTTGGTCGTAGACATATAGTTCCAATTACAAAAACGTTTCAAATGAGGTAAATATTCATGTTGTGGCATCATTTAAAGTAAAAAATCAATTTTATAAAATTACGAAAACTAACTTTTTATACGGTCCCCCAGTCCCTATAATTATGTTTAGTAAAAGTTTAAACATATCATAACAGATACATAACACAAAAAGTTTGACATCTGTACTACAAAAATTGACACAGTTATTAAATTTCAATGTTTGAGATTTTAGGTAGCTTTCTTTACAAAAAAGCTACCTATTGCAGCCGTTCGGAGGAAAGCGATTTCAAAAAATGTTGTTATATTTTCATCGATCATGACCCCCAGACCCCGAAACCACCCTCCGTTCAAAATTGATATATATATATATATATATATATATATATCTGACCTATGTCACACTGTAACTCCCGTAATTATGAACCGATTTCGATGTAATTTGGTGTGTACATAGTTCATACCAATGTCTCGACCGAGTTCGTTGGCCAGCTTCATCCGCCGTTTTGTTTCAAAATGGCGGCCATTTAAAATTTTTAAAAAAATTTAAAACTTGAAATGTGGTACCAAAAAATTAAAAATGGAACAATATTTTTTTCTTATGTATTTGACCTTTATACAAAGATTCCGGAGCAGTTTTTGTTTCGTCTATATCTTAAAAAATGGCTGAGTTATAGCATTTTGAATTTCTAGCGTGGCTGATAACTTGAAACGTCCTGAATTTTGTCACGCGATAAAAGGCGTATTTATGAACCGATTTGGATGTAATTCGGTGTGTACGTAGTACATACCAGTCTCTCGACCGAGTTCGTTGGCCAGCTTCATCCGCCATTTTGTTTCGAAATGGCGGCCATTTAAATATTTTTTAAAAATTTAAAATTTGAAATGTGGTACCAAAAAATTGAAAATGGAAAAATATTTTTTTCTTATGTATTTGACCTTTATACAAAGATTTCGGAGCAGTTTTTGTTTCGTCTATATCTTAAAAAATGGCTGAGTTATAGCATTTTGAATTACTAGCGTGGCTGACATTTTGAAACGTCCTGAATTTTGTCACGTGATAAAAGGCGTATTTATGAACCGATTTGGATGTAACTTCGTTTATACATAGTACATACCAATGTCTCGACCGGGTTCGTTGGCCAGCTTCACCCGCCATCTTGTTTAAAAATGGCGGCCATTTAAATTTTTAAGAAAAATTTAAATTTGAAATTTGGTACCAAAAATTGAAAATTGAAAAAATATTTTCTTCTTATGTGTTTGACCTTGATAAAAAGATTCGGGAGCAGTTTTTGTTTCATCTATATCTTAAGAAATGGCTGAGTTATAGCATTTTGAATTTCTAGCGTGGCTGACATTTTGAAACGCCCTGATTTTTCTCACGTAATAACAGGCGTATTTATGAACCGACTTGGATGTACCTTGGTGTGTACATAGTACATACAAATATCTCGACCGAGTTCGTTGGCCAGCTTCATCCGCCATCTTGTTTCAAAATGGCGGCCATTTAAAAAAAATTAAAAAATAAAAAAAATTAAATGAGATACCAAAAAATTGGAAAATGAAAAAGATTTTTTTTGTATGTGTTTGACCTTAATACAAAGATTACGGAACAGTTTTCTTCCGTCTATATCTAAAAAAAAATGGCCGAGTAATAGCATTTTGAATTTCTTTTGTGGCTGACATTTTAAAACGACCTGATTTTTGTCACGCGATAACAGGCGTATTTATGAACCTATTTGGATGTAACTTGGTCTGTACATAGTACATACCAATGTCTCGACCGAGTTCGTTGGCCAGCTTCATTCGCCATCTTGTTTCAAAAGGGTTGCCATTTAAATAAATTAAATTTAAAATTCAAAATGAGGTATTAAAAAATTGGAAAATGAAAAAGATTTTTTTTATGTGTTTGGCCTTGATACAAAGATTCCGGAGCAGTTTTTGTTTCTGAAAATTTGTTCTTTTGTTGATATCTTAAAAAATGGTTGATTTATAGTACTTTGAATTTCTAGCAGGGCTAACATTTTGAAACGATCTTGTATTTGTCACGCGATAACACACGTATTCGCCTATTTCGATGTAAGAAGGCATGTGGATAGTATACATCAACACCTCGACCAAGTTCGCTGGCCAGATTCATCAGACATCTTGTTTCAAAATGGCGGCCATTAAATTAAAAAAAAAATATATATTTAAAGTGAGGTGCAAAAAAATTAGAAATTGAAAAAGGTTTCTTTCTTAAGTATTTGATCTTGATATAAGGATTCAGGAGCATTTTTTGTTTGTCTTTACCTTAAAAAATGGCTCAGATATAGCAGTTTCAATTTCTATTGTTTGTGACATTTTGAAAAATCTGATTTTTTGCATGCGACAGCACTCCTATATATTAACCGATTCCGATGTGAGTGAGCATGTGCACAGCAATTACTAAGGTCTCGACCAAGTTTACTGCTTAGCCTCATCCACCATGTTGTTTTAAAATGACAGGCACTTTAAGAAATTGCCGAATTTGGCAACCAAATATAAGTTACTTTAAAGAAAAGCAGCTTGGATAAAGCTGACTAATTTCGCGAAATTCTCATTCATTATATTGATAAAAATTAGTATTGAATCTCCTATATTCGGTTTCCACTAAATTGAGCTTCGTGTGTTTGCATGATATAAGTTGGCTTTTTTTAAATAAGGATTATGAAAGCTACCTCTTCCTCCCGGCACTGGCCGGAAGGACTTTTTGCACATGATTTCGTCTTTCATTGAGGGATCAGTCACAAGATCAATTAAAGTAATTCCAGATCAAAATCAGCATGGAATATCCTTTTTATGACGAAACCACCTTTAGCCGGTATCGTCAAATCGGGGTATCACCAAAGAGGGTTATTTCATCTAAAAATTTGAGCTGACTTTTAGGGGTCGTATACAAAGCGAAGAATGAAATATTGAAATTAAACAGAAGAATAAATATCAATTTATTATAATATCAGAAAACGGTCTACTATAAAAAATGAATACATCGAACGCTGAAATCTACTAGATATACAGCTCAAAGTGTTTTCCATTGGTAGTAATGCACAATTGAATGCGTAACAGTATTGAGTCCTAGACAGGTTAGAGCATAGCAGGTGTGCAAACTGTGCGACAATCAAGGATGATGCGCTGCTTCAGATAAACCAGAGAAGTGGTCTCAGTCACATAGACATATGCCTTGATGTGACCCCAGAGGTAGAGGTCCATGGTAATCAAGTCCGGCGAAAACGGTGGCCACTCTACCGGACCACCATATCTAACTGTTGACCAAATTCGGTGGCCAGATACGCCCGGACGTTTGATGTTTTATGCGGAGAGGACCCATAATGTTGAAACTGCACCCGGCATGCATATCGGAGAGGCAGCTCTTCATACCAGTCACGCAACTTGTTTTGTAGCAGATGCAGGTAACGATCGCCCTTTAAGGTCCCATCGTAGAAGATGGGTCCAACAATCTGGATTCCCCATACACAGCACCGCACGTGTCGTAGTGGGCGATATGTGCGGGCGATATGGAAGTTTTCCAGAGACCAGTAATGCACATTGTGCACGTTAACAATGCCACCCCGTGTAAACATTGACTCATCTCTCATCTGTCCACAGAATGTCACAAAGGAACGACGGGTTTTCCTCTAAGAGGTTGAGAATGAAATTACAATAATCAAATCGTCGTGCGTGGTCACCCAGCATCAATGCTTGCACCAGCGCCGGTCGGTATGGATGTCGGTATGGATGCACATCATGTGCATGTAAAAAATGACAGACATGCCGACCACATGCCTCGCTTATTCCCCCGTACTCAGTTGCGAAATTAAAAGGGCGTATGCCAGCACCTCGTCCGATACCACTCAAACATACACCTTGCCCGTCCACTTGTTCTGGGTCGTGGTGAAACAGAGCCGGTCTATCTAATATAATGCAATGCATCAGTTATTCATGAGTTGGATGTAGATCCTTAGGGAAACGTTCTGAATAAACACTCGCAGCCTCTCTGGCATTCCTTTGACATTCACCATAAATAAGTATCATTTCGGCATATTGCATGTATGCGTGGCGTAGCTTGCCATCACGATCTCAGCGCTGACTACAGCGTCCACTGATAGATGGCTCGTGTTTTATCCCGAACGTGTGGCGCTGCGGTACTATTGTAATTTGCAAAAACCAATTTCCATGCTCGTTATAGCCCGGCTGCTCATTTACATTCCGCTGCCATTTACCTAGTCCTTAGAGAGTATGTTTTATTTTCCGGTGGTCGATTCTACCTACTTTGACGTTTGAATGTTGTTCGACCCATAAAAGTTAGCTCAAATTTTTAGATGAAATAACCCTCTTTGGTGATTCCCGATTTGGCGATTCCGGCTAAATATGGTTTCGCCGTAGAATGGATATTGTACACTGATTTTGATCTCGAATTCATCTTTTAACTGAGACAAAATCATGTCAAAAAATCTCAAACTTTGAAATTTAATAACTGTGTCAATTTTTGTAGTACAGATTTCAAACGTTTTGTGTTATATCTGTCATGGTATTTGTAAACTTTTACTAAATATAGCTATAGGGACTGGGGGACAGTATAAAAAGTAAGATTTCGTAATTTTTTAATTGATTTTTTACTTTAAATAAGGTCACAACATGAATATTTACCTCATTTAAAACGTTTTTGTAATTGGAACTATATGTCTATGACCAACGGTTGAGAAATTAAAGGTCAGCGATACATAACATATTGCACCCTGTATATAAGCACACTGATGACTTCTATAAAAGGCAATCCTTTAATGCCAATAGCTGAGGTTCATGTTGAAGGGCAATAAAATATACTAAAATTACACTGTAGGAAAAGAAAAACGTTTAATATACGAAAATATAAACAACAACGAAAATATACACTAATCTCTTGCGAGTTACCCATGATTCCAAAAAGTTTTCTTGATTTATAGAAATCTCATAAAACAGTATATTTTCAAGATTTAAAGAAGCATTTATAGAACCAAAGTTTCTTTTCTGCCACTGTTTTTTGGAAACGTTTCTGAATAGCTGAAGTAAACATTTTCATGTTCAAAAAAAATATATTTTGCAGACAAACATGATAAAGTAACATAAGTAAAATTAATACTAAAATTATTATTTTGTTACTCATACGTGCATAAATTTCCTTACGCAACTGAAAATGTTTAATAGAGAATTCATAGCATCCTAAAAACAGATATTCCATTTTGTGAAAACTTACTAATATACTATAAAAAACTATTCGAAAACGTTTCCTAAAATCAGTGGCAGCAAGAGAAACGTTATTTTTATTTATGATTCTGCAAATCTCGAAAATATACTGATTTCTGAAATTTCTAAAGATAAAGAAAGCTTATCGGAATCATGGGTAACGGGAAAAAGGTTGTTGTATATTTTGTTCGTGGTGACAATATATTTTCGTAGCTTAGAAACATTTGCGTTTCTTTACTGTGTATGCATATATGCTACATTGTAAATATGTGCAATTATCATTAAATGGTGAGAAGCTTGTTCTGTTTGAGATGGAACTAAAAGAAGATCATCTTAATTCAAAAGTCAACTCAGTTTCTTCTCAGACTGTGCAATTACACTTCAGGGAAGAGCCAAGCTCCAATAAAATATATTTGGAATATTTCTCTTGGCGCTGCATTTTGGCGAAATATATGACATGAAGTATGTGCTCACTGTATCCAGATGCCAACTAACAAGTTCATTAAAGAGACTGACTTGCTTAATTGTGTAGTACTTATAACAGTGCAACTCTAATAACAATGTTTAAATTGCACGTTTAATCATGAAATTGTCGACAAATTCAAACATTCGCCATTTTGCTGGGACTTCTCCAACCTCCAAACACTTTATCTAACTCTGTCGCGACAGTTATCGTAATGTAATCCTTGTTAACCGCACTGATGGCTTGTATTCCAACAGGCAATCCATTAATGTGCCCCGCTGGGATTTGCGTTGAAGGATAATAGAGAACATTGAAAATACTTGTATATGCTATATTAGGAAGTTTGGGGATGGTCATTAAATGATGAGGAGCTGGCTCTGGATGAGTAGGAATTAGAAGAAGAGCATGTTCAGTCAGAAGTTCGTCCAGTTTCTTCTTCAGGCTGCTGTACATCTCAAGAAACTTGTAGTAGTTCGAATCTTTTGCTTGGTGTTGAATTTTGGCGAAATATATGATCTGTAGCGTATGCTCACTACATCCAAAAATCCATTTAACAAACTCGATAAAGAAATTGACTTTCTTTCCTGGCCCTGCAATGAAGTCTCTTAGTGGAGGCAAGCCAGCTTCTTGAAGTTTTGATTCCCAAATTTCATGCGCATATCGAAGTTCTGGAAATGTGACTTTGGTAGGTCTGTTGCCATACGCTTGCTTGAAATAGTCTGTTGCCTAAAAAATAAAAGATATTTGATTTATTAGTATGAATTCTCCATTCCCCCATATGATTTGTATATTATACAAATATCTTCGACTATATAGCACCACAAGTATAATTTAAAACCTGGTTTCTCTAACAACGTATTATACCCGCATATGACAGAAGAATAGGAACACCCAACGTTGGGATATTCCATATTTTGGAATAAAATATTTTTTTAATTCTTTTAATATCTCTGTATTCCGAAAAAATAGATAACAGACTGAGAAAAAGTTAACAAACTATTTTGATGTAAAGAAAAAGTTACAAATAAAAGGAAATCTTGGTTGGATAAAAAATGATGACGATATCAAAAGATCTCTCCCATTCTCCGCCTAGAGACATCGCCTTACGATACGAAGAACACTCCTCTTCCCTAAACTGATAACGTACGTTATATATGTACACAGCCCCTTATGAAGGTTTAAAGTTTGGAATGCCTAATGTTAAACTCACTCATAATCCTTGCAAAACAGATTGCAATGCGAATAGTTTTTAAGAATAATTCAGAAACTACTTAGCAGCGTAATTGAGCTGTAATTTTGTATTCCCATATTGGAAGCTCCTATAAATTGCTTTATGTCAAAAAATTATATATATTCAGATTCTTCTTGAAAATTAATTTCGAAAATATAAATAATTTATTTTTAAACTGATTTTCGAAAAAAAAATGTATGAAATGGGATACAATGATACAATGAAGTCTTTAACGGAAATAGCTTCGAATATGCAAATACAAAATTACAGATTATTCTGTCAAGAGTTTTTTGAGTTATGTCTTAAAAACAATCTGCATGGTATTGGTTTTTGCAACGACAACAAATGACTTTAACATTAGGAGTACCAAACTTTAAACGTCCATAATTCTAAACTATTCACTGAGTAGCTTACCGTTTGGTATCCTAAGGTAAAAGCATAACATAATTTCAAAATTAGGTGTTCGTATTGAAAATTTTACAATTTGGTACAATTTTACTGTGAAGACGACGCGCCAAAGTTTTTTTGTTTGTCTGTTTGTTTGTTTGTTTGTAACCAGTCGAACAGCTCTTTCCGCTTTTTTTTCGTACCGTTTGTACAGCCGTGGGAAAAAATTATATACCTTTACTAAAATAATCATATAAAAATTATACTGTTTCCAGGCGTTTTCTAATAACATCTAGTATAAAATGTTCAGCACTGATTTGTGTTTGAATGCCATCTACATGCAAAAATATTAAATAGTTTATACCACTGTTTTAAAACTCTATACATTTATAAAGTATAATTTGTTAGGGACTTATTCATAAATTTAAAAAAAAATCAAATTAAGATCTTATAGGAAAAAGTACCAGCAACAGTGAATTTATTAATAAAGTCAAAATGAATATATTAATAGATGTTGTAATTAAAAATATATTTTTGAAGGGAAAATTTGCTTGGATTTTGCTTGGTCTATTTATAGTATCTAACTGAAAAGAAAGTTTCAGTCGGATGTTGTTGTTGTTGTTGTTGCTGTTGTTTTTTGAGAAAATTAAATCAAGTTTGTCATGTGGATTAAATCTTAGCATTTTCAAACTTTATGAAGATTTAAGTAAAAATGCATATTTATTCTTCGCCTTGATGGTTTGATCCAAGGAACTCGAATATCTTGTCTCAAGTGAGTGATACCGTTTGAAAAAAAATAATTTGGTACAAGGTTTAATATATAAACGGCCCCTAAGCCTTATTTCATGCATAAACACTTAGTAGTAGGCATTAACGATCGATCGAGGTATTAACGATCAGTTGCTACCTGTATATACAGTGGTGATTAAAATTGTGGACACTTTTGCAAATTTTTATGTTTTCTAACTTTGTATGTTTATAGAAAATATTAGGTTTCACAAAATGCAAGCTCTTACATATCATTTTAAAGAGAATTTAACACTGAATTCAACACAGAAAACAAAATCCAAATATTTGAAATACAAAGAAAAATTAAGCAACAATAATTATCGAGATACATTAGATACTGATGATAGCAGTGACATATCAGTACTTAGTAGGGTAGCCTTTATTTTTTATTAAGCTTCACATCGATGTTTCATTGATCTGACGAGAGTTTTAAGCTCTTCCTTCGTTATTACATGATGCCAGGAAGCAGTTATAGCCTCAATTAGTTCCCTTTTATTTAATGGGCGCCTTATTCGTACAAGAGGTTTCAAACGGTGCAAAAAGTTCTTAATAGCATTGAGGTCAGGACTGTTTCCTAGCCATGTCAACAATTCAATGCTCTTGATCTTGCTTCACTCAGGCCGTCGAAAAAAAAAAATCAATGCTCTTTGTACTAAATCACTCTTTCGATATTTTTGCTGCGTGGAAAGGAGCAGAATCCTGCTGAAAAATAAATGAAGGCATTGTTTAGAAAGAGATCCCGACTGGAAGGTATAAATTTTGGTTCTAGAATTGTGTCAATTTATTTTCTTGCATTCAGTGTTCCATCGATTACATGAAGGCGACCAATACCGTCTGCTGACATGTATGACCAAATCATAACACTAACTGGGTTCTCCACAGTTGTCTGAATGCAGTCAGAATGTAGATCTTCTCCTATTCTACGTCTTACGTATTTTTGCCCATCACTACCAAATAACAATATCTTAGTTCCTACACTCCATATAACTTGTGACCACTGATCATCTGTCCAGTTAATGTATTCCTTTTCACCCTGCAGTCTTTTTTTGCTCTGCTGTAAATTGAGATAAGGCTTTTTTTCGTGGAATTTAACCTTTTAGTCCAACATATGATAATCTTCTCCTGATAGTTCTTGAACTGACAGAAACACCAGCATCATTCAGTACACTTCTGATGAACAATGATAACTTTCTTCTATCTTGGAGACGTAGTCATTTTATTCTTCTGTCATCAACAGATGTGGTACCACATTTTCAGCCTTTCCCTGCTTTATTTTTTATTGAATTTGTCTCCTGATATCGTAAACAAAACTTTCGGACTCCAGATGTAGCCACTGAACCATCCAGCTGCCTTACAATTTCAGCATAGAAAAGACCACATTCTTGAAACACAATAATCTTAGTTCTCATTCTAGGTGTCCAGTCTACTCTTTTATTTGAAGTCATTGCTTCTTGACTAAATACTAACAATATTTACAAAAAATTCCTACTAAAATATTATAAAGTTTTACAAAAATTCCTACTTGTAATTTGATTACATAAAAAACAGTATACCTTCTACAGAACAAAGCACAATAATGACTTGTTCCAACTTTAAGCACGATTTCATTAAGTCTGCTGGCAGTTACTAACATTTGATTTGGTTCCCAGAACAAAAACAGTAATTGTCCAGGAAAGTTAGAAATTACAATTTACTTCATCACTGTGTTTGTTTTTCAGATTAAAGTAGGTATAACTTTTTTTTATTAAAAATATTTGAATGTTAGGTTTTGTATTGAAATCAGTATTAAATTCTCTTTAAAATGATATATAAGAGTTTGTATTTTGTGAAACGTAACATTTTCTATAAGCATACAAAGTTAGATAACATAAAAATTTCCAAAATTGTCTACAATTTTGGCGCGCACTGTATATATATATATTTACAACGAATTAGGATGGAGTTAAACGAGGGCGGAAAGGGGAGAGGGTATATATTTTTTTCTCCACGACAGTAGAATTTCGCATACTTTTATTCTACCCATACCGAGATTTATTGACGAAGAGGCTAATAATCTAACATAAGGAAGTTTATTAATTAAATTTTACATTCCATACCATACTTTTGAAAAAAATTAAAAATGCAATTTTTTATGATATTTTGAATATATTTTTGTGTGTGTGTTAAATAAAATTTAATTCTGAGTGACATTATGGTGCACATCCTAATGAAAATTTATGTAAACGGCAAAAGCTAACCCTTTCAAATGAAAAAGAATTATCAAAATTGATTATATTACATATTTATAGAATTAAGTAAATTTGTAAATCAGCTGTCTAAAAATTACTACAAGCACACTTTTTTATTATTATTTGTCGAGCATACTTTATAATATATAACTTATATATAGATATTATGCATATTATTAAAAATTGTAACAATTACTTTTCGAACAGCAGCTTTTATTTCAGTCTCGGAGTGAAACAGAAAACCTGGAAACTCGTCCATATAATATATTTTCAACTTCTGAAAATCCACCTGAAAAAATATCAAAGTTTACTTTCACACCAATTTCGAAAAATTTATTGAAAATCGCCTTTGTAAATCTAGATTAAGCTATTAAATTATTTTGAAAATTGCTAAAATCCTCTTGCTAGTTCCATCTTTTATACTTTTTAAAAGAATTAAATTAAAATTTATTAGAATTATAGATTATTATTATTCTAATTTTTAGAATTAAAATTTATGAGAATTAAGGAATTAAATTAAATGCAAAAAATTATTATATTTATTTAATTAAAAACTTAAACGTACATTTAGCAAGCAGTGAAATAATTTAACGCCACAATAGACTACATTTTCTTCTTCATGTTTTTTTTTTTCCTTTAGTTTTATTCAATACATTGCACACGTAAATTATATATTTACTTCCACTCTAAAAAATCTATATCAAATAATTGATTTATTTTAAGGAATAAAATAATCCCTATTTAAATTAAACTAATTTAGTGAACCGGAATCAGATTCATTAAAGCGACAGGTTTCAGTAGATGGTAAAAATAATATTTTTTTTTTCTGTTTTGTTAGTAACGATTAGATTCATAAAACTGGTTGATTCGATCTTCGTATAAGCAGCAAATGTTATATACAAGGTGTGGCTATTGATTTCCTGGACTGGTGAAATAACTCCTGAAATATGAATGTTAAGTACATAACTGTTTAATATGTTACTAAGTAAGTTCCGTCTGGCGTAATGCACTTTTGCGCGCGGCTCTACAATCGTTTGAAACAACATGCGAAGTCATCATTAGAAATCCTCTTAATTTCGGAGGTCACGTTTTCCTTGATGTTATCAAAATCCAGAAATCTTTTTTAGTGATATTTTCAGTTTGGGAAACAGGAAATAGTCTGCGGGTGCCAATTCCAAAGAGTATAGAGGGTTGTTTAACTGCACGATGTCATGCTTGGACAAAAACATTTCACAGTTAAGACAACTTGCGGGCAGGCGTTGTCTTGCAATAAAACCCAACGTGATAATGCATCATCACCGTACAACTGCAACATTTTACGTGTTTCGCTAACCCTTTTTCCCAGTCTGAAAAACAATTTAATATTTATTCTCTACTCCAGTATTTTCATTTAACAATGCTTTCAAAGCGGCTTTGTGTTTGAACACCTGAAAGTAAAACAAGAATGACATGCAGAGCGATATCGTGAGCAGATACGTGACCATTTAAATACCATCGTTAACCAACCGACGAACTTTCAATTTTAATAATTGATGCTACAGTCTTGGAAATTAATAACCACACCTTGTATAACCAAACAGTCCGAGTTAATGTCATATTGCAATCTTAACAATTGTATGCTGCACCAGATATTGAGGACATACGACACGCACACGTGCCAAACTTGGCATGCAGATGTATTTTCAGCATTACCCAGACCGAATTTTTCCATTTCTACATTTCCAGGGCTCCCAAATGTTCCGCCAACTGAATACCAATAAATTTTAACAGAAAATTTTATGGCAGGTTTGCGCTAGAATTAACTTTCAAAGGTGTTTCCGGAGCGGTTTATAAGAAAAATCTAAAAAGAAAACTTTTCTAAAATAATATTGGTATTCAGTTGGCGGGCCATTTGGAAGCCCTGCATTTCTTCTTTCAACAGGGCAAGATGCAGGGACAAGGACCTCATTAATGATAAAAATTTAAGAATAAATAATAATATGATTTTTTTAAATGTTACATTTATTATTATTCTTTGTTAGTGTATAAAACATTATGTAATATTTTATACACAAACTAAATATATAATTCTTCAGAATGCAATTCCCAGCAATTAAGATCAATAATAACATCATATGAGAAACAAAAATCACTTACTATCATTCAAATAAAATACATATACTGAAAGTGATTACAGTAAACATGAAGGTTTAAAAAACACTTTTTTATAAATAAACCGACTAGTTTCGTACACACAATATCGATGACATTCTCAAGATTTGTAATCATAAATAAACTATTTTCGCGTAAAATTTGAAATATGTACTACATCTGTAACACATAAGATTCTGCTATGGATTTTTTTATTATTTTCATCTGTACCACAGTGCGAAATAATAAAATCTAGCTGAATTTAATACTTTTTCAAAAGTTATAATTTATATAACATATGACTACTTTTGATAGTAAACCATTGATAGTTTGACCATTAATTTTTGATATTTTGACCAATTGCACGAGAATGCTAGTAGTGGCCAAATGTTCCAGTTCCTAGTAGAAGACGTCAGCGAATATAAGTGTCAATATGTGGATTTTTTCACAATATTTGTATACAGTAATATGCGGTATGCATATTTATTTAGTCAATATATATTTATATAGTAATCTAAATCTTTTTAGTGGACCCAAGTCCGCGTATTCGAAAGAACAGCATTTAATCTTTATTTCAAAATATGCCATGATGTGTGGCGTACGATGTGGTGTTCATATACCGGGTGTCCTAAAATGGAGTGACTGATTTTAAAATTCAATAACTTGCAAACGGTGACAGCTATTAAAAATATTCTTGTAGGAGGGCTATTTAAAATGTCAGGAGTTCGTTTTACTGCGATTCTCGATTTTAGTTCAAAATAGCAGCGATAGATGGCGCTGCAAGCAGTAGGTGCTAAATCCAGGAAGGATTTTATGACCTTTTACTTTCTCACAGTATTGATGCGAAAGAAGGAGGTTAAATATATGATTGGGTCCCTAAGAACAAGATTGCATTGGCAGCTAAGAACCACTCTATATATTTAACCTCCTTTTTTTAGCAGCAATACTGAGAGAAGAGAGAAACAAAAAATCGGACATGGATTTAGCGCCTATTGTTTGCAGAGCCATCTATCGCTACTATTTTGAACTAAAATCGGAAATCGCAGAAAAAAAAAAAAAAAAAAAAAAAAAAAAACTCCTGACATCTTACATAACCATCCTGCAATTTTTTTTTTTAAATAGCTGCCACCATTTACAAGTTATTGAATTTTAAAATCAGTTAATCCATTTTAGGACACCCGGTATATAAAATAAAATAAAAAATCAACAAGAACGGATTCGATTGATCTGTAGTAATTAAGTTTCGTCAGACTCTTAAAATTTGGAACTGTGTGTAGATGAGGAGTATATAGAGCGAGACAGTTATGCGAGCATCAAGGATATAGTGGAAGGTACACGATGAAATACGTCATATAACCTCTGGATTTTTTTAAGAAGCTTCATACACCCTCTGTTTTCCAAGCAAAGCTATAGCTTACACTCTATAGCACGGGGGCGGTGAACTTTTCTAGTTCCTCGTGCCGAATCTTTTTTTAAATATATTTTACGGCATCCTGACGTGCCAGCAAACAAAAAATTTTGTCGTTTAATAATAAGGAATCAAAACTATTTAAAATATAGTTTTTAGACTAAACAAATTATGGGTAACATTTGTTGTCGTACTTTAGAAATTAATTTTTAAAATATTATTCCTGTTGTCGCATCTTAGATGCCAAATATCAGATTCGAACTTAATTATTTTTAAGGTTATGCAAGATGAACTGGAGCCATCTGACAAGAATTTCTACTTGAATTTTGCTGAAAAATTCAAGTAGAAATTCATGTGCGATTCCATTCTTTTCGGAAATGAATAATTATTATTCATTTCCGAAAAGAATGGAATCGCAGAAAAAATTGTAAAATAGCAAGCACTTTCTTAAACAGTTTTTATTTCCTGGAATTGAATTCCAATTTCTCATAATTTTACCATCAGCGTTTTTGCTTATAATGCCTCATAATCTTTCCTTTTCGATAATTTCGCTATTCTTTCTTAATCTAAAAATTTTTTGATCCAATATTGAGCTAGATTGATATTCACTGAGTTGTATTTCAGTTTATTCAATCTGTATGACAACGGGAGCCAATCCAGCTAATCGAAATCAAACAAACTGATATAGTCTAAATTAATGCATTTTGTGCCATTTTACTATAATTTGATTTAGAATCTGAATCTATATCGTACCGACAATAGTCTACCATGTGCCACTTATGACACTCGTTCTAATAGGTTCGATGTCACTGCTCTAACGTATACCCTCTGCCTGTAATGAATAGAATTTTTTTCTCTTTTTTTTTTTTTTTTACGATTGCAGCCCCGAATAGCATTAAGATATTTTATAAAGTTATTAAGTTATCTAAAATTACCTTTCTATTTATTCTGATGCTCTTTCCAATAGTAATAAGTTTAAACCAGTTTTACGAATTACACTTAAAATTTATAAGTTGATTTCATGTAAAGTGCGTACTCGAGATTCGGAAAAATACTGAAAACTTTTTGTGTCAAACATAATGTAAATGTTATCTCTCAAAAGTCTAATAAATTTATTAAATACGAAAAAAATTAACATCACAGCTGCTATTACCTTTTTCTCGAAATTTATTCTTCCTTCGCTCATAATTGTGGCAAGTAGCGGCAAATCTTCTACATAACGACACATAGGGCCAGTACCTACAATTTTGTCAATTTCTTCTTCACTTTTTTCGTCATCTTCTGGCCAATATCCTACATTCGATATCATGCCTGAAATGGAATAAAATTATATCATTTTTCTGATAATATCCGTTAAGCGTATATTTAAGCATTAATATCGCAATTTAACTTTCTATCACTTTGATTTTTTTTTTATATGTTGCTTTAGTCAAATAAATTTCCTAAATTTTACAGGGGAATATAAAATTGTGTTGTCGATATGATTTAATACAATTTTGAAATTTTTATTACACTTTTTGGGGATCTTAATTTAGTTAGAACCCTTCAGCTACAGTAGTCGGGAGGAAAATGAATAATATGACCCGGACTCTGCTTGTGGATGTCCGCAATAAATTTCAACAAGAATGGAAAATCAGACATGAGGCATAGATTATGAAAAATTTTTCAACACTAGCAGAATATTAAAAAAATTCATTTTTCATACAATGAAATCTATCATATTCCTTCTTTTAAGTGAATTCTTTTGTGCGTCACTGTAAATGAAGAAAACTGCTACTCACTCTTTAATCTATAGAAAATATGTTATAGTTCACCTCAGTGGTCCTTTTTAATTTCATTATATCTGAAGCATCATAACCTCACTGAAATGTACTGCAGACGAGTTTTCGCCATAGATCTTAATGGCCGCGTTTCAGAAAGATTTTTCACTGTTAGCGAAACGAGATTGACCAATCAGAAGCCAGCATTTTTGCAAACAGCGAAAAGTTCGCAAAAATGCAGACTTCTGATTAGTCAATCTCGTTTAGCTAACAGAGAAAATCTATCTGGATCCCGGCCATCGTAATGGAATTATTTTGTGCGTACCTGCAAACGAACCTTAAATGTCACTTATTCTATACGCCTGAAAAAGCATTGCTTGGTTTACATCAGTAATGTATATCAGTTTCATAAAGTTTAGATACTGTAACTTCATAATGATGCATCGGAAAAGATTTTTCCTCTCAGACCATAATGTTATGAAATCCTTTTGTGTGTGTCCGTAAACGAACTATGTGTGCTAGACATTTAATTTTCAATACCGAGCATTCTATGATAAACATCAACATAAACATTTCATGACAAACTGGGTATATTTACGAGAGTTAGAGCATGAATAGACGGCAGGGGGTACACAGCAGGCAAGCCGAATTCATAAATACTTTTCTACTTCAACAGTGTTGAAAATTGCATGTACCTTCAGCACACTACTATAGATCTTTCAAGATTTAAAACATTAAAAATTTTACTGGGTAAACATAAGAGTTGCTAATTTACGCAAGATAGTTTTAGTTTTGTACATTTTTAGGGCTTTTGGCAATTTTATAAAAATAATTAAGTAAACATTATGACATCTACAAAAAAAATTTTGCTCGTTTTTTCATTTATAATCGCAAGTTCCAGTTCAGGAATATCAACCAATTTCATATGAAATAAAAAGATTTATTACGTACAATGTACTCACCGCTAAGAATAATATCCGGCTGGAATCTGAAAAAATGGATAATTCTGAAAAATGAATAATATTGGTGGGTTAACAGTCACTTCTGACACCACTTTGTGGGATGAGACTTCTATTCATAAATCATAACTCAATTCTAAGACGAACACTGACATTTATTAAGACGAAGACGAAACAAAATACAGTTGGTAGCACTTTTCACAATCGATCTTTAGCTTAAAAGCAACAATCTTCGGCTTTATTTACTTAACATCGTCGAATATTTCCTAAGATTTTCATACGTCATTTAAATCTTCTATTTTATATCGTCGAAAGAGCTTGTTCTTTTTAACAACAGCCGCCGTCGAATTCTTTCTGCGTTTCCACTTCACGCAGCTTCGTTACCTTTTTAATCTCGAAGCGGAAGGCAGCGTCGGGAATATTCAGTCTGAATGCATGTGTTACTTGCGAAATTTCCCACATACACCAAAGAGCCAAAACAGTATGACCATCCCCACATTTTGCAATAAAGTCGCCTGGATGGCGTGGAGGGCACGTAATCAGCTGGGGATGGTATTTGACTATTGCTAGGGAGTATGAGGAATCATTTTTGCGCTTACTTCTGCATGTGATGGGAAAAGCAGCTGATCTAAGCGACATTGATAGAGGGCAGAATTCAATGGCCCGATGACTCAGAATGAGTATCTCCAAAACTGCACGACTCATGGATTGTTCGCGAGATATCTTTGTTAGTACGTATGAAAAGTGGATGAATAGTGATGAAATCATCAGCAGATGCCATGACGTTGGACGTCCACGTGTTATCAAGAAAAAAGGACGTCGGAGAGTCTCCCGCTTGGTAAAACAAAATCGGCTACAGGCAATGGCTCGGCTGGCAGCCCAATGCAATACAGGCCCAAGGAGAATAGTTTCTGAGTACACAGTTCAGCTGACACTGTCGAATATGAGGCTACTCAGGAAGCGTCCCTCTCATCAGTGGCATAGCCAAGAGGGAGTCCAGGGGGTCCGGACCCCCCCCCCCCCCCGAAAGTAGACCTGGTTTACTGAATCATGTATACAAATACAACAGTAAAAACTGCTAAGACAGAATCACAAAGGATCTATAAAAAATTCCGCTTTAGAGAGGTATTCGTCTTAGAAGGTAAAATTCAAAGGTATGTCTTTCTTGAACTATGAACTTTTCCGTTTTAGGCAGGTTTCCGTTATATATACTTTCCGTTTTCACAGTATCCCTTAAAACTCCTAAAAAGTACTCACTTCCCAAGCTTTTTTCTTTCACGTACCCCTTTCTTAGGTTTTTCATTTCGGAGTACCCCCATTTCTCATAAACACGCCCCCCTTTCCCCACTCCACTCAAGGAGATACGTAAACATGCTTTTTTTCATTAGTAATCTTCTTATCACAACCATATAATAAATCGATGCAAATTACATTGATATTCCTAACATTTTTGTGACTTCCGTCAATACCGATAGTATTTTCACATACCACCAGCAGACCCGCCACGTACCCCCATGGGTACGCTACCCCAGGTTGGAAACCTCTGCTATAACACCGCCTCTGAAGAGCAAAAATCTATTACAGGAAAATCTGTGAAGATAACCTATCTCAAAGGAAAACAATTCAAGGTTCGACGAAAACAACACTATATATTTGTGCTTGCTAACGTTCGAAACCTATCTGAAATGAAACTTGTTCCAATTGTGAATCCTTCTTGGCAGCAGGCGCGGATCCACGGGGGGGGGCGATAGGGGCGATAGCCGCCCCAAAATAATATAAATCCACCGATTATCGCGAATTTCGAAAAATGATCGCTGAAAAAAAATCAATTTCGTCAATCGTTCGCAGGTAAAAGGATCGCAAAAGGAACGCGAATTTCGTCAACGGATCGCGCAAAAATCCCAATTTCGTCAAAGGATCGCGAAAAAACGCGAATTTCGACAAAGGATCGCGAAATTTCGTCAAAGAATCGCGAAAAAACGCGAAATTTCGTCAAACAAGTGCTAATAAATGCGAATTTCGTTAAAAAAGCGCGTATTTCGTTAAAGGACCACAAAGGAACGCAAATTTCGTCAAAGGATCGCAGATAAAAACGCGAATTTCGTCAAAGGATTGCAGAAAAAACGCAAATTTCACCAAAAAATTGAGGAAAAAACGCTAATTTCGCGAAAGAATCGAGCAAAAAACGCTAATTTCGTCAACAGACCTCTGAAAAAATACGAATTTCTTCAAAGAATCGCGAAAAAAATACGCGAATTTCGCCAATTAGCACCGGGAGGAGATTCCCTAAGAGCGCATCCACGGGAGTGGGGGGGGGGGGGGGTTCGATCGGGGTAGAGAAGGGAAGAACAAATTTACCAAGTCGGTTTTTAAGAAATCAACACACCATAAGAATTTAGCTTTTAACTGACTAGGATTAGGACATAATCCTTTTTTGTTCATTCATCAAATACCCCTTGAAATTTACCAATGTGGGTGGCAATAACAGGACATTTTTTACATATTAGTGGCTTTCTTCAGAAAACATTAAGATGATTGCATTTTTCAAAGGAACTTTTTTTCTTGTTTCTTTCTTTCTTTGGAAATTGCTATGATTCCCATTCTTTTCTCAAACAATAAAGAACTCCTCAAAAATATCGTTTCGTTATACAGAAATTAGAATTGCAGCTTCTTTGAAAGAAGGAAAAGTTTCAACACCTTAAAGGGATCCGCATAACGTTGTCAATTTCTGTTGTAGAGATTCAACAAAAGGTACACGAAGTGGCATCATCCCCCACCTCAACCCATAGTGTCAAAAATTATGGCGCCATATGCCTTTTGACAGGATATAATCCTATTTTGTTCACTAATTGCCGAAACCTCAGTGAGGTTTACCATTGACACACGGAAGCTTTTTCAGGAAGGCTCACGTTTTCAGCACCAGCCTTGGCGAGTTGGCGAAAGCGGAACGTTTAGCCAGCTCTAACGCCAATCGTCGTCTTGTGTTTTGTTTTGAACCGAAATGGCGGAAGACGAACTAGCATATTTTAGAATAACAGCCCTACCTAAATTAAAGAAATATTTTCAATCATGTGTTCTGGATGAAAAGAAATCTTCTTCGAAAGAAATTGTATTACGAACTCTTATACTCTGTTTTATCAAAGGCCTTTATTACTTTTGATGATATAGACTAAAATTTTGATTATTTGATCCCCTCAAAAATTTACATTTTCATTCAATTGAGTATTATTAATTCCATACCTGTTAAACAAAAACTCATTACCTTCATAAAGCTAGATATTTGATTACATATAAAGATGGATTTATGAGAATGATGAATTAATGCAGTTTCAGTGCATTTTGATGTATATAAACACGGATTTAAAAAAAATACCTGTGGCAGAAAATTACTATATTTTCTGCGATGAACTTTAATTAATTTAATACCAAATCATCCTGCACCTGCAGAAACAGTACCCAAAGTCGAGTGAAAATAGGCTAAACCAGGAAGGGAAAAAAAACCTATCACACACCCAACCAGGATGTTTAGAAATTGCCTTTTTAATGTGAGATGAAATTCTTAAAGGGAGGTGGGGAAGAAGGAATATTGAATGACTATCTTTTGTTACTTCAAAGTAACAAATAAAATCACTAGAGAAAATTTTTAACTATGTATGATAGTGAGGGGCTGTGGATTTAAATAGTTAAATTTATCGATTAACAAATAGAAAATTAAACCAAAAAAATAAAAACTTGGAATATTTAACTTTTTTTTTCTTTTTTTTCGGGGGGGGGGGGGGGGGGCAGAATTTGAATAATGGGTTCTTTACTTATAGTTACTTCAAAGTAATAAATAGGACAGAAAATTTTTAAAAAATGTAAAGAATTAAAAGAAAATGAAAGCGTGTGCACAAAAGGTTAATCCTGATTATTATTATTATTATTATTATTTATCTTTCATTCTATTTCTTTCCTTTCCTTTTTTTATGGTAAATTATTTATTTGTTATTTAAAAATCAATAGATAGAGCAAAACACAATTTTAATTAATCTTTTCTGCAAGGCAACATGAATTTTAAATGGTCAAAAAATAGTGTGCTGGAGGAGAGGGTGGGTGGAAGGAGAAGAGAAAATTCGAAATGGGAGGTTGCCTCAGACGATTGATCATTATTTTATTGCCACTTCAACTTAATAAATAGTGCAATATGTGGGCAGAATGACGAAAATGGAGTGTGTGTGTTGGGGGGAGGGGATTTCATCTGAGAGAATTTAGATGATTTATTCAAATATGACTAATGACTATTTTAAAATAACAAATAAAACAACTAGGACGAAATAATATTTAAAAATATGGCAAAAATTAAAAAAAAACTGAAGGATTTTTAATTTTGTGCACTAGGGGCAGACCAATTTTTTTTTCATAAAAACTCAAATAATGATAAAGATTTAACAGCATTAAAATGTAATAGTAATTGATTTAGTTGCATGTATGAACTTGCAATTATTTTAACTGATTGATTTGAATGCAGGATACAGCTAAATAATTTGTGATTTATCGTTCAATCTATTTGTAATAGAATCGATTTTAGTTTCAACTTCCTATTAACGTCTAATCGCAATTAAATTAAGAACAATTAATTTTTAATAAATTATTTCAGTGAAAATATGTTTTATTAATGCAATCAACACGTCACACAATTATGCCGCTTAATAATAATAATAAAACTAAATTAATTCAATAATGCTAATAAAACTAAGTTCAATTGTGTCATAAAAACATGATCAATAGAATTATATTTATTACAAAAAAATCTTTACGTCTGTTTTTATTTTTCCTAAAAAATAAAATACGTTCTCAATTTCTTCTAACATAGCGAATTAATGAAATAAATGAATATTATTGAACTGAAAAACATAACTTATGTTTGAATTATATATATATTGTGAAATTAAAAGCATTTTAATGCGAAAAAGCTCTTTCTTTTAAAAGCAAAAAGCTCTCAGCAAAGGAATGGGGTTGCGGTTCGCTACGCGCAAGACGTCAGGAACAAGAAAGGATGCGTAGCATTGAATTCATCCCTGCGCCAACTGTAACTCTGGCGATAAAGTGCTCAAAACGTGAGCCTTCTTGAAAAAGCCACCCGGAAAGCGTTTGGTTTCGTTTGCTTTTTGCTTGTATGTCTGTTCCGCGAAAACTGCCGTTAAAAGCGTTGGATCTTGGGGGGGGCGAGCGCCCCTATAGAAACCCCCATGGATGCGCGCCTAGGAGAATCTCCCCCTAGTGCTAATTGTGCGTTTTTTCCGCTGTCCTTTGCAAAATTCGCGCATTTTTTCGCAATTCTTTGACGAAATTCGCATGTTTTCCGAGATGTTGACGAAATTCGCATTTTTGCGCGCTTTTTCGCGAAATTAGCGTTCTTTCCTTAATTATTTGGCGAAATTCGCGTTTTTTAGATCCTTTGGCAAAATTCGCGTCTTTCTTTGCGATTCTTTGCCGAAATTCGCGTTTTTTCTGCGATCCTTTGACGAAATTCGCGTTTTTTCTGCGATTCTTCGACGAAATTCACGTTTTTTCTACTATCCTTTGACGAAATTCGCGTTTTTTTCGTGATCCTTTGACGAAATTCGCGTTTTTTTTCGCGATTCTTTGACGAAATTAGCATTTTTTCCGAGATCTGTTGACGAAATTCGTATTTTTTGCGCGATTATTTCTCGAAATTAGCATTTTTTCCGTAATTGTTTGGCGAAATTCGCGTTTTTTGCGATCCTTTGACGAAATTCACGTTTTTTTTCTGCGATCCTTTGACTAAATTCACGTTTTTTTCTGCGACCCTTTGACGAAATTCGCATTTTTTCTGCGATCCTTTGACGAAATTCGTGTTTTTCGTGGTTTTTTGACGAAATTCACGTTTTTTTCGTGGTCCTTTGACGAAATTCGCGTTTTTTTCGTGTTCCGTTGACGAAATTCGCGCTTTTTGCTCGATCCTTTGACGAAATTCGCGTTTTTTGCGCGATTTTTTGACCTGTGAACGATTGGCAAAAATGATTCTTTTCGGCGAGCATTTGTCGAAATTTGTGATAATCGGTGAATTTATATTTTTTGATCCAAAGGGTGGGTGGCGATTAGGGCGATCTCCCTCCTTCCTTGGATCCGCGCCTGTGAAGAGGTATACACACCACTTAGATGACATTTTTGACTTTCAAGGATTTTAAGGCCCCTTCAGATTTCTGAAGGGGATCCTTTTTCAGAGATTTTCCTCTTTCAGAAATCTGATATTAAAAAATGGATGTGATAGTTATGTTTTTCAATTTTCTATAATTGGTTCTTATGTATTTTTTAGTGCTGAATCCCAAAATCACCTTCATTTTTTACCACACCATCACGTCAGTTTTTTTCACAAATCGCAAATTTTTAAGAAGTCGAAATATTGCGAAAATCTGCTACTATAAAATAGACGTAACTTTTTTTGATAATAATTCATTCATTTTTTTGCTCATACATGGATTTTTATAGTTAAACATGTAAAATATTGTGTATTTAAAATCTTTATAATTTTATTCCATGCGTGGAAGTTTCTTTGAACCGCTCATGCTCTGCTTCCCGCTTTTCTTTTAATCCTCTCTATGGGGTTCGTCTCGGTATTCTCTTTTACTTTGGCGGCTGATAAGGCTGGAAAATTTGTCGCAGATGCATTTAAAACATTTATTTTCTTTTGTTAAGGCTTTGACAAATTGCTTTGTGAGATTTTCGCTATTTTTTACTTTTTAACTTTGAAACTTACGATTTGCGAAAATCGTGACGTGATGGTTAAAAATGAAAGTCATTTTTGGATTCAGTGCTAAAAAATACACCAAAATCAATTATCAAAAGTTAAAAAACACAATCATGGCAGGCTTGTGTTATTAATGTTGTTCACTATAACTAAAAGAACAAAAATTAAGATAAATAATTACCATAGTACAAGAGTAAAAAGAAAAAGAAAAAATAAGACATTTAATAAATAAATTCTGTTATAACGCTTTTAATTTTATGACCTAAAAAGTAACAATAAACCATATTTTGAGGAGAGGGCAGGATTATATAAAAAGGGTGTTGGATAACCGAGTGTTTCGGTTAATCGGATGTCGGATAATCGAGAGTCTGTAATATTTTCAAATCTCATTAATTATTTCATATTCATTTAATAATTAACTGCAAGGAATGATTTGAGCAACAGAAGTTATGACTACGTTGACTATATGTCATTCGGTATCGCCCCGCCCAAAACGATTCTCTGGATCCGCCTCTGCTTGGCAGGTTTTCTGAAAACACGGAATCCTCTCATAAACGAAAAAAATTTAATGTCCCGAGACGGAAGGATAACTATGCAAGTATACCTGCTATTCCGTATACACAAATTTACTGTAACTAGATTAAATGTGAAACTTCGATGGGGTTCTGTTGTCAACACTTGTGGGAGTTTATACGAACGCAATAACGGTACATTGGTTGAGTTTCGTGACCCTTATCTTTGTTCACTTTATAACGGACAATATTAACAATTACTTTAAATCTGCTGCCTGTAATTAATAAAAGTAACTTTATTTTTTGACTGGTTATTTGTTACCACTTTCGAAATACACTGGCGAGAAAAATTAAAGGAACAACCATAAAAAGGTGCTTTATGTTAATGCTATTAAGGGAACTTCCAGAAAGGTAACTCAATGTCAATGTTATCACGTAGTCCAATGGGATTAACATTCGCTACAGAAATATATGCAAATTTTTCATCCTCAGCCCGTTCTTTCGGTTCACGTGTGCAAAGGAGCGCACGTGGCTAATTTGAAGTATAATTTTAAGGATTGTATGTGTAATTAGGTAAAACTTTCGCTTCTAGTTGGTGGAATATGTCGTCCAGAAGACATCTGACCGATTTTAAGAAATTGCATGCGATAGAGAGAATGGAAGCAGGACAGACACTCTTAGGGGTCTGTAAAGACTTAAAAATGGCCAAAAGCGTCATGTCCAGGTTCTGGAAACGGTTTAAAGACACTGGTATAATGTCCACAGACAACTAGGAGAAGGTAGAAAACGCACCACAATAGGCTCTCAGGACTGTAATTTGCCAACGATTGGTAAAAGAAATAGGCAATTGACGTCAGTTCAGATTGCAGGGAGTTTGTTGCAGCAATAAGAACTCGACTATCCTGGTTTACTGTGAGTGACAGTCTGCATGCAAGGAAACCCATGATTTGTGTTCCACTAACTCCGGTAGCGAAATGCGCTCGGTTAAAGTGGTGCAGAGATCATCGTCATTGGAATACCACGGACTGGAGCCGAGTTCTCTTTACCGATGAATCCCGGTTTTGTTGAGAGAGTTACTACAGACGTGTTACCATATGGAGGGAAAAAATCACACGCAATAAGGCTGCAAACATCCGTGAAAGGCATCGATGCAAAGGTCGTGAAATCATGGTATGGACGGACATCATTTTGAATGGCCGCAGTGACCGACACATTTTTACCAGTGCAACTGTGAATGCTGAAATATACAGAGATGAGGTTCTTGATCCTCCTGTCAAGTTGTTTAAGGGCGCAATCGGAAGATTCGAAATTTTATGATTATATTAATGGTCTAGAAAGGCGCCACCCCCTTCCACGGAACTCCTAAGTGTCCCTTCCAGAGCTGCATATATCCGACCCGTCCGAAGCTTACTGCTAAACTTGGAAAATGTTCTAAAACTGTTTCGAACCATCTAAAATAAATTGGCTGAGAAGTACAAAAACAGAAACCACCATGAACCATTTTTTATACATTCTAATACTTCCAAAAAAGTGCTAATCCATCACAAATAAACTTATTACAAAAATTTAACTTCCTTAAAGAAGACGAGATATCGGAAGCAACTATTAGATCGAATATGGTATCAAAAGTGGCGAGACATGAAACATGGAAACCCAAAAGTACTCTGGCTGAATAAGACAATTGTAACAAAACTGCTTTGTCCAGCATGAACTATATTTGATGTGTGTGCTACTTACATTACTAATTTCTGCAACTGAAAATGTAAGATCTTTTTCTTAAAGTTAAAACCTTCCCACATAGCATTTTTAGATTGCAGAAAATTTGCAACAGTCTTGCTCTGAAAACCTGCAAAGTTTCAGTAAGCTCAGCATGACAAGACTGAAAGTTAATAACAAGACTGCAGCAAGATAACGCAAACGCCGAAGTCACCACACTTTAAACTTGCAGCTAACTTGTTATGCAAGATAAATTCATATTATATCAAATTTATTGCAAACTAACAGCAAACAAATAATCAAAAGTACTGCAAACTTACTGCAAAGTAGTAATCTTTCCAGGTCACACTATAAGTTTAACCCCTTCGAAGGGGTCCATAGACCTGATCAAGTCTATTGATGCGAAAGCACCGTCAGAAGGTGCATGCATCGGTTTTATCACCATAAACAAGTTCAGGTAATATTTGTACTTTTCATTTCGAGCCTTTTTTGGTATTTAATAAGTATAGCGTTTAGAAAAAGCGGTGCCTACCGAATAAAATTTCTGCAATTTCTGCGTATGTGCTGATTGTCTATTCTCTCAACAGAGGGATTTTTTGCTTTCGTCACTTTCGTGAATTAAAGACAGTCTTGCATCAGTTTCACAACAAACTACTCATGCAAGTGGGTGATGGTATACTTTTCGGGAAATTTGCCGCAAATTTCTCAATTCAAATTTGTCACCGTAAGACAATATCAGAAAAAATCAAACTTGCTGCTAATGTTCATGCTATCTGGTTTATCTAAAAAATCCCATGGGGAACGAGGCGGATCGCATGAACGGCTCATGCGATTGACACTTATGTGAAATCATTATCCAATATCTATTGCAGTACAAGTTTTTAATTCAATGGCAAGAAATTAAACATGGAAATTGCTGTTTTAAACTTAACCACTTGATCCTAACTTTATTGTAGGCAAATGTAATGCAATACGAAACTTGATTTAATACATTCGCTGCCAAAACTATAAAGGAAGAATTTTCAATTTTTATGTTAAAAGTCGTTTGCTACCACAAATTCAGAAAGGTAAATTTCGCTTTACTAATACAGCGAAATTTCTGCCAATAAATGAGGCAATTTTTTTAATTCTAAAATAGTGGTGACAATGTAATTAATAAATTAAAGCCACGAGTATACTCGTGGATGACAGCGAATGGGTTAATTAAATTCAACTCTTCAGTATGCGCTCAGCTTTTTACATCACAGTGAATTTTTTTCATTGGCAAATATTAATGTAACTTCAATGTACTATTATTTGCAGTTATAGAGATTGGCCTTACATTTTTTATCCATGCTTTTTTTAAAATTAAGAAATTAAATAAGGATATACCTAAATTCTTAAAGTTACTCGAAATACTTCTATTATACATACAGAGTCAAGACAAGATTGCAAGGGCTTGTAAAAAGCTCCATTTTAGACAGGCTTCCATTCCATAGAAAGAAGTGTAATTAATTATGCTTCTAAGAAACACTACCTCAATAAGATCTATTGTTCGTTTCGCAGGGATTCTGAAACTCTTCCGTTTGAGACAGGATTCCGTTATAGAAAGATTCCGCATTCGCAGGTTTCACTATGCTTCATTAAAGAACGATGAAAACCCCTTTCAGACAGGTTTTCAGCAAATTTAATTGTATCGCATTTCATATTAAGACCATGTAACGTTTCCGTTAAAGAAAGGATTCTGTTATAGACAATTACTATTTTGACAAGCTTTATTCTATTCATATGACATAAATAGGTATATTTATATAAATACACAAAACTTGTAAAAATGGAACCTGCCTATAACGGAATTCTGTCTTAAACAGAAATGTTCCATAGTGCTACGGATAAGAATACTATACAAATACACCTGATAGCACAAAAACCTGTGTAAAATGGAATTTTCGGCAATATTTACGATTTCTTCTTGGCAGGTTTTACTATATATATATATAACGTGAAGGGAAAATTCTGGACCCCCCCCCCCCCGAAACGAAATCCTGGCTACGCCACTGCCACTCATGTGCCTCTGTTGACAAAGCATCATCTCCAACTACTCCTACACTAGACACGGGAACATCGTGACTGGACGATGGATCATTGACAGAGAGTTGCCCGGTCGGATGAATCACGATTTATTATTAAACACGTCGAAGGCAGCGTAAAGGTACGCCTTTTTTCAGGCGATCTCTTGCTCCACCTTATGCAGCAGGTCATAGACAGCCCGGGGTAGACGTTATACTACTTTGGGAAACGCTCTCATGGGCGTCCCCGGGACCTCTGATTATTGCATTATTGCAGAATAGACTATGAAGGTCGCGGGCTATCTGAACATCATTGCAGAACAGTTCTACCCTTACATGTTATCTGTCTTTCCAACTGGAAATGAATTCTTCGAGTGCGACAATGCTCCATGTCACGGTGCTCTAATTGTGATGGAGTGGTTCCAACAACATAATACCGAATTCCAGTTAATGTCCTCGCAGTCTACACTGTAAAAAAACCACTGTAGATTTGCCAGAACAAACTCAATCACAGTGAATGTGCTGTATCTTTCTTTGGTTTCCTGACTATATTAACATGGAAAATACAGCAGTTGCGTAAAATTAACAGCACAATGTGCTGGCAATTTGAACACATTTTTTTACAGCACAAACTGCTGGCGTCCAAATTGCCAGCACGTTGTGCTGTTAATTTTACGCAACTACTGTATTTTCCATGTTAATATAGTCAGGAAACCAAAGAAAGATACAGCACATTCACTGTGATCGAGTTTGTGCGCGAGATGAACAGTACTTTGTACTGTAAAACTGTCGTTTTTTTTTACAGTGTAACTCAACGAATCTTAATACAATATAGCAGATTTGAGATGTCGTGGAACGGCAGCTCAGCGCTCAAAAATATCCATGTTGTAATATTTCGGATTTGCGCGACCGCTGCTTGAATATCTGCTACAATCTGTCTTCGGCCATCTACCAAGGACTTGTGTCATCCATGCCAAGGCGAGGTGCAGCTTTTTTGTGGACCAAAGGCGAGACATTCGTTATTAAGTAGGTGGTCATAATGTTTTGGCTCGTCAGTGTATATGCATTTTAAAAGTCCAGGCTGGGAGGATAATTAACGCACAGCCCAAACTACTGAACCTAGAAACCTGAAAAGTTAGGTAAAAATACTTTACATAGGCACGCGCTAAGAAAGAATTTTCTAAAATAAAAGGGGAACATTTTTTTTAAAAATTCCATTAAAATAGAATATTATAGTTACGCATCAATCAAATGATAATATATTTTGATGAATCGAATGGTACCAAGTAAATTCTTCTAAGTCCAATAGTTTAATGGAGTTATGAATAAAGGGGAGGAGACATATAGTGTACTGTCTAGCAGTTCCGAGTGAAGTAACTGAGGAGGTTGTCACAAAATGGCGGATGCGTTTTTAAATCGGATCTTCAGTTTCTGATTATCGCTAGGGCAAACATCCCACCAGTAAAATTGAATGGAAAATTTCGTCTTAATTAAGCGTTTTATTCATGGAAATTCTTCTCAAAAATGCCGTAAAATTTTCTATTTGTTTTTACTGGTGTCAGTATGCCTTGTAAAACTGCCAGTTTGTTTCCCTGGTTGTCATAATATGGCAGAAACGCAGGGCCTAACAACCGCTAAAGTAAACTGCTACCAGTAAAAATGAAAATATTTTTCTACCATTATTTATGACTGAAATTTTGTGATAATAAGGCGTTAAAAGAGTTGAAATTTTTATATAAATCTGCTGGTGGAAGTTTCCACCAGCGGTAAACAACTCCTGAGATAGCGGTTGCAGTTGAAGCTTCACTATTTTAAGGCTATGTCAGTTCCTCTTTATTAATAGTTCCATGAATAGTTCATGAGATATTTCATATTTTTCTAATTTGGCGATATCTTTAGCGCCAAAACCTAAAAATTTCTAACACTACAAGTGATAATTTCTTGCTTTACTACCTCCGTTACTATAGCAATGGAAGATATTCAAATTACATCTTTTTATAAATTAGTTCTTTTGGTTGAAAAATTAAAAAGGCTATATAAGTAAGAAAAAAAATTACAAACGCCTCGAAAAATAAAAAAAATAAAAACCGTTATTGATTCTATTTAAAATGAAAAGAATATGGAAGAGAGAAAGAAAGAATGTTGAGAATGAGAATGTTGGAAGCGCCCTCTAGTGGCTAATGTTTGACGTTATCGGCTGTATATAAAAACTATGAGAGAGAGAGCAAAAGAAAGTTAATTACAAAAGTGTACAGCATTCTCGTTTTAGTATGGCATAATGTCTTAAATGTAAAAACAACTTTATTATAATTCCTGAAATACAAATTTTCCGATAGCCAATCACCATCGGCTTAAAAAGTGACTAATGACGCGCATAAGTCTGACAGTAAAAAGTAGTTGCACATTTTCTAATAAAACTAACAGCATAAGCAAGGTACATTTTTTAGCATGCTTAGTTTTTCCAACATCTGCAGAAATGTATGCATATGCATGCGACTGCATGTATGATAGAGACTGTCGATGATAGGTAAATTAACCATACTTAAGATTGCTTTATTATCAAAATAAATTTTACCTTGCTTACATGTGTTAGTTTTATTGGTAAATGTGCAATTGCTTATGATACCACACTTTTACTTGCGATTAATGACGTATTAAATCAGGTGAGTGGATATTGGAAAACTTTAAAAATTCAGGGCTTCTAATAAATTTATTTTTACATATAAAATATCATTTCATAATAAATGGAGAACGCTCTAAACTAGTGGTTCCCAACGTGGGGCGTACGCCCCACCGGGGGGCAATTTAACCTTCTAGGTGGGCAATTTCAAATTCCTTACTCACTCATTCACTATTAATTTCTTTTGTATTTTGAGGGAAAGTAGTGTTGTAGGCTAAAAAAATGGAATACAACTTAAATTTAAGAAATCAATTTTTTTATTGAATTTTTAAAATGTCCTCTATCGAAATCTTAAAATAGATTTAACACCAGAATAATTATGCGAATAATCTTTTAAAATATTTTGATATACTTTAAAGTATTAATACTCAGTATAATTTTTCTGGTGGAAATTAAAAAAATTTTGTAACGCTTACGATTATTTATTGAATGCCTTTTCTTCTTCTATTCGCGAAGACGATTAACGATATTGGGAAAGGGGAAATAGGAGAATGTGTTATGCGGAATAATGGCTAATTAATTTGATAAAGATGAGACTATGGAAATACTTCTGTATTGTGTTATCCATAAAAAGAAAAGTCAGTGTCCAAAGCTTTTCCACCAATTCTTAAAAACTTTTAACAATGCATTATAAAATGTATGAATTTATCAATTTTAACATTAAATGTAAGTGTCTAATTAAGATTGTGAAGATAAAAATGCAAGCCATATAACACTTTTCTTTAACATTGAGTTGAGTTGGAAAAGTACAATAAAACTTGTTTTGGCATATAGGCAAAGATGTATAATCTCATTGCATTTATAAAATTACGTTAAAAGCACATTTATGGTAGAAGATTCACCTCTTTGATAAATTGAAAAATGTGAAATTAATAGTTATTCTTAAGGCTCTATTACACTTCCACCGTGTGAATAGAGTTCATTTTTTAAATAATGAGACATAATTTACAGATTAGGGGATGGGGGGGGGACATAGTAATTTTAGAGATGCTTTGGTGGGGCGGGGCCAATAAAAGGTTGGGAACCACTGCTCTAAACTTTTGTAGTTGACTTTTTCTCTATCTCTCATAGTTTTCGAAATTGGGTCTATGCGTTTCAGATTTCGCCAATAAGGAGATATAATATATAGACGCTTGTTACACAACTCTAGCTTTATACGTTCACACTTTATTACAGTGTATCCGGACTTCACTTTGTACACTGTAGACACATGTAGCTAACCATGGATCAATCGATCCATATGTAAACATTCATATTTTAGAAATATATGTATTCATAGATACCATTAAATATAGGGTGTTTCTTTTAGAGGTGTGGTTTTGAAGTTGGCAACACTGTTTCTAGGCACCGCAATTCGACAGCTGAGAGATGATTTGTGCTCAGTAGGTTTTGCCATTTCACCATGAATAGACTTACGCCAGAACAATGTTTGCAAATTGTGAAAAACACCATGAGTTTAAATTAAAATAATAAAACTTTGTAAAAGATCACCATAAAATAAAAACAATACAAAGGACGCGTTTCGAGCTAAAAATATAACAGCGCGTCATCAGCTACAATAAACACGTGTCCATAAGGGGACAAGGGGACTTTTTCTCTATCTCTCATAGTTTTCGAAATTGGGTGTATGCGTTTCAGATTTCGCCAATAAGGAGATATAATACATAGACGCTTGTTACACAACTCTAGCTATTCCTTGTCCCCTTACGGACACGTGTTTACTGTAGCTGATGACGAGCTGTTATATTTTTAGCTCGAAACGCGTCCTTTGTATTGTTTTTATTTTATGGTGATCTTTTACAAAGTTTTATTATTTTAATTGCTTCATATCGCCAGTTTTCGGTGCTGTTTTGCTGCACCATAAGTTTGTTGGGGGAGTATGTATGTGTGTGTGTTGTTTATGACGGCCGATTAGCTACACGATGAATATAGGGCCGAGGAGGGTATCCTACGTGGAGGTCTTTCTAAGGGAACCTAACACGTATTTACGCAAGGTTAACCAAGGTTCGAAGAAAACCACGAAAAACTCAGAACGGTTAAGCCGGCGGGCGCGATTGGGTTCGAACCCAGCACATCCCGTCTACCAGCTTTGAGAGCAAAACCTCTCAGCCGCTGGTGGGGCGTTTATTGCGGTAGACATAGCTTCGCGTAATGGATCTGTGAACTGACCTCCACGGTCATGTGATCTCACACCAATGGATTATTTTCTGTGGAGATGTGTGAAGCCGCTGGTCTACGCCGATAAACCACAGACGTTGGACCACTTGGAAATCAACATCCGCCTCGTTATTGCTGATATGCGGCCCCAGCTGTTCTATAAAGTGGTCGAAAATTAGACTTCCAGATTGCACTTCATTCGAGCCAGCCGCGGTGCCCATATGGCCGAAATCATTTTTAACCCCTTAATTCTCGCTCCCGTCAATATCTCGGGCTGAGGTGTCGTTCGTTATTTCTCGTGCCCGTCATATTCTCGGGCTGGAGATTTAATTGCTGGAAAAAACTTCTGAAACCAGAAAAATTGAACTGGAATTTCGATTTGAAGTCTTTGAATATTAGCACTCTGGTTTGATTTGTACGATCTATAATTTGCCATAGATTTGTCATAGATTTGTAATATTTTTGTCATTTTGATATGGATTCTGATGAATCAAGCCTTTCTGATGATAACTGGAATATTAGCCCCTTCACGGTCGCTTAATATTTGAAAAAACCATCAAAAGTGTACCTATTTTTTTTTATTACAGAAATTGAATAATTGTAAGGTTTCTAAATAAAATATGCAATTAGTTTATTTTTAAGGCGAAAAAACAATATTTTATAGCCATATTCATATTTGTATAAAAACCATCATGCGAGAATTATGTGTCTTAACCTCTTAAGCTCCGCCTTTGATAAATGTAGGCTACTATCTTTTAATTCAGATTGTTTGACTCCCACCAGTTTTTTTTTTAAATAGTGTAAATGGCTTTATTTTCGCATCATTTTATCTGCCGTAAACTACGGTGGTGGGAATCGAACAATCTGAATAATAAAAAAAAGTAACCTACATTTATCGGAGGCGGAGCTTAAGAGGTTAAGATACATAATTCTCGCATGATGGCTTTTGTACAAATATGAATATGGCTATAAAATATTGTTTTTTCGGCTTAAAAATAAACTAATTGCATATTTTATTTAGAAACCTTATAATTATTCAATTTCTGTAATAAAAAAAATAGGTACACTTTTGATGGTTTTTTTCAAATATTAAGCGACCGTGAAGGGGTTAAACACAAATGGCGTAAAAGTATCTACCCTATTAAAATCCGTGCGCGCATCTATGTAACCTCAAAAACTAGTAAACCACAAGGCCCAGGGCTACGAAATTTGGTACACGGGTTGCTGGTAGGAGCCCATGAACGATTTGGGGGGGGGGGGGGGGGGGATTCGAAAATTTTAAATACATTATTTTTTTATGTTTGTAAAGAATTTTTACCTTTTTTATGTTCAACCCGTAATTTTGCGAGTTCTAACCAGTTCTAAATGTTTACTGCAATGTGATATATACATATTACGTGCGTCACGCTGAAATACTAAGAAGCTGTAGCGGATGTTACGATAAATTTAATTACGCTTAATTATTACCTGTTATTAAAAAATAAAGAAAAACATTTTATCACAAACATCAACAAACTTTTTTATTCTATTTCTTCCCTTATTCCAAATATATCGTTTTATCGTCTGCTGCCATAGGAATATATTAAATTAAACTTCATCTTTAAAAAAATGCACAGTAGAGGTTGTACTCTTTTTTTATTTTTAATTTTGGTTTTATAATTAAATTAATGAACTCCCGTGCGTAGAACGGGTTAAAGAGCTAGTTTATTTAATAAAATCAATATCATGGCCATTGGCATTATTTTTATGTGCTTTATTTTGATTTAAATTTGTATACCTCTAAAAAAAACATCATTTACATTAGCAATTTACGTTCATAAGATCTAGTAAATGTTTGAAATACAAATTGTTTAAAAGCTGACATGTTTTAAACATACCTGGTGAAGATTTGAGTCCATAAATTCCGGTAAATGCAGCAGGCATGCGGATACTTCCACCAATATCATTTCCTATTCCAATCACTGATCCAGCGTAAGCAAGAATAGCCGCTTCGCCACCTGTTTGTTATACAACAAGGATTCAAAATATTATTTGTCAAATTTATAAAAAAGAAAAAAAAAGGTATTGCATCATTAATCCTTTAAGAAAGATTGATTAATCGGCTTTAAATTTATTGGATTTTGTAGTTGTTATCCAGCGGCTGTGCTACTTATTAATGTAACATACTACTTTAAGTTAAAAACTTTTTACATTCAAATATTCATTAACAACATTTTAAATTATACGAGGGGGTATCAATAATTTTTTGCCCTCATATAGAAATAATTGAGTAAAATTTATGAAATTGCTACATTGTATTACTCCTTTTCTATATAGTCACCGTGCGCGGTAGCACATTACTGCGAATGGTATTTCAAAAAGAGGGGAGGATATATAGAAGCCGCGATAGTAGAACCAAACGGGGCATTTTTCTAACTTTTACAGACCACACATATGTGACATTGTTAGAAAGGCCTGTGACCACTTATACATGTTATGCACCCCCCATCCCCTCCCCCAATTTGCCCTCCGACGGGCACTTTTCTAAATTTTGAAGACACCATTCATGCTCCCCGGGTGCAAATTTAACGGGAGGGGCTCGGGATGTGCATAACATGAGTAAGTGGTCACAGGCCTTTCCTATAATATGTCACATGTGGGGGCCGGTAAAAGTTAGAAAACTGCCCCCTTTTGGATCTACTATCGCGGCTCCTGGAGTACAGTCGAAGTCCGATTTAACGAATCGTTCGGGACCAGTAATTTTGTTCGTTAAATAGAGATTATTTGCTAAATCGGGATAATAAAAGGAATACTTTTATACAACTGAACAAGTTAAAAAGTGGCAATAAATAAGAAGAACAATGGTCACTTTCCTTAATAATGATATTAAACATTTTTTGATTTAAGAAAATACTTTGTATAAAAATTGATTCTTTTTTATATACTACTATAAATCGAAAAACATTGCAATTCAGAAAATATTTCATTTATTCAAATTGTATCGATAAGACATTTTTTATAGATGTTTCTTTCCTTTTTTTCAATTTTGTATTTCAAACTTCTTTATCGATTTTTTTTCTGAAGCTGTGAAAACAGTGTCACCAACATCATGAGCCATCAACTACCGTTTCAAAGTATCCAAACTGCTGACTGCTTCTTTGAACGTTGCATACTTCGTTTCTATTTCATCTTCTTCATCCGATCCACTACTAACTGCTATTAATGACCTCGGTGTAACGTGCATTTTCGCATGTAGATATTTCTGCATCTCAAGATACATATTTAGAAAATTAACAATCAGAAACATTGAAAATTTATAATAAATATTAGAAAATTTCTTCAATTTTTTCCTTTTTTGACAACAAAAATTATTTGTTAAATCGGGAATATAAATTCGTTAAATCGAAGTATTTTTATTCCATTTTCGTCGGGACTATAAAAAAATTCGAGAAATTCGTTAAATCGGAGCTCGACTGTACATCCTTTCCAATCTTTTTGAAATACCGTTTGCAGAAATGTGTTACTGCGCACGGTGACTATGTAGAAAAGCATTAATAGAATGTAGCAATTTCATAAATTTTACTCAATTATTTCCATGTGATGGTGAAAATTTAGATAACCCCTCGTAATTTCACCTGCTTAAAAAATTTACCCCAATCATCTAAAACTTTGCGATGCAATTTGGAGTACAAAATGCAGTTCAAAAAAGACAATTCTTTATAAATAAAAATCTGAAGTGACTTCATTCGACTCTCCGAATACTTTATAGAATATAATGCATTTAAATAAACATGGGGGTAAACACGGGCTTACCGGGTTACAGAATATAAATGAAAACCATCATATATATTATTTCTGATGTTAACATCTTTTTTCGTTTCACATACTAAAGGCACAGAGATGAATGAGGTATTTTTCGAAATATTCTGCAAGCGCTTTTGACATAGTATACTTATATATCGTTAAAACGCATTGTTTGATAAAAATAATTGCAATTAATCAAAATTTGTTGAAAAAATGTATCAATTAATAATCTCAAAGATTTCAGTGAGAAAATCTCGCACTGGTCTATTTCTTTATATATATATATATATATATATATATATATATATATATATAATTCTAATGGATTTTTACTTTTAATATATTTTTTAGAATGCCTATTAACAATGCACAAAAGCATATTTATTTTTTAAAATAGCAATAATGCCTTCAAATAAAGTTTTGAAACGTATTAAAAGCGATACAGTAGAGCGCTGATTATCCGAACAAGTCGGGACCGACCCTAGTTCGGATAAGCAAAAGTTCGGATAAATGGACAGGCAATTTAAGAGACGTTCCTGACTATACTGAAATCTTCACACTTTATCCAGACTTAGGACTGGCAGCACCAGTTAGTGCTGGCGTGTTTATTTATTTATTTATTTATTTATTTTTATTTTATTTTATTTTATTTTTATTTTTATTTTTGTCTTTTTAATTATTTTGTTAACTCTTTTATCATTTAAAATTTTCTTTTTCGCTTTTTATCATTTTCTGAACTCCAGATATTATAATTTAAGCAAAAGTGAATTGGAAGTTCGGTTAAAAAAAATTGTGATAAATAGGCTGTTCGGATAATTGAAAGTTCAGTTAAAAAAATTTTTTTTGAGAGAAATAGGCTGTTCGGATAATTGGAAGTTCGGTTAATTGGAGTTTCGATAATCGGCGCTCTACTGCATTTTCATAAATTTATGTTTCATTTATATTTGATTGTTTATTTATTGCTTGGTGAATGTTTTTATTTCGTTATGGAATATGAGCTGAAATAAAATAATGAGCAATTTATTTTAATTTAAGTGCGAACGGATTTACCTTTCGTAATGGTCTAAAGGAGATAGAGATAGAATTGAAAAAAAAAAATCATGCTTGATTTTTTTTTTTTTTTTTTTTTTAAGCAATACAAATTTGGTAAATTGCAGTACAGTTTTTAAATAAATTGCGATATAATTGTCAAACAAATTGTATTTGAAAGAACATTTTTTTCCCTATTTGACGGTGTAAAAACTGAAAATGTGCGGTATTTAGAAGTTAAAAAAAAATTGCAATAAAAGTTTTAAAAAAAGTTAACTTTAATCATCTGCTGTTGCCACCCGTCAAAATGGCGTCAGCGTTACGCACAGACACTTTTGTCCTTTATAATATAGATAGATTGTAATGTAGCAATAAATAAAGATTTGTATCCTAATAATTTGTATCCTAAATGCACGCATTCAGAAGTGCGCATCTGAGGACGGAGCGGGAAAATTTGATTTCATCTTCTGGGCCGAAGGATTTTGCGAAACTAAGCCTAACTCTTTTAAAGAGTTCTTCAAAAATTTATAAAAGATTAATTTTTCCATGTAACATTTTGAAATGGACATACATGAAGCAAGTTGTTATTATATATATTTACACAAAAATTTGAAATATTTTCTCGGATATTTTAATGTAAAAATGACTTTTTAAACAAGTATAATGCATGTTTTAAACACATTTTGCAGTTTAAAAAATAATATTATATGATTACAAAGCACTTACGTTCCTTTAATACAGCAACGTATGAAAGGTTTTGCTCAAATAAAGGATAGTTTTACTTAAAAAAAATAATAGTTTTGTTTCTAAATAATTGTTAACACATTCCGTATATAAAACAAGTATTTTTAAAAAGCTGATTTATTCACAAATAAAAATAATTAAATAAAACTTGCAAGCAACTTCTGCATCCAACTTTTTAATAATTATACAAACAGACATTAAAAAAAAATGTGAAAACTTTTAATTTAATTTAAAATATTGGTGAAAATTCGAAATTTACGTGTAAATATATGATCAATCATAAAATATCTATCAAATAAAAAATATTGAGTATAAATAATAAGTAAAATAGAATTATTCTAAAAAGTTGTCGATGCTAAAAATATTTTTGAAAATAAAAGAAATAATACATATAGTAACGTATAATAAAACGAAATGTCAAATAAAGAATATTTGATAATAATGAGTAAACTGGAATAACTTAAAATACATTCTTACAAAAATTTGTTTATGTTAAAATATCTTTATAAACATCTTTTAATATATATATACATATATATATTTAAATATATAAATAAATTTATGAGGTTAAAAGTATTGAATAATATTTTTTAATAATTTCTAAAACTGAATAATAATTTTAAATATACTGATAAAAAATGCCGTTAATGTTAAAAGTATTTTATAAAATGGAAATATTAACGAAATCAAATAAATGTATTCAATTGTAAGGAGCAAACTGACTATTAACACTAGAACGCCGATAGTAGGAGAGCTGTTGAACATTTTTGAGTAGGTATTTGAGGCACCCTGAAAATTTGTGCAACACTTCTTTTGTAATGCCTGAATACAAAATCGAATGTCTGGCTGAAGGATCGTGGCCCAAAACCTGTGCCAGACACGTGTCAAGTGCCATTTTTTGACACTACCCAAAAAAGGTATTTGAGGCACGCTGAGATTGAAACAGAATAATATTTATACTTAGAAAAAAATATTTTGAAAATGACAGACACTTTAGTCGGCCCAAAAACTGTGCCAGACACGTGTCAAGTGCCATTTTTTGACTACCCAAAAAAGGTATTTGAGGCACGCTGAGATTGAGGCAGAATAATATTTATGCTTAGAAAAAAATATTTTGAAAATGACAGACACTTTAGTCGGCACAAAAACTGTGCCAGACACGTGTCAAGTGCCATTTTTAGTCTGGCACAGGTTTTGGGCCACGATCCTTCAGCCAGACATTCGATTTTGTATTCAGGTATTACAAAAGAAATGTTGCACAAATTTTCAGGGTGCCTCAAATACCTTCCCTAAAATGTTTAACAGCTCTTGGACTACGAGCATGTGTCAATTCGACACCGATCAGTGAACCCATTATCGATTCAAACCAGAAAATTCTTCAAAAAATATGTTAAATAATAATTACACTGAAAGGAGTTATACAACTAACCTAAAAACTTTGAAATGATTTTTCTGGTTTCAAACATTTTTATAAAAGACTAGCAGTACTCATAAGATTTTTTCGGAATTTAATATTTAATGACAATTAATCAGATTATGTATTGCTTTTGGTGTTTCATCTTATTTATTTTATGTTTACTTTTTATAATTTTTAGTGGCGTGAAAAATACGAATGTTTTTGTAAGAAAATATTTGTTGTATATTTAACTTGATATAATAAATATTTTATTAAAACAAATTAAGGAATACAGTAAATTCAATATTTAAATATACAAGGGTGTCCAAAAGTCTAGAAACAGTCGAATAACAGCAGAAATACATATGAGATTGAAAAACGAAAAAATACGTGATTTAAAAAAAAAAAAAAAAAAAAAAAAGCTATTTAGTGATACCAAAATTGACCCCCCCCACACACACACACACGCTCCCCCACTCCTACCCCATTGCTAAAGTACGTGAAGTACACATCTCGAAAAACATTATGTTCATATCGACTGGTACTTTTTTTTTCCATTTCGATTCTGCTGATGCATCATGAGTGTGATTGTTAGGTAGTTAGGATCACGGAAAGTAGAACATTAGTTACCGTGGTTAGGACAAATAACGTGTGTGGGGGGGAGGGGGGGGGGTAAATACCCAGCGGGTAGGTATTTATTTTTTGGATATATACCCGGATATTTATCCAGGGCTGGGGTAAATACACAAAAACTGGGTATTTTCCTATTTCACTATAAAAATAATCATAATCCTGAAACATATCTTGTAATCACAGGGGAACATGGGACAAAGTGGAACATACCTTCGAAATGTATTTATTTTACATGTTTTAATTTCATATTTGAAAAGCTAAGTGGAAGAACATGTTAAGTAACAAAAATTACATTTCAAGAAATTTGAGGTGAAAGTTTTTGCTGTAAATTTTAATGATTTATTTTCTGTTTGATACCATGTGTTTAAAATATTAACAGGTATGGTAATAAACTATCTCAGAAAAACTTATTCATAGTTAATTTTCAAATATTAAAAATTATTAATATTATTGGCATTATTAAATATTAAAATATTAAAGAATAATCTCTTAAATCTTCAAGATTAAATAGAATCTTAGTATTTTAACTTCACCATGTGATAGGATACCCCATAACGCTTTCATCCAAAAGATTAAAAAAAAAAAAAAAAAAAAAAAAAAAACATTTTTTTTAGAAAATGTAGCATAACATGTTCATCCACTCAGCTCTTCATTTGTAATCATCAATAGCAGTATAGTAGTAGAATATTTTTAAACTTAAATCATATGGGTGTGTATCATATGAGAACTTATTCCTTTTGTTGTTTTTAGCTACCAAAATTTAAATTTTGTTTGTTTAGAATTTTAGATATTTTGTTAATAAAGATTAAAAGGAAAATGGAAAAAAGTTGAGGTTTAAAGATAGAGAAGGTACTCATTTTTTTTGTTAATTTAATTCAAAATATTCTGTTTATATAAAATAAAATGGTATAGAATATTTTCGTATGCCATGTCTACATGGTGTACAGTGGTCCATCCCAAAAAGGTTTATAGTAGACCACTCATTTAAACTGACTTAATACTGAAATTTGTCAAAGAAAAACTCATCAAAGTTGAAAAGCAGATTAATATTGCCTTTTTTCATTTAAAAGAAAAACCGCTATTATGAATAAGTTCTAGTAAATTATGTTAATTTATTTTACATTTTAAAAAGTGGAAAATAGTACAATTACTTCTGCGCAATTTTAATATCTTGATTCTCGAAGAATATGGCTATTAATTTATGTTAAATTTAGAAGAAAAACAATTTTCAAGAAAGTTTGTTTAAAGAACGTAACAGTTATAAAAAGTAAAGCACGTGACTTACATAAAGTACAACCGTTATTATTTAGACCAACTAGGGGGCTCGGCCCCCTACGAGCTACGCTCGCCAACCCCCGTCCAGACACCGCAGACTCTAAATGCACGCTAATTTGATCGGCTTTAAAAAAGATTTCGAAAGATTGAATTATAATTTAAAAAACAGTGGCGATCTTCCTATAAACGAATTTCTATTCATTTCTCTTTGATTGGGGAATTTTAACGCAAAATCCGCTGCGGTACTACTTGATTATCCCGTCGACCAATTTCGCCAAATTATACAAATTGACATAATTTTTATTTTAAATAACGAACGAACAAATAAATTAGTACAACATTAATAAAAATACAAATAAAACGTCGAAATAAAAATAACTTGATGACGTAGACACGTGTAACAACATTTCAAAATAAGCTAATATAAAAGGAATTAAGTAAACAGAGTCTTTGTCTCCTGGTATTTTTTAACAAAGCGAAAAGAAAGTTCTTTTAAATGAGACATTTTAAATTAATCGTTTTTAATCTGACGTAATTTTTACCAAGCTATTCTTTCTCTTTTAAATATTCACGTGAAAATACTTCTGTTAGAAATGAAATATTATTTGCGCTTTCCTAACAAAAATAGTTGAAAGTATTCTCTCAAAATATCAAATAAATGTCTAGCGCAATTTTTAAATTTAAACCGTTTTGCAATATTAGTTTGTGCTCATTTTATGTAATAACTGTAATGTGACGTAAATATGACGTAATTTATCCTATTTAAGACTTCTAACGCATGTTAATAAATTTATTATTTTACAAATTCCTTTCTCTCTTAAAATTCACGTGTAATTATAGTTTTTATGACGTAATTTTTAATAAGTTCCTGCTTTTTTGTACATAATTATTTAATTCTAATTCCAAATGTTTTTTTTCTGTTTATAATAGTCACGTGTAAATAAATTTTTAATTTACATTTTTAATTTATTTACACGTATAAATATTTTTTTTTAACCAAACATTATTGTTTCCGCTGTTTATACAGTTGGCAACAGTTTAAATTAATATCACTTTCTAAAATCTGTAAAAAATATCTCTAGAAATGCTGAAAATTTGAATTTAAAATAGAAATAAAACTTCAAAAAATGAGTCAAAATAAAAAAAATTAATGCAATCTGCACTCCGGCAAATTCTAACGCATAAAATGATCTAAAAATGATTACACTGCCATGTATAGTTTTTGCTGCTATAAAACTTTTTTAGTGGAACGATTTTGTCCAAATTTAGCATTAAATATCTCTTAAAATAATTCTTCGATTTGAAAACTGTCTGCTTCAGCGTGTTTATAAAACATTTCTGTATAAAACCACCGATTTTCATATTTTTGTATGCATTATTTTTCTTAATATTAACGAAGAAAGACCTCCAGTCACAAAAAATTCAAAACCGGCGGCGGCGGCGGCGGCGGCGGCGGTGACAGCGGTAGCTACTTTTTTTTAGAATAGAGAGATACTTAAAATTTCACGGCGTTCTACTGTTAATTGAAACAATTAACATTAAAACCTGCGAACATTTATCAAAATGTCAGAGTTCAATGATTGTGTTAGAATCACACCACCCTCTTAAATTTTACTTTCTGAAAATACATAAATTTCATACATTTTCTTTTCTTTTACTAAACTAGGGGGCTCGGCCCCCTACGAGCTACGCTCGCCAACCCCCGTCCAGACACCGCAGACTCTAAATGCACGCTAATTTGATCGGCTTTAAAAAGATTTCGAAAGATTGAATTATAATTTAAAAAACAGTGGCGATCTCCCTATAAACGAATTTCTATTCATTTCTCTTTGATTGGGGAATTTTAACGCAAAATCCGCTGCGGTACTACTTGATTATCCCGTCGACCAATTTCGCCAAATTATACAAATTGACATAATTTTTATTTTAAATAACGAACGAACAAATAAATTAGTACAACATTAATAAAAATACAAATAAAACGTCGAAATAAAAATAACTTGATGACGTAGACACGTGTAACAACATTTCAAAATAAGCTAATATAAAAGGAATTAAGTAAACAGAGTCTTTGTCTCCTGGTATATTTTAACAAAGCGAAAAGAAAGTTCTTTTAAATGAGACATTTTAAATTAATCGTTTTTAATCTGACGTAATTTTTACCAAGCTATTCTTTCTCTTTTAAATATTCACGTGAAAATACTTCTGTTAGAAATGAAATATTATTTGCGCTTTCCTAACAAAAATCGTTGAAAGTATTCTCTCAAAATATCAAATAAATGTCTAGCGCAATTTTTAAATTTAAACCGTTTTGCAATATTAGTTTGTGCTCATTTTATGTAATAACTGTAATGTGACGTAAATATGACGTAATTTATCCTATTTAAGACTTCTAACGCATGTTAATAAATTTATTATTTTACAAATTCCTTTCTCTCTTAAAATTCACGTGTAATTATAGTTTTTATGACGTAATTTTTAATAAGTTCCTGCTTTTTTGTACATAATTATTTAATTCTAATTCCAAATGTTTTTTTTTTGTTTATAATAGTCACGTGTAAATAAATTTTTAATTTACATTTTTAATTTATTTACACGTATAAATATTTTTTTTAAAGCAAACATTATTGTTTCCGCTGTTTATACAGTTGGCAACAGTTTAAATTAATATCACTTTCTAAAATCTGTAAAAAATATCTCTAGAAATGCTGAAAATTTGAATTTAAAATAGAAATAAAACTTCAAAAAATGAGTCAAAATAAAAAAATTAATGCAATCTGCACTCCGGCAAATTCTAACGCACAAAATGATCTAAAAATGATTACACTGCCATGTTTAGTTTTTGCTGCTATAAAACTTTTTTAGTGGAACGATTTTGTCCAAATTTAGCATTAAATATCTCTTAAAATAATTCTTCGATTTGAAAACTGTCTGCTTCAGCGTGTTTATAAAACATTTCTGTATAAAACCACCGATTTTCATATTTTTGTATGCATTATTTTTCTTAATATTAACGAAGAAAGACCTCCAGTCACAAAAAATTCAAAACCGGCGGCGGCGGCGGTGACAGCGGTAGCTACTTTTTTTTAGAATAGAGAGATACTTAAAATTTCACGGCGTTCTACTGTTAATTGAAACAATTAACATTAAAACCTGCGAACATTTATCAAAATGTCAGAGTTCAATGATTGTGTTAGAATCAAACCACCCTCTTAAATTTTACTTTCTGAAAATACATAAATTTCATACATTTTCTTTTCTTTTACTAAACTAGGGGGCTCGGCCCCGTACGAGCTACGCTCGCCAACCCCCGTCCAGACACCGCAGACTCTAAATGCACGCTAATTTGATCGGCTTTAAAAAGATTTCGAAAGATTGAATTATAATTTAAAAAACAGTGCCGATCTCCCTGTAAACGAATTTCTATTCATTTCTCTTTGTTTGGGGAATTTTAACGCCAAATCCGCTGCGGTACTACTTGATTATCCTGTCGACCAATTTCGCCAAATTATATAAATCGCCAAACCACTCGCCAAATTATACAAATTGATATAATTTTTATTTTAAATAACGAAAGAACAAATAAATTCGTACACCATTAATAAAAACACAAATAAAACGTCGAAATAAAAATAACTTGATGACGTATACACGTGTAACAACATTTCAAAATAAGATAATATAAAAGGAAATAAGTAAAGAGAGTCTTTGTCTCCTGGTATTTTTTAACAAAGCGAAAAGAAAGTTCTTTTAAATGAGACATTTTAAATTAATTCTCAAAATATCAAATAAATGTCTAGCGCAATTTCTAAATTTAAACTTTTTTGCACTATTATTTTGTGTTCATTTTATGTAATAACTATAATGTGACGTAAATATGGCGTAATTTCTCCTAAGACTTCTAACGCATGTTAATGAATTTATTATTTTACAATATCCTTTCTCTTTTAAAATTCACGTGTATACTTTTTATGACGTAATTTTTAAGTTCCTGCTTTTTATACGTAACTATTTAATTTTAATTTGAAAGTTTTTTTCCTGTTTATAATAGTCACGTGTAAATAAATTTTTAATTTGAAGCAAACATTATTGCTTGCGCTTTTTATACAGTTGGCAACAGTTTAAATTAGTACAATTTTCTGAAATCTGTAAAAAATATCTCTAGAAATGCTGAAAATTTGAATTTAAAATAGAAATAAAACCTCAAAAAATGAGTCAAAATAAAAAAATTAATGCAATCTGCACTCCGGCAAATTCTAACGCATAAAATGATCTAAAAATGATTACACTGCCATGTATAGTTTTTGCTGCTATAAAACTTTTTTAGTGGAACGATTTTGTCCAAATTTAGCATTAAATATGTCTTAAATAATTCTTCGATTTGAAAACTGTCTGCTTCAGCGTGTTTATAAAACATTTCTGTATAAAACCACCGATTTTCATATTTTTGTATGCATTATTTTTCTTAATATTAACGAAGAAAGACCTCCAGTCACAAAAAATTCAAAACCGGCGGCGGCGGCGGCGGTGACAGCGGTAGCTACTTTTTTTTAGAATAGAGAGATACTTAAAATTTCACGGCGTTCTACTGTTAATTGAAACTATTAACATTAAAACCTGCGGACATTTATCAAAATGTCCGAGTTCAATGATTGTGTTAGAATCACACCACCCTCTTAAATTTTACTTTCTGAAAATACATAAATTTCATACATTTTCTTTTCTTTTACTAAACTAGGGGGCTCGGCCCCCTGCGAGCTACGCTCGCCAACCCCCCGTCCAGACACCGCAGACTCTAAATGCATGCTAATTTGATCGGCTTTAAAAAGATTTCGAAAGATTCAATTAAAATTTAAAAAACAGTGGCGATCTCCCTATAAACGAATTTCTATTCATTTCTCTTTGATTGGGGAATTTTAACGCCAAATCCGCTGCGGTACTACTTGATTATCCTTCGACCAATTTCGCCAAATTATATAAATCGCCAAACGACTCGCCAAATTATACAAATTGATATAATTTTTATTTTAAATAACGAAAGAACAAATAAATTCGTACAACATTAATAAAAACACAAATAAAACGTCGAAATAAAAATAACTTGATGACGTATACATGTGTAACAACATTTCAAAATAAGCTAATATAAAAGGAATTAAGTAAAGAGAGTCTTTATCTCCTGGTATTTTTTAACAAAGCGAAAAGAAAGTTCTTTTAAATGAGACATTTTAAATTAATTCTCAAAATATCAAATGTCTAGCGCAATTTCTAAATTTAAACTTTTAGGCAATATTATTTTGTGTTCATTTTATGTAATAACTATAATGTGACGTAAATATGACGTAATTTCTCCTAAGACTTCTAACGCATGTTAATGAATTTATTATTTTACAATATCCTTTCTCTTTTAAAATTCACGTGTATACTTTTTATGACGTAATTTTTAAAAGTTCCTGCTTTTTATACGTAATTATTTAATTCTAATTTGAAAGTTTTTTTCCTGTTTACAATAGTCACGTGTAAATAAATTTTTAATTTGAAGCAAACATTATTGCTTGCGCTTTTTATACAGTTGGCAACAGTTTAAATTAGTACAATTTTCTGAAATCTGTAAATAATATCTCTAGAAATGCTGAAAATTTGAATTTAAAATAGAAATAAAACCTAAAAAAAATGATTCAAAATAAAAAAATTAATGCAATCTGCACTCCGGCAAATTCTAACGCATAAAATGATCTAAAAATGATTACACTGCCATGTATAGTTTTTGCTGCTATAAAACTTTTTTAGTGGAACGATTTTGTCCAACTTTAGCATTAAATAACTCTTAAAATAATTCTTCGATTTGAAAACTGTCTGCATCAGCGTGTTTATCAAACATTTCTGTATAAAACCACCGATTTTCATATTTTTGTATGCATTATTTTTGTTAATATTAACGAAGAAAAGCCTCCGGTCACAAAAAAATCAAAACCGGCGGCGGCGGCGGCGGCGGCGGTGACAGCGGTAGTTACTTTTTTTTAGAATAGAGAGATATTTTTCACTATCATAGCTATTCTATATATTCAATGAAATACTTGCGTTTTTAGATATTTTAATGAGTTTGTAAAATAAGATACATAAATATAGATAATTTAAGACGGAATTATTTGAAACGGCATGAATAATTATTGAAGGGGGAAAAAAAGATGAAGAAGAAGAGCGCACAAAAGTTTTCTTGACTTGACGGTGCCGAAAATATTTTGAACAAGCATCCGCAAATATTTAAACTGCGTAGCAGCACTTGTTGAAACAAAATAAAATATAAATAGGCCTCCCGCTTTCCTCCTCGATGAACGAAAAGTCCGAAACCACGAAGTACAAATAAATTATTTCCAATCAAGATAAAAGTACAAAAAAAAGTAATTGAAAATGAATCAACTGGAAGACTAGCCATATGCGTACGTGAAGCTTACGTCATAAGCTTAGAGTTGATCAGCTGACTAAACCATTCCTTTTCCCGTAGTGACGTAGAAAAATTTCTGATAAACAAAAAATTAAGTTTCATTTGACGCATAAAAGATTTATGATTGAAAAAAAATCACGTTTCAGAAGCATAAATAGATGCATGTGAAATAAACACACTTTTTTTTCATTGCAGTTATTTTTGGAAAAAAATTAAATTGATATGGATTAAAAATATATTAATTGATTCCATTTGCTTTCCTAGAGAGAAGGAAATATGTTATTCCCAAATGTATATTCACATTTGATTTCGAAATTTTTTTCTGAGTTAAACTTTCTGGAATAAAACGTTCCAACTGTGTGGCACGAATACCGGTCGCTCGGGATGTGAGTGCCAAAAACGCCGGCTCGTATACCCGTCGCGCGGGATGAAAGTGCAAACGAGGCCGGCACGAATACCGGTCGCTCGTCCTGAACGGGCTAGAGCACCTCACCTGCCAGTATTATACTGTAAAATTAGCAATAATAACGAGTAAATAAGCAGTAGTATACCGTTAAGCAGTAATATACGGCTTAACCCATTTATAAGACAGTGTACTACTGCCCATTTACGTTTTATTACTGTTAATTTTATGGTATAATACTGGCAGTTAGGGTATGAGTATTATACCATCAAATCAAAAATTTCTTTTTGCAGTGTACTAGTGAAACCGATCTCACAGCTTAATAAAAACGTGCTCATATTCCTTCACAAGGCTTAAACATTTTGTAATGACGTAATTTCCAATAAATTTTCATTCTAACGTTGCTAAAAGTAAAGCCTATAAATTAAAATAGTAATAATAAAAATGCAATTTAAAAATTACAACGGCCATTTGGAAAATGATTTTTTCAAAGACCAAAATTTAAGGCATAAAAAATCGGACGGAGTTGATCATACATTACGTACGCCATGGATTGCATTTTTCGGTGCTGTAAATTTTTAAACTTCAACGGAGCTGGTCATTCATTACGTACGCCATGGATTAAACATTAATATTCCTGGACCAATTTTAAATGAAATTTCATTTTTAAACTTCTAAACATCCCACAATATTACTTTTTACACCGTCGTATACAGAAAAAAATGTTCTTTCAAATGCAAATTTTTTGAAAGCTGTATCTCAATTTGTTTCTGAGTTATTCTTTTTTTTTTGTAGTTTTTATTACTTTTTTGTCATAGTGGCAACAGAAGGTATCCATCTCTGTTGAAAGTAAACGGAAAATACAGATTACTATATAGACCAATCGGAAAACAGAACCTTCCACCTTTTGGGAGCTTTTCATATTTTTCCAACCCGACACAAAAGTTTTAAGAGTAAAAATTGAAAAGTTACATATATAATGGTAGTTTTGGTTAATACTTATGAAATTTGGCTAAAGATTTCTTCGTTTGGACAATTTATTGGCTAATAAGATAAAAAAAATTTGCACAGATAATAGCGCTTTGAGAGGCAAAAGAAAAATCAATTTATAGTAGAAATACCTGCACTTCCACCAGGACATCTTCTGCTGTCATATGGATTGACTGTTCTTCCAAAAGGAATATTTTCAGAGTCCCACCACATGCATAATTGAGGCACGTTTGTTACAGCTATAGGAATTGCGCCGGCTTTTCGGCATAAAGATACACAAACACTATCGTCTAGTGCTTTTCGATTCCTTGCAGCAAAAATACCGCACGTTTGTGCTAAATCTGAAAAAACAATGTAAATACTAACTGAAAGCAAGACAGAAAGAAGGTATTACGTCACATTTTTCTCCAAAATGATTTTATTTTATGAATGAAATTATTATGATGTAAACTATCCAGGGCCCGACTTAGACAGTGGGGGGCCCTGGGGCAAACATTATTCGGGGGTCCCCTTCGATCTTTTGAAATTTTTCGTGAATTATGTTGAAAAGACTAAAACCGAACTAAACTTCATACCTATTGTGTGTAGACTTAAATTTCATACAAAGTACTATTCACATCTGTATACAGTATAGTACAATAAAGATAACTTTAAGAAACTATAGCATACATTTTTTTTTTTTTTTTTTGGCTTTTTCCATTTAACTTAATCTTTGTATTCAATCAACATGCATTTGGGTGATTCCATCATATAGAAAGGTAAGTGGTGGCATGCATTTAACAATAATAGTAACAAATTTCAATACTTGTTATGTTATTACTGCATTCCCCATGATGCCTTAAAGTACTTTGGTATAAAGTTTCATAATATGAAAACATAAAGCAACAGATAGCAGATGTGTGTTATTACTGTAATAATTTAATTAAAATTATGTATTTTAAAAAATTCTATGAAATCAGTAAGGAAGAAATTAAATATCACAAAATGAAAAACACTTTAAATTAGAATCTGGTCACTTATGGATATTTTTTATCATTTGGCTCTCCTTTAACTAAAATTTATATCAGCCCTTGGGGGGCCCCCTCAAATCGGGGGCCCGGGGCAGCTGCCCTGCATGCCCCTGCATTAGTCGGGCCTTGAAACTATCATATTGTAAAGTTAAAATACCTAAGATTCTAATTAGTCTTGAAAATAGAGACGTTATTTTCTAAAATTTAGTTTTTCTTATTTAACAATTTAAGTATAATATTAATAATTTTTAATATTTAACCCGCCAATACACGGATTTGGTCTATGAGGTCAAGCATATGTGTCTTCTATTATTTATGATAGATGGCAGCAGCTGCAGCTTTAACCTTTCATCTACCTTCCTATCTCTGCTGTGTCAGCTATCACGTGAACTGTCAATCTCGCCCATTATATGATAGTCAGCGGAGTTGGGCAAATTTGTAATTGCAATAATTGCAATTACTTGCATTGTAATTACCGTTTAATTGTATGTAATTAATTATAGTTACAATTACATTTCGTAAACAATTCGTGCAGCATTGTAGCCGAAACCACCACCTATCCCATTATTTGATGAAATTTCTGCGCTTGAATATGTATAATTATAACCAATTGCAATTGCATACAATTAAATTGAAATTAAGCTGCAGATAATTGGAATTACAAATCTGCCCAACTCTGCTTGTCAGTAACTACTAAATGCCCTCGCGTGTCTTAAGAGGCTACTTAACTCACTCACACCCGTTCGTTAATGTTAATCCTATGAAAGAATTTTTTTAAGATAGCTCGCTTGCATTTCAATATTTTTAAATTATTTTTTTTACATTGGCTAGTTGAGGTCGATGTGTATAAAGGCCGTTTTTTACTTTTTCCATTTCCTTTGCAGGTTTTTTTAACCCCTTGAGGGGCAAGCAATTGCGTTTGTGTAATTTTGAATTCACATCGGAAATTTAGAAAAATTTTATTTCAAAATAAGGAAAAGCAATTTTACAACTTTTTCCCACCAAACTTAGAGAAGTAAAATTTCATAAAATTTTTCTGGAGCAAATCTTCATTAATCGTAGGTGGGATAAAATATATCCCACCGCCCCACAAGGGGTTAATGAGAATACTTTCACTTTCGAAACCGGTTCCGAAAGTAAAAGTATCCTATTAAAAAAAATCTGTAAACAAAATCGAAAAAGTAAAAAATGGCCTTTGTACAGATCGATCTCAGCTAGGCAATGCAAAAAAAAAAAAAAAAAAAAATGTTTAAAATATTGAAATGCAAACGCGATAAATTAAAAAATTTCTTCCATGTGATTAACATTAGCGAACGGGTGTTTTCGAGTGAGTGGAGTAGCCTCTTAAGGGAACTCTTCACTCAGTTGAAATCACTCGCTCCGTAATGTTAAACCTATGGGCAGGTTGTTTTCGAATTTCTCGTTTAAATTTGAATATTTTTTTGAATAGAATAGCTGAGGTCGATCTTTCGCCATATTTGGCGATTTTTTACTTTTTCAATTTCGGTTGCAGATTTTTTTAATAAAGGTACTTTCACTTTCAGGACCGGATTCGAAACGGAAAGTACCTTTATTAAAAATATCTGCAACCGAAATCGAAAAAGTAACAAATAGTCAAGTTAAAGATCGTCCTCATCTATCCTATGCAAAAAAAAAAAAAAAAAAAAAAAAAAAAAAAAAAATCGTTTAAAAATACGAGTCAATAATTGTTTACGAGATCCTACCAGTCCGCACATGTATGTTTTTATTCACTTTTTGTGTTAGTATTTTTAGATCAGTCATTGATTCAAATAATTAAAACAGAAATTTGGTTTATTTATTTATTTATTTATTGCAGGGCCTCAAAACGATTTTATCTTAATAATTCCCAAGATTTGATTCTACAGGAGGGCAGTGAGCCAGAGGGCATTTCTGATGCCGACGACTCTGAAGCAGAACAGGATATAAACCATGTTTATTCAGCCGATGCACTGACGGGCTAATAATTATATGTTAATAAGTATTTCTGAGAACAGTGTTGATTTCAGGGGGTGGCCCGGGGGGACATTCCCCCCCAAAGCAATGAGATGTCCCCCCGTAAAATTTGAGATTTTGTGTTTTCAATGGTCAAAAAGTACAATTCCCCCCCCCCCCCGGAACTCTATAATGTCCCCCCGGAGCCACAGAAATCCCTCCCGGAGAAAAGTGTCTGAATTCAACACTGTCTGAGAAAGTTTTCTACTTCCAACTAGCAAATTTTCGAATTCCAGTTTTCGACGTATTTACACGTTTTAGAGGTCAGAGATCCCGAAAAACATGTTTTTGCAAAATGTCTGTCTGTGAGTCTGTATGCGAGTCCGTCTGTGTGTGACACAAATTTTGTGGGCACTCCATCTTAAGAACTAATGAACGGATTTTAATAAAACTTTAGATTCAGTTAGTTCGTGATTGGTGCTGATTACTTTTTGGTGTAAATTGCCCAGCAAGTAGTGCTGCTATTCTGGATTATTCATAATTTCCAAAATAGCTATATCTCAAGAACTAAAGCACGAATTTTCAGAAAACTTCAGATTCAGGTAGTCCTTGGTATAATTTGGTACTGATAACATTTTGGTGTAAATCGCTCAATAAGTGGCACTACTATGCTGCATTTTTCACGATTACCGCAATAACTGTGTCTCAAGAACTAATGCATGAATTTTCATCAAACTTTAGATTCAGTTAGTTGCAGATATAAATTGATCCTGATTCCGGATAATTTTTTGGTGTAAATTGACCAACAGATGCCACAGCTACGCAGAATTTTTCACGATTTCCGCAATAGCTCTATCTCAAAAACTAATGCACGGATTTCATCAAATTTCAAATTCAGTTAGAAGACATAAGTTGTTGCTGATTAGATTTTGGTGTAAATCACCTAACCGGTGGTGCTGCTATGCTGCATTTTTCAGGAATTATTAGCATGAATGAGATAGAAGAAAGTTTTGGGATTGCCACATCCGACTAGTTTTAATTTGTCTTCTTCTACTCGAGATATCCAATTCCTCCTACATTTATTTCAATAATTAATTAAACTAAAGGACCCAAACTAGCTTCCCCGGGTTGCAGAGCATAGGTGAAAAAACATTTTTTAACACTTTCCAACAAAGTTGAAGGTGTCTTATCAATTCGGTTTGTCTGTCTGTCTGTTCAGTCTCTAACTCGCGTAAATATATTCGGATTTTCATGCAATTGATATATCTTAATGATGTTTGTCATGTCATGTTCGGTATTGAATATGAAGTGTGTGGCATTAATAGTTTATATACAGAGGCACTATATATCCATTTCAATATGTTTGAAATAGCGTAACATCATTAAAATAAGCTGCAACGGGCTTTTCGCCATAAACTGTAATGTAACGGAATTCTTTTGAGTGTCTTTGTAAATGAACTGTAAATGATAACTTCATTTTGAATACCGAACTTTCCATTGTAATTCTAATTAACATACAGTAGAGCCCCGATTATCCGCGGTGCGGTTTATCCGCGAAACGATTTTTTTTTTTTTTTTTTTTTTTTTTTTTTTTTTTTTTTTTTTTATTTAAGCCAAATTTTTAAGTCAAATTTAAATTTAAGCAAATTAAATTTAAGCAAGGAAAATACAGTAAGCCCTACTATTAAATATAAACAGAAAAATTTATGTATTCTAAAGTAACAGAAGAATATTTCTAGATTCGGTTGCCATGTTTAAAATATCAGTTATAAAGTCTTGATGTCTTTCTTGATTTTATTAACTAAATGTAAGCACAGCAATTAAAATATTTAACAATGAACAAAGAATATTATGATAAATTCCAGGGGAGCATATCAAGAATAGATTCATTTTTGAGATAGAAAAGGTGTTTCTAAAGCAAGAAGCAAAAACGAGTGACTGATTTTGTAAAAAAAGGTGTAACTTAACACTTTTTGTACAGTATGTATGGCATTGTTTCTTGTTTACTGTTCTTTATTTTAGCGATTTAGAAGTAAAGCAAAGGTTTCGGCTGTACTGTGTATATGTATGTATTTTAAACTTTTTATTATATTTTTTGTACACTAAAACATAGTTTTCATGTTGAATTTTCATTTTTTCGAGCTTGCACCCCATTTTCAGTCTTTTTCGGATTATCCGCGGTGCCCTTGCCACCCAATTCCGCGGATAATCGGGCTGTACTGTATATCGATTGAATGGCAAACCGAGTATATTTAAGCAAGTTAGAGCATAGTCAGACAGACAGACAAACTGGATTCAGAAACCCTTTCCACTTACGTTGGAAATGTTAAAATTAATTGTTAAAGAGAATCTATCCTTCAATATCTAAAAGCTCTCAAAATACTACGACGCATATAAACAGTTAGAATAATTTTTAACACAATTATTCAATTGGTAAATAAATCATAACAACTGTAAATTTTCAAGAGGGTGAAAAAAGTCCGGATCAGGATTCGAACCAACTTTGCCAAAATTGCTTTACCAACTGAGCCATTCCGGATGGATCTGGAGGACTAATTCACCCAAACAAACATCCCTGGTTCGAATCCTGGCGCGGACTTTTTTCACCCACTCGGAAATTTACAACTGTTACATAAACATTTATTTAAAAAAGTTGTCTTTCTTTTAAATCACCTTTTACTCCTACAGCTTCTTTACAGGTGAAAGGAACTCCGAGTAATGGTGTTTCTTTTTCTATTTCTTCCTCTGATTTAGAAGTGGTGAAGAGGAATGTATCTACTCCTCTCGCTTCTTTTAGTGCAGCTTCGAATCTTTCGTCGACGCATGCGTTTATGTAAGGTTCTACCGTTTTTATCCTCTGGATGTAAACTTTCATAACATCTTCAGCTTTCAGCTGAAATAAAATTGACATGTTATTAACCCTTTATGTACTGAATTATGAATTTGTGAAAATTTTATATTTTAAAGCCTTTTTCGTAAATTGTTTAAACTACATTAGAAGATTTACATAATCATTTAATAAATTTTAGAAGGTTTGGAGAATTTAGAAGGATTAATGAAATTTGAATTTATAGAGATTTTGTGCAATATTTATAACTCAACTCGAATCTTTTATTCTAAATATTTTTCTTAGCATTTTGTAGAATTAGGAAATGTACAAATATGTTCTTACAATAGAAGTATAGAAATATTTCCGAATTGAAAATTGAATCCCCTCCCCAACGCCAAGGATAGCTGAAAAGATGCAAAGGCAAAAGAATTCATCTCTTTAAAAATGTTTTTGTTTTGTGTAACCAATAACGCTTTTGGAACAAGATAAAGTAATGCACGTATAACTCAATCTAAACTGTATTACAACTAATCGGTGTATTAAATGAATTTTACAAAAAGTTATTGTAATAGTACTTATAAGTACCGTCAGTAGATAAAGGGTTAATGTAGTTACTGGCAAAAACATGTCATTTACAATGGGTGGAAAAGTACCGTAATTTTCCGCGTATAATCCGCGGGTCAAACAATGATGTTTGGACCCAGAATTTTAATTTAATATTTGATTGAAATATTTACCGCGATTTAAGGGGGCACAGGACCTTTAAACTTTCAAAAAATCAGTTTTCTTTTTTTGTTTTATTCTGAATTTTTTTTTTTTTTTATTTCTCGACAATATGCAGAAAACCTTATTCAAAAATCTGCATTATTTCTTGAGTTATAATCATTTATAGACGGTCAGTATAACTGAAGGTCCGTAGATGTTGAAACTTTAAAACGCGTTTTCTCAGATTAGTAAATTTGGAGTTTGTGCACATTGTTTCTTTCAAACTATGTAAGTTACAGTTTTAAAAAATGAACCAAATATGTGTTTCTTTATAGTCTACATGCTGAAACCAAAAATGTTCACATATTTTGATTATTTATTTATTTATTTTATTTTTTATTTATTTTTATTTATTTATTTATTTATTTATTTATTTTATTTTATTTATTTTTTTTTTGCACTTGTAAAGCTTCAAAAAACTTTTGAAAATTTTGAATTTATTTTACTTTGTTCTAAAATTAAATTTTAAACAAAACTTTTTGTGTATATTTTGGTTTAAATTTAGAAGTAGGTGTGTTATGATTCTATTTTGTACAAAAAGTGTTTTCAATATGCATAATTTAGAGTTTTATCAACCGCGCAGCACTTAATGATTTAAATTCGCGTAGTAGTGATATAATTTTTTAGGGTTTCGTTCATCTGACGAAACCCTACTCGTCTCACTCCCCTGTCTGTCTGTTTGTCTGTCCATCTGTCATAGAGCTCGTTCTCAGAAACTATATACGTTGGAGACATGACATTTTGCATACTTGTAGCTGAATAACTCACATCAAACGACAATTCATAAAATGTTGATTTTTTTTTTAAATATTTATACCTCTGGGCTCGAACTTGTGTATTTTAAGCATTTTTTTCTAACTGATCCCCTAATTAAGTTAGAGACTTTAAATTTTGCATATTTATAGCTGAACACTTGCAATAACAAGACAAATCATAAAAATTTCAAAAAGTCTTATATTTATACCTCCGGTCTCTAACTTGTGTATTTTAAGCAATTTTTCTAACTGAGCGCCTAATTAAGTTGAAGACTTGAAATTTTGCATACTTACAGCTGAACACTTGCGATCACACGACAAATCATAAAAATTTCAAAAAGTCTTATATTTACCCCTCCGATCTCTAACTAGTGTATTTTAAGCATTTTTTATAACTCAGCCCCTAATTAAGTTGGATAATTAAATTTTGCATACTTATAGCAGAACACCTGCGATCACACGAAAAATCATAAAATTTTCGAAAAGTTTTATATTATTTATCCCTACGGGCTCTAACTTGTGTATTTTAAGCTAAGCAATTTTTCTAACCTCCCCCCTTTTCACCCGGGGGACACTTTTCTAACTTTTACCAACACCCCTCACGTGATGTATCATTGAACAGTCCTTTGACCACTCTTTCATGTTATGCACCATAGCCTTACATATTTGAATTCCACTTTTAACCGCTCGGGTGCTATTGGCCCTATCCCCTCGATTAATATATTTCCGGATAGGTTGTAAAACGGAGTTTCGTTCGGATAGAGGTTTGTTTAGAATAGAGATTTGATTGCGAAATGTGGAACTAACAGATTTTGCAAAAGGATAAAGTGTTTTGAAAGGAATAGTAAACGAAACTCTCTGTGCGATCTGTAATCACACTTACCCACTTGTTATATTTAAAATTTAAATATTAATTTTTCTAGATAATATGGTGATGAATATATACTTCAGGCAGAAAGGGAAAAAAAGATCTTAATCGTATATATTTTGTGTTTTAGTACTTTGAAAAAAGCGATGTTTTTTTATCGTTTCGACAAACTCCAACGCCCTGTGCCCTCTTAATAAGTTAGATTTTATCAAATAAAATTTCTTGGTCTAAACATAATTGTTTGATCCGTGGTTTATGCGCCGGAAATTATTTGATTTTTTTCCTATATTTGAGATTTTTATTGTACCCGAGGTTATGATCATAAGTACCAAATAATAAAAAATAGTTTTTAAAAAATTACTCTTTTATAAGCACAAGCGGATAAACCCGGGCTTCTCGAGATACCAAATACAGACGAAAAACACAATATATATCATTTCTGATGTTAACATCCTTTTTTTCTCTGCACAATCCAAAAGACACAGCAATGAACGGGATGGGGTGCAAACGGCTTTTGACGTAGCTTTCTTATATACCGTTAAAACACGTTGTTTGATATAAAAAAAAATTGCAGTTCATCAAAAATTAATGAAAAAACGTATCAGCAAATAATCTCAAAGATTGAAGCGAGAAAGCCTCGCACTGGTCTACTATTTTATTTATTTTATTTTATTTATTTTTTTTTTATAACTGTAATCGATTTTTTATATTTAATACATTTTTTAGAATGCTGACTAAAAATACCGAACATCATATTTATATGAAAAATAGCAATAATGCGTTCAAATAAAGTTTTAAAAGCTATTTAAAGGATATTTTCATATTGGCCTCGCGTCAGGAGTTAACAGCCGAAGAAATCACCAAAGATCGCTATTTAAAATCAGCCTTTTTGATCCTGCTCATTTCAGTGGTTTAAGTGATCACATGTCCTAAATTTGTACTTTATTTGTATTTTATTGTTTTATTTAATCATTGATGAATGTTTTAGTTTCGTTTTGGAGTATAAGCTAGAAACAAATGATGAGCTATTTATATTAATTTAACTGCAAAGTACGCGATAGAGATAGATTTGGAAAAAAAAAATCACGCTTGAAACATATTTTAAAAACAATAAAAATTGCGATACAGTTTTCAAACAAATGGAGATATAGTTTTCAAACAAATTGCATTTGAAAGTACAATTTTTCCTTATTCGATGGTGTAAAAACTGAAAATGTGCGGTATTTAGAAGTTTAAAAAATTGAAATAAAAGTTAATAAAAGTTAAATTTAATCGTCTGCTGTCTAAGTGACGTCATCGTTACGCACAGACACGTTTGTCCTTTATAATATAAATAGATTCAATGTTCACAATATATTTCAAAATTTTTAAATGATTTTCTTTTCATTGGATAGCTGAGGTCGATCTGTACAAGGGACGTTTTATACTTTTTCTATTTTGTTTGCAGCTTTTTTTTAAGAGGATGCTTTCATTTTCGAAACCGGTTCCGAAAATGAAAGTGTGATCTAAAAATCCCATTGAAATTAGCATTAAAAATTGCTGAAAAAGTAAATTATTTTGGGATTGAGAAAGAATAATAATTGTTAAAAGCAGTTTTAACGATTTAAAACGAGAATCTAGCATCATTTCATTAGACTAAAAATTCGAGGGTGAATTTTCTGATAAGCCCATAATGCTTATTGAGTACTTTATGTGCTTAAAAACAACTTTCAAAGGGGATGCAACTAAAAATAAAAAAGAAATCAAATTTTCATCAATGTTCATGTTCAGTTTTTGGCAGTTTTCGTTCCACTGCGATAGTCCAGGGGAAATGTAGAGAATAAGGCGTTACCTTTCCAAAGGTCGTACAGAAGATTTTTTTAACTTGTATATACTGAATCCAGCATGGAAAAACCTAATTTTCCAACAAAATTTCCCAAGGGAGAATTTTCTGTGGGCAAAAAACAACAAAATTTTGCAACTTTTTGGAATTTTTTAAAAATATTTCGAGACCCGTTGTCGTAGAGTATTATTTGTTAATTACAAACTTAAAGAAGATAAAATTCTCTACAACTTTCATATTTAGCATTTTTTATGCACCCAATAGCAAGCGCAGAGCGGCATTTCAAAAAGAAGATATTTTTTTCAATTTCCCTAAAAACCATGAAAAACTTAGTTTTGTTCCGATTATTTATTCAAATGTTCCTCTTTGGATATAATCATGCATGTTAACTTCTACATATTGCTAGCAGTAAATAATCTGTTATTTGCACACCCTCTTCTTCATTTTCATCACAACAGACGTATTCTATATCCACTAAATGTATGTAATTTAACAAGTAGGCGAGATTGTGGATGAATAAGACAATTTTCATATTTAAACAGAGTGACTTTAACACGTTCACGCCGGAGTGCATCACCGGTGGGTCACGCTCAACTGTCCCATCAGACGGCGTGCATCACCGATAGATCACGTTCGACTGTTCCATAGAAGGAGTGCACTACAGGTGGGTCACACTTGAATATTCAAAAATTCAGTAGTAAAAACAATTCATTGTTATAAACTTAATACATTCACGACGGGAAACGAGAATTCTCGTTTTCATTCAAAAAATATCATTGACTAACGGCGTGGCTTCTACCTTACAGAAAGGCATTTATATTATGTTGTCCATATTTCTTTAGATTGTAAGACATCTATATAATAAAAGCATAAGTCATGTGAATGTCATCAACAGTTCCGAGCGGTCCGCTTCGCTTTTTATATGCTAGACGGCCAAATTGGTACTTTAATGTTAACCATAAACGCAGGTCATAAGTCGTCAAATATTATATAGATTATTATTATAAAGCGCAAAGCATTTGTTTGTCATCAACAGTTTGCCCGGATGACCACTTCGCTTTTCATACGCCAAGAGGCCAGTTTTAATCAAAATTATTTTTTCGGATAAAACTTCATAAAAGTTACACTTTTAGAAAGATCGTTTGCAGAAAATAATGTTTGAGAGATGAGTTACATTGAAGTATGTGTATATTTTGAGATAACTTCAGTGAAAATTAGATTATCAGCCCAATATTTCTTTCCATCGAAGTAAACACAAAAGATTCATTCTTCAATGAGCGAAAAAATACTAATTTATGGAGGTAATCATTCTCATAGCAAGTTCTCCAACCATGAATTTTGCCATGCAAAAATGATTGGAGCATGTAACCCAATCAAACTTTAGTATCGTTCTGTTACGTGAAGTGCTGTACAACTCAACTTTTTCCAAGAAGTTTTCTTGACGAAGTGAAATGTAAAAAAAATGACCAACTCATCTCTATAATAATAGCCTAAGTCACGTGACTGTCATCAATAGTTCCGGGCTGACCGCTTCGCTTTTTATATGCCAGGTGACCACTTTTTACATTTTTTTAGGTGCGTTCGTAATTATAGAAATACGTAGCACCTATAGTCGTCGTTCAGTCCGTCCGTCCGTCTGTCCGTCCGTCTGTCCGTACGTCTGTCCGTCCGTCCGTCTGTCCGCATGTAACAGAGCAAAAACTACCCAACCGAATGGTCTGAAATTTCAAATATATGATTGTTGCAAAATTTTGTCGAGCCATTTCAAATTTTATGAAAATCGGATCTATAGTTTAATTACAGGGACAGTCAAAAGTTTTTCTTTACATTACGGCCAATGGGAAAAATTATTGAAAGTGCATTTTAATGATATTAGAGCCTTCCGAATGATCTGAATTTTTAAAGATATAACTGTTGCAAAATTTTGTCGAGCCATTTCAAATTTTAGGAAAATCGGATGTATAGTTTAATTACAGGGACAGTCAAAAGTTTTTCTTTACATTACGGCCAATGGGAAAAATTATTGCAAGTGCATTTTAATGATATTAGAGCCTTCCGAATGATCTGAAATTTTAAAGATATAACTGTTGCAAAATTTTGTCGAGCCATTTCAAATTTTAGGAAAATCGGATGTATAGTTTAATTACAGGGACAGTCAAAAGTTTTTCTGTACATTACGGCCAATGGGAAAAATTATTGCAAGTGCATTTTAATGATATTACAGCCTTCCGAATGATCTGAAATTTTAAAGATATAACTGTTGCAAAATTTTGTCGAGCCATTTCAAATTTTAGGAAAATCGGATGTATAGTTTAATTACAGGGACAGTCAAAAGTTTTTCTTTACATTACGGACAATGGGAAAAATTATTGCAAGTGCATTTTAATGATATTAGAGCCTTCCGAATGATCTGAAATTTTAAAGATATAACTGTTGCAAAATTTTGTCGAGCCATTTCAAATTTTAGGAAAATCGGATGCATAGTTTAATTACAGGGACAGTCAAAAGTTTTTCTTTACATTACGGCCAGTGGGAAAAATTATTGCAAGTGCATTTTAATGATATTACAGCCTTCCGAATGGTCTGAAATTTTAAAGATATAATTGTTGCAAAGTTTTGTTGAGCTATTTAAAATTTTAGGAAAATCGGATGTATAGTTTAATTACAGGGACAGTCAAAAGTGTTCCGTTACATTACGGGGAATGGGAAAAAAATTATTGGAAGTGCATTTTAATGATGTATCAGACTATGCGCTTTATGAAGTGCAAAAAAGTATACATTCAGTACAATATGGGGTGCAAAAAATAATTATAAAACTAGTTACAGTACGAACGCACCTCATTTGCCACGTTTGACGAGCAATTTCCAACTTGTTATTTTTCGCGTGGTAAATTAAAACAATGCTTTGATATTGAAATTAAGAGTCATGGTTTTTGGTATTATTTATTATTTTTCTTTTCTTTTCTTTTTCTTAAAAAAGGGAAAGAATTATCGCTATAATAATAGCCTAAGTTATGTGACTGTCATCAATAGTTCCGGGCTGACCGCTTCGCTTTTTATATGCCAGGTGACCACTTTTTATATATTTTTATTTTTCGCGTGGTAAATTAAAACAATGCTTTGATATTGAAATTAAGAGTCATGGTTTTTGGTATTATTTATTATTTTTCTTTTCTTTTTCTTAAAAAAGGGAAAGAAAAAGTGAAAGTCATGAATTTCAAATTAAAATTATGTATTTTAAATAAAATGAGTGAAATTATTATATTTTAGATGAATTTAATGAAACATGAAAAAATGCGATTGGAAAGACAATGTTTGATGATTTATCACTTGCGCCTGGCTAGCATAAAAAGGTACTACTTAGTTATACCGTCGACCAATTTCGCCAAATTATAACAAACTGACATAATTTTTATTTTAAATAGCGAAAGAACAAATAAATTAGTATAACATTGATAAAAATACAAATAAAACGTCGAAATAAAAATAACTTGATGACGTAAACACGTGTAAATTGCTTAAAAACAAGCGAATATGACATTTACGATCAACCATTATTGATATTTAATCTTATAGTTTGGCGATATATTTTTGGTCGACGGTATAACCAAGTAGTACCCATAAAAATACGGAGTTCTTGATTTCTCTACTAGAAACTTCTGATTTGGCGAAAAATTGAGAAAGTAAATTAAATTTTGGATAAAGGTAACATGGTACAATGCTTAGCACGCATCTAACGGAGACCAAACTGGTCGCCAAGGGCGGCTAGTGTAATAATATTTAACTATTTTTTCTTATCGCATCGTCATTTAGTTTGGTATTTACGTATCATTTACGTAGATCACCGTAAATGATTGTTAATCGCCAATTACATTTAAAAATGCCAGTCGAATTCAAAACAGTAATTTAATATACATATATTAAATACAAAAAATCATTAAAAATGGAAAATAATATAGAAAAAACTAAAATAATAGTTTACTACACTTTTTAACAAGAATGAATGATCGTGACGTCGTAATCGACATCAGATTCGTTATACGTTTTTGTTACGTCATGAAGTGCTTTTCAATTCGACATTTATACGTATTTTTAATGATAATTTATTGATTTAGTAGTTTTTCGTTATTTAAAATAACAATTACGTCATTAAACGGTGACGTCATGATCGTAAAAGGTTTAAAAGTGTACAAGCATTGAAAAAATTAGGGGAGGAATTCGTACAATAGATCAGTTTCAACTGAGGACGTCATTTTTTTTTATTGGGCGTTTGTCGAATAGTTTGGCGATAATTTTTACAAATGATATTATTACAAGCGGTAAGCAAATGGGCAATTTTTTCTATTTATTTGTTATAATTAATTTGTCATATTTTATTTATTAATTTATTAATTTATTTGATGTTGTTTACCCTTTTTTACAATGTTATGTAATAAGTAATGTTAAATTATTGTTTTGAGCATCATTGGCGACGATAAACAAGATTGGCAATTGACAACCATTTCTGGCGATCTATCTCATGGATCGGATAATACTTAAATCTCGCAAATGGACATGAAACATAAATGACTAAGTGAGTTATAGCTCAGTGGTTAGGGAGTTGAATTCGGAATTAATTAGGGGAAAGCTGGAAATTGTTTTAATTCCTTCTGTTTAGGTCTAGAATATGTTATGTTTTCCCCCCTCGTACTAGGTGAGCGTTAGGAAATATGTATAGATTTATAGTAAAAAAACACGTCTTTTTGCATACCATACCAATATCTCAAAACAACTAACTCTGTCAAAAACATTGTCAATACAAATGTTGTAGAGCTTAACATTCTGAGTAAAATGAGTACCTACACTTAATATTTTTGTTGAACATTAAGCTCACAATTAGAAATTAAAGTTTTAGACACGTGCTCAGTGGGTTGAACTCAGAATTAATTTGGAGAAAACTGAAAATTGTTTTAATCTCTTCAGTTTAGGTCTAAAATGAACGTACTATGTTTTCTTCCTCGTTTTTGGGTGAACGTTAGAAAATACATACATATTTATTTTCGAAAAACACGTTTGTTTGTTTTTTAATTACTTTAACAATATCTCAAAACAGCTACTCTTTAAAAAACATTGTCAATACAAATGATGTAGAGCTTAAAATTCTGAATAAAATGAGTACCATCATTAATATTTTTCTTCAACATTAAGGTCGCCATTCTATTTCAAAATTTTGCCTTAATTGCTAATCAAGAGCTTGAAGCCAGGAGAGACCAAATTAACTTAACAATATCTCAAAATAGTTAACTCTATCGAAAACATTGTCAGTACTAAAGTTATAGAGCCTAGAATTCTGAATAAAATCAGTACCTATACTTAATATTTTTATTCAACATTAAGACCGCAATTTTGAGATATTTTTAAGTTAACTTGGTCTCTCCTGGCTTCAAGCTCTTGATTTGAAAAAATTTGAAATAGAATTGCGACCTTAATGTTGAACAAAAATATTAATGATGGTACTCATTTTATTCAGAATTTTAAGCTCTACAACATTTGTATTGACAATGTTCTTTATAGAGTTAGCTGTTTTGAGATATTGTTAAGGTAATTAAAAAAAACGTGTTTTTCGAAAATAAATATGTACATATTTTCTAACATTCACCCAAGTACGAGGAAGAAAATGTAGTACGTTCATTTTAGACCTAAACTGAAGGGATTAAAACAATTTCCAGTTTTCCCCTAATTAATTCTGAATTCAACCCCCTGAGCACGGGTCTAAAATTTTAAAGTAGAATTGTGACCTTAATGTTCAACAAAAATATTAAGTGTAGGTATTCATTTTATTCAAAATTTTAAGCTCTACAACATTTGTACTGACAATGTTTTTGACAGAGTTAGCTGTTTTGAGATATTGGTATGGTATGCAAACAAACGTGTTTTTTTTTTCTATAAATCTGTACATATTGTTTAACGCTCACCTACTACGAGGGGGAAAAACTTAGCATATTCACTCTAGACCTAAACTAAATGGATTAAAACAATTTCCAGCTTTCCCCTAATTAATTCCGAATTCGGCCTTTTTTACCCAAATACCACTGGGCTATTAAGCGGTTTTTGCCATAAAAGATAAAATAAATAACAACAAACAAGATACAAAATGCTGCCATGACCGTACAGAATTCTCGATTTCTCTGTCAGAAACGGAACACATGTTATATATTCCCGCGACCGCCATCTTCGATTTTTTCTTGGCGTGAAAATCCCTTTTCCGCCAAGTAAATTAAGCCAAGCAGATTTATGCGCATGTTAGGCTTAACGGGGTTGCCAGAACATGTCACTCGTCACGATTGCCTTATCGATAAACGCCAACAAAACATCGCCGAGAAATCCAAGCTCGCGGCCTTGGGAATATATAACACTAGCAGCCTAACGCCCGCTACGCTGGTCAGTTTTTTTAAAGAAACCTTGAATCAAACGAAATATATCTGTGAATTTGATCATGCGTTTTAAAGCATTGAAAACAGATTATTGGTGAAAACAATATGAACGTTATTACGCTACTATATCGTTTGAGCCATACAAAATTTAGTCAGTTAAGGGCCAACTTCTTTCGTTGATCATTTAGTGTAGTATTCGGTGAAGAACGATAGAACAATATGTAATATACTAAAAGGATTCATGAAAAAATATCAGTGCAAATCTCATTAGAATCTGTTAATTGGACATACTGAAAAGGCTAATCGTTCATAATTTGGTTCGCCTGCGTCTAGAACATTCAGCCTTAATTCTATAATCAAGCAACCTGACACAAAGCGAATGATATGTGCTTTATACTAAAACATTCACTGAAAAATTAACTAACCGAGCAAGTTCCATCGAAATCCACTTATCAGGATCTTTTAAACTGGAAAATGTACCGAAACATTTCATAAAAAATAATATAATTAACAGTTTAAATCCCGTGAAAATTCATTCAGCGGAACCTTAAAACAAAGCCAATCTTTCGAAATTGAGATAGTTAAATATAGCTATCATAATCGCGTTAACCTGATTATATAGAACTCTCAGGGATGTAGGGGTAGGTATACGTCGCATCATTTCTGGATTTTTAAAGAAACTCTGCACAACTTCCATAACCATAGCATTCTAGTATACATCCTTTGTCTGTAGCGTATTATCCTCCAATTTTCTTTACTATACCACAGAGAACTTTTTCCGCATAGCTTCGTAACTAAACAATTTTGAAAGATATGATAAATATTGAAAACAATCCCTGAAATATTATCTATAACTAACTGTGTAACTGTCATTAAAATCCGTTTAGTAAAATTTAAAATCTTTCCTAATCAAGTTCACCTAATTTTAGAACTCCCGTAACTATTACTAAGTAACTTGGAACGACGATTTTTAGATTAAACTATTTATAAACCAAATTTACTATCTAATAGTGTAAGTTCTGCAAAATTATGTTCAGTAGAATCTGAGTTATAATCATTCGGAATGAAATGGGGATTTACGCTTTACATAACAGAAGCCTTCGCCCGCTACACTGGTCGGTTTCTCCAAGCGAAACTTTAATCAAACGAAATATATCGGTGTATTTGATCTTGTGTTTTATAGCAATAAATACATTTATCTCTAATGATCATCCGCGTTGCTGAAAACAATGTGAACGCCATTACAGTTTTATATCTTCTAATGTCTCAGACAAAATTTGGACTGTTATGAAGCAAATCTTTTAGTTGATTATTTATAATTCAATATAAAAAAGAACGGAAGAATAATATGCAGCATATTAAAATCATCCTTGAAAATTAAAAAATGCAAATCTCATCAAAATCCGTTCAGTAAAACCTTCTAATAAGACTAATTTTTCATAATCGAGTTCACCAGATAATACAACATTCAGCCATAATTCTATAGCAAAGCAATGTAGAACAATATGTGTTATATACTAAAATCTTTCCTGAAAAATTATCTAACAACAGTGCTAATTAACTCAGTAGAACATTTTAAAAAGGCTAATATTTCAAAATAGGGTTCACTGATTAAAGAACTTTCGCACATAATTCTATACCTGAGCAACGTAGAATAATATGTGTTATATATGAAACACTTTCTTGAAAATTTATCTAACAATGAAAATCTTCTCAAAATCCATTGAAAAGAACTCAAGTTATAAGCGGTCGGACCGAAATTGCCCTTTTTATTTTATATTTGAAGTTGATAGTTAAATATATCTTTCATAATCAAGTTAACGTGATTGTAGAATTTTTAGGAATGTAGCATAGACTATACGCCGTAGACCTTCTGGTGTTTTTTAGAAACTCTGCACTCCATAACTATAACATATGTACTCTCTAACATATACTCTCTGCCTGTAGATTTTATCCTACTTTTTTTCAACTACACCACTGAGAACTTTTCTCATAGTTCCATAACTAACAATGTAGAATGACATTTCAAATATTGCAACAATCCCTAATATTACATAACTATGCAACTCCAACCAAAATACATTCAGTAGAACTTTAAATAAAAGGTAATCTTTCGCCTTCGGGTTCACCTAGTTTTGGAACTTTCTCTTGCAATCTAATTTTCTGCAATCTGATTTGTTGCCAAGTTTGTGCTTCAGAAAAACTATAACCCAGAATAAAACTTCGCTACAGAGAAGTACCATCCATGCAAGAAGTACCAACCATCCACAAAAAATAATCTAACTAACAGTGTACGTCCCATCAAAATACATCCAGCAAAATTGAAATTATAAACGGGTGGAAGGAAAAGCAAATTTGCATCTTTTATATAATTACAGTAGATGTATCTATCATAATTGCGTTCACCTTTCTGTATAGTTTTTCCAATAGCTCTATAACTAAAACTAAGCAACGTAGAACACTGTGTGTGTAAAAAAAAAAATGTTCCAAAAACATTACCTAACTAATAGTGGCATATCCTATCAAAATATTATAAAGAATAGGAATAAAATGCAAATTTCCGTTTGAAATATGTAGTAGAAGATGATGATGCGATTTTCTGTAATAGAATTCATCATGAAGTTTTCGCTTCATACATAAACGATGCTTTCAACATTGTAATTAATACACCGATTGAAGAAGTATCCGATTACGGAAGATTAACCGGAAATTCCATGAATAACTAACCAAAGAAAGGTGAATATATGGCTTTTGTGATAATTTTATGTTAGCCGGGCACAAGTAATAAATCAACAAAGATTGTTTCCATATATTATTCTTATTTTATTATTTTCATTCAAAATAAAAACATTTCACTCATTTCATTTATAATACATGCTTTACACTAATATCATTGAAGAAGATGAAAGTAAAACAATAGGAAATAATGCCATAACTTAAAATAAAGAATTGTTTTTAATTTACATACGCGAAATGTAACTACTGCTATTGGCAATTTTAAAAATGCTAATGGTGATATTTACATACGGATACGGCTGACATAAAAGTACCCATTTTTTCTTCTTATCCATAGGAGCAAGTGATAAATCGCGATGTATTATTTCAATTCCAATTTCTTCCATTAAAAAAAGTAATACTTACGCATTATTCGGACCATGAGATAGATCGCCAAAAATGGTTGACAATTGCCAATCTTGTTTATCGTTTGCCAATTACGTTCAAAAAAGTAATTTAACATTCTTAAATACATAACCTTGTTAAAAAGGGCAAATTGTTTGAAGTAAATACATAAATAAAATATATAACATAAAACTACATACTATGAAATATAATAAATAAAAATTATAATAATAAAATTAATTTAAAACTATACTAAATAAACTATCAAATGGACAAAAAATAAGGGTTGCTGTAATAAATGTAATTGCCATGCTTGGCGCAGTTGTATCTGACATGGCCCGGATGTAAGTACCACAAAATTTTTAAAGTCGTACAAACATTGCTTTCATTTTTTAAATATTTTCGTTTTATAATGTTAATTTCAAAGTGGATCGCTTCCTTGTATTTTAAATAAATTCAATATTTTTTCTTCTTTTTTTCAAGGCTTTTGTATTTATTTATTTTTTTCAAACTCATATAGCCGGTTCAATTCTTTAACCAAAAGATTTAACAAAAAGATTTAATTTGAATTCCTTCCGTTGCTACAGTAACACATGTATAAGATGAATGAATATGGATGAATTATCACTTATAATGTTAGGTATTTCGAGGTTTTGGCGCCAAAGACATCGCCAAATTAGAAATATATGAAATATCTCGCAAACTATTGAGCTTAAAAGAATTTAGTTAGTACCATTCGATTCAGCATACAAAAATACACCAAAATATGTTATCAGTTGAAAAATAGCTATAAAATCAGATTTTTAAGGAATTTTTTTAAAGTTCGTTCGATTTTTTACCCCCCTTAGGGGAGGAATTTTAGAAAATCCTTTCTTAGCGGCACTCAATGTCATAAGAAGAATTTTTACCCCAAATTTCAAGACATTAGGTTCAGTAGTTTGGGCTGCGCGTTGATTAATACAAAATTCAGACTTTCTTTTATATATATAGACTAGCAGCCTTCGCCCGCTACGCTGGTCGGTTTTTCTAAACAAACCGTGAATCAAACGAAATATATCTGTGAATTTGATCATGCGTTTGAAAGCAGTATGGGCATTAACCTTGAATGCCCATCCGAATTGCTACAAACGATATGGACGTAATTATACTATAATATTTTCTATTGAGACGGACAAAATTTGAGCTGTTAAGGACCAACTTCTTTACTTGATCCTTTACTGTAGGAATTGGTAAAGTACGATAGAAGAATATGTAATATACTTATACCCTTCCTCAGAAAATTTATCAATGCAATTTTCATCAGAATCAGTCCAATAGAACCTATTAAAAAGCCTAATATTTCACAATTGGGATCACCTGATTCCAGAACTTTCAGCCAAAATCCCACGACCAAGCAACCTAGAACGATGTGTGTTTTATACTAAAATAGTCCCTGAAAAAATTAACTAACCGAGCAAGTTCCATCAAAATCCACTTAGCAGAATCTTTTAAACTGGCAAATTACCAAAACCTTCCCTAAATTTTATCTAATTAACAGTTTAAGTCCCATCAAAATCCACCCAGCAGAACCCTTAAAAAAGCCAATCTTTCATAGTCGTGTTCACCGGATTTTGAATTTCCCCCTATAATTATTTAACTAAGCAACTAAGAACGATATGATGTACTAAATTGTTTTCTGAAAAATAATCTAACAATGTAAGTCTCTAAACACATGTATAATAATCACTTATAAACAGATAAAGTTAAAAAATGCTATAAAAAGTGATAGAAAATCTTTATTAAGATTGACGATCGTTTCGTTGCACAAACGGCAACATTTTCAAAATCATTCAACGATAGAAAAATCGATAAAAAAAATATTTTCTATCGTTGAATGATTTTGAAAATGTTGCCGTTTGTGCAACGAAACGATCGTCAATCTTAATAAAGATTTTCTATCACTTTTTATAGCATTTTTTAACTTTAATGTAAGTCTCATCAAAATCTATTCAGCAGAACTCAAGTTGTGAGCGGCCCAAACGAAATTTCTTTTTGCATTTCATATATGTTATAGATGGTTAAATTTAAATATATCTTTCATAATCGCGTTACCCAGATTATAAAACTCTCAGGGATGTAGGGGTAGGTCTATGTTATATACCCTCTGAATTTTTTAAGAAACTCTGCACATCTTCCATATCTATAGCATATATATTTTGTAGTATATACTCTCTGCATATAGCGTACATCCTCTTTTTTTACCACACCATCAAAATCCATTCAGTAGAACTTTAAATTATAGGTAATTTTTCATAATCGGGTTCACCTAATTTTAAAACTCTTGTAGTTATCACTAATGCAAAGTAGAACTTTTTTTTTTTTTTTTTTTTTTTTAACATTAAAACATTTCTAAAACGAATTAGCTAACTAACAGTGTGAGTTCTACAAAATTCTGTTCAGTAGAACCTGAGTTATAGTCAGTCGGAATGAAATAAGAATTTGCGTTTTGTATATATGGTAGATGATGATGAGTAAAAATGTAAGTGCTGGTATTTGCGATTTATAAAATGCTATTGGCGAGATTTGTGCTCGGCTAACATCAAAGTACCCATTTTTTCTTTTTATCCAGGAGCAAATGACAAATTGCAAAATATTATTATTATTTTTTTAAACCTTTGAATATGAAAACTTTTTTTAAGCAGTACAGGCATTGTTTTCATATTTAAATTAAATATTTCCGTTTTATAATATTCATTTCTTATTAAGCCCATTTTATTTGTATTTTAAATAAAATCAGTAACTGTTTTGGTATTTTCCCGTTATACTAACACCGTTGTCGCCAAGCATAATAATTAGCACAAAATGAAATGAAACATTTGAAAAAAAAAAAAATTAAGTTGATACAAAAATGAGCATTTAAAATATATAACATTTGAAAATTACAGACTTTCACCAACTATTTTATTAAATCAATACAAATCAATACTTAAAATAATAAAGAAAATATTTTACAATATAATAATGAAATAAAGTCAATTTAATCTGCAGGTCTGAAATTGTAAATGTCTTTCAGGTTATCATTGCAGCGTGGCGTACGTAATAAGCATATATCTGTCATTGCAGTAAACATTTCATTTTTTGAATGAAGACGTTCAACGTTTTTTTAACAAAATATTTTTATATGTATAATTCCTAAGTTCTGAAATAATTTTATTACAGCTTCCTTGTCATCAAGTAACTGCCAAATGTCCGACCCATGTCAGTGTCAGTAATAAATGTAAGATATAATTTAATAATAAATATTTTCTGTTAGAAAAACAACAAATTAAATGTTTAGCGATGCTACGATTAAATAATACTAATAAAAAAATATATTCACGTTCAATAAATAGCAAATCTCAATGTTTGGCACGGTTTGCAATAAAAATCGTTTGCACGTTTAGGGTTGAAATAAATGGCGCAGTAGCCTACATTTTGATATGGCGTTGGTATAGCAAAAAATCAATTAACCAATTAACTTTTATTAACCAATTTTTTTTTTTTAATATTAGTTTTCGAGGCGTTTGTAATTTTTTCTAACTTATATAGCTGTTTTAATTATTTAACCAAAAGAATTGATTACCAAAATTACTCAATATAAATTTTTCCGTTACTATAGTAACGGAAATATTTTTAGAAATTATCATTCGAAAATTTGAGGTTTTGGCGCCAAAGACATCGGCAAATTAGAAAAATACAAAATATCTCACGAACTATTAGACCTAAAACAATTTAGTTAGTACCATTCGATTCAGAATATAAAAATACACTAAAATATGTTATCAGTTGAAAAATAACTATAAAATCTGATTTTTCAGGATTTTTTTAAAAGTTCGTTCTCTTTTTAACCCCCCTTAGGAGTGGAATTTTAGGAAATCTTTTCTTAGCGGCACTCGATGTCATAAGTAGTATTTTTACCCAAATTTTCAAGATTTTTCGTTCAGTAGTTTGGGCTGCGCGTTGATTAATACAAAATCCAGACTTTCTTTTATATATATAGATTGATCGTTAATGTGACATTCACTTGACTTTAAGCAAGTTACACGTGTTTACGTCATCAAGTGATTTTTATTTCGACGTTTTATTTGTATATTTATTAATATTATACTAATTTATTTGTTCTTTCGTTATTTAAAATAAAAATTATGTCAATTTGTATAATTTGGCGAGTGGTTTGGCGATTCATATAATTTGGCGAAATTGGTCGACGGAATAACTAAGTAGTACCTAAAAAAAAAAACATGTTGCAATGCTTAGTATGCATTTCAAGGCGACCAAGCTGGTCGCCAGAGGCGGCTAGTTTTATATTAAATTCGTACATATGTAGTCACTAAAATCATGTCTCAAAGTAACTTGCTACTCCTTACGAACTTTCAGACCTTCTCAATCAACTCTGCTTGTTATATTCGAGTTCAATTCAATAAATATGACAGAGGCGGGTCATTACATACTGTGTCTGAATAAGAGACAGTACCGCGCCGCCAGATGAAGCGAAATATGAATTCCAGCGCCGTCTCACAGCCAAAAACATGTATATCGGCGTCGGCGTGAACGTGTTAAGTATGCAGTTGTTAACTTTAAAGCATTGCTTAAACGAATACGTCAATATTTAGCAACTTATTGGCACGATAGTTTAATTTTAGAAATATCTCTTTGGTTTAAAAAAAAATATATATGCTATTATTATTAACTTGAAAAGAGTTCATTTCCAAAAGTCACTTTTGCCAAATTTCTTTTTTTTTTTCCCATAGTATTTGCATTACGCACATTTTGTTTAAAAAACACTTTCTACAATCGCTCTGAATTTTTAAAGCAATATACGTTTAGATAATGGTGCAGCATAAATGGGATTTAGAAATTTTGAGATTTATGGAGAAAAGTAATCCGTTTGAAAATAAAACATTCCCCCATGAGGTTAATATTGTGTATACTTATTTACTATTATGACCTAAAGTTATTTTTTGCGCTATTGATCTAAAATTTTAATACCCTAAACTAATATTTTAGTTGTTGTTACAGTAAGCATTTGGTTTACATTTAGGGGTAAAATATTCAATATATCCCGTAGGATTTCTATGTGTAAAAAAAAAAGGGGGGGGGGGGGGGAGAAGAAAAACAAGACTTTTTACAACTGAATATGAATATTTTAGCATGAAAAATAATCATGTGCTTCGGTATTATTATATTTATTTATCAAAAATGTCTGCGTGTGAACTATAAGAACTATTTTTTTTATAGTAAATGACTCGATGTCGAAAATAAAAGCGAGAAGAAAACACGTTTTAGCTGCTAAAGGCCCTCTATTACTAGGTTCGTTTGGAAAGATTTTCTCTAAAATATGTAAACTGATTTTAAACACCGAATATCAACACTGATGTTAGGTACCTTTAAAGCCCGAAATAAAAATATAAAATAAATACAGACTGGAGCGTTCATAGCACGCCCGGTGTACGCTGCTGAAGGTAATAGGGATCCCAATTCTTATTTCGGTTGGATAGATTTTCATTTGGTAATTCAAAAATCTTACAGAAACGAGGGCGTGCACTACTGAAAGTGTGGGATCCTTTACATTGTGATCTTTTACAAAGTTTTCTGGTTAAACATATACAATCATTCAACACTGATTTTGGAGATATTTAAGGTTATTATCACGGGCCCGGGCAACGCCTGGCGGGTCAGACAGTAATATTTAAATTATTTTATAATAAAATATTATTAATAAATATTGTATTAGATTTATATTGCTATAGTAATTATCTTTGCGAAAGGAGTAGATGTTTAATGGCGGACAAAACAGACCGAGTTCAATTGTCATAGAATCTTTCATTAGAAAATAGAATTTCAATTCATCAACAATACCAATTCAGGTAACAATTCAGCTTATGTCTCAGTTTGGTGAAATATAAATAATTTTTTAACCGATCTGTGAGGAACCTGTTTCTTTGGTTTTAATATCTTATCCAGGTTAAAATTTGCTGCCCCCAGCTCGGATAATTAACTATCTTGGACGGGATGAAATTACTCAATCTCTGAACGTAAATTTTGTTTGCAAGTTTTATTAAATTTTAAATTGTTTTGAATACATGAACGTCTTACAGCTGTATACTTTTAAAAGTAATATTTCTGTATTTTTGTAAACATTTAAAAAAAGGGTGAGAGATCTATTTATGATAAACATCATGTTATAGATCCAGAAAAGCTGGAAATTGGCAAAATTCACACCCAAGCAATAAGCTAGACATTCCATTATTCAAAATGCAGATGACGGTGGCAGAAAATCTCCAAAAATATATTCATCATTGTTAAAGTTATGAACGAAAATTCGGGTTCAGCTATAAGATGAAAAACACTGACAATATTTGGCTAAAACTAACCTTTTGAACATTTTTATGAAGAGAGTGATCTCAAATATTTTATTGATAGAATTTTTTTAATTTCACGGTAAATATCATTAGTTAATGAAATAATCTGTTGTCATTTTGATTATAGATATTTTATAAGGTACAAGTATTTGTTACATAAAAGATATTTATTTTTTGAGTCTCCTCTTTTATATGGAACTACTCTGTGATATGGAACTATAATCGAATGTTTGCTATTTTTAAAGCGGTAAAACATTAAAAAATGTGTTATCAATGATTGGTAAATAAAATATACCATTGAACTATGGAATAAAATATGTTTTTCACAAATTTCCATACCTATACCCCATTGATCCAATGAACATTGTGTATGCATCATAAAAATATTTAGTAAAACTAATCAAGAATATTTTTTTACTAGTGAAACTATTGTGCCAATAAGTTACTAAATATTGAGGTACTTTTTTAAACAATTCTTTAAAATTAACAATTGTATGCACTTAAAGTTACTGTCTGAATATGAAAATTATCTTATTCATCCACACTCACCCCTACTTGTTAAATTATATAGATTTATTGAATATACATAGGCGTAACCAGCATTTTGAACGGGAGTACCCAGACTTTTTAATCTGAACATGTTGGATACAAACAATATCTTATATAGTAAAACCTGCTAAAACGGAACATCAGAAAACCGATTGATTTTCCGTTTTAGACAGGTTTTCATCTTAGAAGATATAATTGAGTGGTATTTCTTTTCAAAAGGGCTCAAACACGATTTTTGTTTGCGTGAGGGGGGTGTGAGAAGGGGTTCAAAACATCAAAACAAAATCTAATTGTAAAAAAAAAAAAAAGATATGTAAATCTCCGTGCAGCAGTGACATAAGACAGTGACTAAGTGTGGTCACAAGTGTAAAACCTTTTGGCACCCTAACTTCTTATAAAGATTTTAAAAGGCCTTTAATCAGGCTGGAAACTTCCATAGGCACAGGACATTGCATAAGACCTAACATTATCTCTGTCAAAATCTTGTAGATGAAATTTTGCCGGATGATAAATCTCAGAAAATACATGCTGCACAACAGTACATACCCACGAAAGTTTTTCAGAATGTGACTCCATGACTTCTTAGGGATCACCGGGGGGTTCCAAGAAATTTTGGAGGAAAGTCTATATAAATATTTTTATATTATTATAAATAATTATAATATTCATTAATAATTCAGGTTTTTACCTCAGAATCTGTCGAATATATTAGGTAAAGCAGGTCATGATAATACAGTAGACGCTCGATTTTACGAATTCGATTTGACTTATATAATATGTTCGTAAAATCGAAAGTTCGTAAATGGGAATAACGTTAGTTTAATGAGATGCTGATCGGGACCAGTACATCAGTTCGTAAAAACAAAGAATTCGTAAACAAGAGGTTCGCAAAATCGTACGTCTACTGTATACACTAAATTTTGTCGAGATGATAAAAATTATATTATCATGATGCGACTGTAATAGTAAAGATAGGTGCTTGTCTGTGTGTGTGTGTGTGTGTACGCGCTGAATTCTGAAAAATCAATGCAGTCCTCACAGCCGCAAGGTTGACAGGAAAGTACCTGTATGATTGAAGTCATGCGTATCAAAGACAATTTCTGGAATTTTTCAATTAATTTTTTATGCGAATTTTTTCAAATAAGTAAAAAAGAATCCGATTTCAATATTTTATCCAGTAAACTTTGTCTTATTTTCAATGAAGTTTTTCCGAGATTCTTACAGCGATTTTCCAATTTGTAACATTTTTTTAATGTTATTTTTAGAGGGGTTTTTTCGCATTCTTAAAAGGAATCCGGTTTAAATATTTTACCCAATTAGTTAATTTCGTTCCCTGCTGTTATTTAATCTTTTCCGAATTTTTAATGCGATTTTTAACGGGGTTTTCTTTCTTTTTTTGAAACAGGAAAAATTCTCCGGTAATTTTTGCAATTGCCGTGATTAAATTCGAATTCGAAGAATGTCATATCAGTTCTTACAAGAAAGCTGAAAATTTAATTTGGCTCGAAATAAAAAAAATCGCGGTAATTCAGGATTTGTTTGTTTCGAGACAGAAGTGGTCGTAGCTTGTTTGGGGGTACGTTGTCGAAGGCAGTCCCCCCCCCCCCCACAAATCCTAGATTTCTTTAATTCTATGTTCGTTTAAAAAAAAGGCAAACCAGGAAACTCCACTAGTAATGGAATTTTCTTTGAGGGGCAGGGTTTGAAATAATGTGCAGGATCGCGCGATTTGTGCACAGAAAAGGAATGTCCCGCATAATAAAAAATGCTGTGCAGTATTTCCGCCCTCAAAATTCTTTCACAGATCTGTGATTCTTCAGTGAGTATTTAAAAAAATTTTTGAAGTCCGCGATTTTTATTTCTTTTATGGAACTTCTCAAGATCAATTCGTGACTCGGTCCCAGAAAAATTTGAGAATTTCTTCAAACGATCCTGGAAAATATCGTGAATTTCGATAAAAAAAGTGCAGAAAGAAATCGCGAATTTCGTTAAAGATTGCGCAAAAAAATCACAAATTTCGATAAACGATTGACGAGAAAATGTTGCAAATTTCGTCAAAAAGTCGCGGAAAAGAGAACTAGATTTTGATACTTGGTGCGGAAAGATATCGAGAATTTCGTCAAAGGGTTGCAGAAGGAAAATGCGAATTTCGTCAAAAGATCGCGGAAAGAAAAAGCGAATTTCGTCAAAAGATCGTGTAAACAAAACGCGAATTTCATCGAAGGATCGTGCTAAAGAAATGCCAATTTCTTCAAAATATCGCGGTAAAAAGTGCGAATTTCGTCAAAGAATCGCTGTAAAAAACACGAATTTTGTCAAAGGTTAGTGATGAAAAATGCGAATTTCGACAAAAAATCTCGTAGAAAGACGTGAATTTCGTCAAACGACTTTGGGAAAAATTTTAAATATCATGAAATGATTGCTGAATAAAATCGCGAATTTCGTCAAAATTTACTGCACTGGGCTAAAAGTTTGAAACCGGGTCCTTTTCCTTGTCTCAAAAGAACGCCGCGAAACGAAAAGAAACTCCAAAAATCGCATAAAAATTTTCAGAGGAAAAAAATTACTATATTGGCTTGAAAGACTGCACCCATATTCCTTTTACAAATGTCAAAATATAGAAAAACGAAATTCAATCAACTCCAGATTAATTTTACTTTTCTGTGCTATTATTTCTAATTTTCAAAAGAGGCAGGGCCTGTGCACCAACCCCCCCACCTTTCCCCTGGATAATCGCATTTTGGAATTATTGTTTCAAATCTGCATTTCCTTTTTTTTTTTTTTTTTTTTCCCTCTTTTCTAGACTTTAGACTACTAAATCAAAGAGACAAATAATTTCTGTTTCTATCCTCGTCAAGAACTTGCGTTAATTTCTCATGAAACTGCCGAAACATGCAATAGAAAGAACGGTGTTAAAAAAAAATCTCCCACAAACAAAAGACGTCAAAGTGGCATTATAAAACCACCTTTTTGACTTACTATGACTAATACAGATTCTTGTAAATATTCTAGTTGTAAAAAAGATAAAGAACATAATTTAAAAAAATGAACGTGGAATTCCTTTTTTATCACTGTTCAAAACTTAGGCTGTAAGTTTTCTGAACAAAACTAATTAGCTAAACTAACTGAACTCTACTTTCACTTCTTTTTTCTTTTGTAGATTTCAATTTTTTTTAATAATTGTGCTTGAGTCTGCGCAAGCGCGCGGGGGGGGGGGGGGGTGCCCGGGCACCCAGGTCACCCCCCCCCCCCTGGTTACCCCTATGATATAAAATATGTCTGTTGTGATGAAAATAAAGAAGAGGGTGTACAAATAATAGTTAATTTACTGCTAACACTATGTAGAAGTTGAGATATGTGATTATATCTGTGGAGAACATTTCAATAATCGGGAGAAAAACAACGCTTTTCGCGATTTTTAAGGGAATTGAAAAAAATGTCTTAGTTTTGAAATGCCGTACTGAGTTTGCTATTGAGTGTATAAGAACGTTGTAACCGTAAAAGTTGTAGAAAATTGTGTCCTCTTTACGATTGTAACTATCAAGTAATACGCTACGACAACGGGTCTCGAGATATTTTTAAAAAAGCAAAAACACTCCCAAAATTTTGTTGTTTTTTTTTGCCCGCAGAAAATTCTTCCGAGAGAAATTTTATTGGAAAATTCAGTTTTTCCATGCTGGCCTCAGTATAAACAAGTCGGGAAAAAAAATCTTTTATCCGACCTTTTGCAAGGTAGCATGTACCACGGCTAAACTCGATTCCCCTTATACGGCCTTTACAATCACCACTTAGTTTCGGAATCGTTAAAAGCTTTCACCGGTAGATGGCGCGAATACCTACTGCAAATATTCCTTAGTAAATGTTACTTTTACACGTAAAAATAGAAGAAGCGTGCCATATACGCGTTATAAAAGATATATATTGATAATAAATGTGCATTTTACCTCCGCGTTTTTTATACTGCTAACGGAAAAACTGAAAGATTTATATATAAAATAAATAAGTACAATACTTTTAAAGAATTAAAAAATATTTTAAATAACACGGTATTATTAGATGTAAAACAAGAACTGTGTTAAAAAGTTTATTTTTACTATGGGCACGCCAAATCAACTAGTGACTCAACCTGACCATTTCAGATTTCAATGAAACTGCCAGAAATCATTGTCCCTGATGATATAAATGAGAATATATTTTTATAATTTTTTTATCTCATTAAATTTTCATACAATTTATTATTTAAATTTTGAAAAATCATCATTTTTTGGCTTGCATAAATGTTTTCAATTTTGAATTTCTCAAGTTCTATCAGGCTTAGAGAGTTCTATAACCCCTCATTTTAAAGAGAATTTCATAAGGTTTGGTTTGATATGCAAGTTGACTAAACTTCAGTAAAAATATTTTTTTTATTTTTTTCAAAAATTTGAAATTTAAAAATTTTTTAGATAGTGTTTTTTAAAAAATATATATATATATGTATGTTTTATGTAATATTATAAGCTTAAAATTTTGAAATTTTTAGAGTGGGATCTCCATGGTATCAGGAGTTATGAAATAAAAGCCAAAGTTTAGCATACAAAAAATAAATAAATAACAAAATAAATTAGATTATAATTTGTATTGCAATATTTAGCTTTTATTTAATAACTCCTGATCCCATTTAGATCTCACTCTAAAAATTTCAAAATTTTAAGCTTATAATATTACATAAAACATACATTTTTTTCGAAATTTTAAAAAAGCACTATCTAAAATAATTTTTAATTACAAATTTTTAAAAAATTTAAAAATTATTATTTTTAATATAGCATAGTCAACTTGCATATCAAATCAAACATTGTGAAATTCTTTTTAAAATGAGGGGTTATAGAACTCTCTACGCCTGATAGAACTTTAGAAATTCAAAATTGAAAACGTTTGTGCAAGTCAAAAAATGATGATTTTTGCAAATTTAAATAATTGTATAAAAATTTAATGAGATAAAAAATTATAAAAATATATTCTCATTTATATCATCAGGGACAATGATTCCTGGCAGTTTCATTGAAATCGAAAATGGTCAGGTTGAATATTGAAATTTTTGGGTTGATTTGGCATGGAATGACCCATTTACACATATTTAAATTCTTGATTACTTGAAACATTGAGAATCCTGAACGTAAAATATACAGTAAAAAAACTAAAAATATTTACTAGTTTCAAATACTAATAAGTATAAAGTTAAAATATCTTTTTTAACACTCTTTTATAGGTATTCAATGTTCATCTTAAAAATCACACCTAATTTCACTGCATTTTTTTACCGAAACCCCCGAAATTTCCGTTACAATTCATTAATTTGGCATGAGCACCGAACTCGATTATCAAAAATTCACTGCTTTACTACTTTTTTTATGTTTCGTAGAATGCGTAAGCAAGTGAATTCATTAAAAATTATATAATTTTTGCTCGATTTCTTTTTTAAGATAAGCCAATTGGAAAGAAAAGATGAAACATTATTTAAACTATCTTTTTAAGATTTTTATATTGATCTCTCAACGTATATTCTTAAATTAATTAATAAAGCTGTTAATTTATAAATACCTATTTTCTTTTAAAAATTACACTGTTTATTTTTTATTTATAACTAGCTAAAGTACCCGGCGTTGCCCGGAATTTTAAGAATGTTTCTTTTGAAAAATCAATTTTGGAAAATTAAGGATTGTGTGTTAATTTACGTAATTTTCACACTTTTTTCATTTAATTCGGACGACAGATTACCTGCTTACTTAGTAATATAGGGGAGGGTAGTACACAGTGAGACGAAAATTACTATTACTTGACAAATGACGACGATTTTTATTCTTTAAAAAAAAAATTGCTACATCTTTAAGCTACACAAATGCGCTACACATTAATGTATAAATGTTTTTAAAAAAGTTATTTATAAAAGAACAGAAGCAGCATAACGGAATATCGAAAATTGTCTCACTGTGTACCACAAGTAGTACACAGTGAGACAATGTATATATTTTCATAAATCATAAATTTTTACACTCTATCAATAATTTTCTGCAGTTTATGATTTCTAATTAATATTTCTAGATTTTCAAAATATTAAAAATATGAGCCTCGGGTGGACAATGGCAGACCTTGGGCTACCTTCATGCAAATTTTCAGCCTCTTACGTTTAGTAAATTTTCCTAGCCATTACACGCCCACACACACAGAGAGAATGAAAGAGAGAGAAAAAAAAACCTTCTTTTATTAATAAATAACTTTTTTAACATCCGAACCACATAGTAGGTACACAATAAGACACGTCTCACTGTGTACCACAACTGTGTGTCTCACTGTGTACCACAACTGTGTGTCTCACTGTGTACCACAACTGTGTGTCTCACTGTGTACTTTCGTTACGTTGTAACAAAATGGATGCCACTTCTGTTACATCAATTTCATCGCTTTAAAAAGTTTATGTCGTTTTGCCGAAATAGTCTATTATTAGATATAGCTAGGTTTGGTTAAGTAAATATATGTTATATTGAAGGAAATAAACTCTAAAATAGACGTTTGTGTAACTTTAACCACTATAAAATAAGGAATTATTTATTATTTTGTCGGACGAGTAACTGAAGTGCCGAAACTACATCCACTTGTTGCATAAGATGAGGTCTTTATGTGTGTGTGCCAGCTTGAAGAAAAAGTTACAACTATACGTCAAAGTGGTTGCTGTCTCTGGTACTCCCCTACCTTAATCTGTGGTCTGGGTTGAGACTGAGATTAAACCTTTTGATGAAAAGTTGTTTCCGAATATTTTGTTATTTATTTATTTTTATTTTTATTTTATTTTTTATTTTATTTTTTATTTATTTTTTATTTATTTATTTATTTATTTTATGATTAAAGAAAAATGGCAAGTACAAAAATTCTATGACCTGATCTGAAACCTTTATTTTAATTCTTCATTAAGAATAAGCTCTAGGGACCTAAATCTTTGTGCAAATTCTAATATACACGCATATACATACGTATATATATGCAATAGATTTAAAAATGGCGAAAACAAATTCAGAGAACCTCAAAATGTTAAAATATGCCAATATTTCCATAATCGAGTTTTTATCATGTTTCCATACTTTTTTCAAACTCATTTGACGTTATATATTTACCTGCTGACGTCCATTATATTTCCAATATGACCTAATATTCACTTTTTTTTATTATTATTCGCCAAACTATTTATTTCATTTTCATTTTTTACGTAAAAATCTTGCAATAGAAAAGTAATTGTTGCTGTAAGAATTTTATTGTGGATTTTTAATTTTTGGCAACTGGAATAACGAAAAATGTTTAAATTTGATAGGACATTTCTGTTAAATTGGTGGTTTTTAGTAATTAAAAATTAACTATAAATTATTTCGATTCCGGATTAGTTTAGTTGCCTTGGCCGTGTTTTACTACATATGTACGTAACATTTCACAATTCTGTCTTCCAAACTGTGGATTTGTATAGAATTACAGACAGGCAGACAAATTTTCATTTTTATATATTAGACTTATTTTTTATTTTTTAGCCTTTGAAATGTTTCATAGTTGCGGTTTGACAGCTATTTAGACTATTTTGGCAAGCATTTATCAGCGCATCATTAAATCCATTGTTGCTTCAACTCATATACAATTGTGTGAGTTCGTTCAAAGAACATTTATACAAGGCGATTTATTACTTGTGGCGGACTAACGGAAAATGCCTTAGAATTAATTTACAATTAAGTTCTAAAAACAATGGAATGTTCTATTGCCATCGAAAACACACCTGTGAGCGCAATTTTTATAAATAAAATACATATAAAAGCACAAATAATTGTACAAAAATTACTTTCAGCTGTATAGATAAAGACATATAAAGATATTTAAAATACAAATTAAAAATATCTTAAAATACATCAGAAAAACCTAGAACGTTTTAAACCATTACAAGGCCGTCATCAGTAGGATTTTAATGTTGTTATTATTTCCTTTGCGCTTATTCGAGAATTGTCAAGAAGAAAACATTGTAATTTATATGTTGTACGTCAGATGAGATGCCAGTTAAAGTTATTCAACTTTCAAACAAAACGAGCTTATATTTATGAACCTAAGTAATTTTTGTACAATTATTTGTGCTTTTATATGTATTCTAATTATTTAACTCAAGGTGAATACAGCACTAGAATTTCAACTTCAATTTATTGCAATTTTTTTCATTTTAGCACATCAGTGAGTTAAAAATCAATTACAAAATTACATTTTTACATTAAAATAAAAAAAAAACAAGTTGAGTGCAATAAAAGCGTAAAAAAAGCACGACTTTTTCAAAAATATCAAACGCTACTCAATTCAGGGTAATTTTACAGAAGATTAATTATTTTTATACCGTACTTTGGATAGAAAATACAGATACATAAAGTAGATTGTGAACATCTGTTGGTAATTTTAAACGCATTAGAGGTATTGACTAGGACTACGGAGTATATAGGGAAATGGAAAAATGATAATAACCACAGATTTCATTATGTTTGGAAAATATAACAGGAAAAATTATAAAATAAAATATTAGATTTCAGAACAGTTATGAAATAGAAGAATATAATAAAAATAAAAATATATATTAACAGAAAAGACAAGCCTTTTTTATCAATATCCGGCACTCAACTCATATCAAAATACTATTTTCAGAACATGGATTATTTTTACGCGATTCTTATTTATTTAGAAAATATACATATTTATACATTGTGAACAAATTTCAGTAATTTTAGGTGCTATCCATATATATATATTTTTTTTTAATGATGGGCAAGATTTATTTTATGCTCGTTTATGTCACATTCCCATACAAGGCATTTTATTAGTTTCGGATGCATCAATTGATAAATAGTTCTGACTGTTCCATTTATATCTAGAGTTGGTACAATCTGCTCCATAAACTCTTAAAAATGTAGAATAACAGGTTGACGAATTGCGCTTTGGAATTAGACAATTGTGAAATTATTCCACGATATTCCACGATTAAAGTTTTATTCCTTAAATCCAATTTTGAAGGGAATCTATTAAACGAAACTTCAGGATTTTTTTTTTTTTTCAGTGAATCGCAAATGCAGTACGCGGAACACAGCAATAAAAATTTTCGACAAAAAAAAAAAAATAATAATAATAAATCGCAGTTTAAGTTATACCTAAAAAACACAAGGTGCAATGCAAATATGCGGAAATTATCCATCAGTCACAGTGGGTCAAAGCGCCACCGACATTTCTTCGGAGGAAAAATCTGATTCCCCGAGAACAAAGGAATTTTTATGTTTTGTTACGACCGCATAGGGGGTATCGAGTTTGTACGTGCATGTATAGGTGTGGGAAAAAAGTAAACAACCCCAACTAACTCTACAACTAATTATAATAGAAGAAAGTTACTGGTACCAAAAGACTGGAAATAAAATCTACGGTTGAATTATGTATATAAAATTTGCTTAGGGGGCAATCAACAAATCTAAATCAGAAAAAACATTTTTTTTTCAATGGCAACACCTAGTTTTGACGATATATTTAAAATCTTCGGTTCAAAGGATACCTAGAAACGAAATTTCAACTTATTCGGATGATAAAATTTTTTGAATTATAAATATTCAAAATTTAGAGTTTCTAATGTTAAATTACATTTTCATATTTTTATTCATATCACCTAAAATTGTAATTCTAATGTGATTTTTTTTGTATGTGTGTGTGTGATTATAATACTAAAAAATCCAAACATAAATACATTATATTTGTAATTTTAAAATTTTTATGATGTGAATTAGGAAATTAATATTCGAAAAAAAAATGTTAATTGCAACCAACTATTTCTTTGATATATTTATATTTATTACTATCGCGCCTCCTGGAATACGTCCTTCCCCCCTCTCTTTGAAATATCGTTTGCAGAAACGTGTTATTGTGTACCGTGGCTATATAGAAAAGGACTAATACGATGTAGCAGTTTCATAAATTTCACTCAATTATTTCTATGTGAGGGCAGAGACTTACTGATACTCCCTCGTATGAACTATGATCTGATGTGCGGTTTTTAAATATACAGTCGCAGTCGTGGGGAAAAAAATAAACACACCTACTAACTCTATAACTAATTATAATAGAAGAAAGTTATTGGTACCAAACGATTGGAATTAAAGCTTACTATTAAATGATATGTATTAAATTTGCATAGGGGGCCATCTACAAATTACAACTAGACCAAACTTTGTTTTTTCAAAGGGAACACCCAATTTTGACAATATATTTCAAATCTTCGGCTCAAACTATGTCTAGAAACGGCATTTCAAATGATTTGGATGATAAAGTATTGAATTATAAATATTCTAAATTTACAGCTTCTAATGTTAAAATACATTTTCATATTTTTATTAATATCTCCTGAAATTATAATCCTAATGTGATAATTTTTTTTTGTGTGTGTGGTTATAATACTGAAAAACACAAACATAAATAAATTGGATTTGTAATTTAAAAAAATTTATAATGTCAATTACACATTATGAAACTAATATTCGAAAAAAAAAATATGAATGACATACAATTTTTTTGATAGATTTATATTTATTATGGCCTGCTTTATACGAATTCTCAATTTAAATTTTTTTCTTGCAAGTAGTTTTCGAATTATGATTAAAAATCGTCAAAATCATGGTTTAAGATTGGTTCTACGGTTCTAAGGTGTGCAGAAAAGCATAATTTGAAATATATATGTGAAAGGATAAAAATAAATAAATAAAAATAAACCCTTTTTTAAATTAAAATTGAAATTAAATTGTTAAATCAGAAAACCCAACTTATTTTTCATGGACTCTTAAAGCAAATAAATTTAAATATTTTGTTATCATAAAAATCTTTGAGACTAATTGATATTTATGAAACAGAGTTGGAAAAGAAATTACCCTTTGTTGACATAAGGCTAATTCCATGAACACATGTCATGTCTGTCACACAGCTGAATATCGCTATGCTTGTTTGCTACCAGTATTTTAGAACGGAAAAATGTGACTTATTTTATCGGAGATATCTCATCAATTGAATAACTCGAAGCAAACTTTTCAAAAATAACGGTGACAAACAAGCATATCGATTTTCAGCTGTGTGACAGACATGACAAATTTTCATGGAATTAGGCATAAGACAGTCATCATAAAACATATTAAATTATCTTGAAATCCTTATAAAAGTAATAAATCTCTCATGAACAAGGAAGTAAAGCATCATTATATTTATAGCATAAACAGAGTTTTTCAGGCTATGCTAGCTAGTTTAAGAATCAAATTGTAAACAACAAAGGATTAATTTCAGATTAATAAATATGTTAGTTTAATTAGTGTCAAAGTAGAAAACTTATAAGCAATAAATCATAATTAGCTTTTGTCTGGTGAGCATTTCAGACTATGATTACCACATAAATAATATTTAACATTAAAATTAGAATTAGCTCTTAGGTACAGTTATAAAAAAGATAATGCACCAATCATGAAAGAATAAGCCTTCCATTTTGATACTTCTGCCCTCTACTAGAAAAAGTAAAAACTAGCTGATAAAAAGCGAGGTGTAGGATAAAGAAAAGTCTGATTATGATGGAATCCTCCTCTTAAATAAGACGCAGAAATACGAGGGCGGTTGCTCCTAATGTATCTCAAGTCACTGGACCTGACTTCAGATGATGTCATGTATTATTACAGAAAATAAAGTCAGGTTCAGCACAAACTGCCTCAGCTTATTGCTATGACTACCCACACATAATATGAGGTACAAGCTGATTCCTTTCATATATATTACTCATATTATTGAAATATTTGGGCTTGCAATAGTCAAAACTCATTAAGCGAGTGAAATGGCCTTATTGGCCAGAAATAATACATTAATAGAAGTGTCATAGTCATTTTGTAGCGCTTCAAAAAACGAGTACCGAATTTCAATTTGCATGCAGCCCCTAAAATAGGTTCATTTAAAAATAATTAATTACTCTGAAACTAATCGTGTGGATTTCATGAAAATTTTGATTTATGCTAATTGAAATGTGTACAATTTATTTATGGTGTCAAACTTCGGAATTTCTACAGAATAAAAAAAAAAGCAAAGTTTGTGTTCGTTTTGATACGTAGATGGCCCGTAAGCAAATTTTATACACATCATTTCAAAGTACACTTTATTTCCAATCGTTGGGTGGAACTAACTTTCTTCTACAATAATTTGTTGCAGAGTTAGCATATGGGGTGTTTACTTGTTTTTTCTACGAGTATATATTTTTCCCGGACAATGAGGCGGTTCCCGCAAAGTGCAAAAACAAAATGTGGTACAAAGCAAAGAATATCTTTGTTTTGTCCAAACTTTATGAATTTGTACAAACTTCATGAGTCCCTACTAATACCAATTCACCTTCATCTTTCGCTAGCACGGAGAACTGCTTAATTGAGCTCATCCGAATATTTAAATATACATCATGGTGACGCGGACGTGATATCTATAATGGAAACGTACAAAAACTTTGTGAAATTTTTTCTACTTAGAAATAGCGGTGTGAGAGGAATACTTTTTCTAACCACAAAAGTAAGCATTAGTATTTTATGAAATATTTTTTGTATGTCACCGTTTAAGTGCTGAAATCAGGTAATGTGCATACCAGCTAGGTAATCGGCAGATTAATTAGGCCAATTCATTTCAGTTCTGAATTTGTTTCATTTCTCACATTACCTACTTAATTTTCATATTTTCTACTAGTCTGTATTATTAATTAATAACTTGTTAAAGTGGATATACGAGTGTCTGAGGGGAGAACGACTTCTAACAGTATAACTTAGAAAAAATTCTCCTTCCCTTTAAGCTGTGGAGAAAAGGGGAAAACTACTGCGTTCTTCCCACTGTTTTATGTAGCTTTCCCTTTTCGCTTGCATTTGATATTCAATTATGGAGATTGTTAAAATTATAAATAAATCAGCGAAGAATGTTGAATCTTATAATTTGAACAAAAAACATCGAATTTGCAAAAAAAAAAGAAATGTTTTCAAAATTTAATAAATAAAAAAAAAAATAAAAGATTTATTGTAATGGCTGTTTTTTACATGGAAATCTTTTGTTAAATAAATCTCAAAAAAAATATTTTTATAGCATCATGTTTTATTATTATTATATTTACTAGAAGATAGCCCGTCAGAATGACGTGTTTGCATTTTCAAAAGAATGATATAGCGTTGCATTATAAAAAGAATTATGAAGTAATAAATTTTATCTTATCTGACTAATAGGATCAGGTTAGGTAAAAATAGATATAAAAACAGCACATTTATCATTGAAACTTAATTTGCAAGAAAGAACTCCACTCACAAAATTTGAAGAATTACTTTACAAAAAACATGCAAATTAAAACTAATAGTGCTATTTTAAAGTATATTGTCAATTAACTTTCGCCTTCGTTCATTGCTTTAAAAAAAATCAATAACCTTCAATTATTATAAAAATTATAAAAAGAATTATGAAGTAATAAATTTTATCTTATCTGACTAATAGGATCAGGTAGGTAAAAATAGATATAAAAACAGCACATTTATCATTGAAACTTAATTTGCAAGAAAGAACTTCAGTCACAAAATTTGAAGAATTACTTTACAAAAAACATGCAAATTAAAACTAATAGTGCTATTTTAAAGTATATTGTCAATTAACTTTCGCCTTCGTTCATTGCTTTAAAAAAAATCAATAACCTTCAATTATTATAAAAATTATAAAAAGAATTATGAAGTAATAAATTTTATCTTATCTGACTAATAGGATCAGGTAGGTAAAAATAGATATAAAAACAGCACATTTATCATTGAAACCTAATTTGCAAGAAAGAACTTCAGTCACAAAATTTGAAGAATTACTTTACAAAAAACATGCAAATTAAAACTAATAGTGCTATTTTAAAGTATATTGTCAATTAACTTTCGCCTTCGTTCATTGCTTTAAAAAAAAATCAATAACCTTCAATTTCTTATAAATCAGAAAAAAAATAAGAGTCCTTTATGGATTAATTGCCGATAGCTGACGCCAAAATAATAATTATATAACTTAAATTTTAAGTTCAACTCAGATTAAATCCTTATTTTTTTTAAACATGCATAAAGAAACCTGTAATAAATTTTGATCATTAAAAATGATCCTTTATCACTTAAGTAAATTGCAACTATTAATTGCATTAACAGATTTTTTTTCTCAAATTCTTTTATTAAATTACAAATTTATTTTCCCTACAAAATACAAAAATGCAAAATTCTATTTGCATTGATATATATATATATATATACTACACGGCATTAAGAATTCCTGATAGATAGTCTAATTATATTTTATAAGAAATACTATTATTTTTCTCCCCAATCTCTTCAGAGTTCAAAGAATTTCAAAAGAAACTTCTTTTTTATTTTAACTACAGATAGATGACGCCAACAAAGCACAAAAGTTCACAATGAATGCGAAGCAAACAAATGTTTACTTATGGAGGGAGAGATTGGGCTGCCAAACTAATTTCAACTGAAGTTATCTCAGAATATATACATAATTGAATGTAAGTCATCGATCAAATAGTAATTTATTTTGAATAATCTTTCCAAAAATGTAACTTTTATGAAGTTTTATTCGCAAAAATAATTTTGAATAAAAATGGCCGGATGGAATTCGATAAAGCAAAGTGGTATCGGGATGAGTTCACTCCGCAGGCATTATACACTTAGCGCTATTATATATGTTTATTATAAATATTTATAATAAACGAGAAGTATAATTATTTATATAAGTATCGATAATTATTTATAATTATACTCGAAAGCTATCTGCGTCTGTTTAAAGAATACTAATATTGTTTTTTCCAAGAGGACCATCTTTACGATTTCCTTTTTAATAAAGATAAGTGAATGATTTACCTTAGTGTGTTTGTATACCCATCTCCTTTTGCCATAACTTTTATTAAAACATGCGTGTGTGTGTCTGAGGTGGGGGGGGGGGGGGGTAAGCTTATGTAAAATTTTACAGTTAAGGGAATTCTGTAACTTTTGTACTTTTTTTTAAAAAATATTTTATAATATCTTACTGACATATTATTAAATGGCTTTATGAAGGAAAAATTGTATTATAACAATCAGATTTGAAAAATTAATTAAAAAATTATTAAGAAGGTTTTTAAACCACACTTCCTTTGAATTTCTTTCAACATTCTTTTTCTTTCATATCTTTAATTCCATGTGTGCTCTATAACTGTAAGAATCAGATTTACGAATAATTAATTTAAAAAAAACATAATTTGAAGAACAAATTAAAAAAAACAAAATTTATTTCTACATTATTTAAGCCCGAGAAGGGACAGATATTAAGTTATTTCATTCAATTAGTTCTACATTTAATGTTAACTTTTTGTAAAATATTAGTTAAACCAAGTGAACATTAAAAAGTAAAAATAAAATTCATACAATATGATACTTAAAACACCCTAAAAAATTAGATTCCGTTCAAATGAAATCGAAATAAATCTTAGACTTCTTCCATTTTTAATTGAAAATATTTGTATTGCAGATTTGGTATTATGTTTATGACAATTGTGCATAAAATGATAAGGTGCATGCAAAATATAAAACTTAAAAAAAGTCTAAGATTTATTTCGATTTCATTTGAAAGGAATCTAATTTTTTAGGTTGTTTTAAGCATCATATTGTATGAATTTTATTTTTACTTTTTAATGTTTACTTGGTTTAACTAATTTGTTACAAAAAGTTAACATTAAATGTAGAACTACTTGAATGAAATAACTTAATATCGGGCTTAAACAATGTAGGAAATAAATTTTGTTGTTTAATTTGTTCTTCAAATTATGTTTCTTTTTAATATGTCAAGTTTTTTAATAACTACTGCACTCACACGAACGCATTTCAAAATTAATAGAGAGTATCATCATCAGGCTTTGATGTATGCGGTATTGCATCACAATGTGGGATGCAGTTTATCAATATGTAAATCAAAATGTTTCACCACTGTAGAAATGCAGGTTGCGGTAGTTTGGACAAAAACTTTTAATCTGAACGTAAAAAAATCTATAATCAAAACATAAAAAATTAATTTCACTTAAATTTAGATACCCTATTTCCCACTCAGGAACGCTATGTGTGTAAATGTAAATTTTGTTGAATCCTTACAGCTACTATTTAACAATATTACAGCTGTGATACAGTAACAAATAAAAAATAAAAGTTTTGCTTAAATTTTTAAACCTTATTCTCTCCAATGGGTATTGTAAACACATCAGAAAATTATTACCTAAGTTTAACTTGGGGTATAAATTGTTCTCATCTCCGAAAAAAAAAAATACATTTTAAATTTTAAGTTATGTAATTTTCCACTAAGTTCGCTACCTGCGTAAAAATTGCTATCCATTAGAAACTTTTTACTAAAATATAAACTTGACCAAAGCAAAAACTTATTCTGAAAATATCCTTTTTATTTCCACTATGACGCCATATTCACCTTTTCAATTTCTGAGAAAAAAAAAAAAAAAAAAAAAAAAAAAAAACTAGATCAATTTAATATTTCACGTGAAAATCTTTCATCTAAAAAGAAATAAATTATTATTACGGCTTTTGAAATTTTTGCAACAATGAAGTAAAAAAGTTACATTTTCTATGAAAAATGTCCGTTGATTTTCAACGAAAAAAGCGAAAATTGGTTGGTTGGTTGGTTGATTTTTTGACGGCCGATTATCTACGCTAGGGATATAGGCCCGAGGGGGAGTGCCCTTCGTGGGGGTCTTTCTAAGGGAACCTAACCCGTATTTACGCATGGAAATCCATGGCTCGAAGAAAACCACGAAAACTCCGAACAGTTAGGCCGACGGGCGCGATTGGGTTAGCGAAAATTGGAATTATTAAGAAAAGTATTTGAATAATGCAAAAAAAATTGGCCCATGTTTCTCTCTGGGTTATAATTCACCCATATGCAAAGGCATTTTACCATTCGTTTTGACCCTGACGTCAGGCAAACGTTTTTATACCTTAAATTTATAATATCATTAGAATTAGTAAAGAATAAAAAATGAGTGGCATCAGGGACAAAAAGGTGGCAAGAAAAAATGAAAAAGTTATGATCTCCATAGGCTTTTCCATGTTAAATTAACATTGAGAAGTGACACTGGAAATAAATAAGTATTGCACTGCCGCGCAATACTTAAATTAACTTAACCCTTTGTGCGGTACTTTAATGTACCATTAAAATAACTTATTATAAAATTCATTTATTGCAATTAGTAGTAGAACATTTTAGAATGAGTTATAGATACTGTATTCAATTTATTCCAAAATCATTATTGGGTTAACAAAACAAAAATATTTTTAAAAGGATGATTTCTTTTTCATTTGCATCTCTTCAGCTTTTTGACGTTGAAAGATTGAGAGTTGAAAAGTTTCAGTTTGTAATTATACCTATATTTCTATTGTATGACTGTATTTGTACATTTCTTAATTCTAAAAAATATTATTAAAATTATTTAAAATAAAAGTTTTGAGTGAAGTTATAAATATTGCACAAAATCCCAATAAATGCAAATTTAATTAGTTAATTTTAAATGGCAAAATCATTCTAAAATTTATTAAATGATAGTGTAAATTTTCTAATTTAATTTCAAAAATTCGCGAAAAATGCTTTAGAAGATGAAATTTTCATAAATTCATAATTTGGGACATAAAGGGTTAAAAAATATAAATAAAATGGCATGACATGTTGTAAAAATAATGTACAAATGACTATTTGCTTATATTTTTATATAAAAAAAGTACTAAGCAAATAGTCATCAATAGTCAATTTATATTAAGGAAAATACAGTCCTTAATTTTTGCATACCTACCTTCTAGTGATTACCAAGCAAAGCGCCCTCATCCAGGTTAATTTTTTTCCCATGAACTGATCAGCGCGCATGCGCTTGAGAGTCAGATTTCCGATCTACAGACGTTCCTTTGGAGAGTGTAAGTTCGAACTGAAAGGAAGTGAGAAACGAACAGAATGTGCTCGCGGGAAGGAGAAGAGAATGGGAAGAACTATGTAAGACGGCTCCGAGTATGCGTAGTAAATTTGATCAAAGAGTGGTAAAGCTGTGTCGGTGAAGTGGAAATCTATTGTGTATTGAGATGTGAATATTTATTTTATAAAAACTCATTTTGTATATAGTTTAACTTTCAATATAATCTACTTTAAAATTTAATGTTGTCAGTCTTCAATTTCCACATATATCTACCCTATATATATAAAATCCTAATAAAACGAATTTATGAAACGGAAGTATGAATCGACTGATTAAACAACTGATTATGTTTCACGGCGATTTCTCCTAAAATATGGAATATTTTGCGATGAAATTAACACCAAAAATCAATATTGATCCGCAGATTCCAAAACTGGTATTAGAATTTTTAAATTCGAATTAGTTTTCGAAATATTAATTTTTTTCTAATTTTATATACATTTTTCTAATGATGGCAACTCAAATTTTAATCAAACAGATATATATATATTTTTTTTTATTTCAGAAACGGTTGACATGGTAACCCGCCTATTGTTGTTTATTTGATAATAAATGTTTATTTACTTTTATTTCTTTTTACAAATTATATAAATTATTTTGTTCTATGATTATTAATTATTTTTTTATATTTCCTTTAGAAAATAATAGAAAATAATTAACAAAATACAGTACTACTTAGTTATTCCGTCGACCAATTTCGCCAAATTATATAAATTGCCAAAACACTCGCCAAATTATACAAATTGACGTAATTAGGTAGCTTTCATTACAAAAAGCTACCTATTGCAACCGTTCGGAGGAAAGCGATTTCAAAAAATTTTGGTATATTTTCATCGATCATGACCCCCAGACCCCGAAACCACCCTCCGTTCAAAATTGATATATATATATATATATATATGGGTCAATCCATTTCAAGTGGTCCAGTATTGCTTGCTCGACCATTTTTAAAAAATCTGAAATTTTTTGTACAACACCCCTAACATAATGGAAGTTCAAAATGACTATTATTTTAATTTTATTAATTTTTGTTTGTGTATGGTGGCCATCTTTGTTTCATCGTCTGCAGCAATTTTCTCGCAGGAAGGGTTTACGGAATTGTAAATAATTCATCGTTTATTTCTCCAATTCAAGTGCGGTTTACAGCAATTTGTACAGAATACATTGGGCTAAAAATTTGGTAATAGAGTAGTTTCCGAAACTAAATGCTTATTGGTGAAATTTAGGCATAAATTTTCAATTTTTTCCCAAAATTTGTCCGTTTACAAGAGGAATTTTTTCTAGCAAGGAAAACTGTCAACATGACATACTTTTTTTTACAAATAGGCTGAAAGTACTTGTACTCGCACGCCAAGTTCCAGATCTGGAACATTCTTTCTCTTCGCTAAAAAAATTCCCAAATTTTTCAAAAATGTCATAAATCGCACTTTTGAGGCTTTGATATCTCTGGTGGGGCACGAGATAAAAATCTGAAATTCGGGTTGCTAGTGTTGGGTAGGCTACGAAAAATTTTGAACGTTTGTATGAGGTACCTCCAAAAAACTTTTGTCATGACAATGTCATGCTTCAAAGGAGTGAGGTGGGGTGGTTTATACGCAAGAACTACAACTGTGTTAGGAGGGATGTAATTCCTCCCTCTTCCTCCTTGAAAGGCTGTATGCTGCTTAATAATCCGACAACCTGAGGTTCTGGGTGTGGAACTTTAGTTATTGTCAGCAAGGTAAATTGAAAAAAATATAGTTCTTGGAAGAGAGAAAAGGAATTGCTGAAAAGTGATGGGGAACTGATGCAGTAGAACGCTGTTTATGTGATTGTTTGATGTTCTTTTACAGAAATAGTACTGTATAGACATAAACTATTGTACTTCTAAGGAATAAAATTGACTTCTGAAAATATAATTAGATTGGAAAAAATGCAAAACTGAATGCCTATCTTGAATTAAAGTTCTGTATATATAGAGAAAGAAACAATTCTTTGGAAATTCTTAGGGAGGAATTTTAGTAATTTTTCACAAAATTACTTACTACATATTGTAAAACATATTTTTGGTTGATATGATTCATCTGAAAAATTATTTTCACAAAATACTTAGTACTGTTATATCTGATAAAAAATTTTGTCTATCAAAAAAGAAAACTCATTATTTTCACCCCCCAAACTTAACCGACCCCCGTGCTTTCACATGACGCTATGATCAGCTTATTTATTTCCCAACAAAGTAATAAACCGGATATTTTAAACAAAAATAAATAAATAAGTAAAAAATAAAAAAGCAGAATAATTTTTAAATATAGGAGCATTTTTAAAATTAGCTGCCTGCTGTGACGCAGAGTGTATGCAGAAATTTTTAGTTATTCATTTTTACTGCAAATTAAGAAATGCAGAGAATTTTTTTTTTAATTTTAAAGCTTTATATGCTAGGCAGGCGCAGCATGTGTGTGCGATGTGTAAGGGGAGGGGGTAGAGTAATTTAACTTATATAAAGCATGTTAGCGGTATTTCTATGAGCAGGTAATCAGCCGTAACAAAAACCCTTAATACTTTACACATTTTCTCTTACATATTTTTCGGATGTGGGCGGAGAAAAGGGATAAAACTGCCGTCTTGAGATAGCAATCGCTTAAATGCAAGATGCAATTCATTTATCAAAAAATAAAAAACTGTTTGGTTTCAAATCACTTTAATAATAATGCTTGCAAGTACCATGCTTTAAATTTCAAAATTCAACGGATAGTTTCGCGTTGTTGAGAGGGGGGAAATATTCTTTTGAGAGCCAAAATGTAATAACGTTTATATTCCAATAAAATCTTTTTGCATTCAAAATTTTGAAAAAATACGATATTTGATTTCAATTCCAGCATTACACCTCTAAACTTAAGCTGTGTGACCTGTCTCGAACTCATGCTTAAATTTATCAATTTATAAAATTCCATACATAATCCCGAATAAATATTATATTCATGACTGAAGTAGCACAGTTGCACACTTCAATTGTGCTATTCCAGCCATGAAGGGAAAATCCTTCTCTTCATAATGAATAAATATTAGTTTTATTTTTTTAGCTTTGAGCCCGCCCCCCCCCCCCCCTTTTATACATGGCATGACTCAAAACCCATGTCGTGCCCGTCGGCATAATCATTCAGAGTTTTCCTCGAATCTAGCTTAGCTAGCGTAAATATGGGTTAATGTATCTTGGACTCCCCCCCCCCCCCATTACGTGGAGAGTATTCGTTTGCCTGTATCCCTTGTGTAGATAATAGGCCATAGCAAAAACATCACTAATACTATATCTATCAACTGCTATCTCAAGGCGGCAGACTTTTACTTTTCTTCGCTGTCACGTCCGGAAATGCAGTTGAAAATGCTAATTTTTGCAATATTTTCTAAAAACCCTTCTGCCTTTATTGAAAAATGGAACATATTGTCCGATTATACAGTTTCTGCATAAAATAACTTCAAAATTTAAATACATTTGCGAACAAAACAAATTTAAACATGCATTAAAAAGTTGTAGTTTGGATTTAAAAGCAGTCTTAAAACTTCTTTAATATAAAATAGTTGTTATCTATATAATTATAAATTACTTTTCATGAATGAATTAAAATATATATATATATATATGCTGTTCTGTAATTACTTATGAAAAACGAAATGAATGCTTTTATGTTGCACATAAAATACAACTTAATGTTATAAAACTTATTAAATAACATTATAAAACTTATATGTCCGCGAAAAAATGCAGAAAAAGAAAATTTTGCTTGGAGAATGTTGAATAAATTCACCGTAAGCGTATTTATGAGAGCTAAAAAAATGTAGAATAACTTGCAATTTTAAAATTACATTACAATCTGAATTTGTATTTTTACTTAACATCTGAAATGTTCCGACATCGCAATAACACTCACTCATTCACTGACTCAATGTCACCCCTCAACGACAGATTGACAAGTACTAAATCAATATTTATTAAAAGCAATAGAGAAAAACAGCTTTTTTCCTCTACGATCACCACACTTCTTTACAGAAAATGTCGCATTATTTCATTATCCCCTCAATCTTCCCTTTCAGTCTATCCCATAGACTTCTAAGGTCATCCCCCTCCTTTTAGCTTAAGCTTCTTCAAACGTAGACCGCAACTCACTCCGATTCCGAGAGAACTCCACACAATCATGACAATGACACTCTTACATATTCTTTCATTCATTCTGAAACGGCTCTCACCGCCTGAAACTGAGCAAACATGACAAAATTTTTGAGGTACCTCCAATCTGAAATTTGAGGTAGTGGGACAAATTGTCACGATGTATGGAACAAATGAGGTGCCTCTTGTATGAGTTACCCAACTCTAGGTTGCTGAGAGTATTGTATGGTAGTGTTATGCACAAGAAATTTCAGGAGGGAGATTTGACTACAAGCTGAGATATGGCAATGGCAACATGTCAAAACAATACTGCCAAACTAGTGTTTTGTTGTAGTCACAGCTAAGTATTTATCTCAGAGTGTCATTTAAATTTATTTTTTTTATTATCTTTAAATATTAGTAACAGAAAATAAAGCCTCTTGCAAAGCTTAGAAATTAATTTAAAAAATAATTATGCCTAAGGCTTTGTATGGTATCAGTAATTTTTCTTGTAATTTTAGCAACTAAAAGAAATCTCGACACTTTTACATAAAGAAAAAAATATATTTTTATACAAGACCTAAGACAAAAACAGAATGGGGAAAGAGAAAAGCAGTTAATTTTGTCATACTTGTTTAGACATGATCAAACGTGTCAAAACACGTTCTTGCTTGTTGGTTTAAAAACCACAATTTTTATCTTTCTCAAAATTTTATTTGGAAGAACCAAGTCTTGTCATCTCTTAATAACTTGATTGAAGTTCTTGGCCCTGCTGGCTCATAGAAATAAACTTTGAAATCACTATGTGCGAGTCTCACTTCATTAATAATTCCTAGCATACTTCTTATGCAAAAATGTTTTTCTACAGTATGAATTTTGAAAGGGCTCTGAAAATTACTTGAGGCTGATGCATGGTAATATCGTATAATGTTTCATTTACAGGAACATACTTATGGTAGGGCCATGTTTAAGGGACTGGCAAGCAGCATTAAAATTGTGGTTTTTAAACCAACAAGCAGGAATGTGTTTTGACATGTTTGATCATGTCTCAACAAGTAAGTCAACATTAACAGCTTTTCTCTTTCCCTATTCCGTTTTTGTCTCAGGTCTTGAATAAAAATATGATTTTTCTTTATGTAAAAGTGCTGAGGTTTCTTTTAGTTACTTAAACTACAACAAAAATTATGGAAACCATAAAAAATGTATTACTAAGGAATAATTATTTTTTTTAATTAATTGCTAAGCTTTGCAAAAGGGTTTATTTTCTGCTACTATTATTTAAAGATAATAAAAAAAATAAATTTAAATGACACTCTGAGATAAATACTTAGCTGTGACTACAACAAAACAATAGTTTGGCAGTATTGTTTTGACATGTTGCCCTTGCCATATCTCAGTTTGTAGTCAAATCTCCATCCTGAAATTTCTTGTGCATAACACTACCATACAATACTCGCAGCAACCGGAATTTCAGATTTTTATCTCGTGTCCCACCAGAGATATTCCAGCCTCAAAAGTGCGATTTTTGACATTTTTGAAAAATTTGGGAATTTTTTTAGCGAAGAGAAAGAATGTCCCAGATCTGGAACTTGGCGTGTGAGTACAAGTACTTTCAGCCTATTTGTAAAAAAAAAGTATGTCATGTTGACAGTTTTCCTTGCTAGAAAAAATTCCTCTTGTAAACGGACAAATTTTGGGAAAAATTGAAAATTTATGCCGAAATTTCACCAATAAGCATTTAGTTTCGGAAACTACTCTATTACCAAAATTTTAGCCCAATGTATTCTGTACAAATTGCTGTAAACCGCACTTGAATTGGAGAAATAAACGATGAATTATTTACAATTCCGTAAACCCTTCCTGCGAGAAAATTGCTGCAGACGATGAAACAAAGATGGCCGCCATGCACAAACAAAAATTAATAAAATTAAAATAATAGTCATTTTGAACTTCCATCATGTTAGGGTTGTTGTACAAAAAATTTCAGATTTTTTAAAAATGGTCGAGCAACGAATTAATGATTTTCTGGACCAGTTGAAATGGATTGACCAATATATATATATATATATATATATATATATATATCTGACCTTTGTCACACTGTAACTCTCGTATTTATGAACCGATTTCGATGTAATTCGGTGTGTGTCTATACCGAGTTCGTTGGCCAGCTTCATCCGCCGTTTTGTTTCAAAATGGCGGCAATTTAAAATTTAAAAAAAATTTAAATTTGAAGTGTGGTTCCAAAAAATTGAAAATGGAAAAATATTTTTTTCTTATGTATTTGACCTTTATACAAAGATTCCGAAGCAGTTTTTGTTTCGTCTATATCTTAAAAAATGGCTGAGTTATAGCATTTTGAATTTCTAGCGTGGCTGACATTTTGAAACGTCCTGAATTTTGTCACGCGATAAAAGGCGTATTTATGAACCGATTTGGATGTAACTTCGTTTATACATAGTATATACCAAAGTCTCGACTGAGTTCGTTGGCCAGCTTCAACCGCCATCTTGTTTAAAAATGGCGGCCATTTTAATTTTTAAGAAAAATTTAAATTTGAAATGTGGTACCAAAAAATTGAAAATTGAAAAAATATTTTTTTCTTATGTGTTTGACCTTGATAAAAAGATTCGGGAGCAGTTTTTCTTTCGTCTATATCTCAAAAAGTCCTTCCGGCCAGTGCCAGGAGGAAGAGGTAGCTTTCAAATTCCTTATTCTTAAAAAGCTAGCTTATGTTATTCAAAGACACAAAGCTCAGTTTGGTGGAAACCGATTATAGAAGATTCAATATTAATTTTTATCAATACTAAATCCTTATGAATGAGAATTTCGCGAAATTAGTCAGCTTTATCCAAGCTGATTTTATTTAAAGTTATATTTGGTTTCCAAATTCGGCGATATCTTGAAGTGCCTGCCGTTTTAAGACAACATGGTGGATGAGGCTAACCAGTGAACTTGGTCGAGACCTTAGTAATTCCTGTGCACACGCTCACTCACATCGGAATCGGTTGATATACATGAGTGCTGTCGCAGGCAAAAAATCAGATTTTTCAATTTTTTTTTTTGTTCCCTTTTGAAACAAGCTGGCGAATGAAGATTGCCTACGAACTCGGTCGAGGCATTGGTATGCACTATGTACACACCAAGTTACATCCAAATCGGTTCATAAATACGCCTGTTATCCCGTGACAAATATCAGGTCGTTTCAAGATGTCAGCCACAATAGAAATTCAAAATGCTATAACTCAGCCATTTTCTAGATATAGACGAAACAAAAACTGTTCCGGAATCTTTATATTAAGGTCAAACACATAAGGAAAAAATCTTTTTCAATTTTTTGATACCTTATTTTAAATTTTAAATTTAAAATTTTTTTTAATAGGCGCCATTTTGAAACAAGATGGCGGATGAAGCTGGCCAATGAACTCGGTCGAGACATTGGTATGTACTTTGTACACACCAAGGTACATCCGTATCGGTTCATGAATAGGCCTGTTATCGGGTGACAAAAATCAGGACGTTTCAAAATGTCAGCCAGGCTAGAAATTCAAAGTGCTATAATACAGCCATTTTTTAAGATATAGACAAAATAAAAACTGATCCGTAATCTTTGTATCAAGATCAATTACATAAGAAAAAAATATTTTTCAATTTTTAATTTTTTGGTACCACATTTCAAATTTTAAATTAAAAAAAAAAATTAAATGGCCGCCATTTTGAAATAAGATGGAGGATGAAGCTGGCCAACGAACTCGGTCGAGACATTGGTATGTACTATGTACACACCGAGTTTCATCCAAATCGGTTCATAAATACGAGGGTTACAGTATGACAAAGATCAGATATATATATATATATATATATATATAACCATTAATTAAACATAACCTACCACCGTCAATTAATATGAATTAAAGCTGTAAGTATAAAAAAAAATAATAATAATTATTATTATTTATTATAAGAATTATTATGGAAGAAAAAGAAAAAAGTGGACACTGACAAAAAATGGAAAAGCTTATATATTGAATTACGTTGCCAAGGGCACAGAATTCAATGATATAAGCAAAATGGTTGTTTTCTGTGAGAAAAATAAGCTAAAGCTAAAAATTATTTTCCCCTGTGCCCAAACAACCATTAAAAATGAAAGCAGAATAGAAACAAATAATATGAAATGGAAGAATCAATAAAACGTATTTAAATATTTATAGGATATAAAATATAAATAATAAACACCATACCGATTAATATTTCAGTATTTTACAAATAACCACGCGCACATGTCTACCAGAATATCATAAAGATTAAGGTGAATAAAACAGTTAAGAAATCACAGTAATTGATACCAAAGGATGCAGTTAATACATTTGAAATAAAATTTGAAATACCTTGTTAAATACATTTAATATAATATAAAATAAATAGATAGTAATTACATTATTTAAAATGCACTATTAAATTAATTAATAACTGTTTAACAATATCGCCAAAATTTAGCTAAAAATACCCCCTGGTGTATTAAATTATAACTGAAATGGAGCAAGAAAAATTAAAATTTAGAGCTATCTTAAAAAGACAAGTTTTGGTGCTGCCATCTAGTATTACTTATATGAATCAACTGTCGCAAGATAAATATTTGTAAGCATTTGAATGTAAATAATTTTTTAAACAGCAAAACCAAACATATCCTTATATATAGAGAATTATAAACCTAATATAAACCACACAATGTATTTAAAAAAAACTATTGTTAATAAAATTTAAAATCATACAAAATATTCTATTAGCTAACTAATTTAAACTAAACTAAGAATTTAAATAATTCTAGAACTTTGATAATATATAGCATATAGCTATATGCTATAAAACAAAATAAATTCAGTAATAATTAATATAAATAATTATTAAAAATAATATAAAAATTATTTTTTAAATCAATTATATATAAGATATTTATAAAATGAACAGAAAATAAAAAACATGTGGAAGTATATAGAAGGTTAAATGATACTTAAATTCCCATTACTTAAAAAGCACAAATATAGAGTGTGGATTATTTTCATACATCCATAAAAAACCAAAATGTATGAATGTGGGACATTCAAAAACATTAAACCGATAATAAAAAACCGATAAAAAGAATAGAGGAATAATAATAAAAATAATTACCCAATTTTAATACATACAGTATAACTATATTTATATTAAACATACTTATATGTATATTAATCACTATAAAAATGGCATACTATTAGTAATTAATATGATATTGTCCTAAGTAAATTAAAATTTAATAACAAATAATTGTAAATTAGATTAATCAATAATTAAGCTAATTATAATATTAATGAAATTCTCCAATTACATATAAAATATCAAATCAACATCCATATAAAATACGTATCAAAAATATAGTAATAATACAAAATATATATATATATATATATATATAAACTTTTGAACGGAGGGTGGTTTCGGGGTCTCTAGGTCATGATCGATGAAAATATACCAACATTTTTTGAAATCGCTTTCCTCCGGACGGCTGCAATAGGTAGCTTTTTGTAATGAAAGCTACCTAATTATGTCAATTTGTATAATTTGGCGAGTGTTTTGGCAATTTATATAATTTGGCAAAATTGGTCAACGGAATAACTAAGTAGTACTTTATTTCTTAATTATTTTCTATTATTTTCTAAAGGAAATATCAATATGCAATAGGTAGCTTTTTGTAATGAAAGCTACCTAAAAATGGCTGAGTTATAGCATTTTGAATTTCTATTGTGGCTGACATTTTAAAACGACCTGATTTTTGTCACGTGATAACAGGCGTATTTATGAACCGATTTGGATATACCTTGGTGGTACATAGTACATACAAATATCTCGACCGAGTTCGTTCTCCAACTTCATCCGCCATCTTGTGTTCAAATGGCGGCCATTTAAAAAAAAAAATTTATTTAAAATTTAAAATGAGATACCAAAAAATTGGAAAATGATAAAGATTTTTTTCGTATGTGTTTGACTTTAATACAAAGATTCCGGAACAGTTTTTGTTTCGTCTATATCTAAAAAAAATGGCTGAGTTATAGCATTTTGAATTTCTATTGTGGCTGACATTTTAAAACGACGTGATTTTTGTCACGCGATGACAGGCGTATTTATGAAGAGATTTCGATGTAAATTGATCTGTACATAGTACATACCAATGTCTCGACCGAGTTCGTTGTCCAGCTTCATTCGCCATCTTGTTTCAAAAGGGTTGCCATTTTTAAAAAAAATTAATAAAAATTTAAAATGAGGTATTAAAAAATTGGAAAATGAAAAAGATTTTTTTTATGTGTTTGGCCTTGATAGAAAGATTCCGGAGCAGTTTTTGTTTCTGAAAATTTGTTCTTTTGTTTATATCTTAAAAAATAGTTGAATTATAGCACTTTGAATTTCTTGCATGGCTAACATTTTGAAACGATCTTGTATTTGTCACGCGATAACACACGTATTCGCCTATTTCGATGTAAGAAGGCATGTGGATAGTATACATCAATATCTCGATCAAGTTCGCTGGTCAGATTCATCAGCCATCTTGTTTCAAAATGGCGGTCATTAAATTAAAAATATATATATATTTAAAGTGAGGTGCAAAAAAATTAGAAATTGAAAAAAGTTTCTTTCTTAAGTATTTGACCTTGATATAAGGATTCAGAAGCATTTTTTGTTTGTCTTTATCTTAAAAAATGCTCAGATATAGCAGTTTCATTTTCTAATGTGGGTGACATTTTGAAAAATCTGATTTTTTGTCTGCGACAGCACTCGTATATATCAACCGATTCCGATGTGAGTGAACATGTGCACAGCAATTACTAAGGTCTCGACCAAGTTCACTGGTTAGCCTCATCCACCATGTTGTCTTAAAATGGCAGGCACTTTAAGAAATCGCCGAATTTGGCAGCCAAATATAAGTTACTTTAAAGAAAAGCAGCTTGGATAAAGCTGGCTAATTTCGCGAAATTCTCATTCATTATAATGATAAAAATTAGTATTGAATCTCTTATATTCGGTTTCCACTAAATTGAGCTTCGTGTGTTTGAATTATATAAGTTGGCTTTTTTAAAATAAGGAATATGAAAGCTACCTCTTCCTCCCGGCACTGGCCGGAAGGACTTTTTTATTTTAAATAACGAAAGAACAAATAAATTAGTATAACATTAATAAATATACGAATAAAACGTCGAAATAAAAATCACTTGATGACGTAAACAAGTGTAACTTGCTTAAAGTCAATTGAATGTGACATTTACGATCAACCATTATTGGCATTTAATCTTATAGTTTGGCGATATATTTTGGTCTTCGGGATATCTAAGGAATACCAAAAATGCATATGTAACTGGTATTTGAAAACGAGGTTTTCGCCAAATTTTCGTAAAAAAATAAAAATTACGCCAAACTTGTATATCTGTAACCTGTATAACCGTATCTGGCCAAATATTACCACTCCAAAAAAAAAAAAAAAAAAAATGCCAACTGGCGAGTTGAAAAAAAACTATTGGCGAGATTTGCATCCCGCTAGCGTAACAGTACCTGGAATTCTTTGCGACAATGGCAACTTTTATGAAGTTTTATTCGAAAAAAAAATTTTGACTTTTTAATCAAAATAGAAAACTTACGGTCCCATATTGGCGCGATTTTTTTCTGACGCCAATGTCATATACGGAACCGGCACATAACTGGCGCCAAAGTATCGTTATTTTGCTTCATATGGTAAGCCGGATGTTGCTGTCTATGCTGTTGATGCGTTCCCCAAATTGGCGTCGGTAAAAATGCCAATATGGGACGTATATGACATCTTTGCCAAACTTTCATATAAACGGCGAAGGGATCAGACCGTATTTGTTTATGGCAGTTGATGACTTGAACTATTATAATATAGATGAAATGATAGCGATAGAATAATATTTGGCGACTTATCACCTGTGCCTGGCTAACATTAAAGTACCAAAATGACACCTACAGTATAAAAAGCTAAGTGGTCCGCCTGGAACTGTTGATGATAGTCACATGACTTAGGCTATTGTTATAGAGATTGTTTTAAAATACCGGGAGACAAAGACTCTTATACTTAATTTATTTTATTTTAGCTTCTTTTCAAATGTTTAACTGATCATCTTTAGTCAAAAACGAAAACAACCATTGGATGTCTTAACAACAACTAATTTGGCCTTACATTTTTGCAATAAAAGGGAATTGAATGAAAACCCGTTTATGGATCCGCACAGCTTTTTTCAGTATAATTCAATCTTCTCTAATATTTTTAAAACCCATCAGATTAGCGTGTTTTTAGATTCTGCGGTGTCTGAACGGGGGTTGGCGAGGGTAGCTTGCAGGGGGCAGAGCCCTCTAGTATATGTATAGAAACTTTCTGTACAATAATGCCATTGAAAGATAATCAAAATGAACAATAATATGAAAACATAAACCAGATGTTATTTAAAAAATATAGTCCCATGTACAACATTATGAGTACTAAAATGGAAGAAAAAAGAAAAATATGGATACAGAAAAAAATAAAAATAAATAAATGAAATACCTATATAGTGAATTACTTTATCAAGGGCACAGAATTCACATATTTCACATATATAAGCAAGAGTAGTTTTCTGTAGAGAATAAAGCTAAAAGTTGAATAATTTACTCTTTTATATATATTTATATATATAAGAAAGGGAAAAAAATTGGAACTCTGGAAGTGAAATTTCATTTAATGTCAAATAGATGCAATAAATTAAATGGGAAAATCGATCTTTTCGTCCTTTATGGAAATTTAAAAAATTAACCCGAACTCCCTCCCCCCTTCCTAATTAATCTGCTAAACGTAATCTTTAAAAAATATATTATCTCAGACTTCCTTTAGAAAACCATTTAATAATATATTAAAAGGCACCGTAAAATATTCAAATCGAATTCCCAGAACAGGAAATTTTGACATAAGCTTACAAGAAAAAAAAAAAAAAAAGAGTAGGATACGATGATTATTTTAGGGCTGGAGCTAATCTTAACAAAATATTAAACATTTACGACATTTGGCCTGTTTTAAAAAAGGATAGGTAAACACACAGAGAGATAAATCATTAATATACAAAACTTAATAAAAAATGAATACTTTCAGAATGAAATTTCCGAGGGGGAAAAGAAAAAAAATCGGTATTCCGTTAACACAGATTTTTGAATATAGTTATATATAATATTTATTGCCAAATAACTATATTACATACAAATATAATACAGAATTGACAAATCTACTTATTTTTTTTATTTTAAACATGTTAAAATATATATATAGTAAAATATTATATTAAAATATGAAGCTATAAAAATATTTTTTACAGATTTATGTGACAAAAGATTTTTATATAAATAACAGCCATTCTTCTTCTTCTTTTTTATTTATTTTCCTTTACAATTACATACTAGTATGTTGTGGCCATCACAAAACTTTCTTCTATATAAATCACGTCAATTAAATCCTTTAAATAGTACAAGAAATAACAAAGATTTAGCACCAATTCATACCAAAGTATGTCTGAATTTGAAGTTGGATAAAAATTTGTGCATTAGTTCTTGAGATAGAGCTATAGCGGAAATTCTGAAAAAATGTAGCATAGCAGCGCTACCTGTTGAGCAATTTACACTAAAAGTAAACAGCGCTAAACGATATCAAGGTATACCTGAATCTGAAGTTTGTTGAAAATCCAAGCATTAGTTCTTGAGATAAAGCTATTGCGGAAATCGCAAAAAATACAGCATAACAGCGCCACCTGTTGAGCGATTTACGCCAAAAATTAAACAGCACTAATTTATACGTCAATTCATGTCAAGGACTAACTAAATCTGAAGTTTGATGAAAATCTGTGCAATAGTTCTTGAGATACAGCTCTTGTGGAAATCGTTAAAAGTACAGCACAGCAGCGCCACCTGTTGGGCGATTTACACCAAAAATTAAACAGCACTAATTTATATCAGGGACTAATTGAATCTGAAGTTTGATGAAAATTCGTGCATTTTTTCTTGAGTTAGAGCTATTGCGATCATCATAAACAATGCAGCATACCAGCGCCACCTGTTGGACGATTTTCACAAAAAAGTAATCAGCACCAAACTATATCTTGGACTAACTGAATCTGAAGTTTTATGAAAATCCGTGCAGTAGTTCTTGAGATATAGCTATTGCAGAAATCGTGAAAAATGCCGCATAGCAGCGCCACCTGTTGGGCGATTTTCACCAAAAACTAATCAGGTCCAGTTTATATCAAGGTCTAACTAAATATGAAGTTTTGTGAAATTCCGTCAATTAATTCTTGAGATAGAGCGCCCACAAAATTTTTGTCACATACAGACTCACAGACAGAGTGACAGAGTGACAGAGTGACGGAGTGACAGACAGACATTTTCTAAAAACCATCAAATCGTGTTCTGGGCATTCTAAAATGCATAAATCCGTCGAAAACCGGAAGTCGAATTTTTTCACGAATCCAATACTTTTTTCTTGTAAAGATAGAAGAAAGTAATAAAGACATATATATGTTCTGAAACATACAAAACTTTGTGGAGCTTTTCCTTTAAGAATGGTTAGAAATAGGAAAACTTTTTCTAACCATTAGTAGATATTGGTATTTTATGATATATTTTTATGTGTTACCGTTTAAGTGCGGAAATCAGGTAATGTGCATACAGATAGGCAATCGACAGATTAATTATGTCGATTCATTTAAGTACTGAAATTGTTTAATTTCTTACATTACCTACTTAATCTGCATATTTTCTACTAGTCACTTGTTAACGTGGATATAAGATCTTTTCTCGGACAACGGCAGTATTATAAGCTTAAATTAACACTAAGACAAACAAATCAGTAATAGTAATACTAGGGATGAGTAAATGAAAAACACGCTTTACATTTATTCTATACATTTATTAGTAATTTCACATAATAATCAGCCGATTGTTAATAAGATATAAACACAATTGTTGAAACATCGGATTAATTTCGTGTAATAATGAGCAGATTGTACATAAAAAATATTGACAATTGTTGAAACATAGTATTATTTATTTGTATTTCGATATTTATAGAAGATCCAAAGATCACCGTTACTGTGAATTACATAGCAAATGAGTTTTGTGACAAGTTACATATTTGTGACGTTATTAGATTTGCAGTCACAGTTTCTAAAACCCTCTCTAGAAGGAAAAAAATAATAAAAATTCTTCGCATTTAAATTGTTGGGTGAGAACTTTATCTGTTTACTTAATATAACTTGTGCACAACATGAAAGTAGTTTAAGAAAATATTAAAATCCTAAATATATTTCAAATTAATAAATAATTAATAAATTAGCAATTAAAGAATCCGAGATCACTGATTTTGGCCAGGGCAAAAGATGAAAAATCATTAATTCAACGTCCTGATTATAGCCACATTAAGTAAGCAGGAACAACAAAACAGGCAGTATCGCTATGCTTTAACAAATAAATACGACAAAAAAATTACACAAACCATATTCCAAACAACCCAGGTAGCACATAGATATCGGCCAATGCTCCGATCCGATTAATATTGGGCAATATCTCGAAAGTTACTGAATGTCAGACGTCAAATTTACAATATCTGCCGATATTCACAAATGTAACTTAAAATTATTTTTAAAAGAAAGCATCCAAACGAATTTTTTACATTACTTATAACATTATAATACGTTAATAGTATTTCTAAACAATAAAATTTAACAATTTTGCCATTTTGAGAAAACTTGATTTTTTAATACCTTATTTTTAATATTTTATTTTCATTGACCATTGTTGTAAAAATGAATTAGTATTCTAACATTCAGAGATATCTATTGATTTTCGTAAAAACAATATTATTTTTCAGATATTTCAAGATATCTGTCAACATTTAGCATATCTGACGAAGTTTGGAATCTTGACAACACAGATAATGGAAAGTTCTGAAGGACCGCCCATTTCTATCGTTTTCGTCGAAGTGTATTTGATGGAGACACCTGCCATGAAATTTGCATTATATAAAAATTTTCTTTAGAAATCTATAGTTATTTATATATATGTTGTATATATTTGAAAATAATTGTATATAGAAATCTGTTGAGATTGGTATGGAAATTTTTCTATTGTACAATTTATATAGAAATTTATAGAGATTGCAATAGAAAAATTTCTCAAGAAAAGCATTTCATATTAAAATCTATTGATAGTACTATGTTAAAACTTAATAAGGAAATCTGCAATTATTGCTCTAGAATTATTTGCATTAAAAAAAAAAAAAAAAAAAAATAGTGCCTATAACGATGTTAAAATATAACAATTGTTAGTTTTATAAAAACCGAAAAATGCTTTTTTATTACATAATATTTTTACAGAAAAAAGGGATCAATTTATGTATTTTTTAATGGATACTATGTTTATCTTTTAAAAATCCTTTCAAATTTCAGACTTTTAAAATAATTTTATTTTTTATTATTGAAAGAATACAAGTTTAGTTTCAGAAGTAAATCATTAGTTTTCAACATAATTTCTTTAAAAAAAAAAAAAAAAAAAAAAAAAAGAAAAAGAAAATAATAAATAAAAAGAAGTCGATTGTGACTGAAAGAGTCTGAGATAGTTAAATTATAATTTTGTCAGACTTTTTTACATCACTAACAGAAACAGCTACACCACTTTCTGTTGAAAGTTTCTTATTACTACATTTTTCCGGGGCAAACACTAGTTGTACTTTAATAGAACCAAGTTACTCTGTCTTATTCCATAATACGACTAGAAATCTCTTGAGCATAAACTCCTCAGTGAGAAGTTTACATTCTCTACATTTGCAAATCGCATTCGTTGGGCAAAGACCTTGAATGCTTACTATTCTATTTTTTTGCGTTAGGGTTCAAAAAACAAATTAATATCTAAAAAGTTATAATTTAATATTTAAAAATGTTATTCTGGAATATTAGAAAAATATATCGCTCAATGTCAATCAATGATATTGAGCAATGACAGAAAAAGATATCACTTAATGTAAAAAAAAAAAAAAAACGGCCATAATCCCCCCCCCCGCCCCACCCCACCCCACCCACCCATTCTGACCAGAAAATCAGAGTTCTAACTTTTTACGACTGCTCTTTCATCTTCACCTAACGCTTCATTTATAATGGCTGTTTCATAATAATAGAAACCACCAGTCCATCAGAAGAAAATGAAGTAATGGAAAAGCCGGGGCGACACTAAATTCTAAAAATGCAGAATTCCTGTTCCCTAGTTTTAAGCTGCTTCTCTTTGAATGTGTGCTAGTGTTGTGGTATGTCGCTTGTCTGTAAATCTGAGAACTTAAGTTCAAATTCAATCATGTGGGAAGTTTGGAAATTTTTAGATTTTTCAATATTTAATTAAGTTACAAAAAATATTTTTCAATATTTGATTATTAATAAATTAATATTATTATTAATTCATTCATTATTATTGAATATATTTATATAATTTATATATTTTTTTAAATTGTCATTTGTGATTAAAACTATATACATTCTGTTTTCCTAGCTGCAGTTCCAGGAAGAATATTCATATTTAAAAAATTATAATAATTTTTTAAAATATAAATAATAATATTATATTATTACATATATATTGTTATATATAATGATACTAAAATAATTAATATTAATTATTAAATAATTAATATATTATGTACTTATATAATAATATTAATATAATAATACAAATATAAATATAATATTATTTATATTTAAAAAACTATAATATTTTTTTAAAATATAAATAACAACTTTATATTATTAGATAATTATTAATGTAATTAATATTATTATTAATAAATTATTACAGAATTGTACAATAACATTAATGTATTTTTATTATTTTATTTTAAGAAAATGCTATTTGTGATAAAAACTACTATGCATTTTGTTTTACAAGCTGCAATTCCAGGGAGAATTTGCACTTCTAATTCACAAAAAATCCTTAAAATCCGAAATCCGGGTGTGTGTGGGGAGGTTGAATTCCACTAATGATCTTATGAATTTCTAACTGTATGCTCTTATACCTTCATGGAATATAGTTCAAAATTCCACAATCCTAATAAAAAAGGGAAAAGGAAAGAAAAAAAAATTACTTACGTCTTTAATTTTTATTTATTTTTATCTTTGCTACTTTAATGTCATTTTAGCTGAAATTTTACAATTTTATGTGTGTAATGTTAGATTTCAGATGCAAATAAATCACCCTTTCGCAGTAGCATTAATTTGGTATGTATGTGTGTGTGGGGGGGGGGGGGGCTCTGTTTTTCATTTGACAGACAATCATTATAGAATATAGCGGCAAAGTTGGTATTTTTTTTCTCGAAGAAGTTATGAACTTTAAATAATCATTATTAATAAAAAGTGAAAAAAAAAAAACTGTTGATCATGTGTAAAAAAAAAATTTGTTATGAATAAGTCAAATTTAAAAAACAACGTAAAGAAAAGTCCAAATGCTTAAAATTAATTTAGCATTCAGTCTAAATATTTATTATTTATTTAAAATAAGTTAATTGTATAATATAAGTATAGTTATAATTAGCATATAATCTAAACATTTATTACCATTTATTTAAAATAGACTAATTGTATAGTATAAATAAAAAAAAAAAACACATGAACATTTTATAATTATTAATATTTAATAATAATTATTATTAAATTAATATAATAAATATATAATAATAATTTTTATTATTAAATTAATAATAATTAATATAATTAAGATATAATAAATAATATAATAATAATGTGAAAGTAGAAACAAATATTTAGTGCAATTAGTTATAAATAATCTGCATTTAAAAATATAGTATTAAATTCATATAATATAAATTTGTATTAGAAGAAATTATTTAATAAATAAAAACAAAGTTTAAGTATACTTAGTTACAAAAATTAGAACGTTTAAGAAAATTAATTTTAAAAGAACTGAAGGCAAATGTTACTAAATTTGTATTTATAAATATAGCAAAACCTCTTTAAAGGGACCACGTTCCGTTCCAATAAAAATTGGTCGCTTCGAGAGGTGGTCTCTTAATGGAGGTCATGTTTAAATCTGGATTTTAATTGTTGAAAAAAAATAGCAATTAATGTTACTAAAATTCATTCTTCACATTAGGAAAAAATATATAAATTTAAGGGTCGAAAAAAAAGTTAATTACATAAGTTAACTACTACAGAGTTTAAAAAAATGAATACATTGACGTTTGCTGTGATTTTATAGTTTTATCTTTCATAACTTTTACTTCCAATTTCTTTCAAAGTTCAGTAAATAAATGTGTTTTTTTTTTTTTTTTTTTTAATGGGAACAGATAATGAAGATTTAATTAATTTATCTATTTCTTTGAGAGTTTCCTAACAGAATAGGGCAGGGGAGTTTATTGACCGTAATTCTTAATTCATCATCAGAGTTAAATTCATTGCCTAAAAAGCCACAAAGGGGTTTAAACACTTAAAAGTTACGAGATTAAAAAAAAAAAAAAAAAAAAAAAAAAAAAAAAAAACTAAACTTAGTTTAGACGTTTGATGAATAATACACCCTTCGGAATTATTTTTTTAATAAAACCTTCTTCAAGCGACCAGGAAAAAACGGAATTTGTTTCATTTTCTGCAAAGAAATAGGTCGTTCATAGAGGGAGCTCAACTGGGATGATCTCTGAATGGAGGTAAAATTAGCATTGAACCTATGGGAATAAATTTCGTTCCATGAAAAAATGATTGTTCATGGAGGTGGTCGCACAGGGAGGTTTCACTGTACATTAAATAATATCGTTCCAAAAGTAAATGAACCCAATATTGTTTAAATACACTCATTAAAAAGAAATTAAACAAATAATTTTATTATAAAGAGCGAAATTAAAAAAAAATCAATCTTTCATTCGTCTTTATTTAATAAATAAAAATTATTATTAAGTATACTTGGATATAAATATATAACGTTCAAAAAATTAATTTAAAAAATATTAAAGAGACATATTACTAAATCTTATTTATAATTATACAAAATGCATTAAATAACATTCAATAGATCATCCATTATGTTGTAAAAAACGTATTTTTGCTTTATTTTTATTGTAACGTATTTTCTGAAATCGAGTGCAATGTCGCGAAAACCGGTAAAACAACATGCTGGAAATTGAGCGACCAACAACCAATAAGAATGCGAGATTCGGTTCGGAACTTCGAACACACTTGGAAAAAAAACATTATGCACCACAGAGATGCTGGTATTCAATCCGAAACAGCTGATAACAAAATTTGACACAAATCTCAATTTTGTCAACAGATGGCTCCACTTCTGCACATCACCCCAACTGAGAAGCGGACTTTCCCACTTTTCGTGCTTCCATAGGGAACCATCTGGGAATGAGACGCTAGTAACTTCTTGAACCTTCGGAGTCGTACCAATACCAGTTCTCCTTCATCTTTCGTTAGCACGGAGAACTGCTTAATTGCGTTCATCCGAATATTTAAATATACATTTTGGTGACCCGGGTGTGATATCTATAATGGAAACGTACAAAAACTTTGTACAGTTTTTTCTAGTTAGAAATAGTGGTGTGGGAGGAATACTTTTTCTAACCCCAAAATTAAGCATTTGTATTTTATGAAATATTTTTTGTATGTCGCCTTTTAAGTGGGGGAATCAGATAATGTGCATACCAGCTAGGTAATCAGCAGATTAATTAGGTCGATTCATTTCAGTTCTGAAATTGTTTCATTTCTCACATTTCCTACTTAATTTGCATATTTTCTACTAGTCTGTATTATTAATTAATTAACTTGTTAAAATGGATGTAAGAGCATCTGAGGAGAGAACGACTTCTAACAGTAGAACTTAGAAAAAATTCTCCTTCCCTTTTAGCTGTGGAGAAAAGGCGAAAACTACTGCGTTCTTCCACACAGTTTTATGTAGATTTCCCTCTTCGCTTGCATTTGTTATTTAATTATGGAAATTGTTAAAATTATAAATAAACAGTGAAGAATGTTGAATCTTATAATTTGAACAAAAAAACATCGAATTTGCAAAAAAAGAAACGTTTTCAAAATTTAATAAATTTAAAAAAAATAAAAGATTTATTGTAATGGCTATTTTTTATCTGAAAACCTTTTGTTAAATAAATCTGAAAAAAATATTTTTATAGCATCATATTTTATTATTATTATATTTTTGTAACAGACTTAAAAAAGTTTTGTCAATTCCGCAATATTTTTATAGATAATATATTTATTCGACAATAATTATTTATAATTATACTCGAAAGCTATCTGTGTCTGTTTATAGAATACTGATTTTGTTTTTTCCAAGAGGACCACCTTTACAATTTCATTTTTAGTTAAGATGAGTGAACCTTAGTGTTTGTATACCCATCTCCTTTTGCCATAACTTTTACTAAAACTCGCGAATTGTTTGTCGTAAATGTTTATGTTAAGATTATCAACAGTCTTTTTAAAATATTCATCGTATCCTACTTTTTTATGTGCCTGTTTGTGTGCGCGCGTGGGCACAGATTTTTGAATATATAGTTATATATAATATTTATTGACAAATAACTATATTACATATAAATATAATTCAGAATTGACAAATCTACTTATTTTTTTATGTTAAAATATATATATATATAGTAAAACATTATATTAAAGTATGACGTTATAAAAATAATGTTTACAGATATATATAACAAAAGATTTTGATATAAATAAAATCCATTCTTCTTCTTCTTTTTTATTTATTTCCGTTTAAAATTTTATTATTTATTTTTTTTTTCATTCAATTTTTTCTGAGAATAAATTACAAAATTCTACTTCATATATTGTTTATTTTTAATTTTTCCATAACTGAATAATAAATGCAAGCGAAAAGGGGAAATTACACAAGGTTGAAGGGAAAACGCAGCACCATTTTCTCCCCTGTTAAAACGGAAACCGAATTTTTTACAAGTACTGCTGTTAGACGTCGTTCTTTCCCCCAAACGATCGTAGTGGGTATCAAAGCTGTTATATAGGAGCCGCTTTGGTGAGTATGAGGTCTTTTAGTAACAGAGCACGGAGAACTGCATAATTGCGCTCATCCGAATATTTGAATGAATCAACAAAGCAGTGAGTCCTCGTGGTTACATTGCAAACACAAAATTTTGTACAGCTTTTTCTGGTCAGCAATAGTGGTGTCAGAGGAATACTTTTTCTAACCATAAGTAAGCATTAGTATTTTATGAAATAATTTTATATCTTACCGTTTAAGTGTGGAAATCAGGTAATGTGCGAACCAAACTGCATATTTTCTACTAGTCTCTTGTTAATGTCAATATAAGATCTTTTCTCGGACAACAGCTGTATTTTCATATGCTTAAATTAACACTAGGACAAACAAATCAGTAATAGTAATACTAGGGATGACTAAATGAAAAATACCTTTATTCTATACATTTATTATTAATTTCACATAATAATCAGCCGATTGTAAGTAAGATATACACACAATTGTTGAAACATAATAGTAATACTATTTATGTTAATAATTAACATAAATATAACATAATAATTAACATGCAAGTTTTCTTTTGCTTTTCCTGTGAAATTTACTTTTGTCGAGATGTGTCACTTTTCTTGCGGATGAGCGATTCATGGTATCAATAGTAATACTATTTATGTTAATAATTAACATAAATATAACATAATAATTAACATGCAAGTTTTCTTTTGCTTTTCCTGTGAAATTTACTTTTGTCGAGATGTGTCACTTTTCTTGCGGATGAGCGATTCATGGTATCAATAGTAATACTATTTATGTTAATAATTAACATAAATATAACATAATAATTAACATGCAAGTTTTCTTTTGCTTTTCCTGTGAAATTTACTTTTGTCGAGATGTGTCACTTTTCTTGCGGGTGAGCGATTCATGGTATCAATAGTAATACTATTTATGTTCGGATTAATTTCGTGTAATAATCAGCAGAATGTACGTAAAAAACATTGACAATTGTTGAAACATAGTATTATTTATTTATATTTCGATATTTATATAAGCTCATAAAATCCATCAATGAATAGAATATATCGCTCCCTCGCAAGAAAAGTGACACATCTCCCAAAAATTCATTTTGCGTTTTATTCCACTAATAGGTTTGTCATAGATGTGTCTTGTTACACAAGCAGTTTCATAAGTCTAGTTATACGGAAAATCCCTTTAACCCCTTCACGGTCGCTTAATATTTGAAAAAAACATCAAAAGTGTACCTATTTTTTTTATTACAGAAATTGAATAATTATAAGGTTTCTAAATAAAATATGCAATTAGTTTATTTTTAAGCCGAAAAAACAATATTTTATAGCCATATTCATATTTGTATAAAAGCCATCATGCGAGAATTATCTGTCTTAACCTCTTAAGCTCCGCCTCGATAAATGTAGGTTACTTTTTTATATTATTGAGATTGTTTGATTCCCACCACCGTAGTTTACGGCAGATAAAATGATGCGAAAATAAAGCCATTTACACTATTTAAAAAAAACTGGTGGCAGTCAAACAATCTGAATTAAAAGATAGTAGCCTACATTTATCGGGGGCGGAGCTTAACAGGTTAAGACACATAATTCTCGCATGATGGCTTTTATACAAATATGAATATGGCTATAAAATATTGTTTTTTCGCCTTAAAAATAAACTAATTGCATATTTTATTTAGAAACCTTATAATTATTCAATTTCTGTAATAAAAAAAAATTGGTACACTTTTGATGGTTTTTTCAAATATTAAGCGACCGTGAAGGGGCTAATATTCCAGTTATCATCAGAAAGGCTTGATTCATCAGAATCGATATCAAAATGACAAAAATGTTACAAATCTATGACAAATCTATGGCAAATTATAGATCGTACAAATCAAACCAGAGTGCTAATATTCAAAGACTTCAAATAAAAATTCCAGTTAAATTTTTCTGGTTTCAGAAGTTTTTTCCAGCAATTAAATCTCCAGCTCGAGAATATGACGGGCACGAGAAATAACGAACGACACCTCAGCCCGAGATACTGACTGGGAGCGAGAATTAAGGGGTTAAAACGCTATATGTCCCTTTGTGACCACAGAAGAGGGGTGGATTGTGTGGGGAGGTAAAATTACCCAACCCTCCAAACCTCATCCTACGTCTTCATTCATAAAGGTTTTATACTTTTATGCACGTTTTTATTCCTACATGCAGAGAGAGCTAAGTGCTGCAATTTCATCTTATAGTAAAATTATGCAAGTTTTCTTTTGCCTCTCCTGTGAAATTTATTTTAGAGGAGATGTATCACTTTTCTTGAGGGTGAGCGATATCATGATATCAATTTTTGAACAAAGAATCGTTGATACTCTTAATATTATGCTTACATATTAATGAAATCCAAAGACAAAACGCATTTGCTATGTATTTCAAAGTGATACTATCAGTATCGGTTTTGTACAGGCAGAAAAAACAAAACAACTAACTATCAAGTATAACGTGTAAAACAAATATAACTAACTCACAAATTATATTTTTAATATTATATTTGAAATTACATTTGAAGTATTTGGCCTTTTTTAGGTGCGTTCGTAATTATATAAATACGTAGCACCTATAGTCGTCGTTCAGTCCGTCTGTCCGTCTGTCCGTCTGTCCGTCCGTCCGCATATAACAGAGCAAAAACTACCCAACAGAATGGTCTGAAATTTCAAATGTATGATTGGTGTAAAATTTTGTCGAGCCATTTCAAATTTTATAAAAATCGGATGTATAGTTTAATTACAGGGACAGTCAAAAGTTTTTCTTTACATTACGGCCAATGGGAAAAATTATTGCAAGTGCATTTTAATGTTGTTACAGCCTTCCGAATCATCTGAAATTTTAAATATATAATTGTTGCAAAATTTTGTCGAGCTATTTCCAATTTTATGAAAATCGGATGTATAGTTTAATTACAGGGACAGTCAAAAGTTTTCCGTTACATTACGGCCAATAGGAAAAAATTATTGCAAGTTCATTTTAATGGTGTTACAGCCATCCGAATCGTCTGAAATTTTAAATATATAATTGTTGCAAAATTTTGTCGAGCTATTTCCAATTTTATGAAAATCGGATGTATAGTTTAATTACAGGGACAGTCAAGGGTTTTCCGTTACATTACGGCCAATGGGAAAAAATTATTGCAAGTTCATTTTAATGATGTTACAGAATACGAATGGTCTGAAATTTTAAATATATAATTGCTGTAAAATTTTGTCTAGCCATTTCAAATTTCATGAAAATCGGATGCATAGTTTAATGACAGGGACAGTCAAAAGTTTTCCGTTGCATTACGGGGAATGGGAAAAAAAAAAATGCAAGTGCATTTTAATGATGTTACAGACTATGCACTTATGAAGTGCAAAAAAATATACATTCAGTACAATATGGGGTGCAAAAAATAATTATAAAACTAGTTATAGTACGAACGCACCTCATTTGCCACGTTTGACGAGCAATTTCCAACTTGTCTTGTTTAATATAAGAAAATTGTTCGAAAATTTTAATCAGATTTTGAACAGGCAGAAAAAACAAAACAACTAACTATCAAGTATAACGTATAAAACAACTATCACTAACTCACAAATTATATTTTTAATATTATATTTGAAATATTTGACTATTTTCTTGTTTAACATAAGTAAATTGTTCGAAAATTTTAATCCGATTTTGTACAGTCAGAAGAAAAAAAAAAAATTTCTATGCTATTTTAGCATTAAATTATCGTAGAGATGTGAGAGGTACCATTTGGCAGAGAATTATCGTCTTTCTTAACGTGGATGTGGATACAGTTTTTGAAACAGCTGTAATCTACATATTAAAAACTGTGCCAACAATAATTTTTCAAATGGTAATACCATCTTTTTACACTTTATTTAAATTTATTGGATCAAAGCAGTCTAGAAAGGTATAATTTGTGTACTTTTCCCTTAAATATTCATAGAGTTATAAAAGAAAATTTGTTAGGGGTTTATCCATAAACTTTGATAAATAAAATTAACATATTAGAAGAAAAAGTACGGTAACTCTGAAATAGTTGAAAAGCTACATAGAAATTCTAAATTTAACCCCTTGAGGGGCAAGCAATTACGTTTGTGGAATGCTGAATTCCCACCGGAATCTTTGAAAAATTCTATTTCAAAATAAGTAAAAGCAATTTTACAGCTTTTTGCCACCAAAGTTAGAAAAGTAAAATTTAATAAAATTTTTCTGGTGTGAAACTTCATTAATCGTAGGTGGTAATTAATATATACCGGTGCCCCTCAAGGGGTTAAAACAAACTATTTCTTATGAAAGAAAATTTTTCTGGGTAACTGTCTAGGGGCTGTGCATATATAACGTTATCACTTTAGGGGGGACGGGGGCGTCTGGCACTTGATATCGTCAGATATCTCTAGGGGGAGGGGGTTTGCTTTCTGATATCGATATCATTTTTGGTCTAATCAAACATTTTTTTTTAATATAACTTTTTCTTTACATCCAAATAGTCTGTTTCCTTTTATTTATTTATTATTTTTGTATGTTTTAATGAAAATACAAAGCTATTATTAAAGCCATTACATGTTTATAAAATTATTTCATTCCAGAATCATGCACTACCCCAACGTTTGACATTCTCGTTCTTCTGCCATGTGTGTGCATGTAATTCGTTGTTAGTGCAGTGAAACCAGGAGTATAATATCGCTCACCCCCAAGAAAAACGCACATCTCGCAAATTTTCATTTTGCCTTTTATTCCACTAATAGGTTTTTCACAGGTGTATCTAGCTACACAAACAGTTTCATAAGTGTAGTTATATACGGAATCTTCCTTTATTACGCTATATGTTCATTTGTGACCACAGAAGAGGGGTGGATTGTGTGGGGAGGTAAAATTACCCAACCTTCCAAACCTCATCCTACGTCTTCATTCTTAAAGGTTTTATACTTTTATGCACGTTTTTATTCCTGCATACAGAGCTAAGTGCTGCAATTCCATCTTATAGTAAAATTATGCAAGTTTTCTTTTGCCTTTCCTGTGAAATTTACTTTTGTCGTGTTGTGTCACTTTTCTTGCGGGTGAGCGATTCATGGTAGTAGGAGAGCTGTTGAACATTTTTGAGTAGGTATTTGAGGCACCCTGAAAATTTGTGCAACACTTCTTTTGTAATGCCTGAATACAAAATCGAATGTCTGGCTGAAGGATCGTGGCCCAAAAACTGTGCCAGACACGTGTCAAGTGCCATTTGGCACTTGACACGTGTCTGGCACAGTTTTTGTGCCGACTAAAGTGTCTGTCATTTTCAAAATATTTTTTTCTAAGCATAAATATTATTCTGCCTCAATCTCAGCGTGCCTCAAATACCTTTTTGGGGTAGTCAAAAAATGGCACTTGACACGTGTCTGGCACAGTTTTTGGGCCGACTAAAGTGTCTGTCGTTTTCAAAATATTTTTTTCTAAGTATAAATATTATTCTGTCTCAATCTCAGCGTGCCTCAAATACCTTTTTTTGGGGTAGTCAAAAAATGGCACTTGACACGTGTCTGGCACAGTTTTTGGGCCACGATCCTTCAGCCAGACATTCGATTTTGTATTCAGCCATTACAAAAGAAGTGTTGCACAAATTTTCAGGGTGCCTCAAATACCTTCCCTAAAATGTTTAACAGCTCTTGGACTATGGTATCAATCTTTGAACAGAGAATCGTTTATACGCTTAATATTATGCTTACATATTAGTGAAATCCAAAGATCACTGACACTTTCAAATACATAGCTAATGCGTTTTGTGACAAATTACATATTTGTGACGTTTTTTGATTTGCAGTCACAGTTTCTGAAACCCTCTCTAGAAGAAAAAAACAAATAAAAGTTCTTAAAAGAAAAGTTAGTTGAAAAGTAATAGACGAAGAGAAATTTAAAAGAAAATTTCGCTTTTAAATTGCTAGGTGAGAGATTTATCTATTTACTTAATATAACTTGTACGCAAGATGAAAGTAGTTAAAAAAAAATATTAAAATCCTAAATATATTTCAAATTAATAAATAATTATTAAATTAGCAAATAAAAAAATCCGAAATCAGAGATTTTGGCCAGGGCAAAAGATGAAAAATCAATACTTCAAGTCCCGATTATAGCCACATTAAATAAACAGCAACAACAAAACAGGCAGTATCGCTGTGTTTTAACAAGTAAATACGACAAAAAAAATTACACAAACTATATTCCAAACAACATAAAATACTCACATAATTTATCACACCTAGGAATGAAATGCATTTTAGACGGTTTTATTTATTTGAATGCTGAAAAAAATTATATTTTAATATAATATTTTTATTCTCAATTTTTATTTTTATTTATATTTATATTTATACTATTTTAATCTAAGCATATTTTAAAAGAATAATCGCCCCGCCTCTTTATCTGGAATTAATTAAAGAAGGAGTGTTTAGAGCTTGATGTTACAAACATCCATGGGGTCAAATACTAGAAAATTTCCTATAAACACTATTTAGAAAAGCGTGGTGAAATTGTGGACTGCGGGTATCATTTATTCTAATTAGTAATCTTAGCTTACTTCATCACAGAGATCCTTCCAAAGTACATTATCAGTACAAAAAGGGGGGGGGGGGGAGGGAGGTCTGAACTTCGTGCCAATATATTAAGAAAGAATGAAACAACGTTTAAAAAGACAAATGTAAGTACCGTAAAATCTGGCGTATAACGCGCACTTTTAATACCAAAAATAGATGGAAATTTACGGGTGCGCGTTATACGCCTAGTATAAAAATGATATATTTAAAAATAAGGAAAAGACGAGCAATAAAAAATTTGCTTTAATAATTAATAAACTTTTATAAATAACAGCTTTAATAATTCTAGTTGTATGAGTTGATTTAATTAGGATTTAGTAGGTAACTGGAAAATTTGATATTTTTTTCAAATTATGAGTAAAAAGTGCTTGTGTTCGAATATGTTGTTCCTCTTATCGCTTGTCACTTCAGTATATCATTCTTCGAAAGCGTAGAAAAATTCGTGGAATGAATGACTTCAAAAGATAAGAGCGTATGTATAAACATTTCAGTTTCTTTGTAAAAAAAAGGGTGCGCGTTACACGGTGAACATACCTAAACATAGAAAAATAGAGTATAAAATCGTTGATGCGCAGTTTAAGCCGGTGCGCGTTATACGCTGGATTTTACGGTATGTGAAAGGTGCATACAGCTGTCTTGGGGCTTTTAAAGCTCCATCATCAGTACAAAATTAAAAAAAAAAAAAAAATTAAAGATTAAAACTCAGCGAGTTAAAAAGGGGAACCTAACAGTTTGCCATCGGTTCCCAAGTAGTACAAAGATTAAGCCGATGTCCTACCCAATATTGGCCAATATTTCGAAAGTCGCTAAATGCCGTATGTCAAATTGACAATATCTGCCGATATTCACAGATGGAACTTAAAATTATTTTTAAAAAATAAAGCATTCAAAAGAGTTTTTTGAACTACTTCTGACATTAACACTAGAACCGCAATGACGGGTCATTTTGACCCGTATCAAATGAATATACAGTGGCGGTCAAAAGTTTCCGGCCAGCATAAAATTTTTGGTTAATTTGTAAGTATACCTATATGAAGAGGAATCTATCTCAAAGTAATACTTATACACTTTATTGACATAACAATTAGGAACTTATTTATGGAATAAAAAATAAATATCAATAAAAATAATTAACAAAATTAATTGCAAAAGAAAACGCATGTTCTCAAAAGTTTCCGGCCACCTTGGCAAGTTTGGAAAAAAATGGTGTTACAAATACAAAATAACAGTGATCAACAACATTTACAATTAGTGTTTTGTATTCAAACGTTTAACAATAAGTACTGCGGCGCAGCAACGTGGCATCGAATCAATGAACGGTTGAAGATCGTCTATGGTAAGTTTTTTCCACGGTTCTTGCATTTTTTGAGAAAATGCTGCTGAATTGGAATATTTATAATTCCACACACGTTTTCAAGTTCGTTCCAAAGATTTTCTATTGAATTCGGATTGAGTGATTGGGCTGTTCATTTCAAAAGCGGAATTTTTTTGTGCGAAAGCCACTGCTTGACGAGCTTGCGGGTATGCTTTGGGTCGCTATCATGCTGAAACAAATAGTTGCGACCACAATTGCTCCTTCAATAAGGCAGAAAATGATCTTGCAAGATATCCTTATGCATTGCACTACTCATCTAGCTGCGGATTTTAACTAACGGACCGACACATTTACCAGAAAATGCCCCCCACAGTATACCGTGTCCTCCACCATGCTTCATTGTAGGAATAACATATCTCGAGTCTTATCTTTTATTTTTAGGTCGTCGGATGTAGTGTCTGCCATCACTCCCAAAAAGATTGAACGTCGATTCACCGGGAAATAGTAGGGGAGGTAGGGGACGTATGATACACTTTTTTTTTACTAATTTTTTACAACCCTTAGAAAGCTATTTTTAAACAAATTTTTCGTGTTTTCTTATAAAGTGACCTTTTATTCATTTATTAAAAATATTGTGAATTTAAAAAATAGTCATTCAAAAAATGCATCCCAATTATTTTGAATGGCTACTACTGTATCAAATCTCCCCATTGCTGGGGAGAATTGATACGCTAGCAAGGGAGGTTTGATACATTGTTATGTAAATTGAAAAAAAAAAAAAAAATGCAGACAATTCAATGTATGCGTCATACAATTTTTTATGATCAAACTTGAAATATTTAAGTAAAATTTGAAACGGAATGACATTGATATATTTTTGTTTCAGAAATGTTTTTTACAAAAATATTTAAACTATTGCTATTATTTAAACAATCCTATTAACACACTTTTTAGAAAATAAATAATGAAAAAAACCTCTAGAGATCTAGCTGCAAGGAAGAATGAAGTGAACATTGCTGATTTGCAAACAATTTAACATAAATTTAGCACATTTAAGATTCCTTTAACCCTTTCAGAGGCAAAGTATTTTCAATGCTAAAGTGTTGAATAAATGAACGGCACCGGAATTTATCAACAAATTTAATTAGAAATAACAAAAGGGATATATTTCACTTTCACACTAAATGGAAAATATTTTACCAAAATACTGGTGCCAATGTGGCGTTTGGGAATTAAAATTAAGTGGATTCATAAACATACCACCACCCCTGAAATGGTTAAAAGAAAAACTAATATAAGTAAAATCGGGTAGATTTAACGTTTTTTCAATTTGCCCTTCGTAAATTATAGAAACATTTTCCCTTTCAGGCCATTTAAACTTTTTCCCTTCTACATGACAAGCAAAGCGAACTAACCATCTATCATCGCACTGCTTTTTTATGTAATGTACATAATGTCTATGAATAGTCTCTTTGTTCTTCCTTTCCAATTTCAGTAACTCTTGCTGTAAAACAGTAATGAATATTACAGTCCTATATTAGTTTACAACTTAAAAAACTATTAAATTTCAAATATACAAGTGTATCATTTCTCCCCAGTACTAATGTATCATTTCTCCCTATTATGCCTTATTGGATTTTCAATCACTTTGTACAAATGCAGTTGCAAAATGGTAATCTACTTTCTAGAAAAACTAATCCTAACAATGTGCTTTATAAATAAAAAAAATTACAAGATATTACCTTCACAATAATAAGAGTTATAAAAGAAAATCAGTCAATGAAAAAATTTACATTGACATTCCAAAAACCTTAAATTATAAGAAAAGAAAAGTTGTCAGTTCTTCACTGATTAGTCCACGTACTAATGGCTTCAGCAAATAAAAGAAGTCTTCATATGTGTTAGAATGGCTGTTAATGCCATTTGTTGAGAAAAATTGTCAATGTATCAACCCTCCTTATGTATCCAACCTCCCCTACCTCCCCTACTTTTTTCCAGTTTTCACTTGACCAGTCTTTGTATTCCTTGGCAAACGCTAGTCGGGCCCTCTGATTTTTTTTGCTTATGAAAGGTTTTTAAACGCCGACTCTTTTATAAAGTCCTACGTCACGTAAGCGTCTTAACACGGTAGACCGACTTATTTCATCAAATTTTTAACACCGTAAATTGCGGGGAATTCCAGTGTCATTTTTATGCGGGTAATCAACAGCTTTTCTCCTGATAATTCTGTCCACAAGAATAGTCATTTTCCGGGTTCCCCCGGACCGTAGCAAGTCCCGAAGGCCATGGCCATCTTCATATTTTTTTAAAATATCTTTCACACTAAATTTTTCGATCGATAACTTTGCCACAATCTCACGGGGGGATTGGCCCTTTAGCGATAAACAAATCACACGTTTATGAACAATAATTGTTGAACTTGTCATTTTTTAATTTAAACTACGTTATTCACGTTGATTAATTAACAAACACGGCCAAAAAGACACTTTACCAATAGCAAAAACTAACGAATGACGAATGGCCGGAAACTTTTGCACACCAGAATTTCGAATTCCTCCCCTTTGCATCAAGTATCTACAGTATCCAAACAAAATGATCACGTGGTCAGAGAGAATTTGCTTATTCCTTACTTTTGGAGCAGTTGTGCTTCTTCTTTGCTGAAACGTTCTGGCAAAATAATCAAAGAAACTAACTGGCCGGAAACTTTTGACCGCCACTTTATGTCGATTCGAACCAGAAATTTATTCATAAAATAAGTTAAAAATTTGCTGCACAAAAATAATTTAAATATATAAGTTAAATAATTTTAAGTAAAAATTCTGGTGTAAATTATTTTTATAAAACAAGAGTAAAATTTCCCGCGGCTGTAGTGTTAAAATACATAAATAGTTCTAAACAATAAAATTAATAAGTTTGCCGTTTTTAAGAAAACTTGATTTTTTTTTTGTCTTATTTTTAATATTGGGTTGACATTGGCCAATGTTGTAAAAATGATATTACTATTTCAATATTCAGGAATATCTATCGACATTCTTAAAAACAATATCATTTTTCGGACATTTCAAAATATCTGTCAACATTCAGCATTGACGAAGTTTGTAACCTTGACTAAAGGGAAAGAAAAGTTCAGAAGGACCGCCCATTTCTATAGTTTTCGTCGAAGAATATTTGACCTAAACGTTTGCCATGAAATTTGCACTACAAGAAAAAAAAATAAAAAATAATAAAAAGCAATTTGACAAATTACAACGATCATTTGGAAAATGATTTTTTCAAAGACTAAAATTTAAGACATAAAAATTCGTACGGAGTTGATCATACATTACGTACGCCATGAAATAAACATTAATATTGTTATTAGACGTAAAAATTGCAAGCGACAAAAATCGCCTGCGACCCGTCAGATTTCATGAAACTTACGTATTATCCACCTGAAACTTACGTATTACCCAAGCATTTCATTGGCTGTTCGGGAAAAGGCTTTTCCATGAAATCTGACGACCAATTTTAAATGAAATTTCATTCTTAAACTTCTAAACATCCCACAATATTACTTTTTACACCGTCGTATAGAGAAAAAAAAATGTACTTTTAAATGCAATTTGTTTGAAAGCTGTATCTCAATTTGTTTCTGAGTTATTAATTTTTTTGTAGTTTTTATTACTTTTTGCCATAGTGGCAACAGAAGTACCCATCTCTGTTGAAAGTAAAGGTTAGTGTATAGACCAATCAAAAAACGAATAAAATGCGGATTAAACCAATAAAAAGCTTCAGATATGCTTTTGATTTCCTACCCTGACCAATGACAATAACCATTTTTTCAAATGGTTAAAAAAAGTTTTCTGTAAGAACCTATAGTTTATACAGAACAAAGAAGTATTTGAAATGCTTTTTGTAGAAGCGTACATAAAATGTATAAAAAAATTTCTTTAGGACTCTTTAGAATTTATGTAGAAATTTATAGATTGCAATAGAAAAATTTCTTAAGAAGCACTTCATATTAAAATCTATTGATAGTGATAAATAGAAACTTTTGTATTTAAAAAAGTAATATAGAGCCTATAGCAATGAAAAATTATACCATTAGTTAGTTTTATTAAGAAAAAAAAAACTTCAAGATGCTTTTTATGCATAATAATGTTTTTGCACGAAAAAAAAAATAATAATTTTATGTAACTTTCGACTGGATGATAGTATAGCCAAAGAAATTGAAGCATGAAGAAGGGAAACTTTCATAGACGCAATGTAAATCCCGACCCTCAGCGAAACAGTGCAAACAGCTAAGCGGTAGAAGTCGCATAAAGGGGTGAAAGATAACACGGGGTTTACTTGGCGCGCTTTTGCGTGATCACCAGTAGCGATAATTATCAAATTGAGGAGTAACGCTGTGCTCACCGCTGTCCCCTGTCCGCGCGAAAGCAGTGCGCTCTCCTCTCCCCTCTTTTCGTAGTTGGAGCTTCTCTCGGAGGGAGAAACCCCTTTAGTGGAAGTTAGGTCAAAGATCGTAAAATACGTTAGATGAATTTGTTACTTGTTATGTTAGATTTCGAGTGAAAGTGGAACTTTTGATACGTAAAATTTATTATTTTACCGAGTGCTGTATCACTGAAGATTTTCCCATTGTATGCATTCATCGGCTATCTATTTCCAATACAGAAAATATATCATAACAACAGAACATGAACAGATCATATTGAAAAATCTGTCCTAATCGCTGTTAAGTCACAAGTCAAACTGACAAAGAAATGTTTTGAATTCTCGCGGGGCGTTGGTGCGAAGGTGCTATCTTAGGTTTACTACAAGAAAATTTGGCGAATTGGTAGATGCAATGAAGAATGCCTTTGGATCTCCCCTTTGAGTGTGTTTCCCAGCAGAGCTGTTTGCACTTTTTCGGCTAGTTAAGGTTTCCACAGCCTTCCCTTCTTTTCTTCTAAGTTCTTTGGTATAGCCTACCATCTACGGTGTCGCCACCTAACGTGTACGTGGAAAAATCTGCATAGCAAAATTTTAACACCAGTTACTTCTCCACAGTGTTGGCAGATAGGGGAAAGTCAATTTCCCCAAAATTTCTGAAAATTTCCCCAAATCAGTGTTATTTTCCGAAAAATTCCCCAACGCAGTTTCTACTTAAAACAGTTAATTTTCAATTTTCTATTTTCCAGAATAAATTTTTTTTAACTAATTCAAACTCAAAAAATTTCTCCAAATTAAGCCTTTTTTTGAAAAAATTCCCCATTTACAAAAAACTCTGCAGAATTTTGCATGCATATTCGCAGCAAAACGAAGAGAATGAGAGATACATTTTACAACGACAAGTTCGATTACACTTCTTTTTAAATTGTTGCATATCGCTGATGCTGGCCTATCATTACGATAGCCCTATCTACGATTATACCAATAACTTTTTCAAGGTTTAGACCATCTTTAGTCAGTTGAGATTTGAATGAATCTAAGATCAGTGTTGAATTCAGGGGGTGGCCCGGGGGGGGACATTCCCCCCCACCCCCGCAGCAATGAGATGTCCCCCTTGGAACAGTTGAGATTTTGTGTTTTCTATGGTCAAAAAGTGCAATCACACCCCGGAACTCCATAATGCCCCCCCCCCCTCCCCCGGAGCCACAGAAATCCCTCCCGGAGAAAAGTGTCTGAATTCAACACTGATCTAAGATGGTGTTGGTATCATCTGCTTCTATCTGACTTAACCTATAAAACTAGTTTTCAATTTTTTTCATACCTGCTGAATTACCTAATCGTAAAGTAAAGCACCTTCATTGTATCAATCACTGTGCTTTCTTCAATAATGAAAGAAAAATAGCTGCTTTCCAAATCTTTAACCCCTTAATTCTCGCTCCCGTCATATTCTCGGGCTATGCCTTTTACTCAAATTGTTTGATTCCCACCAGTTTTATAAAATAGTGAAATTGGCTATATTTTAGTACCGTTTTTCCTGTCATTAAATAAGGTGAATATTTCTTTTTCATAAAAGTGGTGTCAATAAGCATTTTGAATTTTTCAACCGTAATTTAATTCGAGTGTTAAGGGATTAATTAAATCTTTTAAAAAACACGGCAAAAGAGCATTTCGGATAAGACTTGAAGATTTAGTAATGGGAAGATTTATGCCATTTAATGTCGCAGAGTTTTCATTCAAGTTTTTTATAACGAGAAACAAGGGGTCTGCTGCATTCATTGAGCAATGTTCAGTTATAAACGTAGCAGTGTGATTCTAGTATGCAATTGCATGTCTTGCAAAAAACTCTACTGTTATTCTACGAAGCATAAATTAACCAGCGTTAAACAACAAAAAAAAAAGTTAAATGATGTTCTTATTACTTTTGTATAAATGTATACTAATAAAAGAAATGTGTATATGTCTATCTGCGATCACTAGGAAAATCTGCCGCACTGTGATCTGGAAATTCAGGTGGGGATAGCCCAAGGTAGGTCGTAATGCACCTGTGATATGTGTAAGCTATAACGTTGTAAACGGTGAGCACATCCACGAGAATAATGATTGATATCTCAGGTTTCTGTATTTTATTTTCGATTTCCAAATCAAAATTGAGTTCGAAGAAGATCCAGTGCTGTCAGATGACTTTAGTAAATTTTATGTGAAATTGTGAAAAAAATTCCCCAAGTTTTTCCCCAAAAAATTTAATGTCCCCCAAAAATTCCCCAAAATGGGGACAAAAACCATAATCTGGCAACACTGCTTCTCCATCTCCTCTATCCGCCATTATAGAACGTACGAAAACTTTGTAAAGCTTTTTCTACTTAGAAATAGTGGGACGAAGGAATACTTTTTCTAACCATAAGTAAGCATTAGTATTTTATGAAATATTTTTGTATGCTTCCGTTTAAGCGCGGAAATCAGGTAATGTGCATATCAGCTAGGTAATCGGCAGATTAATTAGGTTGATTCATTTAAGGGGAATCCAAGACACAAATCCAAGACATAAAATTCTTCAAATTTTCTAAAAAAAAAATTTATAGCATTAAAAATGTCTCTTTTTTCTGCTTAAAATGACGTTTAAATCATGTTTCTATTTTAATTAAAACAGGAAATATTAAATTTTTCATTTTGGTTTGTTTTCAAAATCTAGCTTTCAAGCAATGGTTGTCACGGAAACGACTTTTTGTGAAAATTCGTTTTTCTGCACGGTGGGTATTTAAATTGTTATAAGTGAAGAACCGTTGAAGATAAATGGTTGAAACTTAGAACATGTCTTTTTCAGTTGTTTTACTTTAATTTTGATTCAGCAAATTATAAAATATTTACTTTTGAAAATATGATTATTTTTAAAAAGTTACATCATTTAAAAAAAATATATATATATATTTAAAATATTTTTTGTATTTATATTTTTAAAAATGCTGAATCAAAATTAAAATTTATATATTTCTGTTTATTTAAACGAAAAAAAAATTAATTCTTTAAATGATATTTCGAGTTATAACGATTTTAAATTACCCCACTTTTAAAGAAATTAAAAAAAAAAAAAAACATATATGAGAAGTTTTATCATGTGATTTTGTTTACAAATGATATGGTTAATCATCACAAAAAAATTCAAAATTTTAACTGATTTAATAAAAATTATTTTAAAATGTGTCCCGGACCTCATTAAGTACTGAAATTGTTTCATTTCTTGGCATGGCAGCATTAGTTCTAGGTTTGTTATTTTAGCGAGAAAAAAGGCTATCTTTGACACAGACGATGTGTTTTGTGGCGACATTTTGTACAGCCTGTCACGCTCGTCTTTTTATTGCTGCAAATACAGTAAAGGATATAAGATAAGTGTTGGATTTTTTTTATGTGTGTGTGTTCATTATGATCTTAGAATGCAGTTTGACTAGCTATTTTAGGTGAACCGTGTATGTATTTGATTTAACAGTTGAATTACTCGGTGGTACTTATAAGTACCGTCAGTACATTGGGTGTTGGAGAAAAACTTCTTGTTTACTTTTCGTCTGTGTAGTCCTGTCGTCTGTGAATCCATCGTTTTCATCTGCTTTAAAATGTAATTACTAAAATGCAGTGTAGTAATGATTTCCGTGGTATTTCTTTTCTGTTTCATTATTATTTTTTATAGGAAATCGAAAAAGTTGTGGCACCGGCTCTTTTTTGCTATGCTAGAAATGGCATATATAAATTCGTATATTGCATATGTAGAGATGCGAGAGAACATGTTGTCCCTGGAATATAGGCGTCGCATAACTAAAAGACTGCTAACAACATTGAAAAAAAAAAAAAAAAAAAAAACCCTTTCAGGGGCAAAGCTTTTAGAATTCTAAAGTGTTGAAATAAATGATTGGCACCGTAATTTGCCAAACGATTCAATTGTAAGTAAGAAAAAGGGGCCTGCATTTTACAAACTTATAAAATCGAAAATATTTTCTGGTACCATTTGAAATACTTTGTGGGTTTTCTGTAACGATATTTTAGTCACAGTGTACTGACGATACTTTAAAGTACCACTTTAATTAAGTACCGCTAAATAATTAAATTTCTCACGGAAGAGTATTTTTTTAAGTTTATTATCCTTCAATTTTCAATGTAGTAACAGAAAAAAAAAATATATTACATGAACAAAATTGCATTAGATCATGATGCAGTAGATAAAGGGTTTATCTGAATATTTTGTACTAGACACTAGAGTGTATTATTGACCCACCACGAGAAGAGACCTATCAATCATACGGACGTAGCCTAAGACGAACCAAAGCCGCCTCAAGACTACAAGCCAGACACGCCCTTCATCCCCCCACGTGTGACGTCACAGCCCGGGGCTGGCTAACTGCCAACGCGCCAGCCCCGAACATTTGAATTTTGTATCTTGATATTTTACGTGCTCGTGTGTTTTACTCAGCCTGATAACATATTCTTTTAAAGGTAAGTTTTATTTTCAAATTATATTTATATGCTATCAGCACAATTTTTATTTCTTGTGTTCAAAATCTTTTATTTTTAATTTCTTGGAAATAAATTAACTAGCAAATCCTAGTACGATTCTATCAATAATACCGTGTCTCAAAACGAAACTATATTATTTTAGTTCTATTTCGTTCCACATAGAGCAATAATTTAAAATGGCAAACATCCCTAAATCGTGTCAAGACTTCTATCATTTAATTTGTATTTTGTCATACCATCCTCTCTTTCTAATTTGTTCAGAAATTTTCATAAAAGTCTGCTTGTTTACTTTTAAAGCAAACCCCGATCGATATACATGTATCAATTTATTGTTGTTTTTTAATCTTAACCCCCCCCCCCCCCCACACACACACACACATTCTTCGCAAAAATCCTATGTGTTTTCATATACATTTTAATGTTTAATTAAAAGTAACAATAAATAAAATTATTATTGTATAATTATAAATTTACTTTTAGATCCAGTCAGGAAATACTTTTCATCTCATAAAAATTGATTATTTTAAGCTTAAAAGATGTGAACAAACATCTAAGAACCCACACAGCATTATTTTGGAAATGAAATATTTTCGTGGAAGGTTTTTGTGTTTTTCGATGTTTTTTTTTTTTATCAGCTATTACCTAAACATTCGAGGAAAATGAACATAAATTAGGAATATTTTAATTCCAATTGATGAAAGTCTTTTCTTTCTTTCTTTTATTTTCTCTTCATATGTCAATACACTTTTAAAAAAATCTATTGCTTGTACCTTACATAATATATCAAACTGATACAAAACTAAATAATAATTTTCTGTTTCATGAACTTGTGTTGTTTTAGTATTATGACAGTTTTGTGTTTTTTAATTTAATGGATTTTATGTGAAAATTACCCATTTCTGATAAGTAAAGTTTACAGTACGAAAATTTATTTATAAGAATACTTAATTTCACGTATACTTTAATTTTACTATTTATTATATGCAGGTTTCAAATCACTTAATATTTAATAGGATATTTACTGTATAATTTCAAGCCCGATTAAAAATAAAAATAGAACACAACTTGAATTTGTTTTCATTTAACATTCACTTTTCTTCCACTTTAATTTAATTTTTAAATGTGGGATTTGATTGGCACACTTATTGTTATTTATTTATTTTGAAATAACTGAAAGCAAAATAATTCAATTTATGTGTTTAAACTACAAATTTATATATATATATATATGTATGTAATAATGTATAATGTCTTGTTTTTGAATATATACCAAATAGATAATTGATATTGTTTCTAAATTTCAAAGTAGAATAAATAATAAAAACTGTCTACTAAAATAAATTTAATACTTGGGATTTTTTTTTTCATTAACGAACGAATTTTCTTTAATGTAACTTTAATTCTGATGCACATTTTCATTGACACAGTGATATTATTTCATAAATATTGTTTTTGTGTTATCGTTATTATTATTGTTTCGAGTGATCGAAATTGATTAAAAGGCACTTACTTAGCGTCTTTAAACTATAAGTTTTTATTTTCTTCCCCATATGCTGTGATAATAAGTTGAAATATAGAGGAAATAATTAATATGTTTTAATAACGCATGTGCTCTCCACGGCTGATCTAAGCCCCGCGTAGTGACGTCACGAAACCTTGTGTTTGGCTTGTAGTCTTGAGGCGGCTTTGGACGAACCCATTTCTTCCAAATCGGAGCGCGGATTTGCTTTCTCTACGCCCACCGCGCCGCAGAGGAAAAAAGGAAGGTTGCCATATTTCTCACGTAAGCGAGATTTTGGCGCTATATTTATATATTATTGACTTTAAACGGGAATTATCTAAAATGGTTAAAATTTGATATAAATTATGTTACTTTTAAACTTTTACGATACTACAGATAATTAATTATTTTTGTTTAAGTATATTTTATTAAAAATTTTGTTACAAAATAGTATTTTTTTCTTTTTTAATAAATGAATTACATCTCGAGTTTTTGTAATAGCGAAACACTTAAGAAATACTAATTTATTTAGGCACATCTTTCATTTTAAGAATAATCAATTAAATTTTGTATTTTTGTAAAGGGATAATATCATATTATGGACTTTTAACTTATATTATCTTAAAATTTAATATTTTTTTATTACTTTTAATAACCAATAAAGATATAATTTAACACAATAGTCACTGAAAATTTAAAAAAAAAGTAAAATAAAATAAAGTAATAATTAAAGATTTTATTTTTAATTTACCAGCTTAATTTATAATATAATTTCTAAAAAATTTTTAAGGCAAATTAATGATTCAACTATGACATTTTTCTTAGTTTATTTTTAGCTCTATGGACAGAAAAACAAAAGTCTACAGAGGGGAAATATTAAAATATAGATGCATCTGTAGTCCCCGCGCTTTTTAAAATGAAGAATATATATATGAAATAAGTAAGAAATGCACTTGACAAAGGGAAGGGAGCTCATGGTGTAAAATTATAAGTGACTTGCTGCTTCAGAAAAGCAGTATTTTTTTTCTGCGCTGTCACTTCCGAAAATTCTGTTCAAAACGCCAGTTTTGACCTTTTCTAAGTTTATTTTTTGCTCTATGGACTGAAAAAAAAAAAAATTACGGAGGGGAAATATTAAAAAATAGATGCATCTGTAGTCCGCAGCCCAGACCGCGGTTTTTTTGTTGTTGTTGTTGTTGTTGTTTTTTAAATGAAGAATACGTATATGAAATAAGTTAAATTAGGAATACACTTGACCAGGAGTGATTCTAAATTTTTAAAAATCTGAAAGATTACAACAAAAGTAGTCTGAGCATTTGCTTCCTTCTCAAAAACAAAAAAAAAAATTCAGAAACTTTATTTACAATCATTCTTTCTTTAGAATGAATTGTTTTCCCTTTTGAGGACATGCTTAATATTAAAAAAAATTGCTTTGAAAAAAAAGAAAAACCAGTTTAGAAATGGTAAGATTAATTAAATGACAGAGAGAAAGTAATACACAGCTAACCGAGAGAGGGAAAACAGGTTTCTGATTCTGTCAAGGAATGAGCAAGTTATTGGCGTGAAACTTATTTTTGCAACCCCTAGCTCTTTGTGGGGAATGGTCAAACTGAAAACGCGGGGTTATTTTTCCCCTCCAGTATCGCCTTGTACACCTTCCGTAAAATAGACTCATCTAAAAGGGCTAATTTCCCCAAGTCTCATCTCGTGGTGGGTCAATAATATTAATAATTTATTCAATACTTAAAGCGGGTGTAAGATCAAGATCTATCGTTAGTAGCGCACGGAGAACTGCTTAATTGCGTTCATCCGAATATTTAAATCGTGAGAGAAGACGTGTTCTTAGTAGAAACGTACAAAAATTTTGAACAGTTTTTCTAGTTAGAAATAGTGGTGTGGGAGGAATACTTTTTCTAACGACAAAGTATGCATCAGTATAGTATTTTATGAAATATTTTTGCATGGTTCCGTTTAAGTGCGGAAATCAGATAATCTGAATACCAGATAGGTAATCGGTAGATTAATTAGGTCGATTCATTTATGCCATTCATTAGCCACCGCCCTTGAAAAGATTAAATAAACATCATAGTGTCTACAGACGTGGAAGCTGCAACAGTAGCTTAATAGTGTTGTCACTTTGAGGGGCTTCCGAGTTGACATAAACTTTACGCCCAGGGTATGTAGGGAAACTTACAAAATCTTTGTACAGATTTTTCACTCAGAAATAGTGGTGTGGTGGAATAATTTTTCTAACCACAAGTAAGCATTAATATTTTATGAAATATTTTTATATGTTACGGTTTAAGCGCGGAAATCAGGTAATGTGCGTACGAGCTAGGTAATCCGCAGATTAATTAGCTCGATTCATTTAAGTACTGAAATTGTTTCACTTCTTACATTACCTTCTTAATCTGCATGTTACCTACTAGTCACTTGTGGATATTAGTGGATATAAGAAGATATTTTCTCGGCAACAGCAGTGTTTCCATATGCTTAAATTAATACTAAGACAAACAAATCAGTAATTGTTATACTAGGGATTACTAAATAAAAAACACGCTATAACTTTATTCCATAAATTTATTAGTAATTTGATATAATAATCAACCGATTGTAAATATACTCACAATTCTTGAAACATAATAGTAATACTATTTACTAGAAATAGACAGAAAATTCTGTTTCGTTATCGGCTCAAAATCTGAGTTTCGACGAAATTTCAGTGCGCACCGAAACTCGAACAAAACTATCTGTATTCCAAAAATCTCGTTTCTTCTTTGGCAAATTTTCAGCATTACTCATTGATTTGAGCTGTATCGTCTCAAATGCGACACTCTTTATTTATTCTTACGAACTTCACTGTTTATAATTATCAGCCATGATTGACTCAAGGCAAAGCAAACAACGTATATGTGACAAAACTTTGAAGACGCTTTTCACGTGCTCATTAAAAGCTGCAGACTTATCACTAATAGAGTTTTTTTAGTTTGAAACCGCAAAAGTGATCCGAATACTTTTTGAGAAAGTTACAGTATAACAGATGATCATTTACAAGAATCATCATAAAAGATAAATCGAGGTATGTATACATAAAATTATTTTTTTAAATAGATTAAATTCGTAGAATTAGAAAATTATTCTGTGTTGTAGATGAATTAATTACATTTTATTTTACATGAAAATAAAAAGTTTTGATCACAGGCACAGTGAGCCAAACTTGGGCCACACGTATAAATAATGAATAATTATGTATATTTAATAAACACGTATAATTAATTAATAATTATGTATATTTATGTATCTATTAATTATTCTTCAAAAATATTTGAACATTTTCGTTTTCCGCCGAAAATAGAAAGAATACCGAAATTCGGTTTCGGTCCTGTTTCGGTCTATCCTTACTGTTTATATTCTGATTAATTTCGTCATTTCGTGTAATAATTAGCAGATTGTGAATAAAATATATTGACAGTTGTTGAAACGTAGTGTTATTTATTTACATTTCGATATCTATAGAAGTCCATAAACGAACAGGGTATCAATTTTTGAACAGAGTAGAATGCAAAGAACCGTTTATATGATTAATATTACACTTACATATTAATGAAATCCAAAGATGGGTGACACTCTGAATTGCATGGCAAATGAGTTTTGCGACAAGCATACATATTTGTGACACTTTTAGATACCTAGTCACAGGTTCTAAAACCCCCACTAGAAAGAAAAAATAAATAAAAGTTCTTAACACATTCACGACGGGAAACGCGAATTCTCGTTTTCATTGAAAAAACATTATTGGCAAAGAGCGTAGCTTTTCCCTTACAGAAAATCAGGGTTCGTACGCTTCAAGGACTTTCAAGTACCTTTTACCAGAATTTTCGTAAAGAAACACTTGGCTTATTTAGTGGAAAAAAAGAAAAAAAAACTATTATTACATGTAGCGACCAGTACTTACGAAATTTCTGGTGCTAAAACACCTAAAATCAACTGAATCCCCTGATGCATACGAACCCTGAAAATGCATTTATATCACTTTGTCCATATTTTTTTAGATTGCAAGACATTTTATATTAAACTCCTACATTGAAAGATATTTACGGATGCATACACTTGGAAAACCTATATAAAACACCAGTTTACAAAAGACTTTCAGAAGAGGGAGGAGCTTCCACTATTTTAAAATTTAGATTTGATAAATATTGCCCGACGGCAATGTGTTAAAATAAAGCTTAGTTCAACAGTAATCGGCGGTGATTTATGTAGACGGAAATTTTGCATTTAAATCGTTGTTACATTATAAGCTATTAACAACGGATATCAAGTTAAAATAGTTAATAAATTAATTAAAAAATTTATTAACAAAGTGAACGATGCAGTTTTTGAGAATAAAACCGACAGAGAAAATAACATGATAAGGGTGGTTATAAATTATTATCCAAATTTCTTCGAATCCGCTAAAACTCAACTAAAAAAGTTTGATTTAAATTTAATTGCTAGACACCCTCCAAAATTACAATCAATTTTAACCACTAGAATTGACCCTATTGATAAATTTGACCTTTCCGGTGTTTATATCATTCCTTTTCTTAAAGAAGGTGGTTATAGAAATTATTATATTGGCATAACTCAGAGAAAATTCAAAGTGAGATGTAAAGAACACATTGCAGACATAAAATTTAATAGAGGTAAAACCGCATTATCTAGGCTAAATAAAATAGAAAACATAAATATTTTGTTTAATGAAAGCAGATTAATTTATAGGTCATATTTTTATTTGCAACTTTTTATTAGAGAATCTATTGAAATTTACGTCAGAAACTCAATGGTCTGCAATGGTTCCTTGTCATTTCAAATCCCAAATATTTGGATTGAATTGTTAGATAATTTGAAAATAAAATAGGGCAACGTGAAACATGTTAAAATATTACGCGCGTGATTTTTATTTATTTATTTTTAAATTTCATTTGTAATAGTTCATTGTCATTTTCCATCTTGATGTTTATTTGTTTTTCTGATGATGATTGAGTAAATTTCAATCGAAACATGTCAAATTATTAAGATCTTTTAATGTATTTTATTAACATTTGACGTCCTTTTTAGCAATTAAATGTTTAATATATATTTTGAGCGTGTTTTTAGAATATATATTTTTGAAATATTTTTAATGGACGTATAAGAGAACTTCTATTTATAATTTAATATTTAAATCTTTGGTTGAGAACTTTATCTATTTACTATAAGGGGACCCTTCATTCGGCGCAAAATGTCGAACATATTGATTTTCTAATTTTTTGCTTAAATTATACTTTATTATCCTTAGTATCGTCTCATGAAGTTTCGTAAAGATCCGAGTATTATAAATAAATACAGTTAAAAGCTATTTTATTACATCGCTATACCTGTTAATACCCGCCCACTTCATTTAAAAGTGATTTTTCTCAGTTTGTGATTTTTCGACGAAGTAGCATGTTAACAGTGATAAAACTTTTATGTATGTTTTCAATGACTTGAATTTTTTTTTTTTTTTTTTTTTTTTTTTTTTTTTTAATTAATTGTTTTTATGGTCTATTTGATAAAACTAAGTATCGGATTTACAATAAAGTAAAAAGTTTTTTTTAGAAATAAAAATGTAAAATAAATTCAGTTTTTAGTGTAATTTTGTACATATTTGCACATTTTATTTATTTTTCCCAAATTAATTAACTCATGGTAAATCCGATACTTGAAATTATAAAACACAATTCTAAGAATAGTTTAAAAGAAAAATTAGCTAAAAATGTTCAAAATTGTACGAGAAGGTACATTTTAAAATTTTACTTAATTTTTTTAAAAAATTTAAATTTTTGAAATTTTGCCAGGGGAATCGAACAATTTCTTGATGAAATCATTTTCCTTTCTTGAATCCTTTATTATTATGCCAAAAATGTGCCTTAGAATCATTAAATTAAAAAAAAAATCAAAGGGTACAGAATCCCTTAATATAAATTGTGCACAAGGTGAAAAAAATAAAATTCTAAGGCTAAGATGTGTTATTATCCCACCCTCCGCCGATGTTGAGTATTTGGCGATTTTTATCGCTCTGGCAACCCCGGCGATTGGCGTCGACTAACTTATTATGGTAACCACCTTTTTTACGACGCGTGTGCGTACTTTTTTGCGGGAACATTCATTTCATTAAGGTTCTTCTACATAAGGTGGCGGACAAGATCGGAGATCGAGCAGCCCCGTGTGAAAGTAAATGGATGCATAAAAGAACGGAATATGCAGTAAATAAATTTTTAAAAAGCAGATAGATCTTCGAAAGCAGGGCCGGCCCAAGGCGTGTGCGAAGTGTGCCACGGCACGGGGCGCCGAGCTGGAGGGGCGCCAAACAGACGAAAGGGCGCCTATAAAAGCACCGATAAAACTTATCTTATGTTCTGCGGGTTTTTTTTTTTTTTTTTTTTTTTTTTTAACATTTTCTATAATTAGGCTTGGGCCTAAAGTATAAGAAAACTTGGGCCAGCTCGAGAAAGGATTCTTCGTTCTGTTTAAAAAGGAATTCAAGGGCGCCGAATTTTCGCATGCAGACATCGGCTTCTGCTCTTTATCTGAATGGAATTACCTTTAAGTACTGAGAAAAGAAACAGAATCACGAACCCCAGGAACCTCGAGATTCAAATCTGCTTCCCTTGCGGGATGCTAATTAATTTAGACTTTGACAGATTCATGGTGAAATCTATCACTTCCAGCTATTTAAGCGTATTATTCTAGAGTCATCTTATCCCACAGGGAATTTGAGACTGACGCCAGATGACCGGAAAAAAGAAACCGTTAAAAGCTTCAAGGGGCAGAAATTTTAAAATAAAAACAGACGTCTTTGAAAAGTTTTTCTTCTAACAGTGTCTTCTGGATGTGAGCTCATCTTCTTCTGCAAATAGTCAATAGCATTAGTGTCAGAAATTTAACCAAAAATGAAAAAAAAAAAGCTTGTAATCAAAAATATATAGGTAAATAACTCTTATTAAAATGACCGCAGTATTCAGACAATACAATTCGGTCGTTTGCCCCACCAGTGGCTGAGAGGTTCTGCTCTCGAAGCTGGTAGATGGGAGGTGATGGGTTCGAACCTAATCGCGTCCGTCGGCCTAACCGTTTCGGAGTTTTCGTGGTTTTCTTCGAAGCCTTGGATTTTCCATGCGTAAATGCGGGTTAGGTTCCCTTAGAAAGACCCCCACGAAGGGCACTCCCACCTAGGGCCTATATCCCTCGAGTAGATAATCGGCCGTCAACAATCAAATCAACCCAACCCAATTCGGTCGTTCACTAATTATTTTATTAAACTGCTGTAAATTGAATATTTAATATGTAAAAATAAATCAAACCAAACATTTTTCATGCGAAAGTGAAACATTGTAGAATATTTCAAGTTACAAAGCATGCTCGTAGCATTTCAAAGTTGTCAGTTCTTGAAATTACGAAGGACGTTATGCCCTAAACTCAAAGCGGCGGAACAAGGGCCTATAGGGCGCCCTGGTGCGTGAGGCATAGATTCAGATGGGACCCCTATAGCATGCTTTTAGCCACAATTTCTACTTATTAAAAACGATTTTGGGGTTTAAGGTGGGAGCAGGGTTGTATTTTAGAGTTGAGAGCCTGGGCAGCTACCACTTTTGCCCTTGCGATAACCAGGTTCTGATCGGAACCAGTGTTTCTTTCAGGCACATATAGTGGAAGGTAGTGCCTCTCCGGCGCAAGACCCCCCCCCCCCCCCACTTGGGTAAATTTTCGAGCAACAGTACAATGCTTTTATAGTGTTTAATTATTCCAATATTTATCATCTTAAATGGAGAGGAGGGTTGCGGTCGGAGCTCAATTGACGGAAAGAGATTAAACTATTTCTATTTTTGCTACTGGTACATATTTGCTCCAAAATCTTCCCACTTCAGGGATTTCGTTCAGTCGGCGCCCATGCCATATTCTTTGAATTTATGTATTGCCCCTGTTTTCCGAAACGTGGCACACTGAGCGGAAAACCCGTAAAAATTACCGTCATAAAAATATATAACTGCGTTATAATGACGCGCTGTTTCATTCATTATTAGGCGGATTATTTATAAGTGGAATATAGTCGTTCGCCCATTACACAATAAATATTTCGCAATACTGAAATTTTAAGCAAATATTGTTAATTTAAAAATAAAAATTGCTGGAAATTTAACTAAAATGAAAAAAAGGACTTTTTGAAATCAGATTATGTATTTGATACTGAGTCAAAGTTTGTACTGGAAGAACGAAATCTGCTTAGAGGTAAGGTTTCTTTGGGATAATATTGTTCTAAGCCTTTTTATTACAGATACAGACTTATGCCTAAGCGCAATTTTTCTCTTAGTAATTCATTATTTAAAATTAAGCGAAAAAAGTAATTTTTACCCCCACCCCTTTTTTTAAATTATCTACGATGACGAATTTTCTTCAAAAGGATGGAGCAAAGGCCCTTCCCTGCCCCCCCCCCCCTTTCCTCCCACCAGCGCCCATAACATGCACTTTATTATTTGTAAATCTACTAAACAGAAGTTGATATTGATAGTAAGATTACTTTATCTTGAGTTCTCATTAACTGGAGCAAAGAGCTCGATGAATAAATCAACATAAGTTTGACAATACAGAATTGTGAAACGAGCCTATTAAAATATATATATATGTGGCATTCTCACAATCTTTTGACTTTTATGTTCCTGAATAATAATTTTTATTTTAGTATATATTCTTGTGTGTGGTTTTTTTTTTTTTTTTTTTTTTTTTTTTCATATATTGGGGAACATCCCCATTGCATGATTGCATAACAATATTAACGAGATAAATAAGTTTGTGACGATGTTGGGGGTCCAAATACCAGGAAAACTCCTATACCGTCCCGTGTCCCTGATGCTGATTTTTAAGTTTTGAGCTGTCTGTATAAAATTGTTTCAATAAAAATAATTCGATGTATTTTTTTCCGAAACTGGAACTATTGTTTTATATAAATATGTAGCAAAAAAATAACTTGCACACATTTTTAGGGTTATTATTATTTTTAAAACTCTGTCCCTGGGTTTTAGATTCCTTACCGTCCCTCTTGCTAAAATTATACAAAAATCACTTCAGATGCAGCCACAGAATTTTTTTCAAGTTTTTTCTCACGCAGAAGTATGCTATAGAAAGAATGTCTAAAATCAGGAAATTTACTGGAGAATTTAAATCAGCATTTAAATATCAATTTCAAGCATCGTGGCTTTATTGGTAGTCTTACCATCCCCAAGGTTTATTCCTGCACTTTTCGAGGTAAATTAATTTTTTTTTATTATTATTTAATCCATGTAAATAACTGTTTCTAAAAATCAATGAACATTGTGGCTACCACTTAGTCTTTACATGATTTGCCTAAAATAGGTGGTAATTTTCCTTATTTTTCCGCCCCCACCAGTGGCTGAGAGGTTCTGCTCTCGAAGCTGGTAGATGGGAGGTGCTGGGTTCGAACCCAATCGCGCCCGTCGGTCTAACCGTTTCGGAGTTTTCGTGGTTATCTTCGAAACCGTGGATTTCCATGCGTAAATACGGGTTAGGTTCCCTTAGAAAGACCCCCACGAAGGGCACTCTCCCCCCCCACCACCAGGGCCTATATCCAAAGCCGCCTCAAGACTACAAGCCAAACACGAGGTTTCGTGACGTCACGACGCGGGGCTTAGATCAGCCGTGGAGAGCACATGCGTTATTTAAAACCCTTCAACTGTCTTGGAAAAGGGCAAAATTGTAATGTTGTTTTTTCTGCATTTTGTTTTAAATGCTAAAAAAAAAATGATTTTTTGAACATTTTATAAAAAAAACTTAATAACGAATATGAATGTAATCCTTGGAAGTATTAATCATCGTTCAATGCATTAAAAATACATTAAATCAATAGAATTATATAACTTTAAATATTGCTTGTATTGCAGTGAAAACTGGAGGTTAGTGAACGTATTAACACGGGCTTGTCAGTTAGGGGGTTAAAACATATTAATTCTTTCCTCTATATTCCAATTTATTATCACAGCATATGGGGAAAAAATAAAAACTTATAGTTTACAGACGCTAATTAAGTGCTTTTTAATCAATTTCGATCACTCGAAACAATAATAATAATAACACAAAACAAAATTTATGAAATAATATCACTGTGTCAGTCAAAATGCGCACTTAATTAAAGTTACATTAAAGAAAAATGGTTGGTTAATGAAAAAAAAATTGAAGTATTAAATTTAATTTAGTGAACAGTTTTCATTATTTATTCTACTTTGAAATTTACAAAAATATCAATTATCTATTTTCTATATATTCTAAAACAAGACATTAATAAATATATGTAAGCAAAATCTACAAATATGTATATAATATATATATTCACATATATATGTAGTTTTAAACACATAGAAATAATTACTTTGCTTTCAATTATTTCATTTTCAAAAATAAATAAGTAAATACCAATATTCTGTCAATCAAAACCCACATTTAAAATTAAATTAAAGTGGATGAAAAATGATTGTTAAATGAAAACAAATTCAAGTTGTATGCTATTTTTGTTATTCATTGTGGCTTGAAATTATACAATAAATATCCTATTAAATTTAGTGATTTGAAACATGCAAATGAATATAATAAATTTAATATAAATAAATAGTAAAACTACAGAGTGCATGAAATTAGGTAACAACACAGATAAATTTTTCTTACTGTAAACTTTACTTAGCAGAAATGGGTAATTTTCACATAGAATCGATTAAATTGAAAAAACATAAAGCGCTCATAATAAAACAAAACAAGGTCATGAAACAGAAAATTATTATTTTCTTAATTTTTGTATTATTTTAAGATATTAAGCAAGGTACAAGCAATAGAGTTTTTAAAAAGTGTACTGAAACATTGTGAGAACAAAAGAAAGAAAGAAAACGCTTTCATCAATTGGAATTGAAATATATATAATAGATTTTTTTTTTTTTTTTCATTGAAAAACTGTAAATAAGCCAAAATTCGGAAAAATCCGAATTTTGGAATCGCCGAGTGCCGAAGGATTTTGGACTTTTTACTATATATCATTAGAAAACTAATGATTTAAATTTTATTATAACAACTTAGTACTACATTGTTTTCAAAAGAAATTCTTCATACACGTTTTCCTCATAATGAGTCAAGTTGAAATCATTTATTATGGACCGATTGGGGGTATTTTTTTAGACACCTTATAACATAAATAGAAAAACAAATAAAAGTTTCCAAACAAATACTCCTTTGCAACAAATCCATGATTTTTTCTACTATTATTCTAGTAGTATTTTTTCATAAAGTTGTGACCATCTTTTTGTGATACCCTGTATACAAATGTAAATAGTACCTCGTACGAAATTTATGCATGCATACAATACGTATGAAGTTTAGCACTAACCACTTATGCATTATTCGCGAATAATTTCTACGGATAGATAAAAGGGGGGCCCCAGAATGGTGCTTGCTCCGAGGACCTAGATAGACGAAGTCGGGTCCTGACTACACAGAAAACTAAATTTATAATTATATAACAATAATTTTATTCATTGTTATTTTTAATCAAACGTTAAAAGTTATATAAAAACACACAAAATTTTTGCGAATTAGGAAGGGGGAGGGTGGATAAATTGTTTACAGTCATTGTAAAAATAAAAAGATTCAGACACATCATTCCCATGTCTGCAATTGTCATGTATAAGCATGCACTGTGTAACAAATATTATAAAATGAATTTTTATTAAGAGTTTAAGATTAAAAAACACCAATAAATTAGTATGTATATTGATCGGGCTTTAAAAGAAATAAACAAGGTAACAATGTTATGCATCCATAGAAATTATGATGAAAGTTTCTAGTACATTTAAATTTTTAAGTATGAAAATATCTATAAAAATACATAAATTTTGTATCATATTAAAGACCCAATCAATTCTGCCTACAGAATAATCAGAGTTATTATTCTCACGACAAGTGTTTTCTAATAAAAGTCGATCATTAAAAGTCACTCTAATGAGAGAAATCAGAACAAATTACAAAGATAGGAAGGTGTGGCAAGTTATACATTACATAATAATTAAGCTTGTAATTAAGACTTTTGGCTGAAAATGTTTTAGCACGATTAGTATCCAAAAAACTCAGTCTGACATAAATTTCAGCTATCTGGTGCCAGTATTTCCGAGTAAATAAAGTCAGAAGTTTGAATCGAAATTATTGAATAGCAAGAAAGGTAAAGTTTAAACTAATAATATTTATGCTGTACTTGCTGTATGCAAAATATCATCAGTTTTCAGTGATAAATTTCTGAGTAATAATAATTTTAAAGTTTTTTTTTTACTAATTTTCATAAATTAAAAGAACTGATTAAAATTTGCACTTGAAAGTTTAACAGTTGAGGTAGAAAAATATGTCACATAGGACATTAAAATTTCAAGTGAATCGAATAAATAGCTTCCAAATTATGAGGCAAAATGTGCTGGCGCCAATAGAATTGTCTAGCAGATATTGAAATCAGATTATTTTGACAAATTAATAAAGGCTATAATTAAATAATGGAAACTTTATTAATCAATAACTTTTGAGATAATTCACCTATTAGTACAATTCAAGCCCCAATTTTTAGAAAATTACGAGAGACAGGGAATGATGTAAGTCTCGAGACGATCTTGTCATTTTTTCCATTTTAAATTATTGCTGTATTGAAACAGAACTAGATTAATATCGTTTTTTTTTTTTTTTTTAGACACGGAATATTACAACACGATATTTCATTAGGATTTACTAGTTAACTTATTTTAAACAAATTAAAAATAAAGTACATAGTGAACAAAAAAAGATAACTAGTACTAATAGTATATAAATAGGGTGAACTACCCAGTAATTGACCATTTAGTGAAAGTTTCTTCACAATTTTTTTTTCTGTGCTAAATTTAAGGAGATATTTCTTGAAACTTTTTTTTTTAAGCAACAATCACTTATAAGGATCAATAATAAATAAACATTTTTTGTCTACTTTTTTGCCATTTTATTTTATTAAATATAATAGTTGTCAAGTGACATTTTGCCAGTAATTGACCACTTAATGCTAGAAAATAACCATCACTGTGTCAGTAATTGACCACTCTGAAGTTGAACTGATAAACCTTCTTAAAATTAATCATATGAAAAAATGGGGAAGTTTGCCAAGTTTTATTTTACAGAAACTGGATGTCTAGCCTCCTGGACAGCCAGAAAAAAATCGGAGAAATTTCAAATTTCTAAAAAAACTGACAAATTTAAATTTCTGAGAAATTTTTTAGAAAATGAATTTCAATCATAAAACCAAGGATTTTTAAATTGCAGTAGTAGCAAAGCAAAATATGTAGCTGTGCTCTTTATAAGGATTGTTCGAACCTCTTATAGATTTTTTTTTTTTTTTTTTTTGCTTAACCTCTTTTACTCTCCTTGGCAATTATTAAGGTTTTTGGTATGTAACATCACACAATCTCGACACCTGAAAAATTGTTGCCACCTGGCTAATCAAAAAGTACCAATTGTTTTTATTGGCATGGAAAACCTAGAAAAGTAAAGGAAATTCATCACTGAACTTGGCTAGTCAGTCACTCTGTATGGAAAACATAGATGTACATTCTATATAGAGCACATTATGATCTGATTTTAAAAAACTAGTCAAGAGATTTTTTGTAAAAAAATTAAAACTGTTTCTGAACAGAAAACATATTAGTGAATTTCCACAATGTTTTGTAAGATTGAAATTAGTGGTAAAACATGATATTTATATGTAAATATAGACAAGAATAGAATAGTTACTACTTCGAAATTTATTTATAAAAAAAAATCCATTAATTTAAAGTTAACACAAAAATGAAACTTAATCCTCATCTGTTTCACCAAAACAACTGACACACATGAAGTCAACTTCTTTGTCACTCTGTCATCCAATGCAAATTGTTACCTGTGTCTCGTAGACGCACATTTTAGTATGATAGGGCTCATACCAGATTTCTTTTATTCCTATCATATCTTCTTCCATCTAGATTTCTTCACATGCCTTTCACACCCAATCATTTATCAGACTTTGCTTATATGTAGAAGTCTTTATTGCTGCTTTTTCACCTTTTTTTGTTTTCTTTAATTTTTTAACTTGCCTTACTTCCTGTCTTCTTTCTTCTGTTTCTCTTCTTTACTTTCCCAATAATTTAGTCATGCTTTAAAGCAGCCATGCTCAACCTGCAGGCCACATATGGCCCAGTAAACTTATTACTTGTGGCCCGAGATACATAATCATTAATCTCTATTTATAAAATTGATATATGCATAAAATATATTTAAGATTTTCCCTATTGCTTTATATTTTTGTGGGATGACAAAATCTGTCATGTTATTTATAATTAATTTTAAATTATGTTTAAATATTCTAAATGCCATTTTCGTTTAGTGAAAAGTTTTTTTTTTTTTTAGTTGTAGTCCTATTTGTGCTACAGTTATGCATACATTTCTGAAGCACTTGGCAATCAACACTCTACTTTTGTCCCTCAAAACTTACTGTAATATTAATGTAAATTCTGTATTGTTATTATGTTTTATTATTATACAACTGCAGTTAATTAGGGTTGAACTTTGTCATGGATAAAATTAGCATAAAAAACATTTTATATAGCAATTTTAACAGCATACTTTCACAACAATTGTAATAGAAATCTATCACAAACTATGTTTGGAGCTGATGGTGGTAAAACTTTTTTCATAAGATTTGTGTGACAAACCCTAACGATATTTAGAGCCTCACTATACTAATTTTGTTATCTTTACATTTTAATTACACTTTTCTTACATTATTATTATATAAATGTGTTATGACCCTCTTAACATAACAAATGCGTGCTTGCTTGATCAGTAATTGACCAAGCATATTTAGTTATTAACTACCCTTGTCAACTACTGAAAGAACTCATTTTTTAACTAAAAAATTGGTGAATATTGCTTTCATAATAGAAATCTATGTATTTTTTTAAGTATCAAAAGGAATGGATGCAAACAAGCAAAAAGTCAGTAGTTGACCACTTTGGTCAATTACTGAATGCTTTCAACATTCACACATCTAGTAGTTGACCACCCCCCTTAACGTCATTTAATTTATGAATTTAATATTAAATGCATAATGATTAACTTAAAACAAACAAAAATGAACTACACACCTCATTTGATGAACCAATGGAACTAAATTAAACTTGATGCTGCAAGATTAATAAAACAACTCACAAAACAACACTACTATTACAGAATGTATTCATTTTTGATATTGTTAGAAGATGCATTTTCTTTAATTTTTTACATTCAATCAGAATATAGATAGCAAAAGTAATTTTTTCCTATGCAATTCATTGGATGTTAGATATTTTTATTCAGCATTCAAAAATACTTTATCAACACATTGATTCTTGTTTTTAACACATAAATGTGTTTTTGGTCAATTACTGGCATGTGGTCAATTACTGGAAGTTCACCCTAGTTAATTTGAAAATAAACTTACCTTAAAAAGAATACGTCCTTTGCTTCCGAATAAAAAACACGTTGTACTCTAATTCTAAACAGAGGAATACGAAATTCTCCTTGTTGGCGCCAGCCCCGGCTCGTTACGTCACATACGAGGGGGAAGGAAATTGTGTCTGGCTTGATAGTCTTAAGGCGGCTTTGCTATATCCCACGTGTTGATAATCGGCCGTCACAAACCAAACCGTATCTTTCCATCCTTTTTTTTCCCATTTCGTCCTTTTTTTCCTATACCGTCCCTTCTTTAACACCCGTTTAAGACAATGTTATACGAAAATTTTGTACTAAAAATACTGCATTGTTATTATTTCTTATTTGAATGTGCTGTGGGTACTATGCAAATTCATTATAAGTAAAAATTTAGAAGAAAATAGAAAGGTATAGTGGTAAAATGGTAAGGAAAATTAAACTCGCAAATTTAACTTAAACCTCAGTTAAATAACCTTTTTTTTTGCTGCTGACCATTTTTTCTTTATTTTGAATCATTAAGGCATTCGTCTATCAGATTAAAATGTTATTTCAGCAAGTTTAATTTCGCCAGATTTTTATTCCCGAAAGTCAAAAGATTGTGTGAATGCCCCATATATCTGCATATAAATTTTATTTTGTAATCATCTTGAAAAAATCTTTCATTTAATACATTTATCGTTAAATAACTTTTTTTCCCTTTAGTGCCCGATATGTTGATTTTTTTACGATGTCCTACACGTATGATTTTATAATGACACTTTCTTTATCCAATTTCAGTGCGACGCTAAAACGTAAATTCGGAATATTTAAAGATTTTCTTTGGGATGGTTTGTTTAATTCTAGTGTGGGCACCAGTAGAACAAAATAAAATCCAGGAAACTTTTTTTTTTTTTTTTTTTTTTTTTTTTTTTTTGTGGGTCGGGGACATTTTTTTTAATTATTATAAATACAACTCTTATTCTCAATCACAGTTGTTTTTTAGTGCTTAATTAATGTAAGTTAGTTTTAAAAAATTTTTAGTAAGTTTTTTTTTTTTTTTTTTTTTTTTTGTTAAATATCATCGCAGAGATTGAGAAACATTCAAAAAACGAAAAGAAAGAATAAGAACATTTCTGTTTCCGGAATTAGCTGAAGAGAAAACTGCGTTTTCCATTCTTTTGAAAGTTTTCAACATGAAAATTTTCACCGTGAGACCTTTACGATAATCGATATTTAAATATGAAATTTATTCGTACTTTTTATGTTCTTAATAACGAGATAAGATTATAGTTTTCATCTTTCATAATTGCTATCTACTAGTAGTTCTGCTTCTTTATTTTGTAGTATTCCAAACAGTATTTTTCGAAGAAAGTTTTTTATTTTAATTACCTAATTAACTTATTGTTATTTTCATCCAATACTATGTGCTGTGGCCTTGTGTTTTACTTTTGTATCGTAATATTACACATTAAGACTGATGATTACTGTAAAATTGAAATTTACCTGATTTTACAATTTACCAAATACAAACTTAAAAATGGGATTAAATTTAGAATCCTTTGATCGTTTTTGAAACACTTTAAATTAATATCTTAAATAGTTAGTAATAGTATGTATAAAAAGTACGAATATTTAAAAAAAATTAAGACCATAAGCCAAGCAATTTTTCTTGTGTGTGTGTGTGTGTGTGTGGGAGGGGATTGGGGCGCCCCGATGGTTGCTCGCACGGGCGCCAAAATGTCCTTGGGCCGGCCCTGTTCGAAAGTAAATTGAACGAAATCACTTTCCTTAAAATAATTTGTTCAAACACTAATTGGAGTTAATTAAATATAAAATATATAATTGTTAAATAATATCGCGATACGTTTGTTTGCATTCAAACACTTGAGTAAATTCACGAAAAAAAGTAAATTTTTAATGCGTAAAAGTACAAATGAAAACTTTTAAACTATTGCAAAATAAAATAAATTATATGAATATGATGACACAGCAGTAGTAATAAAATGACTAGAATTATCAAACAGAATAAATTAAACAAAAGTCACGCATGAGAACTTTTTACAATACTGCATTGTCCGATTACTAGATATAAGTTTTCAAAAAATTTAGAATGTCACTCTCACTATGCTTATTCGGGATAATACAAAAAATATGACTCTATAATTAAACTAATTCTATTATGAAAAAAATATGTACTATACATATTTGTTACATTATGATATACAAATAGCAATATCGACATTTCATATATACAAAATTTCAGCAAAAACTGAAAATTTTAAAACAATTTCAGTTCTAAAATTTCCATGTTATCTAGACACATCGAATATAACATTTCTCCACACAAATAAGAAACAATAGAAAGAAAATTTATGGAGATAGAAAGATTTAACAATGAATTAACATTTTCCATAAATAGGAAGGAAAAAAAATTAAGAACCATTAACATACATTTAATAAATCAATGTGACTAATACTTTTTACACACTATCAGGTAGCAAAATCATTGATCCTCATTAAGAAACAAAATTCAATTTTTAAATTCATTAGTTTCAAATGCACATGAATATGATTCAAATATCTGTAACAATATATATACACAAGGCTTAGTTTCTAGCCAAAAAAAAAGAAAAAAAAAAACTACCAGAGGTCTAATATTCAGCAATAATAACAACTAAGTGTATAACCCCCCCCCCCTCACACACACATGCATATCTATATTTCATACATTATTTACAAATTTTAAAGCAATTTCGTCTTCCTCGAAAAGAAATTATATGTACATACATATAATATATTTTGACATATCTTTAGGCATTAATATATAATAAATTCTTATAAATGACCAGAGCAAAAACATTAAAATCAGGAGTGGGGAATTTTCAGAAAATCCTACTCGTCGCAGACTTGACATGGTGCGCAATATTTATAAACTGCGGTGTGTTCTGGCTAATATTTAAATATTCACTAAAAATAAAGTAGTACTGGAGCCGCGCTCCTGTGTCAGAGCAAATTAAGTACTGCGCGGAGCTAGAAAGTTTATCAGAGAGAATATTTTAAAAACACGAACAAAAAGCAGTGAGTAAAAACGGCAGAAACAGTTACGACTAATTCTGACATTCCTCATCGCTGTTCTGAAATCATTTAAAAAAAAGAAAAAAAAAAAAAGGTACACATGACCATATTGCTTTGGTAGAAAAGAACGCAAAAGATTGGAGATGGGAGGGAAAGAAAAATAAAGTTTAGGCATTGATTTTTTAGAAACACTATTTTCGCTGAAATTCGTAATGAGCGCAAATGAATTCAGACCAATATTTAAATTTCCACTAAAAATAAAGAAGTAACGAAGCTTAGCTCCGGCACAAATTAAGCACTGCTTATAGGTTATTACCTCAACCCTACATTAATTTTCATCTTAAATTCCTTCTTCATTTTATTAATCACAACATAATATTTAATAAAGTAAATATTATCGTTATTCTGTTTGCGAATCGCCGGGCCAGTTAGAAACGAAATGCATGTCACTGCCTCAGCAGCAAATGTACAACAGAACTATGAAAAATCGAGAAAATCGTTATCACAGCGCCCCCTCCCAATGTTACATATCCATTTTCAACTGGAACTTGGCGTCAATAGTCAAAAACATATGTATGAAGTTTGGTTCAAACCTATGCTTTCCGATGAAACAATAATGAAAATGGCACAAAAATCGCTGTTACAGCGCCCCCTCCCGACGGAATATCCCCAAATTCAACCTGGACCTGCTGGTCATAGTCAAAAATATACACTTGAAATTTTGTTCAATTCTATGCGTAACTTCATACACTTTTCGATGACAGAATATTGAATGTGGCTCAAAAATCGCTACTACAGCACCATCACAGCAAAACACTTGTATGAAATTTGGTACAATTCTATGCATAACTTCGTACACTTTCCGATGATATAATGAGACACACGTATATACAGACAGACAGATATTTTGTAAAAACATGTTTTTCGGTATCTCCTACCCTTAAAACGTGTAAATCCGTCGAAAACCGGAAGTCGAACAAAATTTCGACTACAATACTTTCTTCTATTATAGATAAAAAAAGGTTAAAAAAGCTAATGCTAAAACAAATATTTTAATAGGGAAATTTTTTGAATTAAAAAAATTATAATAACAAAAGAAATTTTTAAAATTTTTTATGCAATTTTTGACGGTTTTTTTTTTTTTAAATTTGCGGCGATTTTCCCATATGAATAAAAGGAATCCGGCTTTATTTTTTAGCCCAGTATAATAAATCTTGTCATTTTTTTCAATAAAATTTATTCAGAGTTTGCATTTTTCGCGAGTTTTTTATACGAATTTTAGAGTTTTGAGATTTATGAAAGAAACTCGGTTACCAACATTTAGCCAAATATAATAAATCTTCTCCTCTGCGAGTTTTGAACTGTTTTTTTCCATTTCATGGCGATTTGTCTGCATTTGTGAAAGAAGTCCGGTTTTAATCTTTTAGTTCAATATAGTAAATGCTGTCCTCTCTTTTTTTTTCCACTTTCATTTAAGTTTAAGTTTCATTAAGTTCTCGCGATTCTGTTATGCAATTTTTGGAGATTTTCGCGTTCTGCAGAAATTTTTTGACGTTCGTAAAAGGAATCCGTCTTTAAAATTGCAGCCTAATATAGTAAATTTGGCCTCTGCTATTTTAGTGTTTTTCGTTGCGTTTCTCTAGAATAATAATCGTCAGTTAACAAAATGCCTGGCTTTTGAAGAATTCTGGTTTTGTGACTTTGTACTGTATTTTTTAATCTGTCTCCGTGTTCTCCAAGAGTTATTAGAAAATGTTGATATAGTGCATTTACTAGGTTTTTTTTTTCAAAAAGTATGTTAATATAATAGAACAATTAAAATCATTCACAGAAAAAAAATTGTATCGCAGAACGGCATACAGAATACTATTGAAACGAGCGAAGCGAGGCGAATCTGTCCGCCACGTGACGTAATGCGCGAGCAGTTAAGAAATATTTACAGTTGGTGCATCGCACGAATGGTACCCCCCTGCATTTCACTTCCGGGTGTCGTTGCTGTCGGTTGCTTGACTCTTGTACCAGGTTGTATCTTTTTTTTTTTCATTTTATTTTGAGGATTTTTTTTCTGTTTGCTGTTATGACTTGCGCTGTAGGAGACGTTATTTCAAAATACCAGAGCATTATAAAAGAAAAAGACGGCTTTTTCCGCACGTCAGGGAATCGGGCAATTTTAGGAAATGAGGGGGATGCTAGTAGGTTTTTTGTATTGGAGCTAATACGCGACAGAGAATTGTTTTTTAGTTTTTCAAAAGAGATTGGCTTATTGAAATCTAGCATGTGTTGTAATAAATGTAGCGGCGATATGATAATTAGAAAAAGAACGCAACTATCTGACGGTTGCACGTGGGTTTGTCGTAATAGGAGAGTTGTGGATGGTCAGAATAAAAAGTGTAACACTGAAATGTCTTTTAGATATGGTTCCTGGTTTAGTGGTTGTAGTAAATTGACGATTGAGGAGATTTTTTTGCTAACGTTTGAAATTATTAGTGGAACAAAGACAAATCAAATTGTATCGCAGTATAAGTTTAATAGTCATACTATGGCCGATTGGAGGCAGTTTATCAACGAGCAGGTGTTGGAATATATTGAGAGTAAGTCAGAGAAAATAGGAGGTTTTGGGAAGATTGTAGAAGTTGATGAGTCGAAGTTTGGTAAGAAAAGGTACAATAAAGGTCGCGCTGTTGATGGGCAATGGGTGTTTGGAGGAGTCGAGAGAGGGTCAGGCAAGATGTTTTTAGTTGCTGTTCACGATAGATCGGCGTTGACTTTAAGACAGTGCATTGAGCAATGGATCGAAAAGGGTACCACTGTATATAGTGACTATTGGAAGGCTTATGATAAATTGGGTCAGTATGGGTATACATCGCTAAGGGTTAATCATAGCATCAATTTTGTAGATCCCATAACTCTCTGTCATAGAAATAAGATTGAGAGTATCTGGCGGCACGTAAAGAGTACATTGCAAACGTATAATCGGCAAACAGATTTTTCGTTCTATTTGGCAATGTTTCTTTTTGACAGAGCTTGTTATGATAAAAAAATACCAGTTTTCAACAAATTTTTGGAAATTGTTAGAGTGATTAAGAGGGAGGATTTTTCGACGGAAGTTAGTAAATTAATATTTTTTGTGTATTTTTAATACAGAGAATCTTATTTTTGTATTTTTAATCCAGAGGAAATTTTATTTTTGTATTTTTTTCGGAATTTGTTTGCTTTTATTCCACAGAATTTAGAAAATTTAATCTTTTTTTTTTTTGTATTTTTTTCATATTTTAAGTAATCGCGAGATACAACCTGGTATCGGAAATATAGCTTATTATAATCCAGAATTTTAATTTTTTCAGAATTTGTTTATTTAAAGTGTGTATTTCCAGTTGAAAATATAACTTCTTATAATCCAGAATTTTAATTTTTTCGGAATTTGTTTATTTAAAGTGTGTATTTCAAGTCGGAAATATAACTTATGGGATCCTTAACATCCAGAATTTTATTTTGGAATTTTTTCGGAATTTGTTTATTTAAAGTGTGTATTTCGAGCGTAAAAAAAAAAAAAAAACCCAAAAAGGTAAGTAATCTTGAAAATCTAATATTTCTATATGTGTATTTTTTCCAGAAATATTGCTTTTAGTACAGAGAATCTAATGTCATTTTTGTATTTTTTTCGGAAATATTGCTTTTAATTTAGAGGGGAATTAATTTTGAGTTCATTTTAATGGAATTAATTTTTGTTACATTTTCTTTAATGTGTTTTTTAGTGATTTGTGTGTATGTTAGGCTTAACGAAAAAAAAAAAATGAAAATAATGAAGAAAACATGCGCATGTTAGGCTTAACGAAAAAAAATGTAAATTAGACAAATTTACATTGTTTTTGTTAAGCCTAACATGTGTATGTTTTCTTCATTATTTACATTTTTTTTTCGTTAAGCCTAACATACGCATATATCGCTACTTGGCGACATTTTATACTTGGCGAAAAAGGGGTTTTCTCGCCAAAAAAAATCCAAGATGGCGGAGGGTGGGATAATAACACATCTGTTCCTATTTATTTAACAAGGATTTATAAGAATTGTATTTTAATAACATTTGAAAGTCTAGAATGATGCATTTCTTATGATAGTTATTAAATATTTCTTGGGTAAGGTGTTAATATTTTATTTTATATTTTTTAAATAAGTGGTTAAAAATGGAAAACTTATTTTTATTTTTCATTTTCTAAAAAACTACCGCTCACATCATTTTGAGCTTTTGGCAGCTGCAAATCTGAACATTTTACAATCATTTTAAAAAAAGATTATCCAAACATGTTAATTAGGCGTGTGTCGATGGCATTTTAAATAAAAAGCGAAAGCAATATATTTCGCTTTAAAATCTCTTTCTGAAGACTCACTTCCGATATCTGTTTCATTCCCACTGCCTTCTATGCGGTCGGAAGATTTCCACGGTATTCCGATAACAGTTATCCGAGGGAAGGCGTTCTCGATGGCATCGTAGTAGCATTTATCCCAGAGTCATCGGAATGCAACGTCACATCGGAAAATTTGGAAGATTTTCCGAGAAAGAGGACATTCCGATGGTTTCGTAGTAGATAGAGCCCCTGGTGATTCTGCTACTATGTCCCAAGTGCTTTCCTTACTCACAGAAAAGTCAATTGCACAATCAATTGAGTGTTTGCGTACATTTATCCTGATGCAGCCGTCATCAGACAAAGAAATTAACTGTTTGTTACAAATAGAAAAACTGGCTAAAAAGTAAAAAATGAATAGGACTAAGCAAACAACAATTGATAATTTTTTTCATAGAGATGATAAATAAGTGTAAATAATTTCTTAAATGTTCAACTAATTTCAGGTAAGAAAATTATAGTACAATTAAAATGTAATTTTAAATGCCGTTGTTCTATAGTGTATTATTAATTTTTTATGTTTTATTTATATTATTTTAATATTATTAATTATTTTATGTTTTTATATCTTTTAATTTAATATTAAGTCATTCTAACGATAACATCCGAAATTTAAAAAAAAAATACTATAACATTAATTCCTTTGTAATAGTACCCCTTTAAACATGTTTTCTCTTGTACTTTCCATAATTCGAACTCTGGATAATATCGAACATTTCTTGTGGTCCCAACGAGTTCGAATTAACGAGAACCGACTGTATCTGGTTTGCATTTCAATATTTTTAAAACTTTTTTTTTGTTTTGTTTTGTTTTCGCATTGGATAGCTGAGGTCGATCTGTACAAAGGCCGTTTTTACTTTTATGATTTTGATTGCAGATTTTTTTTTATGATGATGTTTTCACTTTCGAAACCGGTTTCGAAAATGAAAATTTCATCAATAAAAGTACCTGTAAACAAAATAGAAAAAATAAAAAACGGCCTATATACAGATCGACCTCAGCTATCCAACGCAAAAAGAAAAAAAAATTGTAATTTAACAAATTACAACGACCATTTGGAAAATGATTTTTTCAAAGACTAAAATTTAAGACATAAAAAATCGCACGGAGTTTTTCATACATTACGTACGCCATTAATAGTGTTATTACACGTATAAATTGCAAGCGACAGAAATCGCCTGCGACTCGTCAGATTTCCTGAGACTTACGTATTATCCACCTGAAACTTACGTATTATCCAAGCATTTCATTGGCTGTTCGGGAAAAGGCTTTTCCATCGTAGAAATCTGACGACCAGTTTTAAATGAAATTTCATTCTTAAACTTCTAAACATCCCACAATATTACTTTTTACACCGTCATATAGAGAAGAAAATGTACTTTTAAATGCAATTTGTTTGAAAGCTGTATCTCAATTTGTTTCTGAGTTATTACATTTTTTTTGTAGTTTTTATTACTTTTTTGTCATAGTGGCAACATAAGTATCCATCTCTGTTGAAAGTAAAGGGAAAGTACAGATTACTGTGTAGACCAATCAGAAAACGAATAAAATGCGGATTAAACCAATAAAAAGCTTCAGATATGCTTTTGATTTCCTACCCTGACGAGGACAATAACCATTTTTCCAAATGGTTAAAAAAAAAGCTTTAAAAATATTGAAATGCAAACGAGATATCTTTATAAACATCTTCCAGATTAGCATTAGCGAACGGGTCTTTTTCGGTGACCGAAGTAGTCCCTTAATCGGTGCAATAAACTCATAAAAATGAATATAAAAACCAAAAAGATGTGCAGTGTTTTATTATGAAGCCAATTAAAAATATTAATGAAAATTTTTAACATTTTTAACAAAGATAAAATTCTTATTATTTAGCATTCTTTAATTTTTATGTTTAAAGCAAAAGCAAATTTTGAAAATAATCTAATTATATCCTTACAAATTTTATTCCACTTTCAGATTCAATATAAATTTCATCCTAGGAATTGTAATATCATTTTTTTTAATTGTCTTTTAAATAAAACGTAAAATATATTTTTTCTCTCTATGTTCTGAAATAATTACAAACAAATCCACATTTTTAGTCAGCCGCGTTGAAGAAATTGTTTTAGCCCATTCCTATAATCTAAATATTTTGCAATTTCGATTCCAGTTAATTGATTTATGTCAAATTAAATTATAATTTAAGTTATCAAGACTATAGTATGCATTATAAATAACTGGTGAATAATAATAATAATGAAATCTATTCTGAGACAGCAACTGCTTGTAAAAAAAAGTTGTTCGATTACAAATCCTTTGAAAATCATGCCTGCAAGCATCCTGTTGTAAGTAGCTTTCATTACAAAAAGTAAAAAGCTACCTAATGCAGCCATCCGGAAGAAAGCACTTCCGAAACATTTTAGTATACTTTCATCGATCATGACCCCCAGACCCCAAAACCACCCTCCGTTCAAATGTGACTTATATATATATATATATATATATATATGTCACATTTGACTTATATATATTATTGTATGACTTATATATTGGCTTCATATGTATATATATATGATTTTTGTCATGCAATAACTCTCTATTTATAAACAGATTTGGATGAAATTAATTGTATGCATAGTGCATACCAATGTCTCGACCGAGTTCGTTGGCCAGATTCATCCGCCATCTTGTTTCAAATTGGCGGACATTTGCACCGTGCACTGCCGCGCAATGCTTAAATATTATTAATACCCGTTAGCTTCAAATTCTCGCCAAGCTCGGCGACACTTGGCGAAATATCGCCAAATTTGGCGACCAAAAATAAGTAACCGTAAATGATGCTAATTTGGCGCAATTCTCATTCAAATTTAGCATTAACGTGTATTCTCTTATCAAGTTCGTCGAGTTTTAGCTTCTTAAAATTTGAGTAAAATTAGCTTCGAGTAAATTTAATTAATGTATTTTTAAAATCAAGAAATGTGAAAGCTACCTTTTCCTCCCGGCACATGACGAAAGGACTTTTTGCGTTTAAAAACGAGCCCTTAAATAGAAAGTGTGATGTTTGCGCAGGCCCTCTACCCTATAGAAGCGCCCTCTGTGGCCGAAAGAGGAGACACAGAGCAGAACCTGGAATGGCTTCGCTTAAGAAGGTGATCCATAAGTGCTGAGAACGGCTTTGGCTACTGCCAGCCGTAAAGAGTCAAGATGCAACTATAAGATTTGATCGATATGATTTAATGTCATGTGTTAATTTGTTTGTGCTAGTCTGTGTTCACCGTGCCGTCCTATGTGTATAATAAACGTTTGTGTTGTTTCGATAATTGGCCAATCTTTATAGAGAAAAGCCCACAAGCGACCATCCGGTCGTTCTTACACTGGTGTCAGAAGTGGGATTTGGCCAAAGTGAATATAACGTGCACTACGGATACCCTATCGGATTATCTTTTTTCGGAGGTAAGACTTTATTAGATTATTTTAAAGATGACAGATAAGTTGTCAAAATTAAAAAAAAGCTCGAGGCGTAACTAAAAGTTCTATAACGTCAATAATTTGAAAAATCGAAGATAATTACGTGTCCGACACGTCAAACTTAGATGATCTGGAAGAAAATTTGGCGATGTTAGAACAAAAATCCAGTGATTTAACACAAGAGGACAACGAAATTTTATCATTAATTGATGATTTATCTGAAGTTGAAAAGGATGCTAATGCGTCGTCAGAGTACCATGAAAAAATTACACTCTGGAAGTTCAGAGTAAATAAGAAACTAAAACAAAAGGATAAAAAAGAGCCCCCCCCCTCCCTGTATGTCCCACAAATAATAGGTGCGTAGACTTTCCGAACACGGTAAAACTACCGACACTTAAAATTGAGAAATATTATGGAGGTATTAAGCATTTCCAGAATTTCTGGAACTCGTTTAAAACAGCGGTACATGACAATGAACACCTGCCAAATATTGAGAAAATGAATTATTTATTCAGTTATCTAGGTGGGAGTGCGCATAATTCTATATCGGGTTTTGCGTTATCTGATAAAAATTACATAGAGGCCATCGACGTACTTAAAAAACAATTTGGTAGAAAAGATTTAATTATTACCAGTCATATTAATACATTGTTGACTTTAAAACCGGTTGCAAAATCGCATGACGTCACGTCATTACGTAAATTATATGACACCATTCAAACCCAGTTTCGCAGTCTCAGGTCATTAGAAATGGAATCGGATACTTTTGATGCACTTCTGACTCCAATAATTTTAAAAGCACTACCATACAGTTTAGCTCTGGAGTTTAGAAAAGAAAGTGTCAAAAACGCTGAATCCAATTATGGCGTGGATAAATTATTATCATTTATCCGAAATGAATTGGAAGGAAGAGAAAAACAGAGTCAAATATTTAATGTCTCTTCTGATTTTTCAAGGCCAAAACAATCAGATTTATTACCCGAATTTAGACAAAAGATTAATAAAACATTTGGCGTCAGCGTATCTCACGTGTCTGCCGGAGAGAGTGTTTGTTTATTCTACAAGGCAGTTAATCAGCATCTAACTGAAAATTGTGACAGATATTCAATTCAGGAAAGAATTAATAAATTGAAAGCTGAGGCAGATGTTTTGCGTGCTTGAAGCGAAAACACGTAATTAAACAGTGTACCGAAAAAACTAAATGTAGGCTGTGTTTCAAATTACACCACGCGTCAATTTGTAATTCTTTAGTTGGGAAGGGTAATAAATCAGAAAAAGATACGAATTAAAATGCACTGTCAGCTAGAGTAATGTCGCAAAATGTATTTGATTTAGAACGGGCGCGAGAAAAGAGAAAGTTAATTGAATCACTCCAAATTATAGATTTAGAATTTGAAAATAGAATTCTGCGAGGAGTCATCGATAGCGGTACTCAGATTTCAATTATAAAGAGTGATTGTGTACCGGAGCATTTTAAAGTACCATCCGGATCAATTATACTTAAATCAGCTTTTGGACACCAGTTAAGAGCACCGTTAATAAACATTCCACCAAGCATAACGGCAGATAAAGTACATTGCAGGGTGTTCCCAAAAATCGTAATAACGTGCGCGATGGTTGATAATTTAATTAATGATCTACTGTTATCTTTAAATGATCATAAGGAATTAAGCACAATAAGCGAATGTAACGAACCTGACACCACAATAAATGATTTTAGTACTATAAATTTGCCCCGTACGAGAGAAAACAATGCGGTAGGTTTAGATTTAGCTTGCGCTGCTACGGAGGCCGAGCAGATTAAAATAGCAAATGCAGACGAGAATATTGATAACGATGGTAATAAAAATACCAGTAATTTCACGAACGACTCGGAAAAATTTAAATGGGAACAAAAGGGGGATGCATCACTAAATCAATGTTGGACAGATGCTAAAAATGAGTGTAATAGTTATTTTGCTCAGGGCAATTTGTTATATCATCGTGACAAAATATTAGGGGAAACGGTACATCAATTGCTCGTACCCGAGCCGCGTAGAAAGCAGTTGCTAGAGCTCGCTTATTCAAGCCCTTGGGGTGGACATTTAAGAAACCGAAAGACCACTGAAAGATTAAAATATTCTTTTTTTTGGCCTGGGATTAAGACAGATGTGAGCGAGTTTTGCGACAAATGTTTATCCTGTCAGCTGCGAGCGAAAGCAAATAAGTTTGATAATGTACCGATAGCCCCAGTTACTTGTCCTGACGAGGCAATGCAGATTGTAAATATAGACATTATAGGCCCAATAGAACCGGCTAGTGGAGGATACAAGTACGTACTGACCGCAGTAGACCAGTGCACGCGTTGGTCGGAAGCGGTCTGTTTACGAAATCTGTTTGCTAAATCTACATGCGATGCCCTTTTACAGATATTTTCACGGACCGGAATTCCCAAGTTAATAGCTAACGATCAGGGTAGGAATTTCACTTCGGCCCTAACGAAGGAATTTATTAAACGTTTAGGGACGTCCCCGCAGTTTTCCGCGCTTGGTACGCACAGTCAAACGGATTAATTGAAAGATGGAATGGCATACTTAAAGGAATGATACACCATGTTATAAGAGAAAATGCCGGAAGTTGTCATAAACACCTACCCTTTTTGTTGTGGGCATACAGGGAGGTACCAAATGCTACAACGGACGTTAGTCCATTCCAAATGTTATATGGTAGGCGTCCAATTGGTCCTCTTTCCATATTAAAGTCATCATGGACCAACGAAACACCTCTACCAATTGGTCAGTTAGGCTCAGTTAACAATTACTTAAATGACCTGAAAATAAAGTTAGAAAAAGCAGCCAAGCATGCTGGAATTTCTTGTAAGGATCAGCAGCAGGCTTACTCTTATTATCACAACAGGAAAGCTAGACATAAAGAATTTAAACCGAATGATCTAGTTATTGTATTAATTCCGGACAGTAATCACAAAATATACGCCAGGTGGGCAGCACCAGCTACGTTACTCGAAAAGAAATCTCCCTGTAGTTATTTAGTACAATTGCCAGATAACAGTATAAAGCATTTACACGCGAATAAAATCAGAGAATTAAAAGCTCAGACAACACACTTAGGCGTCATCTATGATGATGATATCGATTTTGGTGAGATCGAGAATATCTCGCAGATTACTAAAGACGATCCGAATAACCTCCACCAAAAATTACACTTGGACCATTTAACAGAAGAGGAGAGGGAGCAACTGATCAACATATTACGTAGACACTCCAACCTTCAGTCGGGAATCCCTAAAGTTGCAAATGTAGGAGAACATAAAATTAAATTAAAACCTGATAACCAACCAAAATGTCAGAAGCCCTACAGAATCCCTGAGGCACTCAAAAGTGAAGTCGACAGACAAATCGAAGAATTATTAAGTTTAGGACTAATCGAGCACTCGGAGAGTGAATATACTCACCCGATCGTATGTGTAGCCAAAAAAACTCCTCAGTCAGATTATACGTGGATTATCGATACTTAAACTCCCAGACAGAAGTCAACTCATTCCCTATGCCTAACGCTACGGACTTGCTCTACAAGGCCGCTCCAGCGAAATTCATCAGCCTGTTGGACTTACTGAAAGGGTACTGGCAGATAAGATTAAGTGAAGACTCCAAACATTTAGTGTCTTTCGTCGCGCACCGAGGACAGTTTCCTTCGTAGCCATGCCGTTCGGGCTACGTAACGCAGCAGCCACGTTTCAAAGGTCCATGAATCGCACTTTAGTCCAACATAAAGAATACGCCGAAACGTACATAGATGACGTGGTAGTTTTTTCCGATAACTGGACTGATCACCTTAAGCATCTGGACGCTGTTCTGACAACCCTCGAAGAAGCAAACCTGACAGTAAATTTTCAGAAATGTGTGTTTGCACGACCCCAGATAAAGTTCCTAGGACATGTGGTAGGATCAGGCAGACATGCTCCTGATCCAGAGAAAGTAGCAGTTGTCCAAAATTTAGAAGTGCCGAAATCCAAGTATGATGTCAGAAGCTTATTGGGTCTTCTGTCCTATTACAGGTTCTCTATCCCGACATTCTCTGAAATTGCCCGCCCATTGATTGAACTTACAAAAAAGGTGCTCCTAATGAAGTTACCTGGACCGAGCAGTGTGAAACAGCTTTCCGTGATCTGAAGCAGGCAATCAGCCAAACGCAATTTTGTTATTCACCGAACTTTACAAAACCCTTCATCATACATGCAGATACTTCATCGTACGCGATAGGTGCTTGCCTATCTCAAAAAGATGAAAATGACCAAGAACATCCCATTGCTTTCATTAGCAAAAAACTATCGAAATGCCAGGAACGTTATGCCACTATAGAGAAGGAAGCCTACGCGGTTATTTTCGCTCTAAAAATTTTTGAACATTATATATACGGCTCGCAAGTGACTGTTGTGAGTGACCACAACCCTTTGAAATTCTTGACAGACTGTGCATCCCAAAGTGCACGCCTTCAAAGGTGAGCTCTGGCATTGCAGCGATTTCAAGCCCACATAGCCTATCGACGTGGAAAACTCCACACTAATGCAGACTCTTTAAGTAGACTTTATGCCTCACACTGGACTTAAATGAATAAAACTTTGCCTTTCAAAAAACTTACCATAAAATTTTGGACTTATTTTGTTTATGATCATATGTACCTTCAAGACTTTTCTGAATATGACCTTGTTGGACATTAATTGATTGAACATTATTATTTGAACTTTAAAATATTTATTCTAGAACTTTAACGTATTAATATTAGTATCATAATCTCATATTGCATAGTATCTAAGTTATCCTTTTTAGTTATCTTTATATTAAGTAAGTATTGTAATTTTGATTTTTATTAATAACGTGTTTACTAAAATGTTTATAGAGATCCACTAGATTTTGATTAGTCTTTAAAGACTAAATCAAAACTTCGAATGGGGGAGGTGTGATGTTTGCGCACGCCCTCTACCCTATAGAAGGGCTCTCTGTGGCCGAAAGAGGAGAAACAGAGCAGAACCTGGAATGGCTTCGCCTAAGAAGGTGATCCATAAGTGCTGAGAACGGCTTTGGCTACTGCCAGCCGTAAAGAGTCAAGATGCAACTATAAGATTTGCTCGATATGATTTAATGTCATGTGTTAATTTGTTTGTGCCAGTCTGTGTTCACCGTGCCGTCCTATGTGTATAATAAACGTTTGTGTTGTTTCGATAATTGGCGAATCTTTATAGAGAAAAGTGAACCAACTTAGCGAAAAGTGCAAGCTTCTGATTGATGAATCTCGTTTCGCTAACAGCGAAAAATCTATCTAGATTGCGGCCAATGGAGGATATTCCATCTACGTTTTGATCACGTGGTCAAGGTAAACACTTCTAGGAAAACATCAGAAGGGAAGGCTCCGTAGACGTGTAATGCAAATCCCCGCTAGCCAATGAAACAGTTCATGAGGCAACGCAGTAGTAGCTTCCCTTCTTATCAGTTACAAGTTCCTTGGGTAAATTACCGGTATCACGTGACTTTTTTCAGCCTCGAACCCATATTTGGAATATCCTCCATTACCGGTATCACATGACTTTTTTCAGCCTCGAACCCATATTTGGAATATCCTCCATTGGCTGCAATCTAGATAGATTTTTCGCTGTTAGCGAAACGAGATTCATCAATCAGAAGCTTGCACTTTTGCGAACTTTTCGCTGTTTGCAGCAATCCAGGCTATTGATTGGTGAATCTCGTTTCGCTAACAGCGAAAAATCTATCTGGATCTTAGTCTAGATTTCTGTAAACATTGCACTTCATCCATGGCACTTAAGAAAATGACTCAAAACTTTTATGACATAGGCCGGGATCCAGCAACAGCAAAAATTCTCAAACATTCTGGCTGATTGGTCAAACTCATTTCGCTAACAGCGAAAAATCTATCTGGATCTCGGCCATAGTTTTCTTTCATGAAATCAATGCAAAAAGATAATATAAAAGAATAGTATAAGACTTCTAAAATGGTTTGGCGGGTTTATTGCTGTTTGGCATAATTTATAAACTTTAGAATTAATTAACAGTTTTTCGCTAATTAAGAATAGAAAATTTGTGTTTTTAAAGCTGAATTTTATAAAAGCACGCAGATTGAGTAAATATCTGTCCAAAAATGCAATCCTTACTTTTTTCTGTCCATTATTTAAGTCTCTACCTCGATTGAAGCATAAGGTGTAACGAAGAAAATAAATCGGTCATTTTCAGTATCTCGACGTTATTTTAAAAAATCTATATCTCTGTTTATAATTAATTTATGAGGATGCATTTGGTTTCAAATTGAAGATCTTTTCCATTAGGTCCTTCTGGTTTTGGTTTATTTTTCTGCGATGATTGGTTCTTTTGCTATGGGAAATTTTACGCTGGCATGTTTGGTCGGTTTAACATGGAGAAGTTGCCTTCAGTATAATAAGCAGTTACGGTGTCTTGCGTTTTATTCCTGGCGTTTGTTTGTTTGGCGAGGTTAGCATTTTTTTTCAGCTTGGCTTGGCAGAACGACCGTCCTGCTTGATATATATATATATAATAAAATAAAATATAATTATATATTATTATATTAAATTTATTATTATATAATAAATGTATAATAATATTATTATTATATATGCTATTAATATATCATTAATATAAATAGTATTATTATTAGCATACTATTATTAATATATATTAATTAACATAATGTTAATAATAGTTTTATGCAATGTATTAATTATGAATTAATAATTATGATTAATCATTTAAACATAATAAATCATTTAAAATGTGACCATGTAAAAATCGCCATCATAGCCATTTGAAAAGCGTAAAAGGTGCTATCGTCGATCAAAACATACAATCTAAAGAGACTTTTCCATCACCAGCGCTTTGTCTTAAAACACTTAAACACGTCTTAAATGCAGCAACCTCAAATAACTAGCGCCAATTCCACAGCCAAGAGGTATGAGAAAAATCTCCATAGGGAGCGGAGCCAAAGAACGTAGAGGAAAAGAAGGGAAGGCTTTGGAAACCGTAACTAACCGAAACAGTGCAAACAGCTCTGCTGGGGAACACACTCAAAGGGGAGATCCAATCACAGGCATTCTTAATTGCATCTACCAATTCGCCAAATTTTCTTGTAGTAAACCTAAGATAACACCTTCGCGCCAACGCCTCGCGAGAATTCAAAACGACATTTCTTGGTCAGTTTGACTTGTGACGATCAGCGATTGGGACAGATTTTTTAATATGATCTGTTCATGTTCTGTTGTTATGATATATTTTCTGTATTGCAAATAGATAGCCGATGAATGCATACAATGGAAAAATCTTCAGTGATACAGCACTCTGTAAAATAATAAATTTTACGTATCGAAAGTTCCACTTTCACTCGAAATCTAACATCATAACAACAGATTCATCTGACGTATTCTACGATCTTTGACCTTCAAGGGGTTTCTCCCTCGGAGAGAAGCTCCATCCACGAAAAGAGGGGAGCGCACTGCTTTCGCGCGGACAGGGGACAGCGGTGAGCACAGCGTTACTCCTCATTTTTATAATTATCGCTACTGGCGATCATGCAAAAGCGCGCCAAGTAAACCCCGAGTTATCTTTCGCCCCTTTATGCGGCTCCTACCGCTTAGCTGTTTGCACTGTTTCGCTGAGGGTCGGGGATTTACATTGCGTCTATGAAAGTTTCCCTTCTTCACGCTGCATTTTCTTTAGCGGGGCTACACCGAAGTTAGTTTTGAGTCCTACCAAATTCCGTAATGTTCCATTAGCACGGAGAACTGCTTAAGTGCGTTCATCCGAATATTTAAATAAACATTTTTGGAGACACCGGGCGAGATCAGAAAAGTGTAATCATACAAAAACATTGTACAGTTTTTTCTACTTAGAAATAGTGGTGTGGGAGGAATACTTTTTCTAATTAGAAGTAAGCTTTAGTATTTTATATACCAGCTAGGTAATCGGTAGATTAATAAGGTCGCGGTTCATTTAAGTACTAAAATTGTTTCATTTCTTACTTTACCTACTTAATCTGCATATTTTCTACTAGTCACTTGTTAAAGTGGACATAAGAAGATCTTTTCTCGGACAACAGCCAGGGGCGTAGCTACCGTAGAGCAGTTGGAGCAGACTGCTCCAGGCGCACGAATCCTAAGGGCGCAAAATTAGAAAAAGCGAAATAAAGATGTCTTAAATATTTGTATTTTTTTTTCATTATTTATCAAACATTATAGATGAATCTTGTTACAATCAGCGTATTCCTATGATATTTTACCTTGTGTTTAATCTCAACTATTTCGATTTAAAATATGTTTTCATACACAGTTGAAAGAAATGACTTCTATTCAGGAAGTTTTAATTTTAATTCATACCACCATATTGCATTGAAGATTTTCGGATCTTAAAGTAATCAAAACTTATTTAACAGGGCTCTCATCGGTCACTTTACTGGCTACCACTATTTCCAAAAAATAATCTTTCTGGTACATTTCTATTAAAAATGTTTTAGAAATGTATCATGATGATTTGGCGGAAATAATGGTAGCCAAAGAATTCACCGCTGTGAAACCTATATGTACGATGTAACAGTAGTAATTTACGATAATTATTTTACGATTTGGAAAAAAATAGCTTGACAAGTTGAAGAAAATTATTGGCCATTTTACAGACGAAATCCAAGAAAACGAAAATTTTGAAGGTTTTTTTTTGTTTGTTTGTTTTGTGGAAACTAAACATGCATTAATACAGATTACAAAACAATAATAAGAGCTGGATTTAAACACATTCCACATCAGCTCACGGCGACAAAATTTAGACGGGAGGGGGAAGGGGATGCGGGTAAGGGGAAGCAGCAACTTAAATTTTGTGAGTATTGTTTTTGAGATTATTGCAAATGTTGCAGAATCGATAAGCTTCAAAAAGACAGAAAAAGCCAAGTACCCAATTCAGTGTTCCTTAGGGCCTGATTATAGCCTATGCAAAATTACACCACTTTTTGGTAACAGTATTTTTCCGCATTAAACCTTATTTAATCGCATAATTTTAGGATTAAATAAGGCTGACTGGCCCGCCGGGCAACCGACCTGCAGGTCTGTGCGCCCTAAACCAGGTAAAGCTACTCCCTCCTTTAGGGGTGAAGCTAATAGTTTTAAAATTTGCTATACGCATTACATATGAAAAGTCTTAAATCATTTAATAATTTTTTTAATCACTTTTTTGAATCATTTTTTATTAATGATTTTTATTTCTCTTTGCAAGGCAGAAGAATTGATTTTTTTTCTTGAAAGTTTCTTTGCTTCAGAGGACCATTTAAATCTTTTAAAACCTAATGTGTATGTTCTGTAAATTTCTTTGTGACCAATAGCGACATGGTCTGCCCCAAGAATTCTCAGCCTGTCTGGTCAATGCATCACCCAATAAACCACTCAAGGATTTATGTGCATATAAATGTTCGTGTAACCTCGAAGTTAAGAGCTTCAGGAAAGTTATGGATTTAATAGTGTCAAAATAAGTGCATAAGTAAAAGTTACGATTGGTATATAGTGTCATATGGAGTGCTTTGAAGTAAAATTAATGACTTGTCTGAAGAATATGATGAAACTGTATGAGATAATACTTATTAGTGGCACTTCTCTCAGGATAAAGAAGGTTTAAGGTTCTTGTTAGAACTCTCTACGTCCGTTATTATTTATGTTGGGAAAGTCAAGAATACAGTCCCTTACCAGAGCGGCCTTTCTTTAAATATATATATACGTATTTTATTTTATTTAGTTTTTTGTAAAATCATTTATCAAGTATTTGTTTGAAATGTGTAGGCTTCGTTTATTCATACAATGCTGTGACTGTAATTTCCCTTATATATATGTGTATTATATTGATTTTTGCGCTTGATGTGCAAAAGTATTTATAAAGAATATTTTCGGCGAAGAAAATGTAATTCAAACATTCTTTTTTGTTAAAAATTACATTTTAATATGAAAACGGGACTATTTCAATATTGTCTATAAAAGGATAATCAGAACGGCGGTCAGCTATTTTGTATATATGTTAGAACAGGACTGTTTTTAATTTTTAAAACGATTTTTCACGCAGTCATCGAGCTCGTATTTCAGACAAAATCGTGTTAAAGATATATGACAAGACTTTTTTTTTTCCCTTCGTTGACTGTTTTTTCTACTTTCGTCGGGAAATTCCGTTGAAAACGCCATCTTTGACATTGTTTTCAGTAAGATCTATTGTGTTTACAAAAAATCCGGAAAACGTCTTTCGATTACGAAGTTTCTGAATAACAACACATGCCAGTTCTCGAGCAAAAATTAATTAAAATGCATGTCATAAAATTGCCTCTTTGGATTTAAGAACATCCCTAAGAAATAAAATCATAAAAATTTCACGTTCATTTAAGAATATTATCACGGGCCCGGGCAACACCGGGTAGGTCATCTAGTCTATACTAATACAAGGAAGTTTCGCTCTGTGTCTGGTGGCTAGTGAAATATATTACACGTAGAAGTCTGAAAATTTGGATGAGGGTAGTCAAAGACAGGTCCTGATACACCTGGAACTCAGATTTTTAATTTTTTATGACCGCCCCCCCCCCCCTTAGCACCTTTCAGTTTGTATGCCCTGAATTGCTCAGAACTTGCCTCTTTTTATCCGATCTTCTTCGTTTTGGGGGCCTTTTTCCCATTTAATTATTCTCCGTTTCTACATTCCAGTTAAGACACTGGACCCCTTGAAATTTTTCTGCGCCATGCATTTTCCACACCCTAATATTGCCAACCAATCAATGCATAACTTTAAGATTGAGACTTGGACTCCTCTCCCTGGGCCAGCACCCTCATATTTTTATTGGGCACTAGTGCCCTTTTTTAAGAATTTCCCCCCATTTTTTTTTCGCGCTTCTTTAAGATTTTACTCGAATGAATAATAAATACCCTATGCTTAATTTCGACTTATTGAGATCTAAAGCGCTAAGTACTAGAACCTTTTAACATGTTTCCATCTTAGGGTCCTGCTCTCAACTATCAGTTGGCCCCTTTTGGACCTGCTATTATATCTCCCTTAAAAATGGTCTGATTCACTAACTTTTTTTTGTAACAACATGATAGGAAATCCAGCTACTACGCGAACAACATAAACATTTTTCAGACTTCAGCTACCACCAAATTTTAAAATTAATCGCCTTCTTGGGACCCTTACCCAGCTACATTCCAGTTGAGACCCTGGACCCCTGGGGCTTGGTACAAGGCCACTTTAAGTTTTTGTGCCCTAAATTGTTAATAAATCGCCCCTTTTAATCCGTACTTCGTTTTTGGGGCTCTTTTTCCATTTGGCTTTTTTTTTTTCGTTTCTGCATTTCAGTTCAGACACTAGCCACCTAGGGTAACTTTTTGTGCGCCATGCATTTTTCACCCACTAATTCTGTTACATTCTCATTGCATAACTTCAAAATTGAGTCTTGGCCTTCTCTCCCCGAGCCAACACCTTTATATTTTTATTGGGATTCTAGAACTCTTTTTCCAAGCATTTCTTTGAAATTTTTTTCTAATGATTAATACTTATACCCTATACTTAATTTCGACTAATTGAAAATCTAAAGCGCTAAGTACTAGGACCTTTTATCGTGTTTTCATCTTAGGCCTTGCTCTCAATTATCAATAAGCTCCTTTTGGTCCCCTATAAAAATGTTCCGATTCACTAGGATTTTTTCCCTAACTATTTCTTAGGTGCCCCATCTACTACATGAATAACAAAAAAATTACTCACACTTCAGCTACCACCAATTTTGAAAATTAATCGCCTTCTTAGGGTCCTTGGTGCAGTTTCATTAAAAATTATCTGATAGTATTGCAATTTTCTTTAGCATAGTTCTAGGGTCCTCTGGCAACTTTGGAAACCACTAAAAAATTTCTTTTACTCCAACTACCACTTTTTTCGTATATTAATCTTCTTTTACGGCATCAACTTACGTTTACTCACTACAGCCGTGAATTAAAATTCGCGCTACTGTTAAAAGTAAGTTGTTAACTTTAGAGGGATGGGATTTCCTCCGTAAATTAAATATCACGTTAATGTTAAAGGTAATTCGTTAAATTTACAGGGGGTGGGGGCAACAAGCACCTTCCACTGCTTCGGGGTGCATTCTTTCCTCGAATTCTAGGAGCCGATTTCAACGGGAATTGGTTAATTCAATTACTTACGATTCAGCTCTGTATTATGAAAATTTGTCTTAGACTTCATTTACTAACATTTTCGGACATTAATGGTTCATTCTTTTCTCGGGTTCAATATGTCCGATTTCAACGGTAAAGGGATAATTAAGCTTAGCTTACTATTCAGCTACTTTCTGCATTGTGAAAGTTTATCTTAGACTTCTGTTACCACCATTTTCGAACATTAACGGCGCATTCTTTTCTCGGCTGTTATGGGCTCTATTTCAACGGAAATTGGTCCATTCAACTTAGCTTACGATTGTTTTAAAGATTATAGTTCCACCGCCAAGATTCGCATTCTTATCTCGGGTTCTATAGGCTCGATTACTACAGGGTTTACTCATTCAATTTTCGATTGTCTCCGTCGCGTACGGAATACTCCTGGCATACACGGTCTTTGGTAGCGGGGAACCAGGTCACAGTTTCGTTCTCAAAGAGGTTTGTCGGGAACACACTAGACGCTGCCGAAGGCAGTGGACCACCCCTACAACCATGTTCATTTTAATTACTTATGAATATATAAAATCATACAAACTTAATTTTTGTTTACGTTATTATAACGGGCCCGGGCAACGCCGGGCGGGTCAGCTAGTTACATATATATATATATATATATATGTGTGTGTGTGTGTGTGTGTAACTTCCATACAAAATTACTCAGAACTTTTTTGAGAGACAAGAGGGCGCACAAACTTTGCTTGCTCCAGGGCGCTGAATATGTAGCTACGCCACTGACAACAGCAGTATTTTTATATGCTTCAATTAATACTAAGTAAGACAAACAAATCCGTAATAGTAATATTAGGGTTTACTAATTGAAAAACACGCTATACCTTTATTCCATAAATTTATTAGTAATTTCACAGAATAATCAGCCGATTGCAAGTAAGATATACTCAAAATTGTTGAAACATAATAGTAATACTGTTTATGTTCTGATTAATTTCGCGTAAGAATCAGCAGGCTGTATATAAAACATTAACAATTGCTTAAACATAGTGTAATTTATTCCTATTTCGATATGTGTAGAAATTCATAAAATCCATAAACGAACAGAATAGTTCATGGTATCAATTTTTGAACAAAGTAGAATACAAAGAATCGTTTACACGATTAATATTATGCTTACATATTAATGAAATCCAAAGATCGGTGACACTTTTAATTACATAGCAAATGAGTTTTGTGACAAGCATACATATCTGTGACACTTTGGATTTGCGTTCACAGTTTCTGAAACTCTCTCTAGAAGGAAAAAATAAATAAAAGTTCTTAAAAGAAAACTTAGTTCAAAAGTAATAGACGAAGAGAAATTTAAAAGAAAATTTCGCTTTTAAATTGCTAGGTGAGAGATTTATCTATTTACTTAATATAACTTGTGCGCAAGATGAAAGTAGTTGAAAAAATGTTAAAATCCTAAATATACTTCAAATTAATAAATAATTATTAAATTAGCAATTAAAAAAATCCGACGAACAGAAATTTAAAAGGAAATTTCGCATTTAAATTGTTGGGTGAGAACTTTATCTATTTACTTAAAGGGACTCGGTACTCTTCATTCGGCGAAAAATGTCGAAAATATTTATTTTCTAATTTTTTGCTTAAATTGTACTTTTATTATACCTAGTATATTCTGATGAAGTTTCGTAAAAATCCGAGCATTATAAATAAAGTTAAAAGCGATTTTACTAGATCGCTGTCCCTTTAAATGCCACACCCACTTCATTTAACACATTGCCGACGGGCAATTTTTATCAAATCTGAATTTTAAAACAGTAGGAGCTCCTCCCTGTTCTGAATGTATTTTGAAAATTGGTGTTCTAGAGGAGTTTCCTAAGTTTATGCATCGCTAAATATCTTTCAATGCACGAATTCAATATAAAATGTCTTGCAATCTAAAAAAAATATGGACAACATGATATAAATGCATTTTCTGTAAGGTAGAAGCCACGCCCTCAGTCAATGATGTTTTTTGAATGAAAACGAGATTTCTCGTTTCCCTTTCGTGAATGTGTTAAAAGTTATTTTTCTTACGTTAGTTTGTGTTTTTTCGTCGAATTAGCATGTTGAATCAGTACTTTTAAGTATAATTTTCAATTGACTTGAATTCCTTTCTCCCCCCCCACCCCCCTTATGGTCTATTTGATAAAACTAAGTATCGGATTCACAATAAAGTAAAAAGTTTTTTTTTTTTTTTTTTTTTTTTTTACACATAAAAATGTAAAATATTTTTTTTTTCTACCAAACTAATTAACTTATGGTAAATGTAAATCCGATACTGAAAATTATACAGCACACTTCTAAGAATAATTTTTTTTTTTAAATTAACTCAAAATTTTCAAAATTGTAAGAGAGGATACATTTTAAAATTTGCTTATTTTTTTATAAAAAAAATAAATTTTTCAAATTTTGTCAGGGTAATCGAACATTTTCTTGATAGAATCATTTTCCTTCATTGAGTCCTTTATTACATACAAAGATACATTAAGATACATTACATACCAAAAATGTATCTTAAAATGCTTAACACTAGAACCGCCGAAAATGTTACTCAAGTGTTACAAAACTATTTTATATCAGAATTTTAATTTTAATTTGAAACTATTTAACATATTTATTTAACTTATTTCTCCAGGTTAAATATTTAACTTATTTTAGAAAAAAAATTCTGGCTCGAATTGAAATATTTTCAACTTTTACCGGTCAAAACAACCGCTACGGCGGTTCTAGTGTTAAATAATAATAATAAAAAAAAATGCTCAAAGCGTACCGAGTCCCCTTAATATAAATTGTTCACAAGATGAAGGTACTTTTTAAAAATATTAAAATCCTAAACATATTTCAAATTAATAAATAATTACTAAATTTGCAATAAAAGAATCCGAGATCAGAGATTTTGCCCTGATCAAAAGATGAAAAATCAATAATTCAACAACCCGATTCACTTTAATCCCTTAACGCTCGAATTAAATTACTGTTGAAAAATTCAAATTGCTTATTGGCACCACTTTTATGAAAAAGAGATATTCACCTTATTTAATGGCAGGAAAAACGACACTAAATTATAGCCAATTTCACTATCTTATAAAACTGGTGAAAATCAAACAATTTGAGTAAAAGACGCAGCCCGAGAATATGACGGGAGCGAGAATTAAGGGGTTAAACTCTCATCTCATAGTAAATATTACTAATATTCTAATGGTACTTTGCAGAAACACTCCTTTAACTCCACTTTATCCGGATACATGGCAGCAGTAGTTCTAGGTTTGATATTTCAGCGAGGAAGCAGGGTATCTTTGAAATAGGCCGTGTGTTTGTGCCGACATTTTGTACAGATTGTCACGCTCGTCTTTTTTATTGCTGCAAGCACAGTAAAGGATATGAGATAAGTGTTGGATTTTTTTTTATATGTGTTCATTATGCACTTAGAATACGATCTGACTAGCTATTTTAGGTGAACGGTGTATGTATTTGATTTAACAGTTGAATTACTGGGTGGTACTTATAAGTACCATCAGTACACTGGGTGTTGGAGAAAAACTTCTTGTTTACTTTTCGTCTGTGTAGTTATCCATCGTTTACATCTGCTTTAAAATGTAATTACTAAAATGTAATGTAGTGATAATTTTCCTAGTATTTCTTTTCTGTTTCATTATTATTTTGCATAGGAAATCGAAAAAGTTGTGGCACCGGTTCTTTTTTGCTATGCTATAAATGACATATATAAATTCATATGTTGAATATGTGAAGATGCAACAGAACATGTTGTCACTGGAATATAGACGTCGCATAACTAAAGGACTGCTAACAAGATCGAAACCTAAAAAAAAAAAAAATTAGTATTTTTAATTCTTTCAGGGGCAAAGCATTTTCAATGCTTCAATAAATAATTGGCACCGAAATTTGCGAAACAATTTATTTGCAAATATGAAAAAGGCCATATTTCACATACTTATCAAATCGAAAATATTATACCACAGTTCTGGTACCAATTGAAATACCCTGTGGGTTTTCTGTTACGATATGTTAGTCAGTGTATACTGATGGTACTTTAAAGTATCACTTTAATTAATTACCTCTAATTAATCAAATATATCGCGGGTGAGTGCTTTTTTTATGTTTATCCTTTAATTTTGATTGTAGTAAATGGAAGAAAATAACATGAAAAGAATTGCTGTAAATCATAATGCAGTAGATAAAGGGTTAAATAAACAGCAACAAAAAAGTATCGCTATGCTTTAATAAATGAAAACAACAAAAAAATTACACAAACTATATTCCAAACAAATAAAATACTACTCGTATAATTTATCATATCTAGGATATACATTTTAAACGGTTTATTTATTTGAATGCTACAAAAATTTACTAAGCCTATTTTAAAAGAATAATCGCCCTGCCTCTTTAATGTGGAATGAATTAGAGACTGTGTTTAGAGCTTGATGTTACAAACATCCATTGGGTCAAATAGTACCAAATTTTCTATGAACACTATTTAGAAAAGCGTGGTCAAATTGTGGACTGCGGATGTCATTTTTCCAAAATAGTAATCTTAGCTTACTTAATCGCAAAGATCCTTCGAAAATAACATTATCAGAGCAAAAAGGGGAGAGTTTTGTACTTTGTGCCAATGTGTTAAAAAAATGAAACAACGTTTAAAGAGCACAAAATGTAAGTACCGTGCACTTTTAATACCAAAAATAGATCGAAATTTACGAGTGAGTGTTATACGCCTAATATAAAAATAATCTCTCTATTCTAAAAAAAAGTAACTACCGCTGTCACCGCCGCCGCCGGTTTTGAATTTTTTGTGACCGGAGGTCTTTCTTCGTTAATATTAAGAAAAATAATGCATACAAAAATATGAAAATCGGTAGTATTATACACAAATGTTTGATAAACACGCTGATGCAGACAGATTTCAGATCGAAGAATTATTTAAAGAGATATTTAATGCTAAAGTTGGACAAAATCGTTCCACTAAAAAAGTTTTATAGGAGCAAAAACTGTTCATAGGAATTTAAACATTTTTAGATCATTTTATGCGTTTGAATTTGCCGGAGTGCAGATTGCATTAATTTTTTTATTTTGACTCATTTTTTCAGGTTTTATTTCTATTTTAAATTCAAATTTTGAGCATTTCTAGAGATATTTTTTACAGATTTCAGAAAATTGTACTAATTTAAACTGTTGCCAACTGTATAAAAAGCGCAAGCAATAATGTTTGCTTCAAATTAAAAATTTATTTACACGTGACTATTATAAACAGGAAAAAAACTTTCAAATTAGAATTAAATAATTATGTATAAAAAGCAGGAACTTATTAAAAATTACGTCATAAAAAGTATACACGACACGTGAATTTTAAAAGAGAAAGGATATTGTAAAATAATAAATTCATTAACATGCGTTAGAAGTCTTAGGAGAAATTACGTCATATTTACGTCACATTATAGTTATTACATAAAATGAACACAAAATAATATTGCAAAAAAGTTTAAATTTAGAAATTGCGCTAGACATTTATTTAATATTTTGAGAGGATATTTTCAACTATTTTTGTTAGGAAAGCGCAAATAATATTTCATTGCTAACAAAAGTACTTTCACGCGATTATTTAAAAGAGAAAGAATAGCTTGGTAAAAATTACGTCAGATTAAAAACGATTAATTTAAAATGTCTCATTTAAAAGAACTTTCTTTTCGCTTTGTTAAAAAATACCAGGAGACAAAGACTCTGTTTACTTAATTCCTTTTATATTAGCTTATTTTGAAATGTTGTTACACGTGTCTACGTCATCAAGTTATTTTTATTTCGACGTTTTATTTGTATTTTTATTAATGTTGTACGAATTTATTTGTTCTTTCGTTATTTAAAATAAAAATTATGTCAATTTGTATAATTTGGCGAGTGGTTTGGCGATTTATATAATTTGGCGAAATGGGTCGACGGGATAATCGAGTAGTACCGCAGCGGATTTGGCGTTAAAATTCCCCAATCAAAGAGAAATGAATAGAAATTCGTTTATAGGGAGATCGCCACTGTTTTTTAAATTATAATTCAATCTTTCGAAATCTTTTTAAAGCCGATCAAATTAGCGTGCATTTAGAGCCTGCGGTGTCTGGACGGGGGTTGGCGAGCGTAGCTCGTAGGGGGCCGAGCCCCTAGTAGATTTAAAAATGAGGAAAAGACGAACAATAAAAAAATTCCTTTGATAATTAATAAACTTTTATAAATAACAGCTTTAATAATTGTAATTGTATGAGCTGATTTAATTAGATTTAGTAGGAAAATGGAAAATATGATTTTTTTTTTTTCATATTAGAAGTAAAAACTGCTTGTGTTCGAATATGTTGTTCCTCTTATCGCTTGTCACTTCAGTATACCATTCTTCGAAAGCGTAGGAAATTTCGTGGAATGAATGACTTCAAAAGATAAGAGCATTGCGTGTACAAACATTTCAGGTTTCTTTGTAACAATAAGGGTGCGTGTTACACTACGAATATACCTAAAAATAGAAAAATTGAGTCTAAAATCATCGATGCGCGGTTTACACCGGTGCGCGTTATACGCTGGATCATAGAAACTCGACAGAGTTTCTCGCCAAGCAAAAGAAATAACAGTGCAATGAACCGTAAATGAAAGGAATTTCCGCCAATTAATGCCAAACGAAATTTCAAAAATTTTTTTAGTACTCTGTCAAGTTTATGTTTTCCGGACTGTCCAAAGCGGGATTTTGACTCCTCTATATCTCCGGTTCTATTTATGATAGAAACAAAATTCTTGATTCTATGGAATGGGGAGTGCCAAGTGACTCAGAAAACGAAAATAAAATGGAATCCGGCTAATAGGTTTGTAGTAAATGCGTTTTTAAAAGTGCTGTTTTTTGCACTTTTGAAATTATTGTTCCGACCAAATCTGGTGACAGGGCTACAGCAATGTGTAATTATCCGATTTTTACTCGCTCTACGGCATTTGAACTTTTATGAGTAGTTCAAACTTTTGATAGTATCATGTAAAAATAGTAATTAGTTTTTGATTTATACCAGTTTAAAGTCTCTTTATTTTTGCAGCGTGGCGTGCGTAATATGTGAGGCATTCTCACAATCTTTTAAGTCCCGGAATAATAATTTTTACTTTTTTCTATCTTTACAAGAAGGAAGTATTGGATTCGTAAAAATTTTCGACTTCCAGTTTTCGACGGATTTACACGTTTTAGAGGTCAGAGATTCCAAAAAACATGTTTTTACAAAATGTCTGTCTGTGAGTCTGTTTGTATGTGACACAATTATTGTGGGCGCTCTATCTCAAGAACTAATGCACGGAATTTAATAAAAATTTATATTCAAGTAGTCCCTAATATAAATTGGTGCTGATTAGTTTTTGGTGTAAATCGCCTAACAGGTGGCGCTGCTATGCTGCATTTTTTGCGATTTCTGCACTATCTCTTATCTCAAGAACTAATGCACGGATTTTCATCAAATTTCAGATTCAGTTAATCCTTGATATGAATTGGGGCTGGTAACGTTTTGGTGCAAATCGCCCAACAGATGGCGCTGCTATGCTGCATTTTGCAGCATTTACACGATTTTCGTAATAGCTCTATCTCAAGAAATAATGCACGGATTTTCATCAAACTTCAGATTCAGTTAGTGCTTGACATCAATTGACGTTTTGCACCTTGTGGTGTAAATCGCTCAACAGGTGGCGCTGCTATGCTCCATTTTTGTGATTTCCGCAATAGCTCTATCTCAAGAACTAATGCTTGGGCTTTCAACAAACTTCAGTTTCAGGTATACCTGGATATGAATTAGTGCTGTTTATGTTTTGGTGTAAATAGCTCAACAGGTGGCGCTGCTATGCTGCATTTTGCAGCATTTACACGATTTTCGTAATAGCTCTATCTCAAGAAATAATGCACGGATTTTCATCAAACTTCAGATTCAGTTAGTGCTTGACATCAATTGACGTTTTGCACCTTGTGGTGTAAATCGCTCAACAGGTGGCGCTGCTATGCTCCATTTTTGTGATTTCCGCAATAGCTCTATCTCAAGAACTAATGCTTGGGCTTTCAACAAACTTCAGTTTCAGGTATACCTGGATATGAATTAGTGCTGTTTATGTTTTGGTGTAAATAGCTCAACAGGTGGCGTTGCTATGCAGCATTTTTCACGATTTCCACAATAGCTCAATGTCCAGTACTAATGCACGGATTTTCATCAAACTTCAGATTCAGTTAGTCCTTGACATGAATTGATGTTTGGTACCTTTTGGTGTAAATCAGTCAACAGATGGCGCTGTTGTGCTGCATTTTTTGTAATTTCCACAGTAGCGGTAGCTCCAGAACTAATGCACGGATTTTCATCAAACTTCAGATTCCGGTATACCTTAATATGAATTAGTGCTGTTTGTGTTTTGGTACAAATCGCTCAACAGGTGGCGCTGGTATGCTGCATTTTTCAGAATTTCCCCTACAGCTCTATCTCAATAACTAATGCACGAATTTTTATCAACCTTCAAATTCAGGTATACTTTGATATGAATTGGTTCTAAATTGATGTAATTTCTTTTACTATTTAAATGATTTAATTGACGTGATTTATATAGAAGAAAGTTTTGTGATGGCCGCAACATACAAGTTATTTTAGTAAAAGAATTATCTTAATGCCCGCTAGCTTCTTATCATTGCAGCGTGGCATACGTAATATGTGAGGCATTCTCACAATTTTTTGACTTTTAAGTCCCGGAATAATTTTTACTTTCTTCTATCTTCACAAGAAGAAAGTATTGGATTCGTGAAAAATCGACCCGAGCAAGACGAAATAATTTCTGTCGACACGCAACCGGAGCAGAACCTGATAACAAAAAAACAAAATCTCACGCGAAGCAAATATGATAACCGACAAAAATATTCTAAAGCACCATAAGCCGATCCAAGTAAGACAAAGTAATTTCCGTGAACACGCAACCGGAACCGAACCTAAGAATTCCATTAGAAAAAACCCGAAATCTTATACGAACCAAATCTGAGACCCGACAAAAATATTCCAAAGAACCATAATCCAATTCGAGCAGGACAAAATAATTTCCGTGGACACGTAACTCGAACCACCGAACCTAAATTTTTTTTGAAAAAAAAAAAAAGAAATATGACCCGAACCTAATATGATAACCGACGAAAGTAATCTAAAGAACTATAACCCAATACAAGAAACACAAAATAATTTCCTTGGACGCAACACGACCCGAACCTAAAAATTCCATTAGAAAAAACCCGAAATCTGTCACGAAACAATTCTGAATCCGATAAAAATATTCCAAAGAACCATAACCCGATCCGAGCATTACAAAATAATTTCCTTGGACACGTAACCCTAACCGAACCTAAAAATTCCATTAAAAAATTGACGACCCGAATCTGGCCCGAACCAAATCTGAATCCGACAAAAATATCCCTAAAAAACATAACCAGATACGAACAAGAAAAAATAATTTCCGTGGATGCAACAGGACTCCAACATAAAAATTCCATTAGAAAAAATCCGAAATCTGACACGAATTAAATCTGAACCCAACAAAAACATTCCCAAGAACCATAACCCGATCCGTGCAAGACAAAATAATTTCCGTAAACACGCAACCCGACCCGAACCTAATTTAAAAAAAAAGAAATATGATCCGAACTAAATTTGATAACCGACAAAAATATTCTAAAGAAACATAACCCGATCCGAGCAAGACAAAATAATTTTAGGGGACGCAACATGACCCGAACTTGAAAATTCCTGTAAAAAAAAAACCCGAAATCTGACACGAACAAAATCTGAACCCGACAAAAAAAAACTCTTTTTTTCAAAGAGAATTTATAGGCTCGGGTCGGGTATCACGTCCACGGAAATTATTTTGTGTTGCTCGTATCCGATTATAGTTCTTTGGAATATTTTTGTTGGGTTCAGATTTGGTTCGGGTCAGATTTCTGGTTTTCTTCAAAGGGAATTTTTAGGTTTTTGTTGGGTTGCGTGTGCCGGAAATTATTTGATCTTGATCGGATTGGGTTACGGTTATTTTCAATATTTTTGTCTGCTATCAGATTTTGTTCGAGTCGAATTTCGGGTGTTTTCAAATGGAACTTTCAGTTCGGGTCGGGTTGCGTGTAGACTGAAATGATTTTGGTTTGCTCGGATCGGCGTACACTCAGTTGTAATTTATTTTTTGTGTTCGGTTCGGGTTATGGGTTTATAAGTCTAAAAAAATCACCCTGATTGGGAAATAAGTGGTTACTTGTCAATTAACCTAACCGCTGTCTAGGCTCTATGCAATACGCCTGAAAAATATTAGGCTAGTTGGAAAATGACAGATGATTCCCCAATTAAACTACGACATGTATAGTATATCTCACATTGCATTTACTATTTAAAGCTGGCTAGAACTCGCGCGATCACGGGTTAAACATAAAAAAAGGCAAAAATTCGCAAAAAAGTAAAATGAAAATAATTTATTCAAAATTTTCGAATTTTTGGCCCACTTTATTAAAATGCATCTAGATTTCAGCCCACACCCTTTTAAAATTCCAATACTATGGGTATTTTTGCCCACAAAATTTAGATAACAATTAAATGAACTTTTATTTTGCACGAAATCAGAATGATTTTTGATGAAGGTACTACGCACAATAATCATCACCGAATATCCTGCTGATATTTGAGGAGAACTGGATCATAGAAACGTTCCAGTGGACCTCGATTATGGAAAGATTCTAGGTAAAGACTGACTACGGAGAAACCACAGAACATGCTCAGAAAGATAATGTAAGTACTTTAATAAATCACAGAGTACTTATAGTCATGAAAACAATTCAACAGAACTTAAGGATCACTGGATCTTTGGCAGTTTTATTGGAATTTTTCCTTTTCTTTTCATTTAAAAAGATTAATAAGGGGATATATTAAACTAATCGATTCTGTTATTTTGGACTTGGTAATTAAAGAATGTTATCAATATGCCATAAATAGCTTTTAGTTAACTTTTAATCAGATAATAGAGCTACTTAAAAATTTACAAATATGACTGAAATTAGGGAAAATAATTTCATAACGATGAAATATCGAATTCTGAACTTTTATCGAAATTAATTATAATTTATCGTATGAATGATCCGAAATATGTGTGAAAATACTTGGAAAGCATATGACTTAGTATGTCCTGCTAGTCACGTATAAAACAATTATGAATTTAGAAAGTACATATATTGAAAATTCAGAAAATCCAACAAGTGTTGGAGCTCATGAAAACATTTTATTAAAAAAAAAAAGAGGCTTAATCAGATAATCTGAGTTTCTGCCGCGCTTATCAGAGGGACATTGGATTTCAAAATTATAGAAAAACTAATTTTATTTAAAAATTACTTCAAGTACGCCCGGTGATAAAACAAATGTTCATTAATCAATCTGCTTTTAAGTCTTTACATATTATATGCAAAATGATGCGAATTTTGAAAATGTAATGGCAGTTTTTCAAAAGTTATTAAAATAAAATCCTTACTGAGTTAATTTATGAATCACCCTATAGCTTATAGAACAAGAGCTAAAATATTGCTGGTTAGTTCGACACGTTTTATCATTTCTAAAAAATAAATAATTTCTTCTGAGATTTGTAAGGATCGATAAAATGTATTCAAATTGTTTTTAAAAAGCCCAACATTATGTCTTACTATATATATTACACTTTTGAAAAGTTTATAGCCTCACTATTAAATTATTTTTTTACTTCTATCATCTTTCGTTTATCTTTTCTTTTCTGAATTAAAATGGAATATGTATAATGCAAATGTAGCACCTTACAAAAAGAAGTGTTATCTAATCAAAAACAAGTCGTTGTAAATGATGCCGCCAAGCCACAAACCTAAAACGTCAGTCATAAAAAGAAGTGATATCACATAAAAAGAAGCGATATAGAAGTGCATACTCCGAGTGCCGTGTAAAAATCTATCACTACTCATAATGTTTCTAAAGGACTCGGTGTGAGGTACAGTATGTGAAAACTGCTTGGCGACCTGCAGGCGTATATTTAATTTATGCAGTACTTATTCCAATTTCGAAAAATTGCGAAAGTCGAAAAAATTAATTTTAATTTCTCATTATATCACTCTTATAAATATTTGTAGAAGGAAGATCTGTAATAAATCAGAAAGATTTGTAAGACAAGCAGGAAATGGTATGTAATTGTGGTAATCATCTGCTATTATAATTATACTTTTCATTATTTTAAACATAATTTTGAATTACGTAAATACGTTTAATAATATACTGTATTAAAATGGGAAAACTTGTAAATGGATCCTGTTTATGACATATATATATTTCTTAAACGTAAAGTTCGTGTTTCCAACATAAGGAATATTACATAATACGAGTAGCCTTACTAGAACAGATTTTTCCCCTCTCATATGCAATTCCGTTTACGCAGGCTTTACTGCAATATATCTTAGTTTAATTAACGTCTATTATTATGTGCATTGTTAGTAATATTCATATGATCATTATTTTTTATTACTATTTTACAAACTCAAAATGTTTATTACATATTTACTTAGAAAATCCTCCTCCTAAAAGTGGCCTTTCTCGTTCAAATAATGGTAATCAACAAATCGATCCCATAATGTTAAATAAGAATGGGCATGTAAACACCATAAGCTTCGAATTTTCACAGTTTAATGGGAGAAGTAATACAAGAAGAAAATTGTTAAACAAAAAGTCATATATATGTAAGTGCGGGAAGAACAAACATTATAAAAGCCTGCAGGTCGCCAAGCAGTTTTCACATACTGTACCTCACTCCGAGTCCTTTAGAAATACTATGAGTAGTGATAGATTTTTACACCGCACTCGGAGTATGCACTTCTATATCACTTCTTTTTATGTGATATTACTTCTTTTTATGACTGACGTTTTAGGTTTGTGGCTTGGCGGCATCATTTACAATAGGGGTGCACAACCTTTTAAAGAGAAGGGCCACTTACAAAAATGTTTCGGTTGTCGAGGGCCACATCAGTAACACAGAGAAAATTCTATATCTGGGAGGTAGGGGGGGGGTAATAAGTCTTTATTCTTGATGAATAATTATTTTTTGTCTATAATAAAAATAAACAAACGGAAATAAATAATTGTATGAAGGAATGCAGGGCTTCTTCGCCTTTGTATGAATAACCATTCAACACTTTATGAAGACTAACGGTTCCTTCTTGACAAATGGTAACTTGAAGGAAAAAAAATTATACAAAATTTCTAAATAATTTAACGTTATTGAAAATTATAAAAAAAAAATTGAAGAATAACTTCATTTAAAATAAAAGGAAACTTACTTTTGAAATAACAAGGCATGATGGACTAATTATGCTATTTTTTCTGCGGTCTATTAACAAAACTCGTTTTTTTTCTTTTGTCAATCAAGTGCAACTGATTGACAAAATTCGCGATTTTTATCAACGACCGATTGACAGATTTCGCGGTAATTTTCCATTGCTGATTGGCAAAATTTGCAATCTTTTCTAACAACCAATTTGCGATATCTGCGATAAATTGACGCAATTCGCGATTTTTTTTCAGCGATAAATTTTTAAATTTCGCATTTTTTTCCCCCATCGGATCAACGAAAATTGCGATTTTTTCCGCCCCCGTTCGAATTATTTCGCGACTTTTTTGTTCTGCGATCGATCATCGAAATTTGCAAGTCTTTTCCATAAACTTTTTTTCCATGATTTTTTTTTCATGAGGGATTGGCGAATTTTGCGATATTTTACGTGATAGATTGACAATATTTGTGATTCTTTTCCAATGACCAATCGACAAAACCTAATTTTTTCCTGTTATACATTGATGTAATTTACGATTTTTTTCGCGCAATAAATTGGCGAAAATCGCGATTTCTTTTGCGCGCATAATCGATGAAATTTGCGATTTTTTCCTGCGACAAATAGATTTCTATTTCAGGATATTTTTTGGAACCTACACACAAATTTTGTAATTTTTTTCCATGAGCTATCCACGAAATTCGCGAACTTTTGGGAAAATTCACGATTTTTTTTCACGAGCGATTGATAAATTTCGCAATATTTTTGCGACCAATTGACAAAATTTGTAATTTTTTTCTATGACTTGTTAAAATTCGTGATTTTTTCCGCGACAGATTGACAAAATCGCGATTTTTCGCCAGTCGATCAACGAAATTTGCAATTTTTGTACCTCATTGACAACATTCACGATTTTACTGTGCCCGATTAACAAAATTCGTGATTGTTAACTGACTCTGATGAAATTTGTAATTTTTTCCGCAATAAGCTGGCAAAACTCGCGATTTTTCCGTAGTCGATCAAGAAAGTTTGCAATTTTTCCGCAGCTCCTCGACAAAATTCGCGATTTTTCCGCGTCCGATCAACGACATTCGCAAATCTTAACTGACTCTGAACAAATTTGCAATTTTTACGCGACAGATTGATGAAATTCGACATTGTTTCTAGTGATAAACTGACGAAACTCACGATTTTTCTGCAGCTCGTCAAAAAAATTTACAATTTTTCCGTACCTCATCGACAAAATTTGCGTTTTTTCTGTGCCCGATTAAAGAAATTTGAGACTTTTCCGCGCCGAGCCGACAAAATTCGGGATTTTTCCTCTCGCGATCAACAAAATTCGAAAAATATCCGCGCCCGATAAACGAAATTTGCAATTCTTATCTGATTCTGACGAAATTTGTAATTTTTCCCGCGGCAAATTGACAAAATTCCGCTTTTTTCTTACGATCAACTAACAAAACTCGCAATTTTTCAGCAACCTACCAAGAATTACATAATCGACAAAATTCGGGATTTTTAACGAGTCCGATCAACGAAATTCACGATTTTTAACTGACTCTGACGAAATTTGTAATTTTTTCAGCGGCAAATTCTCGAAATTCGCGATTTTTTCTCGCGATAAACTGACAAAACTCGAGATTTTTCCTCAGTTGATCAACGAAATTTGAGATTTTTCTGCGACTCATCGATAAATTTTGCGATTTTTCCGAACTCGATAAACGAAATTTGCGATTCTTAATTGGCTCTGATGAAATTTGCAATTTCTTCCCGGGGCAAATTGACGAAATTCGCAATTTTTTCCTGCGACATATGGGCAAAAAATTGCAAATTTTCCAGTTATAAATTGACGAAATTATGTAAAAAAAACGAAGAAATTATATAAATTCTGATTGCGGGCCACAAGTTAACCCATGCCGGGCCACTTTTGGCCCACGGGCCACAGGTTGTGCATCCATAATTTACAACGACTTGTTTTTGATTAGATTTTAGGGTATGTGAAAGGTACGGTAATGGAAAAAAAAAAGTAAACAGCCCTTCTCCTCAACAAATTATCGTAGAAGAAAATCACTTGTACCGAACGATTGGAAATAATGTCTACTTTTAAATGATGTATATCAAATTTGCTGAGGGGGCCATCTACATATTAAAACGAATTTGAACTTCATTTTTTTTCAATGGCAATATCCAATTTTAACAAGATATATTTCAAATCTTCGGTTCAAACTAAGCAAAGACACCAAATTTGAAGTCATTTGAATGATAAGTTTTTGAATTATAAACATTCAAAATTTAGTGCTTCTAATGTTAAATTACATTTTCATATTTTAATTAATATCTCCTGAAATTGTACTCTTAATGTGCTAATTTTTTGTGTAGCAATAATACTAAAATACCCAAACATAAATACGTTGAATTTGCAATTTTTATAATTTTATGATATGAATTATGAATTATGAAATTAATATTCGAAAAAATTATGAATTGCAACCTACAATTTTTTTGATGGATTTAGATTTATTAAGTCCTGCCTTATAGAAAACCAAAATTTCACATTTTTTTTCCAAGTAGTTTTCAAATTATGCTTAAAAAACGGCAAAATGATGGTTTAAGGGATGAAAGAAGTGACTAGATATTTTGAAATTTCTTATGCTATCCTTTAATTTAGCAGTCTTCAATGACTGCGTGAGTGGCGCTTATGATACCTTGATCAAGAAGGGGGCTATCTCGATCAACAATCGAGTACAGGACTTCAATTGGGATACAGCCCCTTAAATACGCTGGTTTTAAAATAATTAACTTCTTAGAAACTTATCGTACGAACTGCATAAAAATTTGTTTTTAGGCTAATTGAAGGGTGTAGAGTTTATTTATGCTGTTAGAATTGCGTACTGCTATTGAAAAAAAACAAAGTTATGGTTCGTTTTAATATGTAGATATCCCCTAAGCAAATTTTATATACATCATTTAAAAGCAGACTTTATTACCAATGGTTTGGTACCAGGAACTTTCTTCTACGATAATTTTTGCAGAGTTAGTAAGGGGTGTTTACTTTTTTTTTTTCCCACGACTGTACATGCAGCTATCTCGGGGCTTTTAAAGCTCAGTCATCAGTACAAAATTAAAAAAATTAAAGATTAAAACACAGCGAGCCAAACAGAGGCACTTCACAGCTTGCCATCGGTTCCCAAGCAGTACAAATGTCCAGGGTTCGTAAGGGTGCTTGAATTTCCAAATTAAGAAATTCTTCGGTATCAGTATTTTCTTATAGAAAATCTATCTTAAAATAAGGTAAAATCTCATCCGTTTAAACTAGATTTATTTTTCTATAAAAAAATTCTGATATTTGGCCTTGAAAATAACGGTACCCGTACGAACCCTGATGTCCTACCCAATATTGGCCAATATTTCGAAAGTAGCTGAATATCGTAGGTCAAATTTACAACATTTGCCGTCTGCCGATATTCACAGATGTACCTTAAAATTATTTTTAAAAGAAAGCATTCAAACGAGTTTTTTTAATTTTACTGCTAACATTATAATACATAAATAGTATTCTAAACAATGAAATTTAATAAGTTTGCCGTTTTTAAGAAAACTTGATATTTTAATGTCTTATATTTAATATTGGGTTTACATAGGCCAATGTTTTAAAAATGATATTACTATTACAACATTCAGGGATATCTATCGATAATCTTTTTCGATATCATTTTTCGGACATTTCAAGATATCTGTCGACATTCAACATTGACGAATTAAGTAACCTTGACCAAAGTGAAAGGAAAGTTCAGAAGGACGGCCCATTACTAATAGTTTTCGGTGAAGGATATTTGACGGAAACGTCTGCCATGAAATTTGTACTACGCTACGACCATATAATAGTTTTCTTTAAGAATATATAATTTACACAGAAAAAAAGCACTTGAAAATTTTTGTAGAAATGTACATAGATTGCTATATATATATAAAAAAATAGAACAATTTATATACAAATTTATAGATAGCAAAGGAACATTTTTTTAAGAAGCATTTCATATTAAAATCTATTGATAGTGCTAAATAGAAACTTTTGCATTTTAAAAAGTAATATAGAGTCTATAACGATGCAAAATTATAACATTTGTGAGTTTTATAAAAAAACTAAAGATGCTTTTTATAGATAATAATGTTTTTACACAAATAAATAAATAAATAAATAATAAATTTATATAATTTTTGAATAGATGCTGGATTTATCTTTTTAAAATGCTTTCGAATTTCCAACTTTTATAAGTATTTTACTTTTTACTTTCTTCTATCTTCAATAGAAGAAAGTATTGTAATCGAAATTTTTTTCGACTTCCGGTTTTCGACGGATTTGCATGTTTTAGGGGTCAGAGATTCCAAAAAACATGTTTATAGAAAATGTCTGTCTGTCTGTGTGTCCGTCTGTCCGTCCGTCCGTCTGTCCGTCTGTCTGTCGCCATTGTACCATCAAAAAGTGTATGAAGTTATGTATAGAATTAAACCAAAATTTTATTATAAGTTTTTGGCTATGGCAAGCAGGTCCTCCCGGAATTTGGAAAAAAATCGCCGGTAGGGGGCGCTGATATAACAATTTTTGTGCGATTTTGAACATTGCACCATCCAAAAGTGTATGGAGTTATGCATAGAATTGAACCAAATTTTTAGTTTAAGTTTTTGGATATGAGAAGCAGGTCCTCCCTGAATTTGGAAAAAATTCGCCGGTAGGGGGCGCTGCAAATGCGTTTTTTGTGCGATTTTGAATATTGTACCATCGAAAAGTGCATGAAGTTATGCATAGAATTGAACCAAATTTTTATTTTAAGTTTTTGGCTATGGCAAGCAGGTCCTCCCTGAATTTGGAAAAAATTCGCCGGTAGGGGGCGCTGTAATAGCGATTTTTGTGCGATTTTGAATATTGTACCGTCCAAAAGTGTATGAAGTTATGCATAGAATTAAACCAAATTTTTATTTTAAGTTTTTGGATATGGCAAGCAGGTCCTCCATGAATTTGCAAAAAATTCGCCGTTAGGGGGCGCTGTAATAGCGATTTTTGTGCGATTTTGAATATTGCACCATCGAAAAGTGTATGAAGTTATGCATAGAAATGAACCAAAAAAAAAATTTAAGTTCTTGGCTATGGCAAGGAGGTCCTCCCTTAATTTGTAAAAAAATCGCTCGTAGAGGGCGCTGTAATAGCGATTTTTGTACAATTTTTGTGCCATTTTGAATATTGTACCGCCGAAAAGTGTATGAAGTTATGCATAGAATTGAACCAAATTTTATGTGTTTATTTTTGGTCATGTCACGAAGGTCCTCCCTGAATTTGGAAAAATTCTGCCGGAAGGGGGCACTATAATTGCGATGTCTGTACCATTTTCATTATTGTACCATCGAAAAGTGTATGAAGTTATCCATATAAGTGAACCAAATTTTTTGTGCATGTTTCTGGCTATGGCAAACAAGTCCTCCCTGAACTTGAAAAGATTCCGAAAGAAGGAGGCGCTATAATTCCGATCTCTGTGCCATTTTCATTATTGTACCATCGAACAGCGTATAAAATTATGCATACAATTGAACCAAAATGTTTGTGCTTGTTTTTGGCTTTGGCCAACAGGTTCTCCTTGAATTTGGAAATATTGCGCGGTAAAGGGGCTCCGTGCTAGCGATTTTTGTATACTTTTCTTGATTTTTCGTAGTTCTATTGTGCATCGGCGGCTCATGCAGCGGCGGGAACTCGCTTCCTGCTATGCCGGCTATTCGCAAACAGCTGATAACGACAGAATAAGGAAAAATTAATAATTTTAACAAATATCATGATATAGATTAACTCGTTTTTAGTCCGTTTAATTGACTTGAGCAGAAAATTAAGATGAAAATCAAAGTTGGTATAGTATTGAACTAATAATATTGAAGTATTAACATGCGTAACTAGGTTTTGAAATATTAAGATGTATAAGATAGAAGAAAGTTTTGGGATTGGCACATCCAACTAGTTTATTATTGAAAGAATACAAGTATAGTTTCAAAAGCCGATCATTCTGCTTTAATTAGACAATATTAATCTAAGAAATAATAATAGTAACAAGCTTATATAAGCTTATATAGCTAATTTATGTTCGTGTTAACTTGTATGTAGTGCATGAATATTTGAAGAAGTGTACATAAATATATTTATGACTTAAAATTACTTTAAAAGAAAAAAATTCAAAATAATGGGATTGTTATAACCTTCTTTTACAGTTTTGTGCAAATGGAATGCATGTCTTTTAAACAGTTAGCTTTAAAATTTCCTACCAGCTTTAAAATAATTTCTCACAAAATTTCTTACAAATTTATTAATAAAAGTTGTTAATAATTCTTTGTTAAAAGAACGTAAAAAATAGTGTCACAATCACCCCCCCCCCCTCCCCACTAACAAAAATACCATCTCCACCACTTTTAATAAAACTTTCTTACATACATATGTTTTCAGTAAAATCATTTTCATTCTCGTTTGCTAACAGTAAGATCAGGTATCCTTTGCGCATATCTACAAACAGCGGTTGCTGGAAGTGGGTTGGTTGGTTGGTTGTGTTTATGACGGCTAATTATCAACACCAGGGATATAGGCTCTAAAGAGGGGGGAGTGCCCTCCGTGGGGGTCTTTCTAAGGGAATCTAACCCGCATTTACGCAAGGAAATCCAAGGTTCGAAAACACTCCGAACGATTAGACCGACGGGCGCGATTGGATTCGAACCCAGCACCTCCCGTCTACCAGCTTCGAGAGCAGAACCTCTCGGCCACTGGTGGGGCTTACTGGAAGTGGGACTAAATATTGGCCAGCATACTCAGATGTCAAAAAGCAATATTTAACGAATAGATGTGTGTGTGTGTGGGGGGGGGGGGGTATCATTTAACCCTTAAATGCATAGTGATGTAAATTTCCATCACCTTTTTATTTAATTTTTAATACATAAATTAAGTTCTTACAACCACTATATTTATATAGAAATATTACTCCTCTAAAAGTTACATAGCTACTAAATAAAGTTAAAAATCTATCTTAAGATTTCTGGTGTCTAATCCTTAACATAAAAATAAAAAAACACAATTCTAAAAGAATAATTCATGCAATTAAGGGTTAACGTTAAACAATATTAAATTTTGATATTGGCCGACATTACATTTTGATATTAGCCAAAATCTTTCTGTTACCTGGGTTGTGAAATAGCGGTGAGCATCGCAAAACAGCAGCGAGGTCAACCTCTCTCGTCAGGGCCCACAGTGGGGCAAAATCCCAAAAAGTTGGCCAAAAGTCGAAAAATAAAGTTACTATTTAGGAAATTTTGACTATACAGATGGCTAGAATAATGTTTGGAGGGCCAGAATCTATATTTATAAAAAAGTTTTCGTTTTGCTTAGGCAACCTGTATCATTTCAAAAGTGACGCTTGGAGGATTATCACCTGAGGCGAACAAAAAGAGCAAAACAAAGGTTCTTCTAAACACATGCTACATTTTTCCATATCATCCGATTTCAATGCTTTAAAATGGAATCACACGATGATATTGTGTTCTCTTTTTGCCCATGTTACAAAAATTATATTAAGTACATATAATTTAATAATTTCATGATTATTTTTGATAAATGTTTTTCAAAAATATATTATTTTTTTGCTTTTAAACATCAAAAAGTATATAAGTTCCACGGTGTTCCGCAACGACATATAATGGAAACAATAGCCTGAACTATTATCTAATGAACCATGAAAAATTAGCTGCCAAAAAATGCCATTCTGCATTTCGTGCAGGTTTTTGTAACCACAAGCAAAAATATCATTCTTTTAGTCGCTTCAAAAGCTATGACATTTATTACTTTTCACAGTAATTTAGCTGGCAAACATTTTTGAAATTGTTAGATTATTCAGTTTTGTGATAGATTATTATGTATTATATTACAAATAAGTATTATAATCATAAGCATAAAGGAATTTGATAAGCAAGATTAGTGAAAAAAAAAATGAAAAGAATTCTCAATCATCGATACAATAGAAATACATTTTCTTATCTTTATCGCTAATAATTTTGTGTATTCTATCGTAATTAGAAGAATTATCTTGTCAATTGCAATCTTTGCTAGATCATACCGCAGCACGTATTTTATTAATGCAAACGGAAATTATTAAGAATCTGACTTCCGACACCATTAGCAATCTGAATTTTATTTTCAAGTGGGGATGTGATAATACATCTGGTCAAAGTACTTTTAAACAAAAATTCAGCGTTGATGATGGTAGAAATTAGGTTCAAATAGCTTTTTCACTTCTCTAGTGCCACTAGAACTTAAGTGTTGCGAATAATTGAGAAAACGTTATCTGGAAAAATTCGAGATCTTCATCTCCTCGATTTTTTAGTCTCATCAGAATCCATTTCTTGCACGAAAATACGGAAGCTACTGTCAGTGAAATGGATTATATTACAGTTCAGGAGAGTAAACTTAATCCTTTTAAAACAATCATTGCTAGAATATAAGTAGGCGTTAATTACAAACTAGCTTTAACGATGATTGATTGTAAAATTTGTATTGTCATTACTAGCAATTTGTCAACTCTACATTGATACCTATATAAGGCAACTTCAAACTAGTTTAATAATCTTGATGACATTTCCAAACTAAAAGTAAATGAAATTCATTTACAATTCGGGTTGTCCACGTCACATGCGCCTGTATAATATCTTTTGAGTGTAGCTTGCATTTGGCATATAAACGGAATATAAAGGAATGGCAAGCGTGCACTCCTGACGAGAAGAAAAAAATTAAAATTGCAAAACAAAATTTACAAAAAATATTTCGTTTACAATTAGGACTTCTCGTCGATAAATCAAAGCTCGGATTTGGAAGCACAAATGATTACAATACAGCTCGTCCATTCTTTGAAAACGCAACTATTTCTGCTTCCATAAGGAGCTTAGACGAAGATTTTATCAAATGATTCCACGTCATATTACAAGTAATTTGTCAACGTTCATTTGACCAATTTCGTGGATTATTGCTAACAAGATATTTGCTTGTAAATTCATCGAATTGTATTCCTAGTTCTATATGTCAGCTTCAGTGCACAAACTACTTATTCATGGCACAAAAATAATAGCTTCCTCATTGTTCATATTAGATGTAAATTTCCAACTGGGCGAAAAATTTCCGGAACAGGATTCGAACCAGGGATCTCCTGGCTGAAGCCGCCAGTGCTCTACCATCTGAGCTATCCCGGACGAATCTGGTGGAACTTTTTCACCTAGCTAATCCTAATGATTATAGCATCTGGTCTGAAACCTGGTTCAGCTCAACAGAATAAATCACAGGTAACGGAACTCCAGAAATCGCTGGATGCGTAACACTAGATTAATTTTAACACAATTATTCTAATTGGTAAATAAATCATATTAGATGTAAATTTCCAACTGGAAAAAGTTCCACCAGAAAAAAAAAGTTCCACCAGATTCGTCCGGGCTAGCTCAGATGGTAGAGCACTGGCGGCTTCAGCCAGGAGATCCCTGGTTCGAATCCTGGTCCAGACACTTTTCGCCCAGTTGGAAATTTACATCTAATATGATTTATTTACCAATTAGAAAAATTGTGTTAAAATTAATCTATTCCTCATTGTTGCCTGTTGGTCAAATGTCGGGAGACGCTCAAGAATCGTGCAACAAATTGATCAAAAGGTATGAAGAAGATTTCTCCCTAAAATGCAGTAGGACGTAAACAATGCAAGATTTTTTTTTTTTCAGCTTTTAATGTTATCAGATCCCTTCATTTCAAGCTTACGTAAATTACCATCGAAGAAACTAATATCCTTGCTCCTAGAAGCACAGAAACTTCTGTAAAATGTTTCGACACCTCTCCTTCTGAAGAGTCTACTTAGTATACTACAGATGATTCAGAAGATGAATTTTAGAATATCCTTTCGTTTTATTTTAATAATATATAGAAATCAAACCTTGTAGTATTTTATTTTTCATTAATGTACTTAATTGTATTTCATAAATAAATATTCATCGTTTAATTTCGATTAAAAGCATCTTAGTTCGTTGAAAACACCTTGTAACGTTTAGCTTCAAAACTTTTTAATTTCGAAACTCGAAATATTTTATTTAAATCTAATTGTTTTTATTTTTAATTCGCCATTTTTTAAATTTAATTTTTGAATCGTACTTAGCATCCTCAAAAATACCTGTATACGAAATTTCACAGAAATGGAATAACTTTCAAAGCATTTTAAGTCCGCCATATTGGATTTGCCATTTTGTATTTTACAATTTTAATTTTAGAATCGAGATCAGCATCCTGAAAAACACCTGTGTACGAAATTTTGTGCCATTTAAATAACTTTTCGGGATTTTGCCCCACTGTGAGGCCGTGCGAAAAGGGGGGCGAAGGGGCAGTCGCTCCGGGCGCGGAAATTGAGGGGCGCCAAATTTATAATACGAGCCTTTTTTTCCTTCTTTTTTGTAAAAAAATAGTTTATTTACATATTAGGGATTTTTTTTTTCCTAATGAAAGTAGTACATTTTTCTTTTCAAAGTTATTGCATTGTCCTTTACAGCCCACATCGAAACACAAATTTATGAATAAGGACTTCTTTCTTTTCAAAATTTGTTTTAGGTCCTTTGTTTTAATCTTTTTGTTAACTTTCTCTTTTCTGAGTCTGTGGCCTCCTCCCTTGTGGCAAAAACGTATACTCTCAAAATAGCATGCGGTTTCTTTCTCTGAATATGAAAGTGTTCCAAACTATTATAGTGTACTACTAGATGCATTTTTTCTACATCCATTTTTCAGATCTTCATTTGCCAAAATATAAGTGTAATTTTCTCTTATATTATTTAGTTTTTTTTAAATTTCTGAATTAAAATTAAACATAAAATTTTAAAATAAACGTGAAATATGTATTCAATAAAATTTGTTTTTGTTTCTGCACTGTTCAATTTTGTGACACCTGTCACAAAGAAGAGTTGGGAAAGGGGTGCGGAGGGGGGAGGGTCGCCAAATTGAAACTTTGGCCCGAGCGCTGTTTTCTCTTCGCACGCTGCTGCTCTTGCACATGGGAGGAAACCAATTAAAATTGCTCAGCTATTTTTGGAGAGTTTAAGCAGAAAGAAGAACAAAATCGAGGGAGAGAAAGAGCAAATTAAAGATAAAGGAAGCCATACTTTTGAAAAATTGTGTGTGGACAAATCGTTAGCCAATCTGTTAGAATTCTTTCGTATATGATGAGCTCCCCAAAAATCTATATCGTAAATTGATGAGCATTTCTGTATTATTGAGGCTTCGGAAAATCTAAAAATGTGATTGTTAGACCAGCAGTGGTTAGAAATAGCAGATTGTTTAAGGGGTGTCAGGACTCTTAAAGCTTTAAAATTTTCGAAATTTTAATTTTTTTATAGCTTAAACTCCTATCATTTCTGAACATTTTGATACAATTGTTTCCTTGAAATTCCTATTAGAACTGAAGTTATGGCTTTTACATTTATGCACGTTCAATAGCTGAAGCGTCGTTTCGGAAACTTTGAAGCCATTTTTCTCCAAATGACGTTTTTGGGCATAACGCGCACGATATCTCAAAAACTTATGAATATTTTTTCATGAAATTTTCAAAACATATGTTTCATGTTAGTCTGTATAAACTGAACCTAAAATTTCCTTTTTATTGTTCAAAACAATACTTTTCTAGGTGATTATACTGTTGAAATTTTCTTAATTTTCCATTAGCTAAATACAACTTTGTATTAAAAATATAAAAAAGCTTTAAATACAAATTTATTTAGGTTCAGGGTAATTATTATAATCTGAAGTATAAGTAGGCACCAAAAGTTTCATTCTAGTTGCAATACATATTTTGTAATCGTGCGCGTAAGCTGTTATGCCGATTTTTTGTTCATCAAATGTCTAACAGTTTGGAGCCCCCTGTAAATGCTAATTCTGCATCTTATAATTTTTTAAATACATGAAATGAAAAAACATACTTATATATATTATTCCAATTAAAATTTTGTCTTAAAATCAAATACATTTTAAGATATTAAATGTTGAAAATTGTCTATTTTTTTCATTTTTTCCAATTTAAGAGTCCTGAGACCCCTTAATGTCACAATTTGTAACGCTAGTTTTATGCTCCCACAAGCGCACCTTGAAAGGTCGCTTCGTTTAATCATGCACCAAATGTACATTGGTCTAATAAAAAATAGTCCAATTTAGAAACGCGTACTACAACTGAAAATGCACTTCCAGCAATTATTGTTCATAGTCTTCAATAGTTCAATTTCTTCTGAAGCCAAATTCTTTTGTGTGTCTCTGTAAATGAACGGTATATTCTATGCACATCATATTCTACAGTAAGCGCCGTGTAGTACAGTTCAGTGATATATATAAATATTAGCATGTTTAAAATAGTGTAATATCATTAAAATACACCGCAAACGATTGTTCCCCATAGACCGCAATGCAGTGGAATTCTTTTGATTGTCTCTGTAAATGAACCGTAAATACTATACACATCATTTTCAATACATAATTTTCAAACATGCCATTGTGATACCCAATAACATATATGAATTTCATGGCAATCGGACTATATTTACGCCAGTTAAAGCACTAACGGACAGACAAACCGAATTCATAAACACGTTTCAACTTTGTTGGAAAGTGTTAAAAAGGAATAAAGTGGCAAACCATTGTCTGAAACCAGGCATGTAGGTAATGGGCGTATTGAACGAGTTCATACCTCCCTCACTATACATGGAATAGTTAACAAAATAACAAAACAAAAAAAATCATGTACAAATTTTGAAACCTAGTTACTATAAAAATAATATTGTTTTTTGTAAAATGGGATGGGTTTAAACCTGTTGGGCCCATTCCCTACCTATGTGCCTGCCTGAAATATTAAAGACTTCATAGGTTCCTTGCCTTTTTTGCAGAGTTACAGTTGTTGCTAGCAAATTGAAGAAGATGAAACTGAAGATTTTCAAACATTTTTTTTCCAGATGCTAGAAAAATTTTCATAATCTATTCGTAATGGAGGGGTTTCTTTCCTGTTTTTCATTTATTTATTCATGTTCAAAATAAACATAAACAGCATTAGCGCATACAGAAGGGGCTATGGATACCACTAATTTCGAAAAGAAATCTTATTTAATCTTAGAATTCGGCAAATAAATAAGACGAAAACGGAAATGATTGGTCCACCCGAAAACGTTGTTCTATAGAACTCCGTCTATGATACACCACTCATAGACTGCGTTAAATTCAGACTAGAGTCCTGCTCGAGTCGGGTTATCCCGACCAGAAAATTCCATTTGAAGTGAACCCGAAGACGAAAAAAAATTTCCTCGACCCGCAACCTGACCTGAACCCGACATATTTTAACCCTCACCCGACCCGAACCCGCAATATTTCAACCCGCAACCCGACCCGAACCCGCAATGAAAGGAAAGGAAATATTTTTTAATGCCACTAGGCGGCTCTGCTCCCTACGAGCTACGCTCGCCAACCCTCGTTCAAACACCCCAGATTCTAAAAGCTCGTTAATTTCATCGACTGTAAAAAGATTGAACTATAATTTAAAAAAACAGTGGCGATCCCCCTGTGAATGGGTTTTAATTCCTTTTCCTTTGACTGGAGATTTTTAAGGCGAAATCAGCCGCTGCTAAGAGATACAATGGCTGTTTTCGTCTTTGATTAAAAAAAAATTAGTTAAAAATTTGATAATAAACTAATGTAAAATGAATTAAGTAAACGGTGTCATTGTCCCTCGGTATTCTTTAACAATGCTATAAGAAAGTTGTTTTAAATAAGCCATTTGAAACGTATCGTTTTAAATCTGACAAAATTTTCAGCAAAATTTTCTTTCTCTTTTTAATATTCACATCAAAATACTTTTGTTGTTATAAAGGAAATATTATTTGCTCTGTCTTAGAATTCACGATAATAGCTGAAAAGATTATCTCAAATTATAAAATAAATGTCTCGCGAAAATATATTTTTTGATTTAAACTGTTTTGTCAACTGTTAATTATTTGGCCTTTTTAAATATGACGTATTTCCTCCATTTACGACTTTTAACGCATAATAATGAATTTATTTAAAAATTTTATTTTTCTGTTAAAATTCACGGGTGACTATAGTTTTTATGACGTAATTTTCAATATTTTCCCGATTTTTTTAACATGTAATCACTCAATTCTAATTTGAAAGTTTTGTTTTCTGTATATAATAGCTACTTCTAAATAAATTTTTAATTGAAAGGAAATATTACTCTTTGTGATGTTTTTAAATTTTGCAGCAGTTTAGAATAATACCTTTTTCTAAAATATGTAAAAAATATCTATCGAAATGCTGAAAATTTGAATTTAAAATGGAAATAAATCCACAAAAAATGAGTCAATTTAAAAAATATAGATGCAATTTGCACGCCGGAAACGTCCAATGTATAAAATGATCTAAAAATGTTTACCTAAATTCTTATGTGTGATAGAAGAACCTTGATATATAGTTTTTGCTCCTATAAAACTTTTTTAATGGAACGATTTTGACCAACTTTAACATTAAATATCTCTTTAAATAATTATTCGATTTGAAAACTGTTTGCATCAGCGTGTTTATCAAACATTTCTCTATAACACCACCAATTTTCATAATTTTCTATGGAACAGTTTTCTTAATATCAACGAAGAATATTAACAATCCGGTCACAAAAAATATGGAAGCCGATCTAGGAGGATACCGGGAAGATCTACGCAGATTTTCATTGGTCCATTTCCAAATCGATTGGCCCATTTTCAAATCGTTACTTTATATATATATATATATATAGAAGGATTATGAAAAATAATCTAAAATTGTACTTCTAATATCAATTTTATGTTTTATATGGAAGTGAACAAGTCTATATTATTTAATATTCAAATATAGTAAATCCTCTGGAAAGCGGACACCTCGGGATCGTTGAATAGAGTCAAACATCGGGTCGGGTTGTCCCGAATTCTTTGTTTTCGATTAGGAAATCGGAAAAAATCTAATTTTCTTTTTGCGGGTCGGGTTCACAGTAGAAAAATTCTTGCGGGTCGAATTTAGCTTTTTGCAATTCAGGTTGTTGGGATTTTTATAAAAACTTTGAGCACAACTATGTTTCAGATGAAAATAAATACGTATTTGAATATGAATGGCTATATGTTCAATTTATTGCATGAGAAATGAAATGCATATAAGAAATGTGATCATAGATTATTCTTTCTTTAAGAACCATTCTAAATATGAAATTATTATCAAGATTTGATTTTCGATACACACAAAAACACCTTTATCGCATTTGTGATACGTAGTTTATGCACACATACACACGTTACGTTTGTGTAAATTGAGAGGTGCCCGCTATTCAGAGATATAAGCGTTCAAATATACAAATGTTTAAAATTGAAAAAGTGTCCTCTAAATAGAGGTGTCCGCTTTTCGGGAGAAAAGCCATTATGAAGATCTTACTGTATAGTGATTTCTAACCTGGAAAAACGTTTTCGACATTCTTTTGAAATTAGGGTAAACCCGAACTCGGCCCGCAAGAGTCAAAATCCAACCCAAAAGCGACCCGAACCCGAAACAATGAAAGTCAACCCGACCCGCAGTAAAAAAAGTGGAAGTCAACCCGACCCGAACCTGATCCGCAGCGAAAAAATATATCGCCAAACCGACCCGCGGCTGTGAGTAACGCGAACCGATGCAGGACTCTAATTCAGACTATTTTTTTTCCATTGAAATTTCTGATGTTCCAGAGAGGGCATTATGGAGTTCGGGGAGGGGGTTTGTAATTCTAGTCTATTAAAAAGTGCACATTTTCAAATTCTCTGTGTGTGTGAGGGGAAGGATTTCAATCCTCTGTGGAGGAGGGGAGCCCTATGGAGCCCACCCTCTTAACCCTTTATCTACTGACAGTACTTATAAGTACCATTAAAATAATTTGTTATAAAATTCATTTAATACATCGATTAGCAGTAATACAGTTTAGAATGAATTATAGATACATTACTTTATCTTGTTCCATAAGCATTATTGGTAACACAAAACAAAAATATTGTTAAAAGGATGATTTCTTTTGCCTTTGCATCTTTTCAGCTTTCTTGGCGTTGGGGGGGGGGGGGGAGGATTTTTCAATTCGGAAATATTTCCATATTTCTATTGTAAGAACATTATAGTTGTACATTTTCTAATTCTACAAAATACTAAGAAAAAGATTTAATATAAAATATTAGAGTGGGGTTATAAAATTGCACAAAATCCCTATAAATTTAAATTTAATTAATCCTTCTAAATCTCTCAATCCTTCTAAAATCCCTCCAAAATTTATTAAATGATTATGTAAATCTTCTAATGTAGTTTAAACAATTCACAAATTCATGAATTCATAATTCAGGACATAAAGGGTTAAATTTATCACAGAACATACAAACTGTTTAACTTAATTTCCTCCTAGATTTTATGGACATATCTAACAATAAACCATAAGGACAGTAAATCCTATAGTCCAAAAGTCAGTTAGTTTCATTTAATCATTTCATACAACCAGATAGTCAAATTATGCAGTTCATCTTAATCAATCCTGAAAACGGCCCTCGGCGATCGTGGCAACAGTAGATACGACTTTGGGGCCGCAACATCCCCCGGCCAAAGCGAAATGAACCCTAGAATGATTACGGTTCATTGCCAGCCGAACACATTTTACTTTGTGCGTTATTGCGGTCTCTCAAAATCCACCATGTTTTCGCCAGCTAGTTGCCTTTTTCCTGGTTGACTAACAAGGAAGGTCTCCATACGGGCATGCTCGGAAAAATCTGAAAAAAATTACAGAATGTTCTTCTCATATGGATATATATATTTAAAAATTTTTTTTTTGGCGGAACCCCGATACAGCGTCCGTAAAAAAAATAACGAAATTTTCGTTTATTTGGCGATTTATCACCGGTTGGCGATGAAAGAAAAAATACGGTTTTATGTAGGAAAAAACTTTTTATGTTGAATTTGTTTATACAAGTTTAATTTAAATAACTTCAGTTTTGTCATTTTTAATTTGTTTTAACAATAGTTTTGTCATTTTTAGTTTGTTTTAACTATTGTTTGTGATATATATTTATATGTATTTATAATAAAATTTAAATATCATATTTTACGATTTAAAACAAAATTTAAATTGATTTAAATTATTTCAAGCTCAAAGATAAGACTGATAGAATACTGTCGATTTGATTTTGTTGCTATGGAAACGACTTCGTCTTCCATATGGAAATGTTAAATTAAATGTCAGCTGACTATAACTTAAAATAGATATTTGAAACTTGCAAAGCATAGAGAATATTTTTACAGTGATAAAATTAAATAACTACAGCAACAAGCAACATATATATGTAATATGAAAAATATATAATAACCTCTTTAATTGATTAAGTTTGAATTCATTAAAAACCGTGCATTTTATAAAACAATTAATAAATTTTCAGATGCATTAAAATCGTTTGCTTTTGGCGAGGAAAAATCCTGCTCGCCAAATCGAGTGTCACTTTCGTATTTTCGCGCCAAATATTCGAAAGTATTTTATTTTTTTTACAGACTTTCTACTGAAATTTCGCCGTTAAATTTGACTGATCCCTTATTACATACATTAGTAGTTTCACTAGCATTTTTTCAACATATTCTGAGTATGCCCTGTAAGGAGACCTTCCTTGTAAGTAAGATCATTGCATATTTGAAGATCGGGTTGTATGGGATCGTTAACCTTTAACTGCTGTAACAGAAATTGTCACATAACTACTGTGAAGCTGTCTGTGGGACCGATAGAATATTTATAGAAGATTAATAATAGGCGCAATTAACTCATAGGAATGTCTCTGTACTAAACTTTTTGTACAGGATTATTATAATTAAAATTCACCTATTCAAAAGTCTCTGGCAATGGTACTAGAGTTCCACACGAAACAAAATTTCAGTAGTGTTTCTAGTTAAACTGAAAATTACAATTTAAACTATGAAAAATTTAAAAAGCAGCAGTCCGTGAAACCGCTAACATCAGTTATGAGGTCACACTAGTCATTCAAAAAGACCCGAATGATAATCCTATGGGGAAATTATTTTCAAATATCTCGTTTAAATTTTGATATTTTCGAATGATTTTTTTTTTCGCAGGATAGCTGAGAATGATCTACATCCGGGCTAGTTTTTACTTTTTTGATTTTGGTTTCAGATTTAAAAAAAAAAAAGAAATTATTTTACTTTCGGAACCAGTTTGAACCGGTTCTGAAATTGAAACTATCCTGATATAAAAAATCTATAGCCAAAATCAAAAAAGTAAAAACTAGCCCGGATGTAGATCGTCCTCAGCTATCCTATGCAAAAAAAAAAATCATTCGAAAATATCAAAATTTAAGCGAGATATTTCAAAATTACTTCCCCATAGGATTAACATTATCATCCGGGTTTTTTTTCAGTGACTCGTGTAGGCTCTTAAGGATTAATTAAAAAATGTCGCTGTCTGTCGGACTGCTATAATGGGTGCTCAGTTTCGTCTTACTTTAGTAAATAATGCCCATGTTTTGATAAATTAATAATTTTCTGCTATTCAATCTTAATTAATTTTACCAGCTTAAAACAAAACAAAAAAATAATAATTGAAATTTACCTGTTTCTTACGGATCTGTTGAGCTAATTCAGTTGCCGAAATTAGTAAAATTTTATCCTCTATGGGAGGCAGTTCTTTTTTAGCACCTAAAACAATCCTGTAAACTAAATCCAAGAATAGGTAAGAATATGGCCGAGTAACAGTCAAAAGTACCCTGAGTATGTTCATCAAAACACCTATCTGAAAAGGATTAAAGAAATTTATTAAACATACTTATCCTCATTTAGAATAGTCGAACTTTAGTTATTAAATAAAAGCCTTAAAATGTTTTGAACCGATATAATAAAAGATTTCTAATCGCCAGTGGGTTGACTGTTTCATTTAATATTGTCATCATCGGTATTCTAAAAAATAATACTTTATTTATAGCTTGAAAACTATGATGATTTGGTTATGATAAATACCATTTTGATTTATAAAACTTACAAAAGTGATATCTGATGCATTGTTTTTGTTTTATTGTTTCATGCAATAAAGTATGTATATGCATGAAGCAATTCATCCTTTGAAATATATAATAAAGCAATAAAGTACGCATGAAATATTATGTTGATTTAAAAATGTAAATATAATATTATCTACTGTAAAATTAAAAATACATAAATAAATAAAGGGCCGACTCTATAGGTAATTTAGCCCCCCTCGCCCCCCCCCCAAAAAAAGTAATTATAATGTTCATACGATGCGACGATTCATTTCATTGAATAGCGAAATTTACACACAACTCATCACAAGAACAAAGAAGTAACGAAATGAGGTAGAGACCTACACTCGCTTGCATAGTAACGCTGTACCCATACCGAACTACATGTGACAGGATGCCCAAAATTAACTTTCTTCTTCTTGAAATGTGATAAATGATAGAAAGTTTTCATTTATTCCCTGATTGCCTAAGATGGGGTCAATGTGACCCCATTCGCAATTTCTACAAATAAAAAAAATTTAACTGTGCGAAACTTACTAAGTAGATAAAATCTTTATAAAGAGATCTTTACAGGATAATTCCAAAAAAATAATTTTATCATACATATTCTAAATGAGAAAAAAAAAAAAAAACTGCAAAATGTCTAGATGGGGTTACATTGACCCCATCCTTTACTGTGAGGTTTAATAACTTACATCAATACTACAGTAGAAAACATGGTAATGGTATGTAAATAATATCTGTGTCAATATCACAAAATACGAAAATTGCAGTCCACACAATAACATTTCTATTTAATGTTATATAATGCAATTTTCTTTTTAACATTCCAATAAAAAATATTCTTAGAAGTATTTTCAAGACATATTATATTCATAATAACACAAAAAAGCAATTAAAAGACTTAAAATTTCGGATTGTCATTTTCCTGGCATGTCACACTGTGATGTGTGCAAAGTAATAGGCTTTTTGCTATAATGTACAAATATATTTTTCTAGTTTTTTAATTTCTAATTAATAATTATATAAAACATATATGTGGAAGGTAACAAGTTCTGTATTTTACAAATAATTTTCCATAATTAAAATATGATTGTCACTGAAAATGAATGTCATTGTCCTGGCCTGCTCAGTTTAGTTCTTTATGAGGTATAAAGATGGCGCTGCAGAGTAATTCTTCTTGTTCTTGCCATAGTTCAAGTCAGAAGTAGTAAAATCATTGCTACCAGCAAGATCTTTTAGATATTTCTTTGAAAATAATGTGTTTAAAGGCTTTGTAAAAATTGAGTAGGCTTTTATTATGCCATTTTCCTGGCTTCTATAAATTACAAATAAAACAGAACATTACGCTGAATTTGAGGTACTACAGAGGAAACATGTTCTTTTAAACAAATTAAAATGTTGGATCAAAAAAAAAAAAAATGTGAAAATTGTTTTAGAATGAAATTGTCATTATCCTAACTGTCATCATCCTGGCATACATATGGCAAGAAAATGACACATAATTATAATTACATAAAAATGAACTTAAGCTCTTCAAACTTTAACAATTTTACATATAAATTCCTTTATTCTGCTGTTCAACCAATATTATAAAAAAATCAGAAGCTTTGAAACGATTTAAATTTTCAAAATTTTTGTTTTCAAAATCTCACATTTTGTTATATTTACCCATCTAGATAGAAAAAGTTTGAAAAAGAAACAGATATGTTAATCAGCGATACTGATATTTTGTTTTTACAATAGAATTAAATTTTTAAAACATTGTAATTATATTTAACTGCTGGCTAATACTCGATATAATATGAAATTTCTGAGTAATAAAGAAATACGAAGATATTTAATTCAAATATTTTAATCTCTTTTGTAACAATTTCACTAGTGCAGAAACATTTATAGAAATTACTTACCACAGTCATAATTTATATTTGTTACAATAGATGTGTATTCTGCAAAATTCCTTGCACCATAAATATTAATAAACCTGTTAAAAGGAAAAGAAACATGTTAATAAACATTCAAAAATTTAAAAAAAAATCTTTTAACCTGTTTTAAGAATACTTTATTTAATGGAATTGACTAAAAATTGTAAATCTAAATTTCGATTTATATCTCTTACGTAAAAATACATCCATTCAAGATTTTTTTTTTTAAATATGGGAGAAAAAGTCGCTTTAAATACATCTGTGATATGTATTTATGTTTCATTTTGTTGATTTGTGATTCAAGTAAAGTTTATTTAGAGGTATGAAAACAGTTTCTTACTTAAAATATAATAAACACAGTGAATTGTCTTGTAAACATTTCAACCTTCTTCGTAATATGTCATAGTATCTTGATGGCACAAAACGTCAGGGTGTGAATTAAGATGCATATAAACCATATATTGCGAGATTAGACATTAATTACTTCCTTGGGATTTCCTTAACAAAAACTCTGTGGTCAGCAGTGACCTTTTTTTAACACTTTCCATTATACAGTAAACTCTGTCTAAGGCGGAATCGGTTGGGACTGAGAAAAATTTCCGTGGTAGACAATATAGCGGCTTATGCAAAAAAGCTCCCCATCCTCTAAAAAAATAAAAATAAATCGATCTTTGACTATCTTTCATTGATTTTCCTGACTCGAAAATCGATTGAAAACTGAAATTCTGAAAGATTCTTTGTCTTTATAGATAAATGAGAAACGCTATTCAAGTACTGCTGTAATACATGCGAATTGGAAGTTTACACACACACAAAATAATAATAATAATAATAATAATAATAATAATAATAATAATAATAATAACAATGGTAATAATAATAATAATAATAATAATAATAATAATAATAATAACAATAGTAATAATAATAATAATAATAATAATAATAATAATAATAATAATAATAATAATAATAATCTTCGAGAATGAGACAGAATGTTTTTATTTTGAATTTGAGTACAACCATAAAGTATAATATATTGTACTTTAGAAAATATATATTTTCATAAATTTGCATTCTACTAGAAATAACTTTTAAATGCAATTTTGTATAGGAAAAAATGACATAAGTAAGAATTATTTAAAATTTAAACAGTTTCTGTTCTTTTGAATTAACATTTTCAAAGTGTTACGGAATTTAACTAACATCCTCGACATTGAGTATTTGACTTAACAATTTTAAAGTTTGATAAACGAAATGCCTTTCATTTTTAAAATATCCTTTTTTCCGCCTTATGCAAAATTTTGGTTTCGGTGGGACCTAAAATCCTTTCCGTTTCCGCGATAGACAGATTCCGCCTTATGCAGCGTGAATTAATGTAATTTTCTATGGGTTCGCCGGGACTTGAAGAATTTTCCGCGGTAGACAGATTTCCGGTTTACACAGAGTCCGCCTTAGGCAGAATTTACTGTAGTTGAAAAGTGTTTATGAATTCGGTTTGTCTGTTCCTCTGTCTCTCTGTCCCTCTGTCCGTGCTCTACTCGCATAAATATAAACCGATCGCCATGAAATGGATGTATGTTATTTGGGTTTACTATGCATGTTCGGTATTGAAAATGAAGTGTGTAGCATTTACGGTTCGTTTACAGGGCTACTCAAAAGAATTCTGTTACATTACGGTCTATGGGGGGAAATCGTTTACCGTGTATTTTAATTATATTAAAGTATTTTAAACGTATTGAAATTAATATATATCACTGAGGTGTATTACAAGATTCTTACTATAGAATATGGTGTGTATAGAACTTATCGTTTATTTACAGGGGCACACAAAAGAATTTGGCTGTAGAAGAAAATGAACAATAATTGAACTATTAAAGTCTACGAACAATAATACTGGAAGTGTATTTTCAGTTGTGGTATGCGTTTTTAAATTTAACTATTTTTTAAATGTTACTTGGTGAGTATAAATTCTGTAGATCATATACAAGGTCGCACAAAAGTTCTTAACAACATTCGTTTATTGGCGGAAATTGCTGATTGGAAAATTTCACCTGTGCTATGCGTGTAACTTAACTAACGCTTAGTATACTATGTAGTATGCATACATATCTGTAGATCATATACAGGGCTGCAAAAAAATCTTATATTTTAACGATTATTCATGGTAATAGTAGAAATCGGGTTTTCAAATGTGTTTTGTGTTTTACAATTAAACATCATCATGATTTTCTTTAGTCTTGAATAATCCAAACCTACTCCAGAAAATAATAGATTTTGTTACACTAATTGAGCATAATCTCTATATATTTCAAAATATTTTGTAGTCAATTGACTAATTGTTCTAATAGTTTTATTAATATGTAAATTTTTCATTACAACTTCCACAGATTGTGAACTTATTCTGCTGTGAAGAAAATAACTATCTGTACAGTCCCTAAACTTTGTAAAACTCTATCTGAATATAAGGTGGGAAATTTCTAATGTGCGTCGCTGGGTGGGGCTATTAGAACTTTAGCCCTTGGGTAGTCCCTCTTCACCTAGTTGAACCTTGTTCATTTAGACCTCATCTTTCACATTACTGAACTGTGAAATTTTGTTATAGTATTCTCAATGTGTTGGAAAGTGTTTCGTAATCTATGCTGTACGCATAATTTTTCGTCCTTGTATTTCTTTTCGAAGATTTCGAAACAAAGAGCACAAAATTAACAAAAGAGTTTCTTTTCAAGATGTTTGATAAAGATCTCCCTAACGACGGTCATTAGTTTGTTGCGCGACAACAGGAACAACCATATCAAATAAGCCGAAAAAATCCCACACTCCGTTCCGTTGATGTAATTTAATTGAAGCACATATCAGGAATCCTACCCCGAAGATTTATTAGCATGCCTCATTACCCAGGAAGAAGTTATTTTCCATAATTTTTATGCTTATCAAAGAGTGGAGATATCCTGGAAAAAATACTCCCCTTTCTAGCAACCACCAAGCCAGATATTTTGCATTCCTCGAATTTTATGGGCGCAGTGTGGCAGTATTTCAACGACTGAGTCTCCAATCGAAGCCCTATCCAGCTATGGGCGCAATGCTAAGCAGTCAGCCACTGCAAACCAGACGTTGAGAGCGGTGCCATAACATGGTTTGTGGAATATTTAGCAGACTCCTTTGTGCAGGTCCCTTTCGGCCAGACTAAAGGCGCCAGGCCACGTGACCTACTAGAGATTTGTTTTAGAAAACATTTGTTCTTTAGTTTAATAGAATGTAAAATTCGATCTTGCATGCACGCTGCATTTTTTTGTCTTGGTCTTCTAAAATAGAAGGAATATTGTGTTAAATTTTATCTAAATTGGTCTCGAGCATGAAAACATCTATAATTTTATCATGGTTTCGAATAGAAGAAAATTATTGTACTTTTATTAATTGGTCTTGAAATCGTGTATGAAAGCTGGCTGGATGTTAATTTACAGAAATTTAAGATGATTTTCTAAAAGCTGTAAATATGTACAAATTAAATGTAAATAGTTATGTATCGTAGATAAACAGAAAATTTGTAATTATTGAAGTGATTCTTCAGAAAAAAAAAAAAAAAAACACATTCATAGTACTCTTGACTTTAATTTGATATAAATAGAATCGTGAACTATTAAAAATTGCTCTCCCAAACAGTTATTTTCCTGACCTGAGTTATATCTTGAATTCTTGTGGAATACATGAAAGATTATTCATTATAGTTAAGCACAGCTGTTCTTAATTGAGAAGCAGAAATATTTTCTCAAAGTCTGACTAAGACCTCCATTTAATCATTTAAAATTTATGTACAACTTTTGGCTACATAAAGAAGACCAATGCTTATCACACATATAGAAAAAAATTTAACTTATAAGGTTTATTCTCTACAATAGTGCAAATAGTTTCCCAGTCATATAAATACTCTTAATTTCATTACATTTTTATTTATTTTTATTTTTATTAGAAGATCTAAACATAGTTTATTAGGGACAAAAAGTAAAATTAAAAAAAAGAAAAAATTTAGTATTTAAAAATGTAATATATATCATGCAAACATCATTGCCTCACCTTTCCCTACTTGTACTACCATATTTTATTGTCCATTTCTTTCCATCGAGAAATAAAAATAATTAAAAATACCCTAAGCAAAATAAAGTTCTTATTTGGTACATTACAAAAAATAATAAAAATATTATGTTTTACTATTATTATATAGTCTACTCAATCAATTATATGTTTCCCCATGTTAGACCGTCATTCCTTCACACATTGCTGTTATCTCAAATATCTACCACTAAAGAGCAGTAGCAGTCTAGCATCCTTCACAGAGAATAAACCATTTTGAGCACTTGTCAGTCCAGCAACATAAATTGGTGGTGTAAGATTTTGTTAATTTTTCAAAAAAAAAAAATTTCAGTCAATATAGCTTTATTATTAGCGTTTTTATTAGCAGTCATTCCCTCACACTGAATACTAATTTTTTTACAAATATCAAAAATTTTAATTTTATCATACATTATATATTAAGTGTTGCTCTTAAAGGAAACAGTTTGGATTTCTTCATAATTTTGCATTTTTCCCTACAACTTAGTAAAAATGTCTTATTTCATTATTCCCTCACTTGTCATTCCCTCACTTTTTATTTTATTTTTTCCACAAATTTTTATTTATTTATTTATTTTTTTTTTGTTAAGTCAAATTTTTAAAAAGATTTCTGCTGCTATTAAAATCTTCAATAATTGACTGATTTCTTACCATTTATCTAATTTTTATGAAAATTTACATATGTATCATTCAAGTCAGATTGCTTGGTCAGATTTGCAAGTATTGTAGAGAACAACCCATAAAATATATCAATTTAACTTCTATACAGCTTTCAAAGCATTATTCATTATAGTTAAGCACAGTTGTTCTTAATTGAGAAGCAGAAATATTTTCTCAAAGTCTGGTTAAGACCTCCATTTAATCATTTAAAATTTATGTACAACTTTTGGCTACATAAAGAAGACCAATGCTTATCACACATATAGAAAAAAATTCAACTTATAAAATATATCAATTCAACTTCTATACAGCTTTCAAATCATTGCCCCTTAAAGAAAATGCACATATATCTACCACATTATTTCACTTAATGTTTAAGGAAATGTATCTGATTATGAGTTTTTTTTATCATGTTTATTTATTATAATATATAATTTTTTTTCAACACTTTGTTAAACATTTTACCGAAAAGAAAAACCATACATTGGCCATCTATTAAGATAGTGCAAAATATGCTTTGAAAATAATCTGTTGACTCATTTAAAAATCTACGACGGTAATTCCCTGTCACGCATTTTCTGCTACTCCTGACAAGGCAGTTCTCCATAAGCTCATACTCGGAAAAAATTGAAAAAAGTCCAGAATATTCGTTGAGGATATGCCTATAAATATATTGCCTGCGTAATCTCGATATAGTGTCCGTAAAAAAATAATTTAAAAATTCCAAAAATTTCAAAAAATCCCTTTTTTTTAATGATAAATACTCTTTAGGGAAAACCCTTTTTCTACTCTTCATAATGGACAAGTTTATGTAAGTTTAAATAAATACACTTTTATAACAACAATATCGTCATATACATTTTATATATATAATTAAAATTAACGATCGTATTATATGGTTTAGAACAAAATTTAAATTGATTAAAAGTGTTTCAAATTCAAAATTAAGGTCCGATTCTCAACACTGTCGATTTGACTTCGATATTGTTAGCATCGGAGACAACAAGAGATCAGTATTGTTATCATGGAAACAACGACTTATTTAATATCGATATCTATAAGGACAGCGTTGTTAATCAAGCAGTTACTTTTAAAATACACTTAAAACTTATCCAGTTGGTGAAATCGTGTAAAATTAAATAACTACAGAAACACGTAACTTATACATATTACGTAAGCTTATAGAAATAATAATAAATTATACACTGGTGGACAAAACTTAAGCACCAAGAAGAAATATACACGTAAATGAGAGTGTACGTGAGATTGTGGGTCAAGAAGCAAACAATAGTATTAACAGAATGTTACACAGAATTTAATATAAAAATTTTGTTGAAAGGATGTATACAGGGTATTACCAGAGGTTCTTTCTCTGAAACGTGAATATTTTCCGAAAACATGACTGTATAAAGAAAGCAAAATACTCACAATTAACAATCGTCAGTGCCATATCGATAAGGGATGTGGCCACCATGTAATGCGAGACAACTTTTAACACGCCGTGGCATACTCAGAACAACATGAATCATTAGCTGTTGAGGCAAGTTGCTCCATTCCTCCTTCACTGCACGGATGAGGGTTTCCTTGTTTGTCGGAGGAAATTTTCGAGCAGCAATACGTCTCCCCAAGGCATCCCATACATTCTCAATGGGACTCAGGTCAGAGGAGCGTGCTGGCCAGTCTTCCGATGGATATCTTCGGCCTCAGGACAATCTTGTACAGAATGTGTGCGATGACAAGGTGCGTTATCGCCCATAAAACAAAACTTTTCGCCGACAGCACTTCAAAAAAATCGAACAAGTGGAAGCACGACGTCTTCAATGTACCGACTACCGGTCATGGACCCTTGGTCAAGTACATAGAGATCCGTGCGGCCACTGAACATGATGCCTGCCCACACGATGATACTTAAAGTCGCATATCGATCTCTTTCTAGAATATTTTCGCAACAGTAAGCACTACCAACCTCGCGCCATATCCGTTTACGTCTACAATCAGACGATAGACTGAATCTACTCTCATCTGAGAAGAGCGCGTTGAATTCAGGGGGTGGCCCGGGGGGACAACCCCCCCCCCCCGGAAGATTTGAGATTTTGTGTTTTCAAGGGTCAAAAAGTGCAATTTCCCCCTCTGAACTCTATAATGTCCCCCCCCCCGCCCGGAGCCAAAAAAATCCCTCCCAGAGAAAAGTGTCTGAATGCAACACTGTCATCATTCCAATTGCGATGCCTACGGCACTACTGTAAACGGGCGCTACATGACGTCTCGAGAGTAGGACACGCACAACAGGTCTCCGGGCGTATAGTGCACTCTTTTTCAAACGTCTTGCAACAGTTTTCCCCGATATTTTAGTTCCTGTGGCAGCACAAAGTTGATTTGCTAATTGACCAGCAGTGCTGCGTCGGTTCCTTTTTGCCGAAATAATAATATAGCGATCTTCTTGGGACATCGTACTACTAGGACGACCTCCTCCGTGTGCCTAGTACATAGGATAGTTGGTTGATTCCTATGTATTAAGGATTCTTATGTAATACGCCGATAGCCTAGAAAGAATACTGTGCGCGATGTTAAATTCACGGGCAACATCTCTCATTTTGCGTACTTCTTCCAACTTTCCGATTACTCTATCACGAGTAATATCATCTAAATGATGCCTCGAAGACATGTTCAAAATTTCAATGTTCAAGTTTCACTCCATCTCCTTCAATTTTTACATCTAATGACAACTCCCAGCACCCGCCGATTGCCTAAAATCTCTTATCTCAGCTGTCACGTGATCGACAAAAGCGGAAGTACAAAATTTGCATAAGTTTCACAAAGCAGAGTACACCCCGCATTCATGCAAATTTTCACGTGCTGCTGCGGATCTATTTCTAACTGTAATCATTGAAAATAACAGTGGTCCTTAACACTAGATTGCCCAAGGAAGTCATTTTGACTGCTTTTTAATTTCAATTAGGAAAACAATTATCTATATTATAAAGGACAAACATATCTGTGCGTAACGCATACGTCATTTTGCGAATGGCAACACTTTGAAATTTGAAATAAAATTTTGGTTTTGCAATTTTCTCTACTGCAAATTTTTAAACTTCTAAACATCGCACATTTTAAATTTTTACACCGTCGTATAAGGAAAAAAATGCTCTTTTAAATGCAATTTGTTTGAAAATTGTACCTCAATTTATTTTTGAGATATTAATTTTTTTGTAGTTTTTAATACCATTTTTCTTATTGTGGCAACAAAAGTACCTCATTTCATTGAAAGTCATTGAAAGTAAACGGAAAATAGTCGAAAATAGGAGATACTGTATCTTTCTGTTGCCATTTTCTCATAAAACCTAAAAAAAAAAGTTGAAATTAAAATATGGGCTATGTCAAGAATATTGTCTGTTATTCTGTGATAGTGACGTCATATGCACACTTTTCTATAGACGAAGTTTAAAACTGGATTGTAAAAGTGGATTGCTTTAGCGGATGCAAATGACGTCATTTTATAAAATGTGTATTTTATGTGTATTTTATTTCTTAAACCTGAATTATGTTTTGTAGAAGTGCGTCATTTTCACAGCCCAGCTGCTTTGAAATTCTTCACAGGTGAAAATGCTTCACATTTAAAAATAATGTAATCGAAATCACACACTGATAAAACGCAATGTTTTACAAAAATTTAGAGTATCTTTATAAAGTATATTTTTCAATCTTCTGACCATCGTTACATTTCCAATTTTCGTCGCATAGAGAAAAAATTTACTTTCAAATGCAATTTGTTTAAAAACTTTATCTTAATTGACTGATGTATTATATTTTCTAAAATAATTTTTAAGCATGATTTTTTTTAAGTTTATCTTATCACGTGCCGGTTTCAATACATAATAATAATAAACATTTTTCACATAAAGCAACAAACATTTTTCAGCATTTGTTTCTGACTATTTTTGCATAACGAAATCAATACTTCCTTTATAAACAAATAAAAGAATAATGTTAAAAAAACCACCAATCTAACATATTTGTGAAAGACAAATTAACGAAATTAATACTTCTTTTATAAACAAATAAAAGAATAATATTGAAAAAACAACAAATCTAACATATTTATAATCGTACAATTTAAATTTTTAGATCACCAAATAGGATTTTTTTTTAATGGAATAACTTTGCAAAGTCCATCTCAGTTTACTGATTGTTTATAGTTTTAAAAACAATTTTTAAGCATGAAATATTTTTTAATTTATCTATATCGCGCGGAGCTCGATTACGAAAGATTAATCCGTTTTCCCTTAAAACAAAATACAGACTTCATCATTTTCTTACGGCTAATATCCATAAAAAAATTCCCTAGGAATAAATAAATAAAATAATATAAATAAAACACAAATTTACCAGACATGTATAAGCTCTGAAATTATCAGAATATAAAAGGATCTCAAAAGTAGCAAAATCTTGGCAAATAACTCTTAGCATGCGGCTAATAAGAAAATATCGCTTTTGATTAATTTCAAAAATTTATTTGATTGTATAATTCGTATTTTCCATATGAAAAATGCTTTTTTAATGTAAGTTGTCAATCTAAAAATATTATGGAATATAAAAAAATCATTAGTTTTCAACTTTAAAAAATGATTTCACCTATATTCTTTAACCCGGGAATCCCGGGTACGATCCCCTAGTGTATATAATGACACAATTTCTTGAAATGTTGTGACTTTTTGTACAACATATAAATGCGTTTATTAATAATTGTAGTTACCTCCCCCTCCTTCATTTCCGGTATATATATATGTGTTATACCTATATTGCCCAAAAGCAGTCATTTTGACTGCTTGGGGAATTTTTTAATAATCAAATGACTCTTATTATTGAATTGAGTAAATTTCTTATATGGCCAGTTCGACTCTGTATTGAAATAACAGTTTTCATTTTTTTCGATTACCATCACATGATAAATTATCGATGTGGTCGTATATTTGATAAGTTGCAGTTGCTCAATAAGGTAAAGTAGTGCTTGTTATTCGTGTCTCTATGCAGTGATACTTGTTCTAACAAGTTGTGTTTTTTCTTTCGCACCCTAAATTCATGAAAAAAATGTCGAATAGAAGCAAGTTATTGGAAAAGCTAACGAACGTAAGTGAAGAGTGCTCCGATATAGAATCAGATGCAACAAATTCTTAACTATCATCTGAAGATGAAGCGGATTATATTCAAAGTGAAACATCTGACACTGAAGATAGCGATGAAGAATCGATCACCAATGATGAAAATGAAAGTGTCATCAATATGCCCAGGAAAAGGTGTAGGGTGGTAAGTAGTTCAGACGCTAATGGAGAAACTGAAAACACCTTTCAGGAGACCGAAACAGCTGTCGATGGTACTGTAAGGTCAAAATTTGACAAATGTGGTATTCCTGGAAGGTTACCATCTACTTGAATTTTCAAGAGGGTGAAAGGGCCAACAGGCTACGCAAAAAGGAACATTATGGTAGATAATCCCATCAGTACATCCTCGTTGATATTATCAAACATATAAAAACGTGCACATAAGAAGGCCGCCGAATTTTGAGGAACGATTGGATAACAGCATTACCGGAAAGACGTGCATTTATTGGTATTTTATGTGCTCGTGGAGCCTACGAGGTAAATTTTAAAAGTGAGTTATACATGGTCAGCAAAATGGGGTCTCGAATATTTTAGAAAAACTATGGCGAAAGAAAAGTTCAAGCAAATCTTACGGTTTATTCGTTTTGACAAAAGAACCGAAAGAAGTAGGCGCCTACAAACGAATAAAATTGCCTTTGTTTCGGCAATATGGGACAAGTTTATTGAAAATAGTCAAGCTTACTGTCAACCAGGGCAAAATATAACAGTTGACGAGCAATTATTTCCGTTAAAAGCCAGATGCAGGTTTACACAGTATATGCCTAAAAAACCCAACAAATTTGGCATCAAATTCTGGCTTGCATCAGATGTTAGTAGCAAATATGTTTTGAATGGTTTTCCTTATTTGAGAAAAGATGAACAACGACCATCGTCAATGCTTCTCAGTGAACACGTTGTTCTGAAACTTATCGAGCCATATACAAGCTGTGGAAGAAATATCACGACCGATTACTTTTTCACTAGCATGTCACTCGCGACAAAATTATTGGCCAAACAAACAACTCTAGTTGGAACTACTAGGGGAAACAAAAGAGAACTACCCAAAGCAGCCAAACAAACGAAGGATAACATGCTCGTTTTCCACTTTTCTTTGCTATATACATCAGAGAATTGTGTTCTTACAATATATAAATGCAAACCAAATAAAAGAGTGGCTGTTCTAAGTTCTAAGCATAAATTTGTGAAAATTGATAAAAGTAATAAAAAAATGTTACCGGAATCTATTCAATTTTATAACAGCACAAAATTTGGAGTTGATATGGCAGATCAATTGGCCGGAAAATATGCAGTAAAAGCTAGTTCTCGTAGATGGCCCCTACAAATATTTTTCAATATTTTAGATTTGGCTGCTATAAATGCCTGGATCCTTTACAAAGAAACGACAGGAATACAAATACAATGAAAAGAGTTCTTGTTTCAATTAGCAGAAGACCTTTCCACTGAATACAGAGCTGCAAGAAATCAAATGCAACCCATTCTAACAAATGCAAAATTTGTCAAGTACGACTTTGCCACAACAACAAAACAAATAATATGTGTGTAGAATGTCAAAAGTATGTTTGCGGAAGATATACACATAAAAAGATTTCCACTTTCATTTGCATAAAATGTTCAAATAATAATGCATAGATTATTTTATTATTAATTATTACAAGTTATTCACTAATAACATGTTATATAACTGTAAATAATATAAAAAATATTAAAAATCAATTTTGAACAAGTTTCTTTACACATTAGTTATTCGTTCACAATGCAGTCATTTTGACTGCTTTTGGGCAATATAGGTATATACTAAGTTTCAGTCTTTCTAGTGTTAAGTTTTGTCCACCAGTGTATTTAACACTAAAAAGACCGGGAATTTTACTCAAGTTTTATAAAAATATTTGTTACCAGAATTTTTATTAAAAACTGTTTAACTTATTTATCTAACATTTTTCTTCTTATTTATCTTTTAAACTTATTTTATAGAGAAATTTCTGGTTTGAACCGAAATATATTCATTTGGCAGGGGCCAAATGACCCCTTACGGTCCTTTTAGTGTTAATCTTTTAAATTTAAATTCATTTGGTTCTGCGCATTTAAAAACTTATTTCACAAGAAATTTCCAAATGCATTAAAATGGCTTGCATTTGGCGTGGGAAAAATGTTATTCCCCAAATTGCGTCTTTTTCCGCCAAATACTCGAAAGTATTTTATCTTTTTCATAGATTTTCTAAATTCCGCAGCGAACTTTGACTGATCCTTTATAACGTAAAGTCGTGGGGAAAAAAGTAAACACCCCCTAATAACTCTGCAACTAATTATAATAGAGGAAAGCTACAGGTACCAAACGATTGAAAATAAAGGCTGTTTCTAAATGATGTATATAAAAATTTGCTTAGGGGGCCAACTACAATCAAAACCAAACCAAACTCTGTTTTTTTTTCATTGGCAACACCCAATTTTGACTCTATATTTTCAATCTTCGGTTCAAACTATACCTAAAAACGAAATTAATTTCAAGTCATTTGGATGACAAATTTTTGAATTATGAACATTCAAAATTTAGAACTTTTATGTTAAATTATATTTTCATATTTTTATTAACCCCTTCGGGACGAGCGTCTTTTACAGAACATTTACTCTTTTATCACCGGTTTTTCAAAACAGAAATGTTTGTCTAAATGAATCGGGAAAATGTTCGGATTAAATAAGACAAAATTTACAATGAAATTTTACTAGTGAGAATAATCACGGATTCTGAGCCCCTTACGCGGCAGGCATACCGGTCACTCGTACCAAGGGATTAATATCTCCTGAAATTATAATCGTTGTGTGATAATTTTTTCCCGTGGTTATAATACTAAAAAACCCAAACATAAATACATTGAATTTGTAATTAAAAAAAAATTTCTTATAGAATTATGAATTATGAAATTAATATTCGAAAAAAATATGATCTGCAACCTACATTTTTTTTTTTTTTTTTTTTTTTGATAGGTTTATATTTACTATGTCCGGCTTTATGCAAATTCTTAATTTAAAAATTTTCCTCCAAGTAGTTTTCGAATTATGCTTAAAAAAAACGTCAAAATGATGGTTGAATGATGGTCTATGATGTGCTAAAGCATAATTAGAAAAAAATATATATTTTACTCATTTTATTGAAACATTTAGGCTGGCAATAGTCGAATCATATTAAGCTGGCAAGAAATAATACATTAACAGAAGAGACATATCCATTCTGTAACATTTCAAAAATCGAGAACCGAGCTTCAATTTGGATACAGCCCCTAAAATAGGCTCATTTTAAAATAATTAATTTCTCTGACACTAAACGTACGAATTTAATGAAAATTTGTTTTTAGGCTAATTAAAGGATGTAGAATTTATTCATGGTGTTAAACTTGGTGGGTATTGCTATTGAAAAAAATAAAGTTTTGGTTTGTTTTCATATGTAGATGGCCTCATAAGTAAATTTTATATACATCATTTAAAAGTAAACTTTATTTCCAGTCGTTTGGTACCAGTAACTTTCTTCTATAATAATTTATTGCAGAGTTAGTAAGGTGTTTACTTTTTTTTTTTTTTTTTTTTACTGTACAGTCGTGAAAAAAAAAGTAAACACCCCTTACTAACTCTGCAAAAAATTATCGTAGGCGAAAGTTACTTGTACCACACGATTGGTAATAAAGTCTACTTTTATATGATGTATGTAAAATTTGCTTAGGTGATTATCTACATAATAAAACGAACCATTATTTTGTTTTTATCAACAGCAGTACACAATTCTGACAGCATAAATGAACTCTACACCCTTCAATTAGCCTAAAAACAAATTTTTATGCAATTCGTACCATAAGTTTCCGAGAAATTAATTATTTTAAAACGAGCGTATTTCAGGGGCTGTATCCAAATTGAAGTTCGGTTCCATTGTTGACCGAGAGAGCCCACTTCTTAATCAAGGCATCTTAAGCGCTACTCAAGCATTCATTGAAGGATTACAGGATAGTATAAGAAATTTCAAAATATCTAGTCACTTCTATCATAGACGACCCCTTAAACCATCAGTTTGCCGTTTTTTAAGCATGATTTGAAAACTACTTGGAAGAAAAATGTGAAATTTTGGATTTCCATGAAGCAGGTCTTAATAAATCTAAATTCATCAAAAAAATTGTAGGTTGCAATTCATAATTTTTCGAATATTAATTTCATAATTCATATCATAAAATTATAAAAATTGCAAATTCAACGTATTTATGTTTGGGTATTTTAGTATTATTTCTACACAAAAGAATTAGCACATTAGGAGTATCATTTCAGGAGATATTAATGAAAATATGAAAATGTAATTTAACATTAGAAGCACTAAATTTTGAACGTTTATAATTCAAAAGCATATCATTCAAACGACTTGAAATTTGGTGTGTAGGCATAGTTTGAACCGAACATTTGAAATATCTTGTTAAAATTGGGTATTGCTATTGAAAAAAAAATTAAGTTTGGGTTCGTTTTAATATGTAGATGGCCCTCTAAGAAAATTTTATATGCGTCATTTAAAAGTAGACTTTATTTCCAATCGTTCGGTACCAGCAACTTTATTCTAGGATAATTTGTTGAGGAGTAGTAGGGGGTGTTTACTTTTTTTTCCACGACTGTATATGAGTAGTTTCAGTGGTGTTTTTAAAAATATATATATTTTGAATATGCGCTTTAAGAAGACTTTCCTTGTGGGAGAACTAAATATTAAAACTAATCTAATGTTAAATACTTTACGACAAATAATACCTTTAAAAAGTTTTGAAACTTTAAAAGTTTGCATAATCACTAAATTCTAAAAAAAAAAAATCCGCGCGCATTAAAAAGACAGAATTCTTCAATGGAAACATTCTTTTGTAGAAAGTGTCATTGAAAATTGCTCTTGACGCAATGTTCTGTGTGTATTTATTATCAGATATGACATCTGATGTGCCGAAAAGTCTTTTTGAGATAAGTCTTTTGATAATATTAGATAAAACATTTGAAATATCGTTCTCAATTATATCAGCTTTTTCTTTTCTTTTTTATACTTCTGTTTAAGCTGACCATCGTTCACCTGCGTGAAAAATTTTCAGAAAGTAATAACTTTGTGCTAGTTCAAAGACATGAGTTACAAACTTAAAACGTTAAGGGGTGTCAGTACTCTTAAAGCTTTAAAATTTTCGTAATTTTCATTTCTTTTTATGTTAAACCCCTAACTTTTCTGAAAACTTTGATATAATTGTTTCCTTGAAATTCCCATTTGAACAGAAGTTATGGCTTTTAGAATTATACCCGCTCAATAGCTGAAGCGGCGTTTCCGAAACTTTGAAGTCATTTTTCTCCAACTGACGTTTTTGGTTATAACGCGCACGATATCTCAAAAACTTCTGAATATTTTTTCATAAAATTTTTAAAACAGTCTGTATAAACTGAACCTAAAATTTCTGTTTTATTGTTCAAAAAAATATTTTTTATGTGATAATAGTGCTGAAATTTTCTAAATTTTTCATTAGCTAAATACAACTTTTTATTAAAAATATAAAAATGCTTTAAATACAAATTTATTTAGGTTCAGAGAAATTATTGCAATCTGAAGCATAAGTAGGCAACAAAATTTTCATTCTTTATTGCAAAATTTATTTTGTAATCCTGCGCGTAATTCGTTGTGCCAATTTTTTGCTCGTCAAATGTCTGATCTGACAGTTTGGAGCCCCTGTAAATGCTAATTCTGCATCCTGCATTTTTTTTAAATACTTGAGCTGATAGAAAATACTTATATCTTTCATTTCAATAAAAACTGTGTCTTAAAATCAACTACATTTTAAGATATTAAATGTTGAAAATGGTCTTTTTTTTTATTTTTTCCAATTTTAAGAGTCCTGGGATCCTTTAAAGCGCATAAATTCATCCACCATGACATTAAGCTATATGCGGTCCGTTTCAAGGATACCCAGATCCCCTTCATCAGTGTAAAAATAAGCAAAAAGGAAAATTATTAAAAGTGCTCCAAAGAATCCCCTTGTATTGGCTAATCACGGAAAAAACTGTTAAGTTGAAATTACTAAATTTTGGTTAATATAGCTCCATCCAAATATTTTGGTTGGAATGATTAAATTTTGGTTAGATTAACGAAATTATTTTGTTAGTTCAACAAATCGTTTGGTTCGTCCACCCAAAATTTGGACATTCCAACCAAAATATTTGGATGGAGCTATATGAACCAAAATTTGGTAATTTCAACAAAACAGTTTTTTCCGTGATAGCTCTAAGTACTGGCAACCCTGAGTACGGGTTCAAAGAACCCATTTTAATCTTTTAATTTAAATTAAAATTTTTATTTTTTATGCTTATTTTTACACTGATGAAGGGGATCTGGGTATCCTTGTAATAGCCATCATATGTATAGTTTGATGTCATGGTGGTTGAGTTGTTACGATTTAACGTTGTAAAGTTGTAGCTCATGCCATTTCGAGATATATTTGAAAAGAAAAGTTGAAATGTAAAAGAAAAGGATGTAATATAATTAATATATTGTACTGCACTTCTTTCGAATTTTATCTTCTTTGTTTTTGCTTTAAAAAGATGCAGGAAAAAAAATCTCATAACAGAATGCAACAAAAATTTATTAAAAAAAAAAAAAAAAAAAAAAAAAAAAAAAACTCTTGAAAACCATTTGTTACAGAAGACTTGTCTAATGTTTCAATAAAAGGGGGGGGGGGGGGCACAGCTCACCTAGTTATTATTCACATCTCTCAGAACGTGCAACTACGATATTATTCACTGTAGTAGTTGAGACTCTTGCTACCGCATTGGCTAACTTAATTTAAACCAGAATTTTTGTATAGTAATCGCCACTTATTCAGAGGCAGAATTTCTGTCCTAAATAAGACGAAAATTACTATTAAAAAATACTGGTGAAACTGTTCCCCTGCTGTAATTAGGTGTTGAGTAGTGGTAGTAACAATCATCTTATATGATGCAGATACATCTCAGTGGTGGGTATAAAGCCCCTACAACTCGGAAACTCTATGTAAGAATATTTTGCCGAGATACACTTTTAAAAATTTGCAGCAAACAGCCTAGTCATTTGACCGTTTTTTTGAAAAAACGATTATATGACCGTAATTACACTCTATTCTGACCAAATTATAGTAGTTCAGGCTATAGGGAATTTTACCTAGCAAAATTAATGGTAGTACTGGAAATCGGCTTTCTAGATGTTTTTTGGGTCCCAAAGGGTTTTATATTTCTAGGGGGCTCTGCCCCCTACGAGCTACGCTCGTCAACCCCCGTTCAGACACCGCAAACTCTAAAAGCACGCTAATTTGATCGACTTTAAAATGTATCGCTTAAATGTATCATTTTAAATCTGACGTAATTTTCACCAAAGTTTTCTTTCCCTTTTTAATATTCCCGTGAAAATACTTTTGTTGTTAGAAAAGAAATATTATTTGCGCTGTCTTAGAATTCTGAACACGAGAGCAATGCGACTCTTGTAGCCGCTTCAATAACATCTGCATTGGTTCAAAATACCTCAACATGTTGATTTTCTGTAAGAAAGTAAACCCTATTGGTTTACAATGGAAGTCTACGGGAAATAGTAGCGATATCGCCAAGTTAGCGTCACTTTTGGCGACTAATTTTGGCCGCCAAATTTGGCGATACATCGCCAAGTTGGCGACAACCTTGGCGGTATTTGGCGACAGAACAGTGTCCACCCTATGGTAACCCCCCTTATAGTTATGGAGATGCATTAAATGCTGTTCAATAACCAATGAGCTGCATTTCATTGATACGATAGCGCAATATATATATATATATATAGATTAGTTTTAAAAGATTATTTCAAAGTATGAAATAAATGTCTCGTGCAAGCATATTTTTAAATTTAAACTGTTTAGCAATGTTATGGTTTGGCAATTAATACTCTAATTATCAATTTTTAATTATCAATGTTTTCCTGCTTTTAATACGTAATCATTTAATTCTCATTTGAAAGTTTTTTAGGCAGATTTCGTAAGAAATACTACCTATTTTCTGTTTATAATTGTCACATGTAAATAAATTTTTAATTTGAAGGAAATATTATTCTGTGCGCTGTTTTTAAATTTGGCAACAATTTAAAATAATATCCTTTTCTAAAAGTTGTAAAAAATATCTCTCGAAATGCTGAAAATTTGAATTTAAAATAGAAATAAAACCTAAAAAAATAAATGCAGTCTGCACACCGGAAACGTATAATGTATAAAATGATCTAAAAATGATTAATTTCCTATGTATAGTTTTTACTTCTATAAAACTTTTTTTACGGAACGATTTCGGCCAACTTTAGCCAACTTTTATCTCTTAAAAGAATTCTTCGATTTGAAAACTGTCTGCATCAGTGTGTTTATCAAACATTTCTCTATAATACCACTGATTTTCATATTTTTGTATACAATATTTTTCTTAATATTAACGAAGAAAGACCTCCGGTCACAAAAAATTCAAAACCGGCGGCGGCGGTGACAGCGTTAGTTACTTTTTTTTAGAATAGAGAGAAACTCTTTATTTTTTATTTTTATTTTTTTTCTACTATTTAGCATTTAAAATGTTTCATTGTTGCAGTTTCTCAAATATTTGGAATATTTTTGAGAGCGTGTATTGGCGCAGCGAGTTACAGAGAATATTTAGTGATTGATTACCTGTGGCGGGCTGACGGAAAAATGCTTTAAATGCTTTAGGCGATGGTTCATTTTTGGACCACCTAATTTTAATTCCTAAGTGCCACATTGGCACCAGACTCTTGTAATGAAAAATTTCCTTTTATTATGTATGTGAACAAAAGCTTTTGCTTATTTTGAAATAAATGTGCTTGTAAATTCCGATGTCAGTCACTCAATTCAGAATTTTGCTAATAGAAGTACCTTGTCCCTGAAAGGGTTAAAAGTTATGTAAATATTTATAATTAAGTTCTAAAAATATTAAAATGTTGTATTGTCATGTTGTATTGTCATTGAAACATACCTGTAAATCTATTTTTTATAGCACCAGCATATCAGCATAAAAATCTGTTACAAACTTCCATCATTACATACAAATACACGGTCAAGTGCGAGTATTACTCGCGCACAGAGGGTTCCGTACAATAAATATATTAAATAGTAACTTTATTATTACAAAAAAAAATTTAACGTAATAATAAGACTTAGTGAAAAACTATACAACGTAGGGTTGGGTATAGCTGCATATACTAGAAAAATATAAATGGATATACCATGAAAGTTCAGAGAAGTATGAAGCCTAAATACATCAAATATTGCTATTCTGTATAACTCTTTTTATTTTTCTTATCCTAATCTGTTTATGATGAACTTAATTCGATGCTGATGATAAAAGTAGTACCTATTTAAACTTCATTTGGCATTCCATAAACCCAAATTCCGCGTAGTAATAATCTTTTCTTTTAACCCCTTGAGGGGTGGTAGGATATATTATATCCCACCTAATTTTAATGCAGATTCGAACGAGAAACTTTTAATTAAATTTTACTTTTTAAACTTTGGTATAAAAATGTAAAAAAAAAAATGTTTTTAATCTCTTTGAAGTAATTCTTTTTTAAATTCCGGTGTTAATTCAACATTTCACAAACACAGTTGCTTGCCCCTCAAAGGGTTAACAGTGTACTTAAGATAAAACTCTTTTTCAAAGTTTAAACTTGGTATTGTGCTAAACGCGCTTCGAAAGGAGGTAGCAAAATTGCAATTGCGGGGTCCGTGCCGCGTTTCCCCAGAGGGGTTTTAATTAACTTAAAAAGACACGGGTGGAGCATTGGGAGAGCCATTCTGTTCAAAATAGTCGCGAATCTCATAGTAATTATGTAATTAATCCTAATTTAATTAGACTCTGTTTCTAACAGTTTGACGTTTATTGCTCTTACACTACCATTCGGCATTGCGTTACACAAATATATCATTGGAAGTTGTTATCTAGGCTTTAAAAACCTATGGCGCATAGAGTATACCGCCCAAGTATTTATGTATGTCCAAACCATCCGTGTCTTTAAGGATTAATATCTCGGCTAATTACCGACAATTTTTAGATAGATATGTTTTGTTTTTTAATTTGCTCTATGATACTAAATCATATTAAAAAAAATCATCTTTTTTTTTACCGTCTGGTATATTTGGCAGATATATAATTAAATACACGCTTCTGGAATTAAATAGACAGGGTCCGATTATTATAAATATAAGAAACCTGTAACAAAACGACTATATTTTTCATGTTTTGTATGCCTTGATAAGCTAAATTGTGATTTACTTGCAATCAAAAGTAATTCTAAGAGAATGCCAGTGTCATTTTTTATCATGGAAGACGATAGTATTCCAGAGTGACGCAGTCTTAATACTATATACATGGGTTTTTTTAATAAGCATAACTGAACAATTTTTTCATCACAACGATTTGTCAAAAAATAAAGAAAAAAAAGACAATAAATTGAAAATACTATGGCTGTAGACATAACTCAGTATCGAGAAATTGGGACTTTTCATGTGTATGGTCATAGTTATTCCATTTTTCGCTGCATTTTCTTAGCTTTAATGTAAAAAATGAAACAGATCAACTTTACCTATGTATAGAAAGAGACAAATAATTTACCTATAGATAATTTTATAATTAAAGTAATCATCATGCTAATACTACTTAATTATTATAAGATATTTTTCCTTTGTTTATTAAAAATCCTATGTGTGATATAGTTATATATTTATTTATTTAAACAGGTGCAGTTCACGCAAATCTATATGACATTTATTATTATTGTTTTCTATTTAACCGTTTCGAGGGCAGTGTCCTTAAAAAAGGACATCTAATTTTAATTCCAAAACTGACAAACGGCACCAAGAATATTTAGTTAAAGTTTTCCTTTTACAATGTAACGTAAAAATAAGCAAGTTCGTATTTTCTTCAGTTCATCATTTCCCCAGTTTATAAACAGAATTACTCCGCGCCGGAAACGGTTAACAAGATAAAAGATATGGAATCATCATTATGAACCGATCTTGTTACGAAAGAGAAAGGATTCTAATTATTTCTCATTATTTATTTTTAAAACCAAAAACATTCAAACGTACCTTAAAGAATTACAACTTGCAATCTTGTCCTGATTACCATTCTGTTTTCACAGTTTTAAATGCTATAATTTTGAAAATCCTTTCCCTATTAAAAAAAATAATATATATAAAAGTACAAGGGATAAAAAGAAAATCGCCTTTCGTTTTAGCCGAAACGCACCTAAATCACACTGTAGCTAGTATGATAACAGATGAATGAGAAAGAAATGATAAGTAATGACGAATGAAGATGTCTTTCGAATAAGATTACCTGAGTCCAAACTGCACAGAATTTTATCTTTTTTGGCGATATTACTCTCTGACAATCTATTAAAAAGGTGTTCTGACGTTTGAAACACAATGAATTACGCAAGAACATGTAAGAAGAAAGAATGGAGTTATCAAACGAATAAAATCTTGAACAACTTGAACAAAAACTTTGAATAAAAACTTGAATTGTATACTAAGAGAACTAAATTTTACTTCGAAATTAAAAAAATACATAACAGAGTGGGGGCTGTACATATGTAATGTTATCACTCTAAGGGGGAGGGGGAGTCTGGCACTTGATATCGTAGGATATCTCTGGGGGGGGGGAGGGGTTGTCTTTTGATATCTTTATCAATTTTTATCCAATAAAACATTTCTTTTCTTCTTTTTTCAACTATTTCTTTACATCAAAATAATCTGTTATCTTTTTTTTAGTCTGTTATCTATTGGGTTGGCAACTAAGTTTCCGCAGATTGTTTAAATACACTTTTTCTACCAGAATCTATATTCTGTTTTTTTTGATGGAGTTAATTTATGTTAAACTTCAGATAACTAAAATGTAATGTCAACTAGAGTTCTGAGTGGGTTGGTAAGTGAGTTCCCGCCCTTTTTCTACATACGTTTTTGCCACAGGATTCTGTATTATGTTTTTTTTTTATCCGGTTAAATTTCATAGCATTAAAATGGAATGTCAACTATAGAAAGACTACTGGATTGGCAACTACGTTCCCGCCTTTTTAAAAATACATTTTTCCTGTCGTAATCTGTATTTTGTTTTTTATCGAGTTAATTTATGCTAAATTTCAGATCATTAACTCTTTTCACTCGTATGTCCAGTCTGACTGGACATCATCTTTCTTTGCAAAATTTGATATTAGCGCCAGTGATAAAGGAAAATAAAATTTGCCTTATTCAATTAGAGCATTTTTGAAATTGTGTACTTAAAGGAAACTTCTTTTTAAAAAGTGGTGTAAACCGAATAAAATTTGTATAAGAGTCGGAAAGGTTAAAATGGAATGTCAACTGGGTTAGTAACTAAGTTCTCGCCCTTTTTTAAATTTTTTAAAAGTTTATTTTTCAATAAACTTTAACAACTAATTAATCAACAATGTGTTCTTCCTTGTTGTTTGCAACTTCTTCCCAACGTTCAACAAGATTTTCAATACCTTATTGGTAGAAATCCCCCAGTTTCGACTCGAAAAATTCATCCAACCAAGCTCTCAATTCTGCATTAGTAATGAACGAAACTCCGCTCATAGCATTTGCAAGAGACAGAAAAATGTGGAAATCTGTTCGTGCCAAATCGGGATAGTACGGCGGGTGAGGCAGCACTTCCCATTGATTGCCTTCCTTGGTCATATTGGCGATATGAGGGCGGGCATTGTCGTGCAGCAAAAGAACTCCATGTTGCGATTAGGTCTTTTCTCTTGAATTTCCGTGTTGAGTCGTTCCATCACAGAGTTCTACGTTAACCGTTTGTTTCCGTTCAAAAAATTCGTAATGGATAATCCCTTCCCAGTCCCACCATACACACAACATCATTTTACATGGATGAAGATCTTGTTTCACGCGCGGTGTTGGTAATTTACTGGGGCTAAGCCATTCCTTGCGCTGCTTCATATTAATGTGCAGGCACCATTTTTCGTCGGCAGTAACGATTCGGTAAAGAAATCGTTGCTTGTGGCCATGGGTTGAGCGGTGATAAGCAAGCAAACCAGCGGAGATTGTGGCTCGCTGATTTTTGTTGTTGTCACTTAAAGCTTGCGGTCCCATGCTCCACACTTCTGAACCTTTCCCATTGAGTGAAGATGCTTCTCTATAGCAGTGTGGGAGAATTTCATTTTCTCTGCGAGTTCCCTTGTAATTTGATGCGAATTTTCATGCAAAAGTTGGTTTAATCGCTCTTCATCGAACTCAACTGGACGGCCAGAACGAGGTGCGTCGTTGATGTCAAAATTTCCATTTTTGAACTTGGCATACCAATCACGAGCGGTTCTTTCACCTATGGACATACGCAGCACAAATGTTGCGAACAGCTTTTGCGGCCGACAACCTTGATTAAAAGATAAGAACAGGCGTCGAAAAAGCTCCTTTTTCCCAACTTGACACTACATTTTACGATCTGAAGTGTAACACAAATTAACTCTATCTAAAAAACAAAATACAGATTCCGGTAGAAAACTTCTATTTAAAAAAACTGCGGGAACTTAGTTGCCAACCTAATATTTTTATAAAAATAAAAAGTTATTATTAACCTTTAACTGATGTTACCGGTCTCTCAGACCGCGGCTTTTTTACAATTTTTACAGTTTAACTTGCAATTTTCAGTTTAACTACAAACACTACCGAAATTTGTTTCGTTTGGAATTTTAGTACTAACACCAGAGACGTTTGAATAAGTGAATTTTAATTATAACAGTCCTGTGCAAAAAGTTTAGTACCAAAACACCATCCTATGAGTTGATCGTGCCTATTATTCATCTTTCGGTGCAGCGGTCTCACAGACCGCTTAACACTAGTTATATGACAATTTCTGTGACATCAGTTAAAGGTTAAAGACAAAGGTTGTAAAATCATTTCATTCCAAAAGATGGAATACTACAACAATCGATAATCGTATTGTTCTGCCATATGCGCATAGAATCAGCTGTTGGAGGAAATTTCATGCATAATAGTGATATTTTTTTAATTTCTTTTCTTCATTAGCAGTAGTAAAGTATACAAATAATAAATGTATAACAATATCTGTATTCAACTAACTGCAAACGTATAAAAAGAAAGAAAAAAAAGTAAAAATAAAAAGAATTTTTGACATCGATAACCATATGACTATGAGGCGGGGAGGGAGTTCGTGGAATGATAACGTATGATATCGTTAGGGTGTTTAAAAATTACGAAAAAGTTGATAACATTATATACGAGTATATACAGCCCCAAGCTTATACATTTTTACCACAATTGTTTAATAGAATTTCTCGCATTATTTAATCAAAGTATTACAAATTCTGTAAATAAAGGAGGTGTATTACGAATTCTGTATGTTAAATACAGTCGAACTCGGTTAACACGAGAACCAAAGAAATTAGAAAAATCCCCGTACTTTAACCTCTTTGCTTCCTGGGTCCGCATATGTGGCCCTCTATTCTTTTCCCCATAAAAACTAAACTGTTCGACTTTTTTACATTTTGACTTCATTTCTTAATAGCTGAATGTTTTTTGCTTTAAAAGCAAACCAATAAATGGCAAAATTTATGCTGATTTCCTCATAAAATAGATGTTACTTTCATCGAGTTTGCAAAACGCCTTCAAAGGGATGTGGCCAAGAAATTGAGAAATTCTCATACTTATTTAACTTAAATCCTTTACAATAAAATATTTTGAGGATTTGTATATCATTCACTTGATTAAAGGCCTTAAATTTGTAATTGTGTGAATTTGGGTTAGTGATAATTAAATTGATATTTTAACGGAATTGGTAATTTTATATCCCTATTTGTACCAAAATTACTAGTCCTGTAAAGTATCAATTTCCGAAAAGTTCTTTTTTCTGTCATCTATGATGTCATTTTGTTTGTTTAAAACCAATGAATGAGTATTTGTAGTATTATTTTAGCTTTGGGAACGAAAAGGATAAGGAGTAATACCCGTGAAGATAACAGAAACCTTAAACGCGTACGCGCGTACAATTAAAATAATTACTACTACAAATTTCACTAATTAACCCAATATTAAATTTAACTAAATATCATAAAACTAAGATAAAAGATATTAAGTCTTACCTTTGTGAATGTCATCTGTCTTTTCTTTAACAAAATCACAGTATACTAAAATGATCCTTATGTGACTCAACAAACTCGATTTGAAAAATATTTACTCAGATGTAAGAATACATCATTTAAACTTTTTGTGACTCAACACCTCCGATTTGAAAAATATTTACTCAGATGTAAGAATACATCATTTAAACCCTTTGTGACTCAACAACTCCGATTTGAAAAATATTTACTCAGATGTAAGAATACATCTTTTTAACCCTTTGTCACTCAACAACTCCGATTTGAAAAATATTTACTCAGATGTAAGAATACATCATTTAAACCCTTTGTGATTCAACAACTCCGATTTGAAAAATATTTACTCAGGTGTAAGAATACATCATTTTAACCCTTTATGACTCAACAACTCCGATTTGAAAAATATTTGCTCACATGTTAGAATACATCTTTTAAACCCTTTGTGACTCAACAACTCCGATTTGAAAAATATTTGCTCAGATGTTAGAATACATCTTTTAAATCCTTTGTGACTCAACAACTCCGATTTGAAAAATATTTGCTCAGACGTTAGAATACATCTTTTAAACCCTTTGTGACTCAACAACTCCGATTTGAAAAATATTTTCTCAGATGTTAGAATACATCATTTAAACCCTTTGTGACTCAACAACTCCGATTTGAAAAATATTTACTCACATGTTAGAATAGGGGAGATGGCGGCACATGTGAACAGTTCGCATAAATATAGCTTTTTCTCATGACTGGATTAATTTCTATAAACAAAACCTACTCAATATAGTAAATAAAATTTTCTTTTACACATGGTAATTTTTTAAAAATCACCTGTATAATTCTTCTTACATTTTTTAATAGTTTTATAAATTCGAAAAATTGTTCACATGTGCCCCATCAGCGGGGTAGTTGTGAACACACGTGGGCACATGTGAACACAAGGAAAAAATATCCTTTAACATGCTTTTTACTCTGTTATTCATTTGTCATCGTAATCATTAGTTAATTAGCTGTGAAATTCACCATAAAGAAATATATATGTATATTTCTCTAGTTTTTGGGTGATATGTTTAAGCAACAGATTATAAAAGGAAAATAAGTAGATTTTGGGGGTGGAGGCTTAGATGATTCGTTAAGTATTGTTGAAATAAAGTAAAAAAAAAATAAAGAAGCAATTTAAAAAAAATTAAAACTTTTAAATTTTGCTTAGGGGTTTTTGTTTGGGGAAAATTTTAGGAAGGGGGCGCTTATATACTATTTATCTCAAATCTGCCAAAATACGTAAGATTCCAACTGCTGTATTTGCCTTATTTACTTGTAAATTATAGATAAAGAAGGGTATTTTAATGATTAAAAAAAATCTCGAGTATAACCCCATCCCCCTCACCTAACTTCTTTTGCTTTTAAAAGAGGGAGGTAGTTACAATAGGGATTTTACGGTAGTTATCAGTTTAAAAATTTTACTTTCTTAAAATATTACTCATATCTATCTCCATTCAAAGCATCATATACATAACTGTTTTAGGTGGAAGTAAGCCATCGTTACAAGTTTAGAACAAATGTAATAGAAAAAATTGCAAAGTTGTTCAAGGTAATACTTTTGTATTATGTACTGTATGTTTTGTATTATGTTTTGCACTATGCATAAAAAATATTGCTGTAAAGTGTTTAATAAAATAATATATAACACTTATTGCATTTTAGAAAACATTAAATTTATTTAAAGTACAATTGAATGTAAACGAGCTTGTTGCTCTTTATGTATTGGTTGAAAGATGTGTTTAATGAAGTTTCAATGCAAAATCAACTTTACGTGAGGAAAATATCTTCTATTTCAGGAAAATTATAGATAATGGAACTGACATTATTTATCATTAAGTTAACTGAAAGGAAAACAATCACAGAATGATTATTGGGGTACTTATGTACTGTTCATATCTGCCCCAACTTGTCCGTTCACAAGTGCCCCACATTGCTGCTTCTGTTAAATTGATAAATCATTAACATTTCTCAATTTTAGAAGAAAAAGAACTTTATCAAAAATATTTATTAGTATTCATAGTATATGTTAAAACACTCAAATTCAAATAAATGAATAAATAAATAAAGTTATACGATTATCAACTTGGAACAAAGATTTTACTTTTGAGATCTAAAAACACTGTTTTGGCTACAGAGGACAAACAAAATGTCAAAAAGCTTCAAAATTTTTTTACCATATGTCTATAGGTGCTGTCATCTTTAGCAATTTTTTCAAATAAAAAAACTTATAATAACTATTAAAAAATTGCGATGTTCACATCTGCCCCCTGTTCACATGTGACCCCATCTCCCCTATGGATTGGCATGAAATTCGGTAAAGATACTAAAAATATATGTGTGTTTAAAATGATCTAGTCTTAGGCTGAAATTATTTCATTAACTATATAAAAAAAATATTTTCGGAAAAAAAATAAAAATTTTGTATTTTTAATGAATAAAAACAGTCATAACTAAAAATATTACCATTGTAAATACTTAAAAGTATATCATTTTAAACACACATATTTGTTTAGTAAATTTACCAAATTTCATGTCAATCCATACATACTTTCTCAAGATATCATGCGCGCAATGACTTATAGGGTAAAAAAAGAGCTATTTTGATTTCAACAATACACAAATTCTGTAAAGGGTTAATAAATTTCCGTTGGTAGTATATTAGAAGCTCAATCTGTTTAATCAATAACCAAAATTTCATGTTTATACGTAAAAAGGTTTTGAAGATAGACTAATTCAAAGTTTGAAGTTTTTCGTTAATATTCGACGCGTTTAAAAGGTACAAGACCCCTTGAACTAAGCACAATTTGAGAAAAAAATATATTATTCCGTTTAAGTTTATTATAAGGAAATAATTGTGCGGAAGTTATTCACTTATTTAGCTTTCTTTTAAAAAAACCCAGTTTTTGATATTAGTCTTAATTTGTATTTATTCAAATTTTACTATACATTCTGTTAGTAAATTCAGCCCTGCAATCGCGATTTAAAGAACAACAAAAATCAAAATATATTGTAGGCCTTGCTCGAATGGTAAGTCGGGTATGGTAGAAATCGGGTAAACTCGAAATATAACCTAACGTTACACATTCACTGCCTCACTCGGAAGGTATTTAAAGGGAAACCTCCGCCACACAAAATGGCAACATGAAGTAGAGGATTAAATTCAACTTACCTAATGGCAAGTCGACGCTGTTCCTGCCCTCAAGGAGCATGACGAGGTTGCGTAAATCCGTTTTTCCCATAGCATGCTACTAAATATTTTATGCTGTCTATCCTGATATAATCTGACGTGTCATTCTACAAACTGGATTGAATGCTCATAAAATTGTAATTCGAATTCACTCTTTCAGGTTTTTAGTATGATATTCATTCGACCTACCACACGAAATATACATTTTTGTATAATAGTGTATATTTTGTTTATTTCATATTGTTAAATTATAAGTATTTTAGGCTATTACAACATAATCATTTTGGTACTGATGCACAATTTCTTTTCTTCGAGAAGAGCAAGGTGGCGGTAATTGTTTAGGAACTAAGCACAATTTAAGAAAAAAAATAAGTTGTTTCGTTTAAGTTTATTATAAGGAAATCAATTGTGCAGAAGTTATTCACTTACTTAGCTTTGTTTTTAAAAACCTCAGTTTTTGACATTTGTACTTTTATTAATCTGCATTTATTCAAATTTTACTATACGTCATGTTAGTAAATTCAGCCCTGCTATTGCAATTTAATGAATAACAAAATTGAAAATGCATTTGTAGACCTTGCTCGAATGGTAAGTCTACAGAAATCTGATAAACTCGAAATAAAAACTAATATTATATATTCATTGCCTCACTAGGGAGGTATTTAGAGGGAAACCTCCGCCACAGTAAATGGCAACTTGAGGTTTCGGATTAAATTCAAGTTACCAAATCACAAGTCGACACTGCCCCTGCCCTCAAGGGGCATGACGAGATTGCATAAATCCGCTTTTCCAATCGCATGCCAAAACAAAGTTTCACAAATATATCTCTTAGTATCATAATATGTGTCATTATACACAATAGTTCGAATGCTAACATGACTGTAATCCGAATTGTCAACTTTTGGTTTTAGGTATGATTTTAATTCGATTTACCACACTCAACATATCACACTTCAACATAGACTCGGATACTACTGATAGTAGTAACCGAGTATATAAGTAAATTAGTAAAAAAACAAAAATGCAATTTTAACTATAACTACGATAATCATATAGATACTAACACAGTGTTTCTTTTATTACAGGAGAGCAAGAAGATCGTATTTAAAAAAGCACAATTTGAAAAAAAAAAATTGCTGTTTCGTTAAATTTAATATCAGGGTTAGTACGGGTGCCGTTATTTTCTAGGCCAAATATCAATATTTTTTAATGGAAAAATAAATCTAGTTTAAACGGACAAAATTTCGCCTTATTTAAGGAGTGATTTTCCATAAGAAAATACTGGTACCGAAGAATTTATTAGTCTTGAAATTCAAGGACCCGTACGAACCCTGAATATAAGGAAAATACTACGTTCTGAGTTTTATTTACTTATTATTTTTCTTTTTACAAACAACAGTTTCTGAAATATATATATTTATTAATATGCATTTATTCAGCATTCATTATAGATTATAGATAAATAAAGTTCTGCAATCTCTTTTAAAAAACAAACAAAAAAAAAAATCAAAATATATTCTATTTCACGCCCGAATGCTACATTCAGAGAATAATTGGAATTACATGAAAAATAAGTTAAAATTATTTATTCGTTACGACACTCCGAAGATATTTAGAGGGAAGCCTCAGCCACAAACAGAAAGTTGAGGCTGCGGATTAAATTCAGCTTACCTAATGGAAAGTCGACGCTGTTCCTGCTCTCAAGGAGCATGACGAGGTTGCGTAAATCCGCATTTCCCATTGCCTGAGACTAAAAATTTTGCGTAGTCTATCGTGATATAATCTAATGTGCGGTTCTACAAAGTGGATTAAATTCTCATAAAATTGTAATTCGAATTTACTCTTTCAAGTTCTTTGCATGAGATTTATTCGACCTACCACACGAAATATACATTTTTGCATAATACTGTATATTTTGTTTATTACATATTGTTAAATTACTATAAAACACCTTAAAAGTATTTTATGCTATTACAATATAATCATTTTGATACTGATACACAATTTCTTTTCTTTTAGAAGTTGAAGGTGGCGGTAATTGTATAACAACAAAGCACAATTTGAGAAAAAATTATGTTGTGTCGTTTAAGTTTATTATAATGAAATCAATTGCGGAATTTATTCAGTTATTCAGCTTTGTTTTTAAAATCCTCAGTTTTCGACATTTGTAATTTTATTAATCTGCATTTATTCAAATTTTCATATACATCATGCTAGTTAATTCAACCCTGCAATCGCAATTTAAAGAACAACAGAATTCAAAATATATAGTAGACTTTGATCGAATTGTAAGTCGAGAGAAATCAGATAAACTCGAAATAAAACTAACATTATATATTCATTGCCTCACTCGGAAAGTATTTAGAGGGAAACTTCCGCCACAGTACAGCGTCTAGAATACCTAGTGTGGAAATATGCTACCCAAACAGCACTAAAAAATTTTATCCGTTAAATGTGCGATGATACTGCTAAAATGCCAAGTGTCGATCGCAACGACATCTGCGGGATTTTCGTATTACTAGTATTACATTGTATAGACTAGCAATACCTTGCAGGTGTAGAAAATATCCTGCAGATGTCGTTGCGATCTGTATATTGCAGCAGCATCGTTGCATATTTAAGGGATACAATATTTTAGCGCTTTTTTTTAAAGTATTACAGAGATAGCCGATTTCCACACTATGTATTCTAGTCGCTATAGCCAAAGTAAATGGCAACTTAAGGTTGTGGATTAAATTCAACTTACCAAACTGCAAGAGTAGCGGATGGGGACAGCTTAATGCAGCAATGTTAAAGAAGGACCTGCGTAATAGAAGGAGGGAGAAGGGAAATCTTGTAAGGAATTCTTTAAAGCTGGTTTCAAACAAAGGGAAAAAATAAGATTTTGCATTTAATACAGGCGCCACCTATCCAAAATATTTGAAAATAATATTGAAAACGAAATCTTTAGAACATGATCTTTCTAACACTGTATTAAGAATTATTTAAATAAGTAAACAAATATGCATAACTTTTACTTTTAAAATTTAAAAGCAGTTCAACTTTTATGTCATAATAATGTTACTGCATATGTAACTCATTGCATATAAATAAATAGATAGGGATATGCATGTGACATTTTAACCGCTTTAAGGCTTATAGCAAATTAGTTTACAAGGGATAAAATAAAATTATTATTTCTTATCTTAAGGTAAATCTTTGTCTTTGCTTTCAATCAAGGATTCAAAAAACAATAAATATGATTTAAGTAGCATATACTTCTATAATTAAAATATACATAATTTAATACTTGTTTCCTAAGATAATTATGCATATATCATTATTACTATACATTATATGTCAATGTGGTTTCAATTTGTTTTTAAAATAGTTTAGAAAAATTTTAAAGCTATTACTATTTGTTTGCACGTTGATCTTAATTTAAAATGTTTCTTTGCTATATATAGTATTTAAAAAATAAAAAAAATCGAATTAATGGGGCACAGTTCAATTTCTTTACTTATTACATTGAACTAAACATAATTTAATTTTAGGATTATTTCAGTTCCTATTTTATAGCAAATGTATAATGAGAGCATCTCATATTTTTTTTAACATTACAATATTAATAATTATAATGCGTTATCTTCAAGTATTAACATCTTAAATTATAATAATAACAGTAACATTAATAATAAAAAAAAGTATGAGGGGAAAAAACAACACATGGATAAGTACCAAGTACAAACGAAAATCAACATCAACAAAACAACGTACCAAAGTCGGCTAGGGACTTTTTGATTTTTCCCCCATATCGCTATGCTACCCAGTACGCTCGAAGTTTTAACATTGTTGCATTAAGCTGTCCCTATCCGCTACTAACGGCAAGTCGACGCTGTTCGTGCCCTCAAGGAGCATGAAGAGGTTGCGTAAATCCTCTTTTCCCATCGCATGCCAAAACAAAGTTTCACAAATATATCTCTTAGTATCATAATATGTGTCATTATACACAATAGTTCGAATGCTAACATGACTGTAATCCGAATTGACAACTTTTGGTTTTAGGTATGATTTTAATTCGATTTACCACACTCAACATATCACACTTCAACATAGACTCGGATACTACTGATAGTAGTAACCGAGTATATAAGTAAATTAGTAAAAAAACAAAAATGCAATTTTAACTATAACTACGATAATCATATAGATACTAACACAGTGTTTCTTTTATTACAGGAGAGCAAGAAGATCGTATTTAAAAAAGCACAATTTGAAAAAAAAAAATTGCTGTTTCGTTAAATTTAATATCAGGGTTAGTACGGGTGCCGTTATTTTCTAGGCCAAATATCAATATTTTTTAATGGAAAAATAAATCTAGTTTAAACGGACAAAATTTCGCCTTATTTAAGGAGTGATTTTCCATAAGAAAATACTGGTACCGAAAAATTTATTAGTCTTGAAATTCAAGGACCCGTACGAACCCTGAATATAAGGAAAATACTACGTTCTGAGTTTTATTTACTTATTATTTTTCTTTTTACAAACAACAGTTTCTGAAATATATATATTTATTAATATGCATTTATTCAGCATTCATTATAGATTATAGATAAATAAAGTTCTGCAATCTCTTTTAAAAAAAAACAAAAAAAAAATCAAAATATATTCTATTTCACGCCCGAATGCTACATTCAGAGAATAATTGGAATTACATGAAAAATAAGTTAAAATTATTTATTCGTTACGACACTCCGAAGATATTTAGAGGGAAGCCTCAGCCACAAACAGAAAGTTGAGGCTGCGGATTAAATTCAGCTTACCTAATGGAAAGTCGACGCTGTTCCTGCTCTCAAGGAGCATGACGAGGTTGCGTAAATCCGCATTTCCCATTGCCTGAGACTAAAAATTTTGCGTAGTCTATCGTGATATAATCTAATGTGTGGTTCTACAAAGTGGATTAAATTCTCATAAAATTGTAATTCGAATTTACTCTTTCAAGTTCTTTGCATGAGATTTATTCGACCTACCACACGAAATATACATTTTTGCATAATACTGTATATTTTGTTTATTACATATTGTTAAATTACTATAAAACACCTTAAAAGTATTTTATGCTATTACAATATAATCATTTTGATACTGATACACAATTTCTTTTCTTTTAGAAGTTGAAGGTGGCGGTAATTGTATAACAACAAAGCACAATTTGAGAAAAAATTATGTTGTGTCGTTTAAGTTTATTATAATGAAATCAATTGCGGAATTTATTCAGTTATTCAGCTTTGTTTTTAAAATCCTCAGTTTTCGACATTTGTAATTTTATTAATCTGCATTTATTCAAATTTTCATATACATCATGCTAGTTAATTCAACCCTGCAATCGCAATTTAAAGAACAACAGAATTCAAAATATATAGTAGACTTTGATCGAATTGTAAGTCGAGAGAAATCAGATAAACTCGAAATAAAACTAACATTATATATTCATTGCCTCACTCGGAAAGTATTTAGAGGGAAACTTCCGCCACAGTACAGCGTCTAGAATACCTAGTGTGGAAATATGCTATCCAAACAGCACTAAAAAATTTTATCCGTTAAATGTGCGACGATACTGCTAAAATGCCAAGTGTCGATCGCAGCGACATCTGCGGGATTTTCGTATTACTAGTATTACATTGTATAGACTAGCAATACCTTGCAGCTGTAGAAAATATCCTGCAGATGTCGTTGCGATCTGTATATTGCAGCATCATCGTTGCATATTTAAGGGATACAATATTTTAGCGCTTTTTTTTTTAAGTATTACAGAGATAGCTGATTTCCACACTATGTATTCTAGTCGCTATAGCCAAAGTAAATGGCAACTTAAGGTTGTGGATTAAATTCAACTTACCAAACTGCAAGAGTAGCGGATGGGGACAGCTTAATGCAGCAATGTTAAAGAAGGACCTGCGTAATAGAAGGAGGGAGAAGGGAAATCTTGTAAGGAATTCTTTAAAGCTGGTTTCAAACAAAGGGAAAAAATAAGATTTTGCATTTAATACAGGCGCCACCTATCCAAAATATTTGAAAATAATATTGAAAACGAAATCTTTAGAACATGATCTTTCTAACACTGTATTAAGAATTATTTAAATAAGTAAACAAATATGCATAACTTTTACTTTTAAAATTTAAAAGCAGTTCAACTTTTATGTCATAATAATGTTACTGCATATATAACTCATTGCATATAAATAAATAGATAGGGATATGCATGTGACATTTTAACCGCTTTAAGGCTTATAGCAAATTAGTTTACAAGGGATAAAATAAAATTATTATTTCTTATCTTAAGGTAAATCTTTGTCTTTGCTTTCAATCAAGGATTCAAAAAACAATAAATATGATTTAAGTAGCATATACTTCTATAATTAAAATATACATAATTTAATACTTGTTTCCTAAGATAATTATAATTTATATCATTATTACTATACATTATATGTCAATGTGGTTTCAATTTGTTTTTAAAATAGTTTAGAAAGATTTTAAAGCTATTACTATTTGTTTGCACGTTGGTCTTAATTTAAAATGTTTCTTTGCTATATATAGTATTTAAAAAATAAAAAAAATCGAATTAATGGGGCACAGTTCAATTTCTTTACTTATTACATTGAACTAAACATAATTTAATTTTAGGATTATTTCAGTTCCTATTTTATAGCAAATGTATAATGAGAGCATCTCATATTTTTTTTAACATTACAATATTAATAATTATAATGCGTTATCTTCAAGTATTAACATCTTAAATTATAATAATAACAGTAACATTAATAAAAAAAAAAAGTATGAGGGGGAAAAAACAACACATGGATAAGTACCAAGTACAAACGAAAATCAACATCAACAAAACAACGTACCAAAGTCGGCTAGGGACTTTTTGATTTTTCCCCATATCGCTATGCTACCCAGTACGCTCGAAGTTTTAAAATTGTTGCATTAAGCTGTCCCTATCCGCTACTAACGGCAAGTCGACGCTGTTCGTGCCCTCAAGGAGCATGAAGAGGTTGCGTAAATCCTCTTTTCCCATCGCATGCAAAAACAAAGTTTCACGAATATATCTCTTAGTATCAAAATATGTGTCATTGTACACACTAGTTCGAATGCTAACACGATTGTAATCCGAACTGACAAATTTTGGTTTTAGTTATGATTTTAATTCGACTTACTACACTCAACATAAAGATTCGGAGGCTATTGATTGCTTTATATTAGTAAATTAGTAAAAACAAATTAAATGCAATTTTAACTATTACGATCATAATCATATTGATACTAACACAGTGTTTCTTTTATTACACGTAGGCAACGTAGTTAAATAACGATAATTTGAAAAAAAAAAAAAATTGGTGTTTAGTTAAAGATTAATATAAGGAAATATACTAAAGTCTCAATTTTATTTACTTATTATTTTTCTTTTTACAAACTGAAGTTTATCAGACTTACATATTTATTAATATGCATTTATTCAGCGTTTATTATAGATTAGTGTAAAACTCTGCAACCTCTCCAAAAAAAAAAAAAAAAAAAAAAAAAAATCAAAATACATTGTATTCCACGCCCGAAAGGTAGATCGAGAGAACAATTGGAATGACTAAAAATAATTTAAAATAATTTAAGCATTGTGACACTCCGAAAACTTTACAGGGAAACCTTAGTGACAATCGACGGCAAGTTGAGGCTGCGGATTAAATTCAAATTACCTAATGGCAAGTCAAGGCTGTTCCTGCTTTCAAGGACCAGGGCGAGGTTGCGTAAATCCGCATTTCGCATAGCCTATTAATAAAAATTTTGCGTTGTGTATCGTGATATAATCTTATGTGTCGTTCTACAAATTGGAATAAATGCTCCTAAATTTGTAATTCGATTTGACTCTTTCAGGTTTTTTGCATAATATTCATTCGACCTACCACACGAATAAGACATTTTTTGTATATTACTGTATATTTTGTTCATTACATATTGTTAAATTGCTATAAAACACATTAAAAGCATTTTATGCTATTACAACATAATCATATTGATACTGATACACAATTTCTTTTCTTTTAGAAGTTGAAGGTGGCGGTAATTGTATAAGAACAAAGCACAATTTGAGAAAAAAATATGTTGTTTAGTTTAAATTTATTATAATGAAATCAATTACGGAATTTATTCACTTATTTAGCCTTGTTTTTAAAATCGTCTGTTTTCGACATTTGTAATTTTATTAATCTGCATTTATTCAGTATTTGCTATACATCATGTTTGTAAATGCAGCCCTGCAATCGCGATTTAAAGATTAAAAAAAATTCAAAATATATAGTAGGCCTTGTTCGAATGGTAAGTCGATAGAAATCAGATAAATTCAGAATAAAAAGTAATAACATTATATATTCATTGCCTCACTCGGAAGGTATTTAGAGGGAAATCTCCGCCACAGGAAATGGCAACTTGAGGTTGCGGATTAAATTCAACTTACCAAATGGAAAGTCGGCGCTGTTCCTGCCATCGAGGAGCATGACCAGGTTGTGTAAATCCGCTTTTCCCATCGCATGCCAAAACAAAGTTTAATGAATATATCTCTTAGTATCATAATATGTGTCATTCTACATACTAGTTCGAATGCTAACACGCTTATAATCCGAATTGACAATTTTTTGTTTTAGTTAAGATTTTAATTCGACTTACCACACTCAACATAAAGATCCGGAGGCTATTAGTAAATATATTACTAATATTATATTATTTAGTTTTATATTAGTAAATTAATAAAAACAAATTAAATGCAATTTTAAGTATTACAATCATAATCATATTGATACTAACACAGTGTTTCTGTTATTACTGGTAGGCAAGGTGATCGTAATCAAATAAAGATAATTTGGAAAAAAAATTGTTGTTTTGTTAAAGTTTAATATAAGGAAATATACTTAAGTCTGAATTTTATTTAATTATTATTTTTCCTTTTACATACTGCAGTTTATGAAATGTATATCTTTATTAATATGCATTTATTCAACGTTTATTATACATCATTGATAAATAAAGCTCTACAACCTCTTCAAAAATAATAATAATAATAATAAATTAAAATCAAAATATATTGCATTCCACGCCTGAATGGTAGATCGAGAGAATAATTGGAATGACTTGAAAAATAAGTTAAAACTATTTAAGCATTGCGACACTCCGAAGACATTTAGAGGGAAACCTCAGCAGCAATCGACGGCAAGTTGAGGCTGCGGATTAAATTCAATTTACCTAATGGCAAGTCGACGCTGTTCCTGCCCTCAAGGAGCATGACGAGGTTGCGTAAATCCGCATTTCCCATAGCCTGCTACTAAAAATTTTGCGTTGTCTATTGTGATATAATCTAATGTGTCGTTCTACAAAGTGGATAAAAGGCTCATAAAATTGTAATTCGAATTTACTCTTTCAGGTTTTTTGCATGATATTCATTCGTCCTACCACACAAAATATACATTTGTATAATACTGTATATTTTGTTTATTACATATTGTTAAATTACTATAAAACACCTTAAAAGTATTTTATGCTATTATAACATAATCATTTTGATACTGATACACAATTTTTTTACTTTTAGAAGATGAAGGTGGCGGTAATTGCATAAGAACCAAGCACAATTTGAAAAAAAATTATGTTGTTTCGTTTAAATTTATTATAGTGAAATCAATTGCGGAATTTATTCACTTATTTGGATTTGTCTTTAAAATCCTCAGTTTTCGGCATTTATAATTTTATTAATATGCATTTATTCAAATTATTTTACACATCATGCTATCTAATTCTATCCTGCAATCGCGATTTAAGAACAACAAAATTGAAAATATATAGTAGGGCTTGTTCGAATGGTAAGTCGACAGAAATCAGATAAACTCAGAGTAAAAACTAACATTATATATTCATTGCCTCACTCGGGAGGTATTTAGAGGGAAACCTGCGCCACAGTAAATGGCAACTTGGGGTTGCGGATTAAATTCAACTTACCAAATGGCAAGTCGACGCTGTTTCTGCCCTCAGGGAGCATGACGAGGTTGCGCAAATCCGCTTTTCCCGTCGCATGCCAAAACAAGGTTTCACGAATATATCTCTTAGTATCATAATATGTGTCATTGTACACACTAGGTCGAATGCTAACACGATTGCAATCCGAATTGACAAATTTTTGTTTTAGTTGTGATTTAAATTCGACTTACCACACTCAACATAAGGATTCGGAGCCTATTGATTGTTTTATATCAGTAAATTAGTCAAAACAAATTAAATGCAATTTTAAGTATTACAATTATGATCATTTTTATACTAACACAGTGTTTCTTTTATTACAGGTAGGAAAGGTAATCGTAGTCAAATAACGATAATTTGAAAAAAAAAAATGTTTTTTCGTTAAAACTTAATATAAGGAAATATACTAAAGTCTGAATTTTATTTACTTATTATTTTTCTTTCTGCAAACTGCAGTTTATCAAATTTATATATTTATTAATATGCATTCATTCAACGTTTATTATAGATTTTTGATAAATAAAGGTCCGCAAACTCTTCAAAAAAAAAAAAAAAAAAAAAAAAAAAAAAATCAAAATATATTGTATTCCACGCCCGAATGGTAGATCGAGACAATAATAGGAATGACTCTAAAATTAAGTTAAAATTATTTAGCATTGCGACACTCCGAAGACATTTAGAGGGAAACCTCAACCACAATCGACGGCAATTTGAGGCTGCAGATTAAATTCAACTTACCTAATGGCAAGTCGATGCCGTTCCTGCCCTGAAGAAGCATGACGTGGTTGCGTTAATCCCCAATTCCCATAGCCTGCTACTAAAAAGGTCGCATTGGCTATCGTGATATAATCTGATGCGTCGTTCTACAAAGTGGATTAAATGCTCATAAAGTTGTAATTCGATTTTACTCTTTCAGGTTTTTAGTATGATATTCATTCGACCTATAACACGAAATATACATTTTTGTATAATACTGTATATTTAGTTTATTACATATTGTTAAATTACTATAAAACACCTTAAAAGTATTTTATGCTATTATAAAATAATCATTTTGATACTGATACATATTTTCTTTACTTTTAGAAGATGAAGGTGGCGGTAACTGTATTACAACAAAGCACAATTTGAGAAAAAATTATGTTGTGTCGTTTAAGTTTATTATGATGAAATCAATTGCGGAATTTATTCAGTTATTCAGCTTTGTTTTTAAAATCCTCAGTTTTCCACATTTGTAATTTTATTAATCTGCATTTATTCAAATTTTCATATACATCATGCTAGTTAATTCAACCCTGCAATCGCAATTTAAAGAACAACAGAATTCAAAATATATAGTAGACCTTGATCGAATTGTAAGTCGAGAGAAATCAGATAAACTCGAAATAAAACTAACATTATATATTCATTGTCTCACTCGGAAAGTATTTAGAGGGAAACTTCCGCCACAGTACAGCGTCTAGAATACCTAGTGTGGAAATATGCTATCCAAACAGCACTAAAAAATTTTATCCGTTAAATGTGCGACGATACTGCTAAAATGCCAAGTGTCGATCGCAGCGACATCTGCGGGATTTTCGTATTACTAGTATTACATTGTATAGACTAGCAATACCTTGCAGGTGTAGAAAATATCCTGCAGATGTCGCTGCGATCTGTATATTGCAGCAGCATCGTTGCATATTTAAGGGATACAATATTTTAGCGCTTTTTTTTTTTAAGTATTACAGAGATAGCCGATTTCCACACTATGTATTCTAGTCGCTATAGCCAAAGTAAATGGCAAATTGAGGTTGTGGATTAAATTCAACTTACCAAACGGCAAGAGTAGCGGATGGGGACAGCTTAATGCAGCAATGTTAAAGAAGGACCTGCGTAATAGAAGAAGGGAGAAGGGAAATCTTGTAAGGAATTCTTTAAAGCTGGTTTCAAACAAAGGGAAAAAATAAGATTTTACATTTAATACTGGTGCCACCTATCCAAAATATTTGAAAATAATATTAAAAACGAAATCTTTAGAACATGATCTTTCTAACACTGTATTAAGAATTATTTAAATAAGTAAACAAATATCTATAACTTTTACTTTTAAAATTTAAAAGCAGTTCAACTTTTATGTCAGAATAATGTTACTGCATATATAACTCATTGCATATAAATAAATAGATAGGGATATGCATGTGAAATTTTAACCGCTTTAAGGCTTATAGCAAATTAGTTTACAAGGGATAAAATAAAATTATTATTTCTTATCATCTTATCTTAAGGTAAATCTTTGTCTTTGCTTTCAATCAAGGATTCAAAAAACAATAAATATGATTTAAGTAGCATATATTTCTATAATTAAAATATACATAATTTAATACTTGTTTCCTAAGATAATTATGCATATATCATTATTACTATACATTAGTATGTCAATGTGGTTTCAATTTGTTTTTAAAATAGTTTAGAAAGATTTAAAAGCTATTACTATTTGTTTGCACTTTGGTCTTAATTTAAAATGTTTCTTTGCTATATATAGTATTTTTAAAAAAAATCGAATTAATAGGGCATAGTTCAATTTCTTTACTTATTACATTGAACTAAACATAATTTAATTTTAGGATTATTTCAGTTCCTATTTTATAGCAAAAGTATAATGAGAGCATCTCATATTTTTTTTTAACATTACAATATTAATAATTATAATGCGTTATCTTCAAGTATTAACATCTTAAATTATAATAATAACAGTAACATTAATAAAAAAATGTATGAGGGGGAAAAAACAACATATGGATAAGTACCAAGTACAAACGAAACTCAACATCAACAAAACAACGTACCAAAGTCGGCTAGGGACTTTTTGATTTTTCCCCCATATCGCTATGCTACCCAGTACGCTCGAAGTTTTAACATTGTTGCATTAAGCTGTCCCTATCCGCTACTAACGGCAAGTCGACGCTGTTGGTGCCCTCAAGGAGCATGAAGAGGTTGCGTAAATCCTCTTTTCCCATCGCATGCAAAAACAAAGTTTCACGAATATATCTCTTAGTATCAAAATATGTGTCATTGTACACACTAGTTCGAATGCTAACACGATTGTAATCCGAATTGACAAATTTTGGTTTTAGTTATGATTTTAATTCGACTTACTACACTCAACATAAAGATTCGGAGGCTATTGATTGCTTTATATTAGTAAATTAGTAAAAACAAATTAAATGCAATTTTAACTATTACGATCATAATCATATTGATACTAACACAGTGTTTCTTTTATTACAGGTAGGCAACGTAGTTAAATAACGATAATTTGAAAAAAAAAATTGGTGTTTAGTTAAAGATTAATATAAGGAAATATACTAAAGTCTCAATTTTATTTACTTATTATTTTTCTTTTTACAAACTGAAGTTTATCAGACTTACATATTTATTAATATGCATTTATTCAGCGTTTATTATAGATTAGTGTAAAACTCTGCAACCTCTTCAAAAAAAAAAAAAAAAAAAAAAATACATTGTATTCCACGCCCGAATGGTAGATCGAGAGAACAATTGGAATGACTAAAAATAATTTAAAAGAATTTAAGCATTGTGACACTCCGAAAACTTTACAGGGAAACCTCAGTGACAATCGACGGCAAGTTGAGGCTGCGGATTAAATTCAAATTACCTAATGGCAAGTCGAGGCTGTTCCTGCTTTCAAGGACCAGGGCGAGGTTGCGTAAATCCGCATTTCCCATAGCCTATTAATAAAAATTTTGCGTTGTGTATCGTGATATAATCTTATGTGTCGTTCTACAAATTGGAATAAATGCTCCTAAATTTGTAATTCGATTTGACTCTTTCAGGTTTTTTGCATAATATTCATTCGACCTACCACACGAATTAGACATTTTTTGTATATTACTGTATATTTTGTTCATTACATATTGTTAAATTGCTATAAAACACATTAAAAGCATTTTATGCTATTACAACATAATCATTTTGATACTGATACACAATTTCTTTTCTTTTAGAAGTTGAAGGTGGCGGTAATTGTATAAGAACAAAGCACAATTTGAGAAAAAAATATGTTGTTTAGTTTAAATTTATTATAATGAAATCAATTGCGGAATTTATTCACTTATTTAGCCTTGTTTTTAAAATCGTCTGTTTTCGACATTTGTAATTTTATTAATCTGCATTTATTCAGTATTTGCTATACATCATGTTTGTAAATGCAGCCCTGCAATCGCGATTTAAAGATTAAAAAAAATTCAAAATATATAGTAGGCGTTGTTCGAATGGTAAGTCGACAGAAATCAGATAAATTCAGAATAAAAAGTAATAACATTATATATTCATTGCCTCACTCGGAAGGTATTTAGAGGGAAATCTCCGCCACAGGAAATGGCAACTTGAGGTTGCGGATTAAATTCAACTTGGAAAGTCGACGCTGTTCCTGCCCTCGAGGAGCATGACGAGGTTGCGTAAATCCGCTTTTCCCATCGCATGCCAAAACAAAGTTTAATGAATATATCTCTTAGTATCATAATATGTGTCATTCTACATACTAGTTCGAATGCTAACACGCTTATAATCCGAATTGACAATTTTTTGTTTTAGTTAAGATTTTAATTCGACTTACCACACTCAACATAAAGATCCGGAGGCTATTAGTAAATATATTACTAATATTATATTATTTAGTTTTATATTAGTAAATTAATAAAAACAAATTAAATGCAATTTTAAGTATTACAATCATAATCATATTGATACTAACACAGTGTTTCTTTTATTACTGGTAGGCAAGGTGATCGTAATCAAATAAAGATAATTTGGAAAAAAAAATTGTTGTTTTGTTAAAGTTTAGTATAAGGAAATATACTTAAGTCTGAATTTAATTTAATTATTATTTTTCCTTTTACATACTGCAGTTTATGAAATGTATATCTTTATTAATATGCATTTATTCAACGTTTATTATACATCATTGATAAATAAAGCTCTACAACCTCTTCAAAAAAAAATAATAATAATAATAAATTAAAATCAAAATATATTGTATTCCACGCCTGAATGGTAGATCGAGAGAATAATTGGAATGACTTGAAAAATAAGTTAAAACTATTTAAGCATTGCGACACTCCGAAGACATTTAGAGGGAAACCTCAGCCGCAATCGACGGCAAGTTGAGGCTGCGGATTAAATTCAATTTACCTAATGGCAAGTCGACGCTGTTCCTGCCCTCAAGGAGCATGACGAGGTTGCGTAAATCCGCATTTCCCATAGCCTGCTACTAAAAATTTTGCGTTGTCTATTGTGATATAATCTAATGTGTCGTTCTACAAAGTGGATAAAAGGCTCATAAAATTGTAATTCGAATTTACTCTTTCAGGTTTTTTGCATGATATTCATTCGTCCTACCCCACAAAATATACATTTGTATAATACTGTATATTTTGTTTATTACATATTGTTAAATTACTATAAAACACCTTAAAAGTATTTTATGCTATTATAACATAATCATTTTGATACTGATACACAATTTCTTTTCTTTTAGAAGATGAAGGTGGCGGTAATTGCATAAGAACCAAGCACAATTTGAAAAAAAATTATGTTGTTTCGTTTAAATTTATTATAATGAAATCAATTGCGGAATTTATTCACTTATTTGGATTTGTCTTTAAAATCCTCAGTTTTCGGCATTTATAATTTTATTAATATGCATTTATTCAAATTATTTTACACATCATGCTATCTAATTCTATCCTGCAATCGCGATTTAAGAACAACAAAATTGAAAATATATAGTAGGGCTTGTTCGAATGGTAAGTCGACAGAAATCAGATAAACTCAGAGTAAAAACTAACATTATATATTCATTGCCTCACTCGGGAGGTATTTAGAGGGAAACCTGCGCCACAGTAAATGGCAACTTGGGGTTGCGGATTAAATTCAACTTACCAAATGGCAAGTCGACGCTGTTTCTGCCCTCAGGGAGCATGACGAGGTTGCGCAAATCCGCTTTTCCCGTCGCATGCCAAAACAAGGTTTCACGAATATATCTCTTAGTATCATAATATGTGTCATTGTACACACTAGGTCGAATGCTAACACGATTGCAATCCGAATTGACAAATTTTTGTTTTAGTTGTGATTTAAATTCGACTTACCACACTCAACATAAGGATTCGGAGCCTATTGATTGTTTTATATCAGTAAATTAGTCAAAACAAATTAAATGCAATTTTAAGTATTACAATTATGATCATTTTTATACTAACACAGTGTTTCTTTTATTACAGGTAGGAAAGGTAATCGTAGTCAAATAACGATAATTTGAAAAAAAAAAAAATGTTTTTTCGTTAAAACTTAATATAAGGAAATATACTAAAGTCTGAATTTTATTTACTTATTATTTTTCTTTCTGCAAACTGCAGTTTATCAAATTTATATATTTATTAATATGCATTCATTCAACGTTTATTATAGATTTTTGATAAATAAAGGTCCGCAAACTCTTCAAAAAAAAAAAAAAAAAAAATCAAAATATATTGTATTCCACGCCCGAATGGTAGATCGAGACAATAATAGGAATGAATCTAAAATTAAGTTAAAATTATTTAGCATTGCGACACTCCGAAGACATTTAGAGGGAAACCTCAACCACAATCGACGGCAATTTGAAGCTGCAGATTAAATTCAACTTACCTAATGGCAAGTCGATGCCGTTCCTGCCCTGAAGAAGCATGACGTGGTTGCGTTAATCCCCAATTCCCATAGCCTGCTACTAAAAAGGTCGCATTGGCTATCGTGATATAATCTGATGCGTCGTTCTACAAAGTGGATTAAATGCTCATAAAGTTGTAATTCGATTTTACTCTTTCAGGTTTTTAGTATGATATTCATTCGACCTATAACACGAAATATACATTTTTGTATAATACTGTATATTTAGTTTATTACATATTGTTAAATTACTATAAAACACCTTAAAAGTATTTTATGCTATTATAAAATAATCATTTTGATACTGATACACAATTTCTTTTCTTTTAGAAGATGAAGGTGGCGGTAATTGTATAAGAACCAATCACAACTTGGGGTTGCGGATTAAATTCAACTTACCAAATGGCAAGTCGACGCTGTACCTGCCCTCAAGGAGCATGACGAGGTTGCGTCAATCGGCTTTTCCCATTGCATGCCAAAAAAAAAGTTTCACGCCTATATCTCTTAATATCATAACATGTGTCATTGTACACAATAGTTCGAACGCTATCACGATTGTAATCCGAATTGACAATTTTTGGTTTTAGGTATGATTTTAATTCGATTTACTACACCTAACATACAGACTCGGATGCTACTGATTGTTGTATATTAGTAAATTAGTTAAAACAAATTAAATGCAATTTTAACTATTACAAACATAATCACACTAATACTAACACAGTGTTTCTTTTATTACAGGTAGGCAAGGTGATCGTAGTCAAATAAGGTTAATTTGAAAAAAAAAATTGGTGTTTCGTTAAAGTTTAGTATAAGGAAATATACTATAGTCTGAATTTTACTTACTTATTATTTTTCTTTGTACAAATTGCAGTTTATCAAATTTATATATTTATTAATATGCATTTATTCAACGTTTTTTATAGATTATTGATAAATAAAGTTCTGCAGACTCTTTTAAAAAAACAAAAAAATTCAAAATATATTGTATTCCACGCCCTAATGGTAGTTCGCGAGAATAATTGGAATGACTTGAAAAATAAGTTAAATTTATTTAAGCATTGCGACACTCCGAAGACATTTAGAGGGAAACCTCAAATTAAATGCAAAACAAATTAAATGCAACTTTAATCATATTGATACTATCACAGTGTTTCTTCTTTTACAGGTATAGGCAAGGTAATCGTAGTCAAATAACGATAATTTGAAAGAAAAAAAAATGTTTTTTCGTTAAAGTTTGATTGTGATACACAATTTCCTTTCTTTTAGAAGTTGAAAGTGACGATAATTGTATAAGAACCAAGCACAATTTGAGAAAAAACAATATGTTGTTTCGTTTAAGTTTATTATAATGAAATCAATTGCAGAATTTATTCACTTATTTAGCTTTGTTTTTAAAATCTTCACTTTTCGACATTTGCAATTTTATCAATCTGGATTTATTGAAATTTTTTTATATATCATGCTGGTAAATTCAGCCCTGCAATCGCGATTTAAAGAACAACAAAATTCAAAAATATATTGTAAACCTTGCTCGAATGCTAAGTCGAGAGAAATCTGATAAACTCGAAATAAAAGCTAACTTTATGCATTCATTGCCTGTCTGGGAAGGTATTTAAAGGGAAACCTCTGACACAGTAAATGGCAACTTGAGGTTGCGGATTAAATTCAACTTACCAAATGGTAAGTGGACGCTGTTCTTGCCCTCAAGGAGCATGACGAGGTTGCGTAAATCCGCATTTCCCATAGTCTGCTACTAAAAATTTCGCGGTGTCTATTGTTATATAATCTGATGTCTCGTTCTACAAAGTGAATTAAATACTCATAAAGTTGTAATTCAACTTCACTCTTTCATGTTTTTATCATGATATTCATTCGACTTATCACACGAAATATACATTTTTATATAATACTTTATATTTTGTTTATTACAAATTGTTAAATTTTTATAAAACACCCTAAAAGTATTTTATGCTGTTACAGTATTTTGATACTGATTATTTTTATTCGACCTACACTGTTAAAAATTTGCAGCATTCTGACCAGTCATTTGACCGTTTTTATCGAAAACGGTTACACAACCGTAATTGAACACTATTTTGACCATATCATTTGGCCATCTTATGGTCAGAATATTGTTAAATTACGGTTATGAAACCGTTTTTTCAAAAAAACGGTCGAATGACTGGACAGAATGCTGCAGATTTTTAACAGTGTACCACACGAAATATGCATTTATGCATAATACTGACTTTCTTTATTGTAGGTGTATTACTAAATTAGTATAAAACACCTTAAAAGTAATTTTAACTCTAGCTATCATAATCATATAGATACTGATACAGAGTTTCTTTTCGTTTGGGAGTTAAATGCGATGGCAAATGTTTAAGAACTCAGCACAATTTGAGAAAAAAATATATATTGCTCAGTTTAAGTTTAATATACGGAAATATATTGTCCGGAATTTATTCACTTATTTAGTTTTATTTTTAAAAACCTCAATTTTTGGCATTTGTATACATCTGCAGAACTTAGAGCCAATATAGTTGTGTCCCGGTATTTTCTGTAATATTCAATCTGCAAAACTAATATTCAATCTGCAAAACTGACATCCCATCTACAACTGACAGGCGCGCGGAAGATTCGCTCTTAAAAATATTTTATCTTATTGTAAACTTTCATGTGATTATACATTTTAAAACAAACTATTTTGTTCCCTGAATTTCGTTTCTCTTTTTAAAAAATAACGCGACTTGATAATTTTTTCTACAGACAAATTTTCATTGTTCCTTCGATCATATATATATATATATATATATATATATATATATATATATATTTCAAATTAAAATACACCAGCATATTTTTTATTTTTTATTGATATCCTAAACGTTTTTGATCGCTAGGTTCAGTTTAGAAAAACATTAAATATTTTTAATTGAAATATAAAGTTTTTTGTTGAGAAATGTTACAAAATTTTGTTCTATTATGGTTTCAAGACAACTATTTATTTCCTGAAATGAAAATGTAAATTTCTGTTATTAATTTTTAAGTTGAATCATATTTTACAATTAATATTTAGAAAAATTCTTTTCAAAGTATAACTGAAAATATAATATACTTCTATGCATTTAAATTTCATCGTAAAAATTTTTAACGCAAAAAACAATAATGGATGACTTTATCTTTAACCAGCAAGTTAAAAGAATACAAAACATTTCTGAACACAAAGTAAAATATTTGGTACTTTTCGGTTAGCCGGGCGCTAGTGTTATATATACATATTTATATACATACATATGTGTAAATATACATATATATATGTTAGATTATTCTAACATTGGAAGGTTTTACTAGTGAACGAAATAACTGGTTGTTATGTTACCAGTACTGCAATGTTGAAATAATAGAAACAGAAATAAAGTTGAATTCTCGTCGACAAATATAACGAATTTTGAATTTTAACGAAGAGAATGTTTCGTAGTAAATGAACATGGATATTGGAAAGTAGTTGCAGTCATCGAGTGGTAGGCCAGGTAACACATTTATCCAGTGTACGTTTCTCCGGAATAATTGAGACAATGCATAATTTAACTCAGGATTTTATTGAAAGAGCTTTCGGCGGTGCAGTTTCCACCAATTCATTTTAACCAAGCCATCGCTACGTAGTATTTAATTAAGGGGAAGCAAATTATAGATAATAGAAAATATCAGACGGCGACCAGGGGAAGTTATCAAAGTAGAAATGTGACAAATTCTGCTGAAACGCAGCGAGTATCGACTTTTTGTTCCTCAAGTGTAAGAATACAAATATGACGTAGATCGCGCTCTCAACCAATGAATAATTAAGAATATCACGTCATGAAAAAAGTGCGGACAGAGCAAGCGAATGAATTGGAGGGAAAAAGGATAACCTCAGAAATGCGCGGTAAAGTAAAAATGGAAGCTAAAAAAATATTCTAGAAAGAAAAAAGCGCGGAAATGGAACATTTAATTTAAGAAAACTAAAAGCGTAATATTTAAGCAATTTAGACAAGTGAGACATTAAACTAAAGGGAATTTAACAGAGTTAACGATAGATATTATTTTAGGATAAGGATTTAGTAAATATAAAGTAGTAATTTAGAATAAGATAAGGAAATCGCGGAATTAGATCTAATAATGTAACATATACATATACACATATTGTATATATACACACACATATATATGTAAATGTATATGTATATATACATATATGTATGTATATAAATATGTATGTAATACACTGGCGCCCGGCTAACCGAAAAGTACCAAATATTTATTTTGCAGTATTAGAATAGCGTTTCCCGTACACTTTTTTAATATATAGCTAATTTAAACAGTTGCATTTCTAACTTATTATCATGAAGATTATATAATCTTTTCTAAAATAGCATTTGATCCCAACTTCCTAAACATTAAACATACCGAAACAAATCCTACTACAATATTTCCTGTAGATTTTTCCGCGGTTGCAAATATTTTGTAAATTCACCATGTTTCAAAATTTGCACTTTTACAAAGCATTTTAATGTATAAACATGTAACAAAGTTTCTTTTAAGTAAGCATTAAATAAGTGAATACTAAAGATATGTTAATATACAGGATAAATCTAAATTGTGTTTACAAAATAAGAGGCGTAATAGTAGGCATCAAGAGGATCAAAAATTGACATAGAATAAGAGGTCGCAACCACTTATTAAGTTACAAATACAGGATGTAACTTCAAGGTGTTATAATATTTTAACGGATCTTCTGACTGTAAAATAGTCAATGAAACATAGTCTTCATTTTGAAAGACCTATCCAATGATATGCCATTCAATAAGGTGCGTAATTTTTTTTTTTCGTCTCTACCACCATTTTGTATTTTACGGCCGCCATTTTGAATTTATAAAAACAAAACCTAGCCTATAACCATTGGGCCGTAAAGACGAATTGATAGAGACCTCATTCATTAAAATCCATCCAGCCGTTAGGATGTTTCGAGGGTATAAAGATATTCACATACACAGATACGCGTGAAACGCATAATCATTCTTTTCAGTCGTGTAAAAATATAACGATATGTACCTTTTTTGTGTGAAATGTGATAACATCACGAAAAGTTCTGTAAAAACAGAGTGCTCACGCAATCCATGATATCGTATGAATTGATAATCACAGTCCAAAATGTAGAGCGTCAAGTGCATACTGCTGACGCGTACAATGGAACCTTCTACCAATTTTTTTGGTGTATCATATTTACAACAAAGTTGATCATGTGTATTAAAACTTTCATTATAATACACTTCAGTTTTCTGAAAGTTATTACCGTCAGTGAAAGTTGAGTTTTGGTAGACAACCCTGTGTTTGTGACTAGATAAGTGGTTCTCATGTTCTCTGTCTATTTTTCATTCTCTTGATGTCAACTACTACCCCTCTGTTTTTGTAAAAACAATTTAGACCCTCCCTGCATAAGAACTGCATATAACTATAATTTATATACAGTACTTAAATAATAATTTACTTTTATACAGTAGATATGTTTTTTAAATCATCGAGAAAATCTTACCCCACTTGGAATCGAATTGTTAGAAGCTATACAGAGAGGTCAAAGGCGCACCTGGGCAATAGCAATTTTATCTCACGATCTTCATTTTCATCCTAACAAATCTATTGTCCAATCTGTAACTAAAGAAAACAATATAAGATTCATTGTTAAAAATAAATTGTTCCAATGTTAAATATGCGCGGTTATACATCGATGCAGCTAACAAATCTACACTGTTGTTTAGAATTTCTCCGATTGTTGAAGATAACGCGTTAATGCATTGTCACAGGAATCAATTCTAGATCTTTAGAAACCATAATCTTTCTTCTATAATGACGAATTAAAAGAAGAATTTACACTAAATTATAACATGCAAAAGTGTTATTATTTTTTTTAATATAACGTAAATTTCAATTTACCGCTATGCATTTCTAAAATTTACAATAACTTTCTTTAACACAAGAAGAATAGTGTGACTTTGTAACTCAAAAGAGCACAGATGTCATATACACATGTCATATTGGCGCAATTTTTTTCCGACGCCAATTTGGCGAAAACCTCGTTACTATATCATCTATATCCGGATTACCATATCAAGCAAAACAACAACACTTTGGCGCCACTTAAGTACCCGGTGCGTATATGGCATTGGCATCAGAAAAAAATCGCGCCAATATGGGGCGTATATGACATCTGTGCCCTCAAAAGAAACATAACATGATATCCACGACTTTGGCTTTAAACAGCAACTTAAAATAACCTAAAATATGCATCCACACATTTTTATTGTGCAGCATAATAATAAAATTCTTTTATTTTATAAATACATAGTTGAAACAGTTCTATTTCCAAATCAATAACATAATCTTTCCTAAAATATTTAAACCAACTTCAAAAATATTAAACAGAGAAGAGGAATCATGATATAATTATTTTTTACGGGTTTTACACTAATTGTATATGTACAAAAATTTATTCTGTAAACAATCATTTTTACACGTATTGTGTAGGCCTAAAATATTTTTTTTTAGCATTATATAAGTAACTTACAAAGTTTAGGTTAATATATAAGTATTCTACAGAAAGATGCTTTGTTACTCTATAAAAGTATTAACTTATGTTTCTACTACTAGTAGTAGTACTTAACTGGAAAATTGCTAGCCAAATCCTTACCATTTGGCAACGAAATGCTAAAAGTTCAGCGAAGTTAATGGAAGACCCGAGACGTATTTGTGAAAGCTAACAAAATATGGATCCAAGGAACTTAAGTAATTCTTTTGAACCTATTAAACTTTGCGTCCAGTCTGCAACTGATGAATGTGAGGAAAATGCATTATTAGGAATTATTATATTATTGTACTATTGAAACTGTTGTACTATTGTTAAATTTAACGCGATTATACATTCGTACAGTTAACAAAATTACTTTGTCGTTAAGAAATACTCCCATTGTTGAGTATAACGCGTTTTTACATTGTTAAATGAAACAAACCTACATTGTTCGTTTGGAAACATTTTTTAATGCAAATTATGCATATATATATATATATATCCTTAATTACATAATATAGATATTTTCTGTATAATTAGTTTCACCTACTTAAAAATGTAACTTAAATCTTATTTTAAAGCTATGAATTTTAAATTTTCAACAAAATTCATCAACAAGAATAACTTCTTTAACATAAGAAAAATAATCAAACTTTTTAACTCAAAAGAATAATAATATGAAATCTGTGACTGCCGTTTTAAACAGGAAATTAAAAGAACATAAAAACTAAGTAACATTTATGTAATGCATCAAAATTTAAAAAAAAAATCCAAATATTTTTCTTTTCATAAAGAGATAACCTAAACAGTACTATTTTTGAATCAATATTATACATGATTATTACATAATCTTTTCTAAAATACACGAACCAAATTCCCAAGTATTATGTATTACACTTTAAGGACAAATCCAGATATAAGTCTCTTTTAGAGTTTTTTTACTAGTTGTATATACATAAATATTTCTTCCATAATTTTGCACATTTAAAACAAATTATATTGCATGATATAAAATATATATTTTTTAAATAGTGTTATATAAATGGCTTGTAAAACTACTGTAATATATAAGTATTCTATACAAATGTACTTTGAATACAGTGCTAATATATTAACGTACGTTCTTACAGTATTGAGCGAAAAATTGATCGCCAAATGTTACCACTGGGCAAGGAATTACAGAAATAAGTCCCATGACGCATCTTGGACAAATAAAAGCTAATAAAATTTGGTTCCCAGGAACTTTACTAATTTGCTACCAACTAAATCTTAACATCCAATTTGCAACTAGTGGATGCGAAGAAAATGTATTGTTAGAGCATTGTTAAATTTAACACCATTATCATTCCTACAATAAACAAACCAACACTATTGTTAAGACGTTCTCGCATGAATAAAACGCGTTTTGTCATTGTTACATGAAACAAACCTACATTGTTCTTTAGGACACGTTTTTCAACACAAATTAAATGTATATATATATCCTAATTTACACAATATACCGATATTTTATGTATCATTAATTTCACCTACTTAAAAAGTAACTTAAATTTTATTTTAAGGATATGAATTGTTTTAATTTTCAACAGAATTCGTGAACAAGAACAATTTCTGTAACACAAGTACAATAATGTAATTTTTTAACTCAAAAGAAGTGTTATATGAGATCCATGACTACGGTTTCAAACAGCAAAATTAAAAGAACATAAAACATTTATAAACACGAAGTAATATTTATATAGTGCAGCATAATTAAAAAAAAAATCTCCAAAATACATTTTTATAAATAGATAGCCTAAACAGTGTTAATTTTGAATCCATATTATACATGAGGATTACATAATATTTTCTAAAACACACGAACCCAAATTCCCAAACATTAAACATTAAGGATAAACTCTGATATAAGTCTTTCTTACTGTTTTTTACTAACTGTATATACACAAATATTTCTTCCATAATTATGCACCTTTAAACTCAATTATAAAGTATGTACAAAGATTTTTTTTTTTATTATTTGTAAATAATAAGAGACCTCTAAAGCTTATGCCAATATATAAGTAATGTATAGTAAAGTATTTTGTATGCACTACGTATATATTGACTTATCTTCTTACAGTAGAAAACTGAAAAATGGATTGCCAAACACTTACCATTTGGCAACGAATTGCTAAATGTTCGGCGGAGATATTAGATGTCCCGAGACGTATTTTAACAAGTGAAAGCTAATAAAATTTCGTTCCCAGGAGCTCCATTAATTTTCGGCTTATTAAATCGTACTTCCAATCTGCAATTGACGAACGCGAGGAAAATGCATTGTTAGAAAAATTTGTACCATTGTTAAATTTAACGCGCTTATACATTCCCACAGTTAAAGAAGCTACATTGTTGCTAAGAAATTCTCCCATTGTTGGATATTTTTAACATTGTTACATGAAAAAAACCTCCATTGTTATTTAGGATACATTTTAAAAATTAAAATAATATATATATATATCCTAAATTACGTAATACAGATATTTTCTGTATCATTAATTTCATCGCTTTAACAATATAACTTACATTTTATTGTAAAGCTATGAATTTTGTTTAATTTTCAACAAAATTCATAAACAAGAAAAATTTCTGTAACACAAGAACAATAACGTAAATTTGTAAGCTAAAAGAAGCATAATATGAGATACTCGACTTCGGTTTTAAAAGCAAATTAAAAGATTATAAAACATTTATAAACACGATGTAGCATTTATATAGTGCAGTATAATATAAATAAAATCTGCAAATGATTTTATATATTTATATAAATAGACATCCTAAACAGTACTATATTTGAAACAATATTATAGATGAAGAATACATAATATTTTCTAAAATACATGAGCTCGACTTCCCAAACATTAAACCAGTGGTTATCAACCTGTGTGCCGCGAAAAGATCTCAGGCATGCCGCACATCAAATTTTTGAAAATTCCAGTCTGTGATGTCCGACATTTCATATTATACGCTTTACTTTGAAATAAGGATTAATGTCACAAATTTGCTTTATTTGGGACATTTTTCTTCTGTTACTCATTATAAAAGTATACGAGAAAGCCCTAAAAATGATCTTACGCCTCTTGAAGTAAATTCTTTCAGAAAAAAAAAAACATGTCTCCTGAAGGAAAAAGTTACAATTTAAAATGCAGTAGAAAGGATCGTCGAAAAATGATTTAAGAGTATGCCTATTCGAAGATTTTTTCCTAAGTCAAACTCAAATATCTCTTAAACGCTAATGTGACAAATTAAGGTATTTTTTCAAATTTTCCACATTACCAATTCCTTTTCCTATACAATTTCATATTGGCTGTTGCCTGTAATTTCCTGCACTACTATTGATCAATAAAGCAATATTTCAAATCCGATTCTCCTACATACATATGAGAAAATTCCATGTTTATTTGCACTGATGACGATATGCTGAATAACACCGAAACTAGTGTTAAAAAGGTGCTTAAAGCGGTGTTTCATCTGCTTATAAATGTTAGTACATATTAAAGTATATAAAAAATGGCTATAAGAGTTTTATTTAAACTAATCTTCTTCTCCTTTATTCGGTTTGGATGACCGCTATTTTGTTTGTGGTAATAAATAAATTAAAAATTACCGTAATTTCCGGTGTATAGCCCGCAGATCAAACAATTTAGTATGGACCCAGAAATTTTATTCAGTATTTGAAGACCAATATTTACCGTGATCTGAAAAGTTACATTTTATTTTTAAAACTTTCTGGGTCGAAACACGATTGTTTTATCCGCGGGCTATACACCGGAAATTACGGTATATGTAATCATTTCTTATGTAATGATAGATAATTCTTCCTTTTTTTAAGTCATCATAATTTTAGTGTGCCGCACAAATTTAATTCTAACTTTAAGTGTGCCGAGAAGTGAAATAGTTTGAGAAACACTGCATTTAAACATTGAGGATAAATCCTAATGTGTTTCTCTTACAAATTTTTAACTAGTTGTATTTCTATAAATATTTCTTCCACAGTTATCCATATTTACCAGTAATTATATTGTACACTCTCAGAAATGAAACTCTCACTTTTGACGATTCAGCAAACCTTGAGTTGTATTTCGTCGTTTTTGACGATCGTTTCCTATCAACATCACGTGAATTTCACGAAATGCAAACTCTCAAATACTTGACGAAAATTTTGCCTCAATCACGGTCAGACTCAATGCATTTTAAGGGAACAGTTGCTGTACCTCCTCAAATCCTGCGATTTTAGCAAGCAGATATTTGCTTTTTTATGTTAGTCCTGTAATAATTTATTTTAAAACAGCACTTTTTAATGCTTTTCAGAAAATACTGAAATATAGGTAGTTATTGTTTCTATTGTTATTTTTTTAGCTGTTAAAATTTTTAGGAATGCCTATTATTATTTTTATTTACTTATTTATATGTTGTTGTTCGTTATGTTTTAATTCAAAAAGAATAAATTTCCTGTGTTCTTCAAAACCATTCAAAAAGAAAATTTCGTCAATAAAATTTCAAACTTCCAGGAAGTCTTTTTTATTATTATTATTTTTTAAGAAGTATATTCTGTTTTCAATAATAATTAAAAATAAACATAATTGATCCCTCTCCCCTTTATACACAGTAAAGTGTTAAAATCTTATCCACCTACTTAAAGTGATAAAATCTCACGCAATATGCACTTCACAATTCGTTATTTGTGAGCAACAAATTAACCAGACCATATTCTAATCATTCATTGAGCAAAGAAAATTTCACTAATAAATTATTTAATCAAGCCATATTATAATTATTCATTGACCATGATAAAACCATAATAATAAATTAGCCTTACTTAAAACTTTCAGAAATTATAGCAGCGCCGATAAAATTACAATCTATCTTATAAAAATATAAATACGCAGGAGGATTCATTACATCAGTCTAAAAGCACATCTATACAAGTCCCCAATAGCGAGGTCGGAAGAGCAACTGTCTCCCACGCCAAAGGTGTGTCAAACGCGTGGTTCGAATCACCCCGAGGAAAACGAGAAGTGAATTTTTTCTTCCCCTGTCAATAAATACAAGAGCTTCCAAACTGTTCGACAGATAGCACCACCAGCCCACTTTTGACGAAATTTATATAGTCAAGCAAGTGAAGAAATTAATTTCATCAATTTGACGAAATATTCGCTCGGAGCACTTCCCAGGAAACGGTTTCGTCAAAAACAAAGAAAATTTCCTGAAATATGAGTATTCATTTCTGAGTGTGTATAAAAATATAAAAATGTAAAATGCCTTTTTGTAGGTAGTTTTATATAAGTGGCCTGTAAGGCTACGTTAATATGTAAGTCTTCTATATAAAGGAACTTTGTAGACAGAGCTAATAAATTAAAATAGCTTTTTACAACAGATAACTGAAAAATTGATCGCCAAATGCTTACCAACGGACAAGGAACTGGTGAAGGTTTGACGGAATTATTCTATTCGACTAATAATAAGCTAGTAGTAGCTAGGAGTCTTTCGGTAGCTTCATCGCCCCGAGCCCAACCCTTCCCGCTTTTCGGTGTCTTTAATTTGTGTAATTTCCCTTTTAAATTTGTCCGATTTCAATTTTCGATTTTTTATTTTATTTATTTATTTTTTTTTTTTTTTTTCAATCTCGCTTTCGCTAGAGAGTCTCTTACTCGGGACGTGGCTGGGGATACTATGAAACTTGCTTCCGCAAAAGAGTCGGAATAAGTGGAAGAATAAAGTGCTAAGTCTGTGTATAATAAAGTGCTATAGTACTTAATAACAGAATGCCCCGCGACGTATTTTGGACAAATGAAAGCTAAAAAAATTTGGACTTCACTAATTTTCACTAGTCACTAATTTTCAACCTACTAAACCTGACGTCCAATCTGTAACTGACGGAAGAGAGAAAAATTCATTGTTGGAAAGAATTTATATCATTGTTAAAAATAAGCCCATTATACATTCCTACAATTAAAAAACCTCCACTGTTGTTAAGAACTTCTCCCATTGTTGAATGTAATGTGTTTTTGCATTGTTATGTAAAACAAACCTACATTGTTTTTAAGAACATGATGTTTTTATTTTCTTTTCTTTAAATCAACCTGGTTTTTGTATGTAAGGGGCTGTGCATATGTAACGTTATCAACTTTTTGGTATTTTTGGACCCCCTCCCCCCCTCTTACGATATCATATGTTATCATCCCTCGAAACCCCTCCCCCCCAGTAATGATATCGTTATCATAATAATAAATAATATAAATGTACAAAAATTCTTTAGATTTTTGGAATTTTTTTTCTTTTGTTTGGAGTGATATACAAATATGTTATATTTATTTTTCTTATAATTTATTAATTCAAATGAAAAGAAGTCAATAAAATATCAGTTTATATATGAAACAACTTAATCTCAAATAACACTTAAAAGAAACAGACTGTTTAAAAGTATTTAATAACAGCTTTTCGTTGCATATTGCATTCAACAGTAATAATGTCTTTTTGAACTTGCCCCTTCACGGGGTGGGGCAGACCGAACTTCTTATCAACAAAACAGGCGGATAACATTCTCTTTTATTTACTTGTTAAATACAAGTATAATTTCAAACATACTTCGCATTATGCTTTGTTGAACAGCGGATATATATTATATATGCATACACGTTGGGGTATTCCATATTTTGGAACTGAATAATTTTATAATCATTTAAGGATTTAAATAATAACTTTTGAATTTTCAGGAAAATAGATAACATTCTAAGAAAGATAGCATACTATTTTGATGTAAAGACCAAGTTACAAATAAGAAGAGAAAACTTTGGTGAAAATTTTTGGAAAAATGATAACGATATCAAAACACAACCCCCCCCTTCCCCCTAGAGATATCTTACGATATCATGTGCCAGACCCCCCCCCTCCCCCTAAAATGATAACGTTATATATGTATAGCCCCTAACGACTAAATTTTGTAATCAATTTTTTCTCACTTCCTGATAAGCTAGAATTATAAAATTACGTTCACAGGTGTGTTTCTGATGACAGTGCAACATTTTAGTATTTTTTAAACTTAATTATAAATTAATACATTCATTTTAAGACGTTTTTCCGTTAGCCCTCCTCACTGGATAAGTTGCCAAATGTTCTCTGTAACTCGTACAATTGTATACGACATACGAGTTGAACCAAAAATTCATTTAAGGATCCGCCAATAAACACTCACCAAAACATGCCAAATAACTATGAAACTGCAACAATGAAACATTTTAAAAGCTAAAAAGCAGAAAATAAACTATAAATTAAAAAAAAAAATGAAGAATGTAACATTTAAAATTACTCTTTTATCAATTACTAGTTTAATATTAATTCATTTGCGATTATAATTTGAGAAATCAATTTAGAAAACCCAAAAACATATTTAAATAATGTTTTATTTTTTCATTTCTGTTTTCTTATCTGAAAGAAGAAACAAAGCAAAAACCATATTTTTTAAAATAAATTCACTTGCTTGCGCTTTCTACCAAGCGTAAAAAAGCAGTGAATTTTTCATAATCGGGTTTTGTGCCTACGCCAAATTAACGTTGATAGGATTTTGGATCCCGTTAAATAAGCGTGAGTAAGTAAAGTAAATTAGGACTTACCCTTTTTTCAGGGTACTTATCCGTTTATGGTGTAAATCCACGTTTTACTTTTATCCCAAAACGTATTAGTTGACAATATTATTACCTTTATATTTGAAGAAAATTGTATTCTCCAATGCACGACGTTTTATGCCTCCCTTAAGTAAAGAAATTCTAGATTATTTCAATATTAAATGAAGATGCGGTGACATTTAGATGTTGTTTAATTAACACTATTTAAATTGTAATAAGAGAACATTTTTATATGCCTCTTTAATGGCTAGCTACATTTTTCAGAATAAAAGAAAATGCTTACATTACAAGATACATAATAATAACAATAAATCAGTTCACTGTAGTTTATGAGTATAATTTAGCCATTCAATAAGTCATTATCTTTACTGGAATTTTAAGGTTAAATTCATTAGCACTATAAAAAGATTTATGGCTAAGTTGAAAAGTTATATTGTTTATGTAACTGAAGAAATTAGTTTATTTTTAGCACAGTTATGCATCTTGATGATTTATGTCCATCAAATGTATTGTAACGGAAATTTTCTGGAAAATACATGAATTGCAGTAAAAAATTTAGGCATGATTTTCAAGATGAACATTGAATGCTTATAAAGAAGTGCTTTTTATAAACTATCTTTACTTTTATACTTAATTTTTAATGCAAATAAGAAAAAATGTATATGATATGTTGAATAAAATTCTTGCTAAATTAGTGAAAAAATGGAGCTGGATGCCTTAAATTTGTAGAATTTAAGGCATCCAGCCTTAGCCGGCTGGTGACAGGTTATGTTATTTTTGCAGTCGACAAATCCAGTCAACTACATAAATTTGTTGGTCATGGCTGAGATCGGCTAAGTCCAATTGAAACACAAGTATTCATTTTGAAATCGTATTATTAATCTGAGGGCCAGGGCATACGTGTAGCAAGGCAATGGATTTAGCAATTTGGTAGTTTCCCCAGAAAAACAGAGCCAATTGTCATTCTAAAACGTTTTATTCATCAAAACATGAAAGCGTAAACAATTCCCACAGTATGAGAAATTTCGAAGAGCCCTCAGGCTGAAGCAAGAATCGCTACATCATGCTATAAGGTCTTAAAAAGCAAATTTAGAATTCTACTAGACCAGGGTCGGCGAACCTTTTTACATTCGCGTGCCAATATTTTTCCAAAAAAAATTCAACTGAACATGGCGTGCCAACAACGCTCCCTCCCCACTCCCGACGTCTGATTCCCGCAAAAAAGTAGTGAATTAATTTAATAGTGAATCATAAGTTAGTTTAATTCTAATAATAATAAATAATAGTGTCAAAATTATATATCATTATTAGATTACTATAAATATAGCTGACATACCTGCGGGTAATACCAACATACGCATTATTGAAATAATTATAAGTAAATATAATTATAGTCTTCATTTCATTTTACATATGTTTTAGCAATCAAATTATTATTTTTTTTCATAACTTATTAAAAAAAATCAAGCTTTATTAGTTTTATTAATACTTTTGCATTTTAACAAATTAAAGATCAATTATCAAATTATAGCAAAAGTTAAATAAAGCCTCATGTGCAGGTCAAAACACGTTAAATTATGCAGAAATATTACAGCAAAAAATAATTTGATTTGCTAGATTTCTCTCTTTCTATGCGAGTCATAGATGCCATCATAACGAAATCGAGAAAATGGGGAGTTGGGAAAGGTGAAATATTTTTAAGTGGGAAGTTCAGTGATATAACAAATACACAAGTACCTGTTATAGAAAATAAAAGCAATTTTCAATGAAGCTCGTGTATTAATAAAAAAAGAATAAAGAGGTGCAGAATTTTGGTAATTTGACTGAATTTTGATTTATAATTCAATAAACGGCGTGCCAAAAATATCTTCCCGCGTGCCAGTTACGGCACGCGTGCCATAAGTTCGCCAACCCTGTACTAGACTGTTAGACACCGGGTAACATAGTTTAAAGCACTGGAACAAGACAGAAATCTGGTCTCCGAAGTCGCGGCATCTAGGTTTTGTTAGCACTCGCGTAGTGTGACAGATATCGACGTAGTACAGAAATGAACCAATCTGTGAAGGAAGCACTTCGAACAGCGGCGGCTAAACTAATGGCGTCAGGGAGTGGTTTAGGAGAATGAATCCCAGACGTGGTAATGTAGGGATTTTGAGGTAAAAAGTCTAGCGTCTCAATGGCGCGGAAGAATACGCGATCTTAGATTCGTAGAGTTTAAGATTAGAAATAAAAATAGCAAAATGGCTTTTAAAAACATTCTAAAATGAAAACTAGCTTCTCTCAGAATATTATAGCTTAGGTAACTGATAAAAATGTATGAAGATTAAGATTTCGGCAGTATTAATATACGCGTTTTAAATTTAAAGGAAATTAACTAGGAATAAATAATAGATATTATTAAGAAATGGGGAAATAATGAATATGCCGGAAACTTATATGAATATTGGATATTAATATTTAAATGAATATTGGAAAGAAAATTTTTATGTAATATACATCTTAAATTATAACATACATCAATATTTCCTGTACATCAATTTCATCTCTTTAAAAATATAACAAATTTTAATTTAAAGCTACGAATTTCTGAAGTTTAGAATGAAACACTAACAAGAACAATAGTGTTAGTTTATAACTCAAAAGAAGTTTAATATGAGATCCACTACCACATCTTTGGCTTTAAACAGCAAATTAAAAAAAATATATATATCAACACAAAGATAAATTTTTGGTGCTGAATAATAATGTAATTTTCGCATACGCTTTATTTGATGAATAACTATTCTAAACTTTACCATTTCCGAATAAATGTGATACATGTAAAATACTTGATATTTTCTAGTTCGAATATATGAAGCCAACTTTCCAAACATTAAACATTGCAGAATAAATCATATTAAAATTCTCACTTATAGAGAATGCTGTACCGCCGGAGGAGACCGATTCCGAGGAATACTTTGTTCCACGGAAGAAATTTAAGGAATGATAATATTTGTATATTACTTTAAAGATATAAATTATTATAAGTTATTTATACATAAAGATGCAATAAAAGATACTCGTAGTTCGAATTCTAAGAAGTTTATTCGAGATGGCGTAAAATGCATGCTTTAAATAATACATAAGCAGTAAACTATTTAACTACATACCGCTAGGTTAAATTTAATTATACATCTTATTATTTCGTGCATTTTTATTTACTTATTTAGTTATTTACTAAAACTTTTGATTTTACAATGAAATTAAAATGAAATTCTTCAATACGAGAACAATAGTTTAATCTTGTCCCTCAAAACAAGCATATTATGAGATTAACGACTTCGGCGTTAAACTGCAAATTAAAAGAACTTAAAGCATTTACTAACACAAAATACAGATGTCCGAAAATTCCTGGACACGTTTTAAAATTCAATATAAAATCAAGTAATTATCGTACAGGAATGCAGTTTGGACAAAAATGCTTTTCAAGTGAAAAGTTTTCTTCAAGCGAATGAAAATAATTAGTTCCACATTTCGATCATAGATGGAGCCAGGGTTCTCGCTACCGTTCGCCATTGCGTCAAATCATGACAAAATGTTTCATTTGGTGAGCAAACGGATGATTAGACTCGCCAAACTGCGAGTGCTAAATTTTGGCTCACTTTTTATTTTTGTGTATATGTGTGTGTGTCAGTACAGATGACACTCTTATTTACATTACTGAACGATTGATGCCACTTATCATGTTCAATCGTATCGTGTAATTTATGTTATTTTTAGAGATACTAACCAAACACCAATCAGTTTAACATCAGCCGAAGCCACGATATGCAAAAAAGTCATTTCAGTATATGTTAATGTGCCCGATAGGTAACAATTTTGAAATTGCCTTTGAAATATGGCTTGAATGAAAAGCCGAAGGATTCTAGAAAAACAAAGTTTTTGACACATTTTGTTGTTTATATTTCGATATTTTCAGAATTCATTGAATGTAATATATTGAAATCTTGAGTTAACTGGGATTGGAAGTTTTATTTCATAACATTTTATTGAGTTAAATCATATTTTAATTTTTTTTCTTCATTGCGCAAGACATTTAGGATAAAGTTATTGTTTTAGTCTCTGTAGCGTATAATTAAATTTAGATGAATAACTGATCTAAGAACGGTTTCAAAAACTTAGGTTATTTTAGAACATATTGGAAAAAAGGGGGATACATTAAGGGATTAAAGATCAAAATTTCAATGCTTCGCAACGAATTTATTTTGCTATTTTTTTTTTTCCATTTGGCGAATGTTTTTTACTTGTGATTAGCCAAATTGCTAACTTTCGTAAAAAGTCAGCGAGAACCCTGGATTGTCTTTACTTGGGCCTGGATTGTTTTACCCTGGATTGTCCCACTTGTCCATATGTTTGTCCCTTTTTAGGTGCGTTCGTAATTATATAAATACGTAGCACCTATAGTCGTCGTTCAGTCCGTCTGTCCGCATATAACAGAGCAAAAACTATCCAACCGAATGGTCTGAAATTTTAAATATATGATTGTTGCAAAATTTTGTCGAGTCATTTCAAATTTTATGAAAATCGGATGTATAGTTTAATTACAGGGACAGTCAAAAGTTTTCCTTTACATTACGGCCAATGGGGAAAATTATTGCAAGTGCATTTTAATGATGTTACAGCCTTCCGAATGGTCTGAAATTTTAAATACATCATTGTTACAAAATTTTGTTGAGCCATTTCAAATTTTATAAAAATCGGATGTATAGTTTAATTACAGGGACAGTCAAAATTTTCCGTTTCATTACGGGGAATGGGGGGGGGGGAAATATTGCAGTACATTTTAATGATGTTACAGACTATGCACTTATGAAGTGCAAAAAAATATACATTCAGTACAATATGGGGTGCAAAAAATAATTATAAAACTAGCTATAGTACGAACGCACCTCATTTGCCACGTTTGACGAGCAATTTCCAACTTGTTTTTAACATGCGTTTTTTTCTAATTTTCAGATTACTTTTGATGCTGTGAGACAGAAATGAAGACTCCCAGCCCTGGGTGTCGTCATTTCTTTGTCACGGCGTCAAAAATAATCTGAAAAACAGAAGAAACGCATGTTTGAAAGCAAGCATACGGACAAGTGGCTCCATCTATAATCGAAATTTTGGAACTAATTATTTTCATTCGCTTGAAGGAAACTTTTTATCCTGAGAAGCATTTTAGTACAAACCGCACGCCTGTACGACAATTACTTGATTTTATATTGAATTTTAAAAAGTGTCCAGGAATTTTCGTGCAGTATTTTTGCTGTGCAGCATAGTAATAAAATACCACCATAATACTTTATATGACAAATTCATACTCTAAACCTTTTTGTTTCTGAATCAATATTACTTACCTAACTAGGCGGGCTTCGTCCGTTTAAATGGTCGTTTTGGGGGTCTCTTAAAAAATTACAAACGCACTTTGTTTCGTTTAAGTTTATCTCTAAATGCTAGACTCAGTACAAACTGATCATTTCATCTTCTTATTGTCATTATCAAAAATAAAAGATATAATCTTATTACGTCTTATATTGAGAAACTAGGTTAACCCTTAAATGCCTGGTGTTGCTTTTCGGCAATATACCCAATTTAGGCTTCTAAAATACTATTAGAATAATATTGAAGCTATAATGCCTAATGTTGCCAATAAAATACATTCTGAAAATATTATTAAATCGACTTTCAACATGTACATGGCAACACTTGTGCTGTTTAAGAATAAAGATAGATTTATTTTTTCAATTGTTGCTACATGTTCTTTTTGTTTTGTTTGGAGGCTTGCGAAATACCCTATTTTGTTCTGCAGTGAGCAAATAAAATGTATTTCTTATTATAGTTCCTAAAATTCTTGTGTGTTTAATATTATAGAATTTTATCAAGGAAAATTATTTTTTCAATTAAAGACCAGTATTGCCGATTAGTAAAAAACTGTTTTTTAGCCGTAAACCATACTTAAAACAAAATAGGATTTTTTAAAGTATTTTTCCCATGATTTATTTAAAAAATGAAAGTCGAAAAACATTATTACAATGATTTTTGAAAAATCTGGCATTTAAGGGTTAAATTGATGAAGCAAGCCCAAACAATACATTTTCATAACATTCAATCTATAGCCGTACTTTAGAGAAATTTAAATTAATTCGCTTAAAAGTAAAATCACGAAATGCTTTAAACGGAAAAAAAAGTGTGTCTTTTGATTTTTTTTATGCAGAATACGCAAGCATCATTGCGATACATTCCAGCAAGCCATTAGCATCCATTACGCAACATAATTCTCTATTTCTTTATTTTCAAAAATCAATGCACAAAAAAATCGATTTGAGTTGTCTGATACTTTACTCCTAAGACTAAAACCGGATTTCTTTGGTTAATAGGAAAATGACGTCAAATGTCTTTTCAGATTTTATTATTTTCATGCAAACTGAACTATGTATTGTTCACCATGGTTTTCGGAACGAAATAGATCACAATAAATTCTATTTTCCTTCAAGCGGTTTGTTTAATTTAGGAAAGAAATTCAGAATGCCGATAACACATTTTAGAAAAAATTCATCTCTCGAAAATATATATATATATATTTTTTTTTTTCAAAAAATATAACTTTTAATCGGATAAATCATTTTAAGAAAAAATAGCCTATTGGCGTATGAAACGGGAAGTGGTCAGCACCGTTTTTGTTTAGGACAGTCGCTTGATTATAGATATTACATATATAATGTTTTCTGAAATACATGAATCCGACTTCCCAAACTTAAAACATGGGGGATAGTTCATTTTATAATAATCTCTTGTTTTTCAATAATAGTAAATACTTAAATATATTTTTTAAAAAATTATGTATGTTTACACGTAATTATACCGTATAAAGATCATAATGTATCTTTTTTGTAAATAGTATTAATATATTTTTTATTAAATTAAAAAAACTATTTTCTAAATTACAATATACACCAGTTTCATCCCTATAAAAACATAACATAAATTTCAATTTAAAGTTACGAGTTTCAAAAATTTACAATGAAACTGTTTGTTAAGAACAATAGTGTAACTTTGTAACTCAAAAGAGGTATAGGTCAAAGACTTTGGCTTTAAACAGCAAATTAAAATACAATAAAATATTTATGACCACAACGAAACATTTTCGTTAAGCACGTTTCAGTTCACACTTATAGGACATTAGTTGTAATTAGTTGTATGTAAGCAAATATTTCTTCAGTAATATTTATTAAGTTATGCACAGTTACAGGTAATTATACCGTTTAAAGACATAAAATAACTTTTTTTAAATTGCATTGTATAAGTGACTTGTAAAGCTACGTTAATATATAAGTACTAGTGGTCTCAGCCTCTTACCCGTTAATGCTCGCAAATCCACGTGAATTACAACGCATTTCACATTGGGAACGCTGCGCGATCCCACATCGCTTCGCTCGCTCTCCACTATTTGTACCAACTCTAGCCAGAATGAATATTTTAACATATGAAATTTACAAATATTAAAAAGTAATGGAACGCTTCGTTGCAAATGCAAATAAAAATGCCTTTTTACGTCTAGAATTTTCAGCACGGCTTAAACTCATTTATTACTCCTTGAAAAACATTACGGCAACGCTAGTATGACGATAACGAAATCTAAACAAGACGCTTTCTGCTATGTCTAAAAGGCAATCATGATCAGAAAGCTGATTCGCTGGCTGCAGACTTCATCCTAAAATGAACCAATGACATTGCTATTCATACATCGATCAAACGATCTGTCGTTAAAAAGAAATTATCTCTAAATTTTGATTTGTTGAATAGGTAGATCATGTGACGGTAAATTAAGCACTGAGAAATGTCGCTGTGGTTGTTGCCAAATGGTAAGCTATAAATTCAGCCTCATTTTCACACCACGTAGGAGAAATATATATATAGATTCTGTATAAAAGTTATCTTTTTAGAGTACTTATATAGCAATATATCTTCTTTCAGTAAATAACTGAAAAATTGATCTCAAATGCTTACTACTTGTAACGATCTGCTGAAAGTTTGGCGGAAATAACAGATGCTCACGAGCCGTACCTTTGCAAAGGAAAACTAATAAAAATTGGGCTCCGGAAAATTCACATATTTTCAGCCTACTAAACCTCACGTCCAATCTGCAACTGACAGACGTAAGAAAAAATCATTGTTGGAATGAATTTGTAACATTGTTAAATTTAAGGCGTTTATACATTCCCACATTTAACAAAGATACCATGTTTTAAGTGCTTCTCCCATTGTTGAATATAATACATTTTTGAATTGTTACATGAAACAAACCTACATTGTTTTTGAGAACACGATGTTTTTTTATGCGAATTAGAACAAAATTATATCCTAAATTAGAACATAAATCTATATTTTCTGTATCAACAATTTTATCTTTTTATAGCCAAAATTTTATTTTAAACCTACGAATTTCTAAAATTTACAATGTAACTCTTTAACAAAAAAAATACTGTAACTTTATAACTCAAACGAATTATAAATCCACGATTTCGGCTTTGCACAGCAAATAAAAAGAAACTAAAGCATTTATAAATACAAAGTAACATTTAAGTTGTGTAGCATAATAATAAATTTTCCCCCAAATGCTTTATTTGATAACTCGACATTCTAAACAGCACTGTTTTTGAAATATTATCCACGAGGATTACATAATCTTTTCAAAAATACATGAACCTAACGTCCCAAACTTAAATCAGGCGGGATAAATATTGTTATAGTGATCTCTTATATGTTTTCACTAGTAGTAAATACCTAAATATTTTTTCCACAGTTACGCACCTTTGCACGTAAGTATACTGTATAAAGACCATAATATATATATTTTTGTAAATCGTATTATATAAGTGACTTTAAAATTTACGTTTATATATATTATATATAAAGGTACTTTTTAAACGCTGCGTAATTAACGTATCCTCTTTTCGTACAAAAATAGAAAATTGATCGCGGAATGCTTACCAGTAGGCAAGAAATTGCTGAAAGTTTGACGGAGGTAAGTCCCGAGAAGTACTTTGGACAAATGAAAGATGACAAAAATTGAGTCCCCGGAACTCTAGAATTTGCCATCTTCTAAACCTGACGTTGAATATGAAACTGGCGAACGCGAGGAAATTTCATTGTTAGAAAAAATTTGTACCATTGTTAAATTTCAGGCGATTATAAACATACATTTCTACAGAAAACAAACCTATACTGTTGTTCAGAACTTCTCCCATTGTTGAATATAACGCATTTTTTCATTCTTACGTAACCCACCAACAGTGAGCGACTTTTTCATATTCTTGGATAAAACAGCGGCATACTTTTAAGTGTTGCCAGTGGGTTCCTTTTTTAAAATTCAGATTGTTTGATTCCCACCACTTTTTCGAAGTAGAAATAGTCATTTCATTTAATACGCTTTTAAAAAAGTGGTGGGAATCAAACAATCTTAATAAAAAAAATGTAGCCCACTGGCAGCACTGGAACGCGAAAATAGCGTGTATAGAATATTGTATAGAATATGTGAAACGCGATATGAGCGTTACCCGCGGCTGGATGATTAAAACAAACCGATATTGTTCTTGAGAACATGATGTTTTTAAACTCTTAAAATTACGCTCACAGATATGTTTCCGATAACAATACAACATTTTAATATTTTTATAACTGAATTATAAATTAACACATTAATTTTGAAGTACTTTCCGTTAGCATGCGGCAGGTGATAAATTGCCAAATATTCCCCCCACACGGAACAAAGAGTGTCCTTATCTTCTTTTATCAGGATGATATCTACTTCATCCCCTGAATAATGACTATCGGGATTCTTTCCCTTTATACCGAACAAAGACTATTCCCATAATGGCGTGATAGCTACTTTATTCCTTGAATAATTACTGTCGGGATTCCTTCCCTTTATACCGAAACAAGACTGTTCGTTGAGTAAACTGAAACCCTTAGGAGTACTCGAAATTTCCTCCTGAGATCGTTCTACTGCCGCATGCACCTGGGCATATGGAATATCATCTTTTTCAGTCCGAAGGCTTAGTGGACCGAAGCAACGTTTGCTTCCACTAGATTACTTATAGCTGGTCTCAGCAATATTTCTTACCAGAAGGTAAATATTCTTCTGATACCATTAACTTCCACAGTACTGTTACCTCCGTACCGCTTTCGACAGCACTCTGATACTTGTAGCTTACCATTCCTAAATCGTCACATGATGGCTGATTGCTGTTAGACCTTAGAAAGATAGTGTCCTGAAGACAAACATTCTATAAAATCACATAAGATACGGTTTTATTAGTAATGTTAAATCTATATTTCTGTTTTGCAATACATATCTCACTCAAATACTGGTCTCAGCAACATTTTCTTACCAGAAGGTAAATATTCTTCTGGTGCCATTAACTTCTACAGTACTGTTACCTCCGTACCGCTTTCGACAGCACTCTGATACTTGTAGCTTACCATTCCTAAATCACCAGATGATGGCTGACTGTTGTTAGACCTTAGAAAGAGAGTGTCCTGAAGACAAACATTCTAGAAAATCATATAAGATACGGTTTTATTAGTAATGTTAAATTTATATTTCTGTTTTGAAATACATATCTCACTCAAATACTGGTCTCAGCAACATTTTCTTACCAGAAGGTAAATATTCTTCTGGTGCCATTAACTTCCACAGTACTGTTACCTCCGTACCGCTTCCGACAGCACTCTGATACTTGTAGCTTACCATTCCTAAATCACCACATGATGGCTGACTGCTGTTAGACCTTAGAAAGAGAATGTCCTGAAGACAAACATTCTAGAAAATCATATAAGATACGGTTTTATTAGTAATGTTAATTTATATTTCTGTTTTGAAATACATATCTCACTCAAATACTGGTCTCAGCAACATTTTCTTACCAGAAGGTAAATATTCTTCTGGTGCCATTAACTTCCACAGTACTGTTACCTCCGTACCGCTTCCGACAGCAATCTGAAACTTGTATCTTACCATTCCTAAATCGCCACATGATGGCTGACTGCTGTTAGACCTTAGAAAGAGAGTGTCCTGAAGACAAACATTCTAGGAAATCATATAAGATACGGTTTTATTAGTAATGTTAAATCTATATTTCTGTTTTGAAATACATATCTCACTCAAATACTGGTCTCAGCAATATTTTCTTACCAGAAGGTAACTATTCTTCTGGTACCATTAACTTCCACATTACTGTTACCTCCGTACCGCTTTCGACAGCAATCTGAAACTTGTAGCTTACCATTCCTAAATCGCCACATGATGGCTGACTGCTGTTAGACCTTAGAAAGAGAGTGTCCTGAAGACAAACATTCTAGAAAATCATATAAGATACGGTTTTATTAGTAATGTTAAATTTATATTTCTGTTTTGAAATACATATCTCACTCAAATACTGGTCTCAGCAACATTTTCTTACCAGAAGGTAAATATTCTTCTGGTGCCATTAACTTCCACAGTACTGTTACCTCCGTACCGCTTCCGACAGCACTCTGATACTTGTAGCTTACCATTCCTAAATCACCACATGATGGCTGACTGCTGTTAGACCTTAGAAAGAGAGTGTCCTGAAGACAAACATTCTAGAAAATCATATAAGATACGGTTTTATTAGTAATGTTAAATTTATATTTCTGTTTTGAAATACATATCTCACTCAAATACTGGTCTCAGCAACATTTTCTTACCAGAAGGTAAATATTCTTCTGGTGCCATTAACTTCCACAGTACTGTTACCTCCGTACCGCTTCCGACAGCACTCTGATACTTGTAGCTTACCATTCCTAAATCACCACATGATGGCTGACTGCTGTTAGACCTTAGAAAGAGAGTGTCCTGAAGACAAACATTCTAGAAAATCATATAAGATACGTTTTTATTAGTAATGTTAAATTTATATTTCTGTTTTGAAATACATATCTCACTCAAATACTGGTCTCAGCAACATTTTCTTACCAGAAGGTAAATATTCTTCTGGTGCCATTAACTTCCACAGTACTGTTACCTCCGTACCGCTTCCGACAGCACTCTGATACTTGTAGCTTACCATTCCTAAATCACCACATGATGGCTGACTGCTGTTAGACCTTAGAAAGAGAGTGTCCTGAAGACAAACATTCTAGAAAATCATATAAGATACGGTTTTATTAGTAATGTTAAATTTATATTTCTGTTTTGCAATACATATCTCACTCAAATACTGGTCTCAGCAACATTTTCTTACCAGAAGGTAAATATTCTTCTGGTGCCATTAACTTCCACAGTACTGTTACCTCCGTACCGCTTTCGACAGCACTCTGATACTCGTAGCTTACCATTCCTAAGTCACCACATGATGGCTGACTGCTGTTAGACCTTAGAAAGAGAGTGTCCTGAAGACAAAAATTCTAGGAAATCATATAAGATACGGTTTTATTCGTAATGTTAAATCTATATTTCTGTTTTGCAATACATATCTCACTCAAATACTGGTCTCAGCAATATTTTCTCACCAGAAGGTAAATATTCTTCTGGTACCATTAACTTCCACATTACTGTTACCTCCGTACCGCTTTCAAAAGCACTCTGAAACTTGTAGCTTACCATTCTTAATCGCCACATGATGGCTGACTGCTGTTAGACCTTAGAAAGAGAGTATTATTTTTTATTTAGATATTTAGAATTTTATGAGTTTTTAACGGTTTAGTCACTAAAAATGGAGAAACGTGTTTTTAGTGCCCGAAAAAGCTAAAAATACATGAAATTCAAAGATTCGTAACTAGGTAAGTTTTTGTCACGCAAAAATTAAGTTTTAACCATTAACTGATTTTAATAGAGTGGCATAATCTCAACAGAAAACACCGTCAATACTTAATTTCCAAAATTACTTTAAGCGTTTTTGTTTAAGGGCCTTTAATTAAAACGTCCGCTGGCAGCCTACATAGCGATTAGTTATATGAAAAAAATAACAGATTGTTGGACCCTGTTGCGTATGCAAATGTAGGATGATACAACCTGTTAACCAAAAGTATCTATATCTTTTCCATCGCTAATGGCAATCCAAGAATAGTTAGAAGTTCGAAGTTCGAAGTTAGAGTGCGGACATACATACAGATAGATGAATTGAAGTTATAAATACTTTCAACTATATTAGAAAATGCTAAAAAAATCAATTAACACTTTAATTGTATGTACCGCCCACCTCCCCATCCGTTTTTTAGCAATCTCCCCACCGCTTGAAGTAGATTTGTGAGAGCAAATTTTATTGAAACTGGACCTATTTCTTTTTAATAAAATGATTATTTTTAATTTTATGTCACAGGGCTTGAATTTCAGGGCGGGATGGCGGGATTCGCGCCCAAAATTTTGAAATCCCGCCCAAAATAATATCGTGGGCGGGAGGCTCCCGTCCAAAAAATTTCACAATTTTCCTGAAAATTTTACATTTTGAAATTACGATCAACTCCTGCGAACGCCTTGCAAATTTCCCGATATTTTCACGCGGCCGATTGACACATTTTGCGGTTTTTTTACCGCGAAAGATCGTTGAAATTCACAAATTTTTCACGCGACCGATAGACAAATTTCATTATTTTTTTCTCGAGATCGGTTGACAAGTGTCCGCGACCGATTAGCAAATTCAGGGGTGATTCTGTTCCGAAAATTTAAGGCATTATTTTCCGAAAATTATGAAAAATCGGTCATCAGTTCAACAGAAAAATATCACGAATTTCGAAAAATGATCGCCGAAAAAATCAATTTCGTCAATCGTTCTAAGAAAAAATCGCCAATTTCATCGCAAAGGATTGCGAATAAAATGCAAATTTTCCCAAAGGATCGCAGAAAAACGCGAATTTCGTCAGATCGCGAAGAAAACAACCCTCGAAATTCATCAAAGGATCGTAAAAAAACGCAAATTACATCAAAGGATAGTAAAAAAAATTGTAAATTTCGGCTAAGGAACGCGGAAAAACGCGAGTTTCGGCAAAGGGTCGCAAAAAAGCGAATTTCGTCAAAGGATCGCAAAAAACGTGAATTTTGTGAAAGGATCGCGGAAAAAACGCGCGTTTCGTCAAAAGATTGCGGGAAAAACGCAAATTTCGACAATGGATCGCGATAAAAACGCGAATTTTGTCAAAAGATCGCGGATAAAGCGCAATTTTCGTCAAAAGGTCGAGAAAAAAACACGCGAATTTCGTCAAAAAATCGCAGATAAAACTCGAATTTCGTCAAAAGGCTGCAGAAAAAAATAGCCTGAAATCAAACCGAACAACAACAAAAAAAACTTTACTCGACCTGCAACAAAAAATAATTAGTGCCTGGAAAGGATTTCCCAGTTTCTTCCCATCGTCTGATGTAACCTTTCAGAAAATTTGCTGTGAATTTCAGATTTTTTTTTTTTTTTTTTTACTTAGAAACATCCGCAAATTTTACGATTACTTTTTGCGACAGACTGACGAAATTTACAGTTTAATCCAGCGTCTAATCGATGAATTTCGCGATTTTATACTGCGGCCAATCGACGAATTTCACGATATTCTTCCCTGGACTGATCGAGGAAATACACGATTTTTTTTTTTTTCTTACGCCTAATTGGCATATTTCACGGTATTTTTTCCTGTGACAGAAAAAAGAAAATATCCAAAAGGGTGGGCCAAAAAAAGACTTTAAGTATCACCGGGGGCTGTGCTCTGGAAATTGGTCTAGATTCAGTACTAAACAAAAATAAGATTAGAAGGACTGCAAAAATCTTGTGGTGCACATCAAGTAAAAATTCCGAGTTCCAATCAAACATATGTAGAAACACCAAATAAGTTGATCCTTGCAATTAACAGAAATTAGGACTTGACAATTTAAAGTTAACCTACATTTCTTGTGAAGTAGAAGAAATGAATCAACAGTATCCATTTCAAACTTTTGACTTTGATTGAACAAGCATTCAAATTTTAAGCAAAGAAAATACCAGGGATGCAGGTTTTGTCTATAATTCCATTAAGGACATAATAAAATAATTTTGTTTAGAAATGGATATTGATGATTCCATCACTGAATATACATTGTTCATGCAAGTAGTTAAAAATGAAGGGCATGTCCGATATTGCAAAGTTTTCTGAAATTGTTTTAAGAGAGTATAACCATACGTTTTCGATAACTTCCAAAGTTATAAATGTTGTGCTTGTGCTGCTTGTCACAAGTTTAACTTGTGAAAGAAGATTCAGGGCCTGAAATGGAATAAAATCTAAATTAACAACCCCATTGTTAAGAACTCATGATATTTAGTTGAAAGTTGAAAAATGGATGATATAAAGCTTAACTTTCTTACTTAATTAAATGAAAAAACATTTTGCATAATTATTCTGAGTTGTTGATTTAAATTGCTTCAATGGTATTTTATCATGCCTGTATTAATACAGATATGACAAAATAATTAATGTCAATCTTTAAATAGCACGTAAAATAACAGTGGATTTTAGATATTTTTCTCCCTCCCAAATAGCTCAACTCCCCTCCATTTATAAATGTTGGTAGGGAGACTCCCCTCTTAGGAAAAATTGAATTTCAAGCCCTGTGTCATAATGTTGCTAATATTTTAATTAATTTTATTTTAATTTTTTAACTGACAAAACTAAGCTTTTTTGCTTTTGTCGTTTTCTTAATTTTTTTTAATTATTTTTCTCTCCCTCTTTCCCAGAAAATAAGTTTAATAAATTTCTATGCTAGTTTTATTATTAATTATATTAATAGTTTTAAATTTCAGTAACTTTAAATATAAAATAAATAAACAGGTAAAGGATAAATTTCAGTTTATAGCTACTATAAAATTTAATGATACACTGAATATATGATACATTTTTTTATGTAGTGAGTTATTTTAAAGTAAAATTTGTATACTATATTAATAATGTTATTAAGTTAATAAATTAAAAATATATTAATAAAAAAATATATTTAATAAAATATTAATTTAATTTTTGTACTAAAATTACAAACTATGTTAATAATTAATTAGTAACAAATATTCATTAATTAAAGTTTTTATTTAAAAAATTTTATTTATTATCCCCCTCCCCCCTCCAAAAAAAAGAAATGTTCTGAAAAATCAGTCAAAAACATAAAGTCTAAGTAAATATTATTAATAATTATTATTATTAATGCAACATTGTACAAATACGTAAAAATAATTTTTAACAGTGTTAAAAATATTGTTAGGTAATATTATTGTCCAGATGTAGAGTTGGATACTTTTAAGCACTGTTATAGTTTACAATTCACAAAGAGGGAGATATTAAATAATTATATTTAAAGAGCACGAAAAATATTATAAATTAACTAATAAATAAATAAACAATTGTTCATCCTCAGAATCCTTATAATTTTTATACATCCTAATGAAAATAACATTATAGTAACCGAAATTTAAAAAAATTATATTTTTTATTTACCCTCTAATAACTATTATATATTTCATATAATAGTTTTTAAACAAGTAATTGATAAATTAGTTATATAAACATTTCATAATTGAAATAATTTTGAAATGTTGTTAATAAATACAATTAATAAAAACAATTTAATCTTTCAGATTTTTTTTTTTTTTTTTTTTTGATTTAACAATATATCTGCTCATAATCTAAAAGTTGACACAGCTTTTTAATCGGATATTTTTATCGTTTTTACGTACGTTTATCTAAATCATTCTTTAAAACATAAGAGTTCGAAAATAGTTTTTAAAAATAGAAATTTGTTTCGCACAAATGCCGTATCTATCCTTTGACACGTTATTACAATGATAAATAAAAAAGTGCAAAGACCGACTATCCCAGTAACGTACTATCCTTCAATTGTGACTGAGAACGCAAACTTATTTTCATTGTTCAGTGAAATCTACATTACTAATTGCTGCTATTTTATATACAGGGCATCCCTTTTTTATCGTGGATGAATATCTTTAATTTCTAAACCGATAGTTTATGAAGGAATTGTTCTAATTAAAAAAAAAAAAAAAAAGTTACAAATGTGCTTCGGCATATGAAAATCCAATTACAATAGGGGTCTTTCACGCTTCAAGGCCACATTTATAAATTGTTAAAGTTCCGCGGGCCCCCATATTTCATTAAAATAATATAGGCAAGAAATGTATATACGCCTAGGATTCAAGACCAGATATTGATTATATATAGGTGCTGCGGAACTAGAGAATTCTCATTTTTTTTATTCATAAAGAAACGTTTTATTTATTTACTAGCTGAACCGCCCAGAGTTGTCCGGGACCGTGATAATAACCTTAATTAAACTTCAGATTTGTACTATTTAACTCGTTTTTGTCTGAATTTATATTTTTAAATGGAAAAGTCGCGATACATTTTTAGTGGTAAAAGCGCTCGTAGGAAGATATTTTCTTGTTTTTTCACATAGGGTCGTTTCATATATATATATATATATATATAAAATATGGGTGTGTATGTTCTAAAAAAAAAATGCTTTCTCCATGCCTTTTTAACACTTTCCAACAAAGTTGAAAAGAGTTTATGCATTCGGTTTGTCTGTCCGTCTGTCTACGCTCCAACTACCGTAAATATACTCGGATTTTCATGCAATTGATAAATGTTATTCAGAGTCACCAAGACATGTTTGGTATTGTATATGAAGTATGTGGGATTAATAATTCATTTACAGGGCACTCAAAATAATTCCATTACATTATGGTATATGGAGAAAAATCGTTTTCAGGGTATTTTAATGAGATTACGCTATTTAAAATGTGTTGAAACTGATATAAATCATTGAATTTCACTACAAGAGGATTACGATAGAATAGGGCATTCATAACATTTGTCGTTCATTTACAGGGACACACAAAAGAAATCTGTTTCTAATCGGTCTGTCTTTGAGTAATAATTGCTGGAAGTGCGTTTTAAAATTCGGTGTGCGCTTTTAAATTTAACTAATTTTTTGCATGTTACTCATTGTATATAAATTCTATATTTCATATACATGGCTGCACAAAAGAATTCACGTTCTCCTTATTAGCGGCAATTGCTGAAGGGGAAATTTCAACTGAGGTGAGTTATATGTATTTCTTAACTGAACTATATTTTGCCATGAATCTAGCTACTAGATACAAATCCATATATCATATACAGGGCTGATCAAAGAATTAGGATACTTTTCCGATTGTAGATGGAAACAGCTGAAATTGGGTTATCAAATGTATTATGCGTTTCCATATGGTTGAATTCGACATAATGTTTTAATTTATGAAACGGTGCAAGTTTGTTACATTATTCTGAATGTGTTGGAAAGTGTTTCATGATCTATGCTTGACGCATGATTTTTTCTTTCTTGTTTCTTGTTGTTGTTGTTTTGTTTTGTTTACATTTCGGTTGCCTTAACACAACAACAAATATTTCTTATCGTCCGAACCCTGTGAAATTTTAATTGATTGAAAATATAACTATTCCAAGCCCTCTGTACAATTTCTTGAACAAATATGCTTATTTCGTAGAGAAAACATGAGCCAAGCCGAGCGCAGCTGCGCAAAAACATCTCGCTTTCTAGCATTTTCAACGAAAATTTCACAGATTTTATTTTTAAAAAATACACCTACTCGTCAGAACGTTTCGAATTTTTTTTTAAATCTGGCCTGCGGAGATTTTTAAAGAAGATTGCATGGAAATATGAAATAATAATATTTAGTTACTTGCAGTGTAGGGAAAAAATCGTTTCCGGGAGGCGCGAAGTGACCTGCGGTCGCAAATTTTTTGAAAGGGTTAAAATTCTTATTTTTGAAAAGCGATTGATAGTGTACACTATATGGTCAAAGGTGACCGGTCATTTGCGATTTTAGACGTTTTGTTATCTAGAAAAATACATGAGGAATTAACCTGAAACTGCAGGTGTGTAAACAGTATAGTTTAAGTCATATATTTCCGCGAAGATTTTTTCACGAAACCCCATAGGGGTCCGTCAACAAATTAAAAAAGAACGAATATCTTTTGGATAACCCTGTAAAACCTAATGTAGCAGAAGCGTTCAAACTCGAGATTATTAATAAGTGGCTTATTGTAATATACTGTGTTCATTTTTATGAGGATAACACGTATACTCGTAAAGAAAGTAAGGTTTTTATAAAAACAGTCCCAAATTTCGCCAAGTTTTTTGCTTATAATTTGCAGAGTTCTTAATATAAAAAAAAAGTTCTTTTCAGAAAATATGACAAACAACATTGTACACAAAATTCTGCAATCAGAATTAAAAAATAATGAAAAATTGGATGAAAAATGAGCAGGTTTACTAAAAAATGTTTCACTGCGCATGCGCGAATGCAATCAAAATATAATGTGCATAATGTATTAGCTAAGTACACTATATGGCCAAAGGTGACCGATCACTTACGATTTTAGACGTTTTGTTAAATATCTAAAAAAATACATAAGGAATTAACCTGAAACTGCAGGTGTGTGAACAGTATAGTATAGGTCATATATTTCCTCGAAGATTTTATTCCTGAAACTCCATAGGGGACCGTCAACAAATTGAAAAAGAACGAATATCTTTTAAATAACCCTGTAAAAACTAATGTAGCAAAAGCGCTCAAACACGAGATTATTAATAGGTGGCTTATTGTAATACACTGTGTTCATTTTTATGAGGATAGCAAATATACTCGTAGAGATATTAAGGTTTTTATAAAAACAGCCTCAAATTTCGCCAAGTTTTTTGCTTAAATTTGCAGAGTTCTTAATATAAAAAGATGTTCTTTTCAGAAAATATGACAAACAATATTGTACACAATACTTTGCAATCAGAATTAAAAAATAATAAAAAATGGATGAAAAATGAGCAGGTTTACTAAAAAATGTTTCACTGCGCATGCGCGAATGCAATCAAAATATAATGTGCATAATGTATTAGCTAAGTATATAGAGCAACTTTTGTGAAAGTCTCTAAATCATAGCTTGAAAATTCTAAAAATAATCGTCGATAGAATAAGCTCGAAATCCGTTGTTCCCCAAAATAAGCAAAAAGATCAGGGGTTGTATCAAATATCTGTTGATTAGTGCCAAGATAGCGTGCACAATATTGAACGTACTACTATATTTGGATAAAGGTGACCGGCCACTTGCGCTTTTAGACGTTTTGTTAAATATCTAGAAAAATACATTAGGAATTGACCTGAAACTGCTGGTGTGTAAGCAGTATAGTATAGGTCATATATTTCCGCGAAGATTTGATCAAATATCTGTTGATTAGTGCCAAGAGAGCGTACACAATATTGCACGTACTTCTATATTTGGATACAACCCCTCATCTTTTTGCTTCCTTTTGGGAACAACGGATTTCGAGCTTATTCTATTGACAATAATTTTCAGAATTTTCAAGTTATGTTTTTGAGACTTTCACAAAAGTTGCTCTATGTACTCACACGATGGTACATCAAACTTTTTGAAAAGTCTCTGTCAAAAACTATACATTTACGGACGAATATATATTAAAAACGTAAAATAGTTCTATGTATCTTAACATCATAGTAAAATTCCGTGACGATTGGACCATTTTTAACAAAAGTTAAAGTTCATAAAGTAACAAAAAAGAGAAGAAAACAGACTTTAACAAACATACTATTGCTAAATTCCGATGATATTGAAACAAAGTCATTCCAACAGAGAAAAAATTAAAATTGGCAAATCCGTTCAACAGTTTCACGTGGACATATATAAACAAACTAGTCGGATGTGCAGACCCCAAAACTTTCTTCTACATATAAATATTAAACAGATACAGATACAATAAATACAATAATCCCAACTGGAGTTAAAAATTAGCCAGATGTATGTCTGTTTAATATTTATATATACCGTTAACAGTTGTATGCTGGCGTTATTTATGTGTGTGTTTTATTATATATTGTAGTGTGTGTGTGTTTTATTTCTTCTGCATGTTCATAAAATTCGCTATCACAATGCCAAAATTAAATGACAATCCATGCCCATCAAGAAGATTATAAAGATGTGAAATTCCACACATTAGTTCTTGGGATATAACTGTTACTAAAATCGTGTAAATCCTGCAAAATGCAGTTTAGCAGCGCCACCTGTTGGGTGAATTTCACCAAATGTTAATCGGCAACAACTTATGTCAACGTCTAACTGAATCTGAAGTTTGATGAAAATTTGTGTATTAGTTTTAAGATAGAGATTGCGGAAATCGGGAAAAATCCAGCATAGCAGCACCACCTGTTGGGCGGTTTACAACAAAAACTAATCAGCACCAATTCATATCAGAGACTAATTGAATATAAATTTTTATTAAATTCCGTGCATTAATTCTTGAGACAGAGCGCCACAAAATTTGTGTCACATACCGGCAGATAGACATTTTCTAAAAATAGTCAAATCGTGTTCAGGACCTTATAAAACGTATAAATCCGTCGAAAATGGAAGTCGAATATTTTCACGAATACAATGCTTTCTTCTTGTAAAGATAGAATAAAGTAAAAAGAAAAAAAAAAGTAACATATGCTGAAGATTATACAAACTATTGGTACGATCTCCTACTTTGAAAGGGAGAAAATAATATAAAATTAACAAACCAGGTGTTGTATAAAACTGAGTAAAAGGATAATTCACAACTACATACTTTCCTTTTATTTTATTTCATAACATAATATTCAAAATTAACAAATTACAGAAAAGTAAAAACACATAAGAAAATATAGTAGGAAATAAATACTATAAAAAATAAAGATTTTGTCCACTTTTTTGTATAATGATCAGCATGATAAACCATTTCTATAGTAACTTTTTTTCATAAGCAAGGCGCTTTTAGGCACAATTTAATTAATTCAATCAATTATAATTAAAAGCTTTTCACGCATCAATCTGTCAATGATTTTTGTCTTTATTATTATTTTAACTATTATTATCATTTCTATCACTATTACCTTTGTTTATCGTTATTATAAATATTTATCATAAGTTAGTTCCTTGATTGAAACCCGTTAAATATATACAAAGTATCATTTCTTATCTTTGATCAATAGCTAATTCCTAAAGTGTCAATTTCATACGTATAGTTCCAATTTTAAAATTATTTCAAATGTTCTTCGTATTAAACGTCATGTATAACAAAATAGTTTTTTTTTAAAGTTACATAATTTAAATTTTTATACGCTTTATATATGTTATATTACGATTTATATAAGTTATATTCCTATAAGACATATTTAGAAAACTTTCACCGTTCTCTAATAAATAAAATAGTAAAAATTCCATTCTTATACAACCAAAACGTAACGAATTATTATACATTGCATTTCATGAAATTTCGGCGTTTTCTGGGATTTTAACGAGAACCATACTACAGGGTGTTTCAAAAGTCCCTGACACATTTTAAAATTCAATATAAAATCAAGTAATTATCGTACAGGAGTGCGGTTTGGACTAATATGCTTCTCACGATGAAAAGTTTTCTTCAAGCGAAAGAAAATAATTAGTTCCCCACTTCGATCGTAGATGGCGCCACTTGTCCGCATGTTTAGTTTCAAACGTAGGTTTTACTGATTTTCAAATAAGTTTTGATTCTGTGATACAGAAAGGACGACTTCCAGCAAAAAAGCTAATTGCGTAGGATTTTACTTCGAAACCAAATCCATCATTACTGTTCAAAGGAACTTTCGTGCCAAGCACAAAAAAAAAAAAAAAAAAAAAAAAATGCAATTTTACAAATTACAACGACCAACGACCATTTGGAAAATGATTTTTTCAAAGACTAAAATTTAAGACATAAAAAATAGCACGGAGTTGATCATACATTACGTACGCCATGAATTAAACATTAATAGTATTTAACAAGTTAATAAATAAAATAACAACAATAATTAACAGATTATTTAATAGTACATAACATTACACGTAAAAATTGCAAGCGACAGAAATCGCCTGCGACTCGTACGTATTATCCACCTGAAACTTACGTATTATCCAAGCATTTCATTGGCTGTTCGGGAAAAGGCTTTTCCATCGTAGAAATCTGACGACCCATTTTAAATGAAATTTCATTCTTAAACTTCTAAACATCCCACAATATTACTTTTTATATCGTCGTATAGAGAAAAAAAATGTACTTTTAAATGCAATTTATTTGAAAGCTGTATCTCAATTTGTTTCTGAGTTATTAATTTTTTTTTGTAGTTTTTATTACTTTTCTGTCATAGTGGCAACACTCTGTTGTCCATCTCTGTTGAAAGTAAAGGGAAATACAGATTACTGTATAGACCAAATAGAAAACGAATAAAATGATGATTAAACCAATAAAAACCTTCAGATATGCTTTTGATTTCCTACCCTGGCGAAGACAATAACCATTTTTCCAAATGGTTAAAAGAAAAAAAAACCTCCATCTCGAAACAGCATTTTGACTGGAATAGGAAATTTTTATGGCTCTAGGTACAAAGGGGGCACGCATTAAATTATGCTAATAGAATGCACAAATTATTGCTCTGAAACTGCTTTTGACAAAATAAAATGATCTGTAATTGATTGTCCTCAGTTTTTGATGCTCCTTTCTGATAATTTAAGGTACAGCGCCATCTATGGGCGAAGTTTGGAACTAATTTTTTTATCCGCTTGAAGAAAACTTTTCATCGTGAGAAACATTTTAGTCCAAACCGCACTCCTGTGCGACAATTACTTGATTTTATATTCAATTTTAAAATATGTCAGGGACTTTTTGGACACCCTGTATATTGATGTGCAAAATATACTGATTATTCTGCTTCAAACGTGTATTGCAACTGAATTATTTATGTTATAGTAATGTGTTGTGTTTTAGTTTTATTAAATGATTGAATGATTGTATTAAATTATTGTTGATTTTAAATATAATTTTGTATTAGAAACTAGTTGCTCCCTGATAATGTTATGTTTAATGATTTGTAACGTTCAGAATACATTTCTCTAGTGATTATAAATGGAGTATTCTTTTGTTAGGAATTACTAATGTAGAATTTTGATCGCCCATGACACGAACGAAGACTACAAAATTTCTAAGAACGATGTTTTCAAATGATTCTTTCTGTGCTCCGCTTATAAGCCCAATTCAGCCATAAAATGTGGAATGACTTTCGAAACACCTTATACGTGTTTTTAAGGGGTCTCGGGACCCTTAACCCTCTCGCTGCGCAACTCGAGAGTTACTCGGGCAACGTAAAAGTAGCAAAATTTGCGCAAACCGAGATTTCATCGGAGATGCATGTTCTCCGTCTAATTAACCCGCCTTGATCATTCCCACCAGTTACTTTTTATTGTAAATTTTGCCTTATCTAATCGGAGCATTTTCCCGATTAAATCAGACGAAAATTTTTGTTTTGAAAAACTGGTGGCAAAAGAAAAAAAAATCTTAAAAGAAGCTCGTCGCGAAGGAATTAAGTACGCAATTTTTGAAGCTATTTTGATAAAACAATTACGCAGCGAGAGGGTTAAAGCTTCAAATTTTTCGAAATTTTAATTTTTTTAGATGTTAAACTCCAACCTTTTCTTAACATTGTGATATAATTATTTCCTTGAAATTCCCCTTAGAACAGAAGTTATGGGTTTTAGAATTATACCCGCTCAATAGCTAAAACGGCATTTCCGAAACTTTGAAGTTATTTTTCTCCAAATGACGTTTTTGGGCATAACGCGCATGATACCTCAAAAGCTTCTCAATATTTTTTTCAGGGAATTTTCAAGACATATGTTTCATGTTAGTCTGTGTAAACTGAACCTAAAATTTCCTTTTTATTTATCAAAAAAATATTTTTTTAGGTGAACATACTGATGAAATTTTCAAAAATTTGTATTAGCTAAATGCAGCTTTGTATTAAATATAAAAATGCTTTAAATACAAATTTATTTAGGTTCAGTGCAATTATACAGTCTGAAGTATAATTAGGCACGAAATATTTCATTCTAGTTGCAAAATTTATTTTGTAATCCTGCGCGTAAGCTGTGGTACCAATTTTCTGCTCGACAAATGTCTGACAGTTTGAACCCCCCTACAAATATTAATGTTGAATCTTGCAATTTTTTAAATACATGAAATGAAACAACATACTTATATCTTTCATCCCAATAAAATGTTTGTTTTAAAAGCATATACATTTTAAGATATTAAATGTTAAAAATGGTCTTTTTTTCTTCTTTTTTTCCAGTTTTAACCCCTTAATTCTCGCTCCCGTCAATATCACGGGCTGAGGTGTCGTTCGTTATTTCTCGCTCCCGTCATATTTCCGGGCTGGAGATTTATTGTTGGAAAAAACTTCTGAAACCAGAAAAATTTAACTGGCATTTCGCTGTGAAATCTTTGAATATTGCTGTTTTAGTTTGGCTCTTGTGCTGACTGTAATGTTAGGCTTTGTATTGCATGTTTCGAAATATGTAACACTAAAAAAATTAGTAATAATCAAAATTTAATGTATATATATTATTTCAAATATTATTTGTAAAAATGTGTGTGATGATGATAAATAAAGATCTAAGATGTGAAAAATAAAGGTTTTATTCGCATTAATATGTACGGTGTAAAAAGACACAGAATTCTCGCGTGATGGCTTTTCTACAAATATGAATTTGTTCTATAACATCTTTTTTTTCGCCTTAAAAAAAAAAAAAAAAAAAAAAACTAATTGCATATTTTATTTAGAAACCTTATAATTATTCAATTTCTGTAATAAAATAAATAGGTACTTTTGATGTTTTTTCCAAATATTAAGCGACCGTGAAGGGGTTAAGAGTCCTGAGACCCTTTAAAAGTGATAAACTTACAATGCCGTTAATATTACATCAAATAAAATATAATGTTTTCTTTGAGAAATCCAAACTATTAGAGTGAACTCAACTCGAACAAGAGCCGTAATCAAAAAATATTGCCCACCTGACTGGTCACCATTGAATAAAATAGAGTTACAGTCCCCGTGCAACAGGCTACTTCCCATTCCTTTTAATTACTTTTTTCTGAAAGTACAGCTCATTTTGACGCGCAGTAGACGATGATACATCTAACTTTTTGAGGAGTCTCTGTCAGAAACTGTACACGAAAACACGACTATATTAAAAATGTAAAACAGTCCTATGTATTTTAATATCCTAGTAAAATTTTGTCACGATTCGATAATTTTTACGAAAGTTACTAAAGCTAATTAACCCTTTATATTTCAATGCTCTCTGGAGAAGGGGAGTCCTATGGGGGCCACCCTCTTAACCCTCTACCTACTGACGGTAATTATAAATTATTACTCACTAAAAAACATGTAGTATTTTGCATAAATTGAGCCATTGACGTTGAAAATGGCGCTAGTCCATATTTGAAAAAAATTAGTTAAAGCTTAATTTTATTACTTATTACAAATTAATATTAATTTATTAATTTATATAATTTAAAACTTAATCTTATTACTTATTACAAATTAATATAAATTTATTAATTTATATAATTTATTAACCCTTTATCTACTGACGGTACTTATAAGTACCATTAGAATAACTTGTTATAAAATTCATTTAATACATCGATTAGTTGTTATACAGTTTAGAATGAGTTATAGATACATATTACTTTATCTTGTTCCAAAAGCATTATTGGTTACACAAAACAAAAATATTTTTAAAAGGATGATTTATTTTGCCTTTGCACCTTTCAGCTTTCTTGGCGCTGGTTGGGAGTGGGGGGGGGGGGGATTTTTCAATTCGGAAATATTTTTATATTTCTATTGTAAGAACATTATATTTGTACATTTCCTAATTCTACAAAATACTAAGAAAAATATTTAAAATAAAAGATTTGAGTGGGGGTTATAAATATTGCACAAAACCCCTATAAATTCAAATTTAATTAATCCTTCTAAATCCTTCAATCCTTCTAAAGATTTTTTAATGATTATGTAAATCCTCTAATGTAGTTTAAATAATTCACGAAAAATACTTTAGAAAATAAAATTTTCATAATTCAGTACATAAAGGGTTAAGTAACAACATGTCAGAAATTGCACGTCAAACGTTATATATCGTTTTACAAGCAGTTTATGACCATAATGTATTTAAATTGAATGTTAAAATACTAAAATGTGATTATATTCAAACGTTTGTTATCTTGCTGGGACTTCTCCAACCCCCAAACACTTTCTCTAATTCTGTTGCTGTAGTTACTGTAATGTAGTCATTATTGGTCGCGCTGACGGCCTGTATTCCAACAGGCAATCCATTGACAAGTCCAGCTGGGATTTGTGTTGAAGGATAGTAGAGAACATTGTAAATACTCGTATATCCTTGGTTAGGAAATTTTGGAATGGTCATAAAATGGTGGGGAGCGGGCTCTGGATGAGTAGGAACTAGAAGGACACCATTATCACTCAGAAGTTCGTCTAACTTTTTCTTGAGGCTGTTGTACATCGCAAGGAATGTGTAATAGTCAGAATCTTTAGCGCGTCGCTCAATTTTGGCGTAATACAAGGCTTGAAGTGTGTGCTCACTGTTGCCAAAAATCCATTTAAAAAACTCAGTAAAAAGATTGATCTTCTTCCCTGGTTCTGAAATGAAGTCTCTGAATGGTGGCATGCCCGCTTCAAGAAGTTTTGATTCCCAAATTTCTAATGCGTATCCTAATTCAGGTATCGTTATTTTGGTGGGTTTGTTCCCATAAGTTTCTTCGAAATATTCTGCTGCCTAGAAAGCAAAGGACAACGTATTACATTTTGAGTTCGTTTTTAATTATCATTAGACCAACAATTCATATGTTTTTTTTTTTTTAAATATACAAAGTTATTGTCACAGCCTAAAAAATGTAAAACTAATTTCATGGAATCAGTTAGAGAACTTTAAAAGATTTATAATGAAAAATTAAATTGTAAATATTATTCATAAATAGAAAATACAATTATTATTAACAAAACAGTAACACACAATACTATTTTGTCCCCGAAGGGCACCAAAAAATAAAATTAAAAAAAGAAAAGAAAAGAAAAAGAAAGGAAGAAGAAAAGTAAAAGAAAGAAAGAAGAAGAGAAAAGAAAGAAAGGAAAAGAAAAGAAAGGGCTAGAAAAAGAAAAAGAAAATTGAAATTTTGTAGTGTTCGTTAAATCTTTATAAATAAAATAAGTTTAAAGGAATCCATATGGAAAAATACTCTTAATGCGCAGAACATGAATAAAGCATGGAACACAGAAATATTGCAATAATAAGCACAGTTCTTCTATTACAAGTTAAAAATGGAAATAATTACTTTTCTAACAGCAGCTCTTATTTCAGGTATTGATTTAAATAGAAATCCAGGGTACTGCTCCATATAATATATTTTTAACTTCTGAAAATCAACCTGCAAAAAGATTATTATTCATGTTTATTATCATGTTTATTTCGAAAATTAAAACATTATTATTAAAACTATTTTATAAATACTGATAACTCATTAAATTTTTTTCGAAGCTGGTGAAATCCGCTGACAAGCTCTTAACTTTTATATTTATTGTAAGGTAGATGTTCTTGTGGATAAGAAGACATAAAAAGCTAAAGCTGCCCTAGACCTAGACTTATACTATGTTCAGATTATGAAAGTTGAGTCCCTTAGCTTAACTTTTTTGAACCGGACAACCCGGAATTAGGCTTCACCGGTTCACATCGCCGAAAGTTTTAAGAGACTTAACTTATGTTAAATTGGCAACTACAACTTCCCCATACATAGTTTATTATTGTTTTTATTCTTTGCGGCTTGTTAAATAAATAAACGATTCAAAGGATCATTCGGAAAGCTGATTAATTATATTTGTAGAACTCAACTCGAAATTTAAGAACAGTTTCAAATAAGAAAAAGGCTGCAGAAGGCAAGAGTCCACTAAATTCATTGTTAAGGGAGCGCCGAAAATTAAGTGAGTTTCAGAAACTTTCTCAAGTCGAAATCTTGATTCCGGGTATGTCCACTTCAAAAAACTTCAAGTTAAGTGACTCAACTATCTCAATCTCAACGCAGTATAAGGGTGGGATTGCGGTGCCCTGCTATCTCAAATCTTACATTCGATCATAGGATGGGCGTTCCTGAAATAGATCTTAACTTCGTATTGCGGTGCCATACAGTAAGTCCTCTTACTTCAGCGTAAGTCCTCATGCATTTAGGCAATCAAAGGCGACAGTAAGATTTGTTGTTGCTGGTGCTTTCACTTGTGCTTCATCTTAAGATAGCTTTCAGGTTAGCCTAAGATCGCGAGGCACTGCGATACGGATTACACTTTGTTTATATCGTAAGCCAGTTAGGTTGATCTTAAGTGAAGCATCGCAATCCCAGCCTAATGCGCAAGCCTCTTGCTCATAAAGACTCTATATAGATCAGTTTCAAAAGACGTCATACCCTAGCAACTAACTTAACAACGTGGTGGGCCTTTCGTTTATCCACTGTTTTTTGTCGATTTCGATTGGTTGGGTGATAATACTGACTGACAAATTAGCGATTTTCATTGGCTTAATCAAAATTGAAGAATTGTGATGACGTGGTTGAAACGTTGTATTACGCACATACTTCATAAAGCCCCAATAACGCCGAACGGGAAGTAATACAAAACTTCTCTCAGCTATTTTACGCTTTCTCTCAATTATACGATCCACAGTGAAGAATTTCCCGGACGTCTTGGCTCGGATCTTTTTCTGCTTTTCTGAGTCATCTTTGAAAACAAACTAGTAGTCAATGGAAAATTGCGTTGGTAAATAACTGGAGTGGGGTCTCTATACCTTTATTATAAAACAACAACATGTCTGAAAGTAAAGATTACATCATATTGACTGTGGAAACACTTGAGCAAAAAATGTCGCTTTTATTGCAATTGTTTAAACTTTTAAACATCACCCATTTGTAATTTTAACACCGTAGAATAGGATTTTTTTTTCAAATGCAAGTTGTTCAAAAACTGTATTTCAATTCACGAATTTTAATGATTTTAAAATAATTTTTATGTATGAATATTTTTGAAATCTAACTCTATTGCGTGCAGCCCGATTACAAAACATTAAGCCATTTGCACTTAAAACATTATGAATCATTCAGGATTTGTTTCCGGCTAATATTTCATAACGCCATTAAAGCTTCATAAATAAATAAATAAAATAATGAACTATTACAAATAAAACCCCAATTTAACAGGCAAGTAATCCAACTACAGGTCTGCACGGGCCGAAATTTCCAGAACCGGGCCCGACCCGGCTCGAACAAAAGTAATCTTGGCCCGGCCCGGCTCGTACAAAAATCATTGAAAACAGGCCGAGACCGTGGAAAAATCAATTAGACGAGGCTAGACTCAATTTCTACAAAAAAATCAGGTTTTTCTAAGCATGCGATTAAGATTCTTTTAAAGAATAAACTGCATACGTTTTAAAATTACTATGTGTTCGCAAGACAGACAATAAAAAATTGCAACATTAATGATTACTTAGAGTCTTAGACGTTTTAACATTCAAATAAGGATTCATTAAAAAAATAATGTAGCTTAGAATAAACGAAGAAAATTAGGGTTAAAAACATAATAACCTTTGAAGCTGTATAATAAAAAGCAGATTTGTAAAAATATTTATTTATAAAAAATGGAAAACGCTGTTCGATTCCAAATCCCTTCAATAGTCAGGCCTGTCAATTTTATGTCTTTACAGTTAAAAATGAATCAGAAAATTTGTCAGAAAATTTCTCATTGTTGAGAAGTGAATTTAAAAACCATCTTAAGGTATATTTCCAAAGATTCCGTTAACAGAAGTTCTTTGTCTCTATTAATATTTTTACAAAGCATATTGCCTTCCCTACACATCCTGAGAACAATAAAGCCCAGTTTCGGACTTGCTCGACTATGTAGAAAAAAAATGCAAGCCTGATCTCGGCCCGGCACGAGTCTGCTGAAAAAAATTAAGCCCGGGCTCAGACACCATTAAACTGTCCGATGCTGATCTCTACGCTGGACATACATAAATGGTTTCTTTGAGTCAAACTATCCTTTTGCATACATTTCACTTAGTTTGGGTGCAATGACGCAAAGAAACCATTTACATAAATCTTACTAACAATTTCGAATAGCGTGACACAAAAGATAAATCCATTTATTGAAATAAATACACTCCAATGAATAGTATAGATTCAATGAAAGTGATATATTTAACAGTGAATTGGAAAATTAAAAGTATTGTGTAGAAGTGAAAATATATTTTAACCAAATCAAAAATAATTTAAATTGAATTTTAAAACAAATCTTTTAAAGGCACATCAAGGTGTCACTTAAATTTTATATCATATCTTTTAAAACTACTATTTTGAATTTATGATAGATGTAGATGATAAATCAACAGCAAATAAAGTTTTATACAGCTGTTCATGTTGAACATAACTTTTGCACATGCGAATAAATAGAACAAAAATAAAATGATGAAATAAATAATACAAATATATATATTTTAAGAAATAGTATAACGTCACTCAAAATTTGACATCATTATTTTTAAGCTCATATTTAAAATTCTTAGAGCATAAGATAAAGCGCTGCGTCACAAACTTTTAACCCGTTAAGGGTTTTTGTACTGATATATGTATACTCAGCAATGTTACAAATATTATTCCAAGGAGTGGTTCAGTTGAGTTCTTACATATTTCATTAAAAAACTTTTTTATGTTCCCCGATATATATATATAATATATGTAATATTATATTACATATGATATGATGATTATGTATGATATATGTGATATTTGTAGCATTGCTAAGTTTCCGGGTATGTCGAATTTAGAAAACTCTTCTCGAATGCAATGGGACCCCTAAATGACACTGTGCTCCCGCTAACTTCTGAGGTTAATCGGACCCTGAAAGCCATGACAGAGACTAATGGAGCTTTTTTTAAAAGCTTCGACAATCAATTTTCTCGTGATTTTAAATTTTGAATAATGTATGCCTTAATTATTCGTTTAGTAATGAAATATTTGAAAGTGTTAACCCTTTCCAGAACTGGAAAATTCTGTTCGTAAAATGATGAAATGATTGACTGACACCAGAATTTACAAGCGAAGCGAACTTCTTAGAAACTAAAAACCAGTTGTTTTAAACTTTCATTACAAAAGTAAATTTTTATTAAAATACTCTTGGTGGCGTTTGTAAATTTGGAATTAAAATTGGGTAGTCCCGCAATGGGAACACTGTGCCGGAAAGGATTAATTGTGGTTTCTTAGTCTTTAAAGACAGGAGGTAACTAAACCTCGAAGTTTCAAAATTTTATTTTTAAACGTAAATGTACACGAAGAGGAACAGAATTCGGCTAAAACTGACCAATTTCCAAAAGATTAAAACACCCCACTTTTAGACCCCCTATGTAAGTGCGGAAAAAAATCGGATATTTTATCATTATGAAAGATAAATTTTCAGAGCCTCGTTTTGAACAATGAAGATCACTCATTTTTAAAAATATTTTCATCAACATTGTAAATACTAAAATAAATTACTATAAGGTTTTTACTTTATACAATAAAGTTGTGTATCGTTTTATACGTTGCGTAATGTTTTGTGTAACGTGTCGTATACGTTCACACGAGGCTAACGAAAAAGACAGGCTACCGCTGTGCATCCTACGTATCTTTTTTTACAGACCGCTAGAGTGACGTGATGCTCCTTCCGTACACTGATTGGTGCATTCGAGGACCACGTGATTCCAGCAGTCTGTAAAAAAAGATTCGTGGAATGGACCGCGCTAGCCTGTCTTTTTCGTTAGCCACGCGTTCACATCCTTCCATCTTTGGCTAGTATTTTCCGATACGTAGATGTCTAATGATAGCTTTTAACTCGTTATTTATTGAATGCTCTTAATATGATAAAGATATAAAAAATTTCCAGTACCTTTGTCTTGAAATTTATTCTTCCCTCGCTCATAATTTCAGCAAGCAATGGTAGATCTAGTGCATAGCGGCACATAGGACCAGTACCTACAAATTTATCAATTTCGTCTGCTTCTTCACCATCGGCTTCGGGCCAGAATCCCTTATTGGATATCATGCCTGAAAATAAGCTAAACATTAACTGCTTTGTTGAAAATTAATAATTAAAACTTAAAACATGCCATTTTCTTTTTATATGTCATTAATTCGCAAAAATATTGTTTTAATAACTTTTTTTTTAACTTCATAGTAAAAGCGTTTAATTATATACACTGCTCAAAAAAATTAGGGGAGCAAGCAAAAAAGTAAAGAGAACATTGCTAGACAGCCATGCAAGGGCATAAAATTAAGAGTAACATGTGTATCAATGCGCAATACAGAAAAAAAGACGCAAAAAAATTTGCAAGAGAGCTTTAATTCTTTGAAACGATGGGTTGAATCTGAAAAGATAGTTTAGGACAACAATTTGGTTACGTGTAAATGACAAAAAAAAAGTACTGTTTAGGAATGATGCAAGGCATTTAATATGAGGTGTGGTCCCTTCGAATAGATAAAACTGTCGTATACCTGTTTTCCATGGATTGGATGATACTATTATCAATAAGTTTTCGGGGAGTATTGCTCCACTCCTCAAAAATTGCAAATCCGGACAATAAAAGGAGGCCCCAGTCTCGCTGCAATGCGTCGTCCGAGTGGGTACCACACGTGCTCGATCAGATTCATGTCAGGAGAGCATGTTGGCTATTCCATATGCTGTATTGTTTCAACTTTAAGAATGTTCTTCACAAGCCGAGCTGGGTCTGGCATTATCACCCATGGGAAAAAAGAAATCAGCAATTGATTCAACATAAAATATGACATGAGGTCTCAGTATGTCGTCTGTATAACTTTGGACCGTCAAAGTGCCATTTCGAATGATATGCAGGCCCGTACGTCCACCTATGCAAGTCACCTTTTCACAAAACATAAGCTGAGCAATTTAGTTTTACAATTGAAACAGTGAAACAGACGTTTCTGCAAAATCCCGATTTCTGCACTTACCTCCTTTTTCTAGTTTTTTGACGTCATAAACTTTAATTTGCATGTGAAGTTTTCTTTATCTGTTTTCTACTACACCTTAAATTATGGATGTTTTATTTTACGTTACTTATCGGTGTAAATATTAGCGTAATTTTGTTAAAACCATGGGCTCCCCTAATTGTTTTGAGCAGTGTAGTAACCTAGTAACAGTATTGATATCTCTTTTTTGTGATTTCCGAAATCTTTGTTAAAACTGATGTGTGTGTGTGATGTATAAATATTCACCTTCATATTTTGTTTATCTTAAAAACAAATTAATAAGCCTTTAATAAGAAAAAAGTATAACAATTTTTAAAAAGCTAAAAATTTAATCCTTAAATGATGCTATGATGCCATTTAATCTTCACTTATCTTTCTAGTCGTGTATCTTCATAAATAAGTAATATTCAGATAAAAATAATAAAGTACATATATAAGTAATGTACTCACTGTTTTATTTAATTGACAAATACAGTCATGTAAAAATACCACAGTGATTCTCACATAATTTTAACTTTTAAGTCCCTTAATAATAACTTTTATTTTAGTACATATTCTTGGCTTTCTACTATACTAATATTATAAAGAAGTAAACTTTGTTTGTTTGTTTGTAGGAGGTAATCTCTGGAACTAGAGAACCGATTTCAAAAGTAATAGTATCAAAATGACGGTGTTAGCCCCTGTTCGAACATAGGCTATATCTTACGTTCCTGCCACTACCCCAAAGGGGGTGTAGGAGCAAAAAACATTCTAAAAATGCGATTTTTGTGTTACCGAAGAATCTGGAAACGTGAAATTTGGAATGGTACTTACTTATAAGATATAAATGATCTCTACGAACATTTCTTAAAACATTCGAAATTACGAAGGATGATAATGCGCGAAAATCGTTCTAAAAAACGTTCTAAATGGCGATTTCTACGGAATCTCAGAAAGTATGAAGCCAATTTCAAAAGTAGTGGTTGGATATTGATGGTGATGAGAGCCCCTGCTTTAACATAGGGTCTGTTTTTTGTCGGTGATAAAATACCACTACCCCAAAGCGGGCGCAGGAGCAAGAAACATTCTAAATTGCGATTTCTGTGTTACTGAAGGGCCTAGATACAGTAAATTTGGCATGGTAGTTACTTATCAGATATAAATGATCTCTAAGGACATTTCCTAAAAAATTCGAAATTTAAAAGGGGTGAAAATGGGCGAAAAGCGTTCTAATAACGTTCTAAATTGCGACTTCTACGCAATCTCATGAAGTACCAAACCAATTTCAAAAGTAATGGCTGGAAATTGAGGGTGACAGACCTTGCTTCAACATAGGCTGTATTTCATGTTGGTGTCACTACCACCTGGCGATTGCAGGAGCAAAAAACGTTCTAAATTGCGATCTCTGGGATACTGCAGAGGCTAGGAACTTTAAATATGGCATGGTTGTTACTTATAAAATATAAATGCCCTCTAAGAACTGTCGAAAATAAATTCTAAATTTAAAAAAAGGGTGAAGCGAAGGGAATGAACGAAAAGCGTTCCAAAAAAAGTCCTAAATTACGATTCCTATACAATCTCAGGAAATAATAAACCGATTACAAAAATAATGGTTGCGAATCAATGGTAACAGTCTCTGATTCCTCACAGGCTATATTTTATGCCAATGGCACTGCCTAATCGGGTTAGCAGGAGGAACAACAAATGTTCTAAAAAAAGTCTTTAAAAACTTTCTGTAAGACCATTTCTATAGAATATTAGGAAATACCAAACCGATTTCAAAATTAATGTTGGCAAATTAATTGTGACAGTTTCCGTTTCAACATAGGCATTTTATATTGGTGCCAATACCACCAGAGAGGTGGTAAACCAATAGACAAGAAGCTTGGAATTTGAGATGATAGTTTTTTTTAAGATGTAAATGCGTACTAAGAACGGTTTATTCAAAACTTCAAATGAATACTGAGATGAGCGTATGAAATGAGCATAAAAGCTTCAAAATACTTTCTAAATTTGGAATTAGTTTTAATTCATCTTATTAATTCAAGTCTCATTTCTGCTTAATGCAGTGTAATAATGAAGTTTAGTCAAACTGTGGCTTAATTAGTAATTTTTGAATTTTTCCTAAAAGTATAATTTCTTCTAATAAAAATTAGACATACAAATATCACTTGGCATATTTCAACTGTTACGCGAGCAAAGCCGCGGGTTTTGCTAGTATATTATAAAATATTCCATTTCATGATTGCATAGCAATATTAATGGAATAAATAATTGTTGAACGAGTTTGGAGTTCAAAATGTACTACTAAATTCCTTACCGTTCCTTGTCCCTGGTACTGATTTTTAAGTTTAGCGCTGTTTGGATAAAATTGTTTCAAGAAAAGTAGTTCTACTTGATGTTTTAATGAAGTTCTATTGATTTATATAAAGATGTAATAAATGTAGGCTGTACACATTTTTTCGGTTATTATAATTTTTTGCGTTCTGTCCCGCGATTTTAGATTCCCTATTCTTCCTTTTACTAAAATTATGCAGAAAATTACTTCAGATGCAGCCACTTAGTCTTTTTCAACTTTTTTCTCATACAGAACTATGCTAGCGAAAAAAATGACTGTAGTTCTTTCTCAGGAAGTTTTCTGGAGAATTTAAATCAGTGTTCAAATGTCAATTTCAGGCATTATGGCTTTATTGGTAGTCTTACCGTCCCCAAAATTTATTCCTGAACTTTTAGAGGTAAATTAAAAAAATATATATATTATTTAGTTCAAAGTAAATAACTGTTGCTAAAAATCAATGAACATTGTGGCTACCACTTATACCTTAACCTGATTTGCCTAAAAATACGTTGTAATCCTACTTACCGTCCTTCCTTAGATCCTTTCTGTTCTGTTTCGCTATTAAATGGGTGTAAGGGTCTCACAGGTATAGTACAGTATTAAACATTAATTCAGAAGATATTTAGTCGTTGCAACAAGAACAAGAAAGTTTAAAACTGGAAGTTTAAAAATTTTGCTTTATTAAGTTAAATTTCACAAGATTCTTATTCCTGCAAGTTAAAATTATGGGAGAATGACTCACCGTTGTTTTTATAAAAATTCGCTTTATTTATTTTTTATTTTATTTTACTTAATAAATTATAATACAAGATGGGGACGAAATGACATCATGATGCCAGTAGCCACTGCGCATCGAATACTAAGGTTGAGTGCAGGCACAAAAATGGCGGCTGCCGAAAGCGGGGTTCTTTTAACGTATATACGATCACCTAAATTTAGATACCAATATTTTTTAAACTATGTCTTTGTCTTGTTTAATCTCAGAAAATTAAAACGAAAAAAACTTTTAAAAATCATTCAAGGAACCGTACACATGCTGAAAAAAATCCGCCTCCGGCAGCCGCCATTTTTGTGTCAGCGCTCTGAACTAGTATTCAGGAGGTGATGCAGTAGCGCACAAACATGTCACGATGCCAAGTTAAGGGATAAAGATAAAATTTTCTTTCTTCTATTTCTTTCCTTTAATTTTTCCAAAATCTTAATTTTACTGGCATCGATTACGAAATTATTTTATTTCCTTATTTTTGTTTTCTAAGGTAGCTTTTTTTCCTTCTTTTTTTCATGACGAATTGATTGCAGAAAATACCTTACAACCAAAAGCATTTTATTAAAAGAATGCACACAAAAGCACTTACTTGACAGAAAATGAATTATTACTCACTAAAAAACATGTAGTATTTTGCATAAATTGAGCCATTGACGTTGAAAATGGCGCTAGTCCATATTTGAAAAAAAAAATTAGTTAAAGCTTAATTTTACTACTTATTACAAATTGATATTAATTTATATAATTTAAAGCTTAATCTTATTACTTAATACAAATTAATATAAATTTATTAATTTACATAATTTATTAACCCTTTATCTACTGGCGGTACTTATAAGTATGATTAAAATAACTTGTTATAAAATTCATTTAATGCATCAATTTGTTGTAATACAGTTTAGAATGAGTTATACATACATTACTTTATCTTGTTCCAAAAACTTTATTGGTTACACAAAACAAAAATATTTTTAAAAGGATGATTTCTTTTGCCTTTGCATCTTTTCAGTTTTCTCGACGTTGAAGGATATGAGTGCGTGTGTGTGTGGGGGGGGGGGGGGGGATTCAGTTCGGAAATATTTCTTTCTTTCAATTATAAGAACATTGTATTTCTGCATTTCCTAATTCCACAAAATACTAACAAAATTATTTAAGTAAAACATTTGAGTGGAGTTATAAATATTGCACAAAATCCCTATAAATTCAAATTTAATGAATCCTTCTAAATTCCTTCAAAGATTTATTAAATGATTATGTAAATCTTCTAATGTAGTTTAAACAATTCACGAAAAATGCTATAGAAGATAAAATTTTCATGAATTCATAATTCAGTATATAAAAGGTTAATTAATATGAATTTTGAGAGTCCACTTTAAACAGAATTATTTTTTATGTTGCTTAGTATTACCAATCGTAATTTAGGAATTCTACCACAACTGTGGAGGATTGACAACATTAGTAAAACATTGTTTTATCATAATTTACAATTATATGCATATAACTTATTAGTGATTATTTTTTTTATTTTTTCCACGCTTTCCTATAAAATTAGATTTCTTTTTTGTTTTACGAGTAATTAACTTTTCTAAAGAAGCAGGAAATAGTGAAATAAAATAAACAAGTAAATAAAATAAAATGTTCAGTTTTAACACTTTCCAAGATAGTTAAAAAGTGTTTATGACTTCGGTTTGTCTGTCTGGCCGTCTGGCCGAGCTCTAACTCTCATAAATATACTCGGATTCCCCTAATTTTTTTTTTATGTTATTGATGCTTACTATAGCACGATCGGTATTGAAAATGAAGTGTGTAGAATTTATAGTTCATTTACAGGGACGGTCAAAAGTTTTCCTTTACATAACTATCAATGAGGAAAAAAATCATTTAAAGTTCATCTTAATGGAATGAAATTGATATGCATTTATGTAGTGCACTGAATCATGCATTCTGCAGAATATGAGATGCAAAGCCTTCATTTACAAGGCCAGACAAAAGAATTCTATTAGATAATGGTATAAGGAGAAAACTGTTTACAGTGTATTTTAGTTATATTATACTATTTCAAATATAATGAAATTAACATACATTACTGAGGCTTACTACAAGACGCTTGTTGTATAACATGATGTTCACAGCATTTATCGTCCATTTACAGAGACATGCAAAAGATTGGGGTGCAGTACTGTATCTGAAGTACCGTCCATTAACTATAAGTGCTGGAAATGCGATTTCATTTATGGCATGCGTATTTAACTACATTTTTGCTCACTGCGTGGTGTGTATAAATGCTATAGATGAAACACAGGGCTACACAAAAGATTTCATAAGCACTGCGGATTATCCGCGTGAATGACTTAAAGGAGGCTTTTAATTGAGTTATGCACTTTCAAGTTGAACTATATTTAGTATACAAAGAGATTTTTGTATAACATAAATAAAATAAGCAGGAAATAGATGCTATTTTTCTCTTCGAAACATTCTAAAATCATCTCTAATATCTCAAACATCCAAACTTAAAATTTATAAAACTGTTATAAAACCAATAGTAATTTATGGTAGTGAGATCTGGACCACTACACAAAAAGATGAAAAGCTACTTATCACTTGGGAAAGGAAGATCTTAAGTCAAATTTTTGGACCTATTAAAGAAGACAATACATGGCGTATTAGGACAAATATGGAGTTAGAACAGTTAAATAATGAAAAAGATATAATAAATACTATAAAAATAAGAAGAATGCAATGGTTAGGCCATCTAATCAGAATGAGGGATGAGCGAAGCACAAAGAAGATTTATAGTGGTAATTTAATTGGGAAAAGAAGTATTGGTAGACCCAAGAAGAGTTGGATAAAAGAGATAGAGAAAGATCTTGCAGAAAACGAAATTAAAAATTATAAAGTAAAGGCCAGAGATCGGGAGGTCTGGAGAAGTATATTAAGGGAGGACAAAATCCTACATGGATTGTAGCACCACTGTGTAAGTAAGTAAGTAAATAAAATAATGTGCAGGACCATGCAAAGAACTGGATACATAACCTCCTAAGGATGATAATGTCTGGAAGTGTGATTTGAATTGTTTTAACCATATTTTACCCTAAATAAAATTTTAGCTTAATATGCGGAGCACATAAAAATCTGCTGGTAATATACAGAACTGTACAAAAGAATTTGAGTATGTTTCCGTATATTGATAGAAATTACTCAAGAGAAATTTTCAACTCATTATGCATTTTCTTACTAAACTAAGTTTTAGCATATTATGTAGAATATGTACAAATTGTAGACTAAATATAAGTCTGCACAAAATTATTGGTCTACTTTTCCGGCTACAGACGGTAGTTGCTAAAATTTGGTTTTCAAATGTGTTATAAGTTTTTTTAAATGTTTACTTAGGGGGAGGGGGCTAACCTTATTAAATAACGAAGTTTCAGTAAAGAATTCTGGAAGCCTTGCAAAGTGTTTCATAATCTATGCTTAACGCATAGATTTTTTTTTCTTGTTTGTAACTATAATTATATTCCATTTGAAGAAAATCGGCGTTTTTAACAAATCATTACTTTTGAAAGTGAGGCAAGCTCATTAACGCATACCAAAACCATGAATTTTTTTTCGGCTAAAATCTATAATCCTTATTGCATATTAAATTTACATGAAATAAGACCATAAAAAATATATAATTTGTCCGATGGGTTTAAAAATATTCGTAAAAACATCTTAAGTCCATCCAAATGCAAATCATTCAATATCAAGCAATAACAAACTTGGAGTTTTCCCACTTTGAACATCAACGGTTCAGTTGTCTTTTAAAAATACTGCAGTTTATTTTTTTAAATACTTGAATGACTTGAAAAACTCAAAAGTTATAGGATATGAGGAATTGATAAAACGCCTACTTAATTTTCACATCCTGCTTCAAGTTAAAATGAAATAAAAAATAAAATTGAAATTGAAAAACGTAAATTGTGTAATAATATAAAGGAACGTATTGAGTTTTAAAAATGAAAAATAAACTAACAATATAATTATAAAAACATAAACATAACATTGATAGAAATATTAGCCAAGAAAACTGCTTTATATAGATGGGTGGTATGACTATTGATCACGTTAAAACTAAATATTAACTGAAAATATTATCAGTTATATTGTATGAGCAGTTCTTACCATTGTTTTTTACGCTTTAAATAATCGGTCAAATGCGAGCTGTACTCTCACGCAAAGGTTTCCGTACAACAAAGACCTTGTACAAAGTTTAAGCTTGACACCGTGCCAGGCGCCGTTCAAAAGGAGGTCGCAAAACTGCAACGCCGCCTTGGTCCGTGCTCCTGTTTTCCAGATGTTTTTTAATTAATATTTCCGAATTACCGAAGAAGCTTTTCGATAATCCTAGGATAATTCTGCGTTGATAGGTACCTCGAGCATCCCTCAACTTCGCCGCTGAGCGATAGCAAAGCGGTGCAAAATAAAGTTTGTGTGTAATGGAAAAATGCGATTTTCTGAAAAACTATGTGACCTAGAATAATCGCTATAGTTTTTTGCAAGGTTTAACCCTTAAATGCCTGGTGTTGCTTTTTGGCAACATACCTAATTTAGGCTCTAAAATACTATTAGAATAATATTGAAGCTATAATGACTAATGTTGCCAATAAAATACATTCTGAAAATATTATTAAATCGATTTTCAACATGTAGAGGGCAACACTTGTGCTGTTTAAGAATAAAGATAGATTTATTTTTTAAATTGTTGCTACTTGTTCTTTTTGTTTTGTTTGGGAGCTTGCGAAATACCCTATTTTGACCTGCAGTGAGCAAGTAAAATTTATTTCTTATTATAATTCCTAAAACTCTTGTGTGTTTAATATTATAGAATTTTATCAAGGGAAATTATTTTTTCAATTAAACACCAGTATTGCCGATTAGTAACAAACTGTTTTTTAGCCGTAAACTATACTTAAAACAAAGTATGATTTTTTTTTTAGTATTTTTCCCATGATTTATTTAAAAAATGAAAGCCGAAAAACATTATTACAATATTTTTGAAAAATCAGGCATTTAAAGCTTAATTCAATACCTATTACCCCTGATTTTTCCTTAACTAGTTACAGTAGGTTCAGAAACAGGGGAAGAGGTATAATTTTGCAGTACATTTTTGACGATATCTCTGAAAATATAATACCTGAAATTGAAACAAATATATTTTTGAGTTCGGTGTTACAAGATCTTTCGAACGATACTCCACGCACTACATACACACAGACACAAAAAATAAATCCAAGTAACTTCATTAGTCCCCCTAATCTGTCTCTTAAAATATTTGCGACTGGCTAATAATCTATAAATATGTGGGTCAATAGCTTTTATAACTTTGCCAAGTTTCCACTTTTCACGTTCCATAGTTTTCGAGAAAAACGGCTGTGGCAGTCGGACAGACAGACACACCGGTGATGTTATAATGGTTCCGTTTTTATTTTTTAAGTACGGAACCCTAAAAATGGAGGGGGAGGAATTTATAAACTTTCAAAAAAGAAAATATATTTATTTTCATATTTGTAAACTTAAAATTAAATATAAAAGGCCGAAAAATATCATGATTCGTGAAAATATAAGATTTCAAAGACTCATTCTCTAATATTTAACCCTTTCAGTGTCATAGTAATCCCGTTGGTAAATTGTTTTCCACCAGAATGTACAATCAAATTGATCTGTTATTCTATTATTCACGTATATTAGAGAATGTTATTCAAAAATTCTGGTACAACTTAGGCACTTAGGAATTAAAGTCCAGTGGTCAGGAACTTCAACCAAATAAGGCCGTGCTGTTAATAAGATCATCATCTTATATCTTGCAGGGAACGATCTTGGGCCAACAAATAGTTTATGTGTCCTTGACATGTGTGAATAGTTTCAATCGAAAACGATACTGGCTTCATCGTCATTTTCGGACCACTGAATCCTTCAACACGTCGTGTTAAAAGCAATAAATAAACATTCACATCAAATCATCGTAAATTATTAATTAAATTTCTCAATATTTGCATGATATTCAAGACAATTTAACTAACTTTTACAAAGTATATTGAAATATTATGTATTAGATAGCTTTCATTATAAAAAGTAAAAAGCTACCTATTGCAGCCGACCGGAGGAAAGCACGTCCGAAAATTTTTGGTATATTTTCATCGATCATGACCCCTAGACTCCAAAACCAACCTCCATTCAAATGTGACTTATATAATATATATAAAATATATCTGGTTTTTGTCATGCGATAACTCTCGTATTTATAAACCGATTTGGATGAAATTAATTGTATACATAGTAGTCCAATGTCTCGTTGGACAGCTTCATCCGCCATCTTGTTTCAAAATGGCAGCCATTTGCACCGTGCACTGACGTGCTGCTTAAATATTATTAATATCCGTTAGCATCAAATACTCTCCAAGCTTGGTGACACTTGGCGAAATATTGCCAAATTTGGCAACCAAAAATAAGTAGCCATAAATGATGCCAACTTAGCTATAGCTTACTAATTTGGCGCAATTCTCATTCAAATTCAGTACTGACGAATATTCGCTTATCGGGTTCGTCGCATTTTAACTTCTTAAAATTTGAGTAAAATTAGCTTGGAGTAAAACTTGCAAAATTTTAAAACCAAGAAATATGAAAGCTACCTTTTCCTCCAGGCCCATGCCGAACTTTTTTAATTCTGTTTGTGTTTTAAAGTAATGTTAAGAGAAGTCCCCTAATAAGACCAGGCAGTATAAGGCTTCGTATTTTTTAACAAATATTTCATTTTCTTCGTATATTTTCATTACCAAAACTAAATGAATTTTTTCTGTGTCAATACATGTAGGAGAATATGGAATATATTCACTTAATATTTGAAATTTTACTTACCGGGTGAAGGCTTAAGTCCATAGATGCCATTAAATGCTGATGGCATGCGAATACTTCCCGCAAGGTCGTTTCCAATTCCTATCACTGCGCCAGCATAAGCTAGAACAGCACCTTCGCCTCCTATGAAAAAAAAAAAATCATTTTTGAAAGCATTGGTATGACGGAAAAATTCTTTCGCAAAGGGAAGAACAACAGTTGCAAAATAACGTGTAAAACAGCCCTGACATTGGAGTGCCTTTTTCTCGGGAACTAATGGAGCGATTTCAATACATTTTTAAACAGTTTTAGCAATTGTTAAATTATAAATGGATCGTTCAACAAGACATAAGAATAAAAAAAATATACAACTGCTACAATACCGCCCCCCCCCACCCCCCCAAAAAAAGAACAAAAAAAGTGTAAAATAATTTTTAAAATATACTGGTATTAGTCGATTATTAATAACGTCTATTAATTAATGCTAGAGTCAAATTTGCGCTTGAGGTATCTCTTCATATAGAAATTGCAACTTTTCTTTTTCAATGTTAACACCTAATTTCGGCATCCTATTTGGATTATTCGGTAAATTTTACTTTTGGATGCTAAACGGGAAGTCATTCGGTCAAGTAGCTTAGGACTTAAGGGACACTCAGCTTCAGAATTCTCCTCCGTAATGTTTTTATGCATTCGTATATTTGAAATATTTTCTCAGGAAATTCACATTTATCTGTTTACTCTCCTTAAAGTATGTCTCTTTTTTCTTAGTTTTCAAAATATTTCTAAAATCTAAGCTTAATTTAATATTTTATGTGTTAAAAGCGGGCGAACTGTGAGTAAGATTTTAACACTTCATATAAAATTAAGTCTATACTTTAGAAATGTTTTGAGAACTAAGAAAAAAGAGACTTCTTTTAGGAAGTGTACACAAAAAGTAGATGTTAAAAATATTAATTTCCCGAGGATATATTTTAAATATACGAATGCATCAAATGATCATAGACTTTACATTAGTGAGGGGAAATCGGAAGCTGAGAGACCAGCCCCCTTAAGGCTGTACATATATAACGTTATCAACTTTTTGGTAATTTTCGACCCCTTCCCCCCTTACTGTATCATACGTTATCTTCCCTCAACACCCCCCCCCCTCCCCGTAATGATATCGTTATCAATATGTAACATTTTTTTAAATTTTTTCTTTTGTATATAAATATGGTTACATTTATTTTTCACATACTTTATTGATTCAAGAGACGTCAATAAAATATCACTATACATGAAATAACTTTATATCAAATAACACTTAAAAGAATTAGTTACTATTTAAAAGTATTTAATAATAAATGTTTGTTACATAATGCATTCAACAGTAATAATGCCTTCTTGCACTTACAACCGCACAGGGGGAGTAGGCAGATAGAACTTCTTATCAATAAAACAGGTGGACAACATTCTTTCTCTTTTATTTACTAGTGAATACAAGTATTATTTCAAACATACTTGGCACATGGTTTCTAGCGTATTATATAACCATACACATATGACAAAAAAATAGGAATGCCAAACGTTTGGTATTCCATATTTTGGAATATAAAAAAATTATAATCATTTAATGATTTTAATATTATTTTCGTATTTTCATAAAAATAGATATGATGTAAAGACAAAGTTGCGAAAAAAAGAGAAAATTTTGGTTGGATCAAAAATGATAACGATATCAAAAGACAATATCCCCCCTTACCCTCGAGATATCTTACGATGTCATGTGCCAGACACCCCCTCCTTTCTAAAATGATAACGTTATATGTACAGATCCTAGGATTAAAATTTCGAACTCCTAATGTTAAATTCATTTTTAATCTTTGCAAATCAGAATTGCAAAGCGGGTAGTATTTTTTCCGCATAACTCAAAAATTATTTGGCGGAATGAGCTGTAATTGTAAAAAATATTCGATAATTATTGCAAATATAGTAAACAATTCTCCAACATATTTAAATGCTTATTCAATATGTTACATTTCAATTGTTACAGTTTGCTTAATTTTATAGTGGTCTTTGGCCTTCAATTACAATTAATATACGAAACCTGCGCGTTAGTATTTTTGATTAATTTTAAGAATAAGGGGCGGAGTTTAAAACCACCCGCTGAAGAGTAAAGGCAGATTAACTTGTTACATTGATATTATTTTTCTGAGTTATTTTTCATTTTTTATATATATATATAACTTTATACACCTGCTCTAAAATTTAATTAATTTAAATTCATGTAATGTTTGATGATATATGTATAAGCAGGGATGTAGTGGAGGGTATACGGGGTATATGCCGTATACCCTCTGGATTTTTTTAAGTAACACCGTATACCCTCTGTTTCTCAAGAAAACTATAGTATATATACACTAAGGTATACCATCTGCTTAGAACGTAAACCCTCTGTTTTTTTTTTTGTTTTTTTTTGTTTTTTTTTTTACGACTACACCACTATATATAAGTTATACCAAAATATACGCAATAATCATTTTTTACAATTGTAGGATTTACTATTTTACCTAGTTAAATATTCTCTTAGTTTATAGCGATAAATGAATTCACCCATTAGTTTTTCAAATATATACAACATTTATTACTTAGACGAACAAATATAGGTCATGGAAAATCAATAGCATCAATAATATAATACACAATTTTCACATTGGTAAATATAAATGTAAGAAATCACCTAGATTTCTCAATCAAGCCTTTTATTCGACCATGGACAGCTTTTTCAACATTTTGCTAATGTCCAAAAGCTATTTTTTTTTCACGCTCCTCGTGTTATGCTTTTTATTTTCCATAATATTACGTATTGATTAAATAAACCGTTACGTCTGTCAAGTTACATTGTTGAGAATATTTATCAAAACTGTATACATATTAAGCATACATTGTTAACCCCTTGGGGACGAGCGACCCGTATACGTGCCGCATAAAGCGCTCAGAATCCTTGTTTTCCCTCACCAGTAAAATTTTACTGTAAAATTTGCCTTATTTAATCAGCGCATTTTCTCGATTCAAGAAGATACAAATTTCTGTTTTTAAAAAACGGTGACAAAAGATTAAAATTTTCGTAAAAGGCTCCCGTCCCGAAGGGGTTAATGCTGGAATCTGGCGTAAATTGACACAACAGCGATCTGGTGGACGGGGTTGATAATACAAATACGCGGGGTTTTTAGTATGACGTCATAAATGACAGAACGAGGCTAACGAAAAAGACAGGCTACCGCGGTTCAACCGAGTTGTCTTTTTTTACAGACTGCTAGAGTGGCGTGATGCTCTTTTCTCACACATTCATTGGTGCATTCGAGCATCACGTGACTCCAGCGGTCTTTAAAAAAAGATACGTGGAATGCACCGCGGTAGCCAGTCTTTCTCGTTAGCCTCGTGACAGAATCTCGCTTATGGAAGATGAATCTTGTTTAACAGATTTATTGCAAAACATTTTATTATAGTTTATTTCCATAAACTTATGTACATTTAAAAATATATAGTCACAATATTTTAATTTCGGGAGAAAATGCACTAATGCTACGAAAACATTATTGCATTTTACCCTTAAACTGAAATGACATTGCGACTTTTTCTTAAATACGCATATTTTTATCAAAACAAGCTGTAACAAAAATATTTTGCAATAAATCTGATAAACAAGATTCATCTTCTGTCAGGGAGTAACAGTTTCAAATTCGTGAGTGAATTTTTAACAAGGATTCTCTTAATGGCTTTGTCTGTTAAAAAAAAAAAAAAAATCTAATCTGGCGATTTTAGGAAAATTATTGCAGTTATTGTCTAGACTCGTAAAATATTTAAACGAATAAATGAACGATACTTGCCCGTTTAATAGTACAACATTTAATGCATGCATTTAATCCCCTTAAGGATCGCTTAATATTTGGAAAAAACATAAAAAAAGTAGCTACTTTTTTTATTACAGAAATTGAATACTTATAAGGATTCTAAATAAAATATGCAATTAATTTTTTTTAAGGTGAAAAAAAAAAAAAAGATGGTATAGAAAAAATTCACATTTGTAGAAAAGCCATCATGCGAGAATTCTGTGTGATAATGTTTGTTTTACACCATACAAATTAATGCGAATAAGACTTTTCTTTTTCACATCTTAGATCTTTACTTATCATCATCCCGCAAATTTTTACAAATAACATTTGAAATAATATATATATACATTAAATTTTGATGATTAATAATATTTTTGATCCAACATCACAATCAGCGCTCAGACTTCGCACGGAAATGCCTGTTAAATTTTTCTGGTTTCAAAAGTTTTTCCAGAGATTTAATCTCCAAACCGGAAATATGATGGGTACGAGAGATAACGAACGACACCTCAGCCCGTGATATTGCCGGAAGCGAGAATTAAGGGGTTAAATTAAAGTGATTCTGAATATAAAATGAAATGAGTTTTAAATTAAATGAATGAACTATTTGTAACTTAAATAACATGAGCACGATACGATCAAAAGAATATTGAAATGAATTTCCGATATATCGTCTGCGCTTGATAAACGAAGAAAAATACTTAAAATTGAATATTTTATTTATTATTAAATTCTACACATATTCTAAGCATTGATAAACGTTGTATTTTCATCGGGAATACAACCGTGTATATCATTTTTTATAATTTCAGCACATCAAGAATTCCGTAAAAAATGAGACTACAAAATTCTATCTTCACATATTAACTACTTACTAATTTTTATTCGTCATTTTTCATTACATTAATAAAACATAATTAAAATGAACGTATTTAACTCAGCAACATTTACACTATATAATTAAATAAGATGTTATCTTTTTTTTATAAATTAAAATGAAAACACATAACTAACTTGTTTTACTCTTTGGTAAAGGTCAAAGATGAACTCTACCAGGAAAATAATTTTCCTACAATTTCGAAAACTACGGCTATTCGATGGCAAACATTTTGCCTTTTTAACAAATAATATTAGTTCTAAAAAGAACTCTTTTTATTTAAATAATTAACTACAATAAATAAATTATACAATCACAAATAAAAATTAATAGAATATTCTATCCTGTCAGAATCTAAATACTACAAACAAATGAAAACACCACATTTGAATGCGCAGTTATTTCATAGATGTACAATTAATAGATTATCCATAAAGAAGAAAACAGTTAAGTATATTCCTGTAGTTCAACCCCGTCCACTACGTGGCGTGTGATTTTGATTGATGTGATCTCGCCTTTGATCTTGCGGTTACCTCTCCCATTTAAGATAGGACGCTTACTTTGTATACTGCTTTGATATTTATAATGTCACACAATTATTGTACTAGGCATGTAAATACTTCAATTATAAACCATTATTGTAAATATTCATTTTGTAATATAGTTATGAACATAGAGTATATATTTGGTAATTAATGGTACATGCAAGTGTAACACTCATAGGCGGGACTTCTGGCTTAGAAAACGAAAATTAGCCGTCAGGAATGCGTTAAAACAAATTACGCGTTATAAAAAAGGTAATAAATAACCAACAGGATACCTGAACTTCCTCCTACACATCTTCTGCTGTCATATGGATTGACTGTTCTTCCGAAAGGAATATTTTCACTATCCCACCACGTGCACAATTCAGGAATATTCGTTGCATTTACAGGGATTGCGCCGGCTTTTCTGTATAAAGATGTAGAAACGGCATCAGCTGGTGCTTTTCGATCCCTAGCAGCATAGATACCACATGTTTGAGCTAAACCTGGAAAAGGAAACCTTTGTGATATATATTTTAAATTACTTAATTTATGTAGGTATAATTTTATTAACTTCAAAAAAAGATAGTGTATTTTTTTTTTTTTTTAATCATAAGAAAATGCATGACTTTTAAATGCTGCTGTATCCTTTTAATTAAATCAATTACATTGCATGCACCAATAATTCAAGCATATCGCAGTGGCATAGAACATTCATTTACTACCTGAGAGATTACTTGACACTTGTCATAAGAGTGTTATTGGTCACTTTCAATGTTGATTTCAAATTTTTTTTATTTATTTTATTTATTTATTTATTTATTTTTTTTTTTTTAACATTTGGGCTAACTTATCATTTTAATTATCTTTGAAAATTAGTCATTTTAACAAGAGTGGATTTAATTATTTTCATAAATTTTAAATAAGCGATAAATAATTAAATAACCGTCATCCTTTTTCTATGTGTAATGTACATAAATAATTACAATAAATATCATTTTTCAAGTCGCAGAAGTTCAAATTATGCTTAGGGGAGTAAGGATGGGCTTCAGCAGGGTATCTGTATTTACTCTCTGACAGAAGCGGTCTTTTGAATGCTGTTGCCTCATTATTACCTCTGGCAAACTCCTAGTGCAACGGACGCATCTTGGTACTGTCTAGATTAGTGCTGTTCGGTGATGTTATTATTTGCGTATTTTCATCTAAAAATGATCATCTATGGGTCAATATCACATATTGACCAATATCACAAAATACGGAAATTGCAGTCCGCACAATAAAATTTCTATTTAATGTTATATAATGCAATTTTCTTTTTTACATTCTTATAAAAAATATTCTTAGAAGTATTTTCAAGAGACATTATATTTATAATAACACAAAAAAAAGCAATTAAAAGACTTAAAATTTCAGATTGTCATTTTCCTGGCATGTCATACTGTAATGTGTGCAAAGTAAAAGGCTTTCTGCTATCATGTACAAATATCTTTTTCTAGTTTTTTTTTATTTCTAATAAATAATTATACTTTATATAACACATATATGCAGGGTTCCCAAATCGTCCGCCAACTGAATACCAATATTTTTTTAGAAAAATTTTCTTTTTAGATTTTTCTTACAACCCTCCCCGGAATGACTTTTGAAAGTTAATTCTAGCGCAAACATACCATAAAACTTTCTGTTAAAATTTATTGGTATTCAGTTGGCGGACCATTTGGGAGCCCTGTATATGTTGATAGTAACAAGTTCTGTATTTTACAAATAAATTTCCTTAATTAAAATATCATTGTCACTGAAAATGTATATCATTGTCCTGGCCTGCTCATTTTAGTTCTTTATGAGGTATATAGATGGCGCTGCAGAGTAATTCGTCTTGTTCTGGACATAGTTCAAGTCAGAAGTAGTAAAATGATTGCTATCAGCAAGATCTTTAGCTATTTCTTTGAACATTATGTGTTTAAAGGCTTTATAAAAATTAAGTAGACTTTTATTATGTCATTTTCCTGGCTTCCATAAATTAAAAATAAAACTGGACATTACACTGAATTTGAAGGTACTAGAGAGGAAACATGTTCCTTCAAACAAAATTAAAATGTTAGATCTAAAAATAAAAAAAACAAGAATGTGAAAAATGTTTCAGAATGAAATTGTCATTATCCTGGCATACATATGTCAAGAAAATGACGCATAATTATAATTGCATAAAAATGAACTTAAACTCTTCAAACTTTAACAATTTTACATATAAATTCCTTTATTCAGCTGTTCAACCAACATTTTTTTAAAAATCAGAAGCTTTGAAACGATTTAAATTTTCAATTTTTTTGTTTTCAAAATCTCACATTTTGTGATATTTACCCCTATGCATCTCAATAAATGTTCCAGTTTCAGCTAAGTACGAATTATTTTATACCGTATACTATACTGGGTATGTGTACTTTTAATACTATATTTTTTGTTTCAATGTAAAATAATTTGTTATATATATATAGATATATCTATTTACAGTTCACAAATATGGTGTAGTTTCAGGGTAGTGACAGTCAATGGGCCTGCTGTTGAAAAAGAAGAAAAATACCAAAAAAAAAACCGTATAAAATTCATATAAAACTGTAATCCTACAACAAACGTGATATTTGTTAATTATTAAACGGTGAGAGTCAATTTCTTTAACGACAATGTAATTTTATTAGGTCTTCAGACTTTTATAAATGTATCTTTTTATTAGACAGATTTTTTGTACGATCCTAACATCATTGCTACATAGTATAGTAAAATAAATACAATGAAATAATAAAAACTATGATTTTAATCCTTTTCCCCCAGATACTTTACTTATTCAATAAGTTACTAACTAGTATTATCCCGAGTTAGGGGTAATACCATTCAAAGATAGAAATTTGAAAAACATGATTTTTAATAATGACATAAAAATGTTAAATTTATTTAATGTATATTATCAAGTGTATAACATTATTAATGACCTTGCATGTACTTTGAGCACAATAGCTTTTAATTTAGGCTTCTAAGGTTGAAATTTGTTTAGTTGATCGACATTACCCACCAGATTCCCCGACATTTTATAGCAACAGTACTTATTTTTAGAGCCACGTTCTTTGCAATTAAAACGGGGTTAAAACAAAATAGCAAAGAAAATGAAAAATTCTGGTCAATGCCAGTTTTCTTCACGTTTATCAGGCATTTCAAATCGCAGGCTACAAATCAGGCATTTTCAAACATATTATTTTTATACAGATAAATACAAGAACATAAGTTATTACAATGTTTTATCACAGACCGATTGTAAAGCTTTTTATTTCCTATTCCTACCTTTCTTCAAATAATATGAATGCGAGTTGATAGGTAATTTTAAATAGCTTTTCCAAATTATTTAAATTTTAAATTTCATTAATAATATTTAAAAATCATACATAAAGCTTTTTTTATCGTTTTGAGTACTTAATATTACTTAAATATGATTAAATTATACTTGTTAAAATATTTCAGTTACACTAGAGTATTTGAAATCTTGTTCAAATACTAAATTAATTAAAGATACTTTGATATCATTATAGTAAGTTTATAAAACTACGCAACACATTTTTTTCCGTGATTTTTAATTTGAGCGGGGACTTAACTCATTTTTAAAAAGTTTAGTTCTTGTTTAAATTGGTTCTCTCTCCTTCTCTCTCTTTCTTGAGTTCGCACAGCATTGGTACTAAGGATGGACCGAAACAGAAACAGAAACCGAATTTCGGTAATCTTCCTGTTTTCGGCCGAAAACGAAAATGTCCAAAACTTTTTTTAAAAGTAAATAATGCATCCATAAATATACAGAATTATTAATTAATTATACGTATAATTATACGTGTGGGTCAAGTTGGCTCTCCGTGCCTCTGAACAAAGCTTTTTTTTTTTTTTTTTTTTTTTTTTTTTTTTTTTTTTTTTTTTTCATATAAAATAAAATGCAATTAATTCATGTACGACACAGAATGATTTTCTAATTATACAAATTTCATCGAATTAAAAATGTTTTAGGTGTACATACCTCGATTTATCTTTTATAAATATTTTTGTAAATGAACATTTTTTATACTAGAACTTTCTCAAAGAGTATTCGAAACACTTATGCGCTTTCAAACTAAAAATTTTCTATTATTGTTAAGTCTGAAGATTTTAATGAACACGTGGAAAGCGTCTTCAAAGCAGAGGCGTCGCGATGAGGGGTTATGGGGGGGGGGGAGCCTCCCCCTCCAATATATGTGAACTTGGGAAGTTTGAGCTTAGAGTTGGAAATTTCCAGATTTTTGAAAGACTTCTTCTTTTTTTTTTTTTTCTTTATAATAGTAAAAAAACATGAAATTTTTAGTGTATTGCTAACTACATTTCTGAGTTCTGTAACAGTAAAGAAGTTAAATTATCAAAAAAAGTAGAAAAAGCAGACAGACTCACTTTGTCATTGTATTTCTCTGTGCTACGAAAATGTCTTGCATGGTATTTTCATATGAAGGGCGATTATGACTCGTACTATACAGAAGAAAAGAATTCTTAATCCTTAAATTAATGCTGGTTTTCTCTAAATATATGCAATTTTTCTTAGTTTAAATCTTACATTTACTGTATTCTTTGAAATTGCTTCCTTAACTATTCATTTAGCAATTATGGGCATCTTATTATTTTCATGCTCAATGATTCCAAGATAGGAAAAAAGAAATTAATCTAGTTTTGATTTTAATTATTTAAACGAAAGAGGTGTATTTAAACTTTCATTAAACAAACCAATAATTATAATTTTTATGTTTTCAGTTTGAATATTTTTCTTTGGAAAGGATATTTTACGTATAAGTATCCTTATCATAAACACACATTGCACATATCATTTCAGTTGGAAAATAAAGCAATTTGTTTCAAGTTGAAAAAATTTTCAATTATAAGTTGGAAAATTTTTGAATACCCACGAAAAAAAATATTTGTAGCTACGCCCCTGCTTCAAAGTTTAGTCCTATAGGCATTGCTTTCTATATAATTTGCACTCACGTCTTAAGTCAGTGATGACTGATAATTATTAACAGTAAAGCTCATAGCAATAAACGAAGAGTGTCTCATTTGAGCCAATGCATCTCAAATCAATGAGTAATAGTCAGGGCCGGCGTCAGGGGTGAGGCAGCGAGGCGGCCGCCTCAGGGCGCACGCATAAAGGGCGGCATTTGCCTCACGTATAGTGAACATAAAATTCCTTACCATTATATGTATCAAAACTCTTTTTTTAAGTGTGATTTTTTCCTCTCATTTTAGAATAAAAATACGGAGCACATTTCAGATAATTACAGCCGAATGATAATCGAAGAGTTCATAATCTTTATTATGGAAAATGGATTAAATCGACACGAACAAAACTAACGAAGTGAATTTCATGCTTTTTCTTTTCTTTTCAAAGATTGTCTTGTACGGAAATCAGCAGAATTCACAAAGGGTAGACTGCGCCAGACGCATGCAAACCACAAATTCTCATAATGTTGTAGCGTCACGTGCTTTTAGTATTTCATTATTTTACTTGCATAGTCTTTCGATCGTGAAATTATTTTCATTAATTGCCTGTAGCGAGTCGGATACTAGGATTACACAGATGTTGTACCAGTTAAAAAAAAATATTTCTTACTTCAGGTAAATATAATGCTAGTATTTTTATTTAGTTTTTAATTTAAGATAATGATTTTAGGTAATTTTGAAAAAGTATTCTTTAAAACATATTTCATTTGCTTAAAAAATCAGCCTGCATAAATAATTAACTTCTCAATGTCCTGGATCTTTATCCAAATAAAAGAATAATTATATAATATCTTAATAAACCGTCTTCCAAAAAATATGAGACCCTGATAAAACGCCCCTTTCGACTAATAATTTTCCTTTCTTTCTATAATTTCTAGCGGGAAAACGATAAAAGAAACAAACTTTTGATGAGACAAACCACTGATCGTAGTAATATCTTTCAATCTTTCGTAATCAGGTAATCTTTTTAAAACATAGCAAATTAGTGTTGTTTGTAGAACCAGTAGGATTTGGACGGGTTTGGTGAACTTAGCTCGTAGGGACAATGCCTCCTAGTATAAAATATGAGAGCAAATTGTTTCAAAATAATATAAATTTCCAAAATTTTTTGTTTATTCCTTTTTTTTTTCTTTACTAGTTTATTATTTTTTTTTTTCGTTTTCTTTTTAGCTTTTAATCAAGGAATTTATTGCAAAATATTGAAGCATGATTTCAAGCATGAATAATATTCTATATGAAAAAGGGTGAACTGAAAAAAAGAAAGGAATGTCTGGTGAAATTGTGCTGGATTGCAAGATACGAAAATGTACTATAATCACGAAAGAAAATATTAAAATCCCGCAAAGCGCTTCTTTATCTTTATAAAAATCCGAAAACAATTTATTTTTGAAATTTAACCCTGCTAAGGTGTTCGGGTCGTTTTTGACCCAAAAGTTGGCCCAGCGTTCAGGGTTGTTGAGTCTGCGGCTTTTTGCACACCACTATTACTTTAGAGAAATTGTTGTTCTCTTGAATCGCTCAAATGTTCCAATTAAAAAAAAGAACATTTTCTGAATTAAAATAGTGGTAGGGAAACTTGGAAGCTCTTCATATTTGAAATAATGTTCATTCAAAATGAACACCGCATTAGAATTAAAAAAGAATTTATATAAATAATTTTTTATTAGCTGTCCATCATTTTCGGAAACGTTTCCGAGTGGCTTCAACAATGCATCATTAATCAGTTCTCCCTTTACGGAAAATCGGTTTTCTGGATGTTACCCACTCAAGTAAGTATTTTCACGTACAGCAAACATGTTTAACAGACAAACATGCAAAATCACCAGTAACATCACCATTATTTTGCGACAACTGCATCTACAAATTCAGTTATGAGTTACGCAACTGAAACTGCTTACTTGAGAATGGATAACATCCGAAAAACCGATTTTTATTTATTAGTGATTAATTAAACTGTTCGTTGCAGTTTCCTACATAATTTTCGACTAATCCCGCTGAGAACAGAGAAGAATTTCCGTCGAGTGCAGTGAAAATATTATTTTGTAGATCATTTATTTGCCGTTCGCTCCCCCCCTCCCATTTTGATACTTTTATCAGATTTTCAATTTTTTTCAATTTATAATGTTTTCTAACGAGTTATATATATATATATTTATCATTTGCACTATCTTAGCTGTTTCCAATATCTTTAGAAAAAAGACAAAAGCCTGGTTGAGAAAAGATCATACAGTGGGTGATCGGTTAACGAACGTAATCCGTTCCAAAACAATGTTCGTTAACCGAATTGTTTATTAACCGATCACAGATTTTGTATACATTTGTGTGGGCGTTGAATTAATTCGTTCTTAAAAACTAACAAATATATAAAAATTAATATAAATTCTCCCTAAATTTATTTAAATGTAATAACAATGATACATACATTAATAACAATCGAAAAAGTTTTCAAACTTCCTTTTTAAATAAGGTTAATAATACGTTCATATTTAATATGTATAGATCGTATTTTGATGGCTTTATACGTGTCGTTTGCATTAAAAAAAATAAGTGACATACATTTAATACATGTTTTACCACATTGCTAACAAAGCATAGAACCAACAGAGTGAAAAATGTCCAAGTCGAGAATTGAATTCGGAACCCTTGGAATAGTGCTCAAGTGTTCTACCATTTAAGCTACGAGGACGATACCCATCTTAGAATCTCTCACTAAATATGTTGTTAAGGTTGCAACTGCAGCATACGATGGAATAGTCTTCATGAACACACAGTCTTGCGGCGAAACATGAGATACAAATAAACCCAGCATCGGTGAACACAACTATAATTTGTAATTAATTTTTCAATTAATTTTCAGCAGTGGTAGAGCACTTGGAGCGCTATTTCAAGGATTCCGGGTTCGATTCCCGGCTTGGACATTTTTCACTCTGTTGGTTCTACGCTTAGTTAGCAATGTGGTAAATCACGTATTAAATATTCAATAATATCGAGCGTAATTTCACTGCCGAAAATAAATTGAAAAATTAATTAAAAGTTATATAAATGACATTTGTTTTGTAAAAACTTTTAGGATCGCATTCGTTGACTGCAGCATTAAACCATATCACTCCATATCACTTTGACCTATCAAAAGTTCCATTTGTTCTCTAAAAATTATAGTTATTGCAGGGCCCGATAAAGGCCAAGTGGAGCTTACAGCTTGTTTATAATTTAGGAACTCCATTTGAATTAAAATGAAAAATTTCCAATAATAGATACAATTAAATACAGCTCTGGAAAACTGAAACATGGCATTGCTTCTACTTGCTTTGTTTCATGAGGTGTTCGTAACGGAACAGAAAATTCTTCGTGAAAGTGTTCGTTATCTGAACATAAAAATCTCTCTCAAAAGTGTTCGTTAACCGATCACCCACTGTATATCCAAATAATCAAACTTACATTTCCTTAAAATCTAAATTTCTAACAAAGATGAAAAATCAATTTCACAAATATTCTGTTTTCGTCATGAAAAAAGAATGCAAAAAAAGCCGTACTACAGCTATCTGGAAATATATCTCTTGTTTCGAATCAATTGGCCACAATTTTAATTTCCTGTCGATCACAACTTTCCTTTTAAAATGATTTTAGGTAAACTAGCTTTCAAACAAATGGGTAACTGTGATCACTGATCGCACAAAGGTTTCGTTTAATATTCCTTTCAAAACACTTTATCCTTTTGTAAAATCTGTTAGTTCCACATTTCGCAACCAGGGGCTCTATCCTCAAACCTCTATCCGAACGAAACTCCGTTTTACAACCTATCCGTAGATATATTAGTCGAGGGAATCGGGCCCATAGCACCCGAGATAGCCGCCCCCTGGCGGTAAAAAATGGAACTACAATATGTAAGTCTATGGTGCAGAATATGAAAGAGTGATCAAAGGGGTGTCAGCAAAAGTTTAAAAAGTGACCCCCAGGGGAAAAGGGGGGAGGATAAAAAATTGCTTAAAATGCACAAGTTAGAGCACAGAGGATTAAATATAAGATTTTTTCGAAATTTTATGATTTGTCGTTTGATCGTAAGTGTTTAGCTATAATTATGCAAAATTTCACGTCTTCAACTTAATTAGAGGCTGAGTTAGGAAAAGCTTAAAATACACAAGTTAGAGCCCAGGGGGTTAAATATAAAATTTTATCGAAATTTTATGATTTGTCGTTTGATCGCAAGTGCTTAGCTATAATTTTGCAAAATTTCAAGTCTTCAACTTAATTTGGGGCTGAGTTAGAAAAAAAAAAGCTTAAAATACACAAGTTAGAGCCCAGAGGGTTAAATATAAGATTTTTTCGAAATTTTAGGATTTGCGTTTGATGTGAGGTGTTCAGCTATAAGTATGCAAAATTTCAAGTCTCTAACATACATAGTTTCTGAGAACGGGCAGACAGACAGAGGGGCGAGACGAATAGGGTTTCGTCAGATGAACGAAATCCTAAAAATGATGCTTATCGTAAATAAATAAATAAAAAAAATACTTTAATTTATAATCAATTTTTAGTGTTTTTTAAAAATGCAAAAATCATAACTTTTTTTTCCTTTGCATATGCATTTATCATTTTCAAGTAATTATTTTATTTTAGCGATCCTCCTAGATAAGTATGAAATAAAACTATACTTTCTGTACTCGAATTTATTGACTAATTCATGGACAATTTAATTTATTCAGATGATGATAATAATAATAAAAGTTACAATTTTAATTTTACGTACAGTATTATTCAAAAATAAAACAAAAAGAGTACTTTTTCAGTACGGGCAAAATAGAGAATTCTGCCTTGGCGAAAGAAGGAAATTTTTCATATATATTTTGTTTCATATATACAGCAATTTTTTAAATCTTTATAGCTATAGGTGCAGATTCACGGTCACCAGTCGCCATGTGGAGACTAAATTTTTTGCTTTGGCGACTAATTTTCGGCGTTTAAGTCGCCATCCTTTGGCGAATTTCGCGTTTTTTCCGGTAATCTTTAGACGTAAATCGCGATTTCTTTTCGCGATCCTCTGATGAAAATCGCGTTTTTTTCCGCGAACCTTTGAAGAAATTCAGGTTTTATAGCAATCGTTTTATAAATGTCTTTTTTTTGCAATGCTTTGACGAAATTTGCGATTTTTTGATAAAATTATTTTTTTTCTGCAATCTGTTGACGAAATCCACGTTTTTTTCTGCAATCTTTTGACGAAATTCGCGTTGTTTCTGCAATCCTTTGACAAAATTAGCGTTTTTTCTGCGATCCTTTGATAAAATAAGTGTGTTTTTTCTTCATTACCCTTTGACGACGTTGACGTTTTTCTGCGAAGATTGACGAAATTCGCATTTCCCCCTCGATTCTTTGACGAAATACGCGTTTTTTCACGATTCTTTGACGAAATTCGTATTTTTTTGTTTAACTTTTTGACGAAATTCGTGTTTTTTGGAATTCTTTGACGAAATTCGCTTTTTTTCTGGATCCTTGGACGAAATTTGCAGGGTTTTTTGCGATCCTTTGACGAGGTTCACGCTCTGAATTTTTCTAATATAAAGCTTTTATGGGTTCTTCCACAACTTGGGTTTGGGAGCCACTGGCTCCTTAAAATTTTTTGGGAATCTGCACCTATACTTTATACAATTTTTTTAACATAAAGAAGCGATTTATATATTTTTTATTAGAAACAGATGAAAATTTACACAAAAAAAATTTATACTTTGCATATAAATTGTATATAATATATAATATATATATATATATATATATATATGTGTGTGTGTGTTTAGTATATACCCTATATATATAATATATGTATAAAATGCTTACATACAGGGCCCGATTAGCAAGTTTCTGTGTCCAGGACATTTTCGATTTTTCGTGCTCTCTTAGATTGGTTAATTTACTGATACTAGTTCATTTTTATACATATTGCACACTTATTCAAAAAGTTTCAACTCTAAAAATTAAGTTTTCCAGAAAATAAAAAAAATGGTCCCAGGAATAAAAATAAAATATGTTTTCTGTTATTTATTGAAATGTGTTTTTAGCCATACATTGAGACATATTTTTATCATTTCATCATATTAATATATCAAATATCATAATTTTTTCTTTTACAATTAACTGTAAAAAAATGTACGTTATGTAATTTGTACATTTCTGTACATTTTTAAATTGTACATTGAAAATTGTAAATTGTTGCGCTCACTAACCCCCATTCAGATTTCACATTCTCTAAACATGGTAATGTGCCCTGTTTTTAAAATATCACCAAGTTACGGAATATTGAATGATATTACTACGAATGGTGTTTTGTAATCGGGTTGCCATGCATTTCCGTTTGAATAGATCATTTTACGATTACCATACAGATAGTTTCGGTCCGGCCGAATTTTTGACAGCCTTTTCGCCGAAAACGAATTTTCAATGAAACTCAGATTTTAGGCCGATAACGAAAACGAAACCGAATTTTCGGTCGATCTCTAGTTAGCATATTAATTTTCTATTCTTAAAAACATTTGAGTAATGGAGAAAAACAATTACGTCATAAGGGCGGCAAAATGATGCTCGCCTCAGGCGGCAAAATGTCCAGCGCCGGCCCTGGTAATAGTGAAAATTTCCGAAGGAAGAAATGAGATTTTTGGAATACAGATAGTTTCGGTCGAGTTTCGCCGAATTTTTGGCAGCAATTTCGCCAAAACGAATTTTCGACGAAACTTAGATTTTGGGCAGAAAACGAACTTTCGGTCGATCTCTAATTGATACTATCTGGTCATTCAGCGGACTCCTTTCTTTGTAAAGCTTTTAGCATTATTAGCAATCACCGGTCCTCTCCTCGGAAGTTCTCGCACAGATCATCTGAAATATTATTTAGTGCTGACATCTATTTTCGCTCTGAGTTAACATAAACTCGTTTTAGATGAAAGGTATTTTACACAACTTCCATATTCAGTTTTCGAAAGCATAAAAGAACTTTACATTCAAAAAACTATTTAAAGAGACTCAGTACGTGTCATTTTGATTTAAAAAAATTTTTTAAATGTCAAATTTTAGATTTTTATTGTTAAATGTGCCTTAGTATCTGTCCACATTTCGGAACGATTCGATAAATAATAGAGGAGATAATTTCTCTAAGCATTCCCGTCAACGTCCCTTTAATTGCCTTTCATTTTAAAATGTGCCTTAGTATCTGTCCAAATTTCGGAGCGATTCGATAAATAATAAAGGAGATAGATAATTTCTCTAAGCCTTCCCGTCAGCGTCCCTTTAAATGCCAATGATTATACCCATTTTTCTCAGTTCGCAATTTTTGATATTTTCATTTTAATTCTACAATAATTAAGCAAATTGTCTGAAAATTTTTAAAAGGTATCTTTAGACCCTATGTGTGATAAGTAAGTATCGGATTTTTGGTATGTTTGTAACTTTAAAAAAAAAAAAAAAAAAAAAAAAAAAATGATCTTAAATACATGCTATTTTCCCGCATTTTTCCATATATACATTCACTAATTATTTTCTTTCTGTCTATCTAATGGACTAATCAAAAATCTGATACTTAGATTTATAGAAAAAAGTACTCTGAATAAAGGATAAAAAAAATCTATTTCCAAATATTAAAAAGGAAAAATAAGAAGGAATTGTAAAATTGCTAATTTGTTTTTATTCATTTTTTTTTTTTTTTTTTTTTTTTTTTTTTTACTTATTGCTATATTGAGAATTTAACACTTTTTATGATCTATTATGACTATGCTTTATTCAAACAAGAACCTAAAAATATAATATAGATTATAGTTACAAAATAATTTTTTTTTTTTTTTTTTTTTTTTGGTACCGAGTCCCCGTAACAGTCTTTATGCTAGTAAATCTGCAGATCAGGAGTCTCAACGTCAGATCTTAAAGTGAGTGCCTTTTAATCTCACATTGCATAATATTCAGCATCCTACAATCCGCATTTTACTTATTTTTTAATAATATAAAGATTTCGAAACATATAAAATTCTTGGAAGTTTTCGAAACTTAGAAGCATTAAATTTTACACGGTGTGACAATGGTGTTCTGAAATTCTGGCGAATTGCTTATTCTGGTAATTTTTTAGATTAAAAGATACATTTCTTCCGGGGGGCCCTGCCCTCCCCCTTCCTGAACCCCCCGTAGTCTTATTCAATTTAAATTAACAATTTCCTATTGATTGGGCAAATGGTTATAGTGTGTCTTGAATTTTCTTAGGATAAGCAAAAGTTTGGATAAGGATTTTATGGTACCGTAATATGCAAATAACAATATTTCTATAATAGGTAGATGTAATATCTAGTCTAAATAGATGCTATAAAACTGCGCAAGAAAATCACTTACTGTCATTAAACTAAAGTTATAACATGCTAAAAGTGAAAAAAAAAAAAATACATTTAAAGACATATAAATACCCTTTAATAAATTCGTTTCCATGTTTTGCAAGCACAATCGGCGACTTTTTAAAGATAAATATTGATTTTAAAAAAAAACTGTTTCCGTAGAATTTTTAAAAATAAATTTGGTAAAATAAAAATGACGAGATTTAAAGTATAATGAAAGCATGTGCTCTAATAAAAAGGGTCATCTCTGAACGTGCATTATTTTATTCTATTGTTTTTAATTTTGCAAAGTATCTCTTCTCATATTCACAGATCAGCTTATTAAAAAATATTTTTATGCCTTTTAAATATACTTCTTTTCACTTTTAGTATGTTAAAACTTTAGTTTAAAAACATCGTAACATACTCGATAGCAACAACATACAAAAATAACCAAGAAGAGTCATATTTGGAAGATTTTAAATCTACTGGATAATCATTCATCATCGTATCCAATGCTTGCCTAAATCGTATCGATTTGTCGCTATAAAAAAATTCTTTGTGATAGTTTTTTAATAGTATCTACATTAAATTTAAAAATGTAACGTTACTAACATCGTTAATGTTTGACGCAAAGCTATATTGCACACCAAATTATTAAAGATTAACTAACTTTTTATTTCCCTCAGCGAGACTTTCTGCTTAATTTATCGTAATTGGAATTATTTAAATGATTTTTGTTTATAGGCTGTAAAATGCGGTTGCTATAGGTACAGTCATTCAGGGTAACTTTGATCAACATTTTCTCTATTTTCATATGCCACAACACTCTTATTTGAAGAATATTGTCGCAACTAGGGGCATAAAAGAGAAGAAATGATCCTAAATTATTGTTTGACTATCAAAAATTAAGGAATAATAAGGATAAAAGCAATGAAAAATGGATTTTTAGCCTGGTTCAAAGTTACCCAGCCATTTAGGGTAACTTTGCACCATATGATAAATTTTTATGTAAAATAATTCATTATAAAAAAAGTATTGTAGTCAGGACAACTTTAAACCACAAAAAATATTTTCAGATATGTAAAGACTGCGAATTTACATTTCCCAACATCACAAGATTTGTATAATTTATGATATTACAACAAATATCAGGCATAAGAAAAGTGGAAGAAGAGAACCATGAACATTTAGAACTAAAAAAAACCTGTTTATTGTTCATATAAAACATAAAAATGCAGTGCAAAACAATTTTCAATGTTTTAACTCTATAATATATCCATAGTTACAGTAATACATACTACTACTAGTATTATTCAAAGAAGAATAAAAAATGTCGAATGTATGAAATGTCAAATTTGAGTAGCTCCGCCCCGAAAAACCCCTTTAAATGGATTTTATGTATTTTACACATATTTGTGAAAAATATTTACATGTTATATCTAATGTTCATTTTCGGCATTTATATAAGATATACGTGCAAATATGGGAAATTTTTGACAGTAGCACCTATAATTAGTAAATTATAAGCATCAGTATAACTTTGAGCCGGCCCAAAGTTACCCTGAAAATGGGGTAAAACGTTAGTGCCTTCTTATAATTACATTTTATTAACTATTCGTAAATGAATAATCACAAAATATTAACACATTTACAACATTTAGATAATAATATGTCTTTTAAATGAGTATATTGTTACTTACTATGAAAATTTAATTGGTTGGTTGGTTGGTTGGTTATTTGGTTGGTTGTATTTATGTCGGCCAATTATCAGCACGTGGGATATAGGCCCTAAGTGGGTGGAGTGCCTTCCGTGGAGGTCTTTATAAGGGAACCTAATCCGTATTAACGCTTGGAGAACCAAGGTTCGAAGAAAACCACGAAAACTCCGAACGATTAGGCCGACGGGCGCGATTGGGATCGAACCCAGCACCTCCCGTCTACCAGCTTCGAGAGCAGAACCTCTCGAAAATTTAATTGGATTACAACAACTTCAAAACAGCATTCAAAATTAACTTGAAAACAGTACTTTACAAAAATAGTTAGATGATGCAATTAATTGCGCATAATGTTGCTAATTTATTTTTCTAAAATAAAGAGTAGAAATCCCAGTTTAGAACCTAGCCAACAGAGCACAGTTCTAGAGTTTATTTAGTCTTTGAGTTTTAGAGTCAAAAATATTGAAAAATAGGAGGTGGTGCAAAGTTACACCCCGTGGTTCAAAGTTACCCTGATTGACTGTAACTGACAAAAGAAAAAAAAATTAAATATGTATTATGTCAAATAAGTAAAATGATAGAACAAAATGTTTTATATTACTGTAAAACATTTATAAAGTTCTGCCAAATTCATACACCTAATTTTAAAAATGCGACATATATATTGGCAAAATATCAAAATAATAGAAATAATTTAAAAGCCTTATTTGTTAATTTCAGTATCCATAATTTACCATTTAAATACATTAATCAAATTCGCCATTTTCTTTCAACAAATGGAAATTTGACAATCGTCTGAACTGCCATAGAAAAGCATTAAGACGAAAAACAAAATGTACTATATATTCCGGACGAATGAACCGAATTTAACCAAGATATACAGCTAAATCAGTGTTGAATCCAGACACTTTTCTCCGGGAGGGATTTCTCTGGCTCCAGGGGGGGGGGGGGAGGAGTGGAGACATTTTAGAGTTCCGGGGGGGATTGCACGTTTTGACCATTGAAAACACAAAATCTCAAATCATCCGGAGGGGACATCTCATTGCTTAGGGGGGGGATGACCCCCTCGGGCCACCCCCTGAAATGAACACTGAGCTAAATCCGGGGACCTCACCAATATGGCTCCTTAATTTCAAGCTAATCGGGTGCTTTGTATGGCAGTTATCGCGGGACAGACTAACTAACTAACAAACAGACGGAAACCAAAAAATTTCGGGCCTTCACTGACGTTTCGGCAATTATTATTTTTCTTTTTTTGTGGGAATTCGATAATGTTTTTTCTTTTACTTTCAAGGAATTCAATTTTCATTCTAATTTTGTCGTAAAGAAAATATATATTACTATAAACGTTCTTCAACATTCACAAGATATGCTGGACTTTCTAATATATGAATCTGCTTGTTGTGTTAAACTTGATGCTGGTATGGGGCATTCTCACAATCTTTTGACTTTTATGTCCCTGTATAATAATTTTTATTTTAATACATTTTTTTGCGCTTTTTTTTAAATTTCATATACTGGGGAACATCCCATTGCATGATTGCACAACAATATTAACGAGATAAATAAGTTTTGGACGATGTTGGGGGTCCAAATTCCAGGAAAACTCCTATACCGTCACGTGCCCCTGATGCTGATTTTTAAGTTTGGAGCAGTCTGTATAAAATTTTTTCATTAAAAGTAATTCGATGTAATTTTTTCCCGAAACTGGGACAATTGTTTTATATAAATGTGTAGCAAAAAATTAACCTGCACACATTTTTACGGTTGATATTATTTTTTTAACTCTGTCTCTGGGTTTTTCATCCTTACCGTCCCTCTTGCTAAACTTATACAGAATATCACTTCAGATGCAGCCACAGAATTTTTTTTAAGTTTTTTTCTCATGCAGAAGCATGCCAGAGAAAGAATGCCTAAAATTATTTGACAGGAAATTTACTGCAGAATTTAAATCAGCATTTAAATATCAATTTCAAGATCGTGGCTTTATTGGTAGTCTTACCGTCCCCAAGGTTTATTCCTGCACTTTTCGAGGTAAATAAAAAAAAAATTAATAATAATTTAATCCAAATGTTAACAACTGTTTCTAAAAATAAATGAACATTGTGGCTATCACTTAGTTTTAACATGATTTTCCTAAAAATATGTGGTAATTTTACTTACCGTCCCTTTTTTTCCCATTTCGTCCCTTTTTTCCTATACCGTCCGCTTTTTTTACCTTACCGTCCCTTCTTTAACACCCCTTTAAGACAATGTTATACCAAAATTCTGTATTAAAAGTACTACATTTTTATTATTTCTCATTTCAATGTCCTGTAGGTACTATGCAAATTCATTATAAGTAAAAATTTGGAAGAAAATAAAAAGTTATAGTGGTAAAATTGTAAAAAAAATTAAACTCGCAAGTTTAACTTAAACCTCAGTTAAATAAAAAAATTTTCGCTGTTGACCATTTTTTCTTTATTTTGAATCATTAAGGCATTCGTCTATCAGATTAAAATGTTATTTTAGCCAGTTTAATTTCACCAGATTTTTATTCCCAAAAGTCAAAAGATTGTGAGAATGCCCCATATAGCAACAATAAAAATCTTAATTAAATTTAATACGCAATAGCCAAATTCTAATTTTATAAAATACCAAGATGCATACAAACGCCTTAAAAAACATCAAACAAAACAATGAATAGACTATTTTTTCAAAAATTTTGTAAGTAAATTATTCATAGTTCCCTAAACGGAAATATGATGAAGCTTTAGAATTATCGTAGTTGTTACTTTTTCCTGTAGTTTGTAGTGCAGCACATAACATTTTGTAAAATGCAATGTAGTGTGTAGCGCAAAACAAATCCCTGGCGGCTCGGCCTATACGCACAGGTAGATTTCGAAGTACTAATTTCACACACAAAAACTAAATCAAGACAAGAGATAAACCAGGTTTAACAATTTTATCTGCCCGCTTTTGCCGAGTATTTAATTTCATTTCTCTGTAAGAGCTGGTTTACCAGAATCATGTTAATATAATATTTTCTTCAACCCCTATTTTTTTTTTTTTTTTTTTTGTAAGAGTTGGTCCTATCAAAAACTTGCCAGTATTAAAGTTGTAGGTAATATTAAGAAGAATACTATTTTACTATAGCTATGGCGACAGCATACGTATAAAACAAAAAGCCGGCCCAGTACGAGGCTTATATTTTTTACACATACCTGGACCGGGCCTTCGCTTGATTCCTCCCGGCACGTGGCGCGCCGGCATCTTTTTTTTTTTTTTTTTTTTTTTTTTTTTTTTTTTTTCATACGAATAATAGCGATATTGAATATGTGTTAACGGAATCTTATGGGAAATTACAGATTATTTCAGTACAGGACATTTCCCTGAATGTCCCGATTTGAAAAAATTCAAGTTTAAGAATTTTTCTTTTCTGTTATTTGCACTGATGAAAACCAAGAAGCATCCCACTCACTATATATTCTGGTATGTAATATTATTATTAAAAATGCATCTACACCGTACCTACAGCTATGTAAAAAGTTGAGAAAATAAACACTTTAAAAAATATTTAGATTTGTCTGTTTTGCTAGGTTTTCTAAAATGTGATAAAGAAAAGTCTTATCGATGGAAAAGTATAATCTATTTTTATTACTGGACGGATTAAATAAATTTTATTTTTAATTTTCTTTAATCGTACATAAAAGTACCGTGGGAGCATAAAGGATTAAAATTTCACAACCAGAAACTGCATCAAACATCGAAATATTTCACGGAAAAATTTATGTAAAATATCAGTTCAAATAAATAAAAAATCGTTTTACTGAAAAAAATAACCTTTTACTCCTATGCTTTCCTTGCATGAGAAAGGAACTCCAAGCAGTGGTGTTTCGTTTTCTACTTCTTCCTCAGACTTGGAAGTAGTGGACAGAAATTTATCAACTTTCCTCGCTTCTTTTAACGCAGCTTCGAATCTTTGATCGACACATGCATTTACCAAAGGTTCTACTTCTTTCATGCGCTTGATGTAAGCATTCAAAACATCTTCAGCTTTTAACTGAAACATAATAATAGCATAAATATTATTTAAAAATCAAATATTTTAATGCAACGTGAAACTCTAAACCGATGTTGACTTTCATGTGTCCACAAACTTTAGAACAGGGTGTACAAAAAAGTTTTAGCCGTTTTTAGCAAAACTTTTTTATTAATAGAAATCAAATAAAATACAAACTTTATTCGATATGGTCACCATACAGGGCTGCCAAAGGCGACTTTTTTTATATTCTATTCGTGCCACTATTTTAAGAAGAGAAATTTTGTAGTATATTTGCACAGGGGTGTAAAAATTTAGGCACCAGCGGGCAGTCCTCACCACTAAATTTTATTAGTTTTCTTCGCGTAAATTTTATTAGCACTCTTACAAACAAGTTAAATTTTAAAAATGAAAAAACCCGACTGCGTAAAAAGCGAACTAATTAATTATTTCTCATCAATGTGAAACTACTTTTTATGCTACTTACCTATTTTTTTTATTTACTTGTATTGATGACTTTTAAGCTGTGTTTAATTGTTAGTTCCTATCTATAAACACTGTTTTGAAGAGGCCTATAGATGTATATGAAGGTTAGAGTTGCAGTAAAGCTAGAGATCCTACCTACACAACTTCCAGGTTGTGTAATATTTAAACGCAGCTTCTGACTGTAAAATAATCAATGAAACATCGTCTTCATTTTGAAAGACCTATCCAATAATATGCCACTCAATAACGTGCGTAAAATATTTTTTCGTCTCTACCGCCATTTTGTATTTTACGGCCGCCATTTTGAATTTATAAAAACGAAACCTAGCCTACAACCATCGGACGGTTAAGACGAATCGATAGAGACCTCATTCATTAAAATCCATCCAGCCGTTGGGATGTTTCGAGGGTATAAAGAAATCCACATACCCAGATACGCGTGAAACACATAACCCTTCTTGGCAGCCAGGTAAGAAATCGAAAAATTTAGATGAAATATTAGACGAAAAAATAAAATTTGGTGGTTAGAGATTGCCCAGTGGCGCCTAGATTTTTACGCCCCTGCTCTTGCAGATGTTGTCAAAGTGTGCGTGAAAAAATTTTGTATTAAAAAAATGGTGCGAGATAGAATTAAAAAATAGTCGCCCGTGGCAGCCCTGCCATTAGTATCTATAGTACCATTTTCTAACGCTCAGACAGCTGGTGGATTGAGAGGCTAGAAAAGCCTTGGCCTTCATAGATTCTTTTTTGCACCTCATCTTTTGCCTGAAATTGCCCCCTTCCTAAAGATCGGACACACACCATACCAATATTAATCAGTTATATATATAAACTGTTGTTGATTAAAATTGAAATATAACATTAAAAATATTTTTTGTTATGCAAATATCCTTCCCTCAAAGAAAATGGTTTTTCTGACATTATGGAACATATGTTTATACACTACTCAAAACAATTAAAGGATATTGTAAGTCGTATATAAAATAACAGTATAAGAGAAAAAAAAATTGCAGAAAAATGAAGAAGAGAGTCACAAATGCAAATTTTTCTCCTTTTCAAACTTCGGAGCATGCAAATTTTGCGTTTGACGTAAAAAACGACGCTTTAGCGGCAGCGAATGAAATCTGGCTTTCAACTTACTAGACAAAGCGAAAAACAATGACCGACCAGGCGCGGATCCACAGGAGGGGGGGGGGGGATTGGGGCGATCGCCCCCCCCCCCAAAAAAAAAAATGAATCCACTGATTATCGCGAATTTTGACAAATAGTCGCCGAAAAAAAATCAATTTTGTCAATCGTTCGCAGGTCGTAAAAGAAACGCGGATTTCGTCAAAGGATCGCGCAAAAAACGCGAATTTCGTCAAAGGATCGCGAAAAAAACGCGAATTTCGTCAAAAAATCGAGCATTTCGTCAAAGGACCATGAACAAAATCGCAAATTTCGTCAGAGGATCGCAGAAAAAACGCGAATTTTGCCAAACAATTGCGGAAAAAACGCTAATTTCGTCAACTGATCTCTGAAAAAGTACGAATTTCTTCAAAGAATCGCGAAAAAATACGCGAATTTCGCCAAAGAATCTCTGAAAAAACGCGAATTTCGTCAAAGGGCCGCGGAAAAACGCACAATTAGCACCGGGAGGAGATTCCCCTAGGCGCGCATGCGCATCCGGGGGCGGGGGGGGTCGACCGAGGCAAAGAAGGGAAGAACAAATTTACCAAATTTGTTTTTAAGAAATCAACACACCATACTCAATAACAGTAGGGTAAAGTGCCCATATTTCGTCCCCTCTCCTAATTTCGTCCCCCTTAACTTCTCCGCTTCTACGAAAGTGGCGCCACTTATGACGCAAGGCACAGGGGACGGGAGGTAAAAGGTGTCAGTGCTGAAAGTTTCGTTCGCCAAGACGCATACATAAATTAAAGACGGTGAATTTTCTATTTTTAGAAGACCCGAGTTCTTATTACGACGTTTGTAGAACGTTATTTACTCTACTGTAAGTATTTATTTCTTACTCATTACATGTATTTTACGTTGGTACGATGCTGACAGTAGCATACAGTGAGTTTTATGACGCTCAGTTCATCTTACGGGAAATGAAGCTCCGTCATATTGGGAAGTAGCGTGATCCCAATTTCGTCCTCCTTGCAATTCTTATTTTCGTCTCGGGGACGAAATTAGGAACGCTTTTTCATGACTTTTTTTCACTTTTTCCCTCATGTTTGGATGGCTAATGTTTCGTTATGTTATTCTTCCACTGATAATTAGTACATTTCTTTGTGCCTTACTTTAATGTAAATTAAATTACACTGCTCAAAACAATTAAAGGATATTGCAGTTTTAGGTGGATTTCGTATCTGGTAAACTGTTTAGCTGATTGATACATGGTCGACAGACATAGTAGGTTATATGAGAATAAATTACACATGTTTGGCAGAAAAAAATGCATTTTATTGCGCATTTGTGTACTAAAGGAAAAAAACACAATTTGTGCATATGAGAAAAAAAGAATAAGAAAAGGTGTTTTCTTCAAAGAAAATCATTTTCAGTAGGGGGTATGGTTTCCACGAGCGGCCAGCAACGTTGAACACCTTTGAGGCATGGACTCAATGAGGCTATTAATGACGAGTTGGGGTATCCTGCCCCACTCTTCCAGAAGAGCTTTTTCCAGTTCTTGGAGAGTTTGTGGGGGTTGTTGGCGGCCAGAAACTCGTCTTCCTAGAGCGTCCCAAACGTGCTCGATTGGATTGATGTCTGGAGAACACGCTGGCCATTCCATTCGAACGATTCCTTCCTCGAAAAGGAAATCCTCCACCAGGTTTGCACGATGTGGCCTGCAGTTATCGTCCATTAAAATGAAGTTATCTCCGATTGCTGCAGCGTAAGGGACTACAATAGGTCTGAGGATCTCATCCCTATATCGGCGACCAGTCAGAGCTCCATCTCGAATGATGTAGAGGTCAGTGCGCCCGTCAATGGAGATGCCACCATACATCAACACTCCTCCACCGCCAAATCTGACACTTTCGTGCACAAACGCAGGATTATTCCTACTGCCACGGTCCTCCAGATGAAAATACCCCTATTATCCGGATGCACAGAAAAACGGGACTCGTCAGAAAACAGAATATTGCTCCATTAATTTCTTCTCCAGTTGACATGCTCGGTTGCCCACTCCCTGCGGTCGCGACGATGCCTTTATGTTAATCTAACACATACCATCGGTCGGCGAGCATACAGACCTACAGCATGGAGCCGGTTTCGGACAGTCTGAGTTGAAATCGTGGTGCCTGTAGCCGAGCGAAGGTGTTGTTGGAGAAGAGTAGCGTTCATGGTTCGGTGTCTCCGAGCTGTTAACGCTAAATACCGATCTTCATTGGGCGTTGTTGCCCGTCTACGACCTTGCCCTGGTCTTCGGCCTGCACATCCACTCTCCAAAAAACGGTTCCAGATCCTGTAAATGACACTTTGTGACACTCCAATGGCTTGCGCTACTTCGGCTTGAGTTTGGCCCCCTTCTAACCTACCAACAATTCTCAAAGCTTCTGAATCTGTCAAATGACTTCGCTGAGACATCGTACTCATCGAAACAAAGCAATCACTGAATGCCGATCATCCTTGTCTTCATTCTCTTTTATCCAGTTGAAAGTCAAATTTCATTCGCTGCCGCTGAAGTGACGTTTTTGACGTCGAACTCAAAATTTGCATACTCCACAGTTTGAAAACCAGAAAAATTTGCATTTGTGATTCTCTTCTTCGATTTTCGGCAAAGAAAATTTCGTTTATATCTTTATTTTATATAAAACTTCAAATATCCTTTAATTGTTTTGAGCAGTGTACTTACTCATTTAGAAATAAATTTTGATTTAGTTATAAGTTAAGCCTCGGCGTATTGGATTTTAGTTGGGACGAAATTGGGACCTTTTTTCTTCTTTTGCATTTTTTAGATACTTTTGAAAACACAATTTTTCGCATAGTTAAAATTTTTTTGTACCACATTTGCCTATGTTTCTATGTGCGTGGGTAGTTAGTCTATGTAAAATACAAATTTGGTAGATTTTCACTGAAAATTACAACTTCCGAGGACATAAAAGTGATTGGGGGGCGATAATAGGGCACCTTACCCTACATTTTTTACACATTAGAGGCTTTCTTCAGAAAACATTATGATGCTTGAATTTTTTAAAGGACCTTTCATTTTCTTGTTTCTTTCTTTCTTTGGAAATTGCTATGAATCCCATTCTTTTCTCAAACAATAAAGCACTCCTCAAAAATATCGTTATACAGAAATTAAAATTGCAGCTTCTTTGAAAGAAGGAAAAAATTTCAACACTTTAATGGATCTGCATAATGTTGTCAATTTCTGTTATAGAGATTCAACAAAAGGTACACGAAGTGGCATCGTACCTCATCTCAACCCATAGTGCCAAAAATTATGGCGCCATATGCCTTTTGACAGGACTTAATCCTTTTTTGTTCAGTAATTGCCGAAATGTCAGTGAGGTTTAGCATTGACGCCCGAAAAGTGTTTGGTTTTCGTTTGCTTGTCTGTCCGTTCCACGAAAACTGCCGTTAAAAGCGTTCGATTTATATCTTGGGGGGGGGGGGAGACCACCCCAATCAATCCCTCACCCCCCCGACCCCCCCCCCCCCCCCCCAATGGATGTGCGCCTAGGAAAATCTCCTCCTGGTGCTAATTGTGCGTTTTTTCCGCGCCCCTTTGACGACATTCGTGTATATTTTTCGTGATTCTTTTCCAAAATTGGCGTTTTTTGCACGATTCTTTCGCGAAATTAGCGTTTTTTCCGCAATTGTTTGGCGAAATTCGCGTTTTTTTCTGTGATCCTTTGACGAAATTTGCGTTTTTTCCGTGGTCCTTTGGCGAAATGCCCGATCTTTTGACGAAATTCCCGTTTACTCCGTGTTTCTTTAACAAAATTCGCGTTTTTGCGCAATCCTTTGATGAAATTGGCGTTTTTTGTGCGATCCTTTGACAAAATTCGCGGTTTCTTTTTTGCGATCCTTCGACCTGCGAACGATTGACGAAATTGATTTTTTTCGGTGACCATTTGTCGAAATTCGCGATAATCGGTGGATTTATATTTTTTGATCTAAGGGTGGGGGGCGATCTCTCTCCTTTCTTGGATCCGCGCCTGTGAAGAGGTATACACACAACTTAGATGACACATTTTGACTTTCATGGATGTTAAGACCCTCTTCAGATTTCTGAAGGGGATCCTTTTTCAAAGATTATCCTCTTTCAGAAATCTGATGTTAAAAAATGGATGTGATGGTTATGTTTTTCAGCTTCCGATAATTGGTTCTTATGTATTTTTTAGTGCTGAATTAAAAAATGACCTTCATTTTTTACCATACCATCACGTCAGGATTTTTCACAAATCGTAAATTTTTAAAAACTCGAAATATAGCGGAAATCTGCTACTATAAAATAGACGTAACTTTTTTCATAATAATTTATTCATTTTTTTGCTTATACTATGAATTTTTACAGTTAAACATGTAAAATATTGTGCATTTAAAATCCTTATAATTGTATTCCATGCGTGGAAGTTTCTTTTAACCGCTCATGCTCTGCTTCGCGCTTTTCCTTTAATCTTCTCTATGGGGTTCATCTCGGTATCCTCTTTTATTTTGGCGGTTGATAAGGCTGGGAAATTTATCGCAGATGTATTTAAAACATTTACCTTCTTTCTTTAAAGACTTTGACAAATTGCTTTGAGAGTTTTTCGCTATTTTTTTACTTTTTAATTTTGAAATTTACGATTTGCGAAAATCGTGACGTGATGGTTAAAAATGAAGGTCATTTTCGTATTCAGCACTAAAAAATACATCAAAATCAATTATCAAAATTTAAAAAACATAATCCTCGAAGGCTTGTGTTATTAACGTTGTTAAAACTTCACTATAACTAAAAGAACAAAAATTAAGATAAATAATTACCGTAGTACAAGAGAAAAAGAAAAAGAAAAAAAATAAGACATTTAATAAATAAATTCTGTTATAACATTTTTAATTTTGAGACTTAATAAGTAACAATAAACCATATTTTGAGGAGAGGACAGGATTATATAATAAGAGTGCTGGATAACCGAGTGTTTCGGTTAATCGGATGTCGGATAATCGAGAGTCTGAAATATTTTCAAATTGAATTAATTATTTCACATTCATTTAATAATTAACTGCAAGGAATGATTTGAGCAACAGAAATTACGACTACGTTGATTATATGTCACTCGGTATCCCCCCCCCCCCAAAACGATTCTCTGGATCCGCCCCTGTGACCGACATTCAGTAACTGCTTTGTTTTAATGAGTGTGATGTCTCAGCGAAGTTCTTCAACCGAATCAGAAGCTTGGAGACTATTGTTGGTCGGTTAGAGCAGTAATACTCAACATTTTTTTCTCGCGGGCCGTAAACATAGATTTGCGACATTAGGCGGGCTACCCGCCACACATGTATAAAAGTGTAAAAAAAAGAGTAATTGAAATAGTAAGTTAACATAAGTAGTGTAACAAAGTTAATATTATCAATAAGGTTGAACATTTGTCGACAAGAAAATGATACCAAAATGTTTTAACACCATCAAAACAATAAACTTCGTAGTAGATTTCTATGGCAAATGTTGCAGAAACGTAGGGGAAAGTTTGTTGTTCGGAAAACCAAATTTTTTCCCCCGGCAAACATTAAACCCTAATAAGCAGTATTAGCTATATAATAAGCATAAAACTAATAATATAATAATACAGAATTTCCAAATTCTAAAGAAAATAAATTAGGAAGTTTTCTCTTATAAATCTTTTGCTCAATGTAATTTTTTTTTCTTTTTCAGAAGTATAGTGCAAATTTAATTAATTTGGACGGATGATAGATCAGTATTGACGATAAGAAATATATACACTTCTGTAGCACAAATAAAACTACAAAGACATGTAAAAAGGAGTTTTGACTAAGAAAACAGCGTTTAAGATATTTTAACATAATTTTAAATTAATTCTAAATAACATGGATAGAATTTGCTGCCTTCCCATGAAAATATATAAAATAACAGCTAAGATAAATACTTTTTATGCACATCTTAATTAATTTTCTAAATATGGATTAATGATTACGTGTCTCGGGCCGCGTATTGTGTCGTGCGCATGTGGTCACAGGACCACATGCGGACCGCGGGCCACAGGTTGAATATGGCTGGGTTCGAGAGTGGTCAAACACAAATCGAAGTAGCAGAAGCCACTGGAGTTTCACAAAGTGTGACTTCCAGGATCTGGAACCGTTTTTTTTTTTTTTTTTTTAAGGCTGTAAATACAGGCCAAAGACCAGGGAAAGGTCGTAGACGTGCAACAGTTCCCAATGAAGATCAATATTTAACGCTAATGGCTCAGAGACACCGAAATATGAATGCTACTCTTCTTCAACAACACCTTCGTTCGGCTACTGGCACCACAGTTTCGACTCAAACCGTCTGAAACCGGCTCTCTCTGTAGGTCTGTATGCTCGCAGACCAATGGTATGTGTTACGTTAACAGCAAGGCAGTGTGATGGCGCCCGCAGGCAGTGGGCAAGAAAGCAATGTGAACTGGAGGAGAAATGAATGGCGCAATATTCTTTTCTCTGACGAGTCCCTTTTTCTGTTCATCAGGCGTATTTTCATCTGGAGGGAACGTGGCACTAGAAACAATCCTGCGTCGTGCAAGGAAGTGTCAGATTTGTCAGTGGGGGAGTGATGGTCTATGCTGGCCCCTGCATTGATGGGCGCACCGACCTACACAGCATTCGAAATGGAGCTTAGACCGGTCAACGATATAGAGATGAGACCACAGACCTATGGTAGTCCCTTACGTTGCAGCAATTGGAGATGACTTCATGCTAATGGACGACAATTGCAGGTCACATCGTGTCGCTTGGTGGATGATTTCCTTTTCGAGGAAGGAATCATACAACTGGAATGGCCAACGTGACATGAACCCAATAGAGCAGTTTACGACATTCTAGGCAGACGAGTTGCTGCCGCCTACAATACCCACAAACTCTCCAAGAGCTGTAAAGAGCTCTTCTGGAGGAGTGGGACCAGCTCCTCAATGCCTCAAAGGTGTTCAACCTTGCTGGCCGTCCGAGGAAACCATACCCCTTACTAAAAACGATTTTCTTTGAAGGAAACACCTTATTTTATTCTTTTTTTTCTGATATACACAAATTGTGTTTTTTTTTTTCTTTTTGTACTCAAATGCTCAATGCAGTGCCTTTTTTCTGCCAAAATGTGTAATTTTTTTTCTCATATAGCCTACCACGTCTGTCGATCATATATCAATCATCTAAATAATTTTCCAGTCGCAAGATTCATCCACAACCTCAATATCCTTTAATTATTTTGAGCAGTGTATATATATATAGATTATATTTTTATGTAAAATCCATTAAAGATGTTTACATAAATATTTAGCCACGTAAATATTTTATGCAGTGATAGAAATTGGGACACATTTTATTGTTGTCCCTAGTAATTCAAATCATTCCCTCACATTACTATAAATTTGACAGCACACATGTATTATAAAAGTCTAGGATAGTTTGGAGTAAAGTAATGAAACCGTCTTTGTTTTGCTCAAAATAAATTCTTCAATAGCTAGCACGTGGTTTTCAAGTATTAGATCAAAGTAAGAATTTTTTATTACTTACCATTCCCTCATCTATTATGCATTTAATAAAATGAAATAAAATTTCATTTTCTGTTAATTTATGACTGGAAATGCGTTTCAAAAAATATTTAGCAATTGAAAATATATTTAAACCCAATCATTTTTGTACAAATGGATTTTCACAAGTATTTCGTCATTCCTTCACAATCATTTCCTGATAGTTTTAATACATGAGGCAATGGCCTGAATCCACTTATTTATGTACTAAACAATTTAATAAGTCTAATATATACTATATATATATAAACTCGGTTTATGGCGTCAGATGCCGCCATCCGAAGAATCTACAAGAGTCTTTTTCCATTTTTCCGGTCAAGGGTCCATTCCTCTTCCAGACCTCTATACCTCATTGCCTTTGAAATATCATCCATCCAGTTCTTTCGTGGTCTTCCCCGTTTCCTTTTTTTGTTTGTTTCATAATTGAATGTGATTTTGGGTAGTCTTTCATCATTCATTCTTTTGACATGACCATACCAGATTAATTGCTTTTTTTTAAATATCATCTAATATGGTTCCCTTTATTTTCATCATTTCCTTGATTCTGTCATTTCTTATTCTTTCTATTCTTGATATCCTGCATGATCTCCCTAGGGCGTCCATTTCTACTGCCGCTAATTTCTTTCTTTCTTTCTGTCTCCATAATTCACCATCCTTCTGCTCCATATAAGAATATGCCCTTTACAATAGAGTTGTATATATTATACTTTCTTTTCCTAGAGATCTCTTTACTCCACCAAGCCCCACCAGTGTCCGAGAGGTTCTGCTTTCAAAGCTGGTAGACGGGAGGTGCTGGGCTCGAGCCCAATCGCTCCCGTCGGCCTAATCGTTTCGGAGTTTTCGTGGTTTTCTTCGAAACCTTGGATTTCCAAGCGTAAATACGGGTTAGGTTCCCTTAGAAAGACCCCCACGAAGGACACCCCCCCCCCTTAGGGCCTATATCCCTCGTGTTGATAATTGGCCGTCATAAACAAATGCTTACAGCTTTCTATTTTTATGTTATTATTTAGATTTAGGTCTATCTCATTTTCTCCTATACATAGGTATTTGGTCTAATAAGCCTAATCTAATGCAGTAAAATACATATTTAAAAACTTATAAGATTTATAATTAGAGTATGTAAGGTTCATCTATTTGGGAAGTTTGAAAAAAAAAAATCAGCCATTTTTTGGAGAATGACCCATATACAGGGTGTTGCCGAATTCGACCGCCAAATTCAGAGGGGTGATAGTAGGCATCAAGAGGATGAAAAATTACCATAGAATAGGGATGCACAACCTGTGGCCCGCGGGCCAAAAGTGGCCCGCCATGGGTTAACTTGTGGCCCGCGATCACAATTTATACAATTTTTTCGGGGGTTTTTTACACAATTTCGTCAGCTTATAACTGGAAAAATTGCAATTTTTTTTCCATATGTCGCAGGAAAAAAATCAAGAATTTAATCAATTTGCCTCGGAAAGAAATTACAAATTTCATCAGAGCCAATTAAGAATCGCAAATTTCGTTAATTGAGTGTGGCAAAATTGCGAATTTTATCGATGAGTCGCAGAAAAATCTCAAATTTCGTTGATCGGCTGGTGAAAAATCTCGAGTTTTGTCAGTTTATCGCGAGAAAAAAATCGCGAATTTCGACAATTTGCCGCTGAAAAAATTGCAAATTTTATCAGAGTCAGTTAAAAATCGTAAATTTCGTTGGTCAGACGCGGTAAAAATCGCGAATTTTTTCGATTATGGGATCCTTGATCGGTTGCTGAAAAATCGCGATTATTGTCAGTTTATCGTAAGAAAAAATCGGAATTTTGTGAACTTGCCGCGGGAAAAATTATAAATTTCGTCAGAGTCAGCCAAGAATCGTAAATTTCGTTTATCGTCCGCGGAAAAATTTCGAATTTTGTTGATCGCGAGAGGAAAAATCGCGAATTTTGTCGACTTGGCGCCGAAAAATCGCAAATTTCGTTAATCGGGAACAGAAAAATCGCGAATTTTGTCGATGAGGTACGGAAAAATTGCAAATTTTGTTGGTCGGCTGCGGAAAAATCGTGAGTTTCTTCAGTTTATCGCGAGAAAAAATTTCGAATTTCATCAATTGGTTGCGTAAAAATTACAAATTTCTTGAGTCACTTAAGAATTGCGAATTTCGTTGATCGGACGCGAAAAAATCGCGAATTTTGTCGATGAGCTGCGGAAAAACTGCAAACTTTCTTGATATGCTGCGGTAAAATCGTGAGTTTCGCCAGCTTATTGCGAGAAAAAATTGCAAATTTCGTCAATTCGCAGCGGGAAAAATTACAAATTTCGTCAGAGTCAGTTAACAATCACGAATTTCGTTATTCGGGCACAGAAAAATCGCGAATTTGTCAATCTATCGCGAGAAGAAATCATGAATTTTGTCAATCTGTCGCGGAAAAAATCACATACTTCGACAATTGATAGGAAAAATTACAAATTTTGTCAATTGGCCGCAAAAATATTGCGAAATTTGTCAATCACTCGTGAAAAAAATAGTAAATTTTCCCAAAAATTCGCGAATTTCGTGACTAGCTCATGGAAAAAATTACGAATTTTGTGTGTCGGTCCCAAAAATATCATGAAATAGAAATCCATTGGTCGCAGAAAAAATTGCAAATTTCATCGATTGTGCGCGTAAAAGAAATCCAATTTATTGCGCGAAAAAAATCGCAAATTCAATCAATGTATATCATGAAAAAATCACGTTTCGTCGGTTGTTCGATGGAAAAAAATTACAAATATTGTCAATTTGTCACGTAAAATATCGCTAAATTCGCCAATCACTCATGGAAAAGAAATCGCGAATTTTGTCAATCGTTGAAGGAAAAAACTTGTAAATTTCGAAGATCGATCGCAGAACAAAAACGTCGCTAAATAATTCGATCGGAAGCGGAAAAAATCGCAATTTTTGTTGATCCGTTGAGGAAAAAAAATCGCGAATTTTGAAAATTTATCGCTAAAAAAATTCGCGAATTTCGTCAATTTATCGCAGGTATCGCAAATTGGTTGTTTGAAAAGATTGCAAATTTTGCCAATCGGCAATGGAAAATTACTGCGAAATCTGTCAATCGGTCGTTGATAAAAAATCGCGAATTTCGTCTGTCGCACTTGATTGACAAAAGAAAAAAAAACGAGTTTATTTAATGGTCCGCAGAAAAAATAGCATAATTAGTCCATTATGCCTTGTTATTTCAAAAATAAGTTCCCTTTTATTTTAAATGAAGGTATTCTTCAATAATTTTTTTTTATATAATTTGAATAACGTTTAATTATTTAGAAATTTTGTGTAATTTTTTTTCTTCAAGTTACCATTTATCAAGAAGGAAACGTTAGTCTTCATAAAGTGTTGAATGGTTATTCATACAGATGCGAAGAAGCCCTGCATTCCTGCATACAATTATTTATTTCCGTTTGTTTATTTTTGTTATAGACAAAAATTAATTATTCATCAAGAATAAACACTTATTATCCCCCCTCCCCCCCTCCGATATAGAGTTTTCTCTGTGTTACTGATGTGGCCCTCGACAACCCAAACATTTTTGCAAGTGGCCCTTCTCTTAAAAAGGTTGTGCACCCCTAACCATAGAACATGAAGTCGCAAACCAGCCATTTAATAATTAAAAAAAAAAAATTACAGGGTGTTCTGCCTTACTGAATTTGGATTGACGTTAATAACTTTCAGAAAACTGAAGTATATTAGAATAAAACTTTTAATAGGCAGTACAGTATAAAGTCTAAAGTCCGGAATCCTCGGGACTTTACTAAGTCCAAACTTCGGATTTTTCCGAACTTTGGGTCATCAAAAATATTGCTTTTCCAATAAAAAGGAAAATAAAATTTACTACATATAAAGGCAAAATATGACGTTTATATATATTAAAAATTGCATATAACAACTATTAATACTAAATTAAATAATCATTGTCATTAAATAAATCATAACAAAATAAAAAGTAAAACAAAAACATTTATTTAAAGCTGTTCTCAAATCCAAAAGGGCAATTTTATGACATAAGTTTTAATTTATGTTTGTTCGGAGATGCATGAAACTAGCAGGTGTTGTTGTTCAGAAACTATGTAATCTAACTGTGTTTTCCGTTTTTTTGCAAACGCAATAGATCTTTCAGAAAATAGTGTCAAAGTGGGCGTTCTGAGCCGAATTCTCGCATGAAAGAAGAATAACCGTACAAGGCTGGCTGAAAAACGTCTTTGTCACATGAACAAAATCGCTTATAACTCAATAGGTAATTTATTTATTTAAAAAATGGATAACACAGTTAGATTCCAAATCGCTTCCATAGTCAAGCCTTCCAATTTTATTACTTTCCGTTAAAAAATTAATTTGTAAATGTGTCAAAACGTTTTGCGCTTGTTGAGCAGAGCAGTTGAGAACAGCCTTAAGGGAACAAACAATTTAAGAAGAATTGTAACTTTCTGAACTATTGAACATTTTAGTTAATGTGGGTGGTTTATTAACCTAGGTATATCATTAAGAAGTTTTTCTTTTATTCTGCAAATAGACATGTGTTAAGATTGAGTAATAAAGCTTCTTTGCTCTAGACCTTTCTTTGTTTCAACAATTTTGTTGTTCGCTTCTTTCTTGAATACTACCGCTTGAAAATTCGAACTTTGGGTGTCCGAACTTTAGACTTTGTACTGTATCACTTTTGTTGTAAATGTAATCTCTCTATTCTAAAAAAAAGTAACTAACGCTGTCACCGCCGCTGCTTATGATTTTTTTTTTGTGTGACCGGGGGGTCTTTCTTTGTTAATATTAAGAAACCTACTGCATACAAAAATATAAAAATCAGTGGTATCATAAAGAAATGCTTGATAAACACGCTGATGCAGACAGTTTTTAAATCGAATAATTATTTTAAACGATATTATGTTAAAGAGGGTCAAAATCGTTCCATTAAAAAAGTTTTATAGGAGTATAAACTACACATAGGAATGTAATATTTTTTTCTGATGATATACATTAGAAGTTCCCGGTGTGCTGACTGCATTTAGTTTTTTAATTCGACTCATTTTTTGAGGATTTGTTTCCATTTTAAATTCAAATTTTCAGCATTTCGAGAGATATCTTTTACATCTTTCATAGAAAGGTATTATCTTAAATTGTTGCCAATTTTAAAAACAACGCAAAGAATAATATTTCCTCCAAATTAAAAATTTATTTACGCGTGACTATTACAAACAGAGAAAACTTTCAAATTACAATTAAAGGATTATGTATTAAAAGCAGGAAAATATTAAAAATTACGTAAAAAAAAATTATGTTTACACGTGAATTTTAAAAGAGAAAGAAATTGGTAAAATAATAAAATCATTAATATGCGTTAAAAGCCATAAATGGAGGCAATTGCGTTATATTTAAAATGGAAAAACAATAATATTGCCAAACAGTTTATATTAAAAAATAAATTTGCGCAAGACATTCATTTCATATTTTGAGATAACCTTTTCAACTATTGTTGTTAATTCTAAGACAGCGTAAATAATGTTTCCTTTCTAACAACATAGGTATTTTCACGTGAATATTAAAAAGAGAAAGAAGACTTTGGTGAAAATTACGTCAGATATAAAACGATACATTTAAAATGTCTTATTTAAAAGCACTTTCTTACAGAATTGTTAATATATACCGGGAGACAAAGACTCTGTTTACTTAATTCATTTTATATTAGCTTATTTTCAAATGTTTCACTGATCTGATTTAATCAAACACGAAAACAGCCCGTTAACAAAGGGATCGCCAATGTTTTTCTTATTATAATTCAGTCTTCCGAAATTTTTTAAAAAGCCGATAAAATTAGAGTGCTTTTAGTGTTTGCGGTGTATGAACGGGGGTTGGCGAGTGTAGTTTGTAGGGGGCAGAGGCCCCTAGTAATGTAAAAAAATAAGTGGTAGAAATTTCCTCAATAGGTGCCAGCAATATGCGCTTGACGCTGCTTTCAGACTGCGATTACAAATTCATACAGTATCATCGATTGCTTGATCACCCTGTTTTTCCAGAACTTTTTGTGATGTTACTCTAACATTTTTCACATAACAAGGTACATACAGGGTCTGATTAACCTCTGAAGCTATGGGAAGCACAACGTCATATCGGGGCCCCTTTCATTCGAGAAGAGTTTCCTGAATTCGATATCCCACGGCCAAACTCGATTTGGCCGTGGATATGCTCACAGAAACTCACCAATGCATTATTCAAATTACTACAAGCATTATATTATTGGATTTTCTCGATTTTGATTGGTTGGACGATAATACTGCCTGATCAATTGACAACTCTGGTTGGTAGGACAAACTGAGGATATGTGATCATGTGATTAAAACTGATCTATTGTATGAAAAAGTAATTTGTTATGAAAAGTATTTGTGTGTAACACCTTTTTGAATATACATATATGTGTAAATGGGTTAATAATTAAAAAAAAAAATGAAATTAATTCAATATAAAATATGGGGACCTCTGTTTTCCCAATTTCGGGCTCCTTCAAAAATTTCTACGGAAAGCACGTGCTTCTCGTGCCTATTCGGTAATTAGGGTCTGGGTACATATCGTTGCATTTTCATTGCAATGTTTTTATTTTTCTCAAAATTATTACCGTCAACCCCAAGTTCAGGTAGGAGAAACACCCTGTATTTTTTATTAAATGGTGGTTTGCGACCCCATGTTCGATGGCAATTTTTCATCTTCTTGATGCCAGCTGTCAGTGTATATATTATTATAGTAAAGGGGAAAAGACAAGCTGTGAATTAGTCCCACCAAAAAATTTCAGAGCCCATTCTGACTTTGCCGATTGGTCTGCGATGTCTATACTCCACTACTTTGTACACTAACCCGCCAAACATTTACAACAGACTTAACATGCGAAACATTTTTATGTGTATTTTCTTTTTATTTGTGTGCATTTTCTTTATACCCGGCTAAAAAGAAGGGTTATGTGTTTCACGCGTATCTGTGTATGTGGATTTCTTTATACCCTCGAAACATCCCAACGGCTGGATGGATTTTAATGAATGAGGTCTCTATCAATTCGTCTTAACGGCCCGATGGTTATAGGCTAGGTTTTGTTTTTATAAATTCAAAATGGCGGCCGTAAAATACAAAATGGCGGTACAGACGAAAAAAATTTACGCACCCTATTGAGTGGCATATCATTGGATAGGTCTTTCAAAATGAAGACGATGTTTCATTGACTATATTACAGTCAGAAGGTCCGTTAAAATATTACACAACCTGGAAATTGCGTATGTAGGATCTCTAGCTTTACTACAACTCTAACCATCATAGACATCTAGACCTCATCAAAACAGTGTTTATAGATAGAAACTAACAATTAAACACAACTTAAAAGTCATCAATACACGTAAATAAAAAAAATAAGTAAGTAATATAAACAAGTAATATAAAAAAAATATTTTAAGTCAATTCCTACTTAGGTCAAAAGAGAATTTTTTTTCTCCCATTCTTCTTTCCACTTGAGTGGTGCTTAAAATGCCTTGATCAAGAAGAGGGCTCTCTCGGTCTTAAAATACCTTGATCAAGAAGAGGGCTCTCTTGATTATTGAAAATTAATTAATTAAATTTAATTAATTAATTAATATTTGAAAAAAACTGGTTTAACATCAAGTGTAATCCACTACAAGTGTAAAAAAAATTATTTGAGCTTGATTGGATAAATAAAAAGTATTTTATTAACGATTGAAAATTTGAACAAGATATATACACTATATTGCCATTAATGACAGGCAACTTTCAATTTTAGACATTTTGTCGAATATTTAGAAATATGCTTGACAGATTCTTCTGGAATTTCAGGATTAAAAAGAATAGGTATGATCTCATATGTAGCAATGTCGATTTGTTAAGGGGGGCAATTAGGGGGCCAGCAAAAAATCAAAGAAAAACAATAATACTTGGGATCACCCTGTAAAATAAAATGCACGAAATAATCTACCGCTACCGAATATAAATAAAAAGACATTGTGCAATATGTGTATTCTTTTGTGTAAGAATAGCACGTATATTAATAGAGATATAGCGATTTATTTAAAAAAATTAAAGAATTCTTGCTTGGTTTTTTGCTTATAACATGCACGGTTTTCAACCGAATTTAACGCCGGCTTCAGAAAAATTGACAAAATATAGTAGAAACAATATAGTGTAATTGGAATATAAATATATTAAATATTTTAGGAAATACGAGTAGTTGTATGAAATAATTTTTATCTGCGCATGCGCGAACGATAACAAGGATCATTTTACATAATTTAATAGTCAACTCTATGGAGCAACTTACTAAAAAAAATCTAGTCAAATATCGTAAAAATTCAGAAAGATATCAGCGTTAAAGTGAGCAAATTTTGAGTTGTTCTCTAAAAGCAGCTGAATGATAAGGGATTTTACACAAATTGTCATTTTTTATTAACTGACTTTCAGAAAAAAGTTACTATTTAGTGAATATCAACGAGTAGATTTGGAAAAAATGCTTCGATTTTGATACTTCTTTTGATCATGGTATAGGCTCGTTCTGGTATTTATCCAAAAAGAACTAAAGCATCAATAAAATATGAAAATTAAAAAAAAAATTAAAATTAAAAATGACAATTTGTGGGAAATCCCTTATCATTCGGCTGCTTTTAGAGAACAACTAAAAATTTGCCCACTCTAACGCCGATATCTTTCTGAATTTTTACGATATTTGACTAGATTTTTTTAGTAAGTTGCTCCATAGGGTTGTCTATTAAATTATGTAAAATGATCCTTGTTATCGTTCGCGCATGCGCAGATAAAAATTATTTCATACAACTGCTCCTAATTCCTAAAATAATTAATATATTTATATTCCAATTGCACTATATTGTTTCTACTATATTTTGTCAATTTTTCTGAAATCGGAGTTAAATTTGGTTGAAAACCCTGCATATTATAAGCAAAAAGCATGCAAAAAATTTTTAATTTTTTTTTAATAAATCGCTATATCTCTATTAATATAAATACTATTCTTACACAAAAGAATACACATATTGCACAATGTATGTTTATGTATATTCGGTAGCGATAGATCATTTTGTGCATTTTATTTTACAGGGCGATCCCAAGTATTGTTTTTTTTTCTTTGATTTTTTGTTGGCCCCCTAATTGCCCCCCTTATCAAACCGACATTGCTAACTATGAGGTCGTACCTGTTCTTTTCAATCCTGAAATTCCAGAAGAATCCGTCAAGTATATTTCTAAATATTCGACAAAATGTCTAAAATTGAAAGTTGCCGGTCAATAATGGCAATATAGTGTATATCGAGAGTGTGAGCTAATAGTAGGAATCGAAAAAAAAAAATAGTTTGACATTGATGAGAAATAATTATTTAGTTCGCTTTTTACGCAGTCGGGTTTTTTGATTTTTTAAATTTAATTGTTTATTATTAAATGTTCCAAATAGAAACTAATTGTATCAATTTTTCAATCATAAATTTGGAATGGCTACTAATTAACATTAAAAATAAAACTTATACAATATTTGTATTTTTCCCAAAAGATTTAAATGAAAATTTTAAATAAATTGAAAAAATCTGTTTTAGATTCAAAGTAAATTAGCAATTCCAACATAATTTACCTCTTTCGTGCGGATTTTCTTCGCTAGTTCAGTAGCGGTAATGAGTAAAATTTTATCCTCGATGGCTGGTAGTTCTTGTTTGGCACCAAATATTATCCTGTAGACAGCATCCAAAAATGTGAAAGAAAACGGTCGGGTAACAGTCAGAAGCAATCTAACAATGTCCATAAAAACTTTTACCTTGAAAAAAAAATTAACATTAATTGTTATTCGAGAAATAATGTTAACTGTTTGAATTTCAAAAATCCAATTTAAACAATTGTATATTTAAATATGTAAATGGTCATTATATATACAGGGTGTATCTGAAATGCTTCAACAAACTTAGAAAGATTATAGTACTCATGAAGACGAACAAAAAATGCAATGGAACATGAAGTCGCAAATGACTTTTAACCCTTTATCTACTGGCGGTACTTATAAGTACCATTTAAAATAACTTGTTATAAAATTAATTTAATACGTCGATTAGTTGTAATACACTTTAGAATAAGTTAGAGATACATTAATTTATATTTTTTCGAAAGCATTATGGGTTACACAAAACAAAAATTTTTTTTTAAAGGATGATTTATTTTACCTTTGAAACTTTTCAGCTTTCTTGTCGTTGGGGGGAGTTGGAGTTTCAATTCGAATATATTTCTATATTTCTATTGTAAGAACATTATAGTTGTATATTTCCTAATTCTACAAAATACCAAGAAAAATATTTAAAATAAAAGATTTGAGTAGAGTTATAAATATAGTACAAAATCCCTATAAATTCAAATTTAATGAATCCTTCTAAATCCTTCAATCCTTCTAAAATCTTTCTGAAATTTATTAAATGATTATGTAAATCTTCTAATGTAGTTTAATTAATTCACGAAAAGTGCTTGTAGAAGATAAAATTTTCATGAATTCATAATTCAGTACATAAAGGGTTAAAGGATGAAAATCGAGAAATGCGTCAGGAAATGGACAAACTGAGACAATAAAGAAACACTCCAGAAAATTATTTATTGCACAGAATAGGTACAACACAGCTCGTGATGTCCAGCGAAAACAAATATTTTAGAACAATTGTTCAAAGTGTCGACCGCGGACATTATTACACAGAGTACATCTACGTGACAACGACTGGCGGACACGCTCAAATTTGCATACGTGGATTCCTGCTCACAGATTTGTTTGGCTGTTTTCCAAGTTTTTGTTATCTCTTTCTGACAGGATATGCACAAAATGAAAGGAAAACCAGCTTCGTGCTACTAGCCAGCTCTGCAGAAAAGCAGCATGCGAGATTTCGATATTTTTATTAGTTTTGCGATTTTCACCCTTTAAACGTCATGTGCGACCCCATGTTCCATCGCATAGTTTGTTCGTCTTGATGAGTACTATCATCCCCCTAAGTTTGTTGAAGCATTTCAGATACACCATGTATACAAAAATTATTTTTTAGTTGATATAGAGAAAAGAAGATGGATTTTCTCTTCAAGCAAGTATGTTCCTAAAATTTTTTTTTTCCAAGGTGATTTCAATTGACATTAAATATATTTATATTTTTAAAAATAAAAATTTGTTAATATCTGTATTTCATGACTATGGGCAAAACTAATCAATGTTTCTTGATTTAATTTGAGAATAGGACAAAAAGAATTTTTAGATGTTATTTGTTAACCCTTTCAGGGGCAAGTAATTGGGTTTATGTTATGTTGAATTCACACCGGAATCTTAAAAAGAAAAAATTATTGCAAAATAAGGAAAAGCAATTTTACGACTTTTTCCAACCAAAGTTAGAAAAGTAAAATTTAATAAATTTTTCTGGTGCAAAACTTCATTAATCGTAGGTGGGATATAATATATCCCTCCGCCCCTCAAGGGGTTACAAGCAAGCAACAAGAAGCATGATATGTACAAGTACAGTCGGGGGGGGGGGGGGGGAGTAAACACCCCCTACTAACCCTGCAACAAATCATTGTAGAAGAAAGTTACTGGTACCAAACGATTGGAAATAAAGTCCACTTTTAAATGATGTATATAAAATTTGCTTAGTAGGCCATTTACATATCAAAACGAACTTAAACTTTGACTTTTTTTAATAGGAGTACCCAAGTTTGACAACATAAATAAATTCTAAGCCCTTTAATTAGCCTAAATATAAATTTTCATGAGATTCGTACGAGTAGTTTCAGAAAAATTAGTTATTCAATTCCTACTATTACTTCACGCTCTCCCTGTATTTATTTATTTATATATCTTGTCTCAAATTTTCAATCGTTAATAAAATACTTATTATTCATCCTATCAAGTTGAAATAAATTTTTTTAAACTTGTACTGGATGACAATTGATGTTAATACAGATTTTTCAAATGTTAATTCATTAATTAAATTTTAATTAATTAATTTTAGTTTTATATGGGAGACAAAATGGCGGCCATTGGTTATTGAACAGCATTTAATGCATCTTCATATCTATAACGGGGTTACCATAGGGGAGGCCCTGTTCTGTCGCCAAATACCGCCAAGTTTGTCGCCAACTTGGCGATATATCGCCAAATTTGGTGACCAAAATGAGTCGCCAAAAGTGACGCCAACTTGGCGATATCTCTAGTATTTCGCCAAATTCCCATAGACTTCCATTGTAAACCTACTTGCTTATAGAAAATCAACAAATTGAGATATTTTAATGCAACAAAAGTTAATATTAGCTTTTGTGATTATATTAAAATTTTCTTTGATGACCTAAGTAGGAATTGACTTTAAAAACAAAATTTTTATATTACTTGTTTTAAAATAATCCTATTTTAGGGTCTGTATCCAAATTGAGGTTCGGTACGCGATTGCTGAAATGCTATATTTCTTGCCAATATGACCATTTCACTCGCTTAATATGTTTCGTCTATTTCCAGTCCAAATATTTCAATAAAAGAAGTAAAAAATATTTTTTCAAATTATGCTTTTCTGCACACCATAGACTTAAACATTCATTTTGACGTTTTTTAATCATAATTTGAAAACTACTTGAAAGAAAAATTCGCATAAATCAGAACATAATAAATATAAATCTATCAAAAAAATTGTAGGTTGCAATTTTTTTGGAAAACTAATTTCATAATTCATATTATAATTTTTTTTTAATTACAAATTCAATGTATTTATGTTTGGGTTTTTAGTATTATAGCCACACAAAAAATTATCACGATAGGATTATAATTTCAGGAGATATTAATAAAAATATGAAAATGTAATTTAACATTAGAAACTCTAAATTTTGAATGTTTATAATTCAAAAACTTATCATCCAAATGTCTTGTAATTTCGTTTCTAGGCATAGTTTGAACCGAAAATTTAAAATATACTGTCAAAATTGGGTGTTGCCGTTGAAAAAACAAAGTTTGGTCTGGTTTTGATTTGTAGATGGCCCCCTATGCAAATTTAATATATGTCATTTAATAGTAGACTTTAATTCCAAACGTTTTGGTACCAGTAACTCTTCTATCATAATTGGTTGTAGAGTTAGTAGGGGGTGTTTATTTTTTTTTCCACGACTGTACATTTAAAAACCGCACATCAGATCATAGTTCATACGAGGGTGTATCAGTAAGTGTTTGCCCTCACATAGAAATAATTGAGTGAAATTTATGAAATTGCTACATCGTATTAGTCCTTTTCTATATAGTCATCGTGCACAATAACGCGTTTCTGCAAACTATATTTGAAAGAAAGGGGGGAGGATGTATTCCAGGAGGCGCGATAGTAGACTCAAAGGGGGCCATTTTTCTAACTTTTGTCGAGCCCCACATGTGACATATTGTTGGAAAGGCCTGTGACCTTCCGAGCCCCGAGTTCCCAAATTTGCCTGCCGGGGGTATGAATGATGTCCTCAAAATTTAGGAAATTGCCCCCCGGAGCAAAAATTTGGGGGGGGGGGGCTCGGAAGGTGCATAGCATGAATAAGTGGTCACAGGCCTACATAAAAATTAGACACAAAATTAGAAAAATGCCCCCCCCCTTTGGGTCTACTATCGCGCCTCCTGGAATATATCCTCCCCCCTCTCTTTGAAATACCGGTTGCAAATATGTGTTACTGTGCACGGTGACTATCTAGAAAAGAACTCACACAATGTAGCAATTTCATAAATTTCACTCAATTATTTCTATGTGAGGGCAAAAACTTATTGATACACCCTCGTGTATGTTTAAATAGTACTTCATTGAACTCTTTATTGCAACAATACATTACAAAAAAATTCGTGGTTATCGTGTTTTATAAAGGTTAAATAAAATTAGCCAGTTATTGAAAAAGATTTGATTATTTTAGTGAGTTCGAAAAAGTAAATGAATCGACAAACAAGGATTTTTAACCTCGGATACAGAAAAAAAAATTCTCTATGATGTTTTGCTTCCTTTAATACACAGGATTGGCACAAATGAATAACCGAATTTTAAACATTTATATTTTCAAAACAATTTTAAACATTTATATTTTCAAAACAATTTTAAACATTTATATTTTCAAAACTTATACTCATTTTACAATAAGTGATACTATATGAAAATAAAGATCATTCCAAGTTTTTTTCAGTTACAAATATTCGATGTGCGAACTTTTCGTAATACGAAAAACACCTAATCTGTAATCAAGTTCGTTCCACACATTTGTCAGTTTTGCACAGTCAACGATTCTTAATGCATCACTGAAGCATTAAAACCAGGGCTGCGGAGTCGGAGTCGGAGTCAGTCCCATTTTTGAGCGAAAGAGTCGGAGTCGGATCTGTTAAAATTCTCGGAGACGGAGTCATCCATTTTACAAGTAGGGCTGCGTTGTCGGAGTCGGAGTCAGGCCCATTTTTGAGCGAAAGAGTCGGAGTCGGATCTGTTAAAATTCTCGGAGACGGAGTCATCCATTTTACAAGTAGGCTGCGTTATCGGAGTCGGAGTCAGGCCCATTTTTGAGCGAAAGAGTCGGAGTCGGATCTGTTAAAATTCTCGGAGACGGAGTCATCCATTTTACAAGTAGGGCTGCGTTGTCGGAGTCGGAGTCAGGCCCATTTTTGAGCGAAAGAGTCGGAGTCGGATCTTAAAATTCTCGGAGACGGAGTCATCCATTTTACAAGTAGGGCTGCGTTGTCGGAGTCGGAGTCAGGCCCATTTTTGAGCGAAAGAGTCGGAGTCGTCTTTTTTCCCCACCGACTCCGCAGCCCTGATTAAAACACTAAATAATGTAGCACTGACGCACTGTGTACATTTTACGGTGCATCAGTACTGCATTATTTAGTGTTATATTGAACGCTTACTATTGAAATGAAATCAAATTAATATAATTGCAATATATTAAAATTTGTTAAATAATTTCATGTTTGTAATCTTTTAAACAATTTAACCCCTTATTTCTCGCTCCCGTGATATTCACGGGCTGTGTCTTTTTTTCAGATTGTTTGATGCCCACCAGTTTTATAAAATAGCGTAATTGGTTTTGTTATGGTATCATTTTACCTGTCATTAAATGAGGTGAATATTTATTTTTCAAAAACGTGGTACTAATAAGCAATTTGAATTTTTAAACAGTAATTTAATGCGACCGTTAAGGGGTTAAACAACCTTCAAACAAAAATCATTAAGAAAACTATTAGAAAACGTTACCGAAAATCATTGACAGCAAAAGATATATATATATATTACCCTATCGTACGGGGCACAGAAATCGCGATTATTTGTTAATTGTTTAATGGCAACGCCCGAATGAAACGCATCTCATTGGTTATTGAACAGCATTTAATGCATCACCATACATATAAAAGGGGGGGGGGGATTACCATAGCGGAAACCCTATTTTGTCGCCAAATGCCGCTAATTTTGCCGCCAACTTGACGATATCTCTAAAATTTCACCAAATCTCCATAGCCTTGCATTGTAAATCAATAGGGTTTACTTGCTTACAGCAAATCAACAACTTGAGACATTTTAATGCAACAAAAACTAATATTAGCTCAAGGTATTACATTAATTATATTTAAGGGAGTCCAAGTAAATTAAATTATGAATAAAAGTAACATGATACAATGCTTAGCATTCTATCCCAAACATAAATTTTAAAGGCGACCAAACTGGTCGCCAAAGGCGGCTAATTGAAGAGATTTTCGTTCTTTTTTTTCCGTTCTAGGACAGAAAATTTCCGTAATCAGAAAAAATGAGTTTTTTTTTTTTTTTTAAATACGTCTCTCGTTCCTCCGTTGAGCCACTTGCTTTTGAACCCGAGACCGCGCGTTTCGAATCGAGCACCTTATCCACTCGGTCAACGAGCACTTGGTAGAGTGCGAGTTTAAAATGAAGATACAGGTTTTCTTCAAATAAGGGATTGGTAAAGCTTGTTAAATTTCTTGTTCAGAAAGCTCGAAAATTTAAACTTAATTGCAGGGACATTTCGTCGTTATAAAATAATGGTTGGTGTTTTAACACTTATATAACAATAGAGGGTTAAAACTTATTACAAATTACACATATTTTTAATAAGACATAATTTGATTGTTAGATGTAAAATATGAATATTATATTTTCGAATAAATCCGAGAAGAAATGTTTGCTTTTTTGAATAAAATAGATTTTTTTAACTGGATTGAACTACTATATATTTTTTTACATGCGAATATTTTTTTTAATACTCTAAAAAAAAAATATGCGAATAAGTTTAAATGAATGGTAAAATTTCTACTTTATTAAATTCGAAAGCATTATTTTTGTTTGTTTGTTTTGAAATAAATTAGAAATATTAACTTATTGAATTTTCCGTTTTTCATTTTAAAAATGAATTGGAACTTTGGTATTAATATATAGCCAATACGCATGCGTGCAAGGAATAAACGGAATGTTTCCCTCTATTTGAGACTTCCGGGAAGAATTAACGGGAAAAGCATGTTTTCTAGGAGTACGGAAATCATTTGTTTAAAAATGACGAATAATTTAGTGTATAAAGACGAATTTTTCTGACAATGCAAATTCTTCTTTAAGTCTCAAAAATATATTGTTTTTCGAAGTTTTAAAAGATAAAAGAATGTTTTTCGGAATCGTGGGTAACTTAGAAGAGATTATTGTATATTTTCGTACGTATCTATATTATATTTTTGTAGATTAAAAAAAAAAAACATTTGTCTTTTTTTACAGTGTACATGCAGATCCTAAATTATATAAAGAAAATAATCAAAACACTTTAAAAAAAAATTGTCTTGTTTCCCTGGGGAGGTTTGGGAGGCCTAAAATCAATTATTATCTACATAATTATCTCGTTTTCTCGAAATCTGTTTTTACAACATATAATAAACCGCAACTTATTACTTACCACAGCCATGTTTGCTAAATTTTACTACTTCATGGATGTCTTCTGCGTAACGTTAATGCTAATCTACCTAAAAAAAATGTAGCATAAAAATTATAATGCAATAAAATGATATTAAAGTAATAGTCTTAAAAATATAAACAGATAGCGATGTACAGGTTTCCGGTTCGGAAAAAGAAGAAGAAACAACAAAGAAAAATCATGCTTCAAGCATACATTATGAAATGCTTTCCAACGCTTCCAGACTTCTTTTTAAAAAACTTAACTGTTTAATAAGCAAAAAAAAGACAAATAACAAGGAAGGTCTCCATAAGCGCATACCCAAAAAAAATTGAAAAAAATTATAGAATGTTCTTCTCGTGAGGATACATACGTTTATAAAATAATAATAAAAAAAATCCGGCGGAATCTCGATAGAGCATCCATAAAAAATAATGAAAATTTCGTTTTCTTGGCGATTTATCGTTAGTTGGCGAAACAAAGAATTTTTTTAAAATACTCTTTTATGATAAATACACTCTTTAAGGAAAAACTTTTGCTACTCTTCATATTGAAATAGTTTAAGTAAGTTTTACATAACTACGTGTTTGTCATAAACATTTATGTGTATCTATAAAGAAATTTAACCATCGTTTAACAACGGTTTAGAACAACATTCAAATTGATAAAAATTGTTTCAAACTCAAAATTAAGGTCCGATTCTGAACACTTCGAAGTCACTTCGATATTGTTAGTGATTATATTATTGTTGCTATGACAACCATGAATTATTCAATATCGAAATGTATAAGGAGAGCTTTCTTTACTTAAAACTTATCCAGCCAATGAAACCGTGTAAACTTAAATTTCTTCCGAAACGCGCAAATTGTATATATTATATAAGCTTATAGAAACAATAATAAACTGTTTAATCGTTAAGTTTAAATTCATTATGTACAGCGCATTTAAACGCTCATTTAACTAGCAATTTCCAAATGCATTAAAATCGCTTGCATTTGGCGAAGAAAGGTATTGCTCGCCAAACCGCGTGGAGCACTCAACTTTTAACGCCAAATACTCGAAAGTATTTTATTTTTTTACACAATTTCTACTGGAATTCCATTGCTAAATTTAGTGATCCTTTATTACATACAGAAGTAATTTCATTAGCAATTTTTTTTTCAAAATATTCTGAGTATGCGGTTTAAGGAGACCTTCCTTGTAAATAAACAATTTTGAAAACGCACACTTTTGAAAATCCAACTTCAGCAATTATCATCTAAAGTTAGAAAATTTTCCGAATTCTTCTGTACAGCCGTGTATATGATCGTTAAGATATGTATATATACTACATTTTAAACCAATACTAAAATTTAGTTTAGTTAAGAAACGCACAGCATATTTGAAACTTCCTTTTCAGCAATTTCCGCCAATAAGCATAAATGTACTGGAGATCTTTTGTACCGCCCTGTAAATGATCTATAGAACTTAATATACCAATTAATATTCAAAAAATAGAGCGACACATTAAAAACGGGTACGGTACCACAACTGAAAACCCACTTCCAGCAAATTTTGTACTTATACAGTACTGTAACCGAATTCTTTTTTGTGTCCCTGTAAATGAAAAAGGAATATAGTGCACCTCAGTGATATATATCAATCTTGCTGCTACTTTCATAGTAGAAGCACGTCTTCTTTGCGCCTGATGAAGAAAGACTCGGATCTTTCGAAAGGCCTAGCGCATTAAAAAAAAATCATGGTGTTTTAAGATCTTTCAGTTCTTAATGCAACATTATTAAAGTCCACCGCAAACAATTTTTCCCTATAGACCGTAATGTAACGGAATGCTTCTGAATGTCCTTGTAAATAAACTCAAATACATTTGGTTTACTAAGAGATGTTTGTAGCATATAAATAAAATCGTATACAGGGTTATGCAGAGAACCGGATACATGGCCGCCTATGGGTGGCAATTCATGGAAGCGTGATTTCGGTAGTTTTAAGCATGTTTTTGCCTGAATTAATGTTTACCTTAATATGTGACGTGTATAAAAATATGAACGTAATATACAGGGCTGTTGAAAAGAATTAAAGTAAGTTTCCATCTATTGGGAGAAATTGGTTAAGATGAATTTCCAATTGTGTTATGCGTTTTCCATAGTTTGCAAAATTTTAGCATACTATTCAGAATCTTTACAAATCTATAGATCATATACAGAACCGCACAAAAGAATTGGAGTACATTTCCGGCTATCTACTGTAATTGTTGAAATTTGGTTTTCAAATGCGTTATACGTTTTCTAAAATGTTTCCTTGGGTATCTTCTTTACCTAATTAAACTAAGAAGTTTTGTTAAAGTATTCTGGAAGTGTTGGAAAGTGTTTCATAATCTATGCTTGACGCATGATTTTTCTTCCTTGTTTCTAATTGTGTTATTTATAAAGTTGTTATTAATTCCTGCTGCTAAAAAATATCACGCTGCAGAAAAATTTTGCTGTTAATGAGGCTTGTTGCAGAAAGCTTAAAAAAATTCTGCCACTTAGGGGTACGAATAAAATTCAAAAATTAAATGTTAATAATTAAACATGTATACCGTATTTTTTTAAGTAACTTTTAGCATGCTGTAATATACATTGCAAGCTATAAGTCATATACAGGGCTGCACAAAGAAATCGGATATTTTTCAGTCTTTTGATGATAATAGCAGAAATTGAGTTTTCAAATGCGTTATACGTTTTTCAACTTGTTTATTTAGACATCATCTTTCTCCTTAATAAACTGTGAAGTTTTGTTACAGTATTCTGAATATGTTGGAAAGTGTTTCATGATCTATGCTGGAAGCATGATTTTTCGTTCTTGTTTTTTTTTTTTTTTCTTTTTTTTTTTTTTTTTTTTTTTTTTAAATGTAGGATAGAGAAAAGTTGAACCATTGTTTAAATTTCACCATAATCAAGAATTTTGAAAAATCAAGGGAAACGTGTTTTAGTGCATCTGTTTCCCCACTATTAAATGGTTTAATGTTAAACAGAAATTTTTTACATGATATATGTTTATATGTCTGTATAACCATTCATGCTCTACTTGTCTCACTGCTCATATTCTATTTTTTCTTAAAACGTTCAAATATCTAAGAAATTTGAATATACTGATTGTGTAGATTACAACATACTTTTTTTAAATATATAATTTTATATGTAACCATTATATAGCTCTTTTATCCCAGCAACAGGCATAAACAAAATAATTTGGATGCATTATTATTGGAAAATGTACTGAAGTCTATACGTGGCGTGTTATTTGGGGTCTTTGTTTTACCTTTTTTCATTGGTATTATTATCTGCTATTCACGCGCTTTGATTAAGTACTGTTTATCGATGGTGTTTACGGACAGTGAGTGATAAATACTAATCTTTGAAAGCTAACAACAATTTTATAGATAACTCTATACTACAATGTTTTACTTATATAATTATAAAAATGCTTATTATCTATTGTAAAAACTATTTTTGGACCCTTAAATACTTTTTATCCGACTTCAACGTCATATCGGATTTTAATACGTAAGCAAAAATAACACGCATAGAAATGTAGCCACAATTTTAATTTTCTAAAATTATTCATAGAGTGCAGTGTTGAAGAGATGGAAATTTTGGAATAACACTTTCTATTTACTTAAGAGAAGACACGACTGGGACCCCTTCCCAAGCCCACTCACATTAATTTTACCCTAACATTTTGTGCTAATTTATTACATGTAACTAAATTTTATCCTAGTATTTATATGTACTTTAATTCATGTGTTTGATAAAACTGTGCCAGAACTTCACACAATGTCCAAATTTTTTATCTCTCCGAAAAATTGTATTTTTCAGCTAAAAAACCTACTAACTCCTAAAGTACTCCAGCGATTTCGATAACAACTTTTTTGGCGGTAGAATATAAATATAAGATCATATGTGGCAGCCAGTTTAAAAAAAAAATTAATTAGTTTCAGAAAAAGAAATTCTGAAAAATTGCCATTGTTCTAAAATAAAATAGTCGCAGAAAAAACTATCTGTCATAAGCCTGGAGCATAAATCCACTGAATACGGATTCCAAATTTCATCAAAATCGGTCCGGTAGTTTCCGAGGAAAAGGATCTTAAAGCACGCATATTTTCCATAGAATTGTACCCAGTCTCGTCTTCCCTTAAACAATGATAAAAAGAATAGTTTAATCTAAATTATCTATGAGAAGAAAAGATTAATCAAAAATTCTTTCATTACTATTTCTTGCTTTTCTTAAACAAGTTGACTGAAGTGGCAAATGCTTGAAGATGAGAGGATACTTATTTTTCTATTATTTATGGATATTCATCTTTAACTCAAGGAGTAAAATTCAAAAGGAGCAAAATTCAAAAGAAGTATACGAGTTGTAAGTTTTTTCATTGTGTTAAATAGTGTCTATGTCAGGAGTCGAACCCAGAACCTCAGGCTTAAATTGACAATACTCAACCGATTGAGCTATCTGGGCGACACCTTGCCAACACAGTTCACTCAAATAACCTTTCGACAATAGCATATCGTTAGCCAAATAAGGCAACTCAACAAAATAAACCACAGGCAAAGGAAATCCAGTTAAATGACGGACACGTCAAAAGGTTGTCTGAGTGAGTTGTGTTAACCGGGTGTCGTCCAGGAAGTTCAATTGGTAGAGCAGAGCTTCTGGGTTCGACTCCCGACCTGGATACTTTTTCTTTCGGATGGAAAAATTACAAATTGTGTGATTTTATTTTTTATTGATTTTATTATTTATTTATTTTTTTTATTTTTATTTTCTTTTGTGTGTGTGTGTGCCAATCGGTAATGATTGAGTTAAAAAATAATAAACGTGTAAATGAAGTATTCAAATTTAATAATTTTTATTATTTTTATTATTGTGGCGTGAAACTGCAGGGAATGTTACTATGGAAAAATCTATGAAAACCTAAAAAATGTATATTGCAAAAAACGCTTTCTTCAAAACGAACTCTGCTTCCATTTTGATTTTATCAGGGTTCCCAAATGTTCCCTTTTTTAATATTCGTTTTTCATACAGAAATGTTCTTTTTAGATTTTTCTTGGAAATTTTGTAGAAATCAAAACCGATGGTTATTTTTGCTGTGAATTTTGAAGAAACATACCACGAAAATTATTTTTCTTAGAAAATGCTGGTATTAAAAAAAATAAACCATTTACCAGTCCTGCAGTATTCATCACATGTTCACAATTTAAAACAATATCTCCAGGTTTTGAGCTAAGTCTTTTTAACTTTTATAGCTTTCGTTACTCCAATTTTAATTCTAAATATTGTTTTGAAGATAATGTTTTTTCAAATTTTGTAACAATACTAGAGGCTTCGCCCACCACGCTGATCGGTTTTTCCAAAAGAACCTTGAATCAAATTAAATATATCGGCGAATTTAACCTTATGTTTTAAAGCAATATGGATCTTCATCTGGAATTATACGAGCAACATTGCGCTATTATATTTTCTATAATGAGTCAGACAAAATTTCGGCTATTCAACATTTTACTATCCTTTCACTCTAATATGTGGTACCCTTTGATTTTTTGTTTTTAGACATTGATTGTCCTAGGTAGAGGACCGGGCAGGCCCGAAGGCCAATTTTTACTCACAAAACTTGGGCCGAGCTGGGCCGGCCAGGCGTAACTTTTTTCTGCAGACTCGGGCCGGGATAGACTTATTTTTCCCGGGCCAAGCCAGGCCTGGACTTCATTCTTCCTAGAGGTCTGCATGGCCAATAATTTCAGACCCGGTCCGTATGTCATTGTACCTGCCTGGCCTGGCCCTTGCAAAAATCAGTAAATTGAGGCCAGACACAAGAATTTTTGCAAAAAAAATACATTTTTAAATGGTTATTAATCTACAATTAAAATTCTTTTTAAACTTTCTTTACATGCATTTCTTGACAAAAAAAAAAAAAAAAATTAAAGTACTACAGTAAAATCTGCAAAATAGACTCTGTCTATGACGGAAACCTGTCTTAAACGGAAAAACGTCTTGATCCATGTAATATAATAATCCTTCAGAAAAGTATACAATACATAAAAGTTAGAGGTCTGCACGGGTCCGGGCCGGCAGAATTAGGAAAACATTTTCAACGGGCGGGGCCGGCAAAAACATTGAACGGGCCGGGCCGAGCCGATAAAAAAAATTAGTCGGGCCTGCAGATTCGCTATAAAGACTTACTCGAAGCCGATAAAATATGAGCAATTTTCAATGAAGGGGACTTTCGCGAGAATAAGAATAAATGTGCGCCACCAGCCGATGCCAGTTTGACAACATCAATACAGAAATGTAACATGTCCAGCGTAGAAATCAGCATCGGACAGTTAAATGGTGTCTGAGCACGAGCTTATTTTTTCAGCAGACTCGTGCCAGGTCGAGATCAGGCTTGCATTTTTTTTCTACATAGTCGAGCAAGGCCTGAACTGAACTTTAGTGTTCTCAGGATGTGTAGGGAAGGTAATACGTTTTGTAAAAATATTAATAGCGATAACGAACTTCTGTTAACGGAATCTTTGGAAATATACCTTCAGGTGGTTCTCAAATTCATAGCTCAACAATGAGAAATTTTCTGACACATTTTCTGACTCATTTTTAACTGTAAATGCATAACATTGACAGGCCTGACTATTGAAGGGATTTTGAATCGAACAGCGTTTTCCACGTTTTATAAATAAATTACTTATCGAGATATAAGAGATTTTTGTCACGTGACAGCAGGTTTTTCTCCTTTTCCGTACTATCGCTTTTGGAAATTCGATTCAAAGCTTTAACTTTGATAGTATTTTATCAAATGTATACCGCCTTTATCAAAAATGGATAACGTAATTCGATTACACAGTTTCTGAATAAGAACACCTGCCAATCTTATGCTTTTCCGAAAAGAAATGAATTCAGCAATGTATCAGAAAGTAGCTCCCTTGGATTTGAGAAAAGCCTTATTATTAAATGGCAGAGAAATATTTCTACATATCTGCTTTTTATTATACAGCTTCAAAAGTTTTCATGTTTTTATCCCTCTTTTTTTTTTTTCTTGTATTCTAAACTACATTAATTTTTTAATGAATCCTTATTTGAATGTTCAAACGTCTAAGACTCTAAGTAATCATTAATGTTGCTATTATATATTTTCTGTCTTCCGAACACATATAGTAATTTAAAAATATACTGTAAAATTATCACATAAATATGCATGCAGTATTATTCGTTAACAGAATATTAATTGTACGTTTAGAAAAACCTGAATTTTTTCTAGAAATTGTTTCGGGCTCATTTAATTGATTTTTCCACGGTCCGGGCCGGACTTGTTTTCATTGATTTTTATACGGGCTCGGGGGTTTTAATTTTTTCATCGGACCGGGCTAGGCCAAGATTGCTTTTGTTCGGGCCGGGCCCTTGCCTGGAAATTCCTGCCTGTACAGACCTTTAATACAAGTACCTCATTAAAGACGATATACCAGCTAAGGATGGAATGTGTGTATATGAAGGATTTTTCTCCTTTCTTGCTTTGCACTCTAAGTTTTTAAAGGGTTTTATAATCCTCTAAAAATTGAATTGATATAGACAGGGTTGCTTTAACATATTTGATGCATACAGCTCCACTCTACGCAGACTATCGAATAGCACGATACTAAAACAAATTTAACAAGCTGGAAATTATGCTCGTCAAACGTGGCAAATGAGGTGCGTTCGTACTATAACTAGCTTTATAAATATTTTTTGTACTGCATATTGTACTGAATGTATATTTTAGTGCACTTCATAAGTGCATATCAATTTCATTCTGTTCGAAAGGCTGTAGCATCATTAAAATCATTACAATGCATTTGAAATAATTTCTTCCCATTGGCCGTAATGTGTCGGAAAACTTTTGACTGTCCCTGTAATTAAACTATACATCCCATTTTCATAAAATTTGAAATGACTTGACAAAATTATGCAACAATTATATATTTTAAATTTTAAACTATTGGGTTGGCTAATTTTTGCGCTGTTATCTGCGGACGGACAGACGGACTGAACGACGACTGTTAGGTGCTACGTATTTATATAATTAGGCTAATGTCAGACGAACGTCTTTCTGCACGCTTTTTCCCTACACGACACATTTATCATCCAGCATGTGTAGGGATGATAAGTAGGGAAAAAGGCGTGCAAAAAGACGTTTGTTTGGCATTAGCCTTACGAACGCACCTAAAAAGAATTTGCACATCAGGAAAAATCGGTACTGCTGGCGTTCCGCACTCTGGTTTCAAGAGACGGGTCTTAAAAGCCTTGAAAATCGGGACGTGCCGCGTAAATCAGCCCATCCAATGTAGCAAACATACTTTAGGGTCCGAGAGAAGAAAAGGTTGAGTAGGCTAATTTAACAAATTCAATCTAACTTAGTACTAATTTTATATTTAACATGAAATGAAAATCTATTTCCGTTGCTAGATTTCAGTTTAGGGCCAATGGTGGTCGAAATCTTACGGTTAATAGTCTGTAATTAGATCTATAGGCAAAAGCGTATTTGAGCAAGTATGATTTGACGCAAGAATATTTTCTTATAACTTTTAGGACAACCAGAAGGCAAAAATATAAAAATATTACCCATTTTAATTTTTTAATATTTCGAATCCTCTATAACAGCAAAAATATAAAAAATACCCATTTTAATTTTTTTAATATTTCGAATCCCCTATTTACCCCCTTTTTGTTGCATATCACTTTTATTTTTACGGCATCCACTGGTTTCACAATTTTTATGCATTTTTAGCCGACTTTCAATCCATATTTAACATGTATAATGTCTGTGTTTTGTATTGATACTCTATTTATTAATTTTTATTAAAAAAAGATGATGAATTGTAATATTATATAATGGTTATATTATATATATATGTGTGTGTGTGTGTGTGTGTGTAATACATATAAATGTGTGTGTGTGTGTGTGTTAATATATGTCCACGCATAATGTTTGAAAGTAACTATTCTTTACAGCCGACGGCGGGGGGGAATTCTTCTTAAAATTGCTTATTTCTAAATTTTAACAAGAAAACAGCAATGAAATTTGTCATTCAAAATCACATAATATTTTGTAAAAATTCTCACTTTACTCAAAAATAGTTTAAAAGCAGTGAAAACATTCAGACATACCTATAAGAACTGTGCTGCAATAATGATGTGTGAACCATTCTATTTTTCCAGTTGAATTGACCCCTTTCGGCTCCCAAGGGAAAAAAACTGAACAATGAAAAGTAATTTTTGGCCTCACGTGAGCACAACTCGTTGACCGTTATCATGGTATGCGTGCTGTAAAAAATGTAAGGACAAGAGAATACAACTTCGATCTGGCATCAATCCAACTTGTCATTTTTTTTCTCATTTCATCAGCTATCTAACTCTTTCTTGATCAGTTAAAAAATCAGTAGTGATGTGCACCAAGATAACGATTTAACACCAATAAACCGGAAAATTTACTCAAGTTTTATAAAAATATTTTTACACCGGAATTTTTATTTAAATCTGTTTAACATGTTTATTTAACATTTTTCTTCCTTGAGTGTTTTAAATTTAATTTACAAAGAAATTTTTGGTTCGAACCGAAATATATTCATATGGTTGGGATCAAAATGACCCCACACGGTCTTTTAAGTGTTAAAGCACTATATCCAGGCCTGATTACCGCACACAACGTATAAAAAACGCGTCTTTCCGCTTATAGCGCCAGAAAATTAAGAAACTTTATAAAATTCAAAGTATCATAGCTCAGCTCAGTAAGTTTTGGTCTTAAAAGAATAGGAGTCCTTTAACTCTTCATTGATGTAAGGCAGTAATTTATATATATATATATATACAGTGAAACTCGTTTAAGATACGCCCGCTTAAGATACGATCCCGCTTAAGATACGAATTTCTCCCGGTCCCTTGAAAAATGCCTATTAAACCTGTGTAAAATTACCCGCTTAATATACGTACGGATAAGATACGATCCCGCTTAAGATACGAAGAAAATTTGTATGTTCATGTCAAAAACCCGCTTTATATACGAAACGGTGTTTATGCAGTCCGTTTACTACCAGTGGTGTAGTCGTAAAAACAACAGAGGGTATACGTTATAAGCAGAGGGTATACGCTCAAGGCAGAGGGTATACCCTAGTGTATATATACTATAGCTTTCTTGAGAAACAGAGGGTATACGGTGTTCCTTAAAAAAATCCAGAGGGTATACGGCGTATACCCCCGTATACTACGCCCGTATACCCGTATCCCTGTTTACTACGTGTCTTTAGGACAAAAGGGAAGAAGAGCAAAGGATTTCCTCACCAAATAATTATTCTTACATACATCTAGTTTGTCGTTTTAAAAATAATTACGGAAATTTATTACTTTTCCTCTTTGAGTGTGTAATATTTAAATTTCTATTTTCCAAAGATTAACATGAATTTTGTTTTATTATCTTTTATTTAATTTGGTAGAGAGTATTGAATAAAGACACTTTTGTTTTGTTACTGTACAAACAGTAACACAATAAAATTTAGAAAGTGAAAAAAATGCCATTCTTTATTTCAAAAGTGAAAAAAAAAAAAAAAAAAAAAAAAAAAAAATGTTGTCCTTTATTTCAAAATCTTAAACTCATATTTTCTAGACTATCTAAAAATTGTTGGAAAGAATTTTAAATAAGAGTTACAAACAGTTAAAACATGTTGATAATAATGTGTACTGGCTGCGTATGCATTACTATTCGAGAATCTGTGAAATCCGGATTAGATACGATCCCGCTTAAGATACGAAATGCCCTCGGTCCCTTGATTCGTATCTTAAACGAGTTTCACTGTATTATGAAAAATGCGAGCGGTAAAATTTCGTATTATATGAAACATGTAGCCTCTTGTATAATAAATGCTATATCTAAAAGGTACGCTTGATTTGTATCATTTTTGTAGGTGGAAGTATGTTTATATCTTTAGACCTCTCATGTTTTTAGAAATTTCAGAGTAAATACATCTATCTATGCATAATCGTCATCGTAAACAAGAAACTTCATTGTAAATAGCTTTATTTTGTAATTTCTAGAATTTAGAATTGTTTTCTTTTTTTCGTTTTGCAGCTTTGTGCACTTTTCAGCAAATATCTATAGCTATCTATATCTGTATAAATCCAATCTACATTTCTCTCGTTACTTTTTAACCATTTGGAAAAATGGTTATTGTCCTCGGTCAGGGTAGGAAATCAAAAACATATCTAAAGCGTTTTATTAGTTGAATCCCGCATTTTATTCATTTTCTGATTGGTTTGAAATTTAAAAATTTGCAGTACCGAAAAATGTAATCCATGGCGTACGTAATGTATGATCAACTCCGTGCGATTTTTTGTGTCTTAAATTTTAGTCTTTGAAAAAATCATTTTCCAAATGGTCGTTGTAATTTGTTAAATTGCATTTTTTTTAATTTATTTTTTTTTTACTAGGGGGCTCTGCCTCCTGCGAGTTAAGCTCGCAAAACAACCGTTCAGAAACCGCAGAGCCTAAAAACACGCTAATTTTGTCAGTTTTTAAAAGATTACAGAAGATTGAATTATACTTAAACGACCAGTGGCAATATTTTGTAATCGAGTTTCCATTCATTTCCCTTTTCCTGGGGGATTTTAAGGCCGAATCAACTACTTTCGGGGCAGTTAACGGCTGTTTTTGTGATTGATTATGTAAAATTAATTAAACATTTGAAAATCAGCTCGTATAAAATGCTTAAGAAACAATGTCGCTGTCTCCCGGAATTTTATAACGACGCTATAAGTAAAGCGTTGTAAATGAGAAGTTTTAAATTTAACGTTTTAAATATGACGTAATTTTTACCAAACTTTTCTTTTTTTTAATTTTCACGTGATAATACATTTTTAATTGAAAGGAAATATTTTTATCTGCGCTATTTTAAAATTGGCAATCATAAATAAAAATAATTTTTTGAAATAGGTAATGTTCATATGTGGCTTCACGCACCCGAGTATAGGCGTATAGTTGTAGGCAGAAAATAACAATTCTTACAAATTTAATAATTCATTAAACATAATTTTCTACACATAATATGATGTATTGTAATTACGTGAAAATTCCGAGCAATTTAGAGAAACTATGAACAATTTAGCCTACGTTAAGTTGATGAGACACGCCAGTTTGTTGACAAACATGCACATTATCTATATGGAATAAATCTCTCGTGTAAATATATATTTTCGAAATAAAACTGTTTAGCAATATTATTATTTGGTCATTTTAAATATATGGTGCAATTTTTGCCATTTACTGCTATTACGTGTAATAACTTAATTATTATTTTTTTTAAGTTTTCTCTCTCGTTTTAATATTTATTTGTAAATACATTTTTATGACGCAATTTTCCCAATTTCCTGCTTTTAACACGCTAATATCATTTAATTATTATTTCAAAGTTTCTTTCTGTTTTTAACAGTCACGTGTTACTTCACACGTTCCACATTTTCTTAATTGGAAGGAAATGTTATTATTTCCGCGGTTTTACAATTTTGCAACAATGTAAAAAAATGACCTTTTCTAAATATGAAATTAATTTCTGCTGAAATAACGAAAATTTGAATAAAAAATTTAAAAAAAAAATCCTCAAAAAAAGTAGTCAAAGTAAAAAAATAATTACACACCGCACACCGAAAGTTTATCAAGTATATGTCCCTGCAAAAGATAGTTAAATTGCATCGCATAGTTTTTGTTCCTATAAATCTCTCTTAACGAAACTATTTTGACTAACTTCAACATCAAACAGCTCTTAAAACAATTCTTCGATTTAAAAACTGTCGCATTTATCGGACATATCTCTATAAAACTACCAATTTTCATATTTGTATATGCAAAAGTTTTTTTCATATTAGCCGAGAAAGACCCCCGGGTCACAAAAATTAATTAACGAAGGCAGCGTCGACAGCGTAAGTAAGTTTTTTTTTTTTTTTTTTTTTTTTTTTTTTTTTTTTTTTTTAATAGAGAAAAGAGAAAAAATATTAAGTAACAATGTAGTATAACAGGTTGGCGAGAGATCAGGGAAAAACAGTCAAAGTAATAGTAAATACCAGGGTCTTTTTTTTAATCACGCGAATAAATAAGGTGAACTGTTCTATAAATAAGTACTGGTATTTTCTATTTTATTTGACTGTGATTTTTCCTGATTTGCCGCCACCCTGTATAAAAGAAAAACATACATATCTTCATGAAAATAAACTGTTAACGATGTGTAATTAACAATCAAATTCCATCCCGACTAAACAATAGATGATTTCAGAATGGGGTTCAACCTAAAAAATTATGTTTAGTTAAATCAACATAATAATGATCTCCGACAATCTAAAACCCAATGAATTGTCACCTATTGGAGATTAATATTACCGATCAATTTAAATTGACTATTATTTTATCTTAACATTTTTTTTTATTATTATTATCAGCATGCAATAATGATAGTATATGTATGCGTTCATACATTTAAGTATTATTACTTCATTTATGCTTCAGTATTTACTAATACTAGTTATCATAGCAAACAGGTGTGTTGCATTTAAATTGCATGAGATCTTAAAATTTTTTTGTTGTAAAAGTAACTCTAGTTTGATTATATGTTTAGAAAAAAAACTATAATGTTAATTTGGTTGAATGCTGAATTTCAAGTATTAAATCATATTATAATGTAAGTTAACAGTTCATTAAATTAAAATGCACCTTTTTTAAAATTCATTACGCTCTTTTTAAGATTTGGCTTTTTATTTCGAAACTGCTGAAATGCATTTCAAATCATTTTGACGAAATTGGACAAAAATGGCATCTTTTGGCGAACCTAAAAAGAAGCATTTCAGATTTGTGAATTATACAAAATACTTATCAAATAACATTTCTCTCACTTAGTCATTTTGCCTTTAGTTGGTTTTGTGAAAACATTTTAGCGCGTCATCTTTAAGAAAAAGTTTTTTGAAAATCGGTGTTTCTTCTTTAAATTTATTTGGTCAAAATATAAACAATAATTCTATAGATATATGCAAAAACTTAAATTTGTTTTTATTAAGCCTCCTTGGTTCAATACTAATAATTAAAATAAGTCCTAATACGTAAAATGATATGCAGTTTTCAAACAAATTAAATTTGAAAGTACATCCCCCCTTCCTATTCAACGGTGTGAAGCTTGAAAACTTTCGATTACATTACAGATGTTAAATTTTTGGTTTATTTATTTTATATTGTTTTATTATTAATTTTATAATTTCGTTATGGAATATTATCCGGAGACAATTTATATTATAGAAACTATTTATATTACTTTAAGTTATAATGGGTAATAATGGGTCTTCCGTAATAGAGCCTGAACGTGATAGATTTTTAAAAAATCATGCTTGAAAAATAATTTAAAAGCCATAAAAAATGAATAAATTGAGATACAGTTTTTAAACTAATTGCATTTGAAAGTACATTTTTTTCCCTATACGACGGTGTAAAAACTGAAAATGTACGATGTTGAGAGGTTTAAAAAATTGCAGTAGCCAAAAATTGCAAAATCGAAATTTCATCGTTAAGCGTTGCCATTCGCAAAATGATGTCAGCGTTACGCACCAATATATTTGTCCTCTATAATATAGATAGATAAATAGATAGATAGAACGCAAAAATAAAACATTTATTTAAATCTCTTTACACTGTTGGCGACTTTTTGTATTTTAAGGGGGCCGGGACACATTTTCAAAAAAAAAAAAAATTATTTATCGAGTTAAAATTTCGAAATTTTTTGTGATGGTTAACCATATCATTTGTAAACAAAATCACGTGATAAAACTTCTCATAATTTTTTTAAAAATTTAAAATTTTAATTTTGTTAAAAAATGGGGTAATTTAAAATCATTATAACTCGAAATATTATTCGTAGAATTTCAATTTTTTTTTCATTTAAGTAAACATAAATATATAATTTAGATTCAGCATAATTTAGATTCAGTTTTAATTTAGATTCAGCATTAACAAAATATTAATTTAAAAAAAATTAAAAATATTTAAAGTAAAAATTAGGAAAAAAAATGATGTAACTTTAAAAAAAAAAATCATATTTTCAAAAGTATTTTTTTTTTAATTTGCTAAATCTAAATTAAAGTAAAACTACTGAAAAAGACATGTTCCAATTTTTAAACCATTTATCTGTAACGGTATAACAACCATAACTTGAAAGGTAGGTTTTGAAAACAAACCAAAACGAAAAAATTAATATATCCTGTTCTAATTAAGATAGAAACGTTATTTAAACGTTATTTTAAGCAGAAAATAGCAGAGAAATTTTTAATCCAATGTTTGGTGGGTTTTTTTGTTTTTTTTTTGAAAATTTGAATATTTTTGTATCCCGAACCCCCTTAAACGTATACACCATACAAGAAGACAGACACAGATATGTTTTAATCTAGGAAAATACACAACAACCTCTTCCAAGTTACACACAATCCCGAAAAGAGTTCTTTATCCTTAGAAAATCCAGAATCTAATATATTTTCGTCATTTAAAAAAAGCATTCATAAAATCAAAAACAGTGCCTTTTGTTGCCTTTTGATTTTCGGAAACATATTAGAGTATAGTTTTAATATTGTTTTAATCTGATTTTTAAAACCGGAATATCCGTCTTTTAGGATGCTATAAATTCTCAATTGGACCATTCCATGAGAAACGGACAAAATGTCCCGAACGTGACGCTTACGTAAATACAGTAAAACCTCTCTAAAGCGACCACGTTCCGTTCCAATAAAAATTGGTCGCTCCGAGAGGTGGTCTTTTACTGGAGGTCATGTTTAAATCTAGATTTTAATTGTTGAAAAAAAGGTAACAATGTTACTAAAATTTGTTTTTCACATTATATAAAGATTTAAGTATCAAAACGAAAGTTAATTACATAACTTAATTACTGCAGAGTTTAAATAATGAATACATTGACCTTTGCTTTGATTTTACAGTTTTATCTTCTATAACTTTTATTTCCCAGTCCTTTCGAAGTTCAGTAAATAGATGCAATTTATTTTGGACGGAAACAAATAAAGACGATTTCATTACTTTATCTATTTCTTTCCGAGTTTTCCGACAGAATAGGGCAGAGGAGTTTATTGACCGTCATTCTTAATTTGTCATTAGAGTTAAATTGAGTCAATGTTAAAGTTATGTCATTGTCTAAAAGGGCACATAGTTGTTTAAACACTTAAAAGTTACCGGGATAAAAAAAGAAAAAGAAGTTTGATGAATAATGGAATAATCACTCTCCGGAATTATTTTTCTAATAACACCTTCTTCAAGCGACCAGTAAAAACGGAATTTTCCTCAAAGAAATTGGTCGCTCATGGAGGGAATTCAACTGGGATGGTCTCTGAATGGAGGTAAAATTAGTATTGAGCCTATGGGAATAAATTTCGTTCCAGGAAAAAATGGTCGTTCAGGGTGGTGGTCGCTTAATGGAGGTGGTCACACAGGGATATTTCACTGTACCTATATTAATTAACTTATAAGTTATTAAAATATAAACTATACATTAAAATAAACAAAAAAAAACTATATTTCCATATTACCATGGTTGTTTTAATTTGAGGATACAATATAGTCCAGGCAATAGGGAATTTTACCTAGCAAAATTAATGGTAGTTCTGAAATCGGCTTACTTTATGTTTTTTGGGTCGCTGAATCCCAATTTGTAACTTCCCACAAAAATTTCCTCCGGCAACACCCCCAAATTTTGGTAAAAAGCCCCATAAAAAAGGTTTTTATTAAAAAAATTCCATTCTTTTATTGTTTTAGGGGAAAAGTATCTAGAAATTCAGAAAGTAGACAAAATTTGCAACAAATTAGATATATGACATTATGACTTAGGATGAAGTGGAAGGGGGGATCTGCCTCGGAACATGCGCGCGGTGCTGCGTGGACTAAGTTGCGCAATTCCACTTAGCCACTCACACGTTTACATTCGCCCTCTCATCTCGCCTCCGAACTTTCCCTATAAGGTTTACTTTAAGTTTTTTGGGTCGCTGAATACGAATTTTTAACTTACCCCCAAAATCCCCCCCCCCCCGAAACCACCCCAAAATATTTGTTATTAACTTAAATTTCTTATTGTTTTAGGGGAAAAGCATTACGAAATTCAGAAACTAGACAAATTTTGCAACAAATAGGATATATGAAATTATGACGTAGGATAAACGGGGAGAGAGGGGGCTGCCTCGGAACATTCCCAACGCACTTTTCTCAAAAACCAAATTTTTTCAAAAAATCAATTTTTTTTTTTTTTTTTGGGGGGGGGGGAGTTGCGGGGTGAAATTTTGGTGGGAAGTTACAAATTCGGATTCAGCGACCCAAAAAGACATAAAGTGAGTCGAAATCCGGAACTAGCATTAATTTTGCCAGGTAAAATCCCTATTGCCTAGACTTCATAACTTAGTGCACGTAGCGCCGCAGTGCATGTTCAGAGGCAGCCCTCCCCCTCCCTGTTCATCCTACGTCATAATGTCATATATCCTATTTGTTGCAAATTTTGTCTAGTTTCCGAATTTCGTAATGCTTTTCCCCTAAAACAATAAGAAATTTAAATTAAAAACAACTATTTGGGGGGTTTTCGGGGAATTTTGGGGGGAAGTACAAAATTCGGATTCAGCGACCCAAAAAACTTAAAGTAAACTTTATAGAGAAAGTTCCGAGGGGAGATGGGAGGGCGAATGTAAACGTGTGAGTGGTTAAGTGGAATTGCGCAACTTAGTTCACGCAGCACCGCGCGCATGTTCCGAGGCAATCCCCCTTCCCCTTCATCCTAAGTCATAATGTCATGTATCTAATTTGTTGCAAATTTTGTTTACTTTCTGAATTTCTAGCTACTTTTCCCCTAAAACAATAAAAAAATGGAATTTTTTAATAAAAACCTTTTTTGGGGGGGCATTCTACCAAAATTTGGGGGGGGGGGGGTTGCCGGGGGAAATTTTGGTGGGAAGTTAAAAATTCGGATTCAGCGACCCAAAAAACATATAGTAAGCCTTTTTCCAGAACTACCATGAATTTTGCTAGGTATAGTCCCTATACGGTCTCTATTGCCTGGGCTAATAGCATTGTTAAAAGAGCAGTAATATGTAGAAAAGCTGTTCCACACGTGATATGGAATAGCCCTTTAATCCTCTCGCTGTGCATCACGCGATTACCACGAGCAACGTAAAAGTAGCAAAATTTGGGGAACCGACGATTTCCGCGATCTTTTTTAGTATCATCTAATTCTATATTAAAAAAGGAACTCTTTTACAAAATAATTTTACATATTTTAACTCTAAAATAAGCGTAGATTTGAAATATGTAATAAAATAAATGCACAATTTTTGACCTATTTATTTATTTATTTATTTATTTATTTATTTATTACGCAGCGAGAGGGTTAATACGTTTAAAAATCTCCACATTTTAAACCCTAAACTTTAGTAAATTGCCCGTTTTTAATAATAAATAAATAATAAAAATAATAGATAATAAAAGTCTCCGCATTTTAATTCCTAAACCTTAGTAAGCTGACTGTTTTTAATAATAAATCGATAATAAAAATAACACTGGACAACATTGTTTTTGTCCTAGAACTAAAATTAGTTGATTCTAGATCAGTTTTTGGCGCTGATTTCGAATATGCTTTCCGTTTATCTCTAGGTGGTCCAGGTTTTGAGAAATTTGCACATTTAAATTTATCCAAATTTAAGCTTTTTTGTGCTATTTTATGCGAATTTTAGGTACAATATATGTCACATCTAATTACGTTTTCTAGATAATGACTACTTGATTATTTGCTTCAGATAAATGTCACGATTTGCTTATTCTTAACATTTATTTATCAGTTATTAAGCCTAATTTGCATATTTTTCAATGGTGTAATGTTTACATCACTATCAACTTTAAAATAGTTGCCACAGAATTGACGTAATGTTTTTCTAGACTAGATTTTTATGTTGATTTCAAATCTGCAGTCTGTTTTTTTATGTCATGTCTAGTTTTTGAATAAGATGAATTTCTACTTTTGCACGGTATTAACAGGTTTGATATAAGATGCTTTTTAGGGGTGTGTAATTCATTGACAAGAAGGTGAACAGGGTCAGATTCACATCAGAGACATAAACAAAAATTTATACAATCGAAAAAGAAATAAGTAATAGAATCTATCCTAACTAGTTGAAGTTTATCATACAAAGTATCATAAAAAGCTATTTCTTGCTTTTTTGACCAGAAACTAAAATTTCAATTTTTTCAAAAAATAGACGCGATAGAAGAAAACAGATACAAGATTCGAAATCAGCTCAAAAGACTGGTTTAGAAACTTAGCGTACTAAACATATTAGCGTAGCAGAAATATTTGAACGTCAAGAAACATTATTAGAAAAACATAAAAAATATGCAAATTAGGTACAATATTTCACAGTCACATGTCAGTATAATATCAGAAACAACGTTTTTGTAAGTAAATTAGGTAGTAATCATAACATAAAATAAAAAACCCTGTCTGATATTGCTTTATACTTTAAATTTGCAAATAATTGTATAAAATTTACTAAATTTGCATAAATTGAAATATGCAAATATCTCTCAAACTTCACGTGCTGGAGTAAATCTAAAACTATATTCGGAATCAGCACAAAAAACAGCACAAAAACAACTACTTTCTGTTTTAGGACACAGCAAAAGTTCAAATTTGTTGACCAGTGTAATAAATAAAAAATAAAAATAGTAGATAATAAAAATCTCCACATTTTAAACCCTAGACCTTAGTAAGCTGCCCGTTTTTAATAATAAATCTAATATATAAAAATGAAAATTTGTCTGTCTGTAATGCTATACAAATGCGCAGTTTGGAGTCGAGAATTCTGAAATGTTACGTATACGTGTATTAAAACACGGCCGATGCAACGAAAGTAATCCAGAATCGAAATAACTTATAGTTCATTTTTAATTACTAAAAAACCAGAACTTTAACAGCAGTTTCCTATCAAATTTAACCATTTTTCGTTATAGCAGTTGCCAAAAATTAAAAATCCACAATAAAATTCTTATCACAAATATTACTTTTCTATAGCAAAACGCATTGCATATTACGTACGCTACGCTGGAAAAAAGCTACTAAAAAGCTGTAGCTGGTATTACGATAATTCTTTTACTTCACATGCAAATAATTATAGATATTCATATTACGTACGCCACGCTGCAATTCTAAGAAGCTCTAGCGGGTATTACGATAATTCTTTTACCTCACATACAACTTATTATAGATTTTTTAATTTCGCTTAATTATTACATTTAAAAAAAAAAATAAAAAAACACATTTTATCACAAACATCGACAAAACTTTTTAATCTATTTATTCCCTTATTCCAAAGATATCGTTTTCGTAGGCGTAACCAGCCTTCTGAACGGGGGGGGGGGGGGTGCCCCGACTTCTTAACCTGAACATGTTAGATACAAACAATATCTTATATGGTAAAACCTGCTAAACCTCATAAAACTGGTCGAATTTCCGTCTTAGACAGGTTTTCATCTTAGAAGGTATAGTTGTGTGGTATTTCTTTTAAAAAGGGCTCAAGCGCGATTTTTGTTTTGCGTTAGGAGGGATGAGAAGGGATTGAAAGCATCAAAACTAGATCTAATGGTAAAAAAGAATAATGAATATGTAAATTTCCTTGCATCAGTGACATAAGACAGTGGCTACCCACATAGCATTTTCAGTTTGCAGAAAATTTGCAGAAGTCTTGCTTTGAAACCCTGCAAAGTTGCAGCAAGCTCAACATGACAAGACTGAAAGTTTATAACACGACTGCAGCAAGATAACGCAAGCAACAAAGTCACCACACTTTGAACATGCAGCTAACTTGTCGTGCAAGTTAAATTCATGCCGTATCACATATTTATTGCAAATTAACGCAAACAATTAATCAAAAATACTGCAAACTTACTGCAAAGCAGTAATCTTTCCATACCACATTAACTGTTACACTATTAGTTTAACCCCTTCGAAGGGGTCACGATCAGGTCTATTGATGCATACGCACCATTAAGGTGCATGCATTATTTTTACTACCATAAACATATTAGAACTTTTCAACTCGAGCCTTTTTTGGTATTTGATAAGTATAGCGTTTAAAAAAAAAGGTGCCAACCGAATAAAATTTCTGCATATCTGCTGATTGTCTATTCTCTCAACAGAGGGATTTTTTGCTTTCGTCACTTTCGTGAATTAAAGACAGTCTTGCCATCAGTTTCACAATAAACTACTCATGCAAGTGGGTGTGTGCAAGTGGCCTTACGGGAAATTTGCTGCGAATTTCTCAATTCAAATTTGTCATGACAAGATAATATCAGAAAAAATCAAACTTGCTGCTAATATTCATGCTATCCGGGTAAGAGTGATCACAAGTGTAAAATCTTTTGGCACACTGACTTCTTATAAAGATTAAAAAGGGGATTTAATCATGCTCGAAACTTCTTTAGGCACAGGGAGACACTGCATGAGATCTAGAATTATCTCAGTCAAAGTCTTGTAGATGAAATTTTGCGGGATGGTAAATCTCAGATAATACATGCGGTACACCAGTACATACGCACGGAAGTTTTTCAGAGTGTGACTTCATACCTTCTTAGGGATCACCGGAAGGACACATGAAATTTTGGAGAAAAATCTATACAAATAATTATTTTATTATTATAAATAATTATTATTCTTGTAGATTCTTTTTGCAAGGAGAGGTTTTTTACATGAAATAGGGAGCAGGCCTATTGTCATAACCCCCAACCTGGAGGACCAGGGTGTCAAATTTCGTCTGGCACCTACCCTTCGACCAATCCGGCTTGGGAGGCCCTACCAGTAGCTACGCTACCGCCGGCATAGCTCTCTGGGTCACTGGTGCACACAAGCCCCTCCACCACAGCAAGGTAGAGACACCACGGAGGAGTTGTGCTATTGTAAAGAGCATATTGTTATATGGAGCAGAAGGATGGAGAATTATGGAGACAGAAAGAAAGAAATTAGCGGCAGTAGAAATGGACGCCCTAAGAAGATCATGCAGGATATCAAGAATAGAAAGAGTAAGAAATGACAGAATCAAGGAAATAATGAAAATAAAGGGAACCATACTAGATGATATTCAAAAAAAGCAATTAATCTGGTATGGTCATGTCAAAAGAATGGATAATGAAAGACTACCCAAAATAACATTCAACTATGAAACAAACAAAAAAAGGAAACGGGGAAGACCACGAAAGACCTGGATGAATGATATCTCAAAGGCAATGAGGGATAGAGGTCTGGAAGAGGAATGGACCCTTGACCGGAAGAAATGGAAAAAGACTCTTGGGGATTCTTCGGATGGCGGCATCTGACTCCATAAACCGAGTTTATATATATATATATATATAAATAATTATAATATTCATTAATATCGTAATTTCCTACCTATAATCCGTGGATCAAACAATCATGTTTCGATCTAGAAATTTTATTTCATTTTTGAAGTTAAATATTTATTACGATTTAACAAGTTACATTTTATGGAACAAGATTTCTGGGTTCGAACGTAATTGTTTGATCCGCGGATTATAGACCGGGAATTACTGTAATTCATGTTTTTACCACAAAATGTGTCGAATATATTAAGTAGGTCATGATAATATACACTAAATTTTATCAAGATAAAAATTATACTATCATGATTCGACTGTAATAATAAAGATAGGTGCTTGTCTATGTGTGTATGCGCGAGCGCTGAACTCTGTAAAAACAATACAGCCCGCCAGGGTTCGTTGATATATATCGATGGATATATATCATGATATATATCTTGATATATATCCGATATTTATTTTTAAAATATCAAGATTTTTGATATTTTCAAATTCTTGATATTTATTTTCGAAATATCAAGATGTTTGATATTTTGTATGTTTTATATTTATTTTCAAAATATCACTGAGCAAGATAATTTTTATATTTTCTACATTCAAAGCAAGTGTACAAATGAAATTTCTACCTGTTATTGACTGTGTCATTCTGTAAATAATGAACTTTTGCCTCTAGCAATGACTTTTTTAGGAAAAGTAGAAAAGAAATCTTTTCCAAGCTTTAGGTTTGAAACTTTTATTTTTAAATGTAGAACTAATAATTATGTGAGACAGTTAATTCAGAACAGCCATTGAAAGATAAAATGTAATTTAAATAATCGTGTATATACAGCCAGGGTTCGTTGATATATATTAATGGATATATATTTTGATATATAACCGATATTTATTTTTTAAATATCAAGATTTTTGATATTTTCATATACTTGATATTTATTTTCAATATATCAAGATGTTTCATATTTTCTGCATTTGATATTTATTTTCAAAATATGAATGTGAGCAAGATATTTTTGATATTTTCAGTCATAGTTTGTAATATTTAAGTGTAAATTAAATAAATTTTCAACTTTTATTGACTGTGTGAATCTGATAAAGTACTTTGGTCTCTTTTGGATATGACTTTTTTAGCCAAAAAAGAAAACAAATATATTTTTCAAGTTTTGGATTTGAAGCTTTAATTTTTAAATGTTGAACTAATAGTTATGTGGGACATAATTAATTCAGAACAACCATTGAAAGATAAACTAATTTAAATAAGCAGTTATATACAGCTTCATTAGAAAATAATCTTTTGTCAAGTTTTGGTTCAGTTGAGTTTAAACTATACAACATGTTAAGAAATATGAAATAAGACATTTTTTACACTTACATTTATGTAAAAATTTTTCAATTAAAAAAACTTTTTGTATTTGTTTTAAAAATATCTGATTTTTTTATACTTGATCTTGATACTGAATCCTATACTTAGTTTTTTTATAAGTGTATAAAGCAAATTGTTATTGTTTTCAATTAGTTCATCTTCAATTTTGTTCTAAGTAAAAAAAAATGCATTTTTAGAATATTGCTTAAGTTTTCATGTTAAGTGCAATATATTTTAGTTTATTATCTATATTATGCTCGAAAACATTTATTATCAGCGGTAAGTCGGCTGCTTTGAAAATATCGGATATATATCGAAAATATCGGATATATATCGAAAATATCGGATATATATAAAAAATATCGGATATTTTTTATATTTTCGAAAATATCGTGATATTTACGAACCCTGCAGCCCGCACAACCGTAAGATTTGACAGGACCTGTATGCATGAAGTCCTGCATATTGAAGACAATTTCTGGAATTTTTCAATTAATGTTTCATGCGAATTTTTTCGCATTTTGCGGCATTTTTTTTTTTTCAAATTAGTAAAAAAGAATCCGATTTCAATATTTTATCGAATATAAACTTTGTCTTCTTTTCAATAAAGTGTTTTTGAGATTCTTACAGCGATTTTTCAATTTTTAACAATTTTTTTAAGTTATTTTTAGAGGGTTTTTGCATTTTGTGGTGACTTTTTTTTTTACATTCCTAAAAGAAATCCGGTTTAAATCCTTTACCCAATTAGTTAATTTCGTTCCCTGTAGTTTTTTAATCTTTTCCGAATTTTTAATGCGATTTTTAGCGGTGGTTTGCGTGCTTTGAGGCGATTTTTTTACTTTTTTTGAAACAAAAAAACTCTCCGATAATTTTTGCAATTGCCGTGATTAAATTCGAAGTAGAAGAATGTCAAATCAGCCTTATAAGGAAGCTGAAAATTTAATTTGGCTCGAAATAGAAGACGCAATAATTCAAGATTCGCTTTCTTTCGAGACAGAGGAGGTCGTAGCTTGCTCGGGAGTACGTTGCCGAAAGCAGTCCCCACCTCATTCCTAGAATTGTTTAATTCTACGTTCGTTAAAAGAAAAAAAAATCCAACGAAACTCCACTAGTCATGAACTTTTCTTTGAGGGATAGGGTTTGAAATAACGAGCGGGATCACGCGATTTGCGTACAGAAAAGGAAAGTCCCGCGTAATAAAAAATGCTGTGCAGTATTCCCCCCCTCCAAATTCTTTCACAGACCAGTGATTCTTCAGTGAGTATTTAAAAAATTTTTTGAAATCCGGGATTTTTATTTCTTTTATGGAATTTTCCAAAGTCAATTCGTGAATCGGCCCCGGAAAAATTTGAGAATTTCTTCAAACGATCGTGGAAAAATATCGGGAATTTCGATAAGAATGCAGAAAATAATCGCGAATTTCGTCAAAAGATTGCGCAAAAAATTACGAATTTCGGTAAACGATTGACGAAAAATTTTTGCAAATTTCGTCAAAATGTCGCGGAAAAGAATAGAGAATTTTGTTAATTGATACGGAAAGATATCGAAAATTTTCCCGATCGGTAGCGCAAAACTATCGCGAATTTCGACAAATGACCCCTGTAAAAAAAATCAGTTTCGTCAATCGGCCGCAACAGAAAATAAATTTCATCAAAGGATCGCGGTAAAAGCGAGAATTTCGTCAAAGGATCGCAGAAAGAAAAAACGAATTTCGTCAAAAGATCGTAGAAAGAGAACGCGAATTTCATCAAAGGATCATGCTAAAGAAATGCCAATTTCGTCAAAGGATCGCGGTAAAAAATACGAATTTTGTCAAAGGTTAGTAATGAAAAGTGCTGATTTCGACAAAAAAATCGCGTAAAAAGACGTGAATTTCATCAAACGATTTCTGGAAAAATTTGTAAATATCATGAAATGATCGCAGAATAAAATCGCAAATTTGGTCAAAATTTACTGCATTGGGTTAAAAGATTGAAATCCGGGTTCCCTTTTCTTACTTTCAAAAGAACGCCCCGAAACGAGAAGAAACTTTAAAAATCGTATAAAAATTTTCAGAGGAAAAAAATTACTATATTGACTTGAAAGACTGCAACCATATTCCTTTTACGAATATCAAAAAATGGCCGCGAAACACGAAATTGAACCAACCAACCAACCTCCAGATTAATTTGAATTTTCTCTGCTATTATTTTTTATTTTCAAAGGAGGCAGAATCTGTACACTCCCCCGGCTAATCGCATTTTAGAATATCGTTTCACATCTGCACAGTGTTGATTTCAGGGGGTGGCACGGGGGGATATTCCCCCCCGGAGCAATGAGATGTCCTCCCCCGGAAGATTTGAGATTTTGTATTTTCAATGGTCAAAAAGTGTAATTTCCCCCCCGGAACACTATGATGTCCCCCCCGGGGCCACAAAAATCCCTCCCGGAGAAAAGTGTCTGAATTCAACACTGCATCTGCATTTCCTTTCAAATTGTTTTGATTCTTTCTAGATTTTAAACTGCGAAAGCAAAGAGACAAATAGTTTCTGAGAAACATGAAATAGAAAGAACGGGGTTACAAAAAAATCTCCCCCAAACAAAAGACGTCAAAGTGGGATTATAAAGCCACCTTTTTGACTTACTATGACTAATACAGATTGTTGTAAATATTCTTGTTTTAAAAAAGATAAACAACATAATTTTCTTAAAGAAAGAAAGAAAAAAAGAACGTGGGTTTCTTTTTTTATCACATTTCAAAACTTAGGCTGTTAGTTTTCTGAACTAAGCTAATTTGCTAAACTAATTAAACTCTGCTTTCACTTTTTCTTTTGTAGATTTCGATTCTTTTAAATAACTGTGCTTCAGTCTGCGCAAGCGGGGGGGGGGGGGGGGGGGGCCCTGGTTACGCCTATGGTTTTATCGGCTGCTCATTAAAAAAAAAGGCACAGTAGTAGAAAAATATTTTACTAAATCGAATGTTTATTTTTAATTTTGGTTTTAGAATTAAATTCATGAACTCCCGTACATAGAACTGGTTAAACAGCTAGTAGATAATAAAAATAACAGATAATGAAAATCTCCACGTTTTAAATCCTAGACTTAAGTAATCTGTCCGTTTTAGGGCCATTCCATGAAAAGCTGACATAATGTCCTACGCGCGACACTTACATGAATACCTATATCTATTGACTTATAAATTATTAAAACCTAAATTATACATTAAAAGTAACAAAACAAACTCTAGATTTTCATATTAGCATGGTTCTTTTGATTTGAGGACGTAATAGCACTGTTAAAACAGCAGAAATATGTAGAAAAGCTGTCCCACACGTGACATGCAATGACCCAATTAAACATTCTTAGCTGCAATTGAATTTATACATGCAAGAGTAACAAATAATATTAATTTAAGTTTCTGTTACTGCCACTGATTTTCGGTAACGTTTCCAATTGGAGTTTATAGTTTATTAATCAGTTATCTTAAATTAGAATATTGGTTTTTCAGATGTTATTAATTCTCAATGTTCAACAAACATGTTTTTATAGACAAACGTGATAAATTACCAACATTAGCATTAACACTAAAACTAATGTTATTTTCTTACTCTTGCACCTATAGCTTTAATTACGCAGCTAAAAATCTTTAATTGAGAATTCTTAAAAATATTAATTGCATTTTTAAAATATTCTGGCTTGAGAAAATTCATTAATACACTATAATAAAAGGAAAAGTGCCTAGTTAAACTGATGGCATTGAATGTGCAGACTATTCACACTAATTGTGTATTATACTTTTATTTCAAAGAATAATGCCCCTCGAAAAATAAATTAAGGGGATTAGTCAATTTTTCTCGTTCCCCTCCCCCTTTATACTTAACCAATGTACCTCCAAATCTAATCAGGGAAGCGCCTTATCAGAATAAACAGGTATGCCAAATATGAAGCAAATCCGATAATTTTGCATGAAAAACCCATTTATCTAAATTAAGGGGAATTAGCCCCCGTCCTCCCCTTTATACTTAACCAATGAACCTATAAATCTAATCAGGGCAGCACCTTATCAGAATAAACAGTATACCAAATTTGAAGCAAGTCGAATAATTCTGCATCAAAAACCCATTTAGCTAAATTAAGGGGAAGGGGAATTATCCCCTTTCCTACCTTTATACTCAACTAATGAACCTCCAAATCTAATCAGGGAAGAGCCTTATTAGGATAAACCGGTATACCAAATTTGAAGCAAATCGGATAATTCTGCACAAAAAACCCACTTATCTAAATTAAGTGGAGGATTAGCCCCTCTTTTCCCTCCCCCTTTATACTTAACCAATGAACCCCCAAAACTAATCAGGGAAGCGCCTTATCAGAATAAACCTAGACAAAAAAATTGAAGCAAATCGGATATTTCTATCAAGAATTATCACGTTGCGTACATACTATATGTATACATACCGGGTGTCCCAAAAAGGACTGATGGATTTTAAAATTCAATAACCTGCAAATGGTGACAGATATTTAAAAAACTCTTGCAGGAATGTTATGTAAGATGTCAGGAGTTTTTATGCTGCGATTCCAAATTTAGTTACAAATAGCATCGATAGATGGCGCTGCAAGCAATAACCGCTAAATCCAGGCTCGATTTTTCGGCGTCTTTCTTCTTGCATGCGAAAAAAGGAGATTAAAATGTATTGGATGGGCCAAAAATCGGGACTGGATTGAGCACCTATTGCTCTCAGCGCCATCTATTGTTTGAAATTCGAACTAAAATCAAGAATCACAGTAAAAAAACGCCTGACAGCGTACATAAACCTCTGCAGGGATTTTTTCAATATCTGTAACCGTTTGGAAGTTATTGAATTTTTAAATCCATCAGTCAATTTTTGGAACACCCGGTACATACGTACATTTCAGAACCTGCGAGAACATTAGCTCTCAGACTTTGATAACCTGTCAGCTAAAAACTACTAGGATACCATTCCGAAAATCAGTGGCAGCAAAGGAAAGTTTGTTTTTAAAGTGCTTCTTTAAATTTTTAAAATATACAGTGGGTGATCGGTTAACTAACTTAATCCGTTCCGAAACAGTGTTCGCTAATCGAATTGATCGTTAACCGATCATAGATTTTGTATTCATTTATATGAGAATTCAATTAATTCGTTCTTAAAAGCTAAATAATGTATAAAAGATATATAAATATTCTCTTTATAATAGAGTTAATATACGTCCTTATTTACTATAGACAGATCGTATTTTGATGAGTTTGTCCGAGTCATGGCGTATTTTAAAAAATAAATGACATGCACTTTTTAAAAACTTTTAGGATTACATTCGTTGACTACGGCACTAAATCCTATCAATTTGTCCCCCCACTTTGACCTTAAAAAACTCCTTAGTTTTCTAAAAGATGGTGTTTACTGCCGGTCCCAAAGTTCAAGTGAAGCCTAGAGCCTGTTAATAATTTGTGAATTAAATTTTAATTAAAATAAATAATTTTCAATAAAAAATATTTTTTAAACGGACATAAAATATAAAAATTATTGTTTTTGATATGTTCATTGTAATTTAGGAGGACCTAAAATGTAGGTAGCGGTTCCCGAAACCCTGGCAGCCCATGAATTAATTAGGCCCTGTTAAAAGGCTCTCTAAGCCGATAATATACGCATTTAAATACAGCCCTGCAAATCTGAAACACAGCGTAGCTTCTTCTTGGCTTTGTTTTGTGAAGTGTTCGTTAACCGAACATGTGTTCGTTATCCGAACATAAAAATCGCTCGTGAAGGTGTTCATTAACCTATCTGTTCCTAAACCGTACAGTTCGTTAACCGATCACTCACTGTATTAAATTCTGAGGTTTCTAAAGATAAAGAACGCATTTTCGTAATCGTGAGTAACATGGAGCAGGTTACTTTATATTTTTTCGTACGTGGTTATGTTATATTTTCTAGGTTAAGTAGCGCTTGTATTTTTTTACAGTGCACTTCATTTTTAACTTTAAAAATGTTAAATAATCATAGTAATATAAAAGGAAAACATTTATACTTCAGGAAAATGAACTGTTTAACGATACGTAATTAACAGCAAAAATCCAGCATGGCTAAACAATAGATGCTTTCAGAATAAGTTTTACAACATAAAATAGTGTCGTTACGCAGCATAATAATGATCTCAGACAATCTCAAACCCAATGAATTGTCACTTATTGGAGATTAATGTTAACGATTTATTTAAATTGACTATTATTTGGTCTTAACAATTATTTTTGTTATTAACAGCATGTCGCAATGACAGTATATGCTTATATCTGTACGTACACTTATTTTTATCATTTCATCTGTGTTTCAGCATTTAGTAATCAAAGAAAAATAAAATGTTTGCTCAAATCTCTCTGCACACTGTCAAAGAAAAGACAACCCCGAACGAAAATATATGATACAGTGAGTGATCGGTTTGCGAACAGATTGGTTAACGAACACTTTCACGAGAAATTTTTACGTTCGGATAACGAATACATGTTCGGTTAACGAACACTTCACAAAACAAAGCCAAGAAGAAGCTACGCTGTGTTTCAGATTTGCAGGGCTGTATTTAAATGCGTATATTGTCGAGTTAGAGAGCCTTTTAACAAGGCCTAATTAATTCATGGGCTGCTAGGGTTTCGGGAATCGCTACCTACATTTTAGGTCCTCCCAAATTACAATGAATATATCAAAAACAATAATTTTTATATTTTGTGTCCCTTTAAAAAATATTTTTTATTGAAAATTATTTATTTTAATTAAAATTTAAATCAAAAATTATTAACAGGCTCTAGGCTCCACTTGAGCTTTGGGACCGGCAGTAAACACCATCTTTTAGAAAACTAACAAGTTTTTAAATTATTTAAAAAACAACGTTTGAACACACAATAAAATAAGTTGATTTGATCATACGTATACGTTTCGTGAGTACTATGGACTCGCATCCTCAGTGTAAAAACTTTAAAAACAATATCCCCCCAACTACATGTACGATGAAAACCCAAATGTCAAAACAAAATACCAAAAGACTATCAAGTTCGAACAGCCAATGAAATTAATGCGGAAGTGAAGTGTCGTGACACAGCAAATCCACCCAGAAAGTTGAGATGTATGGTGTACTAGATAAATCATTAACCAAGGAGTCTTTAAATTTATGGATATGAACCGCCTCAAAAAAGTTCAAATCCAGAGGAGTAATGCATTTCTTGATAATGGTAGCTGAATCAAAATCAAAATTATGTCCCTCCCCACAACAATGAGAGGCGATAGAGGATTTCTGTAATTATTTTTTCTTTACATAGTTTCTGTGTTCATTGACTCTGTAACGGAGTTTTCGTTTAGTTTGTCCAATGTAGGATAAACCACATTGGCATTGAATGTTGTAGACTCCCCAATAATTATAAGGAGGAATTTGATCCTTAAGTTGCGAAAATGAAAACTCCGTTACAGAGTCAATGAACACAGAAACTATGTAAAGGAAAAAGAATTACAGAAATCCTCTATCGCCTCTCATTGCTGGGGGGAGGGACATAATTTTGATTTTGATTCAGCTACCATTATCAAGAAATACATTACTCCTCTGGATTTGGACTTTTTTGTGGCGGTTCATATCCATAAATTTAAAGACTCCTTGGTTAATGATTTATCTAGTACACCATACATCTCAACTTTCTGGGTGGATTTGCTGTGTCACGACACTTCACTTCCGCATTAATTTCATTGGCTGTTCGAACTTGATAGTCTTTTGGTATTTTGTTTTGACCTTTGGGTTTTCATCGTACATGTAGTTGGGGGGATATTGTTTTTAAAGTTTTTACACTGAGGATGTGAGTCCATAGTACTCACGAAACGTATACGTATGATCAAATCAACTTATTTTATTGTGTGTTCAAACGTTCGTTAAATAATTTATATTTCCACACAAGTTCTGTACTTACTAACAAGTTTTTGAAAAGTCAAAGTCGTGGGACAAATTGACGGGATTTAATGCCGTAGTCAACGAATGTAATCCTAAAAGTTTTTTAAAAAGTGCATGTCATTTATTTTTTTTAAATACGCCATGACTCGGACAAACTCATCAAAATACGATCTGTTCATAATAAATAAGGACGTATATTAACTCTATTATAAAGAGAATATTTATATATATTTTATACATTATTTAGCTTTTAAGAACGAATTAATTGAATTCTCATATAAATCAATACGAAATCTATGATCGGTTAACGAACACTGTTTCGGAACGGATTAAGTTCGTTAACCGATCACCCACTGTAATCTCTTCCCAGTTACCCACGAATCCGAAAGCTGCGCTTTCGCTTTAGAAATATCAGAAACATATATTTTTGGATTTTAAAGATACATTTATAAAGACAATGTGTCTTTTGTTGCTATTGATTTTCGGATTTTAAAGATGCATTTATAAAGACAATGTGTCTTTTGTTGGTATTCATTTTCGGATTTTAAAGATGCATTTATAAAGACAATGTGTCTTTTGTTGCTATTTATTTTCGGATTTTAAAGATGCATTTATAAAGACAATATGTCTTTTGTTGCTATTGATTTTCGGATTTTAAAGATGCATTTATAAAGACAATGTGTCTTTCGTTGCTATTGATTTTCGGATTTTAAAGATGCATTTATAAAGACAATGTGTCTTTTGTTGCTATTGATTTTCGGATTTTAAAGATGCATTTATAAAGACAATGTGTCTTTTGTTGCTATTGATTTTCGGATTTTAAAGATGCATTTATAAAGACAATGTGTCTTTTGTTGCTATTGATTTTCGGATTTTAAAGATGCATTAAGACAATGTGTCTTTTGTTGCTATTGATTTTCGAAAACGTTTTTGAGTACTTTTTATAGTGTTTTAATCAGCTTTCTATAAAACCTATGACTATCGTTTTTTAGAATGCTATCAAAATGAAACATTTTCGGCTGCTATTGAATTTATACATGCAAGAGTAACAAAATAATGTTGATTTTAAACCCTTAAGCACCATATTCAATTTAGTGATAGCATTCTGAATTCCAAATATGTTAAATTTCGTCAAAAGTGATTTGTGTCCTTATCTTTTATTATATGGGAATTATTTAATTATTTATAATGTGAAGAGATGAAATAAAGGTTTATTTACATTATACAAACAGCAGGGCCGAAACTAACCTTTTTTGGAACCCAGGGCGAACATGGATTTTGGCTCTCCCTACCCTCCTCTGCAAAGTAAATTTACAAATAGAACTTTACTAAGTTTCTATAACAACCGACTTATTGTAAAATTTAAAATATGTAGTCATAAAATACGTAATACTGAACTACGTAATCAACTTCGTCAAATATTGATTGCTTAAAACCTTGAAAACAGAATTGAAAGGAACCGAAATAAATTCTGCTTTATACAAGTTTCCGCCTTAGCAGGTATAATTGCTGGTATTCTTTCTCTTGGGAACATGTAATTTTTTCATTTAAGATCGTATTCCGCTACAGACAGTTGTCGCCAATCTAGAAATGGCAAAAGATGAAAAAAATAATTTGAGAGGATAATGGCAGGGCGGTTTAACTAGTCATGGTGCCCTAAGCGAGATTTTTTTTTCACTCCTACAAATGATATATTCTTTTCAAATTAGTTTTCTCAACTCGGAACATTATTTTTTGGATACTTTAATTCTCAAGTAAACATTTTCAGCTGCGTAAGAGAGTTTATACATGTAAGAGTAACAAAAAAATGTTACTGCTAATACTGTTAATTTATAATGTATATCCGTAGAATATGTTCGTTGAACATAATTGATATCATTTGAAAATTCCAAGTTAGGAAAACTGATACTACACAGTAAAACTACTCGGTTGGTTGTTGGTTGTATGAGGTTTTATGGCGCAAAATCCCTTAAGGGACATGCTGCTCCAAAAAAGTAGGCTAAAACATTAAAAGGTGAGAAAGAAACAATGACAAAATATGAGAGCAATGAGAAGAGCAGTCTGGATGGAGTATCCCATCCAGATGTAGTCAAACAAGTATAGAAAAATACTAAATTTTAAATCCTAAAAACAGAGAAAAAAAGTAATACAATAAAAAGTGCAGTCTGGATGGGGTTCCCATCCATATATCACAAAAGTGTAAAATATAAAGCTGAGTCGTTAAGCCAAAAGGCAGAGAAAAATTATATTTCAAAATAAAATCCTGCATGTTTTAAAAAAGTAAAGAGTTCCCCATGAGATAATGGGGTGCCCCAATGAGGTTTGTCAAGATTGGTGATGATGAATTAAAATAAATTCTATACAAATGCTGGAGGGCCGGACAGTCAGTTGAAATATGATGGATGCTAAAACTACTGGGAAAAGTTTCCAAAAATTAAGGGTAGCTAAAGAAACTTTTGCTTGAGAAATGCATCTCGGAAATATATTGGTTTATGAGGTTTCTGAAGACAAAAGAACGCTTTTCGAAACCATTCGTAACGCGGAAGATATGATGTTATATTTTCGGACACCTTTCTAGATCAAGAAACATTTCATTTTAACTAAGCAATTTCATTTAATTAAAATGTTTTTTTATAATTTGGTGAAAAAGAAAAAAAAAACACAGTGCCTTACTGCATAGAGGATGAGAAATCTTCTTCGTTGATTCGTAAATGATTGAATGTACAAACTCTTTAGTTAAGCATAATCAAATTCACTCGAATATCATAATATCTAACAATCACTGCGTCGTCAACAGGTCAATTACCTTTGAAATGAATATTCCGAGTTATCACCTGAATTATCTTTGTTTCAAATTTTACCTAGTTTTAAGTATTACTTCCATAAATCAATAAACTTCCTGTTTAGATGAACTGTATAAAATTTGACTCATTTTACAATTGCAAATAAAATTTCTTGGAGCATCTACTAAAAATGAAATGAAACTTAATGTTCTGTAGCCATCACAAATTGTTTTCTTATATAATTCTAATACATTAATTTAAATATTAATATTAATTTGAAAAAGTAGCATTTCCATAAATCAATGAACTTCTTGTTTAGATGAATTGTGTAAAATATGATTCATCTTGCAATTGCAAATAAAATTTCTTGAGATATGGGATAGCTACCAAAAATGAAATGAAAAGTATGCTGTACACATCACAAAATTTTGTTATACATAATTCAGTACATTAATTTAAATTTTAATATTAATTTTTAAAAGTATCATTTCCATAAATCAATGAACTTCTTGTTTAGAAGAACTGTATAAAATTTGACTCATTTTACAATTACAAATAACATTTCTTGGGGTATCTATCAAAAATGAAATGAAACTTCATATTCTGTAGCCATCACAAATTGTTTTCTACATAATTCTAATACATTAATTTAAATATTAATATTAATTAAAAAAAAGTAGAATTTCGATAAATCAGCGAACTTGTTTAGATGAGTTGCGTAAAATATGACTCATCTTGCAATTACAAATAAAATTTCTTGGGATATAGGATATCTACGAAAAATGAAATGAAATTTAAGTATGCTGTGGCATCGAAATTTTGTTATATGTAATTCAATACCTTAATTTAAATTTTAATATTAATTTAAAAAAGTATCATTTCCATAAATTAATGGACTTCTTGTTTAGATGAGTTGTGTAAAATATGACTCATCTTGCAATTACAAATAAAATTTCTTGGGGTATCTACCAAAAATTAAAAGAAACTTAGAATTCTGTAGCCATCACAAATTGTTTTCTATATAATTCTAATACATTAATTTAAATAGTAATATTAATTTTTTTAAAGTAGCATTTCGACAAATCAATGGACTTTTTATTTAGATGAGGTGTGTAAAATATGACTCATCTTGCAATTACAAATAAAATTTTGTTATGGCTACAGCATACTAAGTGTCATTTCACTTTTGCTAGATACCCCAAGGAAGTTTATTTGCAATTGCAAGATGAGTCATATTTTACACAGCTCATCTAGGCAGGATATTAATTTATTTATGTAAACTGTACTTTTTTAAATTAATATTAATATTTAAATTAATGTATTAGACTTATACAGAAGAAAATTTTATTATGGTTATAGATACTAAATTTCATTTCATTTTTGGTAGATATCCAAAGAAAGTTTATTTGTACCAAATTTGTACCAAGTTTATTTGTACCTGTCGATCAACCGAAAATGAAATGAAACTTAATATTCTGTAGCCATCACAAATTGTTTTCTATATAATTCTAATACATTAATTTAAATATTAATATTAATAAAAGAAAGTAGCATTTCGACAAATCAATGACCTTGTTGTTTAGATGAACTGTGTAAAATATGACTCATCTTGCAATTACAAATAAACTTTCTTTGGATATCTACCAAAAATGAAATGAAATTTAGTATCATATAACCATAATAAAATTTTCTTCTGTATAAGTCTAATACATTAATTTAAATATTGATATTAATTTTAAAAAGTACCATTTCCATATATAAATTAATATCCTGCCTAGATGAGCTGTGTAAAATATGACTCATCTTGCAATTGCAAATAAACTTCCTTGGGGTATCTACCAAAAAAAGAAATGACACTTAGTATGCTGTAGCCATGACAAAATTTTCTTCTATATAATTCTAATACATTAATTTATATATAAATATGACGCATCTCACATTACTAAAAAATAAGTACCATTTTTATAAATCAATGATTTTCCTGTTTAGATGAGCTGTATGAAAATTGACTCAACTTCTAATTACAGTCGACGCTCGTTATAACGACCGCCCATTATAGCGCCCATTTCATTATAACGACCGATGCAAAATGTCCCAAAATATATCCCATTTGTGATATGGTATTTTTACATCCAATGTAACGTTCGGCCAGCAGCTCATTTTCAATACAGCGACCGAATTGACCTTTCCACCAGATTTTTTTCCTCTAAAAAATTTCTTTCCCCAAGAACTCATCGCCGGGAACTTACTGCTCATTGCGCGTTGATGCCAGTGTAAAATGACATAAAAAGACACTTTAAAACATTTGTTTAAAGACAAGAAAACACATAAAATTACTTATCATCTCTAACTGAGATGGTAAATTTTGTTTAAAAAAAATATCAAATGCACAAAAAATAAACAACTTTTTCGAATTATTTTTGTAGAAAATAAATGTTAATGCGTAAGTGACTATTTTTTTGCCTGTGATTTAACATTTACATAAAATTTTATTTTAGTAATACGTAATCATTCTCTTAAATTGATTTTTATAATTATTCATTGTCAATGTTTATTTGATACGAAAGTAAACAGAATGCAATAATAATATTGTATTATAAAAAAAATTTTGAAACTTTAATTTTCATGCACATGATTAGAGTTTTTTCGATCACTTTCGTTATAGCGACCTTTCATTATAACGACCTTCCTCTTTGGCACGCGAGAGTTCGTTATAACGAGCGTCAACTGTACGAATAAAATTTCTTGGGGTATCTACCGGAAATGAAATGAAACGTAGTATGTTGTAGCCCTCACAAATTTCTCTATATATAATTTCTAATACATTAATTTAAATATCGCAGTTACGCATAAATAATTATGAATATGAATTATAGTACATTTATTTTGATTTAACATGGGGTATAACAGTGATCAGTAAAAAGTAAAAGCAGAGCACAACAGCGCCCGCGTAGATATTTAAACTCAAAATTAGATATACTTTTAATTAATAACCTCAAATATAAACTTTCGGGCATTTCTACACAATAGAAGCTGAGATACAGCTGTAATATTTTATACCCTGTATAGAAAAGACTTTCGGGAATAGGTTTATAAAAAAAAAATCGAAAATATGAAAAATTGGTTTTTTTTTTTTATAATTATTAAAAAAAGTATCTAAGGGGATCAATTTTGAATCTGAAATGCAACAAAATGCCAATGAACAAAAAGTTTCAGAGTCGGTTTCTTAAGTAACCCCCTTTATCGCCAAAAACGTAAACATGACGACGCAGGTAACCTCGTGGTCGGAAGCTTTTTTTTTTTTCATTCGGCGCGTGAAAAGAAGTGAGCGGATATTTCGTGCATATTAATGGTTTAGAAGTTCAATTTCCCCCCTAGAACTGCAGAAATTTCTCCAGGGGAAAAAAATGTCTAAACTCGATAGCGGTTTTAAAGGTGTTCTCAAACCCAAAAGGGCAACTTTCTGACATAAGTTTTAATTTACTTTTGTTCGAAAATGCATGAAACTAGCTGGTGTTGTTGCTCAGAAACTATGTAATTGAGCTGTTTTTTCCATTTTTTTGCAAACGCAATAGATCTTTCAGAAAATAGTGTCAAAGTGGGCATTTTGAACCGAATTTTCGCGCGAAGGAAGAAAGAGCACTCAAGAGAGGGCAAAAACGTGTTTGTCACGTGATCAAAATTGCTTATAACTCAATAGGTAATTGATTGATCAAAAAATGGAAAAAACAGTCCAATTCTAAATCGCTTTCATGGCCAGGCTTTCCAATTTTATTCCTTTCCTTTAAAAAATGAATTTGTAAATGTGTCAAAACGTTTTGCGCTTGTTGAGCAGAGCAGTTAAGAGGCTACTTCAGTCAGGCGAAAAGACCCGTTCGCTAATGCTAATCCTATGGAAGAAATTTATAAAGATATCTCGGTTGCATTTCAATATTTTTAAATGACTTTTTTGCATTACACAGTTGAGATCGATCTGTACAATAAGGTTGTTTTTTACTTTTTCGTTTTTGTTTACAGATATTTTTTATGGGGACACTTTCATTTTCGGAGCCGGTTTCAAAAATAAAAACATCCTCATTAAAATAAAAAAAAAAAATCTGTAATGAAAATCGAAAAAGTAAAAAACGGCCTGCATACAGATTGATTTCAGCTATCCAATGCAAAAGAAATCATTTAAAATTTTTGAAATGCAACCGAGATATCTTAATAAATTTCTTCCATAGGATTAGCATTAGCGAACGGGTCTTTTCGCCTGACTGAAGTAGCCTCTTAAGAACAGCCTTAAGTACATTTAAATGTACTTAATGTACCCCTGGATCTGGCAACGCAGAGCTGGTCAGCTAGTTAAAATGAAATATAAAAATTGAAACATTTAAAAAAATAAACAGTGCTGGCTCATCTACAAATGAACAGCTTTCAATTAAAAAATATATATATATTTAAAATTGGTTCAGTAGAAAGCCCAATGCAAATGAGGAAAAAAAATCGCTTGTATTTTAATATACAGATTATTAATCTTTGCTACTCGAATAAATAATATCTGCTAATAATACAGTTTTCTTATATATTATATTCTGTTTTCCTTTTTTAATAAAAATGTAAAATAAAGCTAGTTTTTTACTGCTTTTTTTATGTGCTTAAACTGACATTTCTCATCTACAAATAAATTATTTCAAAAATTAGAGTTTGTAATATATAAAGAATTAAAGTATGCCATAGCATATAATTGAAAATATTCCTCATAAATATTAAAAATGAAAGTGATATGCTTACCCGCTTGTAAGGAACCTATTACATGGCTAAAGGAATCCAAATGATTGTGTCGGAGGAAAACGAAAAAAAAAGGAAAATAAATAGAACACTAATTAAGACAATATAAAAGAGTTGTCTGACTAGTTCAGACTCGTGAAGTTCTCGTGTCCAGTCAAATAAGAGGTCAAACGAAAGTTTCTCATTAAGTCTTCGCCTGCAGTCATAAAGCCAGATACTATCAAATCGAAATATAAATCATATTCTTTTATCAAATAGTTTTCTAATTTGCAAACTTTATAACTTTTGATGGTTGGTTTAATATTGCCGTTTAAACCTTTATATACTAAATTTTGAATAAAAAAATTGCATCACCTGAATGATTATTTACGTTAATGTCTAAGATAAACAGAACAACATATATAATAATAATCGGATTTTTAGATACTTTTTTTAATTAAAACGGATTTAATAATTCGATAATTAGAGCTATTTTTGCAAAATATTTACAAGAATAATTAGATTAAGTTAAATAATGCTATAAAAAGTGATAAAATATCTTTATTAAGATTGATGATCGTTTCATCGCACAAACGGCGACATTTTCAAAATCATTCAAGATAGAAAATATTTTCACATAATTTAAAACAATAACATAGTAAACAATGTCACGAGACATGATGAATAATGAAAAACATTGCAAACATACAACAAAAATTAAATTAGCTATTTGCGAGCGTGGATTAATTTTCACATAATTTAAAAACCATATCATGGTAAACAATGCCACGAGACATCGTGCATAATGAAAAACAACATTAATGTTACAACATTATGTAAACAACATTAATGTTACAACATTATGTAAACAACATTATGTTTTGCAACATTGCAAAACATAAAATAAAAATAAAAATAACTTGGCTATTTGCAAGCGTGGATTGATTTTTACTATTGTTACTAAAATTACATAGCATCTCTTTCCAAATTTTAGGTAAATCAAGGGACACTGAATCATTGCAAATATTCTCGTTGCATAAAAATATCTCTATTGATTCCTAGATTATGGATGGTAAATAAAATCTTGATGGATAAATTGACTTGCTATTTTTAAAATCGATCTGTAAAGGTTCTTCGTTGCATAATCTGACCAAAGCTGTGGTTCTCCTGTTGTATATGATGTATGCTATATGTTCTTTGATTCTAGTTTTAAGTTTTCTGCTTGTCAATACCTATATAAAACTGCTTTGTTCCATCTTCTTTGGTGAAAGGTATTTCGTATATTCCTGATAACTAGTTTGACTCAATTGGATCTATTTTCTTGCATACTATATTTTTTAATTTCATGGAACATTTTGCGACTAGGGAGATATTGAATTTATTGAGTTTATATTTCAAACGTTCGAAGAAACCAGTAAAATATTGTAAAGTGTGGAACATGGGAAACATGGAATTTTGTGGATTGAAATTTCTTTTCTTCTTATTCTTCAAGCTCTTAATTTTTCTATGCTGCTTTCTTTGTATCCAATATTAATGTTGCTAAGAATAATTAGATTAATTAACAAAAAATATTTTTATGAAAATCTCACAATTCTTATAAGCACAGTGTAAATACAGTAAAACCTCCCTAAAGCGACCACGTTCCGTTTCAATAAAAATGAGTCGCTCAGAGAGGTGGCATCTAAATGGAGGTCATGTTTGAATTTATATTTTAATTGTTGAAAAAGGGTAACAATTAACGATACTAAAATTTATTTTTCACATTAAGAAAAAATATAAAAATGTATGTATCAAAATTAAAGTTAATTACATAAGTTAATTACTGCAGAGTTTAAAAAATGAATACATTTACATTTGCTTTGATTTTACGGTTTTATCTTTTAAAACTTTTATGCCCCAGCACTTTCGGAGTTCAGTAAATAAAGGATGCAATTGTTTTTGGACGGGAACAGATAAAGACAATTTAAATAATTTACCTAATTCTTTGAGAGTTTCCCGACAGAATAGAGCATGGAAATTTATTGACCGTCATTCTTAATTTGTCATCAGAGTTAAATCCATTGCCTAAAAAGGAACAAAGGGGTTTAAAGACTTAAAAGTTACCGGGATAAAAAAAAATCTAAACTTAGTTTATAAGTTGGATGAATAATGAGCTCTCCGGAATTATTTTTCTAATAAAACCTTCTTCAAGCGACCAGGAAAAAACGGAATTTTTTTCAAAAAAATTGGTCGCTCATGGAGGGAGGGCGTCTGGGATGGTCTCTGAATGGAGGTAAAATTAGTAGTGAGCCTACGGGAATAAATTTCGTTCCACAAAAAATGGTCGTTCAAGGAGGTGGTCGCTTAATGGAGGTGGTTGCACAGGGAGGTTTCACTGTAAATGTATTGTGATCCTATCTGTAACAGAGAAGTGTTTTGTAGTTGCAAATTTTTCGTTTAACATTTTTTTAATAGGATAAAAGCTACACCTAAGTAAATGGTTGAGAAAATAACCACATTGAAAAATATTCAGCTTCCACTGTTTCACTGTAAATAGAGTAGTGTGGTAAATAGGATTGAGCAAATTGTTTTGTATTAAAAGTGCAATCTACTTTTATTAGAAGACGAATTAAATAAATTTTACATTGAATTTTCTTTAATTGTACTTAAAAGTACCGTTAGAATGTAAAAGGTTAACCCGTTCTGGTGTACTATTAATAGTACATGTCTTTTCATCGAGTATTATTTTGCATTAACAATTACTTTTGTTACTATCTACATGTAGTAATGGTAGTACATATTAGTACAGTAGAACCCCGCTAATCCGAAATTCCTGTTAATCCGAACCGATTTTATTTTTACTTTATTTTCATTCTGGACTATGCCGGATTACAGGATGAATGTCAGGAAAAGTGTGTAGGTTATTAAAATTAAACAAAAAATGGCAGTAAAGCATGTTTTTTATTCTTTAAACAGCTTGAATAGAATAAAAAAATACTCAATAATGTAAAAGTACAACATATGCACACGAATATAAAATGAAATCGTGCACTGCAAGTGTACTCATAGAAGCCATCTTAAAAAAATCTTGAGTATTAGTTTTTTTTTTTTTTTTTTTTTTTTTTTTTTTTTTTTTTTGCCAATCACCATAAAATTATTTTCTAAAATGCAAAAGTATTTAATTCAGAAGATAAAAATTTATTTTTCTTTTCAACAGATTGATTTCGCAAATTATCTACAGAAATATTTTCTCCCACCCCCCACCCCCCACCCCACTAGTCAAAGTGGTTACTGAGCTATTTATAGATTCGCAATTTTGAACTGTTTGTAATGGGTTGTTACATAATTCCTCATTATAAAGTTCCATTGTATTATTATAAACATCAGGAGTGATTAAACGAGGAATACTATTTTTTTTCCGAAAGTCGTGCCGCATTATCCAGCATGCCGAATTAGAAGAGTTTACTGTACTTAGAACTTAGAAGTTACATTCTTTTTAGCACACATCTTTTTTTCCCTTATTTTTATCGGAATTTCGGATAATCCGAATTTCTTGTAATCCGAATAGGCACCGGTCCCAATTAGTTCGGATTAGCGGGGTTCTACTGTACTGAGCATTTCTTATTATGACTTCATTAATGTTTCGACATTCAGTAATAATAATAATAATAATAAAAGTTCTACTGTACTAAGCATTTCTTACTATGACTTCATTAATTTTTCGGCATTCAGTAATAATAACAATAATAATAATAATACAAGCTCTACTGTACTAGCATTTCTTATTATGTCTTCATTAATGTTTCGGCATTCAGTAATAATAATAATAATGATAATAATAATACAAGTTTACTTAATTCTCTTTGCACCGTTGGCGTTAGCGATTCTTTTATTTTAAACATATATTTCACTCTTTAATAGAACCGTCCACTGTTTAAGAAAACCATTTTTTTGTTCATATTAATATATATTTTTTTGATTGCCGGTTAACAACACCAAAAAGGATTTTTATTTGAAAAGTATCAATTTTGCATTCAAATTAAGTTTTCAAATGTATTAAAAGTGATACTTTTGTAAGAGTTAGTAGCCAAAGAGATTGTCAAATATTTCGTCTCAGTCCTTTTCAATTCTGATCATTTCAGCTGTTTAAGCGCGTAGTTCGATTACATGTCTGTTAAATTTCATTTCTGTTAAAGTTATATTATTTTAATACTTTATAAGTCGAAACCCGTCGAATTCGACGAATGAAAATGTTTAAAAGAACTGATTAACTGAATTTATATAAAAAAAAATAACGAAAATAATTAATCAATATTATATTGGTTGGCCTAACTCTTAAAACAAATATTATTTTTAACTAAAGTTTAAATTTAACTTTACAAAATATTGAAAAATTAAACTTTATTCCTATACGTAATCAGTAACATGCAAATAAGATATTGAAATTATGAAGTTATTAATTGAGACCTTTTTTCTTTGGTATTACGTAATGAAAAATCAACGAAAATTGCGCCACTATGACACAATTGTAATTTTTGTTTTCAACGATCATATCCATATTCACTATTTAAAAAATATTTTAACGTGCAATAGATTATTAATAAATATTATACTGTAGACCATGATCTGTGGCGAAAACATTTTATTATCATATTGCGTTTTTTTAAGTGCCAATCGTTGATAATCCAGGTTCGTAGATCCTTGAATAGTAAAGATAGGAACGAAAAGAATAACTCTGCAAATTTGAAAACAGGATGGTTTTATTGGATATAGACATGAAATATGTAAGTGCCAGAGAGGGACCCTTTCAGTTTGCTGTTAACAGTACAATGAAGGAAATCATCATTTGTCAGATATCGTTGCCAATGTGTCCAGCCAAAATCTTGGTACCCTGGACCATTATAACCCCAAAGATATATCACTTAATGGAACTTTGAATTAAAAATTAGCCAAAAGAACCGTTAATTGGCGTTTTAACATTTCGACGTACAAATACGAATGCCAAAGCTAAATGATGGGAAATATGCATTTAGAATCATCAATGCAGATGCCGGGCGCCGATTTTAATATACTATAAACAGAGCATATATATTTGCGGCCGAAAAGGCATTTGTATTGACTATCAAACTGAAAATTAACACTGAGTGTATAAATAACTGCTACAACTGGAGCATATGGTTATAGAATATCTTTTTTACATATTCGTTAACCGAATGAAAATATGCTCGAACAGTTAATGATTTTAGGATAAGAAAAAGATTTGTTTTTGATTTACTTTATTAACGGCTTTGAGTGAACTTGGGAAAACTTAAATGAAAACTAAAGCACAAAAGAGAAGAAGAAATAGATATATTCTTTTTAGAAAGGAGAGGAAGTTTTGATTCAGTTTATAATTATGAAAGGAGAAATTAAATTTTAAAATGAGGAATTTAATTTTACAAAGAAGATAAATAATGATATGTTATTTTCAACATCACAAATATATTCCCAAACTTGACGTCACGTTTGCCAGTTAAAATTTTGCATGTAACACTCGCACTCTTTCCCTGATGTTCTAATCTGAGTGCCGGCGAAATCCAGAAATTTACCTTTAGACGCATTCGTAGAAATATTCAGTTTATCAAAGAAAATGTTCGTTTCATTTTTAACTATGACATCATTTTCACCCACTGAAGCCCTTTGAGATGAGCGTCTCAATCTCAGTATCAGCGGAATGAAAAAAATATTGAAATGTAACAGCTTTATGAGTAAAAATGCGTTATTTTAAACCGTGACGTCATTTTCTGTTCAAAAGTTTTAAAGAAGTTATTTTTAATTGTAATACGAAAATGGCATCCGTGTGATAGGGTAATCCCCATAGATAATATGCATCTGACGTCATGTACCCGGAAAAAGGCGTACTTCTCTTCTTGTTGTAGGCAGAAAGTAACAATTCTCGCAGAATTAGTAATTTATACCGTATTGTTTCCTACATATAATACAATATATTATTACTACGTGAAAATTACGAGCATTTTAGCATAATTTCAAGCAATTTAGTTCGAATTTTTCCCTACAGCAAGTTGAGTTGCCACGCAACAAGCCAGATTGTTGACAAACATGCACATTATCTATTGTTTCTCTTCTCTCTTTAACAATGAAAATAACCCGACTGTCACCAATGTGAAGAAATTTCATAAAAGACGTTTAAAATTAAAATTAAAATATAAAAATGGGATTTTTTTTTCGAGTTTTTTTAAAACTCGATTTTATTGATCGAGTTTTAACTTCGATATAGAATATAAGCCGAAAACAAATGCTGAAGTATTTATAGTAACTTAAGTGTAAACGGATTTTTTATCTTTCATAATGATCTACTCGTGATAAAGATAGATTTAAAAAAAAAAAATTCATGCTTGAAAACTATTTAAAAACCATAAAAAATGAATGAATTCCGATACAGTTTTCGAACAAATTGCAATACAGTTTCGAAATAAATTTCACTTGTAAGTACATTTAGTTTTTCTATTCTAAAGTGTAAAAATTGAAAATGTGCGGTGTTTAGAAGGTTAAAAATTTCAGTGAAATCGAAATTTAATCATCTGCTGTTGCCAACATCAAAATGATGTCAGCGTTACGCACAGACACGTTTGTCCTTTATTATACAGATAGACAGATATCTACCCTATTAAAATTCGTGCGCGTATCTATGTAATCTCCAAAACTCGGAAACCACAGGACGCAGGGCTGGTAAATTTGGCATCCGGGTTGCTTGTAGGTAGGGCCCATGAACGATTGCGGCAAAAAATTCGAAAATTTTAAATATTTTTCTTTTATGTTTTTGGCGAATTTTTGCCTTTTTTTATGTTCAACCCGTAATGGCGAGAGTTCTAACCATCTCTAAATGCTTACTGCAATGTAAGATATACATATTACTTACACCATGCTGTAATACTAAGACGCTATAGCGGATATTACGATCATTCTTTTACCTCACATGCAAATAATTAGAGATATACATACTACGTACGCCACCTGCAATACTAAGAAGCTGAAGCGGGTATTACGATAGTTCTTTTGTCTCACGTGCAAATAATTAGAGCATATTTAATTGCTCTTATTTATTACCTTTAAAAAAAAATAAAGAAAAACCTCTTTTACAAACATCAACAAAACTTTTTATTCTATTTATTCCCTTATTCCAAAGATATCGTTTTATCGTCTGCCGCCATGATAAATTAAATTTCATTTTTAAAAAATGCACAGTAGTAGACAAATATTTTTTGAAATCGAATAGTTATTTTTTATTTTGGTTTTAGAATTAAATTCATGAACGTAGAACAGGTAAAACAACTAGTTTTATATCATAATATCTGAACAGCATAATATGTGCAAAAATATTACTGTTATAATGTCTTTCTTTATGTAGGAAATTAAAACAGGGCTTAGAGAATAAAATATGATAAATTTTAAGCATTTTAAAATATTAAGCATGGATTAACATTTTAAAACTTAATTTTATTTTTGACTACGTGAAATACGCTTATTTAGAAACGTACTTTTTCAGTGCCAGAAAACTCCGAAATTTCATAAAATTCAAAGTACCCTAACTCGGTGAATTTTGGTCGTAGAAGAATTGAATTTTTACTTGTCAGAGCATGCAGAAAATGTTTTTAAATGCAACTTATAAGATATGCAGGGACCGTATAAAAGTTTAAAAAGTGTTACTCTTAGAAAATTAATGGGAGCACTATTTCATCAACGTAATCTCATTTCCTACTTTATTTTAAACACTTTTGCAATTTATATTACCTACATACAGGGTTCCCAAATGATCCTACAACTGAATACCAATAAATTTTAACAGAAAATTTTATGGTAGGTTTGCGCTAGAATTAACTTTCAAAGGTGATTCCGGGGCGGTTTGTAAGAAAAATCTAAAAAGAAAAATTTTCTAAAATAATATTGGTATTCTGTTGGCGGACCATTTAGGAGTCCTGTACATATCTTCAACAGGTAAAAAAAAATTAAAGCACGATTCAATCCTTTCAGGAAACTGTATATTTTTCAATCCTTTTAGGACACTCTGTATCACGTGGCAGAAACGCGGCGACATTGTCGCAAAAAGGGACCGGCTCCTTGCAGAAAACTTTCATCCTCGAGCCCCTAAACGTAGCCGATAGAAATTAGCTGTTTCATTTGTATTTAACCCTTTATGCCCCGTCGGTATTTTAAAGTACCATTAAAATAACTTGTTATAAAATTCATTGCATACATCGATTAGTAATAATACAGTTTTGAATGAGATATAGATACAGTACAGCCCCGATTATACGCGGAATTGGGTGGCAAGGCCACCGCGGATAACCCGAAAAAGACTGAAAAGGGGGTGCAAACACGAAAAAAAAGAAAATTCAACATAAAACCTATGTTTAAGTATACAAAAAACACAATAAAACGTTTAAAATACATACACATGCCAGTAAAGCAGAAACCTTTGCTTTACGTCTAAATCACTAAAATAAAGAACATTAAATAAGAAACTATACCATGCACACTCCTTTTACACTTTTTTTTTTAAATCCGTCACTTGTTTTTGCTTCTTGGAAACACCTTTTCTTTATTCTAAATTGTAAACTATTGTTTTTCTTTTAGTACGGAATAATTTTTATCTCGAGAATGAAGCTATTCTTGGTATGCTCTCCTAGAGTTTATCATAATTGTCTTATTTAATTGTTAAATATTTTAATCGCTATGTTTACATTTAGTTAATAAAATCAAGAAAAGACATCAAGACTTTATTTCTGATATTTCAAGCATGACAATCAAATCTCGAAATATTCTTCTATTACTTTCGAATACATGAATTTTTCTGTTTGTATTTATTAGTAGGGCTTATTGTATTTTCCTTGCTGTTGGCTTGGGGAAAAAAAAAAAAAAAATCTTCGCGGATAATCCGCACCGCGGATAATCGTGGCTCTACTGTACTTTAATTTATCTTGTTCCAAAAGCATTATTGGTTGCACAAAACAAAAATATTTTTAAAAGAATGACTACTTTTACGTTTGCATCTTTTCATCTTTCTTGACGTTGAATGATCGAGGGGGGAGGGGGAGGGAGTTTCAGCTCGGTTGCTATATTTCTATTGTAAGAGCATTATATTTGTACATTTTTTAATTCTACGAAATACTAACAAAAATATTTTAAATGAAAGGTTTGAGTAGAGTTATAAATATTGCACAAAATCCCAATAAATTAAAATTGAATTAATCAATTTTAATTGGCAAAATCTTTCTAAAATTTATTAAATAGTTGTGTAAATCTTCTAATGTAGTTTCAAAAAGTCACTAAAAATGCTTTAGAAGAGGAAATTTTCATGAATTCATAATTTGGGACATAAAGGGTTAAAGTACAATGTATTAAAGTTATAAGTAAATAGTAAAGTTTTTAATGGTGGTAAAGTTAAATAGTTTTAATAGTCAACTTTTTTATAGTAAAGTTGCATTAGAAGTTTCCAGAAGACTAAATTTTTTATGCAACTAAGTAATAATTATGTTTTGAAAACGTACTAACATATGTTTTTGAAAAATTGGCTTTAAATTAATTTGGTGAAAAGAGGTGAGTTTAGTATTTTTATTTAAACCAAGAATAAGAATGACCATATCCCCAACATCTAACAAGAAGAAAAATTAGATATGTATGCGTACATATTAAATTATATTTTAATTATTTTGAAATAATTAAGCAAATAATAACTGTACAATACCTCTCCTGCTCATCCCCTCCCCCATAACGAACAATTGATCTACTTATAGTTTTCAAGTACATGATGCATGCTACAAATTATAACAATTTAACATTGTACTCAATCAACAAATACAGTAGAACCTCGATTATCAAAAGTAGTTGGGAACGACCCTCTTTCGGAAAATCGAAATTTTCGGATAATCGAGAATGCTTCAATTTCAAGATTAAGGAGAAATATATGCAATATTTCTTATTATGGTAACAAGTGCTTAATAAAAATAAAGCAATAGCAAAATAGAAACAAGAATAAATTACCTGAATTTTAATTTTGAAATTAAGTGCATTTTACACGTAATCACATATTTTGTTTGTCGCAGTTTCGATTGCTTTTGCTTTGAAGCTCTATCACGGAGTTTTTTAATATTATTAGTTCGGCCAGTATCACAGTCTTTCTGCTGCTTCAGCTATGCCAAATATTTTGCAAAATATTCAAAAGCTTCAGAATTGCTAATTTTATCGTTTTCTTTTTTCTTTCTTTTTTTTTTTTTTTTTTTTTTTTTTCGCTCCACTCCGCAGCTTTGGGAGCTCAAGTTAAATTCAAAGGAACTCTGAGAAAGGGGATCGAAAATATTTATATGTACTCGTAGTTCGGAAAGGACCGCCTGCGCACAAGAAATATGATAGTAAAAAAAAAAAGCTTTAAAAATGGATTTCGGTTAACCGAGAGTTTCGGATAAAAGAGGCTCTACTGTATTAAGAAAAGCAATGGAGCAATGGTACAATTTGTTTATTAAAAATTATTGTAAAGATTCTAAATAATTGCTTTAATGCTGATTTACTAAATTTAGGTATTTGGATTTTTTTATATATACAGTTTAAAAGCAGTTAAGACTATTACATGTAAAAGACATATAATACCTGGTTTATAATCTCTTATATTAGTCCTTCAGTGGCTTTTTTTCTAATTATGTATAAATTCGTCATTCATTTCTACTGTTAAAAAATATCACATTGGAGAAAATTTTTGCTGTTAATGAGACTTATCGCAGAAAGCTTAAAAAATTTCTGCCACAGAGCTCTCTCTATATATTTTTCTATTCTATTTTGCATTTGATTTAAAAAAAAAAAAAATGCAATGTTACCTTTATTTAGCGCATTCTTCGACATCTGCAGTTTACAAAAGATGATTTACTGTCTTGAATAGCACACCTGTTCATTTTTAGTAAAGATTTTTATTTCTACAGCACTTCGTTTACATCACATATTTGTGTCACTTGAAACGAGGTTAGTTTCCTGTCGCAGTTCCCTCTTTCCGATTCATTATCGAATTCTAAGCGGTCGAAAGGAAGTCACAGCAATATCGTGAAGAAATCGTATACTCGTCATGAGTCAAATTAATTACAAAAATGTTATTTGTGTGAATTCGAATTTCATAAATTAAATATCAGCGGAAGGAAATTTTGGGAAATGTCCTGTCTAGATAAAAGGTTATTAAAAGTGTCTAAAAAGAAGATTATATGCAACTGGTTTTATAGCACCTCACATTTGTTTTTGAAAACAGATGTTTCCAAAATGTAATTGAAAAATAAACTAAAATAAAAATCTACTGAATGCTGAAATAAGCGCTTTTTAGAATATGGCAAGAGGGAAAAAAATAGATTTTTAAAAAGATAAACTATAGTAGGTGAGTGAAGATTTGGGTAAAGAGCAGCTTGAGGTAGAGCCCTGCACGGGTCGGGTTGTATCACCCAGCTAGCGAATTCCTTTTTAAGTTAACCCGCAAACCGACCCGAACCCGACAATAAAAGAATCCCTAGACCAGCAACCCGATCCGAAACCGCAAAAAAAAAAAAAAAAAAAAAAAAATTGGCAGCTCACAACCCGACCCGAATCCTCAATATTTCAAAACGCAACCCGACCCTAACCCGCAATGGAAGGAAAGTAAATCATGTTTTAATGCCATTATGGAAAAAAAATCTATACTTGTATCTCTCATTGAATAGAGTCAAATATCTGTTTGGATTATCGCGAATTTTGTTTTTTCGGCTCGGAATGAATCTAATTTTCTTTCTGCAGGTCGAGTTAACAGTCGAAGTATTCTTGTGTATCATATATAGGTTTTTTACCACTCGGGTTGTTGTGATTTTCACGAAAAGTTCAAAATGTCTCAATGTCTCAAATGAAATTAACCTTTAACTGATATCACAGAAATTGTTGCATAACTAGTGTGAAATGGTCTGTGAGACCACTCCATCGAAAGATGAGTAAAAGGCATGATTAACTCATAGGATGGTGTTTTTGTACTAAACTTTTTGTACAGGACTGTTATAATTAAAATTCACCTATTCAAAAGTCTCTGGTAATAGTACTAAAGTTCGAAACGGAACAAAATTTCGGTAGTGTTCGTAGTTAAACTGAAAATTGCAAGTTAAACTATAAAAATTGAAAAAAGCCGCGGTCTGAGAGTCCGGTAACATCAGTTAAAGGTTAAATACGTATTTGAAAACACATGAGGATATATTCATTTTACTGCATGAGAAATAATATATATATAAGAAATGCGATCATTCTTTCTTTAAGAACCAGTTTTTCTTCTTTCGAAATATGAAAAATGTTATCAAAATTTTGTTTTTTATACACATAAACATACATGTATCGTATTTTTGTTAGTTTATGTACACATACACATGCTACGTGTGTGTAGAGTGAGAAGTACCCGCTATTCAGAGATATAAGCGTTCAAATATATAAATTTTAGGAATGGAAAAAGTGTTCGCTAAATAGAGGTGTCCGCCTTAGAGTCCTGCACGGGTCGGGTTGTATGCAACTCGAACCCGAAAATTCAATTTGAAGTTGACCCGAACCCGAAATGAAAGAAAAGTAAATCATGTTTTAATGCAATATGAAATACGATTAATAAAAATCTACATTCTATATCAATAAATAGAACTACACTATAAGAAATAAATGAGTAAAGTTATCTATATATATAAAAGCCGTTCTCTGTGTGTATGTCCTTTATACAAGTCTTTAATTTTTGACCGATTTGCACGAAACTTCATGTACATAGGCTTTAGAACGTGGAATGGATCCCTGTCTGCTTTAAAAAATTATCAGACCACTATTTATCCCTTTTTTCTACCACTTTCATAATTTAACATTATAGAAATATCTCTTTTTAAATCTTTTTTAATTCAAACGTTTCTTTCCTGTTGCCAAACCCTAAAAAATGACACAATAATGTGAAAAAATTAACGATAACGCGTTGCTATATTTTTGCATTTTTGAAATTGACGTCATTCTAAACAGAAAGCGCACATTATTTATATATAAAATAAAAACTTCAACTATAAGAGCGGTAAAATGACGTAGCACCTTAATTTAATTGTTTTTATTTAATTAAAATATCTATTTTAATACAAACAGTCAAATTTCATGAAAACAATTTAGGAACAAGAAAAAAAAAAGGCTAGACATGACGTCACATTCCATCAAATCTCTTCAACGTGTGCTCAACGCGACATTTCTATTTCCACTAGACTTCTGTTCTAACGTTCTTCAGAACCTGTTCTAGCGTCCTCAGAGCCGTTCTGATTCGCTGGACTGATTCAGATGAAGTGGCTAAACGTCCGAGCACCGTTTGCATATATTCGGATGTTTGTTTTCAGCTATTTCGTTTCTGATGCTACATAAGTTTGATTTGAATAAATTATTTTCCATTTTTAAATGATGAAACTGCTATTTTCTACTTGAAAGTATTCAAAAATACCTGCATAAAACAAACCTCCATCATTTCCATACTAAAACTGTTTTTTTTTTTTCAAACCTTTTAAGATTAAGACTGTTTCATCATTTTTAAATGTTATTTATATTAAAAATTATAAAATAAAATATATAAATTATATTAAAAACTCTTGTCACTTATAAAACACTGCAATTGCAGGGGAATTTGCATATCTAAACCATGAAAAAAATATAAAACCAGGGTTATTTTTGATTTATTTATTTTTGTAACCCTGATACTAAAAATAACCCTGAAAAGTATTCTTTTTTTAGCACTGAATATGGAATTTTTAAATATGTTTCATGGAGGTATAAGAGGATTCAGTTGCAAATTCAGGGGACAGTTAGAAGGTATCCCCCCCCCCCCCAAAAAAAAAGAAAAAAGTTTCTGATTTTATATTTTTTCATGATTTAGATATGCAAATTCTCCCTGCAACTGCAACGTTTTATAAGTGAAAATGCGTTTTTATTATAAATTATAAATTTTTTAATAATTTTTAATATAAATAACATTCAAAATTTATGAAACAGTCTTTATGACTCTATCTTAAAAGGTTTGAAAAAAAAATGGTTTTAGTATGGAAATGACGGAGGTTTGTTTTATACAGGTATTTTTGAATACTTTCAAGTAGAAAATAGCAGTTTCATCATCTAAAAATGAAAAATAATTTATTCGAATCAAACTTATCGAGCATCAGAAGCGAAATAGCTGAAAACAAATATCCGAATATGTGCAAACGATGCTGGGGCGTATGGCCACTTCATCTGGAGCTAGCCAGCCAATCAGAACGTTTCTGAAGGACGCTAGAACAGAAGTCCAGTGGAATTAGAAATGTCGCGTAGTCAACTCACCGTAAATAAATGGCTCCTATATTTTGTTTACTTCTTCGATTGTATACTACAGTCACAATCTGTTAAGTTCGTGTTTTATTCTATGTTATTTTTGGCGTTTTAATTTCGTTTGCCAATTTAGTTATTGAATATTACACGAAAACAAACAAATTCTAAATCAGTTACAATGTTTTTGAACAATTGAGTTAATATTTTGTGATTGGATTGCAAGCATATTTAAAAAATATGCATGCTTGAAAATTACTTTAAAATCCATAAAAAAATCTGTAAATTGAGATAAACATTACAAACCAATCTTACTGAAAGGACTTTTGTTTTCTACAAGACGTTGAAACAATCGAATGTGCGAGGTTTAGAGGTTAAATTGCAGTAAAAGGGAAATTACTTATTGTGTTAGGTTTTTGCCACAGAAAATATGATACCAGGTTACTCATAGACATGTCTTTTCTTTATACAATTACATTAAGAGTAAAGGGGTTCATTTTTCGTAATCGGGTTGCACGTACCTTTAAAAATATCCATGCATGAAAATTACTTTAAAATCCATTAAAATCAGAAAATTGAGATACAATTTTGAAACAAATTTCATTTGAAAGAACTTTTTTCTATTCGACATTGTAAAAAAGGAAATTGTGTGATGTTTAGAAGTTAGAAAAATTGCAGTAAAGGCGCAATTTATGGGTTACAATTTATGGGCACTGACATAGTGTTTGTACTTTATATATACTAGGGGATCGTACCCGGGCTTCCCGGGTTAAAGAATATAGGTGAAATCATTTTTTTAAATTGAAAACTAATATTTTTTTTAATTTTTCCATAATATTTTTAGATTGACAACTTACATTAAAAAAGCATTTTTCATATGGAAAATACGAATTATACAATCAAATAATTTTTTTTTAATTTATCAAAAGCGATATTTTCTTATTAACCGCATGCTAAGAGTTATTTGCCAAGATTTTGCTACTTATGGCATCCTTTTATATTCTGATAATTTCAGAGCTTATACATGCCTGGTAAATTTGTGTTTTATTTATATTATTTTATTTATTTATTCATAGGGAATTTTTTTAATGGATATTAGCCGTAAGAAAATGATGAAGTCTGTATTTTGTTTTAAGAGCAAACGGATTAATCTTTCGTAATCGAGCTCCGCGCGATATAGATAAATTAAAAAATATTTCATGCTTAAAAATTGTTTTTAAAACTATAAACAATCAGTAAACTGAGATGGACTTTGCAAAGTTATTCCATTAAAAAAAATCCTATTTGGTGATCTAAAAATTTAAATTGTACGATTATAAATATGTTAGATTTGTTGTTTTTTCAATATTATTCTTTTATTTGTTTATAAAAGAAGTATTAATTTCGTTAATTTGTCTTTCACAAATATGTTAGATCGGTGGTTTTTTTAATGTTATTCTTTTATTTGTTTATAAAGGAAGTATTAATTTCGTTATGCAAAAATTGTCAGAAACAAATGCTGAAAAATGTTTGTTGCTTTATGTGAAAAATCTTTATTATTATTATGTATTGAAACCGGCACGTGATAAGATAAACTTAAAAAAAATCATGCTTAAAAATTATTTTAGAAAATATAATACATCAGTCAATTAAGATAAAGTTTTTAAACAAATTGCATTTTAAAGTAATTTTTTTCCCTATGCGACGAAAATTGAAAATGTAACGATGGTCAGAAGATTGAAAAATATACTTTATAAAGATACTCTAAATTTTTGTAAAACATTGCGTTTTATCAGTGTGTGATTTCGATTACATTATTTTTAAATGTGAAGCATTTTCACCTGTGAAGAATTTCAAAGCAGCTGGGCTGTAAAAATGACGCACTTCTACAAAACATAATTCAGGTTTAAGAAATAAAATACACGTTTTTTTATAAAATGACGTCATTTGCATCCGCTAAAGCAATCCACTTTTACAATCCAGTTTTAAACTTCGTCTATAGAAAAGTGTGCATATGACGTCATTATCACAGAATAATAGACAATATTCTTGACATAGCCCATATTTTAATTTTAATCCTTTTTTTTTTATGTTTTATGACAAAATGGCAACAGAAAGATATCTCCTATTTTCGACTATTTTCCGTTTACTTTCAATGACTTTCAATGAAATGAGGTACTTTTGTTGCCGCGATAAGAAAAATGTTATTAAAAACTACAAAAAAATTAATATCTGAAAAATAAATTGAGATACAGTTTTCAAACAAATTGCATTTAAAAGAGTATTTTTTTTTCCTTATACGACGGTGTAAAAATTTAAAATGTGCGATGTTTAGAAGTTTAAAAATTTGCAGTAGAAAAAATTGCAAATCCAAAATTTTATTTCAAATTTCAAAGTGTTGCCATTCGCAAAATGACGTATGCGTTAAGCACAGATATGTTTGTCCTTTATAATATAGATACCATGCAAACGAGAATTTCACTAAATGCTGCGCGATTTGGTGGATTTGTTTTTTCTTATTGTGGGGAAAATCACAATTATTTTCTCTTACATCCGGCAAAGATAACGCGCATTCTGTTATTAAAGCTCAGAGATTTTACTATGGTTGAGAGACAATAACGTCATGTTTTCTGAGTGCCTTTTTAACGTTTTGTGGATGGGAATGAATGCGCAAGTTTCAGTTATTGTGATTGCCGTATTATTTCGTTTTAATTTATTTTACCTGGAAGGCTCCTTATAATTGACACGGGCGAAGCCGGGTAGTTCTGCTAGTAAGAAATAAATGAGTAAAGTTACACATTAAAGCAGGTAAACAGGTATACTGAAGATACAAAAACGATTTGTCTATATGTGTAAAAAGACGTGTAAATTGCCACATACATGCCCTGATGTGTTAATTTCAAAATACACATTTTCCTAAGTAGCGCATTAAGCGGTTAACCTTTGAGGGGCAGTGGGATTATATCCCACCTACGATTAATAAAGGTTCTCACCAGAAAATATTTATAAATTTTATTTTTCTAACTTTGGTAGAGATTGCTTTTCCTTATTTTGTAATAATTTTTTTTTAAGATATCTGTGTGAATTCGACATTACAGAAACACAATCACTTGCCCCTGAAAGGGTTAAGTGTGTAAAATGATATCGGATAACTTAGAAATACACAGTTTAACGTGTAAATTTCACATGAGTACACATATACCTGTGCAATATAAAAAAAAAAATGGACTTTGTGTACGTTACCTTGTAGTTTGGGATGTAAATTTTGAGCTAAATATTCTTATGGTCGTAAAACAAATTTGCATGAAGAACGAACACGTGCACTTGGTGTGTTTGTTTTATTTCCAGAATATTTGTTTTTAAACCACAAAATAGTGTGACCTTAATTTGCAAAAAACCGGATCTGAAATTATATTTACTGCATGCCATTCTCTGTTAAAGTTGCTTTGAAGCCCTAAAATAGTAGTCATTATTTATGAATAGAACCTTTATAATCTGAATAAATACACTGTAAAATAAATTTTGAAAAATGCGGAAATCGTGATGCTGGTATTATTTCTATATTTTGTCGGATTTTTTTTCTTCTCAGTTTCAGTCACAAGTTTTGAAAGATACATCTACATGAGGAGTAGAAATTCACTATTTAATTCAATCTACACTACACAAGCCAAGTTTTTAAGTATCGCTATTTATTGTGTTCACATAAGTACACATATTTCTGCGTAATATTCTGTTCTGACACATATTTCTGCGTGATATTGTTACACATAGACCTGTGTAATGTACACATATACCTGTACACATATATGCTGTGTAAAATTTGACACACTTCTGTGTAATATTCTATTAAGTTAAGAAAAGAAGATAATTTGCATAATTCTGAGTAACTACCAGGTTACATAGAAATTTTATAAGTATTTCTTCTATATTTTAACAGCTTCTGCTTATCTTCAGTACCCGTTTAATAAAGGAATAATCAGAAAACTTTGAAAACATTAGATTTCCGAAAATAACGAAAACGTCTTTTCTGCCCATAAATGTCCGGAAATGTATTTTTGTCATTCTCGGAAATCTATTAGTTTCTGAATTTTGTGATGGAGGTCTGCTCAAAAAGAAAATTTCCTTTTAAGGAAAAAAGATAATTTCCAGAATTCTGAGTTGCTACAAGGTTGCATAGAATTTTTAAAAGTGTTTCTTCTATATTTTAACAGCTTCTGCTAATCTTCAGTCACCATTTAATGAAGGACTAATCGGAAACCTTTGAAAACATTAGATTTCTGAAAATAACGAAAACGTCTCTGCAACAAAAAGCCCATAAATGTCCGGAAATGTATTTCTGTCACTTTCGGAAATCTGTTAGTCTCTGAATTTTGTGATGAGGTTTTCTCCTAAAGAAAATTTCCTTAACCGTTTGAGTGCGGAACAAATCTTGTGGATATATGTCAAAAATGCGAATGTGTTTGGGTATATACAGTGAAACTTCCAATTAAAGAAGTCTCATCGTTACACCTAAATACTTAGTTATAAAGAAAATTCGCAAAATAGAAATCAACTTAAATTCATGAATTTATATAATAACATACACATAAAATGGAAATATTGAAAAAAATGTATTTTAATTCGGGCAGTATTTTTTTAATGCAATGTAGCCATATGAGAAAAATTTAATTAGAATAATGTCTAAAGAAACACATAATAAAGAGAGGTAAACAAAAACCGAAGCGTTGCTAACTATTCTTTTTTTTTTCTCTCAATATTGCAGATCCTTAACTTTAAAAAAGTCTGTAATATTACTTTCTTTGTACAGGTTTCTTATAAAAAAAATTGTACTGTTCTTTAAAATTTCCGAGTATCTTAACAATTTATCTGTAACATTTTTTTTTAAAACTGGAAACTCCTTCTTATTGTATCGAAGGTCTGCCTCCCCCCCCCCCCACACACACACACACAGAGTCAGCTCAGTGTGTCTATGTGAAAGATTTCATGAGATAGCAAGTTTTTATCTCAGTGTGAAAAAAACTGCTTTGTTTAGCACCAAGAAGTATGGAAATGATTAAGGCTGTTCTTAACTGCTCTGCTCAACAAACGCAAAACGTTTTGACACATTTACAAATTCATTTTTTAACGGAAAGGTATAAAATTGGAAAGCCTGGCCATGGAAGTGATTTGGAATTCAACTGTTTCTTCCATTTTTTGATCAATCAATTACCTATTGAGTTATAAGGAATTTTGGTCACGTGACAAACACGCTTTTCGCCCGCTCTTGAGTCTCTTTCTTCCTTCGCTCGGAAATTCGGTTCAAAACGCCCACTTTGACATTATTTTCTGAAAGATTTATTGCGTTTGCAAAAAAAAATGGAAAAAACAGCTCAATTACATAGTTTCTGAACAGCAACACCAGCTAGTTTCATGCATTTTCGAACAAAAATAAATTAAAACTTATGTCAGAAAGTTGCCTTTTTGGATTTGAGAACACCCTTAAATGAATAAATAAATAAATAAATTCATTTTCGTACAATCCGCGAAATAAATTCATTTATCTATCGCAACAGCAACCTCACCGTTTGAATGCTGTTCACGAACGAAAGTGAAATAAACTTCGTTATATAGAATATATTTTTCATAATATGGAGATTAATTTACATGTTAATGGTGTCCAAAGTCAAGATACCGCAGAAAATTTCGTTAAATAAAAAACTTCGTTAAATAGGGATTTCGTTAAAAGGAAGTTCGACTGTATATAAAAAAAAATTACCGTATATACTCGCGTATAAGTCGACCCCCTAACTTTCGAATGGAAATTCTGGAAAAAATCAAAAACCCGCGTATAAGTCGACCCCCTAACTTTTTACTTCAATTTTGTACAAAATCAAACCAAATATTTCACTTGTCAATGTGAAAAGGTAGTAAGTAAACAAAAACAAATCATTGAAAATTTTTTAAATGATAAATTATTATTATTTGTATATTTTATGTATTATTTTTTTATTCATACAAATAAAAAGCCATAATTTTTCAGTATTCGAAGTTTATGGTTTTCTTTTTTAACTGACCCGCGTATAAGTCGACCCCCCAAATTTGCTTACCGAAAACTGTCAGAAATTCCTCGACTTATACGCGAGTATATACGGTACTTGAAAGCATACACACAGAATACACACATACACACAGAAATCGTACACTTCGCTAGTGCAACCAGCTTAAACGCACACCAAACTGAGACAAAAAATAGGAGCGCTATCAGCTTCTCCGCAATTTTAGCATAAAACAAGAGGAGCTCTATCGCGCTTCCCGCAATTTTGGCACATAACAAGAGGGCAGTCAAACGGTTCAGTTAAGGAAAGAAGATAATTTCCAGAATTTTGACTAACTACGAGGTTACATAGAATTTTTAAAAATATTTCTTCTATATTTTAACAGCTTCTGCTAATCCCCAGTAAACGTTTAATGAAGGAGTAATCTGAAATCTTTGAAAACATTAGATTTCTGAAAATAACGAAAACGTCTCTGCAATAAAAGGTCCCTTTTCTGCCCATAAATGTCCGGAAATGTATTTCCGTCACTTTCGGAAATCTGTTAGTTTCTAAATTTTGTGATGAGGTTTGCTCCTAAAGAAAGTTTCCTTAAGTTAAGAAAAGAAAATAATTACATAGATTTTTTAAGAGTATTTTTTCTTATATGTGAACTGCTTCTGCTTATCTTCAGAAACCATTTAATGAAGGTTTAGTCTGAAAAACTAAATTAAAAAGACTAGGGGAGGCTTGGGAGAGTTGATCCCTAGGGAGACTTGATCCTTAGGTCTAAAACCAGAGAAAAAATGCAGTTAAGTCTTTGAAACTGGAAACATTAATAAGGTGATTCCTTATCAACAGATCCAGCAACATAATTTCATTCAGTCATTTTTATTTTTGTTGTAAGAAAGGAATCTCTGTTTTCTTGCAATCAAACTTCTTTTTGAGTAGGTAGTCTGAGTTTCATATTTTTTTTGCTAAATATAACTAAATTACTTAATTTCATTGACATAATATATACTAACATTCCTTACTGCTTAAATGTTGTTATTTAAATCCAATATAGTTTCTTTATTTTTGATTTAGCATTTTTTTTCCCCACAAACATGCATATTAGGGACACTTGTATCCCACACAGTCCATCCCTGTTGTATGGGGAGACTTGATCCTGGGGATCGAGTATCCCCAAACCAAAGTTAAGCTAAATTAATGTTAAATTTCATTAATCCCCTACTTCTCATTGTGGCATTTAGATGTTATCTGTATTAGTTAGAATATGGTTGCCTTGATTTTAGATGGTTGACAAAGATAGAAAGTTAATATGTGGCTGCATATGATGGTTAGCAAGCACATGGTGGATGAATGCACATGTGAGACATGCGTCTAACTTTGTAAAATTTTTACAGCACTTCGTAAAGAATATGAGATATTATAATCAAAACAGTAAAGTGTTAATCATAAAAAATAATCATGATAACTATATAAGCATCGAGAGTTTGAATTATGCCAAAGAAAATGTAATAATTTTGTTAAAAATATCACCGCACACTTCTCACAAATTTCAGCCTCTGGATCGTACTGTATATGGACCACTTAAAAGATATTTTAATGTGGCTGCTCAAGACTGGATGACTAATCATCCTGCTCAAAGGACAACAATTTATCAAATTGCTGAACTGGCCGGAATTGCCTATCCTAAAGCCATGGTGACAACTAACATAATAAATGGGTTTTAAATCACTGGAATATATCCCTTAAATAGGAATTTCTGAAGATGATTTTTTATCATATTTCGTCTCAAATCAACCATTAACTCCAACGAGCAGTAAACAAATTACAGTTAAACCAAACATAATGACACCAGAAGACATACAAGCCTTCCTTAAAGTTTCATTACCAAAAATGTGAAAATCTAAAGAAATGAAAAAAGGTTCTTCAAAAATTTTGACAAGCACACCAACTAAAAGACAGAAGGAAGAAGAAATACCAGATCGCCAACTGAATAAAAAACAAGAATCGGGAAAAACTCATTTCATCTCAAGAAAAAAAGTAAAAACACTAAAAATGAAAGAGCCGAATGTTCAGAAAGTTATAAAAGCAGTTATAGTGCCACGGAAAAAACTGTTTCGTTGAAATGACTAAATTTTGGTTCATATAGCTCCTTCCAAATATTTTGATTGGAATGACCAAATTTTGTGTAAACTAATCAAACGATTTGTTGAATTAACAAAATAATTTGGTTAATCTAACGAAAATTCAATCATTCCAACCAAAATATTTGGATGGAGCTATATGAACCAAAATTTAGTCATTTCAACAAAACAGTTTTTCCGTGTGTTTAGGATTCAACCGACCCAGATCCGCTTGATGAAACATTCTGATGAAATTATTGAAGATCCAAAAAATTTGTCGATTGATGAAAATGACTTTATCATTGTGCGATTTCTGGGAAAGAAGAAAATTAGTCGTTTCGTAGGAAAAATTTAAAAGAAGATTTTATCATCTGAATGTGAAATGAATTTTCTAAATTCCGACCAATTTATTTATCCAGAAAATGTTGATAATAGTGTTGTGGACAATGATGTCAAAAAAGTACGAAAACCAACCATGCTTGGTGGAATTCTTCGAACCGCAATAATTTTAATATATACATTTGATTTTTCAAACTTTGAAAATGTTTTTGGATCATTAATTGTGTTTTTCTCCCTTTTTGCATGTTAGTCAACAATAAATTTGCTTTCTACTACTTAATTTGAATCATTTTAATGCATCTGTTTCAAGGATCAAGTCTCCCTTGGCAAGGGATCACTTGATCCTTTTTTTTTTTTTTTAAACAATTTACAGTAGAACCTCGATTATCCGAAGTAATTGGAACCGACCATCTTTCGGAAAATCGAAAGTTTCGGATAATCGAGAATGCTTCAATTTTAAGATTAAGGAGAAATATATGCAATATTTCTTATTATGGTGACAAGTGCTTAATAAAAATAAAGTAATAGCAAATTAGAAACAAGAATAAACTACCTGAATTTTAATTTGAAAATATGTACCTTTTACATATATCACAAGGGTTTGAAAAAACGTTTTGTTTGTCGTAGTTTCGATTGCCTTTGCTTTGAAGCTCTACCACGGAGTTTTTTAATATTATTAGTTCACCAGTATCACAGTATTTCTGCTGCTCCAGCCATGCCAAACCTTTTTTAAAACATTCAAAAGCTTCAGAATTGCTAATTTGTTTGTTTTCTTCGTTCCACTCCGCAACTTACGGGAGTTCAAGTTAAATTCAAAGGAACTCTAAGAAAGGGGATCGAAAATATTTATATGTACTCGTAGTTCGGTAATAACCGCCTGCACACAAGGAATATGATAGTTAAAAAGCTTTCAAAATGGATTTTGCACACAAGGAATGTTATAGTAAAAAGAAAAAAAAAAGAAAGCTTTCAAAATGGATTTCGGTTAACCGAGAGTTTCGGTTAAAAGAGTTTCGGATAAAGGAGGTTCTACTGTATTTTTATTTTAAAAATGGTTTTCAGAAATAAAAAAAAATACTACAACAAGAAAGACACATGAGCCTTTGATAATAACTGGAAATATTTTTTTTTTAATTTTGTTTTTTCCAAAATAAAAATTAAAAACTGAAAAAGGGATCAAGTCTCCCAAGTCTCCCCTAATCAGAAAAGTTTAAAAATATCATTTATTAACACTGCGCAGCTTTGCATATATGCAAACAACAGTGTTTTGAATTTAATAGATTTTTTTTATTCGTATATACCTAATTCACACAGGAAAATTAAAATAGCAATATCTGATTTAATTAATAACAGACATTTCGTATTTAAATAAAACGAAATTAACCATTGAAACTTTCTGGTGTAAAGTCAGATTCTCTGAACTATGTAATTTCCAGAGCGTATTCTATCATGGGAATTTAAGGGTAAAAGGTTAAGTTTTATAAGATAAATAATTATATAAAATAAGGTAATTTGGAGACATACTTATTAAAATATTTACTAATTTGCAATATTTTAGCGTAAAACAGCCACACGAGAGTAGTTTTTACTTATATTGCGCAACATTATGATGCGCAACAGAAGAAAAGATTGACGTATTATTTGAAAAATGTATCTCTGATTTTTTTTTCATTATTTTTCCTGTGTAATAACCTTTCAGAGAATCATATATAGTTTTTTCAAAACAAAATAAAAAATCACGCATTTAAGGGTTAAATTTAAAAAAAAAAAAAAAAAAAAAATCTGTCTGTCGTTCTGCAGATGTACGGTTGCATATACAGCTACCGAATTTGGGAAGAAAGGCATGAGTAATATATCCAAATTTATGCATCTTGAAGCAGTAATTTCTAATTTTTAATTAGTGTGTCTGATTTCTGTCTCGACTGAAAAGGTCCACAGCTGGACCCGGAATTTTGTGAGTCTCAAATAGACATGGTTCTTTTTAAAAAGAGCCATTAGATTGTAATATAATGTTAATTTCAAACTGGATGGCTTTAAATAAACATCAAAATTATTTATAACACAAAAATTCTCTAAACTTCCTTCAAATGTCAGGAAATTATTAACACACAGCTTTAAATGCAAAAAATGCTTTAAATTTTCTATCTTTTTATTATTATTTATGACAAAGCCACAGAGAGAGAATCTCCGGGGCCTGTTTTGATCCGAATGCGAAGTTTTAAGTATGATATATCAGAAAATAAACTTGTTAAACAACTTCTTTTAAATATAATTACAGTAAGAATAAAAAAGCGTAAACTTGTCTTATGATGAAATCCTGGATTAAATGGAAACTTTTCATGGTCCCGGTATAGAAATTCACTGAAATTTATGCTTGTTAAAAGGAAAATATTTTTCTAAAACAGGTTTTTTCCCCACTCCCTTGTGATTCTGTCTTAATAAGCTTTACAGTACATGTTTACATTATAATTTAAACTTCACTATACAGTAAAACCTGAGAAAAAGAAATCGCTTAAGACCCTGAAATGAATTACGTTTTAGACAGGCTTTGATCTTTACAATTATAATAGTATGGTATTGTTTTCGTCGAGACTGTGTAAAAGACAAATGTTTTTTCTCAGGTTTTGCTGTACTAGCATAATATAGAAAGAAAATTAGCGTCCGCGGCTAAAAATTCTGCGATCATATATTTGCTAAGACGGTAACCTTTCCAAAACGGAATTTTCTTTATTCTTTGCGATTACTCCTTGGCAGATTTTATTTTTATTATTATTTCTTTTTCTTAGCATTGTATGATAAAATTAACTGTCCGTAGGCATAGCCAGCTTTTCGAACGAGAGGTGGGGGGGGGGAGGTGGGGGGGTTCGTCGTCATAATTTTTTAACGTGAACATGTTGAGTACAAACAATATCTTATATAGTAAAACCCGGCAAAACGGATTCTCATAAAAACGGAAATTTTTCCGCTTTAGTCTGGTTTTGTCTTACAATGTGTAATTGTGAGGTACTCCTTCTTTTCTTAAAAGGGGCCGAAAAAACAACTATTTTTAGCGGGGGGAGGAATCAAAATTAAATCTGGCGAAAAAAAAGAGGGTATTTTAATCTCCTTGAAGGCTCTTACAAGCTCGGTGACTAAGTGTAGGCACAAGTGCAGAACCTTTTAGGGCCGTAATTTCTTTTAAAGATTTAGGCTTTTACTCGTGTTGGGAACTTCTACAAACGCAGGGGCGAGCTGTATTAGAGCTAAAATTATATAGCCATCTTTGTTCCCAGTCTCTATCTCCCCTTCCCCTTTTTCTCTCTCTGCAGCCTATTGATAATCAAGATTAAATTTATAATAACAGACTTATTTAGAAATTGCAATTCCTCTCAAATAAACAAACGAATCGTTCTCTGATGCTGCCATCTACTAGCCAGTTTACAAACTACAGTTATTAGGGTTTTTCTATTTGAAACTGTTTTGCGTTTTTGCTGAAACATGTATGCTCGCAACATTTATATCTATAGTAATATAAACTATAATTAGTTCAGTTAAAAACTTTTTTTTTTTTCAAAAACTTTAATTGCACATTTTGAAATTTTTTATTTGTTAAAAAAGTTAAAGCTTTTATTTGTTATAAAAGTTAAAGAACAGTACTGATGCTGATATAGGTGGGTCTCCTTATCTCCCGGCAAGCAATATTTTCATAAATATTCCACTACTGGATGTACGCATGCCTCAATGACAGTTCCGTGGATTTCGAAATTAAATTTTATTGCAAATGTATGTTCTGATTCGCTGTAAGTTTTGAAGCGTTATGATTTTGATAATTCTAAATGTTGTATACTAGAAACAATAGAATAGGGTAATTGTAGGTTTTCAAGGTTCTCCTTGTACGAGAACGATAATTCCTTTCCCTTCAAATTTTCTCCCTGAATGCAACATCTCTCCTGTGATGATGTAAATATCTAATCATCACACATCGACAATTATCACTCAGTAAAAATTTTAAATCTTCTTTTTATAGATATAATTAAATAAAACTTAATTTTCCTTTAGGAAAAAATATTAATATATTTACTTCTTTAACGGTTAAAGTGTAATTCCTTTTTAAAGCTTACCAGTTCTTTTCAGGCGTTAATAAAGAAAAACAAAATTTAACCTTCCCATCCTCAAACTTTAACAATGCAGAAGCAGATGTATATTTTGTTTGCCCATAAAAGGAATAATTAAAAAGAAAGTTTTATTTTGCATATACCACCCCCCTCCTTCCCCTGCATTAAACTAAGCACTTTTCAAAAAAAAAAAAAAAACTGTAGCCAATATAAATGATTATTTCGTAGGTAAATCTGTGCGTTCTTTATGATATAAAGACATAAAGTTCATAAAGAACTTTATGTATTCATATGTATTCATAGACATTATGTATTCATAGTTGGCTACCGAATGTCTCTTTACGTTTGGCATTCTATTGGGTTCGCGGTAATTTCATTTGCGCCTGGTTGGATTTGAATTCAAAATTTAAATGAAAATATGAAAATGAATTATCTTTTATAATTATCAATGGTCAGAGTAAGGGCAGCACTAGAAGGGGGTCCATGGGGGGGGGGGGGGGGGGGGGAGCATATGCCTCTCCGTCGGGCATACAAAATCGGACGTTTCGGAGGATTTCCTTTTTGATTTGATTTTTTATTTTTTTATTTTAATCCAATAAAGTGTTCAATATTGAATTTTTTTAAGTTAATTTCTTTAGAAATCGATCTTTTGCAATCATTTCGTTTATATCTTTATTTACATGTATTGCAAAATTTGTTATCACGATAACGTTCAAAATACTGAAAGAATTCAAATCAACATGGGACAGTGTATTGATCTTGCATGTACCTCGCATGAGTTCGTTAATCAAGCATATAGCTTTTACAGTTTGTTTACAGGGACGCACAAAAGCAAAAAACATGCAGAATTTATCATCATGATAATATTTAAAGTACTGAACTACTTCGAATCTAAATGGGACTGTGTATTGATCTCGCAAGTATTTCGGATTAGTTCATTAATCAATTACGTATCTTTCATTGTTCGGTTACAGGGACACACAAAATAAAGAACATTCAAAATTTGGCATCACGATAATGTCTAAAATACTGAACCACACCGAATCTACATGAGGCAGTGTATTGATTTTGCAAGCATCTCGGATGAAGTCATTGATCAATTACCGTATATTTCCGTGTATAAGCCGAGAAAACGACCTTTCAGGGAAAAATCGTCCAAAATCAGCTACATATAAGTCAATGTTAGAAAAAGTTGATGAAAAATTCAGCGAACGAAAATTTAGCACTTTTTTGTGCATCGCTAATAGAAAAAAAACGCCTCTCCGAAATTATTGATATCTCCTATCCTGTCTTGGAACACTTCCAAATCTGTTTAATTGTGTTCCGCTCATCCTGTTATGTCTTGCTCGTTCATAAAAACCAAACCTCCTATTTTTGTAAATGGGAAAACTTTTCTGTACTTCACGTGACTGCTAACTTTGACTTAAGAAAAGGTCGTTGGTACGGCTTATAATGCGGCCTTTAAATTAAAAGTCGTCAACTTTGCTGAGCAGTCGAACAACTGAGTGGCTTCTCGTCATTTCACAATGGAAAACAAGTGCGAGAATGGATTAAGACAAAAAGTTGCTAGAAGACGAAATTTCAAAAGTAATGAAAGCTGCACGTGGCCGCAAACCTACATTTCCTGCACTTCAATTAGAGGTCTGCACCGGCTAGGGCATGGCCCGAAGTCCGTACCCGGCCCGGCCCAGATGAAGACGCACTTACAAACGGGCTGGGCTGGCAGAATTAGGACAATTTATTTAACGGACCAGGCTGGGTCGAGCCGTTAAACAAAAATAAACGGGCCGGGCCGGCAAAAAAATTAACGGAACTGCCGGGCCTGTAAAAAAGTTTAGCGTTAAACGAAACCGATAAAATATGAGCCATTTTCAATGAATATGGCTTTCGCGAGAATAAGTACAAATGTGCGTCACGAGCCGATGCTAGTTTGGCAACATCAGTACAGAAATGTAACATGTCCAGCGTAGAGATCGGCAACGGACAGTTACATGGTGTCTGAGCCCGGGCTTAATTTTTTCAGAAAACTCATGCAGGACCGAGATCAGACTTAAATTTTTTTTCCTACATAGTCGAACCATGCCGGAATTGGACTTTATTATTCTCAGAAGGAGTAGGGCAGGCAATATGTTTTATAAATATATTAATAATGATAATGAACTTCTGTTAACAAACTTTTTGGAAATATACCTTAAGGTGGTTGGTTCTCAAATTCACTGCTAAACTAGTATGTTGTGGCCATCACAAAACTTTCTTCTATATAAATCACGTCAATTAAATCATTTAAATAGTACAAGAAATTACATGAATTTAGCACCAATTCATATCAAAGTATATCTGAATTTGAAGTTTGATGAAAATTCGTGCATTAGTTCTTGAGATAGAGCTACAGCGGGAATTCTGAAAAATGTAGCATAGCAGCGCCACCTGTTGAGCGATTTACACTAAAAATAAACAGCACTAAATGATATCAAGGTATACCTGAATCTGAAGTTTGTTGAAAATCTAAGCGTTAGTTCTTGAGATAAAGCTATTGCGGAAATCGCAAAAATACAGCATAGCAGCGCCACCTGTTGAGCGATTTACACCAAAAATTAAACAGCACTAATTTACACGTCAATTCATGTCAAGGACTAACTAAATCTGAAGTTTGATGAAAATCCGTGCAATAGTTCTTGAGATACAGCTCTTGCGAAAATCGTGAAAATGCAGCACAGCAGCGCCACCTGTTGGGCGATTTACACCAAAAATTAAACAGCACTAATTTATATCAAGGACTAACGAAATCTGAAGTTTGGTGAAAATTCGTGCATTTTTTCTTGAGTTAGAGCTATTGCGATAATCATGAATCATGCAGCATAGCAGCGCCACCTGTTGGGCGATTTTCACAAAAAAGTAATCAGCACCAAACTATATCCTGGACTAACTGAATCTGAAGTTTTGTGAAAATCCGTGCAGTAGTTCTTGAGATATGACTATTGCAGAAATCGTGAAAAATGCCGCATAGCAGCGCCACCTGTTGGGCGATTTTCACCAAAAACTAATCAGGTCTAGTTTATATCAAGGTATAACTAAATAATAAGTTTTGTGAAATTCTGTGCATTAGTTCTTGAGATAGAGCGCCCACAAAATTTTTGTCACATACAGACTCACAGACAGAGTCACAGAGTGACAGAGTGACAGAGTGACAGAGTGACGGGGTGACAGACAGACTCACAGACAGAAATTTTCTAAAAACCATCAAATCGTGTTCTGGGCATTCTAAAACGTGTAAATCCGTCGAAAACCGGGAGTCGAAAATTTTCACGAATCCAATACTTTCTTCTTGTAAAGATAGAAGAAAGTAAAAACGCAAAACTTTGACATATTTTCTGACTATTTTTTAATTGTAAATGCATAAAATTGTCAGGCCTCACTATTGAAGGGATTTGGAATTGAATACCATTTACCATATTTGATAAATAAATTACCTATCGAGATATAAGAGATTCTTGTCACGTGTCTGTGGTTTTTTCTCATTTCCCGTGCTATCGCTTCCGGAATATCAATTCAAAACGTTAACTTTGACAATATCTTCTCAAAGATATGTTGCCTTTATCAAAAATGGGAAACCCCATTCGATTACATAGTTTCTGAATAAGAACACCTGCCAATCTTATGCGTTTCCGAAAAGAAATGAATTCAGAAATGTGTCAGAAAGTAGCTCCTTTGGATTCCAGAAAAGCCTTAATAACTGACAGAGAAATATTTTTGCAAATCTACTTTTCAATGTACAGCTTCACAAGTTATGATGTTTTTAACACTCTTTTTTTTTCTTTTATTCTAAACTACATTAATTTTTTAATGAATCCTTATTTGAATGTTGAAACGTCTAAGAATCTAAGTAATCAATAATGTTATTGTGTATTTTCTGTCTTGCAAACACGTCGTAATTTTAAAATGTACTAAAATTATCCCATAAATATGTTTGCAGTATTCTTTAAAGGAATCTTAATTGTATGTTAAGAAAAATCTTAAATTTTTTAGAAAATGAGTCGGACCGGATTTAGTTCATTTTTACACAGGCCGGACCTGTTTTCACTGATTTTTGTACGGGCCGGGTCGTGAACTGGAAAAATATAAACGGGTCGGGCCAAGAAAGCTTTCGTTCGGGCCGCGTCCGGGCCTGGTAATTCCGGCCCGTTCAGAGCTCTAACTTGAATACAAACTGGTCAAATGGTTGCAAGTGTCTAAGCAAAGCGGATATATTGTAACACGTACAAATATTCGTATCAGAATTCTGAATATGTTAAACATCCGCATTTTCTGCCGTTTAAACCAGCAAATTTTATCTCATCTGTTATCTGGTGGAATTGTTTTATGAATCGATCCCGGTTGTGTAGCAGAACCAGGTCTAACTTTACTGACCTTTGAACGGACCAGGCCACGCCGAGACAATGATTTTCTTGAGAGCTGGGTCAAAACTAAGACTGAAACATTTGGACCATATGGACTAGGAATGAAACCAGTCCCAGCTCTGTACAGAAAAAATAAGTTAGACCCAGCCTGGTCCGATCCTTCAGGGAAAAAGTAAGGCCCGAACACGACCCGGCCCGAGCAGATTTCTGGCAACTGGCTATGAGAAAACGCACTTCATAGTTGTTTTAAGCTGCATGGCGGACGAAGCACGTTTATCTCAAATGATAATTTTTAAACGGAAAGCATTTCCTTCTAAATGGGCAGAATGGATGTGATCTGGAGTTGTAGCTGTGGCTGTGACAAATGGCCGTAATTAAAAAAAAAAAAGTTCACATCGTAACTATCTCAAAATGGGTGAAAGAAGATTGGCTTGAATTACCACAAGAAAGGATCGTCCGATCTTCCAAAAAATTTTGCATTAGTAATGCGATGGATGGAACTGAGGATGATATCAATTTTGAAGAAGATGGCGATAATGATGATGGTGAAATAGACACTGAAGATATTCATCCAGATGTACCAATGAAAGAAAGTGAGTTTAAGGAGTTTCTTGAAAATTCTGATAACTGGTGACTTTTTAATTGTAAAAGAATGGATTATTAAAAGGTATTTTTTAAATTTTGTAAGTATGTTTTACGTTTTTAAAATTTAACATCTTTTTATTTTAGAATATCAATTTTGGAAATTTCCTTATACTAGTGTATAAGCCGAGCCCTCCCCCCCCCCCCCCACCCCACACACACACACACTCACACTTCGCAGACAAAAAAAAATGCTCAAAAATTCTCGGCTTATAAACGCAAATATACGATATGTAGTTTTTATAGTTCGTTTACGGTGACATACATTTAAAAAAAAAAAAAAACATACAAAATTTGTCATAACGATAACGTCCGAAATACTGAACAAAATCGAATCCAACTGGGGCAGTGTATTGATCTTACAATTATCTTCAATGAATTGGCATTTTTGATACAATTGCCTCATATCCATTCAATTACGTGTGCAAGCCTAATTCAAAATTTCCCGCGAATTACATTTTGCCAAAATAGCGAACTTAAGGAATGAGAAAACTTTGTTTAATTTGTATTAAATACGATTTATGTACCTTAAAATTAAAAAATAAATACATTGTGACGTCATGAGAAATAATTTCAGGATGGTCGATTAGCAACAGAAGCGTATTTATTTATAGCTACACAGCAACAGAAGAAAATTTAGCTTTATGGAAATGGAAGACACTGAATTGAGAGCTTAACTTGAGCTCTGTCCGCATAATTGTTAATAATGCGCGTGGATCAGGCTAAGTACAAACCGTACTTTATTTAACTTCTAGTCTCAGTTGAGATTGTCCAGCGGAGTGATCTTCTCGCCGTGTCCTGTCCTCACCTATACGGTACAACCCTGTGCTGAATCTTAACAGAGTGCAAGCCAAAAACCCTCGAAAAGCCTCAATTGTATTCGCATATATCTAAGGCAGGCTTCTTTGATAGCCGAACAGGCACCTTAAGTATCGTAAAAGTTTTTATATCCAAGCTGTTTAACATACTGTCAAAGTTAAGCTCTTGGCTTAAATTATGTCTTTTATACTGTCAGATGAAGAGTTTTGGAGTAGAATTTATTTCTAGTTTAATTGGTATGTTAAAGTTTTTAATGATACACAACTTGATCGTTTCGTATAAGAGGGGGAATATTTAGGTATAACGTCTTCATCTATTGACAGGGTGCTATTGTTTAAATCCAGGACTTTGCAACATATAGTAAAGCGAGGAGACTCTGCGCTCATTTCAAAAGAATAATAATAAAAAATCTAAATATTAACATTTTGCTAAACTATGCATGAATAATTTTGGCTTCATTTGTTTTTTATGCATTAACATTGTTATTTTGTTGTTATACTGTAATTTAATAGAACAGCAGTAATAAAACCAAGAAAACTATTTTGCGCAATCTCTCCTTACAGAGTAGGAGAGAACGCGCACATGTGTAGGAGAGATTGCGCACATAGGTAGAAGAGATTGTTATTAATAATAACTACAATTGAATTGTTAACAATAATAATTACACTTAATCGACACTGTTGAAAGGTTTTTGTGAGTAAATATTATTGTATTAGCAGTGAATATTTCAACCAAATGTTTAAATAATACATAAAAGAAAGAATTTTAACAACAGTTAAAAATTTTAATTTAAGATTAAAATATCAGAAAAAGAAAGCCCTACTAAGATTACAAAATAACATTAATTTAGTTGATAATATGTTTAACTTGAAAATTACTTCATTTCCATTTCCACAGTTTCATTGTATTTTGTTTGCTAACCGAAGTTGTCGTCGTCCACAATCGATGCACTTATTGTTGTAAATCGTGCATCTTTCGTGCAATCACCTGCAACAAGCAATACATTGAATCTAGTCAGTTGTGGAAGTTGTCTCCTGGTACAATTCCAGACATTCAGTGCACTCATCCTCATTGACCTTCGGTTTTTTTCCTTGAGTTTTTTTATCCCAATTTTTGTGGAAGCACCTTATCTTCATCTTTTTTTTTCTGATTGCAGCGGCATCCTTCTTAAGTCTTTTTTCATGCATATTTTGTGGATTAGTAACATTAGTTGCACTCTGTTTCCTTTTGATTTTGATGGCATTACACTACTTGGAATGGGTGAAAGCTTTTCCAAAACATTGTATTAGAAAATTTATTTTAGTTAACAAAATTAATTTATTAGCAAATTAATTGCTCATAAAAAAAATATATAAATATTTAATAAATTATTAACAAATATATTATTAATTTATTAACAAAAATAATTACATAAAATTTATTTAATAACAACTGTATTATTAATTTAATAATAAAATTTTTATCTGCAAAAGTATTTTTTTGCAAATTAATTTGTTGCCAAATTTAGTTTTGATAATTGTGCGTTTTCCCGAAATTATTTCAAAATTGATTCATTCATATGTTTTACACGTAATTTGCAATTCATACAAATTTATCAATAAGCTGTGTAATCTCTCCTAGCACTTAAACTTATGGGGAAATGCGCCATCTCTCCTAAGTAGCAGATGCGCAAACTCTCCTATTTTGGTAGGAGAGTTTGCGCGGCTATTTATTTAAATATGGCCGCTTCTAAAGTGAATTTTTGGTGTTCGAATACTTAGCCCAGGTTAGTAGTTTATAAGAAATCGTTTAACTTCAAAATATTTTGTATTACTGACATTCTATAAAAATTCTGACGAACAGTTATGAAAATTCAAGAACTTACTTTGGAAAAACAAAACAAAATAGCACTGCTTTATCCAAAACGCTTGGAACAATCAATATGCACATTCAAGTAGACGCTGCACTAATTCTGCTGTACAACTACCTGGAGTCTCTGGGCGCGCACTCTACTCCTTCCCGTCGAATCTCTTTGTGCGCAATCTCTCCCACCGCGCGAACTCTCCTCGCTTTACTATCTATAAACCTTATAAGTTGTAATTTACCACGTTGGCGAAAAATCTCTGAGCCAGGATTCGAACCAAGGATCGCTTGGTTGAAGCTGCCAATGCTCTGCCTACTGAGCTATCCCGGACGAATCTGGAAGACCTAATTCACCCAGCTAACATTACTGATCAAAGCAACTTTACATCTCTCTCCGTGTCTAGGAAGTATCACTCCCCAGATATTGTATCTGGCCAATTTTTGTTGGGACGTTGGTGAAGTTCAAAGCATCCACCCTTCCCTCCTATTTATTATAAAGAATAACTTTGGCTCATAAGCATAAAATGTCGAAAAACTTGCGTGAATTGTGTAGGTAGTTCTGATTAGTTAAAATATATATAATCGTGATTTTACGGTTTTATAAGCGTAGCAAAAGAAACTGAGCATTTTCCTCGTAATTGGAATAAAATATTTATTTTTTAATTAAAAATTTAACTAATGAGATTTGTGCTGGTAAAAAACAAACAAACAAACAAAAAAGTAACTCTGAAATTAATACTTTCAAAAGAAATAAGAAAAATCAGAAATTAAACAATAATATTAAATAAATAAAGGAAATAAAGTTTGAATTAAAAAAACACAAGACAAGCTTTCCCTTCACAGCTCGGAAAATACCATTGGGGGGGGGGGGGGATTTAAAGCCAGGATTTCTCATTATTTATTACAATTTTCAAAATGTAGCTTTCGCTGTGGCTATCCAAAAGATTAATTCCAATAACAGCATATTGCATAACGGAAATCTATTTTTTTAATGTATTTTTTTTTTTAAGGAAATAAACTTAAAATATTTACTGAAGAAAAGCTTTTTAAAATGTTTGACAATTAAGAAAATATATTTTGAAAGCGTAGTACATCAGTATCAAGAAATAATCTTTTGACGGTGTAATCAGATTTTGAGAAAACGTATTAGGTAATGAGTTATCAGGTTTTTGAATTCACTCTTAGGTTAAGATGGGATTTTGCAAACTATAAGGAAAGCTGAAATGTCTCTTTAACACTGTTCTTTTTACTTCGTTCAACAATGCAAAACTTTCTGACCCATTCACGAACTGATTTTCGCACGTATACATGAAACTTGCAGACGTTAGTATTAAAGTGCTCAAGAGTCAAATACCGTTTTTAATTTTTTTTATCATAAATTTGATATATCTTGAATCAATTTATTCTCTACCGCAATTTTTCTCAAACTATAAGGAAAGCTGAAATGTCTCTGTAACACTGTTCTTTTAACTTCGTTCAACAATGCAAAACTTTCTGACCCATACGTTAGTATTGAAGTGCTCAAGAGTCAAATACTGTTTTTAATTTTTTTTATCATAAATTTGATATATCTTGAATTATAATCAATTTATTCCCGACGACAAACCTTCTCAGGCTGTCGCATTCTAAAAAATGGCTTAAAAGGCGACAATATTTACTGAAGATATCTTTATAGAAAAATGGAAAAACTATTAGAATCTTCGGGATTAGAATCTTCTGAATATGATTAAAACTTACTCCATAAATATGTCAGAAAGTACAGTCGTGGAAAAAAAAATAAACACCCCCTACTAACTCCTCAACAAATTATCGTAGAAGAAAGTTGCTCGTACCAAACGATCGGAAATAAATTCTCACTGTAAAAAAAAAAAAACGGAAATACTAAACGGAAATTTTTCTATAATTCATGAGGGGAAATTTCCGTAAAAATACGTAAATAGTACTGGCGTCTAGATTGCCAGTAGTATTTCCGTTTTTTTTTTACAGTGTATACTTTTAAATGATGTAAAAAGAAATTGCTTAGGGAGCCATCTACATATTAAAACGAACCATAACTTTGTTTTTTTCAATAGAAGTACACAATTGAGACAGCATAAATGAACTCTACATCCTTCAATTAACCTAAAAATAAATTTTTATGCAATTCGTACCATACGTTTCGGAGAAATTAATTATTTTAAACCGAGCGTATTTTAAGGGCTGTATGCAAATTGAAGTTCCGTACTCGATTGTTAACCGAGAGAGCCCCCTTCTTGATCAAGGCACCTTAAGCGCCACTCAAAGAGTCTGTGCAGCCTGTTAGATTACGGGACAGCAGGATGAATTTCAAAATATCTACTCACTTCTAACATAGACGGCCCCTTAAACCATCATTTTGACGTTTTTTAAGTATAATTTGCTTGGAGGAAAAATGTGAAATTTTGGATTTTTATAAAGCAGGACTTAATAAATCTAAATCCATCAAAAATTTTGTAGGTTGCAATTCATAATTTTTTCGAATATTAATTTCATAATTCATAACTCATATCATAAAATTATCAAAATTTCAAATTCAGCGTATTTATGTTTGGGTATATTAGTATTATTGCTACAATAAAAAAGTAGCACATTAGGAGCATAATTTCAGGGGATATAAATAAAAATATGAAAATGTAATTTAACATTAAAAGAACTAAATTTTGAACGTTTATAATTCAAAAACTTATCATTCAAATGACTTGAAATTTGGTGTCTAGGCATAGTTTGAACTGAAGTAATCGAAGTTAAGAAGATGAGAACTGAAGTGAAAGAAGTTTGAAATATCTCGTTAAAATTGTGTATTGCCATTAAAAAAATTGAAGTTTGGATTCGTTTTAATATGCAGATGGCCCCCTAAGAAAATTTTATATACATCATTTAAAAGTAGACTTTATTTCCAATCGTTCGGAACCAGTAACTTTCGTCTACGATAATTTGTTGAGGAGTTAGTAGGGGGTGTTTACTTTTTTTTTCCACGACTGTACCTCTTTTGATTTGAGAAGGATTTTAGAAGACTTAGGGCTTGTTATCAGTTAGAACGCAATTTCCCCTCTCTAATGATAAACCCCTGTGGACTTGGAATGCATCCGTATTTTCAAATTTCTCCTCGGAAAGTTAAAAGTTTTACCTTCTGTTTTCTGTTTAAAAAAATTACTTTTCTCCGCTGAACAGCGTGAAATTTTCTGAAACTTCCGGGCTCATTTTTAAATGCAAAAGAACGAATCGCAATGGAGTAACTCATGTGCTTTGGAGTGAAACAGCATTTTTGATTGTTCGAAAAATGTAGTACACCTTGTGTTATAAGCGATTAATGTCTCGTGACGCTAATTCCCGGATTGTCGCATTCTGAAAATATCTTCAAAATAACAACTTTGACAACATTTTCTAAAAATTCCGTTACTATTCAAGAGAAATAGAAATGCTGAATTGCCTGCCAATTTCATGCGTTTAAGAATAAAACTGATCTCGTAAACGTGTCAGAAAGTAACTAATTTGCATCTGTTGTAGTTTCTTTCAACTTAGCAGCTAGCTGGTGTTGAAGTTCACGTTGGTAATTTTAATAACTACTTTGGAATTGTTATAATTTCCTTCAACTTAGCAGCTAACTGGGATCGAAGTTCACGTTGGTAATTTTAATAACTACTTTGGATTTGTTGTAGTTTCCTTCCAATTAGTAGCTAACTGAGATTGAAGTTCACGTTGATAATTTTAATAACTACTTTGAATTTTTTATAGTTTCCTTCAACTTAGCAGCTAACTGGGATTGAAGTCCACGTTGGTAATTTTCATTCATAATGTCTAATGTTGAAGTACCTTCAATTTTGCATTGAAAAACTGCTGAGCAGATTGTCCAGATTATAGAAACATTATAGGCTTCTTCAAAAAAGTACAACTCTTTGTATCCTTTTTCAAAGCTTTCGGGAGGGAACCGGTCTACAAGAAGAATCTCTTTCTTCTGAGTTTCATGTATTGACAAATGGCACACTTCGTACGGAAATTTTCCAACTTTTAGCAGGTTATCCCGTACCTGGCAACGAAAAAGATGTTTCAATGACTTTGGAGTAAAGGGCGCAGAACTTCTTATTTGCTGAATATAACCACCTGCCAATTTCATGCGTCTAAGAATAAAACTGACCTCATAAATGTGTCAGAAACTGAGAAAGTAACTACTTTGGATTTTTTATACTTTCCTTCATCTTAGCAGCTAACTGGGATTGAAGTTCACGTTGGTAATTTTCATTCATAATGTCTAACATTGAAGTGCCTTCAATTTTGCGATTGAAAAACTGTTGAGCACATTGTCCAGATTGGCAAAAATTATCGGCTTCTTCAAAAAAGCACAACTCTTTGTTTTCTTTTTCAAAGCTTTCGGGAGGGAACCGGTCTACGAGAAGAATCTCTTTCTTCAGAGTTTCAGGTATTGACAAATGGCGCACTTCGTACGGAAATTTTCCAACTTTTCTTAGGTTATCCCGTACCTGGCAACGCGAAAGATGTTTCAATGACCTCGGAGTTAAGGGCGCAGCACTCTCTGGCATAAGTCTCTCAAACCATTCACAGAAAATGTCTATAACATCCTTGTTGTTGTTGCTCGGAAGGAACAGTTTCTCGAGAAGAGATCGGACTTCCTGAAGAGTTACCAGCGGTTCTGGAATGGTGTCGAAAATCATTCGGAAACGGTCAACAAAATTGCTTTGGGCGTATTGTTCCAACTTGGCATTGTATGCTGCTAATTTCTGCAAGAAATAAAATAATAAAAATAACTATTCGTAAAATAAATACTGAATAAAGACTGAATAAATACTGAATAATAGACATTTCGTGTTATAAAGATATCAACTCATCAGTAAAAACATCAGTATCATAAAAATTGCAAAAGAATCAGTCATTCAAAGTTAAAGTTATACACCGAGCAAAACTGTATATTTCTCTGGAAGGGCACGAGCCTCATTCAAGGGTGATTTCTCTAATTTAGTATACCATCCTTCCAAAAATATTCTGTTTGCATAGATGTTGCAGTCTGATCTCAAAACACTAACATTCATAAACTCCGGTGTGTGATCTGTTTGAGATTAGATTCTTAACATATATGCCAGCAGAATATCTTTGGAAGGATGGTATACTAAGTTAGAGAAATCATCCTTGAATGGGGCTTGTGCCGCCGCCGCGCCGTTCCAAAGGAATATACAGTTTTGCTCGATGTGTAACTTCAATTTTAACTCTGAATGACTGTTTTTTTTTTTTTTTTTTTTGCAATTGTTTATGAAATTGATGATTTTTACTGATGAGGTGCTATGTTTATAGCACGAAGCTTCTATTTTAATTTTAATTTTAATGCATCTTAATGTTGTTTTCGTGTTTTTACTTTAAAGTCTGATTATTTCATAATCATCATTTGTTCTACCAATTTTATTTTCAGACATTAAAAACACACTAAGATTTCATAGTTTATCATACAGCCAAAAAATAGCGTACATGTCATAAGTTTTAAAACATATATATACTTTAACACAAATATTCAAGATAGTTTTAAAAATATTTTCACCTCCTTTTTCACCGAGGCATCTTCAGTTATTGATGTTTTTCGTATCACTCTCTCGCTATTCCTTGCTTTCCAGATTTTCCCTGTTATTTTTCCCATTTTCAAAATGTGTCGCCATCTATTGTCTATAACTGCGTGTAGTTGATCATTGCAGGTTTCTGATTTTGATGAGATGATTTCAATGGCTTCTCTTATTAATGCGTAATTTAAACTATTGTATTTTGCTAATTTCTCGAGGTTTTTAAAATCTATTGTGATGGGGGATTTTCTATTGAGTCGTGCTATGGCCGTAGATGATTTATTAAGATTATAATAAAATTGGTAGAACAAATGATGATTATGAATGATATGACATTATAAAAGAATAGATTATAAGTCTGATTATTTATTTTGATAGTGATATTTAGGAATTCAGGCGTAGAATGTTTATATGTTTATAAAAAACAAAACAAATTTAGTGTTCCTTTTGACAGTTTAAAATATAATTTCAGGCAAAATTTTTAAAAAATCAGGACAGTCAACCATAAATAATATCTAGAAGAATAACATGAATTTTTTACTTACCTGACTATTGATTTCAATAAAAAGAAGGCTATATTTGTATTTTTGAAATATTACACAAGGAATACAAGGAAAACAAGGAGAATACATTTTGAATTTTGAATATAAGGAGAGGGCCCGAGGTCGTGGACACAGAATCCGGCGACCCTTTGTGCAATGATAGAGTGTAGTTAGTAGATAAACATATCAGAAGGATAAAGTGCAATATGCAAAAACAAGCCCAAAACCACCCAATTTTGACGCTTTAACACATAATCGGATAAATTACACACCTATCTGAGCTGCCGGCAGGTACAGTTGACAGAGCGCCATACTTCTAAATTTTCACTTTTGGAACTTTGTGGGTTCGATACTCCGACAAGATTTTTTTAAGCTATGAATTGAGTCTTCTGAAATACATTATTCAACATTTGTATATTTAGAAACTTCTTCACTACACACATTTTTCCTTTTAATTATGACACTACACTAGAGAACTACGTCTAAGCTCCGCAAAACTTAAAGGAAAAAATTCCATACTCACTCGGTCTGCAGCAGATGGCTGTTAAAACTTTAACATAAACAAGCAGGGCCGAAACTAGGGGGGGGGGGCAGAGGGGGCACGTGCCCCGGGCGCCGCTTTAACAGGAGGTGAAGGGGGCGTCAAAATGAAGATTTTGTTTGACGTTTGACACAAGAATGTATATATATATATATATATATATTATGAAATTTGTATAAAAATGTCTCGCAGCTAGAAAATTTAAAAGGAAAACTGAACCAAATGCATTAAACTTTACAAATAGATAAAAAGATTCATTACAATACAAAATTTCAAAGTATCATGCCTATGCGTTTGCTTTCTATCTTTTAAATCACTTCCTGTGAGGAGAATCCGAGGGAGAATCATTACCGTTTTTCAAGGTGTTTCTCTATTGTGGGACACCCTACTGTCCACTACGGATAACTACCAAAGGAGAAGTGACCCCTCAGTCTGATTTTTCTTCTAGATAAAAAAATTCCATGAAAGCTGTTTGTTTTTTTTTCGCTGAACAGTGTTGAGCTTCCTTTCTTTCTTTTTTTTTCCGCCTTGCTATGGGCGCTGACTGCCCAGGACAACGGGAAGGGGAATGCACAGAGTAAAATTCTTAGTAAAACCTTTCTTTTTTAGATATCGACCTCATTTAGACTATGCAAAAAAAAAAAAAAAAAAAAGTTTAAAAAAATTAAAATGCAATTCTTTTCAATAACTTTTCAAAGATTTTAATGGATCAATGTTTGACAAAGCTGATTACGTAGTTCAGTTTTATATATTTTAAATTTAAAAATAAGTTGTCTGTTAGATATTTAGTAAAATTCTTTTTTGTAAATTTACTTTGTGGTGGAGGGGGGGGGGCGCCAAAATCCATGTTTGCCCCGGGCGCCAAAAAGGCTAGTTTCGGCCCTGTAAACAAGAGTAAACATTATAAACACACGCTGTTTATTTTCAATAGCGTACATGTTTTGCTAAAAAACACCTGCGCAAATAATAAATATTAATGTCCATGAAAAGATTTTTTATTGTCGAAAGCAGTTGTTCTAATTCCAAACGTAAGATGCAAAGATAACTTTTCTTTTAAATTTAAATAAAAAATCGAAAATTCATAAAACTTTTAAATTGTTAGTTATTAAAAAAGGTGAAGTTAAAACACCACATTTTAATTTTATGCAGCACCTTTTAATTGATTTCGCTGGGAAGAACAAAGGCTTATTCGTATAAAAAACTATAAATAAATGTGAATAAAATAAAAAGCTGTTTGAGGAATTCAAATTATCTATTTTCTTTCTTTTACTTTTTATTGGATCCATAAAACAGCCAAAAAATTGCAATTTCTCTATAAATAAATAAGTATATATATGTGCGCTCAAAAGCATATTTTGTTCATTTAGCTTAAATAATATATATATCCAAGAACAACTGAATACGACTTTACATGTGTCTGAAGCTATGCCTTTCAAAATTTCTGGTGTAACCGCCTGGATCTCGCACCAGATGGTCTGCTGTAACTAATGCACTGTGATTGGTTTATTCGTGTAGTCGCACCTTTTTTATGTAGCCAGGAAGGAAAAGTCAGGTGGAATCAAATCTGGTGAATGAGTTAGGTGAAGATAAGGGACTTACACTCGGTTATTACCCACAAGATGGAGCCACTCGCTAGGCCTTCTTATACACACAGGTATGACATGTAACTGTTTTACTGCTTCCTGAACTTTTTCTAAAACCAACATTTCCCTTTTAGGGAAACACACTGTATAAAGAGGGTAATGTATATCTTACCCCTGACCATCTTGTATTTGACCCACCCTGACCACCCTCTTTGGTTTTAATGAAATCGGTTTTTCCCCTTCTCGCCGCATTTACTCGGCACTTCCATACGTAGCAACTCGCTGATGGGCTCCTTGGATTCAGTATTGAAGAAGCTTTCGGACGTGTCTTTGCGCCGCCCGTTCGCTACTTCTGCTCTTTTTAAATCAAAGTTTATTTGATTTTCTTTGTTGTAGTTTTTCTTTCGGGGTATTAATTTTGATGGCCAAAAATACATTTCTTAAGCTATTTTGCCATTTTTCGGTAAAATAAAAATTAACTGATAAAGAAGATACAAAAAAAAAAAAAAAAAAAAAAAGAATTGCGCCAAAGCAGAAGGACTTTGTAAGCGCAAAGTAGTTTCTACCATTTTTCAACACTAAAAATACAGTTGAAAGTTTTGTTTAAACAATTTTTGCGAAATTTCTGGAATTTTTATCAACATTATAAAACTTTACAATCGAATCTCCAATGTAACTCGTAGTCCTTTTTATAACATTTTTCCGTAATTATTTCAAACTTAAAATTATAATAAAACATTTCGCCAAAAGAACAATTGAGTACAAAGTGTAAAAGACACAAGCCGCGGAGCACACCCCGTTCTTTTTACGAGACGTGTGTTTTGGTTTAACTACACTAACTGGTACAAATGCAAGATTTTTTCTTTTTTTAAGCAATAAAAAAAGTAAGTTAGAAAAGCAACTATGCATATCAATGGAGAAAATTAACTTTTAATACTTTTTACAAGCAGAAAACACATCCAGAAATGTACAGTCGTGTAAAAAAAAGTAAACACGCCTTACTAAATCTGCAAAAAATTATCGTAGAAGAAAGTTACTGGTACCAGACGATTGGTAATAAAGTTTTAAAACAAGCCATAACTTTGTTTTTCAGTAGTAGTACACAATTCTGACAGCATAAATGAAATCTACACCCTTCAATAAGCCTAAAAACAAATTTTTATGCAATTCGTATGATAAGTTTCTGAGAAATAAATTATTTTAAAATGAGCGTATTTTAGGAGCTGTATCCAAATTGAAGTCCAGTACTCGATTGTTGACCGAGACAGCCCCCTTCTTGATGAAGGCATTTTAAGCGCCACTCAAGCTGTCATTGAAGAATGCTAGATCACAGGATAGAATAATAAATTTCAAAATATCTAGCAGGGCTTGGATTTCAGGGCGAGATGGCGGGATTCGCGCCCAAAAATTTTAAAATTCCGCCCAAAAGAATATCGTGGGCGGGAGGCTCCCGTCCAAAAAAATTCACCCTTTTCCGGAAAATTTGCATTTTAAAACTACGATCAACTCCCGCGAATGCCTAGCGAATTTCGTGGTATTTTCGCGTGACCGATTGATACATTTTATGTTTTTTACCGCAAAAGATTGTTAAATTTTACGATTTTTTCCCGCGACTGATAAATTTTACTATTTTTTCCCCGATATCAGTTGACAATTTTCGCGTTATTTTCCGCGACCGATTGGCTAATTCAGAAGTGATTCTGTTTTCCGAAAATTTAAGGCATTTGGTTCCGAAAATTAAGAAAAATCGGTCATCAATTCGAAAATTCGGACATAAAAAAATCTAACAGAAAAATATCGCAAATTTTGACAAATGATCGCGGAAAATATCAATTTCGTCAATCGTTCGCAGAAAAAATCGTCATTTTCGTCTCAAAGATTCACGGAAAAACGCGAATTTTGACAAAGGATCGCAGAAAAAAACGTGAATTTCGGCAAACGATCGCGGAAAAAAGGTGAATTTCCTCAACGGATCGCGAAAAAAACGGGAAATTTACCAAAGAATCGCGAAAGAACGCAAATTTCATCAAAGGATCGCTTAAAAGCGCAAATTTCGGCAAAACATCGTGGAAGAAAAACGAGTTTCGACAAAAGATCGCGGAAAAAACGCAAATTTCGTCAAAGGATCGCGGAATAAACGCGAATTTAGTTAAAGGGCAGCTGAAAAAAACGCGAAATTCATCAAAAGATCGCGAAAAAAATTAATTTCGGCAAAGGATCGCGAAAAAACATGAATTTCATCAAAAGATCGGTGGAAAAACGTGAGTTTCGTCAAAAGATCACAGAAAAAAGCGGATTTCGATAAAGGATCGCAGAAAAAACGTGGATTTCGGCAAACGATCGCGGGAAAAAGGCAAATTTCATCAAAGGATCGCGAAAAAAACCCGCGAAATTTACCAAAGAATCGCGAAAAACGCAAATTTCATCCAAGGATCGCGTAAAAACGCAAATTTCGGGAAAGCATCGTGGGAAAAACACTAGTTTCAGAAAAGGATAGCGAAAAAAAAACCGCAAATTTCGTCAAACGATCGCGGAATAAATGCGAATTTAGTCAAAGGGCCGCTGAAAAAAAATGCGAATTTCATGAATGGATCGCGAAAAAAACGCGAAATTCATCGAAAGTTCGCGAAAAAAATATTTCGTCAAAGGATCGCGAAAAAAAACGCAAATTTCGTCAAAAGATTGCGGAAAAACGCGAAATTCGTTAAAGTATCGCGGGAAAAAAACGCGAAATTCATCAAAAGATTACGAAAAAAATCGTCAAAGGATCGCGAAAAAAATTCGTCAAAGGATCGCGAAAAAAAATTAGTCAAAAGATCGCAAAAAAATTCGTCAAAGGATCGCGAAAAAATTCGTCAAAGGATCGCGAAAAAAATTCGTCAAAAGATTGCGAAAAAACACGAATTTCGTCAAAAGATCGCAAAAAACAGGAATTTCGTCAAAGGATCGCGAAATTCTGCCAAAAGATCGCAAAAAACCGCGAAATTCGTCAAAGGATCGTGAAAAAACGCTAATTTCGTCAAAGGATCGCGAGAAAACGCAAATTTCGTCAAGGGATTGCGAAAAAAAACGCGAATTTCACCAAAGGGTTGCAAAAAATACCGGAATTTAGTCAAAGGGTCTCGGAAAGTACGCAACAGTCTCTTTAGAAAAAACAGCACACAGATATCTATGTTTAATATTATTGGTATAATTTTTAATCTGAAATAATATACTGAACTAACTTTCGAAAAATTGGGTTTAACCCGAACCCATCTTGCAGTAATCTACACTCAGCCTAAAATTCACCCGAACCAAAAGCAGAGTTTACTCGACCTACAACAAAAATAATTAGTGCCCCTTTCAGAAAATTTGCTGTGAAATTCAGATTTTTTAACTCGGAATCAGGCATGAATTTCACGATTGCTTTTTGCGACAGACAGGACGGAATTCACAATTTTATCCCGCGACAGATCGACGAGTTTCGCAATTTTATCCCACAGCCAATCGACGAATTTCACGATATATTTTTCCTTCAAGCGATTGAGGAAATTCACGATTTTTTTCCTATACCAGATTGGCATATTTCACGATATTTTTTCCTGTGACAGAAAAAGGAAAATATCCAAAAGGGTGCACTAAAAAAGGACAGTAAGTGCAGGGCTTTCTTGATATACATTTATCTTGATTGATCATGTTATATCAAGATGGCCTTGGTAAGTGTCACCAGGTGCTGCGTTCGGCCAAATTGGTCTAAACAAAGTCTCAGTACTAAACAAAAGTAAGATTAGAAGGACTGAAAAGATCTTGTGGTGCACATGAAAGAAAAATTTCCAGCTCCAATTAAACATATTTAAAAACACCAAACTATTTGATCCTTGCAATTCACAAAAGTTACGGCTTGACAATTTAAAGTTAACCTACGTTTTTCGTGTAATAGAAGAAACGAATCAACAGTTTCCATTTCAAACTTTGGGCTTCGTTTAAAATTTGAATGCATGGAAGATAATAGTTCATTGCAACTAGTTAAAAATGAAAGCATGTCAGATATTGCAAAGTTTTCTGAAATTTTTTTAACAGAGCATACATATCCAATAATTTCCAAAGTTATAAATGTTGTGCTTGTGCTGTCTGTCACAAGTTTACCTTGTGAAAGAGGATTCAGGACCCAAGACTGAATAAAATATAAATCCAGAATTTCATTTAACAACCCCATTGTTAAGGACTCATATTTGGTTGAAAGTTAAAAAATAGACTGTATAAAAGCTTGACATTCTTCCTTTTTAAGATAAAAAATATTTTGCATAATTATTCTGAGTTGTTGTTTTAAATTGCTTCAATGGTATTTTGTCATGTCTATATTAATAAAATTCTTTAAATAGCACACAAAATAACAGTGGGTTTTAAACAGTTTTTTCTCCCTCCCAATTACCTTTCCATTTATAAATGTTGGTAGGGAGACTCCCTTCTTATGAAAAATTGAATTTCAAGCCCTGTCTAGTCACCATAGACCATTAAACCATCATTTTGCCATTTTTTAAGCATAATTTGAAAACTACTGGGAAGAAAAATGTGAAGTTTTGGATTTCCATAATGCAGGACTAAATAAATCTAAATCCATCAAAAAAATTGCAGGTTGCAATTCATAATTTTTTACCCGATTGAAAAGAAGGGTTATGTGTTTCACGCTTATCTGTGTATGTGGATTTCTTTATACCCTCGAAACATCCCAACGGCTGGATGGATTTTAATGAATGAGGTCTCTATCGATTCGTCTTAACGGCCCGATGGTTATAGGCTAGGTTTTGTTTTTATAAATTCAAAATGGCGGCCGTAAAATACAAAATGGCGGTAGGGACGAAAAAAATTGTACGCACCCTATTGAGTGGCATATCATTGGATAGGTCTTTCAAAATGAAGACGATGCTTCATTGACTATTTTACAGTCAGAAGCTCCGTTAAAATATTATACAACCTGGAAGTTGTGTATGTATTGTGGATCTCTAGCTTTACTGCAACTCTAACCATCATACACATCTATAGACCTCATCAAAACAGTGTTTATAGATAAAAACTAACACTTAAACACAACTTAAAAGTCATCAATACAAGTAAATAAAAAAATAGGTAAGTAATATAAACAAGTAATATAAAAAAATTATATTTTAAGTCAATTGCTACTTAGGTCAATAAGAGAATTTTTTTTCTCCCATTCTTCCTTCCTTTTGAGTGGCGCTTAAAATGCCTTGATCAAGGAGAGGGCTCTCTCGGTCTTAAAAATCCTTGATCAAGATGGGGGGCTCTCTCGATTATTGGAAATTAATTAATTTAATTTAATTAATGAATTAATATTTGAAGAAAATTGGATCAACATCAAGTGTCATCCACTACAAGTTTTAAAACATTTATTTGAACTTGATTGGATGAATAATAGGTATTTTATTAACGATTGAAAATTTGAACAAGATATATATAGCGAGAGTGTGAGCCAATAGTAGGAATTGAAAAAAAAAATTGTTTCACATTGATGGGAAATAATTAATTAGTTCGCAGTCGGGTTTTTTTATTTTTTAAATTTAATTGTTTATTCGAATATTAATTTCATAATTCATATCATAAAATTATAAAAATTGTAAATTCAACGTATTTATATTTGGGTATTTTGATATTATTGCTACACAAAACATTAGCACATTAGGAATATAATTTCAGGTGATATTAATAAAAATACGAAAATGTAATTTAACATTAGAAGCACTATATTTTGAATGTTTATAATTCAAAAACTTATCATTCAAATGACTTGAAATTTGGTGTCTAGGCATAGTTTGAAACGAAGATTTGGAATATCTTATTAAAATTGGGGGAGGGGGGGGGGGAAACCATTGAAAAAAAATGAAGTTTGGGTTCGTTTTAATATGTAGATGGCCCCCTAAGCAATTTTATATACATCATTTAAAAGTAAACTTTATTTCCAATCGTTCGGTACCAGCAACTTTCTTCTACGATATTTTGTTGAGGAATTAGTAGGGGGTGGTTACTTTTTTTTCCACGACTGTACTTTTAAAACTTTTAAAATAGATAAGTCAAAAGTAATGCTAGATAGGTATGTATGAAAATCACTTATAATCATCCAATCTAAACTAAAAATTGTTAAAAGTGATAACAGCTTTTACCAAAGAGATGGAACAATGCAATTTTATATAGGTACGACATGACCAGCAGAAAACTTAAGGGTCTCAGGACTCTTAAAATTGGAAAAAATGAAAAAAAAAGAGACTAGTTTCAACATTTAATATCTTAAAATGTATGAGATTTTAAAACACAATTTTTATTGAGACGAAAGATATAAGTACGTTCTTTCATTTTATGTATTTAAAAAATTGCAAGATGAAGAATTGGCATTTACAGGGAGCTCCAAACAATCAGACATTTGACAAGTAGAAAATTGGTATAACGTAAAGCGAGGAGAGTCTGCGCACATTTCAAAATAATAATAATACTAAATCTAAACATTAATATTTTGCTAAACTATGCATGAATAATTTTGACTTCATTTGTTTTTTATGCATTTCCATTGTTATTTTGTTGTTATACTGTAATTTAATAGCACAGCAGTAATAAAACCAAGAAAACTATTTTCCGCAATCTCTCCTTACAGGGTAGGAGAGAACGCGTACATGGGTAGGAGAGATTGCGCACACAGGTAGAAGATATTGTTATTCATAATAACTACAATTAAATTGTTAACAATAATAATTACACTTAATCGACATGGTTGAAAGGTTTTTGTGAGTAAATATTATTGTATTAGGAGTGAATATTTCAACCAAATGTTTAAATAATAAATAAAATAAAGAATTTTAGCAACAGTTAAAAATTTTAATTTAAGAAGAATAAAATATCTGAAAAAGCAAGCCCTACTAAGATTACAAAATAACATTAATCTAGTTGATAACATGTTTAACTTGAAAATTACTTCATTTTCATTTCCACAGTTTCATTTCATTTTGTTTGCTAACCGAAGTTGTGGTCGTCCCCAATCGATGCACTTATTGTTGTAAATCGTGCATCTTTCGTGCAATTACCTGCAACAAGAAATACATTGAATCCAGTCAGTTGTCGAAGTTGTCTCCTGGTACAATTCTAGACACTCAGTGCACTCATCCTCATTGACCTTCGGTTTTTTTCCTTGAATTTTTTTATTCCACTTTTTGTGGAAGCACCTTATCTTCAGCCGCTGTTTTTTGTAGCGGCATCCTTCTTAAGTCTTTTGCCATGTATATTTTGTGGATCAGTAACATTAGTTGCACTCTGTTTCCTTTTGATTTCGATAGCATTACACTACTTGGAATGAGTGAAAGCTTTTTCAAAACATTGTATTAAAAAATTTATTTTGGTTAACAAAATTAATTTATTAACAAATTAATTGCTCATAAATTAAAAAGTATATATAAATATTTAATTAAATTATTAACAAATATGTTATTAATTTATTAACAAAAATAATTACATAAAATTTATTTAATAAGAACTGTCTTATTAATTTATTAATAAAATTTTTATCAGCAAAAGTATTTTTTTGCAAATTAATTTGTTGTCAAATTCAGTTTTGATAATTATGTGTTTTTCCGAAATTATTTCAAAATTGATTCATTCATATGTTTTACACGTAATTTGCAATTTATACAAATTTATCAATAAGCTGTGTAATCTCTCCCAGTACTTAAACTTATGGGGAAATGCGCCATCTCTCCTAAGTAGCAGATGCGCAAACTCTCCTATTTTGGTAGGAGAGATTGCGCGGCCTTTTATTTAAATATAGCCACTTCTAAAATGAATTTTTAGTGTTCGCATACTTAGTCCAGGTTAGTAGTTTATAAGAAATCGTTTAAGTTCAAAATATTTTGTATTACTGACGTTCTATAAAAATTCTGACGAACAGTTATGAAAATTTACAATACGCTTGGAACAATCAATATGCACATTCATGTAGACACTGCACTAATGCTACTGTGCAACTACCTGGAGTCGCTGCGTGCGCACTCTACTCCTTCCCGTCGAATCTCTTTGTGCGCAATCTCTCCTACCGCGCGAACTCTCCTCTCTTAACGTTAACAGCTTACGCGCACAATTAGAAAATAAATATAGCAACTAGAAAAAATTTTTTTGCCTACTTATATTTCAGGTTGTCATAATTACCCTGAACCTAAATAAATTTCTTTTTAAAGCATTTTTATATTTTTAATATAAAGTTGTATTTAGCTAATACAAAATTTTGAAAATTTCAACAACATAATCACTTTAAAAAAAATTTTTTTGAGCAATAAAAAGGAAATTTTAGATTCAGTTTATACAGATTAACATGAAACGTATACTTTGAAAATTTCATTAAAAAAATATTCAAATGTTTTCGAGATATCGTGCGCGTTATGCCCAAAAAAGTCGTTTGGAGAAAAATGACTTAAAAGTTTCGAAAATGACGCTTCAGCTATTGAGCGGGTATACTTCTAAAAGTCATAACTTCTGTTCTAATGAGAATTTGAAGGAAACAATTATATTAAAATGTTCAGAAAAGGTAGAAGATAAACATCTAAAAAATTTTAAATTAAAAATTTTTTGAAGCTTTAAGACTTCCGAGACCACTTAAAACGCAGATATCAAATACAACAAGAGAACTACAGCTTTGGCCAGATTATGTAGCAAAGAACCTTTACAGATTGATTTTAAAAATAGTAGAATAATTTATCCGTCAAGAGTTTATTTACCATCCATTATACAAGAATCAATAGAGACCTTTTTACACAATGAGAATATTTACAATGATTCAGCCTCCCTCAAGTTACCTAAAATTTAGAAAGAGATGCTACGCAGAATTAAAAACAACAGTAGAAGTTAATTCACGCTTACAAATATCCATTTTTATTTTATTTTAAACTTGCACTTGTTTTTAATTATACATGAGGTGTCATGATTTTTATTTACCATTTTCTTATTAAAAATTTTTGCCTAAATATTTATATCAACAAAGTTCTTGAAAATGTCGCCGTTTGAGCTATGAAACATATGTCGATCTGAACAAATGGTATTTACATGCCTTTCAAGTGTATTTTTTATCACCTTTAGCAATTTTTAGCTTAGTTTAGATAAGTTCATTTAATAAATATGAAATTATAACATTATTTCATAAACTAGTATGTTGTGGCTATCACAAAACTTTCTTTTATATAAATCACGTCAATTAAATCATTTAAATAATAAAAGAAATTACATCAATTTAGAACCAATTCATATCAAAGTATACCTGAATTTGAAGTTTGATGAAAATTCGTGCATTAGTTATTGAGATGGAGCTGTAGGGCAAATTCTGAAACAATGCAGCGCCACCTGTTGAGCGATTTGCACCAAAACACAGACAGCACTAATTCATATTAAGGTATACCGGAATCTGAAATTTGATGAAAATCCGTGCATTAGTTCTTGAGATAGAGTTAGTGCAGAAATCGCGAAAAATGCAGCACAGCAGCGCCATCTGTTGAGCGATTTACGCCAAAAGGTACAAAACATCAATTCGTGTCAACGATTAACTGAATCTGAAGTTTGATGAAAATCCGTGCATTAGTTCTTGAGATAGAGTTAGTGCAGAAATCGCGAAAAATGCAGCATAGCAGCGCCACCTGTCGGGCGATTTACACCAAAAACTAAACAGCACCAATTTATATTAGGGACTACTTGAATATAAATTTTTATTAAATTCCGTGCATTAGTTCTTGAGATAGAAAGCCCACAAAATTTGTGTCACATACACACAGACAGACAGACAGACATTTTGTAAAAATATGTTTTTCGGAATCTCTGGCCTCTAAAACGTGTAAATCCGTCGAAAACCGGAAGTCGAAAATTTTTACGAATCCAATACTTTCTTCTTGTAAAGATAGAAGAAAGTAAAAATATATCAAACATGATTTAATGTAAGAATACAAAGATATGATTTAATGTAAGAATACAAAGATAAGAAAATATATTACTCACAAAAATGACCTTAGTTTGATATTATATATTTTTCGTGATTTTTGTTGTTGCTGTTGTTTTAATGTCAGAATTTGCAATGTGCAACTTTTTCGTTTTAGAGCTCCTGGAATATTCTATTTTACGTCAGTTTATATTGTTATCTTTGCCAGTATACAGAGCCGTCCTTAGGGGAAGCGAGGCCAAGTGCAAATTTTTTGCAAGGCCTTTCCTTTTCTAACTAGCTAATCACCTACCTCCCATTCCCACCAATGTTGCCAATTTAACTGATACTTTTTATTCGTCTACCAGAAATTTCGATTAGTAATTTTCGCTTTATTGAATGGAAACATTCCGTGATTAAATAAAGTGAAGGTAACAGTTTGGAAATTCTGGTAGGTATTTTTCAATTAAAAAAAATCCGCTAAATTGACAACACTACCTCCTACAACACAATAATCTTTTGATACAGTTCCCATGACATACACAAGGCACACGCTGTATTGCGCTTTTTTGTGTGTGTATTGGGGGGTGGGGTGGGGGGGTGGAGGGCGGCAGAATGTTTTAGTAGAGCTTTTGCATCGATAACAAGTAACATGCAGTTGATGCAACTCTCTAGATTTGCTGTGCACCTGGTGCTATCTATGCAAGAGAAAACATGTATAACAATGCCTATAAAATGAATATAAGCCACAAATCTTTAATTTTTTTTTCTCGAGCGTCCACAACTTGCACTAAACGTTTTATAAATAAGCATATTTACGATATAAATTTATTACAAAGTAAATAACTCAACAAAATTGATAAAAAATACTTTGTATTATTGTTTTCGAGCGCAAGCCTTACTTGACGCGAGGCCCTGTGCGGCCGCACCTGTCGCCCACCCCTAAGGACGGCTCTGCCAGTATAAGCAATGTTGATGGTCGCCTGATTACTCTGAATTGTCATAACATATACAAGGTGGTCATAAAAATACTTTCCCGATATATGTAAACCTAGCGACCTAACTGCTCAACCAATCGAAAGGACATTTCAGATTTAGTTATTTGAAGGTATGCGCTCGAGATCGTGATGATTTAAAGCAATAGAGCTCTCACGGTTACGATTACAGTGAAAAAATTTCAAAATTTTCGAATGGCATTCCCTTTGAATGGAACTTCACCCCCCCCCCCTTTTTTTTCCTGCACAAATTCATCAGCGCATTGAAAAACCATACATGGCATTAGAACGATACACGTATGATTGAAATTGTCGATGTAATATCGTGGCACTCAATCCTAACCAGTTCCTATGCAATGTAATATTCAGCACCCTAAAACAAATGATTAAATTTTTATTTTCACTATGTGTACACAAGCACAACTCAAAAACACATTTTGCGACAAATCTTACAACATTACTCAGTTCACAGCTGAAAAAAAAAATCGGCTGCTGAAAAACATGCCTTGTAGTCACTCCTTCGTTCCTCGCAATGGTGTTTTTTTTTTTTTTTTTTTTTTTTTTTTTTTTTTGCAACTGACGTCTGCAATTTTCATCGTACATGTATCATTCCAACGCCATTTATTGTTTTTCATTGCGCTGATGAATTTGCGCATGAAAAAAATGGGTGTTGCCATTGGAAATTTTCGAATTTTTTTCACTGTAATTGTAATTGTGAAGAGCTCTATAGTTTTAAATCATCCCGATCTCGAGCGCATACCTTCAAATAAGTATATCTAAAATTTCTTTTCGATTGGTTGAGCGGTTAGGCCGCTAGGGGCTCCTATATCGGGGAAGTTTAAACATAAAAAAAAATTATGACCACCCAGTATATTCAACATTATCTCAGTTTTTTTTTTTTTTCGTTTTTATGTATTATTCGTAAAAAATCTACTGATTTTTTTTTGTTTGACTGTATAAAATCAAATGATTATTCATTTGAAAGTAATTATTGCCCATTGGAAGCCACTCCCATGAAAGCAATTACTCAAAACCCTACAATTTTTCTATCTTTCCCAAATCTACTTTGATTTTCAGATGACAATTGTTGCATGTTTTTCAAAATCTGATTTTTACATCCTTTAGGCAAATATTATAGAAAAGGTTATGCTATTTAATAGGAAGGAATACACAGAGGGAATTTGACTCAATCTGCTGAACGAAAAATGGCGATAGAAGATTCCATGTGTAAGCATAAAACACCATATCTCTAATCGTTTCTTATCTCTAACTGTTTTCGAATTCTTGGCGGATAGAAGGAAAGTATGTCGTCTGCATACTCATTATAGAAATAAATCTTTAAAATGTGAAGTATTTAATTAATTTATCTACTTGGAAGAGTGTTCCAGCTATAAAATTTTTGATAAATATGCAAAATTTTGCTTTGGAAAATGGGGAAACCGGTTCCTTTCATTCCGAAGGGAATAATCAATTTAAAAATAGAAACGACCTTCAGACAAAGATCTCCAATGTGTTATAATTTATTTTCTTCAGATTTCTATTTAAGAAAGATTACTTTTGTGGTAAAATTTCAGCTGGTGTGTCCGCTGAAAAGTTTAACGCCATTATTTTATATAAAATAAAATATAATACTGTAGTAATACTGACTGCGAAAGAAACTTGCTTAACGTACATTTTCAGTACTTTTCAACTAAACGATTTTATTTCAAACGAAATTTAAATATATTTTTAAAAACAAATTTTATACAAACAAATTTTAAAATACGTAAATATGAATAGTTAAAAAAAGAAAAAGAAAAGGGCCTAATTAAACTGATGGCACTGAGCTCACAGGCTATTCACACTAATTGTATATTATACTCTTATTTCACAGAATAATGCCCCTCGAAAAATAAATTAAGGGGGGGCGGGATTCATCCCCCCCCCGTTTCCACTCTTTTTACTTAAACAATGAGATCCAAATCTCATCAGGGAAGCACCTTATCAGAATAAATCGATATACCAAATTTGAAGCAAATCGAACAGAAAAAACCATTTATCTAAATTCAGGGGGATATCAGCCCCGAGTTCCCCCCCCCCTTTATACTTAACCAATGAACTCCAAATCTAATCAGGGAAGCACTTTATCAGAATTAACCGCCATACCTAATTTGAAGCAAATCGGATAATTCTCCATGAAAAACCTATTTATCTAATTTGAACGGAGATTAGCCCAAGCAATGAACCCCAAAACTGATCACGGAAGCGTCTTATCAGAATGAACCTAGAAAAATAATTTGAAGCAAATCGGATATTTCTATCAAGAGTTATCGAGTTACGTACATACAGAACCTGAGGCCACATTAGCTCCTAGGTTTTGATAAGCTGTGAGCTAAAAAGTTTGAAGTCGATATCTCGGGGGTGGGGGGGGGGTGTTGTTTTGTTTTTTGTTCCCATTTTACAAAGAAACTGAAAAATGCAAGTACAGTAAAGCGCCAATTATCGGAACTCCAATTAACCGAACTTCCAATAATCCAAACAGCCTATTTCTCTCAAAAAATTTCTTAAAACCGAACATCCATTTATCTGAAAAGCCCATTTTTCTCTTTTTTTTTTTTATGATGATGAGATTGTGGATGAGATTCAAGATGAAAAAGAAATTGAAGAAATGAAAACGAATGCTCTGAAAAGGACTCAGGTCTTTTCAATGTTTGGAAACAGCTATGAAATGACTCGAACGGCAGAAGAACTCGGATCCTATTCAACTAACGTATTTAAGAAGAATTCAAGATATGGCAGCATTGGAAAGAACGTCTTCTTTGAAGCAAACAACAATCGAAAGCTTTTTTGTTTAAATTATAATCTTTGGAGTTCAGAAAATGATAAAAAGAGAAAAAGAAAATTTTAAGTGATAGAAAAGTAAAAAAAAAAAAAAAAAAAAAAGCAGTTTTTAAACACTCTAGCACTAACTGGTGCTGCTAGGGCCTGATTAATGCACGGGCCTCCGGGGCCTCGGCCCTGGGCCCACCAATTTCAGGGGCCCACAAATTTGTATGTATTTTCTCACAATTTAAGTTTTTCCACTGTTTGCATTTTATATTTTGGTCCCTGACGTAAAAACAAAGTTTTACTGTAATAAAAAACCTCCATATTTAATTTTTCTGTAAAAGTCCTTTTCAATTTGAGAGTACCTATAATTTTCAAAACTTGCCGTATCCAGAAAATCAAATTTGGGGAAAATGACAAAAACTGCACACTGTGTCTATGGGTTTCAATATAAACGAGGATTTTACAATGTCAGAATTATAGTTTAAAATGATTACTAGACTGTTAGGGAAAACACAATTTTTATGATTTTGGATTAGGCGAGTTTTGAAAAAGACGTCCTCATTTATTCTGTAACATAAACTGTGGATCATAGATGTTTATGAATTATACAAATGCTTATTTGAGAAAGTGGACGGTAATTCTTTTTCTTGATTATTCTTGTAAGTTAAATTTTTTTTGTAAACTTGAAACTTTTACCCAAACAACTTTGTCAACTCATCAAATAAACCTACTTTTTTCTGAAAGTGTCGCCGGGAATGGGGAGTAGGGGGGGTGGGGGGGATGGGCAACTTTTTAACAGGCCCTGGGCCCAACTTCAGCTTGATCGGGCTCTAGGTGCTGCCAGTCCTAAGCCTGGATAAAGTGTGAAGGTTTTAGTATAGTCATGAACATCCCTTAAATTGTCTGTCCATTTATCAGAACTTTTGCTTATCCGAACTAGGGTCGATCCCGATTTGTTCGAATAATCGACGCTCTACTGTATTCTTAAAAAATATGAGCCGTCCGTAAATTCAAAAAACTCACTAAAAAATATAATTTATTTTTCACATTATATCATTCATTTATTTTAAAGTATTCGAACACAGACACACACACACACACAAAAAAAAAAAATAATAATAATAATAATTGCTACACTATCTTGTTTAAGGCCTGTGGGACTTTAAAAAAATCTTCAATTATTGAAAAGAACGGCAAAAGTAACCTTCAATGTGCTCGGATTCAAAATCACTAAAGCTACACTTGACCGCATTCTGGACTTTTTTTTTTCTTTTATTAGACCATTAAATTGCTACTACTGTACAAGAAACATCACATACTTGTTTTCATAAGTTGAGGAAATAATTTATATGTGTTAAAAAAAAAAAAAAAAAAGTAAATGACACAAGGTTGCGTTTAAATTCTAAGCATTAATTTTTATAATGGAATGCGTCTTAGATGATTCACGCATGTAGTAAATAAAGTGAAAATCAAAAACAATCAAATGTAAAACAAAATGATTTATTGAGTGCAATTGAAAAACAAACAACAAAAAACTTTAATTTAATGAAATAATTTAGTACCCATTTTTATGGGGGCAAGTCTTTTTAGCTCACAGGCTATCAAAGCCTGAGAGCTAATGTGCCCGCAGGTTCTGTATGTTACGTACGTATGTATGTACGTACGTAACACGATAACTCTTCATAGAAATATCCGATTTACTTAAAAAAAAATTTCTAGGTTCATCCTGATAAGGCGCTTTTCTGATTAGTTTTGGGGGTGCATTGGTTAAGTTTAAAGGGGGGGGGGGGTACGGGGGCTAATCCCCCTTAACACGAAAAACCCCCTTAACCTTCTGCACGAAATGGGTTTTTCGTGCAGAATTATCAGATCTGCTTCAAATTTGGTATACCGGCTCATTCTGATAAGGCGCTTCCCTGATTAGATTTGGAGGTTCATTGTTTAAGTATAAAGGGGGAATGGGGGCAAATACCCCTTAACCCCTTCGGGACGGGAGCCTTTTACGAAATTTTTAATCTTTTGTCACCGTTTTTTTAAAACAGAAATTTATGTCTTGTTGAATCGAGAAAATGCGCTGATTAAATAAGGCAAATTTTACAGTAAAATTTTACTGGTGAGGAAAAACAAGGATTCTAAGTGTTTCATGCGGCACGCATACGTGTCGCTCGTCCCCAAGGGGTTAATTTAGATAAATGGGTTTTTCTATCCGATTTGGTCAGATTTGCTTCAAATTTGGTATACCGGTTAATTCTGATAAGGCGCTTCCCTGATTAGATTTGGAGGTTCACTGTTTAAGTATAAAGGGGGGAACGGGGGATAATTCCCCCCCCCCTTAATTTGTTATATAAATAGGTTTTTCTACCCGATTTGCTTCAAATTTGGCATACCGGTTTATTCTGATAAGGCGCTTCTCTGATTAGATTTGGAGATTCATTGGTTAAGTATAAAGGGGGAGGCGGGAGACTAATACCGCCCCCCCCTTAATTCAGATAAATGGGTTTTTCTATCCGATTTGCTTCAAATTTGATATACCGGTTTATTCTGATAAGGTGATGAGATTTGAAGGCTCTTTGGTTATGTATAAAGATTTAAAACAGGGGCATTTACCCCCCCCCCCCTTAATTTATTTTTCATAATATACAATTAGTGTGAATAACCTGTAAGCTCAATGCCATCAGTTTAACTGGGTACTTTTCTTTTTATTTAATACCTTATAAAGACAACAAGAATCTGAAAAGTTATCCAGTGAGCAAATCAAAGAAAAAAAAAACAGAATTATGAAATAACGTAACATAAACAAGATGGCTGACATAGATGAAAGTGGAAATTACAGTAATTTTCCCTATTAAACAAACAAAGTAAATAGTCAAACCAAGTCCTTTAGTATAAGCATTCCGTTGACAAACAAAACTATATCGAACGTGATCTAATGGGATGTTGTCTTATATTATTTTTAAATTCTAAATCAACAACCATTGGGTAAAGGCAACCAATGTTCCACATTTGTCAGAATCACACTTTTTTGCTCATATTTACATATGTTTGAAATTAAAAAAAAATTCTATTTTCTTTTCGCTTATCAAGCAGAATATAATTTTTAACAGTGTATTGAAGGCTGTTCTCAACTGCTCTGCTCAACAAGCTCAAAACCTTCTGACACATTTACAAATTCATTTTTTAACGGACAGATATAAAATTGGAAAGCCTGACCAGGGAAGCGATTTGGAATCGAACTGTGTTTTCCATTTTTTGATTCCATTTCTTGATCAACCAATTATGTATTGAGGTAGAAGCGATTTGGATCACGTGACAAGAACGTTTTTCGCCCTTTCTTGATTGCTCTTTCTCCTTTCGCGCAGGAAATTCGGTTCAAAACGCCCACTTTGACACTATTTTCTGAAAGATCTACTGCGTTTGCAAAAAAAAAAAAAAGAAAAAAAAAAAAGAAAAGAAAAAAAAAAGCTCGACGACATAGTTTCTGAACAATAACACCAGCTAGATTCATGCATTTCCGAACAAAAATAAATTAAAACTTATGTCACAAAGTTGCCCTTTTGGATTTGAGAACAGCCTTAACAAAAACCTGAAACTATTGATTCAGAGTGAAAATAGTTAAAAAAAACTCAAAACTTTTCAAAAATTCGTCTTTCTTAATATTAATATTATGTTTTCGCCTTCATTAGGCTCTTAAACATTAACTTCAGATTTATTTAAATGTACATTTTCAATTTAAGAACTAAAACAAACACACCCATATTTAGTGGCACAGAGAGAGAGAGAGAGGGGGGGGGGGTTGAGGAGAGAAATGCATGGGTCTCTCCGCTACTGCAAGTTTTACCAAAATTTTACAGAAGCAATGTTCTTTTGACACAAAAAAGCTTAAATTCCAATTTAAAAAAATTCAAGTTAACATTTAAATTTTATGTAGAATTGAAATGGAAAAAATGCTGTTTAAAATATGTAACTCGCAGTACGTCTCGATCTAAGATTGTTTCAAACGTAGTCGTATGTCTTAGGTTGTAGAACATAGCGTACGACAGGCCTGGCGTGCTCCGCAATAAAAAAATTAATTAAAAAGAAATAAAAAATAATAATTATAAAAAGACTTTGCAACTCTAAAAAGTTGAAATACGCTGATTCAGTATAAAATGCTCTTTTTTTTTCTTTCTTTTTTTTTCCTTTCTTTTTTTTTTAAATTTGCACAAACAATAAAAGTAAAAATACTTTTTTTTTTACACCACACTTTTATTGCTTTTTTAAACTCTTAACCAGAAACGCGAAAATCCCGTGTACAAAATAACACTTAATAATTTACCAAATAGTGAACTTAACCATTTAATCTTTAATAGTAATGCATTAACAGGACCAGTTTTTTAATATAACAGCATAAAAATGCGTTTTGAATGTCGGAGAGAGAAAATATTAAGGACAGATATGTAAACGCAACCGTCTCACAGACGGCACGTTTCCAGTTAAGGGTAAAAAAAAAAAAAAAAAAATAGAAATACGTAAAATTTAAAATTCATTTCGTTCTATATATAAAAAAGTAACGATTTGGAAATGGACCAATCATGAAAATCTGCGTAGATACCGCCAAACAACATCAAAAAGTGAACTGCGGCTTTTTAAATCAACTCGCATCTCAGAAATTACCGGGCCCAAAAACAAAAATCGCACAGATAGACGCAGAAAAAAATCTACTTTCAGGAATTCAAAAAAATTATTCCGATGCGTGCGGAAGAACCGAAAAGATCGGTTAAAAATCGATCGGTAAAAAATTCCTTTTATTTTATGCCCACGGGTTGCCAGAACGAGATAAACAGGGCTTCCAGATGCGAATGTTAAGCAATAAAGTGCACTGGGGTTTTTAGGGGAGACCGGCTAACTGCGCCTATGCCGACCCTTCTTTGCCTCCCCTTGTATGAACTGCGCTCGGCGTCACCGGGAACAGATATCATTGTCACCCCCGTCTCTTATACTTATGGGCATGAAGTGAGAACCTTTTTTGTTAGAAAGACACTTTTCTGTTGGCGTTAATTCACTAAATTGGGCGCTTTATCGATAATTTAGGCTATCAATAATGTTTTTTCTTAAACTCACAAAATTTTTATACTCATATATTTTATATATGTAATTTTGTTAATAATTATTAAAGCACAGAAAAATAGACAATATAAACATGTATATCCGTTAATTTTAAAACGCGCAAATTGTAAAAAAAAAGGAAATAAATAAAAGTATGATGATAAAAAAAATCCGCATATAAATGTATATTTACACAAGAAATCTAAACATTGGGGATTTTTTTTTAACTACATTAGAAGGGTTACAGATATTTCGTATTTCAATTAATATTCTAGAAATAATTTTCACCTTAAAATTATTCTCTGTATTAATTTGAAAGAAAGGTGTTCGGGGGGGGGGGGGGGGGGAGAGAGAACAACATTCTAAATAGAAGGATATTCTTGCTGCTGAAATATACCTATGAACGCTAATTAGTACTTCTTTTATTGCCCTTAGTATTATTGTTTTTACTATTATTATTATTAGCTTGTTTGGAACTACGATATTTAAATATTGATCTATTATTTTCTTTCAAAACTTAATTTTTTTTTAAATTCTAAAGTAAATTTTAAAATTCCAAAGCGGTTGTACGATGTTTTATAACTGAAACCTAAATAGTATGTGTTTCGTGATAAAATTTAATTTTTAGTGAATATATAATTCTTATAATCACGCACGATTCTCTTATGCTCATGCTTATAAATTAATAATAATAAGAAGAAGGGCATTAAATTCTCATGAATTCAAAACTAGAGTTGCGTTATAATTTGAAAAACATGCATCCAAAAGGGGATAAAGAAACTTAATTTCTTAAGTGTAGCGCAACATAAAATTTTATGACACATTGTCTGATTCATTTTTATACTTCAAGAAATAAAATTAACATTTTTAATTGAATAGCGTTTTCCATTTTCAGATAAATAAATTACTTATAGAGTTATAAGCCATTCTTATTACGTAACGATGTTTTTCTTCTTTTTCGCACTGCTGCGTCGTGAATTCGGTTCAAATCGCCAACTTTTACAGTATTTTCTGTAAAATCCTCTGCTCTGACCATAAAATGGAAAAGTCATTCAATTACCTAGTTTCTGAATAAGAACACCTAATTTAATGTGTTTTCGAGCAAAAATGAATTAAAAAATGTGCCAGAAAATGCTTCTTTGAATTTAAAAGCAGCCTTTAAGACTGTTTTCAAATCCAAACTCATTACTTTCCAGAATTTATATTTGTTTGTACTTGCATGAGAGTGACAGATGCTGATTTAAAAACTATGAAATCGAATGGTTTTTCCAGTTTTCATTAAAGGCAATCTTTCACAAAATGCTGTTAAAAGTATTTAGCATTAGAACTAAATTTCCACATTGCGTTCTAAACTGAATTTCTAGATGTGACAGTCCAGTAAAATTTCCATCAAACAACAATCGCTTATAATTCAACATTTAATTCAGTTATCAAAAAATGAAAGATTATTAGATTCTAAATCAATTCAATAGTCATGTCTGCAAGTGGCATGCTTTTACGTTTAAAAATGAGTTTGTAAGTTAGAAAATTTTGAGGGTAACTCTTACAACACCCTTACATCTTAAAGAAGAAAAAAAGAAGACTTTCATTCATACACATAAGATTATGATTTTCTAATATCGTATTAAATTAACGTATCTTCTCCAAATATTACGGTTTTATTTATCTATATATATAAAATATCCTTTTAAATAATAGATGACTTCCTATAAAAAAAAAATACATTTCCTATAATAGACTACAGTTGACTTTATGATTTTGATCCTCAAAATATTTTTTAATTAAATTTTTGCTGACTTTTTAAAAGCCAGTTTTTAAGTATAACTGATGGATTAGTTATTTGATATCTGAAAGAGATTATAAATGCATGAATGGATGAAAATTATGCTGTGATAGAAAAATTTAACGTATTAATGATTTTTAAAATAATCCTAAATTAGAACCTTCTCCATTCTGCTTCATTTAAAAAACAATAATACTACAACTTATAGTAATAATCTTGTTAATTTAAACATGCTACTGACATATTTGGTATTACTTGAGGAAAAAAATTGTGAAAATCAACGAGCTTTTGAATATAAAATATTAAAAATCGTGGCAAATAGTATATAAGAGTGTCAGCTCTATTTGTTGCCCAATGACTAATTTCCTAAACCATCAGCTTTAGAAAAATAGTTTCAATAGCAAACATGTTTTAAAGTTGTTCTTTATCCTATTAAATCCGTTTATATAAAAAAAGGTGTTATTTTTAAAAGTTACAGAAATTTATTTTTTTACGGGATTCAAGTATTATATTTAGTAAAACTTTCTTCATGTACTAATAAGTAAAACAATAAAAGTTTCATTTTTGTACAAATAAAACTTACCGAGTTATGACAACTTGAATTTTGTGAATTTACAGCATTTTTTGTCATTAAAAATGGAAAAACGCTTTTTATCCAAATGTTAAAAGTCAAAATAAAAATTTTCTTAAAAATGGTGTTTTTAAAAAAAAAATAACATTAGATATTTCTTGAAATACCTTGAAAGAGCTAACAAAATTTGGGGCGGCAGTTTGCACCGGGCCCATTTAAATCGGATGTCCCCTTCTTTTGTAGAAATATTAGTAAGTATCCTCTACTTTAAGGATTATTGTTCCTTTTAATATTTTATTTGTATTTATTACGTTGAAAATCTTATAAGATGCAATGCAATGCTAGATGAATGCAGACCACGTGCTAAATATTGTGATTATTGTCGCCAAGATTTACCATGGCTGGATCTACATCCAGAAGACTTTTTGGGAAAAAAAAAAAAAACTCTTTACGGCAACCCTAAATACAATGATGGATTGCTTATCTCACCCCTTCGAGAGCAGTTCATACAGAAGGGGACGAAGCTTTAGGCGCAATTCATGATATCCTCCTACCGTAGGCGCAATTGATGTACACCCTTTTTGGGGAGGGCCCCCATCTCAGAATCTAAGGGGCGTAAAAACTCGAAACTTGGACAGCCAGACGAAAAAAAATTCCCTTTTCAGATATTCTAAAAATTATTCTTATATATTAATTACAAGCTGATATATTTATTATTATTTTACTAATTGGTTTATTTCTATTAAATGCTCATTTTAAATGTTTTTTTATGATTTTATGTGATTTTTTTATAGTAGCATTCTTCAGAACGGTCTAGAATATTTAAAAATACAGCATAAATTAAATGTTACTTATTCAATCTACTTATTTAATATAAAAATGTCAAAACTTTAGTTACCACTATTTTCGAACAATAATTTCATCGAATATCTTAAATTCTTGCTTAAGACCGCCACCCTTCTCGAGTAATATATTTACTTATGGGTTGTTTAACGGAGTTTCGTTCAGATACAATTTTGTTAAGAATAGAGTGCGCTCCCTGGTGGTGGAATGTGGAACTAACAGAACGCGATTTTGTTAAAATTTGGGAATCTAACAAGGCGATCTTTTTTAAACTTTAAGATAGTTTATAACACATGATAAATAATTATAAAAAAGAATGGCACGCCACATTTCGGGGGGGGGGGGGGGGAGCGCGAACAAAATTAGGAAATATAACAAGGCGATCTGCTTGAAGCTTTAAGATAGTTTATGACACATACTAAAAAAATTTTTAATAAGGGCGCGTCAAAAATTGTGGGGAGGGCAGGAGCGCGTTTTTACCAAGTGAAATCTAAAAATTGAATGAAAGAAAATAAGGGATCGCGAAGCGATCCTTAATGGAAACTCGCAATTACATCTGGGGTTGGCTAGAAAATAGGGATTGCTTCGCGATATCAATCGGTATCGTGAAGGATTATGCGGGGGTTGGTGAACGTAGCGAGCAGAGGGGTGGAGCCCCCTAAAAGGTATTTATAAAATGTTTTATATAAAATGTTTTATAAAAGAAAATTCATGTTCTTTTACATGACGTCGCATTCCTAGGCATAAAATTTATATTAGAGCCCGAAAAGTAATGAATTGTTATAAAATAATCTATTTATATAAAATCCAAGTCTCTGTGTGTCCCTCACGATACCGGTAGGACCACCTCATTGAAATGAGTAATTGTTGAAAAATACTAATGCAGGGTTACCACAGTAGCGCCAAATGTTGGCCAACTTGGCAATAGCTGGCTGATTTGGTGAAATTCCCATTTATAACTATTAATCTTTCATAAAGGAGGTCACCAAAATTTAATTTAAACTCCGCTCTTTTAAGATATTTTTTCAAAATCTATGGGTGAGAATTTAAAGTACATCTTTACATCTTCCTCCCGATGCTACTAATAAAATAACCGTCAATAGACGACGCTGTACTGTATGAGCTCCTAACTGCGCGATTTTAATGTGCTTTAGGTACTTTTCCAGTATAAGTGCCTTGGCGAAAAAAGAAATTTGGCAACATTTTCCCGGAACTTATCCACTGTTTCATTTTATATACACATGCATTTTTTTTTCGATACCTATACGATTTATTTATACGATTAAAATAGCCGTTTCTCTAATTTTATACAGAAACAGATGTAATTTGTACATAAAAACATGAATAATATACATATAAAATAAACATATAAAAAAAAACACTCATCAAGTTTGTTTTCATAGCTGTTTATATGATTTGACAACAATTCTCAATATTTTTCCGTTATACGGACACCATGCCAAAATGTATGCGGTACTTTTCCATTATACGGACAGCATTGTCGCCAAGCGCAATAGTTGGCGCAAAATGAAAATAAGGTGAATTGAAACATTTGAAAAATAAAAGAAAAACATTCTCGACTGTAAAGTGGACATTTTAAAAATATAGCATTTGAAAATTACAAACTTTTACGAACTATTTTATTAAATCACAAATATATACTTAAAATAAATGAACAAATAACTGTTATACTATAAAGTAATAAAATAAAAAATCGGCACAGATGTCATATTCGCCCCATATTGGCGCGATTTTTTTCTGACGCCAATGTCATATACGCAATGTATACTTAACCGGCGCCAAAGTGTCGTTATTTTGCTTGATATGGTAACCCGGATGTTGTTGTTTATGCTGTTGATGTTTTCGCCAAATCAGCGTCGGAAAAAAAACGCGCCAATATGGGGCGAATATGACATCTGTGCCAAATCATATTAAACTGCTGGGTACATATGTCATATTCGCCCCATATTGGCGCGATTTTTTTCGGTTGCCAATTTGGCGAAAACATCAACAGCATAAACAACATAATCCGGGTTACCACATCAAGCAAAATAACGACACTTTGGCGCAAGATAAGTACCTGTTGCCTATATATTGGCGACAGAAAAAAATCGCGCCAATATGGGGCGAATATGACATCTGTTCCAATTGCTGCCATAAAATTATAAATATCTTTCAGCATTGCAGTAAACATTTCATTTTTTGAATGAAGGCGTAGCCACATAAAATCCATGAGATACGACTCTAAATGATGACGAACAGCTTCCCGATGTCTTTTGTTGCGCCATTTTGCGATGCCCCATAATCTTTCAACATTTGGAGTATGACATCCAGTATTAGGGTCGACAAAATTGTATTTGTGATTTACTGTGAAATGATCATAACCAGCACTTAGCAGTTCATCTGTTTTATATCCTTTCCAACAATCTGTATAAATAATACATGACTTTCATCTACTTCTATAATTTTATTAGGTCCACCGATTTTTCTATTTGGTCGAGAACATAGAACATCGAGAACATTTGCACAAACTTCTCTCGAATAACTATTCCATTCCACTGTTGTGTTGTGGTTCATATCAAGTTGCAGCTCACAAAACTCAATCGATGTCAACTCTTTGCACGATAAATATATAAACCTCAAAGCATTAAGAAAAGTCACCCGCGATCCTTTAAACCAAGTTTTTTGTCGTATTTCTACGCTTTCTTCGCATGATCGTAAGCTACAACTCAATTTCGGATTTCCAGAACTCATCCATAATTTCATTTCATGATTTTTTGAACACCATCTTCTATTATGCAGAATTCCAAATTCCTGAAACAGTTTTATCACAACTTTCTCATCATCTGGTAATTGCCAAATGATAAAATCCATCTCAGCATCAGCAGTAAAAGTAAACTACAACTTTATATAAAAAAAAGCATTTTTAATTCGATTAATAGCAGATTAAAAAGCTTTCCAATGTTAAGGTTAAATAATAATCATTCACGTGATTCACGTTTCATAAATAACAAATCACAATGTTTCGCATGGTTTACAATAAAAATCTACGATCAAGGTTGAAATAATTGGCGCATTAGCATACATTTTAGCATGCTGTCCGTAGAAAGGAAAAGTACCATGTATGCTAATGCGCCAATTATTTCAAAAAGCTAAAAGATATTTGTAATTTTATGCCAGCAGTTTAATATGAGTTTTATTTTATTGCTTTATTTTATAACAGTTATTTGTTCAATTATTTTAAGTATATATTTGTGATTTAATGAAATAGTTCGTAAAAGTCTGGAATTTTCAAATGTTATATTTTTTAAATGCTCACTTTAGTACGACAATATTTTTTCTTTTATTTTTCAAATGCCTTAATTCACGTAACTTTCATTTTGCGCCAACTATTACGCTTGGTGACAACGGTATCCGCATAACGGAAAAGTACCCAGATCTCACTTTCTGATGCCCAAATTACACCAAACTTTCTTTAAAAAATGCCAAAGCCCCTACAGTGGAAAAGTATCAAACTGTCTATTATTTTGCGCTATCTGTGTTATAGTTTATACTATATGCAAGGTGAGTGGAGCGAAGAGTTTAAGGAACAGATGTCATATTCGCCCCATATTGGCGCGATTTTTTTCGGTTGCCAATTTGGCGAAAACATCAACAGCATAATCAACATAATCTGGGTTACCACATCAAGCCCTTTTGCGCAAGTTAAGTACCCGTTGCCTATATGATATTGGCGACAGAAAAAAATCGCGCCAATATGGGGCGAATATGACATCTGTACCGAGTTTAAACATTAAATATTAAAATTTCGGCACAGATGTCATATACACAACGGGTACTTAACTGTCATCAAAGTGTCGTTATTTTGCTTGATATGGTAACCCGGATGTTGTTGTTTATGCTGTTGATGTTTTCGCCAAATTGGCGTCGGAAAAAATCGCTCCAATATGGGGTATATATGACAACTGTGCCAAAGTTTCTATAAAGCAGTATAAGATTAAAAATTAAGAATAAAATAAATGGAAAATAAGACTAAAGAAAAAAGAAAAATCATGCGTTAAGCATAGAATATGAAACACTTTCCAACACATCCTGAATGCTTTAACAAAACTTCGTTATTTAGGGAAATAAGGTAAATAAGATAACTAAGTAAACATTTTAGAAAACGCATAATTTTTTTTTAAAACTGATTTCAGCAGTTACCGTCCATAGCAATAGTACCGTTATTACATGCCACTATTTAGCTAAAATTTAATTTAAGCTACTCTTAAAGCTACTGAAATTATATTTCCAGATATTATCATCCATAGACGGTTATGTATCCAATTCTTTGCGTGACCCTGTATATCATTTTATCTATATTCTACAAACATTTCTTAGTAATCTAAATGCAGTTCAGCGTAAAACTGCATAACTCCTTTAAAAACCACCTTTAAGCAATTTATTCTCATACTCAGGAACCCTTACGAATTCTTTTGTATAGCCCTGCATATGAACTGTAGCATTTATACACACGGTATAGTATGCATAAATGTAGTGAAACATAAAAGCGCATATCATAATTACAAATGCATTTCTAGCAATCATTACTTATGTACGTACAATACTTCGGAGAAAAGTTTCTTGGCGAGAAAGAAGTTTGCCAACGTATTTTCTGACAACCTATTTACTGCTTCATACTCACAAGCAATTTTTTGCATATGTATACAATTTATTTAATGTAAAAAAAACTATTTATCCATTTTTATAAAGAAACAGAAGTATTTTTTGCACAGATGTCATATACGCATCGGGGTTGGCGTGATTTTTCTCTGACTCCAATTCGGCAGAAATCTCGCTTTCGAATACCAGTTACTTATATATTTTTAAATTATTTGCTATCATTTTGAAAAGGAAATAACTATAAATAAATAAAAGTTTGAATAATAACTATAGAACAAAACAGGGTAGAGATGTCATATTCGCCCCATATTGGCGCGATTTTTTTCGGTTGCCAATTTGGCGAAAACATCAACAGCATAAACAACATAATCCGGGTTACCACATCAAGCAAAATAACGACACTTTGGGGCAAGTTAAGTACCCTTTTCCTATATGATTTGGCGTCAGAAAAAAAGCGCGCCAATATGGGGCGAATATGACATCTGTTCCCAAAACAGTTTATATAATTTAAAAACAGAAAATAAAAGTAAACAAACAATGACACAGATGGTCATATTCGCCCCATATTGGCGCGATTTTTTTCTGACGCCAATGTCATATACGCAATGTATACTTAACCGGCGCCAAAGTGTCGTTATTTTGCTTGATATGGTAACCCGGATGTTGTTGCTTATGCTGTTGATGTTTTCGCCAAATCGGCGTCGGAAAAAAATCGCGCCAATATGGGGCGAATATGACATCTGTGCCTAAACAATTTATTAATAAATAAAAAACAATAGCCGGCAAAATAACACCATTTTAGCGACATAGGTATCCCGGTTCATATCTGAAATCTGTGCCGTAATTTGTATATAAAAAAATATTATATATATTTAGAAACGATTTTTGGAACAGATGTCATATTCGCCCCATATTGATGCGATTTTTTTCTGTCGCCAATATCATATAGGCAACAGGTACTTAACTTGCGCCAAAGTGTCGTTATTTTGCTTGATGTGGTAACCCGGATTATGTTGTTTATGCTGTTGATGTTTTCGCCAAATTGGCAACCGAAAAAAATCGCGCCAATATGGGGCGAATATGACATCTGTACCCGATTTTTTTATGTATATAAGTGCATATATAAACAAAAATAAAAGTTCATTAGATTTGTTTTCATAGCTGTATATCTTGGCAACATATCTCACTTTCTGATGCCCGAATTACGCCAAGCTTTTTTTTTAAAATGCGCTATAATGGAAAAGTACCTAAATAAATAATTAACAGAAATAACCAATTATACAAACTAAAACATTTTATTTCGAGATTAAAGCATTGTTTTTAATTTCGATTAAAAATACATGTATCTTTGGATAACTTTAATTGAAATTGGGTTCACGGCTTAATATCTCATTCCATAAACCTAAACAAACACAAGTGATTCATTCATCGTGAACCGTAAAAAATATTAAATCATTGAGGTAATCATTCACAAAGTAAGTTCTCCAACAATCAATGGACAATATTCTAATGACGTCATAGTAGGTAAAATGGTGGCGGTATCATTTGTTTATGGTTTGAAATCACAAAGATTTAATTTTGCTATGTCTCTTAGTTACATTATTTTATTGTCGTATTTATGAGATCAGAACAAAAGCATATTTTTTCATTATTTAGTTATTAAAGACGAAAAAATATTATACATGTGCATGATTTGAAAAATTTAAATAATTTTCTTTCTTAATACTAAAAAATAACATCGGGAAGTAACAGCGAGTTTAAGTTAAATAAGTTTAGCTGTTTAATTCTGTTGTAATATTCAAAATAACTGTATTTATTAGATTTCAGTAAACAACATCAGGGCCCGATTAAACTTTGAAGTTAGAGGAATTACAATGTCATTTCAGGACCTTTCTTTTGGAGAAGCTTTTCTAAATTCCACATATACATGGAAACTCTGCAGTGTTAGAAATATTATTCCCAGGACTGGTATATCATGAGAACGGCCTGCAATTTTACACAAGTTTTTGAAAATTACTTTATATCAGAAATTTTACTAAAAACTGGTTACTTTTTTGTTATAGAGGCCCACACTATTAGAATTATGACAAGTTGCAGCCAATTTCGCCAAAGTCGTAACCAAGATCGTGAAGCACACACATATAATACCATATAATACCATTTTATGAAATTGTATACGATAATTTAATAGTTTTTACCTTACTTCAAGTGTGTAATTTATTTATTTTTAAGGCTTAATAATCTAAATTGTCCAATATATGAATTTTAAAAAAAATGTAAACAAAGACTGAATAGACATGACCGCAAAAACCTGCAGAAAACTTGGAATTGTGCAGATTAGTGGTCTTCTACTGTACACAGTTTTTCATAAATGTGTTTTTCGTTCTTAAAATGTGTTATTTTCATCTATCACTGCGGAACAAATGAGAAAACTCATATTCTTGCACATGAGTTGTATATATCTTTATATCTAAATTTCCGTCATTTTTGACGGGCTACCTTTCTAGTAATAATAATAATATTTTTTGTTCAGTTTCTTTTTTAGGTATGACAGCAGAAAAGAATAAAAAACATTTTTATACTATTGTAAGTGTTATTTTAAATTATTGTATCAAACAAACATTTATTGTTAACTCAAAAAGATTCAAGGTCAAGTCAAGTGATAACAGATTTTTAAAAATTCATGTCTGGGAATTATTTAAACTACTTAGGATTTTTGAACTGTTTTCAAAGCGCATTGTCAAACTTTATTTAAAAATAATATGCTAATTGATAATTAATTTATAAAAAAAAATCATAATATTGCAGTGTCATCGGGAATACACAATTGTACACAATTTCCAAAAATCTAGCACATGCGGGAAGGAGTTAAAATCAATTACAAAATTCCGATAAACACGCTGAAGCATATTTTTAAATCGAAGAATTATTTTAAGAGATATTAAATAACTTGGTCAAAATCGTTCAATTATAAAAGTTTTATAGTAGCAAAAACTATACATAGAAGTTTAACAATTTTTTCTAAGGATATACATTACTAAACTCGCGGTGTGCAGACTACATTAATTTTTTTAATTTGTCTAATTTTTTGAGTTATTTTCTCAATTTTTCCTTCAAATTTTCACTATTGCAAGAGATATTTTTTTCATATTTTAGAAAAGGTTATTATTTTAATTTTTTTGCCAATTGTAAAAACAGCCTTTGGCCGAAACTTGTTGGTTTTTAAACTTTTAAACTTTTATTTAATGTTTTAAAAGTGTTTATATGTAATATACGTCTTTTAGTATTTTTTTTAAATTATTTGTGTGCTTTTAGAATTAAATGATTACGTGTTAAAAGAAGGAAAAGATTGAAAATCACGTCATAAAATTTGTATTTACCCGTGAATATTAAAAGAGAAGGAAATTTGTAAAATAATAAACTCATTAATATGCGTTAAAAGCAGTAAATGGGAGAAATTACGTCATATTTAAAATGGCAAAATAATAATATCGCCAAACAGTTTAAATATTTACACAAAACATTTATTCCATATTTCGAGATTATCTTAACTATTGTTGCCAATTCTAAAACAGCGCAAAAAATAATATTTCCTTTCTAACAATAATAGTATTTTCACGTGAATATTAAATAAAAAAGAAAATTTTAAAATAAAAAATTCATTAACCCCTTTGCGACGAGAGCACGTTGCTTAATTCTTAATCTTTTACCACCAGTTTTTCAAAACAAAAAAATTTCTGTAGTTGAATCGTGAAAATGCTCTGATTAGATAAGATAAACTTTACAATAAAAAATAACTGGTGGGAATAATGGAGGATTTTGAGCACCTTAAGTGGCACGTATACCGGTCGCTCTTCCCCAAGGGGTTGATATGCGTAAAAAGCAGTAAATGGGAAAGATTACGTCCTAAAATGGTTAAATAATAATATTGCCAAACAGTTGAAATTTAAAAATATATTTACACGAGAGACTTATTTCATATTTCGAGATTATCTTTTTAACTATTGTTGCCAGTTCTAAGATAGCGCAAGTAACATTTCCTTTTTAAAAACAAAAGTATTTTCATGTGAATTTTAAAAAGAGAAAAAAAAAACTTCGGTAAAAATTGCGTCATATTAAAAACGATGCATTTAAAATGTCTTATTTAAACAATTTTCTTATAGCGTTGTTAAAAAAGCGTTTCAAAGACTCTGTTTACTTAGTTCATTTTATATTAGCTTCTTTTTAAATATTTAACTGATCTCATTTAATCAAACACAAAAGCAGCCATTAGATGTCTTAACAGCAGCTGATTCGGCCTTAAAATTTCTCAATCGGAGGGAAATGAATGGAAACCCGTTTACAGGGAAATCACCACTTTTTTAATTAAAATTCAATCTTCCATAATCCTTTTAAAGCCGATCAAATTAGCGTGCTTTTAGAGTCTCGGGTGTCTGAACGGGAATGACGAGCGTAGCTTATGGGGAGCAGAGCACTCTAGTGAAGTAAATAAAGAAAAACTGACAAATTACATACAAAAGTGTCATTAATAGGTATTGCAGTAACCCCACATTTAATTAACTTTTGGATATGAAATTTTAAATACACATTAAAAGAGATATATTCTAACAGTTAATGATCTGGAAATGAATCTAGATACATATTTTTTACCATTTGGAAAAATGGTTATTGTCCTCTGTCAGGGTAGAACCTCAAAAACATATCTGAAGCGTTTTATTGATTGAATCCGCATTTTATTCGTTTTCTGATTGGTCTATACAGTAATCTGTATTTTCCCTTTACTTTCAACAGAGATGAATACTTCTGTTGCCACTATGACAAAAAGTAATAAAAACTAAAAAGTCCTTCCGGCCAGTGCCGGGAGGAAGAGGTAGCTTTCATAATCCTTATTTAAAAAAAGCCAACTTATATCATGCAAACACACGAAGCTCAATTTAGTGGAAACCGAATATAGGAGTTTCAATACTAATTTTTATCAATATAATGAATGAGAATTTCGCAAAATTAGTCAGCTTTATCCAAGCTGCTTTTCTTTAAAGTAACTTGTATTTGGCTGCCAAATTCGGCAATTTCTTAAAGTGCCTGTCATTTTAAGACAACATGGTGGATGAGGCTAAGCAGTGAACTTGGTCCAGACCTTAGTAATTGCTGTGCACATGCTCACCCACATCGGAATCCGTTAATATATAGGAGTGCTGTCGCATGCAAAAAATCAGATTTTTCAAAATGTCACCCACAATAGAAATTGAAACTGCTATATCTGAGCCATTTTTAAAGGTAAAGACAAACAAAAAATGCTCCTGAATCCTTATATCAAGATCAAATACTTAAGAAAGAAACCCTTTTCAATTTCTAATTTTTTTGCACCTCACTTTAAATATATATATATTTTTGAATTTAATGGCCGCCATTTTGAAACAAGATGGCTGATGAATCTGGCCAGCGAGCTTGGTCGAGGTGTTGATGTATACTATCCACATGCCTTCTTACATAGAAATAGGCGAATACGTGTGTTATCGCGTGACAAATACAAGATCGTTTCAAAATGTTAGCCATGCTAGAAATTCAAAGTGCTATAAATCAACCACTTTTTAAGATATCAACAAAAGAACAAATTTTCAGAAACAAAAACAGCTCCGGAATCTTTGTATCAAGGCCAAACACATAAAAAAAAATCTTTTTCATTTTCCAATTTTTTAATACCTCATTTTGAATTTTAAATTTATTTTTTTTTAAATGGCAACCCTTTTGAAACAAGATGGCGAATGAAGCTGGCCAACGAACTCGGTCGAGACATTGGTATGTACTATGTACAGACCAAGTTACATCCAAATAGGTTCATAAATACGCCTGTTATCGCGTGACAAAAATCAGGTCGTTTTAAAATGTCAGCTACAAGAGAAATTCAAAATGCTATTACTCAGCCATTTTTTTTTAGATATAGACGAAAGAAAAACTGTTCCGGAATCTTTGTATTAAGGTCAAACACATACAAAAAAAAAATCTCTTTCATTTTCCAATTTTTTGGTATCTCATTTAAATTTTTTTATTTTTTAATTTTTTTAAATGGCCGCCATTTTGAAACAAGATGGCGGATGAAGCTGGCCAACGAACTCGGTCGAGATATTTGTATGTACTATGTACACACCAAGGTACATCCAAGTCGGTTCATAAATACGCCTGTTATTACGTGAGAAAAATCAGGACGTTTCAAAATGTCAGCCACGCTAGAAATTCAAAATGCTATAACTCAGCCCTTTCTTAAGATATAGACGAAACAGAAACTGCTCCTGAATCTTTTTATCAAGGTCAAACACATCAGAAGAAAATATTTTTTCAATTTTCAATTTTTGGTACCACATTTCAAATTTAAATTTTTCTTAAAAATTTAAATGGCCGCCATTTTTAAACAAGATGGCGGGTGAAGCTGGCCAACGAACCCGGTCGAGACATTGGTATGTACTATGTATAAACGAAGTTACATCCAAATCGGTTCATAAATACGCCTTTTATCGCGTGACAAATTTCAGGACGTTTCAAAATGTCAGCCACGCTAGAAATTCAAAATGCTATAACTCAGCCATTTTTTAAGATATAGACGAAACAAAAACTGCTCCGAAATCTTTGTATAAAGGTCAAATACATAAAAAAAAATATTTTTCCATTTTCAATTTTTTGGTACCACATTTCAAATTTTAAATTTTTAAAAATTTTTTAAATGGCCGCCATTTTGAAACAAAATGGCGGATGAAGCTGGCCAACGAACTCGGTCGAGAGATTGGTATGTGCTATGTACACACCGAATTACATCCAAATCGGTTCATAAATACGCCTTTTATCCCGTGACAAATTTCAGCACGTTTCAAAATGTCAGCCACGCTAGAAATTCAAAATGTTATAACTCAGCCATTTTTTAAGATATAGACGAAACAAAACCTGCTCCGGAATCTTTGTATAAAGGTCAAATACATAAAAAAAAAATATTTTTCCATTTTTAAGTTTTTGGTATCACATTTCAAGTTTTAAATTTTTTTAAAAATTTTAAATGGCCGCCATTTTGAAACAAAACGGCGGATGAAGCTGGCCAACGAACTCGCTCGAGACATTGGTATATACTATGTACACACCGAATTACATCGAAATCGGTTCATAATTACGGGAGTTACAGTGTGACATAGGTCATATATATATATATATATATATATATACATATATCAATTTTGAACGGAGGGTGGTTTCGGGGTCTGAGGGTCATGATCGATGAAAATATACCAAAATTTTTTGAAATCGCTTTCCTCCGAACGGCTGCAATAGGTAGCTTTTTTGTAAAGAAAGCTACCTAAAATGCTATAACTCAGCCATTTTTTAAGATATAGACGAAAAAAAAAACTGCTCCGAAATCTTTGTATAAAGGTCAAATACATAAGGAAAAAATATTTTTCCATTTTCAATTTTTTGGTACCACATTTCAAATTTTAAATTTAAAAAAAAAATTTAAATGGCCGCCATTTTGAAACAAAATGGCGGATGAAGCTGGCCAACGAACTCGGTCGAGAGATTGGTATGTACTATGTACACACCGAATTACATCCAAATCGGTTCATAAATACGCCTTTTATCGCGTGACAAAATTCCGGACATTTCAAAATGTCAGCCACGCTAGAAATTCAAAATGCTATAACTCAGCCATTTTTTAAGATATACACGAAATAAAAACTGCTCCGGAATCTTTGTATAAAGGTCAAATACATAAGAAAAAAATATTTTTCCATTTTTAATTTTTTGGTACCACATTTCAAGTTTTAAATTTTTTTAAAAATTTTAAATGGCCGCCATTTTGAAACAAAACTTCGGATGAAGCTGGCCAACGAACTCGGTCGAGACATTGGTATGTACTATGTACACACCAAATTACATCGAAATCGGTTCATAATTACGGGAGTTACAGTGTGACATAGGTCAGATATATATATATATATATATATATATAGATATATATATATATATATATATATATATATATATATATCAATTTTGAACGGAGGGTGGTTTCGGGGTCTGGGGGTCATGATCGATGAAAATATACCAAAATTTTTTGAAATCTCTTTCCTCCGAACGGCTGCAATAGGTAGCTTTTTTGTAAAGAAAGCTACCTAAAAATATATATATAATAACTCAGAAAACAAATTGAGATACAGCTTTCAAACAAATTGCATTTAAAAGTACTTTTTTTTTCTCTGTACGACGGTGTAAAAAGTAATATTGTAGGATGTTTAGAAGTTTAAGAATGAAATTTCATTTAAAATGGGTCCAGGAATATTAATGTTTAATCCACGGCGTACGTAATGTATGATCAGCTCCGTAGAAGTTTAAAAATTTACAGTACCGAAAAATGTAATCCATGGCGTACGTAATGTATGATCAACTCTCTGTGCGATTTTTACTTTCTTCTATCTTCAATAGAAGAAAGTATTGTAATCGAAATTTTTTTCGACTTCCGGTTTTCGACGGATTTGCATGTTTTAGGGGTCAGAGATTCCAAAAAACATGTTTCTAGAAAATGTCTGTCTGTCTGTGTGTCCGTCTGTCCGTCTGTCTGTCGCCATTGCACCATCAAAAAGTGTATGAAGTTATGTATAGAATTAAACCAAAATTTTATTATAAGTTTTTGGCTATGGCAAGCAGGTCCTCCTGGAATTTGGAAAAAAATCGCCGGTAGGGGGCGCCGATATAACAATTTTTGTGCGATTTTGAATATTGTACCATCCAAAAGTGTATGGAGTTATGCATAGAATTGAACCAAATTTTTATTTTAAGTTTTTGGATATGACAAGCAGGTCCTCCCTGAATTTGGAAAAAATTCGCCGGTAGGGGGCGCTGTAAATGCGATTTTTGTGCGATTTTGAATATTGTACCATCGAAAAGTGTATGAAATTATGCATAGAATTGAACGAAATTTTTATTTTAAGTTTTTAGCTATGGCAAGCAGGTACTCCCTGAATTTGGAAAAAATTCGCCGGTAGGGGGCGCTGTAATAGCGATTTTTGTGCGATTTTGAATATTGTACCGTCCAAAAGTGTATGAAGTTATGCATAGAATTAAACCAAATTTTTATTTTAAGTTTTTGGATATGGCAAGCAGGTCTTCCCTGAATTTGCAAAAAATTCGTCGTTAGGGGGCGCTGTAATAGCGATTTTTGTGCGATTTTGAATATTGCACCATCGAAAAGTGTATGAAGTTATGCATAGAATTGAACCAAAAAAAAAAATTAAGTTCTTGGCTATGGCAAGGAGGTCCTTCCTTAATTTGTAAAAAAATCGCTCGTAGAGGGCGCTGTAATAGCGATTTTTGTACAATTTTTGTGCTATTTTGAATATTGTACCGTCGAAAAGTGTATGAAGTTATGCATAGAATTGAACCAAATTTTATGTGTTTATTTTTTTCATGTCACGAAGGTTCTTCCTGAATTTGGAAAAATTCTGCCGGTAGGGGGCACTATAATTGCGATGTCTGTACAATTTTCATTATTGTACCATCGAAAAGTGTATGAAGTTATCCATATAATTGAACCAAATTTTTTGTGCATGTTTCTGGCTATGGCAAACAAGTCCTCCCTGAACTTGAAAAAATTCCGAAAGAAGGGGGCGCTATAATTCCGATCTCTGTGCCATTTTCATTATTGTACCATCGAACAGCGTATAAAATTATGCATACAATTGAACCAAAATGTTTGTGCTTGTTTTTGGCTTTGGCCAACAGGTCCTCCTTGAATTTGGAAATATTGCGCGGTAAAGGGGCTCCGTGTTAGCGATTTTTGTATACTTTTATGATTTTTCGTAGTTCTATTGTGCATCGGCGGGAACTCGCTTCCTGCTAAGCCGGCTATTCGCAAACAGCTGATAACAACAGAATAAGGAAAAATTAATAATTTTAACAAATATCATGATATAGATTAACTCGTTTTTAGTCCGTTTAATTGACTTGTGCAGAAATTTAAGATGAAAATCAAAGTTGGTATAGTATTGAACTAATAATATTGAAGTATTAACATGCGTAACTAGGTTTTGAAATATTAAGATGTATAAGATAGAAGAAAGTTTTGGGATTGGCACATCCAACTAGTTTATGTCTTAAATTTTATTCTTTGAAAAAATCATTTTCCAAATGGTCGTTGTAATTTGTTAAATTGCATTTTTTTTTTAATTTAATTTAAAATTTAAGGCTTGTTTTAATAACTGAATTCACTTTCTATGCCTTGCGTGCAGGATTTCTCATAATTGAATTCTCACAGTGAGCCAATTTTATTGTTATTATTATTATTGAGTAGAGATATAACTTGCATTTAAAATGACTTACACTGGAAAAAATATAATGATTATTTCTTGATAATAAATTAAAAAATAAAAATTTTTATTAAAAAGAAAAGAGTCATAATTTCAAAAATTTTAACTTCATAAGCACAATAATAGATAATTTAAGCATAGATAAAATTTATACCTTCAGTCAAATTTTCATGAAATTTTATTCGGTCATTTCTTAAAAATCATGTACCCACTGGCCAAAGTCACCGTTTTGAAGATTGACTTTAAAGATAAAATTACCTAAAATAATTAGCAATTTACTAAGAAGCTGCTTAAAATTTATTTACTATATTCCATTACATACACACTAGTCTTAAAAACTTAAAACCATTGATATTAAAAACATGTGTAAAGAAAATATGTTACATTAACCCCAACATCTTTCAATCACAAACATGATCATTTTCAAGGAGATAGCCATAGCCTTACCAGAATGTCGCTTTCACTGTGCTATTTACATGCCTGGTAAAAAAGGGTCTATTATTCGTTTGGGGTGCATATGAAATTGGTACGTTCCGATGCTGAAGTGTTTGATTTTTTCAAAATATTGAACAAAACCTCAGGTAAAACATCATTACATACTGCTTCCTTTTCTCAAAATTTCCAGTGATTCTCTAACTTTTAATCTGATGTAGGTATTAAAACTTTTGCATTTTCGAAATCTATTTTTATATTCTGGAGTTGATTTAATTTTGAAAGTGCTGTAGATGGTCGTTTGAACTTGGTATCTCTCATGTGCTCCCCCATTCTTTCTTTAAATTTTCGAATCGTCATACCTATGTAGCTTAAATAATTTTGTTTTTCCGTTCTAAATGAGACAGAATAGACACCTGCGATTTCATTGTTGGGTATGGGATCGATTTTTCCCTTAGTTAACGATTTAGTTTAATTGGAAGTTTATCTATTAAATTAATATCAAATTTTCTTAAGGCGTATTTCAGTCTTTCATATAATTTCGGTGCGTCTATTAGGTAAAATTACCTCTTTATCGTATAAAAAAAGCTCAAATTGCTTTAGGCAGAATTTCCCTACTAAAAAGAATTTTTGTATGCGATTTATTTGATAAATGAAAGTTAAAATTCTACTGCTATATTCACCTTGTGTTAAATAATTAAAATACATATAAAATGCACAAATAATTGTACAAAAATTACTTTCAGTTGCATACATATACACTATATGGCCAAAGGTGACCGGTCACTTGCAATTTTAGACGTTTTGTTAAATATCTAAAAAAATACATGAGGAATTAACCTGAAACTGCAGGTGTGTAAACAGTATAGTATAGGTCATATATTTCCGCGAAGATTTTTTCCCGAAACCCAATAGGGGACCGTCAACAAATTGAAAAAGTACGAATATCTTTTGAGTAACACTGTAAAAACTAATATTACAAAAGAGTTCGAACTCAAGATTATTAATAAGTGGCTTATTGTAATATACTGTGTTCATTTTTATGAGGATAGCATGTATACTCGTAGAGAAATTAACGTTTTTATAAAAACGGCCCCAAATTTCGCCAATTTGTTTGCTTATAATTTGCAGCGTTCTTAATATAAAAAAAAGTTATTTTCAGAAAATATGGCGAACAACATTGTACACAATACTCTGCAATCAGAATTAAAAAATAATAAAAATTGTATGAAAAATGAGCAGGTTTACTAAAAAATCTTTCACTGCGCATGCGCGAATGCAATCAAAATATAATGTGCATAATGTGTTAGCTAAATGTATTGAGCAACTTTTGTGAAAGTCTCAAAAAAAATAGTTTGAAAAGTCTGATAATAATCGTTTATAGAATAAGCTCTAAATGTCTAAATCCGTTGTTCCCAAAATGAAGCGAAAAGATGAGGGGTTATATCCATATATCCATTGATTAGTGCCAATATAGCATACACAATATTACACTTACTGTATTTGGATACAGCCCTTTATCTTTTTGCTTCCTTTTGGGAATAACGGATTTTGAGCTTATTCTATAAACGATTATTATCAGACTTTTCAAACTATGTTTTTGAGATTTTTCACGAAAGTTGCTCAATTCATTTAGCTAACACATTATGCAAAGTATATTTTGATTATGTTCGATCATGCGCAGTGAAACATTTTTTAGTAAACCTGCTCATTTTTCATCCAATTTTTATTTTATTTTTTACTCTGATTGCAGGGTATTATGTACAATGTTGTTCGTCATATTTTCTGAAAAGAACTTTTTTTTATATTAAGAACTCTGCAAATTATAAGGAAAAAACTTGGCTAAAATTGAGACTGTTTTTATAAAAACCTTAATTTCTCTACGAGTATACATACTATCCTCATAAAAATTAACACAGTGTATTACAATAAGCTACTTATTAATAATCTCGAGTTTGAACGCTTTTGCTACATTAGTTTTTACAGGGTTATCCAAAAGATATTCATTCTTTTTCAATTTGTTGACGGTCCCCTATGGGGTTTCGAGAAAAAATCTTCGCGGAAATATATGACCTATACTATACTGTTTACACACCTGCAGTTTCAGGTTAATTCCTCATGTATTTTTTTTTTAGATATTTAACAAAACGTCTAAAATTGTAAGTGACCGGTCACCTTTGGCCATATAGTGTATAATATAAAGATATTTAAAACACTTAAAAATATCTTAAAATACATTAGAAAAACCGCCTTTACAAGGCCGCCATCAGCGGGATTTAAATGCTGTTATTATTTTCTTTGCCCTTATTCGTGCCAGATAAAGGTATTCAAAACGAGCATTCATCTATTATGCAGAAAATATCTCCACACTGCATGCATAGCGTATGATAGTCCATCGTTACAAGCTGTATCTTTATTAGCAATTATTTCAATTGATTCTCTTATAATTGGTTCCTGGTAATTATTTGTACGAAAGATAATTCGCGATTTATTAAAATCTACTTTTATAGGTTGAGTTTGAGCTAATTTTGATAAAGCAGTATGGGGTCTATTTAATCTGAGGACTGCTTCATGTATCAGCATCAGGCATCTCATCTGACGTACAACCTTTAAATTACAATGTTTTCTTCTGAACATTCTCTAATAAGCGCAAAGAAAATAATAACAACATTTAAATCCCACTGATGACGGCCTTGTAATGGCTGAAAACGTTCTGGGTTTTTCTACTGTATTTTAAGATATTTTAACGTGTTTTAAATATTTTTATATTATACGCATATATTATAAAGTAATTTTTGTACAATTATTTGTGCTTTTTAAATGGATTTATTTTATCCCAGAGAATCAAATTTTAACATATGATATTTAAAAAATAATAATATTTTTTTGACATTTTAAAAGGTACCTGACCTTTTAACTGTACTTACACTCATTTTTCGCTGCACAATATTCATTGCTCGGAACACAGAGAAGATCCTTCGTTTCACAGCCGGCTCTTGAGCTTCCAGTTTATCTTCCATCACATTGGGTCGGAATCCCATCGCTAGATCAAATCCGTGTAAGTGTCTCCCCGTAAAGCAACTATAAAAGAATAAACTAGTGTTATAAATAGCTGTAAGGCAAATTTACAATAACTTTAAAGTGGTTCGGGGCACGAAATTATACTTTTTTTTATTACCCGACTGCCAAGAAGGGTTATGTGTTTCACGCGTATCTGGGTATGTAGATTTCTTTATACCCTCGAAACTTCCCAACGGCTGGATGGATTTTAATGAATGAGGTCTCTATCGATTCGTCTTAACCGTCCGATGGTTATAGACTAGGTTTTGTTTGTATAAATTAAAAAAGGCGGCCGTAAAATACAAAATGGCGGTAGACACGAAAAAAAAATTTACGCACCACATTGAGTGGCATATCATTGGATAGGTCTTTCAAAATGAAGACGATGTTTCATTGACTATTTTACAGTCAGAAGCTCCGTTTAACCCTTCCGGGACGAGAGTCTTTTACAGAATTTTTAATCTTTTATCACCGTTTTTTTTAAACAGAAAAATTTGCTGAATTGAATCGGGAGAATGCTCGTATTAAATAAGGCAAAATTTACAATAAAAATTTACTGGTGAGAATAATCACGATTCTGAGCACCTTATGCGGCAAGAATACAGGTAACTCGTCCCCAAAAGGCTAAATATTACACAACCTGGAAGTTGTGTAGATAGGATCTCTAGCTTTACTGCAACTCTAACCAACCATAGACATCTATAGGCCTCATCAAAACAGTGTTTATAGATAGGAGCTAACAATTAAACACAACTTAAAATTCATCAAGACAAGTAAATTAAAAAAATAGGTACGTAATATAAAAAATAGTTTCACCTTGATGAGAAATAATTAATTAGTTCGCTTTTTACGCAGTCGGGTTTTTTGTTTTTAACTTAATTGGTTATTTATAATTAAATTTTATCCTTTTTTTTTTCCTATATGCGTTGTGATTCATAAAGATGGCCTATTTCCTTAAACATACTTCCAATTGCAAAATTTTATAAAAAGGGTGAAAAATTTGATGACATAAATTGCAACCCCCTGGAGGGATCTATTTGAGAAAATACACAAACTAAATTTTTATAACCCCCCTCCCCCTCCCGCAGGGTAAAATTTCCAATTAGGAAAATTTTTCTTATCCTTTCTCGAAGGAAACACAAAAAAAATACATCTTGATATCTGCAAAACTCACAGATATGTGCCTGTTTAAATAACGTATAATTTTGTGGATGATCCCTAACTTACATTCGAAATGCATCAATATCACGTGGCTCAGAATTATGCTTAAGGCTGTTCTCAAATCCAAAAGGACAATTCTGTGACATAAGTTTTAATTTATTTTTGTTCGGAAATGCATGAATCTAGCTGGTGTTATTGTTTAGAAACTATGCCATCGAGCTGGGGTTTCTTTTTTTTTTTTTTCGTTTTTTTCGTTTTTTTTTTTTTTTTTTTTTTTTTTTTTTGCAAACGCAATATATCTTTCAGAAAATAGTGTCAAAGTGTGCGTTTTGAACCGAATTTCCGCGCGAAAGGAGGAACAGCAATCAAGAAAGGGCGAAAAACGTTCTTGTCACGTGATCCAAATCGCTTCTAACTCAATACATAATTGATTGATCGAAAAATGGAAAACACAGTTCGATTCCAAATCGCTAGGCTTTCCAATTTTATATCTTTCCGTTAAAAAATGAATTTGTAAATGTGTCAGAACGTTTTGAGCTTGTTGAGCAGAGCAGTTGAGTACAGCCTTAAGTGGTGTGAACCACCAATTTTGGCTTTTAATATCTCTGTGAGTTTTGGAAATATAAAGATAGATTTTTTTTTTCTCTCTCAGGAATAGATAAGGAAAATTTTCCTAATTGAAAATTTTACCCTACGGGAGCCGTATAAAAGTTTAGTTAGTGTATTTTCTCAAATAAACACTCCAAGAGGGTTGAAACTTATGTCATCAAATTTTGCACCTTTTTTTTTATGAAACTTTGCCATTGGAAGTATGTGTCTAGAGGTGCTTTATTTAAGGAAATAGGCTATTGGCCCCATCTTCATGAATAACTCTGTATATATTCTTTTTCATATATAAAATCTTCAACAACAAAAAAATAAATAAACAAAATTTTTAACCTCTTCAGATCTGAGGTGCACAAATGTGGGCCTCTATTCTTTTCCACATAAAAATTAAAGTATTTTTTTTTTGTTTTGTATTTTACATTTTTACTTTACTTCTGAATGTTTTTTGCTTTGGAACAAAACCAATAAATGGCATCACTGATGCTTATTTCCACATAAAATAAATGTTATGTTCATCTTAGTTTGAAAAATGTCTTCAAGACAGTGTGGCTAAAAAAATAAGAAATTCTAATCTATATATTTAAAAGACAAGGCTGTTTTTCAATTCCTACTATTAGTCAGGGTTGTAAAAAACCCAGGTTTTTTGTTAAAAACCCAGCCCGGGCGGGTTTTATTAAAAAACCCGGGTTAAATGGGCAATTTTCCCCGTGTAAATTGGGTTAAAATGCCAAAATATGGAATATGATTCCACCTTCCTCCCAAATAATAATCTTCAGGGTTGCCACTGTATAGGAGAAACTGGAAAAGTGAGGGAATTTAAAAATGAATATTAAAAACAAGAAATGTTACTAAATTTTGGTACTTTGCAAAATTTATCCATTGAAATTTTGAAAATTCTCAGAGGAATTACTCAGGGGAAATTTAATTTTTTGCTTAGGAAAGTGCAAGGAATTTGATTGCCGAAATAAGTGGCAATCCTGATCTCAAATGCAATCTTTGTGAACGCTTCATAGTCTAATAGATGGGAATGACTTCATAGTCTTAATAAAGGTCTCAATATCTTTCCCTGTTCTTAAAATATGTATATATATATATATGATAACTTTAATTTAAATAACAAACAAATTTTAAATTGCAAAGCTATCAGTTGTGTGTTATTTAATAATAAAATATAAATATAACTTTTAAAAAAATTTTGCTCCTTTGAAATTATCATAAGATTAGCAAATATTGATAAAAAATATCTTACAACAAAAAATTTTCTTATATGTATATACAGGGTGTTAACTCTCAACGGTGTCCAATGGCTAATTCCTAAACCGTTAGTCATAGACATATAGTTCAAATTACAAAACTGTTTTAATTTGAGTCAAAGAAATATTTTAAAAGCGATTGATTTGGGTCAATAAAAACATTTCTTAAAAAATTACGAAATTTAAGTTTTTATACGGCCCCCAGTCCTATAAGTTATATTTAGTAAAATTTTCCTATTACACTGACAAGACAGACAAAGAAAGTCCCGTTCATATAACACTAAAATTGACTGAGCTATGAAACTTTCAAAATGCATGATACCACTTTTCTGCATCTGAACACAAATGAGTTTGACCATGCTTTGAGGGGTCATATCCTAAGTGCTTAAAGTATTCAAAGAACTTTTCACGTGTATCTGCACTTTGAAAAAAATAGTACAAGTGTTACGGCTGAGTTAACTTTTATTAAGTTTCAGATTGGCTAAAATTATTGTATTTTAATATATATTTTATTTTGTAAGGATTTGAGACTTTCTTTTCATGATTTCTTTTAACAAATATTATGTTATTTTATTTAACTTCAATGATCGTATGTATGTTTTCCTTGTTCAAAATTTATACTCGAAATTTAACTCACTTTCAAATATCTGATCGAGATTAAATTTTACATGTATACTGACGTAAATCTGATAACAATCTAATATTATTATTATTTTCAGTGGTTACCATTCATACTTATTTTACAGGATAACACAAAAAAGTTCGGATAGATTACTGCCAAGAAGTTTAAGAAAAAGTTTTAGATTAGACAACACAAGACTGCGATGGTTGTGTTTTTTAATTTTTATGTATTTTTTTAGCACTGAATCCGAGAATTACCTTAATTTTTAACCATCATCTTAGGATGTTTTGCAAATCATAAATTGTCAAAGTTAAAAAATAACAAAAATCAAATACTATAAAATATAGGAGACGGCTGAGTTTTTTAACTTTTGATAATTGATTTTTATGTACTTTTTAGAACTGAATCTGAAAATGACCTTCATTTTTAACCATCACGTTATAATTTTTTTTGCAAATCGTAAATGTCAAAGTTAAAATATACCAAAAATCTGATATTATAAAACCGATATAAAACTTTTTTTATTTAATTTTCCTGACGTGATGGTTAAAAATGAAGGTCATTTTCGAATTCAGCTGTAAAAAATGATACTATAAAACAGATGTAAAACTCTTTTTATTTAATTTTCCTTACGTGATGGTTAAAAATGAAGGTCATTTTCGTATTCAGCAGCAAAAAGTACATAAAATAATTTAATAAATATAATAAGTTTAGTAAATATAGTACTCTTGAAGCTAACTGAAAAGCTTAAATTTATGTTTTAAATTAAAAGCTAAAACGTTTTAAAATTATAGGGTTCCCAATCTAAAAGTGCAAGTAAATTAGTACAAATATATTTTCTAAGATTCATAAATAAAACAGAATAACCATAAACAACAAATACATCATTTGTTTCTTTCCAGAAATATATTTAAGAAACCCGGGCTTTTTAAATGGGTTTTTTACAAAAAATCCAGCCCGGGTGGGCAGCTGGGCGGGTACCCGCCCAATACAGCCTTTTCAAATATTAATTCATTAATTAAATTTTAATTAATTCATTTTAGTTTTATATAGGAGACAAAATGGCGGCCATTGGTTATTGAACAACATCTAATGCATCTTCATAACTCGATACATAGGGGGGGGGGGGGGAAGGGACCCTGTTCTGTCGTCAAATATCGCAAAGTTTGTCGCCAACTTAGCGATATATTGCCAAATTTGGTGACCAAAATGAGTCGCCAAAAGTGACGCCAACTTGGCGATATCTCTAATATTTTGCCAAATTCCCATAAACTTCCATTATAAACCAATAGGGTTTACTTTCTTATAGAAAATCAACAAATTGAGATATTTTAATGCAACAAAAACTAATATTAGCTTAAGGGATTACATTAAATTTTTCTTTGATGACCTATGAAGGAATTGACTTTAAAAACAAAATTTTTATATTACTTGTTTAAATGAAAGATATTCATTTGTAGATGTGTCCGTACTCGCTATTTTTTAATTGATTTACATTTATATATATATATATATATTTTTTTTAAGGTTTTTGTGAAATTTCTTTAAAATGCTAGCCATCGTATTGCTTCCATTGTTGTAAAGAAAAGAGAAAACGGAGTTTGTTTATTTTTATTGATTATGATCATTATAAATACTATTTTTCCATTGCAGTTAATAATAACTTTAAAAAATTTGAACAGAAATTGACGTCACGCTTTAAAAAGCTTGCATTTTCCTCATAATACTGTTACTTTTCAATATTTCTTCGTTCCTTTGATACTAATCAGACGCTAGGCGAAATGCTTCATTGAAATGAGAGGAATGTGAGAGAAAATGACGTCATATTTAAAAGAAAACTGACATTTTCTTTGAAAAAACTAAATATTTTACCACAAAGGTACCTAAAAAGGCATAAATTTCTGGAATTTTTACTCGCCGGTACTGAGATTAAAACCTCAAGTGAAGAGTGCGAATGTTTATATGCAAAGTTGTAGCTGGCAAACGTGACTTCAAGTTTGAAAAAATATGTAGCAATAAACTATTGCGGGTGAAAATATTTTTAAAATAGTGAATACGGATATGAGAGGTGCTTATGTAAATTTTGAGATTGTGAAAATGAAGCAAGGTTTATATTTCATGAAGAAAAATAATTATGTGATTGTGTTAGTGTGAGATAAATTTTGTTGATTTTTCATTCCGTAATACTTAGCATAAGAAACTCAATTGATAATTTCATCATATTTACTTATCTTGCTTACATTCTACTAATTACATATACGAATAAAATTTAATTTTTCAATAATTTTTAACAGTTGAAGTTTAAGGAAATAGTATTTCGGTAACTTTAGATTAAAGTAATATTTGTTTTATGGGTCGGATTAACTAATGTTCTTTAATAAAGATGCAAAAATATTATAAAAAAATATAGTTACTTTCAAATATTTATCTTATTAAATAATGCTTCGCGGATCCACACAAAGCATGGCTTTTGCTAGTGTATATCAATTTCAGTAGGCAGTTTAACATTACTAAAATGCACTGCAAATGATTTTTAGCAATATACTATAATGGAACGGAACTCTTTTGAGTGCCCTGTAAACGAATTATAAATGCAACACATTTCATTTCCAATTCCAAACATGCCAAAATAAACCTCAATAACATACACTATATTGCCATTAATGACCGGCAACTTTCAATTTCAGACATTTTGTCGAATATTTAGAAATATACTTGACAGATTCTTCTGGAATTTCAGGATTGAAAAGAACAGGTATGACTACATATTTAGCAATGTCGGTTTGATAAGGGGGGCAATTAGGGGCCCAACAAAAATTCAAAGAAAAAAAATAATACTTGGGATCACCCTGTAAAATAAAATGCACGAAAGGATCTATCGCTACCGAATATAAATAAACAGACATTGTGCAATATGTGTATTCTTTTGTGTAAGAATAGCATGTATATTAATAGAGAATAGAGATATAGCGATTTATTTAAAAAATTAAAAAATTCTTGCATGTTTTTTGCTTAGAACATGCATGGTTTTCAACCAAATTTAACGCCGGTTTCAGAAAAATTGACAAAATATAGTAGAAACAATATGGTGGAATTGGAATATAAATGTATTAAATATTTTGCGCAAACTGAATTGTGTCCATGGGTTGAAATTTGAACCCCCCTCCTGAACACAGTTCAGTATACGCTACTTAACCACTCCCAATGATTCAGATTTTGAGCTCAAAATTTAAGTTTAAGTCTAAACTTTTGAAAGCATGTAATGAGATACAAAAAATAAGGGTAAAAAATAGTTGTTCATTACTCCAAAGTCTAAAGCGCCCTCTATCGGTATTTTTTTAACTTTATCTTTAAAATTTATTTTCAAGACAATACTGACATAAAGAATAGTTTTAGTGAAAACCGCAAACGAATCGACCAATTTTTTCCGTTTTTTATAAACATTTGAAATTTTGGACCGTAAACTTTAAAGGCGCCTATCTCCTTCGGAATACGTTTGGGACCCTTGGTTTCCTATTTACTATTACTCGTCTTGATTGTTCTGTCACCCCCTAGCGTATGTACCATAAGTTTAGGGACACCCTGTAAATCGCTTATGTAATTATATCAACAGAACAGATGTTGATTTAAAGAACAAAAGAAAAAATTCTCAAGAAAATAAATATGTAGTTTAATATTTAGAGCATGTTCCTCACCTCCGTGATTATCACCTCCGTGAATCTCTTAATTTTGAAAATGTATATTTCAGAGAAAAGTGCTTAAGAAGAATTTGCAATGACTTTAAATCAAAAAAGATTTCAAAACTTTAGAAGAGAAGAATTGAGTAACATATAAAAGATTGGTGATGAAAAGAAGTTCCAGATGGGAGAGGAATTTGTGTTTTTTTATGTTCAGTCAAAATAAATTCATTATGCATTATTATATAGAATTGCTCCTAAGTTATATAATTAATAGAACAAATAGTTTTTTATGCTTTGTCTGACTACACAAACATTAACTGTAGCATAAAGTTCACCTCCGTGACTGATGTTAATAAAATTGTGTTTCTGAAAAAAAAAAAATAAATAAATATAATGTAGCTGGGCCACTGCTGATTTCTACTTGCAGAAATTGATAAGTTTCTAAAAATGATAGCATTTGCCTTGGAAAACATTTTTTTTTTTTTTTTTACGAGAAAAATTTGTATTGAAAATGTACATTTTTGGGAGAATGACCCTATTGTATCCTCAAAATAAAACAACTATGCTAATATGAAAGTATAAGTTTTTTTGTTAATTTTAATGTATAGTTTATATTTTAACAACTTGTAAGTTAATAAATATAGGTATTTGTGCAAGCGTCACGTGCGCCACATTTTGTCCGTTTCTCATGGAATGGCCCGTAAACTTAATAGGACAGCAAAGAGTTCTCTCAACCCGAAGTATAGATTTTTCGGATGCTATATCCATTCTAATCATTCTCAAGTAAGCATTTACATGTTCAACAAACATGTTTTGCAGACAAACGTGATAAATTAACAACATTAACATTAAAATTAATATAATTTTGTTTCTCTTGTATGTATAAATTCAATTACGCAGCTGAAAATGTTTCATTGAGAATGGACAACATCCTAAAAAACGACATTCCGCTTTGAGAAAACTGATTAATACACTTATAAAACCTACTTGATTACGTTTTCGGAAATCAGTGGAAGCTAAAGAAACTTTGTTTTTACCCGACTGCCAAGAAGGGTTATGTGTTTCACGCGTGCCCAGTCCACATACCCAGTATGTGGATTTCTTTATACCCTCAAAACATCCCAATGGCTGGATGGATTTTAATGAATGAAATCTCTATCGATTCGTCTTAACCGTCCGATGGTTATAGGCTAGGTTTTGTTTTTATAAATTCAAAATGGCGTTCGTAAAATACAAAATGGCGGTAGAGAAGAAAAAAAATTACGCACCACATTATGTGGCGTATCATTGGATAGGTCTTTTAAAATGAAGACGATATTTCATTGACTATTTTACGGTCAGAAGCTCCGTTTAAATACTACACTACCTGGAAGCTGTGTAGGTAGGATCTCTAGCTTTTCTGCAACTCTAACCTTCATAGACATCTATAGGCCTCATCAAAACAGTATTTATAGGTAGGAACTAACAATTAAACGCAATTTAAAAGTCATCAATACAAGAAAATAAAAGAAAAATATGTAACTAATATAAAAAATATTTTCACACTGATGAGAAATAATTAATTAGTTCGCTTTTTACGCAGTCGGATTTTTTGATTTTTTTAATTTAATTATAAAAGCGAAAAGCCTCTTTAAATGTGGGAGATATGCTGGTTTCTAAGGTTTCTAAAGATAAAGAAACTTTTCGGAATTGTGGGTAACTCGGATGAGGTTATAGCATATTTTCGTTCGTGGCTATATATTACATTTTCGTAGATTAAGTATGATCATTATTTTTATTTAGTGTATTAATAATTTCTATCTAGCGCCATTTAATTGATGGGGGTTGCCATACCATTAAATGACGCTTTATGGAAAATCTCAAAAATCCAAATTACCCCTTTGTGAATGCAACGTATTTTTCTTTTGGCGAATTTTGAACTCAGCATGAGTGGGTTTTATAAAATCTTTGAATTTAAAATGTAAATTTTTCTCAGACTTGGATTCTATCTTGCAAAGAGTTCGAACACAAAAATACTCTGCGAGGGGGGGGGGGGGGCATTCATCACGGGGTGTTGAATAAAAGAGAAGAATTTGTAATAATGTTTGAGACATTACAGAAAGCATAATAAATCTATTATTCGAATATTAACTATGCCTGATGTGATGTAAACATTGAAAAATCCATTACATTTAATAAATCTGCTAAAACTCTACTAAACATTATCTAAATTTGAGTATATCTCTCTATTACAAGATTACTTTACATACTTTCGATTCAATATTTTTTTTACCCGATGCCAAAAAGGGTTATGTGTTTCACGCCTATCTGGGTAAGTGGATTTCTTTATACCCTCGAAACATCCCAACGGCTGAATGGATTTTAATGAATGAGGTCTCTGTCGATTCGTCTTAACCGTCCGATGGTTATAGGCTAGGTTTTGTTTTTATAAATTCAAAATGGCGGCCGTAAAATACAAAATGGCGGTAGGGACGAAAAAAATTTTTACGCACCCTATTGAGTAGCATATCATTGGATAGATCTTTCAAAATGAAGACGATGTTTCATTGACTATTTTACAGTCTGAAGCTCCGTTTAAATAGTACACAACCTGGAAGTTGTGTAGGTAGGATCTCTAGCTTTACTGCAACTCTAACCTTCATAGAAATCTATAGGCCTCATCAAAACAGTGTTTATAGATAGGAACCAACAATTAAACACAACTTAAAAGTCATCAATACAAGTAAGTAAGAAAAAAATAGGTAAGTAGTATAAAAAATAGTTTCACATTGATGAGAAATAATTAATTAGTTCGCTTTTTACGCAGTCGGGTTTTTTGATTTTTTAAATTTAATTGTTTATTCTCGATTTTTTTTTTCATTTAAAAATATAAATTCAGACAAAATGGAGTTAAAAATATAAAATCCTACAAATGTGAGGTTCATTTAGATTTATTATCAGCTAGTTATTAGAATAAAAATGAAGTTAAGACTCACCAGATCGCTCGAAGCACTCGGTTACAAGCTATCCATTCGTTTTGGTGACTACTTGGCGGCATATACATCAATCCTTGTCGCAAAAGAATAGGAAGCAGTCTGTGCGAATGTATGTCTTGTGCAGCTAGCCAAACTACGTTCATTTCTTTTGGAACAATATTAGTGAAATCATTTCTATATGGTATTTTCATCAACGTCCAAACGGAATTGTGTTCTTCCAACGAGTACGCATCGTTCAAAAGGCTAGGAAAATTAGTGGTCGCTTCAGACTCACTTTCCACTGTACCACTAATGATATTCCTCGCGTAGAAAGTGTCAAAAAGAACAAAATAAAGCACATCCGCGATCCTGGGCAAAAATTCTGAATTTTGAAATTTTTCGAAGTACTGGAACAACAAATAAATCGTCTTCCACATCAGTCTGGATTCAGCATGATGTTCCTTTAAAATCTCCAGGCAGTGTTTCACAATTTCAAAATCGACTTCAACAACACCGAGCTTGTGTTTCGCTTTGAAAGATTTTTGTATCAATTTTTCAATCGCCCTGTATATATACAGCGCTTGATCGGGAGGCAGACTAACAGACATCGGCCAGCGAAGGGAATTGAAGATTTTCATATACTCATTCATTCTTGAATTTAAATAAATCTACTAACCAGCAAAAACATTTTTTCTGTTTTCTTTCTTTTTTTTTTTACTTTTTTTTCTTTTCCTTTCTTTTCTTTTTTGAAATTAATAAAGCGAAATCGGCCGGCGAAGAAAATTGAAGATTTTCATATATTCGCTCTTTTTTCAGTTTAAATAAATCCATTAACTAACCAACGCAATATTTTTTTTTTTTTTCTGATAATAAAGCGACTTGAGACTAGAATTGACCGTATAGAGCGCTGATAGGATTTCTCCATCCAATTTCTCTTAATATTACGATTTCTCCAATCGCTTCTTTCCCGCAAGAAGACTGACAACTAAGTGACTGAATGAAGTAACACGCTTTCCACTATCACGTTTTTTTTTCCATGGAGCGTGGAGAGACTGGATCCTCCCTCTTTTTCTTTTTTTTCTACTGCGTGTATTTGGGAAATACCCCATAGTTGCAGTAATAAATTCTTAAATCGCGAGAGACAAGTTTTTTTTCTTTTTATCTGTTGGCCTGTATGCATTTATAACGTTATCAACATTTTAGTAATTTTGGCCCCTTCCAGCCCCCCTTACGATATCATGTCTTATCATTCCTCGACCCCCCCCCTCCCCCCTCTTAATGATATCGTTATCAATGGCTAAAAATCCTTTTTATTTCGAGAGGTATGTTTTTTTTATATACGTTGGCAATGATATAAAGATATGGCTTTACATTTATCATTAGAATACTGTACAGTTTCAAATGAAGAAAAGAAGCCAATAAAATATCCCTGTTATACATGAAGTGACTTTATATTAACCCATTTATGCCTGGCGTCCCATTTTTGGGACGTTTACAATTTTAATAAATTTGTAAAATTGTCTTCTTTTTTATAACATGAAAATTGTATGAAATAATTATCTATAAATGTCTTTATCTATTACCGAGAGATGACAGCATAAGATGGATATTTATTTGCTGGCTTTTTTCGGAGTTAATAGATTTTTCATTTTTTAAGATGGCGAAATGTAAAAAGTAAGTTTATTTGCGTTTTTCTACCAAGGATCCAAATAATAAGTCATAATCTTAGCTTGTAGACTTCTTTGAAATACGCATTTTTTTAAATTATGGAATCATATGTTGTATAACAGTTATATAACAGACTTTTTTGATATAAAGAAAAAGTTACATTTTATTTATGATAACAATATAAAAAAAAAACAGCCCCTCTACCTAGAGATATCTTACGATATCGATTGCCAGATCCCTCCCCTATTTTTTATGAATTTTTGTAACGTACAAAATATAGAGCGTTAGGCACGAATGGGTACATATTTTTATTAGCCATTTAGGGGACAGTTATTTGTGTAAAGTTCTTTTTCAAGATGATTATGAAACAAATTGTTTTTAAGAGAAATAAATATATTTTTTAATAGTTTATAAAAATACTAGTTATAGTATATAATATAAAATTTAAAATCTTATTTTACATAAATTTAGACAAAACATATAATTATTCATAATATACTACTAGAAATATTATGCATATTCCCATATTTAGTGCGTTTACATTTTATCAAATAAATACAAAAAATTTCATCATAAATTTTTTTAGTATTTTTCCGGTTCATTTTTCAGCATAAAATTTGAGAAAACAAAAATTCAGGCACAAATGGGTTAATCAGCATCTAAAAGAGATAGTTACTATTTAAAAGCATTTAATAATAGCTTATTGTTACATAATGCATTCAACAGCAATAAAAAAAAATTGCCTTCTTGCATTTATTTGTGTGCCCCCCCCCCCCACACACACACGCATGGAGGGGGGGGGGTGAAAGCAGTACTTCTTGTCAAGAAAACAGATGAACAATACTCGTTCTCTAGCTTTACTAGTAAACACAACATGTAAAGTTTCAAACATATTTTGAACTTGCTTGTTCAAGAATCCTGAATGTTGGAGTATTACATATTTTGGAATGAAATGATTTTATAATCATATAATGGCTTTAATTATAACTTTGTATTTTCCTAAAAATAGATACGAATGAAAAATATATAACAGACTTTTTTGGTATAAAGAAAAGTTAATTTTTTTTTTTTTTTATGATAACGCTATCAAACAAGTGGGTAAGTGATCAGAGATCGCACAGAGGGTTTCGTTTAATATTCCTTTCAAAACACTTTATACTTTTGCAAAATCTGTTAGTTCCACATTTCGCAACCAGGGGGCGCACTCTATTCTAAACAAACCGCTATCCGAACGAAACTCCGTTTTACAATCTGTCCGTAGAGATATATTAGTCGAGGCCCATAGCACCCGAGATAGGTAGGCGTCCCCTGGCAATAAAAAAATGGAACTAAAATATGTAAGTCTATGGTGTATGATATGAAAGAGTGGTCAAAAGGGTATCGGCAAAAGTTAGAAAAGTGCAACCCGGGTGAAAAGGGGGAAGGATAAAAAAATTGGTTAAAATACACAAATTAGAGCCATAGGGTAAATAATATAAAACTTTTTGAAAATTTTATGATTTTTCGTGTGATCGCAAGTGTTCTGCTATAGGTATGCAAAATTGCAAGTCTCCAACTTAATTAGAGGCTGAGTTAGAAAAATTGCTTAAAATACACAAGTTAGAGCCCGGAAAGGTAAATAATATAAGACTTTTAGGAAATTTTATGATTTTTCGTGTGATCGAAAGTGTCCTGCTATAAGTATGCAAAATTGCAAGTCTCCAACATACATAATTTCTGAGAACGGGCACTGTGACGGACAGACAGACAGACAGAAGAGCGAGACGAATAGGGTTTCGTCAGATGAATGAAACCCTAAAAACAAACACCTCCTCCACCTAGAGATACCTTACGATATCGACTGCCAGATCCCCTTCCCCTAAAGTGATAGCGTTGTATACGCACAGCTCTTGTTCTCTTCCCTACCCCTTAAAATCCAGTCCGTAATACAGTATAAATGTAAAAGTGGAAAAAGTGTTTAAAGCATTCCTTTGTGCATTCTATGTTAATCACGTTCATCTTAAAATTCATGTCTAATTTTTTGATTGCATTTCTTATATTTTCTCAAAAATTTCAGTTACTATGCATTAATTTTGCATGGTCACCGATCTCGAAAATGATAAATTCACTATTTTTTTTACGCTCTGTAGAAAGCGCAAGCAAGTGAATTTATTAAATATGCATATATATTTTTTTCCTGTTTATTTTTTAATATAGGAGTACAGGAAAGAAAAAGAGTAATGTTATTAAATATAGTGTAATTAATATTTATCTATTAATTAATAAAAGCATTTTTTTTTAAATACTGCATTCTTTTTTTTATTTCTAATTTATTTTCTACTTTTTAGCTTTTAAAATGTTTTATTGCTGCAGTTTCACAACTATTTGACCTATTTTGGCGAGCGTTTATTGGCGTATCCATTAAATCTACTCGTATTCAACTCATATATACTATTGTACGAGTTACAAAGAATATTTGGCGATTTATCACCTGTGGCGGGCTAACGAAAAAATGCCTTAAAATGAATGTAATAATTTATAAATAAATTCTAAAAATAGTAAAATGTCATATTGTCACCGGAAACACACATACAGGGTATATCTCAACTCTTTGTCAAAACTTTAAGGGGTTATAGTACACATCAAGACAAACAATATTAAATAGGAAACTAAGGGTCCCAAACGTCTTCCGAGGGAGATAGGCGCCATTAAAGTTTAGGGTCCAAAATTTCAAATTATTATAAAAAACGGATCGTTCAAACTGAAACTGAGCTCAAACTGAACTGCGTTCAGGAGTCGAAATTTTAAATACCTCCCCCACCCACCCCACCCTCCTGAAGAGTGTTCAGTTTGAGCTACTTAACCACTCCCAATGATTCAGATTTTGAGCTCAAAATTTAAGTGTAAGCTTTTGAAAGCATTTAATGAGATACAAAAAATAACGGTAAAAAATAGTTGTTCGTTACTCCAAAGGCTAAAGCGCCCTCTATCGGCATTTTTTTAACTTTATTTTTAAAATTTATTTTCAAGAAAATACTGACATAAAGAATAGTTTTAGCGAAAACCGCAAACGAATCGACCGATTTTTCCGTTTTTTATAATCATTTGAAGTTTTGGGACAATAAACTTTAATGGCGGCTATCTCCTTCGGAAGACGTTTGAGACCCCTAGTTTCCTATTTAATATTGTTTGTCTTGATGTGTACTATCACCACTTAAAGTTTTGCCCAAGAGTTTAGATACACCCTGTATAATCGTAATTTTTATAATTCTAGCTTATCAGAAAGTGGTTTAAAAACCGATTACAAAATTTCATCTTTACATACAAAAACCTGGTTGAGTTAAAAGAAGAATGTAAAAACCTCCCAATAACAGCCACCCATAAGACCAAATATTTTGTCCCTTAAATGGAAGTGACCTTTTAATAGACTAGGAGACGGATGCACAGACCATCACCTTATCGAGTTGGCGGCTGAAATTTCCAGGATTAGACAAAACTCGATTACCATATTAAAATGCAACTGGCCTGCCAAGTCATATCTTGGTGGAAACCATCTGCAGACCCGATTTTAGTGGTTGATTGATAGGTTTATCATTGTGTTTTCCTGCACCCAGGGCCTGATTAATGCACGGGCCTCGGTCCTGGGCCCACCAATTTCAGGGGCCCACAAATTTGTATATATTTTCTCACAATTTAAGTTTTTCCACTGTTTGCATTTTATATTTTGGTCCCTGACGTAAAAACAAAGTTTTACTGTAATAAAAAACCTCCATATTTAATTTTTCTGTAAAAGTCCTTTTCAGTTTGAGAGTACCTATAATTTTCAAAACTTGTCGTATCCAGAAAATCAAATTTGGGGAAAATGCCAAAAACTGCATACTGTGTCTATTGGTTTCAATATAAACGAGGATTTTACAATGTCAGAATTATAGTTTAAAATGATTACTAGACTGTTAGGGAAAACACAATTTTTATGATTTTGGATAAGGCGAGTTTTGAAAAAGACGTCCTCATTTATTCTGCAACATAAACTGTAGATCATAGATGTTTGTGAATTATACAAATGCTTATTTGAGAAAGTGGACAGTAATTCATTTTCTTGATTATTCTTGTAAGTTAAATTTTTTTTGTAAAATTGAAACTTTCACCCAAACAACTTTCTGAACTCAAATAAACCTACTTTTTTTTCTGAAAGTGTCGCCGGGAATGGGGAGGTAGGGGGGGGGGGCAACTTTTTAACAGGCCCTGGGCCCAACTTCAGCTTGATCGAGCTCTGCCTGCACCCAGTCCATCATGTTTTCATAGCTTTGGGTGCAGGAAAACACAATGTTAAACCTACCAGTCAACCACTAAAATCGGGTTTGCAGGTGTTTTAAACCAAGATATGACTTGGCAGACCAGTTGCATTTTAATATGCGAATCGTTTTTAACTAACCTTGGAATTTCAGTCGGCAACTTGATGATGTGATGGCTTGCGAAGTCGCTTCCCGGTCTGTAATAAATATATCACAGTGGCGTAGACAGGAGCCTCGTCTGCGAGAGTTAGGGTGATTTTTGACGGCCAATTATCTACTCGAGGGATATAGGCCCAGAGAGGGGAGTGCCCTTCGTGGGGCTCTTTCTAAGGGAACCTAGCCCGTATTTACGCATGGAAATCCATGGTTCGAAGAAAACCACGAAAACTCCGAGCGATTAGGCCGACGGGCACGATTGGGTTTGAACCCAGAACCTCCCATTTACAAGCTTCGAGAGCAGAACCTCTCGGCCAGTGGTGGGGCCATGTGCGAGGGATTTTGAACTATTGCTTCTCATTAAATGGACAATTCCGTTGTTTTACAGGCCTATAAGCTAATATTTACTAAACATGATGCATTCAAATATAACGAAAAGCACAAACAACTATAATAAATTTAGAATTTATGTGTTTAAAGGATTCATAAAAGAGCTCTTCTTTCAATCTTCAGAGATGGAAATAAACAGAAGAGTGAGAGAAAATGCAGTAGCAGTATTATACACATTCCTTTCCTGTTACTGTCCTATCTTTTCCTTTCATTAATTTTCTGTTCAAATAGAGGCTCCTATTATGAAGCCTTGAAACAGTTTTATGTTAAAAAATTTTGGCTGTTAATGCCATTCGTTGCATTGAATTTTATGCATCTGTATGCATCTTATCAGTTTTTAAATGCTCTGCGGGGAGCGGGGGGGGGGGGGGTGTTAACCCCAAAATTCCCTTTAGTTACGCCAATGATTAATATATATATACTAGGGGGCTCTGCCCCGTGCAAGCTACGCTCGCCAACACCCGATCAGACACTACAGAATCTAAAAGCACGCTAATCTGATCGGTTTTAAAAAGATTAGGGAAGATTGAATCAGGGGTCTGTCCAGACTTTTCTCACAGGGTCCTGTTTTTGGGAAATTGTGAAGTTTTTTTTTTATTTTTGTGAAAATTCTAGTCATAATTTTGTGAATTTTAAATTATCAATGTCTTTATGTTCTATCATTCATATATAAAAAGTCCTTCCGGCCAGTGCCGGGAGGAAGAGGTAGCTTTCATATTCCTTGTTTTAAAAAAGCCAACTTATACCATTCAAACACACGAAGCTCAATTTAGTGGAAACTGAATATAAGAGATTCAATGCTAATTTTTATCAATATAATGAATGAGAATTTCGCGAAATTAGTCAGCTTTATCCAAGCTGCTTTTCTTTAAAGTAACTTATATTTGGCTGCCAAATTCAGCAATTTCTTACAGTGCCTGCCATTTTAAGACAACATGGTGGATGAGGCTAAGCAGTGAACTTGGTCGAGACCTTAGTAATTGCTGTGCACATGCTCACTCGCATCGGAATCGGTTAATATATACGAGTGCTGTCGCATGCAAAAAATCAGATTTTTCAAAATGTCACCCACAATAGAAATTGAAACTGCTATATCTGAGCCATTTTTTAAGGTAAAGACAAACAAAAAATGCTCCTGAATCCTTATATCAAGGTCAAATACTTAAGAAAGAAACCTTTTTCAATTTCTAATTTTTCTGCACCTCACTTTATATATATATTTTTAATTTTATGGCGGCCATTTTGAAACAAGATGGCTGATGAATCTGGCCAGCGAACTTGGTCGAGGTATTGATGTATACTATCCACATCCCTTCTTACTTCGAAATAGGCGAACACGTGTGTTATCGCGTGACAAATACAAGATCGTTTCAAAATGTTAGCCATGCTAGAAATTCAAAGTGCTATAATTCAACCATTTTTTAAGATATAAACAAAAGAACAAATTTTCAGAAACAAAAACTGCTCCGGAATCTTTGTATCAAGGCCAAACACATAAAAAAATCTTTTTCATTTTCGAATTTTTTAATACCTCATTTTAAATTTTAAATTTAATTTTTTTTTAAATGGCAACCCTTTTGAAACAAGATGGCGAATGAAGCTGGCCAACGAACTCGGTTGAGACATTGGTATGTACTATGTACAGACTAAGATACATCCAAATCGGTTCATAAATACGCCTGTTATCGCGTGACAAAAATCAGGTCGTTTTAAAATATCAGCCACAATAGAAATTCAAAATGCTATTACTCAGCCATTTTTTTAGATATAGACGAAACAAAAACTGTTCCGGAATCTTTGCATTAAGTTCAAATACATACGAAAAAAAATCTTTTTCATTTTCCAATTTTTTGGTATCTCATTTTATTTATTTTATTTTTTAAATGGCCGCCATTTTGAAACAAGATGGCGGATGAAGCTGGCCAACGAACTCGGTCGAGATATTTGTATGTACTATGTACACACCAAGGTACATCCAAATCGGTTCATAAATACGCCTGTTATTACGTGACAAATATCAGGACGTTTCAAAATGTCAGCCACGCTAGAAATTCAAAATGCTATAACTCAGCCATTTCTTAAGATATAAACGAAACAAAAACTGCTCTCGAATCTCTTTATCAAGGTCAAACACATAAGAAGAAAATATTTTTTCTATTTTCAATTTTTTGGTACCACATTTCAAATTTAAATTTTTCTTAAAAATTTAAATGGCCGCCATTTTTAAACAAGATGGCGGATGAAGCTGGCCAACGAACTCGGTCGAAACATTGGTATGTACTATGTACACACCGAATTACATCGAAATCCGTTCATAATTACGAGAGTTACAGTGTGACATAGGTCAGATATATATATATATATATATATATATATATCAATTTTGAACGGAGGGTGGTTTCGGGGTCTGGGGGTCATGATCGATGAAAATATACCAAAATTTTTTGAAATCGCTTTCCTCCGAACGACTGCAATAGGTAGCTTTTTGTAATGAAAGCTACCTAAAGTACTATAACTCAGCCATTTTTTAAGATATAGACGAAACAAAAACTGCTCCGAAATCTTTGTATAAAGGTCAAATACATAAGAAAAAATATTTTTCCATTTTCAATTTTTTGGTACCACATTTCAAATTTAAAATTTTTAAAAATATTTTAAATGGCCGCCATTTTGAAACAAAATGGCGGATGAAGCTGGCCAACGAACTCGGTCGAGACATTGGTATGTACTATGTACACACCGAATTACATCGAAATCGGTTCATAAATACGCCTTTTATCGCTTGACAAAATTCAGGACGCTTCAAAATGTCAGACACGCTAGAGATTCAAAATGCTATAACTCAGCCATTTTTTAAGATATAGACGAAACAAAAACTGCTCCGGAATCTTTGTATAAAGGTCAAATACGTAAGAAAAAAATATTTTTCCATTTTTAATTTCTTGGTACCACATTTCAAATTTTAAATTTTTTTTTAAATTTTAAATGGCCGCCATTTTGAAACAAAACGGCGGATGAAGCTGGCCAACGAACTCGGTCGAGACATTGGTATGTACTATGTACACACCGAATTACATCGAAATCGGTTCATAATTACGGGAGTTACAGTGTGACATAGGTCAGATATATATATATATATATATATATATATAACCATTAATTAAACATAACCTACCACCATCAAAAACCGTAATATTATGAATTAAAGCTGTAAGTATAAAAAAAAATTTAATTTATTATAAGAATTATTATGGAAGAAAAATAAGAAAGTGGACAGCGACAAATAATGGAAATGCTTATATATTGAATTACGTTGTCAAGGGCACAGAATTCAATGATATAAGCAAAATGGTAGTTTTCTGTGAGAAAAATAAGCTAAAGCTAAAAGTTATTTTCCCCTGTGCCCAAACAACCATTAAAATCAAGTGAATTGATTAAAAATTAAAACAGAATAGAAACAAATAATATGAAATGGAAAAATCAATAAAACCTATTTAAATATTTATAGGATATAAAATAGAAATAATAAACACCATACCCATTAATATTTCAATATTTTAGAATAAATCCACGCGCACATGGCACCCAAAATATCGTAAAGATTAAGGTGAATAAAACAGTTAAGAAATCACAGTAATTGATACCATAGGATGCAGTTAATACATTTTGAAATAAATGTTAAACAACTTTTAATATAATATAAAATAAAATAAATAGAAAGTAATTACATATTTAAAATGCACTATTAAATTAATTACAAACTGTTTAACAATATCGTCAAAATTTAGCTAAAAATTCATCCTGGTGTAGTAAATTATAACTGAAATGTAGCTGGAAAAAGTAAAATTTAGAATTTATCGAAAAAATACAAATTTTGGTGCTGCCATCTAGTATTACTTTTATGATTCAATTGTTACAAGATAAACAGTTGTAAGCATTTGAATGTAACAATTGTTTTATTAACAGCAAAACCAAACAAATCCTTATATATAGATAATTATAAACCGAATATAAACCACACAATGTATTTAAAAAAAAAACTATTGTTAATAAAATTTAAAAAGCATTCAAAATATTCTATTAGCTAACTCATTTAAACTACACTAAGAATTTAAATAATTCTAGAACATCGATAATATATAGCATATAGCTATATGCTATAAAACAAAATAAATTCATTAATAATTAATATAAATAATTATTAAAATCATAAAAATCTTTAATAAAAACTATTATATATAAGATAATTATAAAATGAACAGGAAATAAAAAACATATGGGAGTATAAAGAAGGTAAACAGATACTTAAATTCCGATTACCTAAAAAGCACAAATATAGTGTGTGGATTATTTTCATACATCCATAAAAATCCTAAAAGTATGAATGTGGGACATTCAAAAACATTAAACCGATAATAAATTTTATAACACAAAGTGAAAATAGATAAATATTAAAATATTAATAAGAATAGAGGAATAATAATAAAAATAATTACCCAATTTTAATACATACAGTATAACTTTATTTATATTAAATATACTTATATGTATATTAATCACTATAAAAATGGCATACTATTAGTAATTAATATGATATTGTCCTTATTAAATTAAAATTTATAACAAATGATTGTAAATAACATTAAACAATAATTAAGCTAATTATTAATGAAATTCACCAATTACATATAAAATATCAAATCAACATCCTTATAAAATACGTATCAAAAATATAGTAATAATACAAAAGCCCACATTTTTTTTTATATAAATTAACCATTGCGTATTATCCAGACAACACCACCCTCCTCCGTACTCTAACATCTACCCACCCATCCAACCTATAATAATTTTTTTATATTACTTTACAATTTTTAATTTTTTATAGATATTTTTTTATTTTATAATTTTTTTGTAATTTTGTTTACGCATGTGTTAATTTGTTTTAAAAGATCATGTAAGAAAAATACTAATTGTATATTAATGAATATATGAATTTTTTTGGAAAACCATGATTTAATGCATCATAAATTAGTTTTTTAATATTATTGTTAATTAGAGGAGAAGAACATAAACATTTTATTCTATATAAATGATTAAGTATTATATTTCGAAATACAGAATGATGTAGACAAGATTTAAAATTTGTAAATGTATTAACTTTGAATTTAAATTCTTTACGTTTGTCATATAAATCTGTGATTGTTTTGTTGTCTTTTATTGTAATTTTAAGATCTAAGAAGTTAATTGTATTGTTAGATAAAAGGTTTTCCGTTAATTCCAAATTAGTGGGATAATCTACTGGAAATTGAGTAATTGCAGAATGATCAGTATCAATTAATATTACGTCATCAATATAACGATATAAATGTAGATTATTATTAGTAAAATTACGTTCATAATGATATAAGTATAAGTGTGAGAGTAAACTGGATGTACAACCGCCTTGTGGTATACCGACATGCTGTAAATATAAAGTGTTAGCTTGTAAGATATATATATATATATATATATATATAAATTTTGAACGGAGAGTGGTTTCGGGGTCTGGGGGTCATGATCGATGAAAATATACCATAATTTTTTGAAATCGCTTTCCTCTGAACGGCTACAATAGGTAGCTTTTTGTAATGAAAGCTACCTAAAAGCTAAATAATAAGCTTTTTGGTGAGTTAAACTGCTTACTTACAGGCCAGATTTTATTTTTAAATGACTATATTAGTGAAAAGTTCAATTTGAAGGTAAAAAAATTCTGTGAAAGGTCTATTTAAGAGACAAATAATTTTGTGAAGGGTCCTGTTTTGGGGTAAAATGTTTTGTGAAGGGTCCTGTTTTGGGATAAAATGTTTTGTGAAGGGTCCTGTTTGGGAATAAAATTTTTTGTGAAGGGTCCTGTTTTAAGATAAATTATTTTGTGAAGGGTCCTTTAAAGGACCTAAAAATTTTCTAAACACATCCCTGTGAATTATACTGAAAAACCTGTAGTGATCTCCCTGTAAACGGGTTTCCATTCAATTTCCTTTGATTGCAAAAATTTAAGGCCGAATCAGTTGTTGTTAATACATCCAATGGTTGTTTTCGTGTTCAGTTAAAGAAGATCCGTTAAACATTTGAAAAGAAGCTAAAATAAAATGAATTAAGTAAACAGAGCCTTTATCTCCTGGTCTTTTTTAACAGCATTATAAACCGATTGACATAATAGAATTTACTACAATTACTAAAATTTGCTGCTTTAACCCCTTCAAGGGCGGTGGTTCATTTTTGGACCACTTAATTTTAATTCTTAAATGCCACATTGTCACCAGAATATTGGGATGAAAATTTTCCTTTTATTAAGTAAGTGAACAATGTCATCACTCGTTCGCTTGTCATCAATTTACGCTCTTCAGTGCTTATTTCCATCTAACGGTCAGCTTTTTAATATCTTCAACTCTTTGCGCCTGTTACATAATAAAGTCATATATATTGGCTGGATAAAATCGCATGTTGGAATATCAGGAAATGAAAGAGCGGACATGTTGGCAAAATCAGTTATTATAAATGATCTGTATGATAAAGTTCTACGCATTCCTGCACCAACTTCTATTTTAAAGCGTCATTTTAAAACACTTCTACATGATCAATGGCAGGTTTCTTGGGAAAATTCGGAGAAGGGAAGAGATACTTATGCGATATTAAACAAGGTTAACGATTTATTTCTATGTGAATCCCAGGTAATAGGTTATTTTCTTTCTTCACATGGAGCATTTCCACAGTATCTGTTTAAAATAGGAAAACGCCCAAATAACAGGTGTAACTGTGGTGATGTAGGAAGTATACAACATTATTTGTTTGGACATTGTCCGTTAATGCCTTGTACATTTAAATTCAACAGGAATTGTACACTGAGATGGAACATTCGAAACGTTCTCATCACCCGTTCAAACTATAGAAGACTGTGTGCTATGTACAACGCACTTAATAGGGAATACTCATTTATTAAGTATAAATTTTGATAATTTTTACACTTGTAACTTTTTACTTCTATCATACTGTTAATACTCATCAGTGGTTCGCTACGGACATTACGTGGTTTTCTGACACTACATCAAAGGCTCAACATTGTGCCTTTTATAGTAACTGTCCTTTGTCTGACATTTTTGTTGGCGGCGATTTTCTCTTGAGGTCTGAACATTATGGTGATCTTTCTTCAAGTTAGTTTTTCTTATATAAAACTTTTATGAACATTTTTCTTTCGAACACTGAACTCATTTGAACATTAGTGAACAGTGAACTTTTACGAACATTTACACTTCATAATCTTGAACAAGGATTTATAGTCTTAATTTTTGTTATACATTTAAGTCACTTCACTTTTGTTTTTATTTTTATTATTTTGATGAAAGCAACATCAATTGTTTTGTAAATTTACGATTTACTATGTAAGTTCGTCAGAATATGTGCCTTTTTCCTTGTTATTTTGGGTGCTTTCCGATGTCCGGCATCGGTGATTGTTGTGGGGATTTTCCACCGGAGCGTTACATCCTATGCCATTCTTTGGTTGGTGCTCCGGTCGGGTGATCAAGTAAGTGAACAAAAGCATTTTTGTATTTCGAAATTTGTTTGTAAATTCTGGTGCCATTCACTAATTTCAAGATTTTACGAATAGAAGTACCTTGCCCGTGAAAGGATTAAACGCATATTAATGTATTTATTATTTTAAAGTTTCCTTTCTCTTTAAATATTCACGTGTAAATACAATTTTCAAGGCATTATTTTCAATATTTTTCTGCTTTTAACACGTACTCTTTTAATAGTAATTTTAAAGTTTTTTCTGTTTTTAATAGTGAAAATAAGTTCACGTGAAAATAAATTTTCAATCGTTAGGAAATATTATTCTTTTCGCTGTTTTTAGAATTAAAAGCAATCTCTACAATAATAGCCTAAGTCATGTGACTATTATCAACAGTTCCAGGCGGATCCCTTCGCTTTTTATATTCCAGGCGGCCATTTTGGTACTTTAATGTTAGCCAGCCACAACTGTGATAAGTCTCCAAATATTATTCTCTCGCCATAATTTCATTTATATTATAATAGTCCAAGTCATGTAACTGCCATAAACAACGGGCTGATCCCAAGAAAGGTTTCCATTTTGATTAAAGAATCAAAATTATTTCTTCGAATAAAACTACATAAAAGGTGCCATGATAGCAAAGAATTCCTTGTACTTTTATGTTAACCGGGTGCAAATCTCGCTAATATCTTTTATTTATAACTCGCCAGTTAACATTTTTTTATTTTTAGAGTGGTAAATTAAAACGGTGCTACTTGGTTATCCCATGACCAAAAATCTGTCCCCAAACTATAAGATTAAATGCCAATAATGGTTGATCGAAAATGTCACATTCATTTGACTTTAAAGAAGTTACACGTGTTCACGCCGTCAAGTGATTTTTATTTCGACGTTTTATTTGTATTTTTATTAATGTTATACTTATTTATTTGTTCTTTCGTTATTTAAAATTAAAAATTATGTCAATTTGTATAATTTGGCGAAATTGGTCAACGGGAGAAGTAGTACCATTAAAACGTTGCTTTGAAGTGGAAATTAAATGTCATGATTTATTGCATTGTCATATACGCACAGGGTTTGGCGTGATTTTTTTTTTTTTTTTTTTTTTTACTACAATTTGGCGAAAACCTCGTTTTTGAATACCAGTTACATATGCATTTTTAAATTATTTTCTGTTATTTTTAAAATGAAATAACAATAAATACAAAAAAGTTTAATTAATAGCTATAGAACAGAACAATTTACAACATTTTTTGTAAATAAAAAGAAAATAAATTCAAATAAACATTCATTAAAAAATAAGCAACAATAGCCGGGTTACCATGTCAGGCAAAATAACGTCATTTTGGCGCCAATTAGGTACACCGTTGCGCATATGACATCTATGCCTAATATTTTTCTTTTCGTTTCGTTTAAAAAAAAAGAAAGAAGTGAAAGCCATTTATTTTAGATGTTTCAGTTTTAAATGAAAGTTTCGTATTAAATAAAATTATAATGAAATACAAATTGAATTATGAATAAAAGTAACATGATGCATTTCTTAGCATGCATTTAAGGGAGGCCAAACTGATCGCCAAATTAATTTAAAATAATAACCTTTTCTAAAATATGAAAAAAAATATCTGTTATGATTAAAATTTGAGATGCCATCATTAGAGAAAAGTATTTAAAATTGGAAAAAAATTAATATTTCGAAAACTAATTCGAATTTAAAAATTCTAATACTAGTTTTGAGATCTGCGGATCAATACGGATTTTTTTGTGTTAATTACATCGCAAAATATTCCATATTTTAGGAGAAATCGCCGTGAAACACAATCAGTTGTTTATTCAGTCGTTTCAAAGAATCGTTTCATAAATTCGTTTCATTTCAGCCGTTTCATAAATTCGTTTCATTAGGATTTTATATATATAGGGTAGATGTACAATAGTTCAAAGTTTGTACCTTAATTAATTTAATAATGAGTGTCTATTTAAAATTAATTTACAAACATTCAAACTATTTAAAATTAGTTTTACATTAGTTTTAGTAATTAGTGTAATTTATTACTGAAATATTTCAAGAAATACATAAAAATGTGAATATTTACATCTGAAATTTAAAATATTCATTTCAAAAAGTTTGTTTTGTAAATTTCGTTTGACAAACAATCCCGTGGTTACTAAGGAAAACCCTTGATTTAATTTATTTAAAATGTACTATTATAGGTGCAGCGCTCGCAGCATTCCTGAACTTTTTGATTTTTACCACCATTGCCTTCAAAACACCTTTGTAGTAGATCAAAGATTTGAAATAGTGGAAGAAAAAATAGAAAATCTTAGGAACGCTGCGGAGGTTACGAGCTTTAGTAGAGGAGTTAGACTGTGTTTGCCAGTGAAAAATTAATGTTCGTTTAAAAAATTATATAACTTTGGAGATTGGGAAAAATGAAATTTTTAAAAACGGGTTGCCTTCACAAAATTACGTTTCTCAGAAACACGAGCCATTCACAAAGTCCATTGCAGAAAAGTAAGCCATTCACGGATTTCTTTGCATAAACGGGAGCTTATTTGCAAAATCGCAATGATTTGTAGTAGAGATCGACCGAAAATTCGGTTTCGGTTTCGGCCCAAAATCTGAGTTTCGCCTAAAAATTCGTTTTCGGTGAAAATGCTGCCTAAAATTCGGCCGGACCGAAACTATCTGTATTCCAAAAATTGTGTTTCTTCCTTCGGAAAACATTACTCATTGATGTGAGCTTTATCAGCTCAAATGAGACATTCTTTATTTATTGCTACCAACTCATAATTATCAGTCATGAATAACTCAAGACGTGACTGCAAATTATATAGCAAGCAATGCATATAGTACTAAACTCTGAAGACGTTTTTCACGTGCTCATTAAAAGCTGCAGACTTAACAGTAATAGAATTTTTTTTTTTTTTTAAACTGCAGACCTTTTTCGAATACTCTTTGAGAAAGTTCTAGTATAACAGATGATCATTTACAAAAATCACTATTTAAAAGATAAATCGAGGTATGTATACCTAAAACATCTTTTAATTAGATGAAATTCGTATAGTTAGAAAATCATTCAGTGTCGTAAATGAATAACCTAATTACATTTTATTTTATATGAAAATAAAAAGTTTTAGTCAGTAGCACAAAGAGCCAACTTGGGCCACACGTATAATTAATTAATAATTCTGTATATTTATGCATGTATTAATTACTTAAAAGTTTTTTTTTTTTAATTTTCGTTTTCGGCCGAAAATAGGAAGTTTACCGAAATTCGGTTTCGGTTTCGGTCGATCCTTCATTTGTAGTTTGCAACTTTGAAGAAAATACAACAAGCTCCCTAGAAAGCTCAATTTTAGTAGCGAGACTTAAAAGAATTTATATTTATAATGAAATGGGTAGATAAGCATTAATTATTTCCCTCCTCCGGGTAACAAATAAAATGTAATTTCATTTATGAAATATCTCAAATTCAGTAAGTAAGGGCGACGCGACGGCAAAAAGGAAAGGGGAGGACCGCCATTCTCTGGATTTTGAGATTTAAGTAATTAATTTTCTTTTTCTTTAATGATTTTGAAAAAAAAAATAATAATGTTTATTCTTCCCTAGTGACTTAAAAGTATTAAACACTAATAGAAACAAGAACGAAAAACCATGCGTACGGCATAGATTATGAAACACTTTCCAACACCTTCAGAATACTATAGCAAAACTCCACAGTTTACTGGGGTGAAAGATGATATCTAAATGAACAATTTGGAAAACGCCTAATGCATTTGAAGACAGATTTCTTCTATTACCATGAATAGTCCGGAAAATACACGATTTTTTAGCGGAGTTCTGTATATGATATATAGATGTTCCATAGTATGCTAAAAGTTAGGTCAGTTAAACGCATAGCACAGTTGAAAATTTCCATTCAGCAATTTCCAAAGCAATAACAAGTAATATTTAAGAAATAATTACATTTAAGAGCGCATAACGCAACTCAAAACGCATTTCTAGAAATTATTGTTCCTAGGCTTCAATAGTTCAATTATTGTTCACTTTCTTCTGAAGCCAAATTCGTTTGTGTGTCCTGTAAATGAACGATAAATTCTATGCTGACCACGTTCTACAGTAAGGGCCTTGTAGTACAGTTCAGTGATATATATCAATTCCGATATGTTTAAAATAGTGTAATATCATTAAAATACACCGCAAACGATTTTTCCCCCATAGACCGTAAGGTAACAGAAGTGCCTGTAAATGAACCGTAAATACTACAATTAATTTTCAATGCCGAACATTCCATAGTAAACCGCAATAACATACATCAATTTCATGACAATCGGGCTATATTTACGCGAGTTAGAGCACGGATGGACAGACAGACGGGCAGTCAAACCGAATTCATAAACGCTTTTCAACTATGTTGGAAAGTGTTAAAAGTAACGAACTGTTTCGTCCGTTTCGTCAGAGAGACTTTATCCCCCACCCTTCTGCTCTCAGGCCGACAAGTTTACAGCTATTGCTAACGTAGGTATCGTCAGGTGACAAAGAGATGCGGGAACCAGTGGTGTGGCGTGAAAATTTTCGGTGGTCATCGCAATTATTTAAGTTTGTGGTGAAAAATTATTAACTCTAAAATTCAATGGTTGAATGTTCAAAAAAGAAACTTTAAATCTTACCTTCACTTATACATAAACTCCACTAAAACTGAATCGTAGAGTTTTAAAAGCTTATTAAGAGTTTTAAAATATTGCTTGGTCATCGCCGCATCCAGCGATGACCGGACGCCACGCCACTTGCGGGAACATAAATTGATCTGTAGTTTTGGCAACACGCACTCGCTGAAAGCGCTTTTTTGTTTCGAATAGCTTTTAGATTATGATGACCCTCAATAAACAGGGGATTGATTCAAAAGATTCAAGTGGCATTTGGATCCTAGGAATAAGATTCCTGAGGTTGAAGTTGAACAGATTTTAAACATACTCGACGCAGTTTCGATATCGAAGAAAGTTTTCTGTATCGATTGCTGGTTTCCATTTCAGAGTTGTATACACTCTAAAATTGGGAGGAGTGAAAAGTTCACTCTTTGAAAGAGTGACAGGCATTTTCACTCTTTTTGGAGTGAATTTTATAAAAATACACTCTTTAAAGAGTGGAATTTTCCAGTGCCTAGAAAGGAGTGAAATATTTCACTCCGTTGTCGAGCGTGAAATATTTCACTCCGTTGTCGAGAGTGAAATATTTCACTCCATTGATAAGAGTGAAAGTCTGGCCTGAAAGACTGTATTTACTTCTGTGTCTCTTTTAGTCGTTCATGTGTTCAAAACTATCTTAACCCATATTTGGACCACACCGATTAAATATTTTTGAAAATTTTTAAAACTTCAATTATATCATTAATATGGTGTAATTAAGTAGATGCTAGCAAAATTTTGAAAAAATGCTTTTAATTTTTTAAGTAACTAGTTGTCCTATAAACAGGACATATTAGTAGGAAACATAGTAAGGACATATAAAATGCATACATAAACTAATTTTATGAGAAAATATTTTATTTTACTTTAAAAATACTGTTTATGTTGTAAAAAAATACTCTATGATTTCTCCAATTAAAAGATAAAATTCTAGATAAACGGTAAAATTCTAGATTATAAGATCACAATTCTTAAAGAATTTTTTAAATAGATTTTTTCAATTAAATTTTAATTGGTTACTTTTTTCTTTGCTTATATGTCATACTTTTATGTATTTTAAAGACGTCATAACAAAATGCATCCAAAAAATCCTTACCATTTTTATTTTTAAAAATGCTTAATTAGCTGTCCTATTTATAGGACAGCGGTCCAATATGGGTTAAATAGAGAATTTAGGTGGCCAGACCTCCCCTGATGTAAAAACTTTAGTTCTTTTTAACGTTCTCCAACATAATTGAAAAGTGTTTATGAATTCGATTTGTCTGGTTATCGCTCTAACTCCCGTAAATATACTCGTACAGTCGACGCTCGTTTATAACGACCGTCCATTATAGCGATCGTTCCATTATAACGACCTATGCAAAATGTCCCGAAATATATCCCCTTTATGATAGGTTATTTTTACATCCAATATAACGTGCGCCCTGCAGCTTATTTCCCAGTACAGCGACCAAATTTTTCGTTACTCCAGATTTTTTTTCCCCAAAAAAACATTACCATTTTCTTTCCGCAAGAATTCATTGCTGACTGCGCGTTGTTGTCTATTGTAAAATGTCTTAAAATGACACTTTAAAACATTTTTTTAAAGACAAGAAAATGCATAAAATTACTTATCATCTCTAACTGAGATGGAAAATTTTGTTTAAAGAAAATATAAAATGCATAAAAAATAACAACTATTTCTAATTATTTTTGTAGAAAATAAATTTTAATACGCAAGTAGCTATTTTTTTGTGTGATTTAACATTTTACTTTAATTTTAATTTTAGAAATATGCAATCCTTCTCTTAAATTGATTTTTATAATTATTCATTGTCAATGTTTATTTGCTACGAAATTAAACAGAATTTTGTTATAATGTTGTATTATAAAGCTTCCTTAAACCTTAATTTTCATGCACATGATTAGAGTTCTTTAAAGAGTTTCTTTCGTTCATTTTCGTTATAGCGACTTTCCATTATAACGACCCATATCTTTGGTACGCGAGGGGTCATTATAACGAGTGTCGACTGTATTGCCATGTAATTGATATATGTTAGGTTTAGGATGGCATGTTCGGTATTGAAAATGAAGTGTGCAGCATAAATATTTCGTTTACAGTGACACTCAAAATAATTCAGTTATATTATGGTAAATGGGGAAAAATCGTTTACAGTATATTTTAATGACGTTACGCTATACAAAATATCAAGGCCGGACTTAGGCTATGGGGGACTTTCCATGTATATTGTATGTATGCATGAGTTTTGTACCCGGTACTGCTCACATCTGTATACAGGGTGCCACAAAAAGATGGTCACAACTTTAAGAAAAAATACTTGTAGTATAATAGTAGAAAAAATGATAGATTGGTCGCCACGAGTATTTCTTTGCAAACTTTTACTTTGCTTATCTACGTACGCTTTAAGATGTCTAAAAGAGGATGACCCTAATTGGTCATAATTAATGGTTTTAATTTGCCACGTTACGAGGAAAACGGTAATAAAGAATTTTTTTTTTGAAAACAATAGAATACTAAGTTGTTGTAATAAAATTTTAATCATTAGTTTTCTAATGATATAGCTTTTTTTTTTTTTTTTTTTTTTTTTTTTGCACGGGTAAGAATAAATTTTACTTTTATTTTCCTTTTCGAAATCATTAGAAGAAAAGAAAACAATCTCTTAAATTTCACCGGTGCCCATGTCAATGAGTATCATTTATTTCTGTAAACATTGCACTTCAATATTTGACAATGCATCGTGTAATTTTTACGTGAGGGAAAATAAAAATCTTGCATCAACACCAGTGAAAGTTTGGAGTTGGCGAATCGCTTTGATTAGTGGCCTCGGAGCAAATCTGTATGCAACTAGGACCATGGTAGCTGGTTGCGCAGGGTTCTGGTGTACCCTGATGGGGCCCCATTCAAAAGTGGAATGCTGGCATTACGAATGTAGGTCATTGCGAAACAAACAAAATTGGGAGGTTATCAATTAGAGGTCGGAAAAAAAGGGAGAAAGTCTGAGAGAAAGTATTGTATATTTAGCAGTTTTATGTTACATTTGTGAATTGAAAAAAAAAGTGTGTCCGGGATATCTGTCACTTATGACAGTGCATTTTCTTTAGTGTGAAAATCAAATGCAGGTTAAAAGCTTTTTTTCGCATGGGTGCCGATGGAGGAGAGAGGGAGGGGGCAAGAAGGGGTATTGTGTGTGATAATCTTGCCTTTGAAATCTTTGAAGCTTCATTAGCTAAAATTTTGAAAATGATTTAGCTAGTGATTAATTAGCTAATGATTTTGAAATATATATATATATAGAAAGAGAATAGAATAATTATACGAGGGTAACTCTGAAATTTTTCACTCAGAGACAGACGATATGCGCCAAAAAAAAAATTATCTGTTTGATAATTTGAACTCTTTTATGTCCACAGACGATAATTTGTGGCAACAATTGCAATTTAGCTATCATAGAATAAATTTTGAAAGAAGAGAAAATGGAGTTTTACGTGAGAGCATTATCGAGCTATGATTTACTATGATTTTAAAGCGGGGTTAAATCAAGAAGAATGCCTTCAACGTCTACAATTACCATATAGAAATGAAGCTCCATCTCGTGCCACTATATTCAGACGGTTTACAGAATTTCGAAGAGGTCGAAATTCTCTTTGGGAATTGGGATGAAGAACACGCAGGAAGACCGTTGTCAGCTTGTGGCCACAGAAAATGTGTCGGCCGTACGAAAAATATTAATCGATGATAATCGCTGTACCTAACAAATAATACAGAAGGAACTTATCACAGGATTCGCAGTTATACATAAAATTATTCATGAAGAACTGCATATGAAAAAAAAACTAGTTTGTCGTTGGGTACCCTAAAATTTAACAGAACACCAAAAAGCGGAGCTCATAGCATTATTTCTAAAATCATAACTGGTGATGAGACGTACATACCCTTTTTTTATGTTCAAACACGTCAAGAAAGTAAGGTATGGGTCTTCGAAGATTATCCCAAACCAACAATGGTGAAAACACAACGAGCAATGAAAAAAGTAATGTATGCCGTTGCTGTGTCTTCAGAAGCACAGGCCTGGTCAAAGCCATTACGCTAGCAGCCATACTCTACTCAACCTTTTTACTTAACCATCATACGTAGTATAGGGTAAGTCTTGTAATCGTTTTAAAAATCGAAAAAAAAAATTGACGGATTTACACGTTTCAAACACTGGAGATTCCGAAAAACATATTTTTAGAAAAAAAAATCCCTGCCGACCCGGCCTACAGGCAGAGGTAGATTTCGAAGGTAAGTATACTAATTTCACCAACAAAAATTAAATCATTATTAGATATAAATCCACTTTAACAGTTTTATCTGTCTGCTTTTGACGAGTTTTTATTTCCTTTTTATAAAATAGCTGGTTTTATCGAATCATGTTAAGGTCATATTAAAAAAAATATTTTTCCATACTCAACAACTCGAAATTTTCTGGCACATTTTCAGATTCATTTTTAATAAAAAAAAAATATGAAACATGCTGACGTGATTTTTGAAAAGATTTATACGCGACCTGTGTTTTTATTTTTCTTTCAATCAATTAAAACTTGAATAATAAACAATTATTTTCGCAGTAGGGCAATATTTTTCGCTTCTAACACAATCGCTTCGGGAAATTCTGTTCAAAATGCCCACTTTGACATCATTTTTTGAAATATATTCTGCCTCTATCAAAAAATCGATCATTACTGTACATTATATAGTTTCTGAATAAGAGAATCTAGCAATTGGATGCGTTTGAGAGCAAAAATGAATTTAAAAATGAGTAAGAAAATAGACAGTTTGGATTTGAATGCACTCTTAATAAAATGAATTTTTTTCTTCAACCGCTATGTATTTTTAATTTGTTTTTGCTGTAAGAATTGGCCGAATCAAAAACTTGTCTATATAAATGTTGAAGACAATATTATCCCGGGAGAACTCGCTGCATGAGATTTTCTCTCACAGTCGTACTTTTTTAAGACTCTTATTTAAATCGTTTTTCATTTTAATTAAAATTTCAAAATGTTTTTCAATTATTTTACCTATTTTGTGAATAAAAGTACTAAGCCAACCAAAAAAAGTTGATATTATATGAATGTAAAGTAAAAGAAAAGCAATTGGGCATTCTCACTAGCGAGTTCTCCCGGGTTAAGAAGATACATGATAAATTCATGGAGATTTTATATCTTGTGAATTGACGGAGTTATGAAAATTTTTCTTCTTCAACCCCCCCCCCCTTTTTTTTTGTTTTCATTTTTAATTTTTTTTTTTTTTTTTTTTTTTTGCGGTACGAATTGGCCCTATCAAGAACTTGTGAATATAAAAGTTATAGATAATATTAAGGGGATGTATAATAAAATTACTGGATTTGATATCTTGAGAACTGACGAAGTAAGGAATTTTTTTCTCCCAAAACCCCTATTTGTGGCGCCCCTTGAGCCTATTTTAAATTTTATCAAAAATCTGTGATGCATGAATTTTTGGCGCTATTTTTAGAAGTAATAAAATCTTTAAACTGATTTGATATGTACAAAAATTAAGAAGTTATGGGGTTTTTTCGGTTTTTACAAAACCCTTCCCTATTTCCATCCCCTTTGTCCGCTTTTGCCCATTAACGAACTTGACCGAGATTTTATGTCCCTTGATTTTATGTATCAGTTTGGAAGAGATTTGTGCAAAATTGTGGAAGTTATCGTGTCCAGAAGAAATTGATAACACAATTGCTTCGGCAAATTCCGTTCGAAATGCCCACTTTGACATCATTTTTTGAAATATATTCTGCCTCTATCCAAAAAATCGATCATTGCGGTACATTATACAGTTTCTGAATAAGCGAATCTACCAATTAAATGCGTTTGAGAGCAAAAATGAATTGAAAAATGAGTCAGAAAATAAGCAGTTTGGATTTGAGTGCATCCTTAATGCAATGATTTTTCCAACACAATCCGCTTCGGGAAATTCGGTTCAAAATGCCCACTTTAACAGCATTTTTTTAAATATATTCTGCCTCTATCAAAAAATCGACCATTACGGTACATTATATAGTTTCTGAGTAAGAAAACGTACCAATTGGAAGCCTTTGAGAGCAAAAATGAATTGTAAAATGAGTCAGAAAATACGCAGTTTGGATTTGAATACACCCTTACTTAGATGATTTTTTTCTTCAACGCTATATATTTTTAATTTGCTTTTGCTGTAGGAATTGGTCCTATCCAAAACTTGTCTATATAGATGCTGTAGACAATATTAAGAAGATATATGATAAATTCATGGGGATTTTATATCTTTTGAATTGACGGAGTTATGGATTTTTTACTTCTTCAAACCCCCTTTTTGTTTTCGTTTTTAATTTTTTTTCGCGGTACGAATTGGTCCTATCAAAAACTTGTGAATATAAAAGTTGTAGATAATATTAAGGAGATCTATAATAAAATTAATTGGAATTGATATCTTGAGAATTGACGAAGTTATGAATTTTTTTCTCCCAAAAACCCTATTTTTGCACCCCTTGAGCCCATTTTTAACTTTATCAAAAATCTGTGATACATAAAATTTTGGCCCTATTTTTAGAAGTAATAAAAACTTTAAACTGATTTGATGTGTACAAAAATTAAGAAGTTATGGGGGGTTTTCGGTTTTCACAAAACCTCTCCCTATTTTCATCCCCTTGATCCGATTTTACCCATTAACAAACTTGACCAAGATTTTATGCCCTTTGATTTTATGTATCAGTTTGGAAGAGATTCGCGCAGAATTACGAAAGTTATCGTGTCCAGAAGAAAGTGATATATATATATATAGATAGATAGATAAAGTTTTTTACTGAGGGTGGTTTGGGGTTCTAGGGGTCATGATCGGTGTAGATCTGCAAAATTTTTTCAGAAATTCCAACATAGGAACGATCCCAATAGGTAGTATTTCATACGAAATCTACCTAAAAAATTGCCGTACATGTCTGTGTGTCATACATGTCTGTGTGTCTCTAGCGCTCTATCTCCGAACAAATTGAGAAACAGACTTGAAATTTGGTATGTACTTAGTGTGTAATAATGGAAAGAAGCCTATTGAATATCAGTAACCTCGATTATCCGGAACTGTTTTTTTCGGACTCTCGAAATATTCTTTCTGATAAAAGGTATCTAAAAATTTTCGAAATTGTTTATTTTAAGGAGGGAATATAAAAGAAAATAAAAAAACATAAATTTTGCATAAAGGATGAAGTCGATCGGATTATTAGTTGCCGAGATATTTGTAATCCTATTTTTCATAACCTTGTATTTCATTCAAATTTCAATTCAAAGGTATTTTAATTCGAAATAAAACGCTTAATCCGACGCAGTAAACTGTTAGTTAATATGATTATCATTTTTGGTGTTATAAGGATGTTTCTTTTACGCAATTCGGTACTACGGTTATCCCGTCGATCAAAAAACTATCGCCAAACTATCGTTAAATGCCGCCAAGTTTATCGCTAACTTGGCGGTACATCACCAAATCTGGCGATGAAAAATTTTCGCTAAAAGTGACGCCAACTTAGCGCTATCTTCGGTATTTTGCCAAATTCCCATAGACTCCCATTGTGATACAATCAGAGTCCTGTTTTGTTAAAAATATTTAAATATGCGTTTAAATTTTATTTTGGAATTGCATTTTATTAATAGTTTACACACATGTTTTATTTTCATATTTTATATTATGCATATCTATGATGGGTAAGTATTACGGTCCCCCCCCCCCCCCCCCCCCCCCAACGACTAGTTTTCTCGCGGGCCGCGACACAGTTATAAAAAGATTTGAAAAAAAAAAACAGTAATTAAAATAACATACGTAGTATAACAATGCACTAACAAAGTTAATTCTATCAGTAGGTTTCAACGTTTGTCGTGGAAGAAATATTACTAAAACATTTAGCATCATTCTTTCCAAATAATAAACTTCGGAGTAGATTTCTGTTGAAATGTTGTAGAAATATGCCGCGAAATTAGCTGGGTTGGAAATAGTTCTATAAAATGTTTTCGGTGCCAATTTTTACCTCGACAAAAGTTAAACCCCAAAATAGCAGTATTAGCTAGGTATACAGGGTGGTTCAAAAGGTCATGTCCAAACGGCACGTGTGAGTGTGTCAGGTCATGAGGAGCAAGAATTACATAGGAGCTAGGGATCGGAAACGCGGTCGTGACGGTGCAATTGCATCGTGACCGTGACGCAAAGAAAAGTTAACAAAGGGTGTAAAAATACCTTTATTTTACAAAAAACTTAATCGAAGTACAAAATACAAATGAAAAATGTTACAACTCATAACAAGTGCTCAAAATGTGCCCCATTAGCCATGATGCATGCTTCACCTTGGCACAGCATGGAATCGCAAACTTTTATTTTCATACGTTTATTTTCATATAAAATAAAATGTAATTATTCATCAACGACAAAGAAGGATTTTCTAATTATACGAATTTCATCTAATTGAAAAATATTTTAAGTATACATAAACATACCTCGATCTATCTTTTATAATGATTTTTGTAAATGACCATCTGTTATACTAGAAATCTCTCAAAGAGTATGCTAAACACTTCTGCGATTTCAAACTAAAAATTTTCTATTGCTCTTAGGTCTGCAGCTTTTAATGAGCACGTGAAAAGCGTCTTCAAAGTTTAGTTATACATGCATTACGTACTTTATAATTTGCAGTTACGTTTTGAATCAATCATGACTGATAATGATAAGCAGTGAAGTTCTTAGCAATAAATGAAGACTGTCTCATTTGAGCCGATGCAGCTCAAATCAATCAGTAATGTCGAAAATTTCCGAAAGAAGAAACGAGAATTTTGGAATAAAGATAGTTTCGATCGAATTTCGGTCCGGCCAAATTTTCGGCAGCATTTTCGCCAAAAACGAATTTTTAGCGAAACTTTGATTTTGGGCCGAAAACGAAAACGAAACCGAATTTTCGGTCGATCTCTATTTATTATTATTGTTAAATGAGTGATTTGAACGAAACGTCTAAAGGTTCAAACAGATAGAAGCTACGGACGGCGGTGTCTTTGTTGTGGTCACGCTGTGTTTTTTATCTTTTATTACTTTCGTAGGATGTCGTAAGATCCGGAAATCGGCCCTACGAAATCCATCTCCACCTCTTTCCATTGTTGAGACTTCCCTTCCTTTTGCTGATGATCACAGAACGGTTGGAAAAGAAAGGCCAGTTGAAATATATATTTGGCTTTCGTAAGAGATTAAATTAAATAAGCGGACCTTTAGGCAGTGTTTATTTGCTTTTTTTTTTTTTTTTTTTTTTTTTTTTTTTTTTTTTTTAAACATGTCCTACGAAAGCCATAAATATGTCAACTGGCCAGACCGTCCTTTTCCAAGCGTTTTGTGTCATCAACGAAAGAAAAAGGAAGAGATGGGCATTTCCCTTCCCCAGTGACCTCTACCTGGGCTGGGCTGGGCTGCGGACAGGCCCATTTTTACCCGACTGAAAAGAAGGGTTATGTGTTTCACGCGTATCTGTGTATGTGGATTTCTTTATACCCTCGAAACATCCCAACGGCTGGATGGATTTTAATGAATGAGATCTCTGTCAATTCGTCTTAATGGCCCGATGGTTATAGGCTAGATTTTGTTTTTATAAATTCAAAATGGCGGCCGCAAAATACAAAATGGCGGTAGAGACGGAAAAAAATTACGCACCCTGTTGAGCAGCACATCATTGGATAGGTCTTTCAAAATGAAGACGATGTTTCATTGACTATTTTACAATCAGAAGCTCCGTTAAAATATTATACAACCTGGAAGTTGTGTATGTATTGTGGATCTCTAGCTTTACTGCAACTCTAACTATCATAGACATCTATAGACCTCATCAAAATAGTGTTTATAGATAGGAACTAACAATTAAACACGACTTAAAAGTCATCAATACAAGTAAATAAAAAATAGGAAAGTAATATAAACAAATAATATAAAAAAATATTTCAAGTCAATTCCTACTTAGGTCACTAAGAGAATTTTTTTTCTCCCATTCTTCTTTCCTCTTGAGTAGCGCTTAAAATGCCTTGATCAAGAAGAGGGCTCTGTCGGTCTTAAAATACCTTGATCAAGAAGAGTGCTCTCTCGATTATTGAAAATTAATTAGTTTAATTTAATTAATTAATTAATATTTGAAAAAAAAACTAGATTAACATCAAGTGTCATCCACTACAAGTTTAAGAACATTTATTTGAGCCTGATTGGATGAATAATAAGTATTTTATTAACGATTGAAAATTTAAACAAGATATATAAGCGAGAGTGGGAGCTAATAGTAGGAATTGAAAAAAAAATAGTTTCACATTGATGAGAAATAATTAATTAGTTCGCTTTTTACGCAGTCGGGTTTTTTTATTTTTTAAATTTGATTGTTTATAAAAACTACTTAAATCACACTTCCACTCATTATTATCCCTGGCAGGTCATGTATTCAGTTCTTTGCGTGGCCCTGTATATGATTTTATTTATATTATACAAACATCTCTTAGTGTACTAAATCTAGTATTTATATAATACTATACAGCTTGAAAGAGCATAACTCAATTAAAAGCCTCCTTTTAGCCATTCACATTGATACTCCGCAAAGCTTACAAACTCTTTGTGTAGCCTTGTATATGATCTATATCAGTTATACATACCGCATACTAAGCAAAGACTTAATTAAACTTAAAAACGCATGTCATAAACGAAATCACACTTCCAGCAATTATCGCTAATAGAAATATAAAGTACTGTATCCGAATTTTTTGTGTGTCCCTGTAAATGAACGATAAATGCTATGCATATCATGTTATACAACAAGAAAATTGTAATAAACCTCAGTAATGTAGATCAATTTCATTATATTTGAAATAGTGTAACAGAACTAAAATACGCTGCAAACCGTTTTTCTCCTGACACTAATTATGTAAAGGAATTCTTTTGTGTGACCCTATAAATGAATAATAAGTACTTTGGACTCCATATTGTCCAGAATTCATGTTTAGTGCACTTCATAAATGCATATCAATTTCATTGTGTTTGAAACGACTAACATCATTAAAATAAACTTGAAGCAATTTTTTCGCATTGAGCGTAATGTATTGGAATACTTTTGACTGTACCTGTAGATGAACTATAAGTTCTACACACTTTATTTTCAATAGCGATCGTGCTATTGTTAACGTCAATAACATGCAAAAAGTTCAGGGAGATTCGAGTATATTTACGAGTGTTAGAGCTCGGACAGACTGGAGACAATCGAAATTCACAAACACTTTTAAACTATGTTAGAAAGTGTTAAAAACTATTATAATATATTAAATTATTACTGAAACATTATAAGAAAAGTATAAATTAACACATTTTTTTATTAAAATGTTGTTCTGTTGGTAAAAATTATATTTTAAGTTATTTACAATAACAAAGTAGTTAAGTGGCCGACAACTGGTCGTGTGATGGCCGAACGCTAGAATTGAGTAGCCGGCTACTAGCGACATTGCTACTTTTAAGTTTAACCAGGGATGTAGTGGAGGGTATACGGAGGTATATGCCGTATACCCTCTGGATTTTTTTAAGGAACACCGTATACCCTCTGTTTCTCAAGAAAGCTATAGTATATATACACTAGAATATACCCTCTGCCTTGAGCGTATACCCTCTGCTTAGAACGTATACCCTCTGTTTTTTTTTACGACTACACCACTGAGTTTAACTTTTCATAAATAAAAACTATAATTAGTTTTTTAACAAACAATCGCTGAAACAGTAAAATAAAAGTATACATTAACATGTGTCACTGTTAAAAATGTTGTATTGCTTTTTTAAATTCCGCTTTAAGCTATATGATAAAAGAAAACGCTTAAGTGGCCGACTACTGGTGCTTTTACCCTATATATATATATATATATATATATATATATATTAAAGTTAGTCGGCAAATACGCCCCCCTAATGAATTCTGCTTAAATACGCCCCTGTTCCCCTTCAGCAATTTCCGTCAATAAACCGAAATATACTCGAGATCTTTTATGCAACACTCTATAAGATCTATAGAATCTACACGCCCCAAGTAATATGCAAAAAATTTGGGTTATTTCAGGTTCACAGGACGCAAGTGATAAACCGCCAAGTACAGTAGAAACCCGCTAATCCGAACTAATTGGTACCAGTGCCTGTTCAGATTACAAAAAATTCGGATTACCCGAAATTCCGATAAAAATAGAAAAGAAAAAGAGGCGTGCTAAAATAAGGTAGGTTATAAGTACTCAGTCAGTAGTACAGTAAACGTCCTCTAATCCGGCACGACTTTCGGAAAAAAAATAGTATTCCTTCTATAATCACCCCTGATGTTTATAATAATCCAATGGAATTTCAAAATGAGAAATTACGTAACAACCCATTAAAAACGGTTCAAAATCGCAAATCTATAAATAGCTCACTTACCACGGGTGGGGGGGGGGGGGGGATTTCTGTAGATAATTTGCGAAATCAAACTGTTAAAAGGAAAAATAAAATTTTAAGATGGCTTCTACGAGTCAGTGCACGTTTTCATTTTATATTCGTATACATATGTTGTACTTTTACATTATTGAATATTTTTTTTTATTCTATTCAAGCTGTTTAAAGAATAAAAACATGTTTTACTGCCATTTGTTGTTTAATTCTTTTTCCCGACATTCATCTTGTAGTCTGGATATTTTCGTAATCTGGCATACTTCAAGTCCAGAACGAAAACAAAGTTGAAATAAATCAAGGCGAAAATAAAATCGGTTCGGATTAACCGGAATTTAGGATTAGAGTATTTCGGATTAGCGGGGTTCTACGTATTATTTATTTAAAACACAAACCTTTCACTTATTTCTTTTAAAATATATAACTTAGTTTAAAATACATATATTACCTACACTTAAAATACATTCCTTTCATTTCATTTCATGTGAAATAAAGAAAAAAAAAACAAGAAGAAAGAAAAAGTAATATGATAAACTATTTTATTTCAACACTAATGCCTTGTTTCCAATTTACATTACACACACGAAAAATAAAGCTTTTATACAGACAAATAGCATTAGCGAGAAAAGGAATGCTCTTGACGAGATTTGCGTCCGATCAACATAAAAGTGACAAATAATTTATTTCGAACAAGATAAGAAACATTTTATTTCAAAATCAAAGCACTGTTTCCAATTTACATAAGCGAAAAATAAAAGCTGTTGGCAAGAAAAAAGGATGCTATTGGCGAGATTTGCTCCCAGCTAACATAAAAGTTCCAAAGTTTGTTAAGTTTAAAAAACACGTACTACAACTTCAAACGCGAAATGATTGCAAGTACTATGCACACCATATTCCATAGTAAACATCTTGTAGTGCACCTCAGTGCGATACATATGAATTTCAATATATTTGAAATAGTGTAACATCATTAAATTCGCTGCAAACAATTTTTTCACACAGACCGTAATATAAAGGGATTATTTTGGGTGTCACTGTAAACGAACTATAAATGCTACACAGTTTCTTTTCAATATGGAACATGCCATGATAAACCTCAATACAGTGGGCTCTCTCACATCCGCATACCTCGGGGTGATGTCAAATCACATTTAATTTAACTAATTACCTTGAGAAACATCAATTATTAATTATTTAGCAATTTTTAATTACACTCTTAATTTCTCTAGAAAGTATTTAATTGCTATTGCTGTCATAAAATATATTCTTTCTTCTAAGTTTTTCAGTTATTCAGTCTTAATAAAATCAAATCATGTTAATAATGTTTTTTTCTTTTCTAAAATTTTATTTTACAGTAAAATATTACATCATTATATCCCTTTATAGTATAAAAGTAATTGCATATATCATGAGAAGTCAATGTTTTCACTTCCTTGTGCAATTCAAAATTTCGTTCGTTAAGTGTAATAAATAACTAATTTGTTCTATTTTCACTCATAATACTAAATAACTTGATAATTCCTTTTTACTTAATACTTACTACTTAATACTTACTACACTGTTAAAAATTTTGCAGCATCCTGGCAGGTCATTCGACCGTTTTTTTGAAAAAACGGTTTCATAACCATAATTTAACTATATTCTGACCATAAAATGGCCAATAATATGGTCAGAATAGTGTTTAAATTACGGTTGTGTAACCGTTTTCGGAAAAAACGGTCAAATGACCTGCCAGAATGCTGCAAATTTTTAACAGTGTACATTACATAAATAAAAACTTCAATTTTTGTTACATTCAAAAAAAGTAATTCTCCTTTGGAAAAAGAGACCAGTAAATCAATAAGATAGTATAATCTGTCATTTTGTTTACTGAATCAAAACTTTTTTTCGTATTAAATGATGAAATATCTAATGAAATGTTATTTTATTAATTTCACCCTTTTTGTTGATCAAACTAAATACGTTAAATGTAATCATTATTAATTTGGTTATTAGCCCCCGATATGCTATTTCTTTCGGCCAGCAATTAAAATGTCGTCTCTAAAAAATAACGTTCCGTTGTTTAAACCATCCGTAAAACAAAGCAGATTTATCATTTTATGTTTAAATACTCTACTGCAATTTTTTTAACTTCTAAGCATTGCACATTTTCAATTTTTATACCGTCGTATTGCGAAAAAAGGGTACTTTTAATTGCAATTTGTTTGAAAACTGCATCTCAATTTAGTTTTGAGATTTTAATTTTTTTTGTAATTTTTAGCGCCATTTGTTTAATGTTGGCAACTCAAGTACTCCATTTCTGTAGAAAGTAAAAGAAAAATAGCTGGAAAATAGTAATTACGTATATTTTTTTGTTGCCATTTTCCCATAGCAACTGAAAAAAAAATGTGCTATTTTGCATAAAGTGTGCATAAACTGAAATTAAAAACATGCTGTTTTGAAAAAATATAAATGAATGATTTCTGATAAAACATGGAGCTATTATAAACTATATTTAATTTTAAGTATCTATATTAATGTTACAAACAAATGAAGGCATATGAATCATTAGAGAGCAATGACGACATCTCTTTTTTGGGGTTTGTGTGTTATTCAGCAATACTGACATCTATACTGTAGATGTTGTATAAGACTGGATCTTAAATGTGGAATTCTTCAGCGGATGCGAATGGCGTCATTTTATATAGTATAAAAGCGTGTGTCTTAAGTCTTAAAACTGAAATATGTTTTATACTATCTATATTTATATACATATATATATACAGTAAAACTCGGATATAACGCTCACCGCTTAAAACGCTTTCCCGCCTTTTACGCTCATATGTCCCGATCCCTTGAACCATACCCATAAGAATAATGTAAAAATTACTCGCTTTTAACGCTCCCCGTTTTTAACACTTTCCCGCTTTTAACGCGCTTTTTTTTTTTTTTTTTTTTTTTTTTGTCCTTTGAACAAAGAAATCTCGGATATTACGCTTTGGTGCTTTGGGATCAGAGAACAAAATAATTTATGCCGTCCTTCTCAGCAGCACCTGTCTGTCTCTTATTCACACAAACTGTTTTCCCTTTTTTCATTTACACAATAAGTAAGTAGCATCGTTGCCGTCTCCAATTAGGTGCAACATGGAAGCTAAGAGTATGAAAAGAAAGACGCTGACACTTTCGAAAAAATTAGAAATTCTAAAAAATTATGACAAAAAATCACCTATTCTGAGCCAGAAAGATTTTGCGTTATCTATGAATATCGCGCCGTCGTCTCTTCGGACTCTTCTTCAAAACAGAAAAGATATTGAAAAAAATGCTGCGATTGGTGGCTCAAAGAAAAAGAGAGTGAAAGCAGGAAAATATGAAGATTTAGAAAAAGTTATGTACGAGTGGTTTCTTGAATCAAGACACTGTAGCATACCTATCAGCAAATCCATAGTTAAAGAAAAAAGCTGCGTAGCCCAAACGCCAAGAATTGAAGAATTTACTCCATCTAATGGGTGATTAGAGCGATTTCGAACCCACCACGGTATTGTGTACAAGAAAATTTGTGGAGAATCCGCTGCCGTGAACATAGAAAATGCAGAATTTTGAAAAAAGAACAGTCGTCCAAGGCTTATCAAAAATTATGCCACTTGTGATATTTATAACGCCGACGAATTTGGCTTATTTTTTAAAGCGATGCCTGATAAATCTTTAACGTTAAAAGATGAGCAGTGCCATGGAGGGAAGCTCAGTAAAGAACGTGTGACTGTGCTTGTTTGTTCCAACGCCGATGGAAGCGACAAACACAAGCCTCTAGTGATTGGAAAATCGTCCAAACCTCGCTGTTTCAAGAACATCAAACGACTGCCCTGTGACTATGCACATCAACGTAAGTCTTAGATGACAGGTAACACAGTTCCAGTGATGTAGTCGTAAAAATCACAGAGAGTATATGCTCAAAGCAGAGGGTATACGCTCAAGGCAGAGGGTATACGCTCAAGGCAGAGGGTATACCCTAGAATGTATATACTATAGCTTTCTTGAGAAACAGAGGGTATACGGTGTTCCTTAAAACAATCCAGAAGGTATACGGCGTATATCCCCGTATACACTCCACTACACCCCTGCACAGTTCATTAAATATGTTTCTGATTTTGATGTCGCGATGCGGAAGCAAAATAGGCATGTCATACTATTCGTCGACAGTTCATCCCCAAGAAATACCAGATATTTCAAACATCTCTCTGGAATTTTTACCTGCAAACACCACAAGCGTACTTCAACCGATGGATCAAGGGATCATAAAGGTATTAAAACAAATTATCGCAGACGTATAGTGAAACGATTTCTACATGAAATGGAAATTAAAAGTAGTCGATCTTCTGTAACTCTCCTCGACGCCATGAATTACCTTACCGCTGCTTGGGATGCAATCCAACGTAAAATAATTCAAAATTGCTTTAAAAAGGCAGGCTTCATAACGGACGCCGATGATGATATGGATGCGGCTGAAGAGGAGTCGGATCCTATAGATGTCGAGGACTGGCAAGCTGTTTGCGAGCATCTTGCAGAAAACGCACAAAGCCTTCACAACTATCTTAACATTGATAAAGACGTTATAACGAAACGTTAGGAGCATTGGCGACATTATAGGGGACACTGTACAGGATACCACAGAAGAAGAAGACCTTGATGAAGTTGCTGATGGCGATGTTCAAGAGTGCGTCCTAACGATAGCTGAAGTAATGGAAGCTTTTAGCACTATCCGCCTATACACCGCTTCCGTAGATACTGCCGCTTCACATGGAGATGTATTAAGGCACATAAACAAAGCAGAAAATGCTCTTTTTTGTGGTCGTTCGACAACCCGTCAGACGAAACTCGGAAGAGTTTTTCTCTAAAACAGAATAATTAGTAAGTGAAAGTGTACAGTCCTCATAGTAGTGCTCAAGAATACAAATGTTACATTTAAAAAATAAAAACAAAATATTATTATTAGTTTCTTTCATAATTTTATTTTATGTTTAATATAAGGGTAAAGGTTCCTATTAGAAATGTTAAATATATTTTGTAGCTTTTGTTTTAATGCTAACAATTCTTTTATTTATTCTGATTTGAAATAATAATACACTTTGTAAACACTATGTAAATTTGTGACATTTTAAATGAAGGAAACGTTTTTATACCTATGCTGTGGAGTTTCTATTTGAAATAATACACAAAAATGATTCCCTGCATTATTTAAAGCATATAATCTAATGTTCTCAATTTTAAAATGCCAAAAACCTTCTCCGCATTTAACGCTTTCCCGCTTTTAACGCTCTTCTAGCCCGGTCCCCCGGAAGAGCGTTATATCAGAGTTTTACGGTATATATATTATAGGGGGCGGCACTAAATTCTGAAAAAAACAGAATTCCTGTTTTCTAGTTGATTATTCCTATGTTCGCCCAGATTGTGTAAAATTTTTATTATTTTGTTAAATGTTGACGAGTTTGATCATTTTGTATGCCAACGCATCAAAATAAATCAACATTGCTATAGTCACCCTCTCAGCTCTGTGTTCCTGCTTTTCCTACATTGGTTCTAATGGCGCCTCCCTGCTTCATGGCAAATAATTATAAATAAAATTCTACTATTGAAAATATGTGGATTATTGTTTTTGAACCTTCAGTTCAATTATTCTTATTTTACCTGGATGCGTTTTACTTACCTGCACCTTATTATTAAAATTTCTTTTAAAAATTCAACAACTCATCAGTGGACAACTAATGACATTACACTCGGGACCAGAGGTTGTGCAGAGTTTAGAATTCAGATTTCTGGTCACTGATTAGAGTGGCGCAGCCAGAATTTGGCTCTAGGGGGGGGGGGGGGGGGTGAGTTGTTGATAACGGCGTCCGCCCGGTTAATTGAATCACTGGCTAATCGAATCAGTCTATTTATGGTATGAAATCATAACGCTTTTTTTCTCGGATATTAGAATCAGCGGGTACGCTGGTTATGATTAATTTAAACAGCGTTTCAAATATTAGAGTTACAAAACTTAAAATGTATCAATGAAATAACACAAAAGTATGTTAGATTTATGTTTTAAAAAATAATAGACAAATTTTAAAAGATGAAATAACACAGTACAACAAACATGTTTTGTATGGAAAATCATCGGGTGACTCATCGGAAAATATCTGAGGTTTCACTCCAAGACAATTCCGGGCGGTGGTATGTTTATAAAACCACATAATTTTAATTCCCAAACCCCACAATGGCACCAGAATTTTAATGAAAAAATTTCAGGTTTATTATATATGTAAAATGTAGCTCTTTCTTATTTAAAAATAAATTTGTTTGTAAATTCCGGTGTCATTCATTTATTTCAACATTTTAGGAATGAAAATGCTTTGCCTCTGAAAGGGATAATAATGAACCAACTTCAGCAAAATTGTCAATAAAATTACCCTGTTTTGTGTCAATGTAATAAAATCGCGAGAATTGCAATAATTTATAATTATTCACGTCCAAACAGTGCTGAATTAGGTATTTTATATTTTGGAATATAGTTAATATATTAAGCACTGTATAGTTGACTGAATTACTGTGCACTACCAGCACTTTAAGTGACATCGAATTTCGCATAAAGAGAAAGCAATGTAAATTTATTGAAAATTTTGTTAAAATATCTGCATTATCGTTACAGATCTCAAAAAATACCTGGGTTACACTTGAAGTCTTATCTATACTATTATTATAAAGAAGCAACGTTAGTTTGTGCGTTTGTAGGGAGTAATTTCTGGAACTATCGAACCAATTTCAAAAGTAATGGTGGCAAATTGATGGTGACAGACCTTGCTATATTTTATGCCGCTGGCACTACCCCCAAGGGGTAGCAGAAGCAAGTCACGTTCTAAAAATGCGATATTTGTGTTACTGAAGGTCCTAAAAACTTTAAATTTGGCATGGTAGTTTAGTTACTTATACGATGTAAATGCTCTCTAAGAACTGTTTGTAACAAAATAGAAATTTAAAAGGGTTAAAAAGGCGCGAAAAGAATTCTAAAAGCTTTCTAAATTACTATTTCTATGAAATTGTTAAAGATAGAAACTTGAAATTTGGCGTGGTAGGTACGAACAAGATGTAAATTATTTATACGGCTAGTTTCTAAAATTACAAATTTAAAAGGGTGAAATGAGCAAAAAGTCTAGAAATATTGTAAATTACGATTTCTATGAAATCTCAGGAAATTCCAAACCGATTTCAAACGTAATGATTGCAAATTGATGGTAACAGTCCCTGTTCAATTATAGTTTATATTTTATGTCGGTGCCTCTGCCACCAGGAGGTTGCAGGAGAAAAAAATGCTCTAAAATTGCGATTTTTGCGATACTGAAGGAGCTAGAAACTATAAATTTGGCATGGCAGTTACTTATAAGATGTAAATGCTCTGTAAGAATAGTTTTTAAGAAAATCGAAATTTAAAAGAGTGAAATGAGCGAAAAACAATCTGAATTTCGATTTCGATGGATTTGTTAAAGATAGAAAGTTAAAATTTGGCATGGTAGATATTTATAACATGCAAATGCTCTTTAAGAACAATTTTTTAAATATTCAACCTTTAAAAGGCTAAATTGAGCGAAAGTATTCTAAAAACTTTCTAAATTATGATTTTTATGGGATCTCAGGATTCAGGAAATACAAAACCGATTTCAAAAATAATATTGACAAATTGATAGTGACAGTTCCTGTTCCAAAATAAGCTATATTTTATGTTGGGAGTGGTAAATCGTCAGACTTGAAGCTTGGAATATATCATGATGGTTATTTTTAAGATGTAAATGCATGCTAAGAATGGTTTCTAAAAATTTCAAAACTTAAAAAGAAAACTGAAATGAACGTAAAAGCTTCAAATTACATTCTAAATTATCATTTATTTAGAATTAGTTTTAATTCTTCTCATTAAATCAAGTCAGATTTTCGCCTAATGTTGTGTAATAATGAAGTTTAGTCAAACTGTGGCTTAGTTAGTAACTTTTGAATTATAGCAGTATAATTCTCTGAAATAAAAACAAACACCACTATTTAGGCATATTTCAATTATTACGCAAGCAAAGCCGCGGGTTTTGCTAGTACCTTACTTTTTTCGCTGGATAAATGGATTAAGTTTGTGTGTAATATATAGATAGTAATTTTTATTAATTTTAAGAAAACGTTTCACATTTAATGTCTGTCTTTTGAAAATCCTGCTCACAGTCTTGTATCTATATACGTCTATGCAATTGCAATCAGTGATTCATTCCTAAGGGGAACATGATTCTTTCCTACAGTATCTCTCCGAGAGCAAGAACTCCTGGAAAAATTTTCAAGTTACATTACCAACTAATAAACTACAATCTTTAAATTTATGTACTCCAAACCTGAAAGAAATGGTTCAAAAGACACACTGATTGCAATAATCTGTAAAATCACAATCAAAAACGGCTTTTTATGTTAATATCTTTATAGTACTGTTTTTGGATTTCTTATTTTTTCAAAATTTTCATGCACATAACTTGGTTTTATAGAGATAACTGAGAGCAAAAACGCAAAAAGGGCGTTTGAAATTGTGAGAAATCTAGACAGCATGTCTTTTACGTTTTTCTCTGGAATGTAAATTCCAGATGCTCCATTATCGCTTCGAACATGGAACATAGACAGAAATGCAATTAAAAAACTGTTGTCCAGTGTATAATACTCAAACTTAAAGTTTCTGTGTGGCAGTAAGTGACAACTCTTTTAGCCTAAGACGTCTCGAAAATCTGACAGCTGCCCTTTTTCAAAACAAGTGACCAGTTTTCACAAAACTGTTGCATGTAATGTGCGTTTTTTACAGTTTTAAATACAATATTCGCCGTTTATTTGAATCACTTTTGTTGAGTAGAATCAGGGGTGATTCAGAGTTTAAAAAAAAAATTCTGAAATTCGCAGCAAACTTTCTGAAAGGTTACAGCAGAGGGGGGTAGGGGGAAATCCACTCCCGGTACTAACTATGCGTTTTTTCCGCGGCCTTTTGACGAAATTCGCGATCTCTTGATGAAATTTGCGGTTTTTTCGCGATCTATTAACGAAATTTGCGGTTCTTACGAGATCTTTTGAAGAAATTTGCGGTGGTTTTCGCGATCTTTTAACGAAATTTGCTATTTTTTCGTGATCTTTGAACGAAATTTGCGGGATTTTTTTTTCACGATCTTTTTGATAAAATTTGTGCTCTTTTTCTTCGCAACCTTTTGACGAAATTTGTGGTTTTTTCGCAATTTTTGGGCAAAATTTTCATTTTCTCCGCTATCCTTTGACGAAATTTGCAATTTTTTCTGCAAACGATTGACAAAATTTTTTTTCGGCGACCATTTGTCAAAATTCGCGATATTTTTTATGTCCGAATTTTCGGATTGATAACCGATTTTTTTAAATTTTCGGAAAATTCGGAACAGAATCATCCCTAAGTAGAATTTTATTCAACAAAGCCACGGATTCCGAATAAGCCAAAAATTTTAATATTAACTTTTGTTTTGATTCATTAACGCGGCTAATTTGCTCAAGTAGTGATTCATATAAGCGGCAATCACTAATTATTTTAGCTCTGGGAGGGGTTTTAACCCCCCCCCCCCCTTCGCTGCGCCAGTGGTTTACATTTTTTAAACAGTAATTTGAATGTAATAATACATCTAAAATCATAACGAATGCTTACAATGTAGTAAAATATTAAAATAATTAAGTAAAGTAATAAAGTAAAATAATAAGAATTAAGAAAATTAAAAAATATACTATTAAGATATTAAAAGTAAACGTAAATAATTATGCATAATAACGATCAGATAAATGTTTCTTGAATTATTCTATGAAACTCGCCTCATAAACGTACACTAATTATTTACATTAAAATCATAAAATAATGATGTTTTATTTCATGTTTAGCCATATTAATAACCAAACAAGTCAAGAGGGCGATATGAAATAATAAATGGGTCTTGTCATCGTTTACGAAATTTACTGCAGTTTCTAAGAGGCAAGAAAAAAGGTGAAAGTGGAAAAGCTCAAGAAAAATAAAAGAGAAAAAAATGTTTTCGAAGGAATAAGTCTCAGAGCCCATCTAGGCCAGTGACGCAATTAAATAGATCAAGGCTTAAGAGACCCGGAAAAAGACCGTTAAGTGCTAGGGGCCAAAATATGGGTTACGGTCTTTGAGAAAATCATGATTTATATTTTCGAGACATAATTGTGTGTATTAGTGTTTCTGCGATATTTAATGAAAGGTGACGTCAACAGATGAGCGGGAGTTAAAAAAAAAATAAAACACACAAATAAAAAAGAAATTAAAAACTTTAAAAAATAGTTTAGAAGCATCAAGCATGGATAGCATATTAAGAGTAAATTACGGTACCCTTTAAAGCACTTGTACTTTCGCGCACGCATGCACATCACCTAACTTTCGTGAGGCTGGGCCGAAAAGATTCTTGCAGGACCCTGTCGTTTTCGTCGTAACTAGAGAGCATGTGACCGCCTGTGGAAACAGGAAAAGGCAATTAACCCTCCCTACAAATTTCTGTTAAAAAGAAGTAAAACTAGAAAACAGGAATTTTCCTTTTTCAGAATTTAGTGTCGCCCCCGATGAAAAGAAAAATATATATAGCTAGTACGAAGTATATTAAGTTTGAAGACATAAAACACACGCTTTTATTTTATATAAAATGGCGTCATTCGCATCCGCTGAAGAATTCTATATTTACAATCCAGTCTTAAACAAATGCATATGACGTCACTGTCGCAGAATAATAGACAAATCCAGCAAAAAAGCGAAGTAGTCATTCAAGAAACTCGACAAAAAAAAAAAAGAATCTAATGATTCATATGTTTGTAACGCAACAATAAAATTAAATATAGTTTATAAAAGCTGCATGTTTTATCAGAAATCATAAATTTATATCTTTTCAACATAACACGTATTTTAATTACAAATTTTTTCAGTTGTTATGGGAAAATGTCAACAAAAAGATATAATAATCTACTATTTTCCAACTATTTTTCCTTTACTTTCTACAGGAATGGAGTACTTGAGTTGCAACATTAAACAAATGGCGATAGAAAACTTTACAAAAAAATTAATATCTCAAAAATAAATTGAGATGCAGTTTTCAAACAAATTGTATTTAAAAGTTTTTTTTTCCGATACGACGGTATAAAAATTGAAAGAATGTGATCCTTAGAAGTTAAAACAAGTTGGAAATTGCACGTCAAACGTGGCAAATGAGGTGCGTTCTACTATAGCTAGTTTTTACCGACTTCAAAAAAAGGAGGAGGTTATCAATTCGACGCGATGTATGTTTTTTTTTTTTTTTTATGTATGTTCACCGATTGCTCCGGAACTTTTTGTCCGATTTATGTGATTTTTGTTTTAATTGAAAGAGGATACTCTCGAATTGGTACCACTTCTGTTTCATCGAAATTGGTTCAGTAGTTTTTTAATAATTCAACAAAAACCAATAAAATGAAGGATTTCACCCAGATTATCTTTCGTTGTTGCAACCAGTTTCTCAATCACAAGCATAAAACTATGTATTCATATACGTTAGCGCCAAGTTGTCGCCAAACATGGCGCAGTTAGGTGAATTATCGCCAAATTTGGCGGCCAAAATAAGTCGCCATAAATGAAGCCAACTTGGCTGTAACTGACTAATTTGGCGATATTCCCATTCAAATTCAATAATGGATCTTCCCCAATCTGTTTCTTCGCATTTTCTAATCGCAGTCCTATTTAAAATTCTCAATTGGCAACTTCCACTAGATAACATTAATGATAACTTTTCTGTATAGGAGTTTTGGAGAGAAAATGAAAATTTCACGCATATTTTCTAAAAACCTATTAACTGTCTCGGTACTACTTACTTATCCCGTCGACCAATTACCGTTCGCCAAATTATATAAATCGCCAAACCACTCGCCAAATTATACAAATTGACACAATTTTTATTTTAAATAACGAAAGAACAAATAAATTAGTACAACATTAATAAAAATACAAATAAAATGTCGAAATAAAAATCACTTGATGACGTAAACACGTGTAACTTGCTTAAAGCCAAGTGAATGTGACATTTACGATCAACCATTATTGGCATTTAATCTTATAGTTTGGCGATAGATTTTTGGTCGACGCGATAACTAAGTAGTACCACTGTCTCATATACACAAGGAAGTTTTTCAATATCTATAAATTTATTTATTCTAAACAACCATTTGTCTACTTTTATATGCAAACACAAGTTGAGCCAAGATCCCTTATGCTGTTAAAGTACAGGATTAACAACAAACAAAGAAAAAAAAAGAGTTACTCTAATTAGTATTATAGCCGGCATTGTTATGGTGCGGTGTATTTACATGGCACAGAACTTAAACATCAGTAGGCATAAGCATAATTGCGAAAGCAAGTCAGTGAGTTGCGCAGTCATGAAAACATTTGAATTGTATCAAGAAATGAGAGCAAGTAAATTTGTATCAAATTGCCCGATAAAAGCAAAAGGTGCGCGATACCAACAGCAAACATGGTGTAAAGGAAATGCGAATATCATAAGTTGCTTCCGAAAGTTCTATATATTTTGCAGTACTATATTCACTAAAATACGTCAGTTACTATGCAGACCGATGACACTTTAACCAAGACTATTAAATGAGCATGACGATGAATTTCTAATCTTCCGTAATCGAGCCCACAGTTAAGGCTAGCGTGAAACAAAAGAAAATATCAGCAGCAATGTGGTTTAATGTAAATGTGGGTATCATAAAATATTTAATTCGCAAAACGCTTCAATGCACCAAATCATATTAGCTCAGAAACAACAATTGGCAGTGGACTCAATAACGGTAGATTACTTAATACTTTTAAAATCTCCACTGCCCAACGTATTGCAAATGATGATGCAATAAGAAGCATAAATGCCTAAGTGAATTAAGCTGATTTTGTCAAGAAAGATTAAATACATAACCAAAAATAAACAAAATGCCGTCATGATGCAATGAGTTCTCAATTTCTCTATCAGAATCTTTAGATTTGGCGAAAGATTAAGCAAATAATTTAAATTATGAATAAAAGTACCATGCTGAAATGCGTAGCATACATTCATTTAAGCACATTGGCATTGCGTATACATTATACATTACATATTGGCACTTGCATAATATCTCCATATAAGAAAACATTAATGCCACCAAAAAATAATTTGTTTCTAAATTCTTGAAGCCACAAATGAATTATATATAAATTCTCTTTTGATACTATAAAAATTTCCTCAATGACCAGCCATTTGAGGGAACACCATTTAAGACTTTTCCGCTGTAGTCTTTTCACGATCATTTTTTGATAAGTTATTCGGTTTTCATGTACCCTAATGGCTCATGGTGCATGTAAACTCCGTCGCGTTTGCGAAGACCTCAAAGTTACCTATGAATTATACCTCTAAGGTGCCTTGCCAGGTAAAGGTCTCGTCATCTGATTAAGCTTCTAAATTACAAGATTAACATGAGTAGCAATGCACAGGGGCTAAACAACAAGATATAAATGTTAAGTAACTGGCATAAAAAAATTCATAATTAAGAAATAGGCACTGCCAATAGAAAAACGAATTAGGCGCTCATCAGGTTTATTGCCGCTACGTGGCGATTAGGTGGTCTCCTACGCCGATGGCAGGTATCAAAAACCCGTTCATCTAGGGCAACCCGGAAGATAAGGGTTTGGTCATTGGTTAGAAAGTATGAAAAATGAGTCATTGTGTCTCTGTTCTCTATTTCATAGAGCACTTTTAGTAAGCCGAAGAACTTTTTATTGTCAGTTTCCAAAGTTCGATATTTTTTCATGCGAGCAACATCTCTTGTCGTTCTACCCATGTCCAAATAGAGAAACAAAAATATTCAATTTAAAAATAAAGCTATTAAATCTGAAGAAGAATAAATGTAACATATATATATAAAGAATTTTCACAGAAAACCTGTGTTATTAATGTACACACAAATCTGGACAAAAGTATTTACTTATCAAAATAACATCTTTAAAAGTCCGTAATTTCCTCCAAAAGAATCATGCAGAAATTGTAATGCGAAAAAACTAAAAAGTGAAAAATAAACTTTTTTACCAAAAATAAAACCGACATCAAAACTACTACAAAGTAAAAAATAATTTTTTTACATAAAAGTTAATTAGAAATTAAATTAAGAGCATTGTATTTATCATGCGTATTATTATATTTATGTACATTAATTTGATTTTTTGGAGTCGGTGCCAGCCAAGCCAAGTTCAAAATTAAAATTGTTCATCCAATACACATCGTAACAAGATTCAGCAAAGCCGTTTAGGAAAAAAACATTCCATTGTCAATCAACTTTGACATCATCCTGCATTTGAAAATCTGTCTTTGGCTATGATTTTTTTACATAATAGCCTGTATAAACGCACTAATTTTATAATAACCCTAAATTTAGCACACATAATTACAGCTAATCTCACTTGAAAATACACGTTTATAAAATCAGATGAAATGTTTCAAAAATGGTAAAATTAAAGTTTAACTAAATAACAAATCATAAAAAATCTCGTAGATATTTGGATGTGTGTATGTTGGATAATTATACTTAACTTCGTTTGGCTGTCACCGACTCTAAAAAATCAAATTAATGTACATAAATATAATAATACGCATGATAAATACAATGCTCTTAATTTAATTTCTAATTAACTATTATGTAAAAAAATTATTTTTTACTTTGTAGTAGTTTTGATGTCGGTTTTATTTTTGGTAAAAAAGTTTATACAATTATTTTTTGCACCGCATAGTGTACTGAATGTATATTTTAGTGCACTTCGATAAGTGCATATCAATTTCATTCTGTTCGAAAGGCTGTAACATCATTAAAATGCACTTGAAATATTTTTTCCCATTGGCCGTATTGTAACGGAAAACTTTTGACTGTCCCTGTCATTAAAGTATGCATCCGATTTTCATAAAATTTGAAATGACTCGACAAAATATTGCAACGATTGTATTTAAAATTTCAGACCATTCGGTTGGGTAGTTTTTGCTCTGTTATATGCGGACGGACGGACTGAACGACAACTGTAGATTGCTACGTATTTATATAATTACGAACGCACCTAAAAATTGCAGTAGAGTATTTAACCATACAGTGATACATCTGCTTTGTTTTACGGTTGGCTTGTACAACGGAAAGTTGTCTTTTAGAGACGACACTTTAATTGCTGGCCGAAAGAAATAGCATATCGGGGATGTAATAAATATTGTTCATGCAGTTCTTTTTAGCCTTTGGTTACAGAAACTGAGTACCCTACCTCAAAGGCTGGATGCAAATTTAGACAATATCTTCGATTCTAAACCTGGAAAGACCCTAAAGAAAAATTTTAATTAAGAAATAAATTAAAACGACAGATTTTGCCGTCCGCTATTTTTGAATTTTTAGCGTGTTTTTCAATGCGATTTTTTGACATTTGTAAAGAAAATTCTCTTACAAACTTTTAGCCTAATATAGTAACTTTTATCCTCCGCGTTTTTTGTGTTTTGCAAGTTAATGATCATGTTGGTTTTTAATGTGATTTTCAATATGATTCTCCATTTTTTTTGCGCTCTGTGGCAATTTTTGACATTCGTAAAAGGAATTCAGTTTCAAACATTTACCCTAACGTAGTACATTTTGTCTTCCGCTATTTTCAATGAAATTTTTTAGTGTTTTTACGCGTTTCGTGCCGATTTTTTGACATTCGTGAAAGAATTCCCCGATTCCGGTTACAATGTTAGCCCACTGTTGTAAATTTCGTCCTCTGCGATTTTTGAAATTTTAGCAATTTTTCTGCGATTTTTAGTGGGATTTTTTTTTCGCTTCGTGCCTATTTCCCAACATTAGTAAAATAAATCTAAGTTTGATCCCCATATAGTAAATTTTGCCTTCTTTTCAATAAAATTAATTCGGAATTCGTATACTGATTTTCGATTTTCATGATTTTAAAAGCTTTTTTTTTTTTTTTTTTTTTTTTTTATGCATTTTGCATTTTGCGCCGGTTTTTCGACATTCGCAAAAGAAATCCTGTTCTAATCTATCAGCTAAATAACATTTGTCCTCTACGATTTCTGAAATAAATTTTAGCTATTTTTTATGCAACTTTTAGCGGGTTTTTTTTTTTTTTTTTTTTTTTCGCGATTCGCTGCGATTTTCCACTTTAGTAAAAGGAATCCGATTTTAATCTTCTAGCACAGCCATACTTAACCTTTTCTTCTCGCGGACCGCAAACTTATTTTTGCGACCTTAGGCGGGCCGCTATATATGTACTTATAAAAGGATATAAAAGAATATTTAAAATAGCAAGATAACATAAATAGTATAATAAAGCATTATAACAAAATTATTATTATCAGTAGGGTTAGACGTTTGTTGCGGAAGAAGTGTTAAAAAAATGAACACCACTATTTCCAAATAATAATCTTCGTGGTAGATTTCTATTGGAAATGTTGTAGAAATATGCTGCGAAGTTTATTGTTTGTAAATAGAGATGTAAAAATGTTTTAGTGCCAATTTCTTTCTGCGACAAACGTTCAACCCTAAGAAAAATAAAAATATATCTGTGTAATATCTACACAACGCAATAATGTAATAATACAGAATATCCAAGTTCTAAAGAAAAAAAACGTGATTTTCCCTGATAAAAATGTTTTTATTATTATTATTATTGTAGAAATATGTTGCGAAAGTTTGTGAAAAGAACTTTTTACTAAGAAAACGGGATTTAAGATGTTTTAACATAAATTTAAATTACTTATAAATGACAAGACAGATTTTGTCTTCCCATCAAAATATATAAAACAACAGTGAAAATCTTAAATATTACTTTTTCAATTCCTACTATTAGTTCACACTCTCCCTATATTTATTTATTTATATATCTTGTTCAAATTTTCAATCGTTAATAAAATACTTATTATTCATCCTATCAAGTTGAAATAAATTTTTTGAAACTTGTACTGCATGACAACTGATGTTAATACAGCTTTTTCAAATATTAATTAATGAATTAAATTTTAATTAATTAATTTTAGTTTTACATGGAGACATAATGGCGGCCATTGGTTATTGAAGCATTTAATGCATCTTCATATCTATAAGGGGGGTTTCCATAGGGGAAACCCTGTTCTGTCGCCAAATACCGCCAAGTTTGTCGCCAACTTGGCGATATATCGCCAAAAGTAACGCCATCTTGGCGATATTTCTAACATTTCGGCAAATTCCCATAGACTTCCATTGTAAACCTACTTGCTTATAGAAAATCAACAAATTGAGATATTTTAATGCAACAAAAACTAATATTAGCTTAAGGGATTATATTAAATTTTTCTTTGATGACCTAAGTAGGAATTGACTTTAAAACAAAATTTTTATATTACTTATTATGCACATCTCAAGTGTCTTGGGCCGTAGATAAAAGGTCGCCGGACCACATAAGGCTCGCCGGATGCAGGTTGAGTATGGTTCTTTAGCCCAATAGAGTAAATTTAACTAAGAATGTGTTGCCGGCTTGTGTGAAGCGTTATAGTGGTTGAAATGGGAAGGTCAAAATCTATACTAATTTTCATGTGAATTTATTTTCGCTAGGAGAAAAAGTCTCAATAGGCTTTCCACTCTTTTTATCTTAAGCGGCCCTTTGGCTGCGTTCAAACGCTTGTTTTGCCTTCATTCAGCACTATTCCAGGAAAGGCATTCTTTTCCACCTTTCTGTGGTTTATTCACAAAAGGATGGGGACATTCAACAATGAGTCAGGAGATAAGAAGATTAGCTCGACTTGAAGGAAAGCTCGACTTTCCTATTGCAGGATGTTTGTCAGTTTCCTTTTAAAGCTATTAAATATGAAAAACACCGCGTGACCACAAAAAAGACCTTGTTATGCTATATGACAAAAATAATACGTTCATTGAACTCTCGGCGTTTTTGTTGTGCGGAGCTGGCGCCTTTCATTTTTAATTGCACTTCAAGTATACTGAAGTATCATTCTGTAGGACGAAACAGGGCCGAAACTAAGGGGGGGCTGAGGGGGCATGTGCCCCGGGCGCCAGAGGCAAGGGGCGCCAAATGAAAGATTATACCTTTGGAATTGATCATTTTCTTCTGATGGACTGATGGCTTTCATTATTATGAAACAGCCATTATAAATGGAGTGTTAGGTGAAGATGAAAGAGCAGTCGTAAAAAGTTTGAACTCTGATTTTCTGGTCAGAATGAGGGGGAAAAATGGCCATAATTTTTTTTTTTTTTTTTTTTTGCAAAAAAAAAACTGTTTTTTCATCTTCACCTAACACTCCATTTATAATGGCTGTTTCATAATAATGAAAACCATCAGTCCATCAGAAGAAAATAACTCGGTTAAAGCGGAAGCTCGGTTAAGTGGGACAAGGATAATCGGAACTCTACTGTATAAGCAAACACTGTAAATAGCTGGTAATACATGCGAATTCTTTTATGTGAACGAACTATAATTGCAACAAACGTCACATTCAATTTTTGTAGTTCAATATTACATATTTTAAATTTTAAAATAAGTCGGCCATTAGAAAATTAATAAAATTCTCTTTGTAAATATACTTTGAGGAAGAAATGGGGGGGGGGGCGCCGAAATTAATGTTTGCCCCGGGCGCAAAAAAGGCTAGTTTCGGCCCTGGGACGAAAGATACTGATCTGCCCCATCTCCGCCTTTTCCCATTGTTGAATCTCCGTATCCTTTTATTATCAACTGCAAACGGTTGGAGAAGAATAAAGATAATCGTACTTCAAGTTGAAGGAAAGTAAAAAAACATGTAAACTGAGGCGATTATGAATTCGGGGTTTTCGGGACTTCTCCAATGAACTCTTTCTCTGCGGGCCTCTTGGTCCCTCACGATGTTTGTTTGGCGCCTGCAGTCGGCTATTTTCGTCTGTCAACCAGCAATAATTAACTAAATACTATTAGATTGTCATTTGCGCAACTTGGGATTGTATTTAAGGTTCAAACAGACAGATGCTACGAATGGCACTGTGTTGCGTCACGTGGTGCTTTTCATGTTTTATTACTTTCGTAGTATCCGAATCGGCTCAAAAGTTTTTCAGCGAATGCATCTCCGCCTCTGTCCATTGTTGAGAATCCCCTTTCTTTTATTGATGACCACAGAACTGTTGGAAAAAAAGGCCAGTTGACGTTTTTATTGCTTTCGTAAGAGAGGGACTACTTTATTCTTTTGCACGCAGCCTTAACCCTGGTGCTCCCCAACTCTGGAATTCATAATGCTCCACCAGAGTCTTTAAATTCTTATATTTTCTGGACCGTGCATCGTTTAATTAAAATTAACGTTATATTTTTTCCTCGTTCAATAGAGGTTTAGCAGCGGTTGCGACTCACTGTAAGTACTCTTTTTAAGCACCCGTGTTGACTTGACTTGACTAAAAGAAATTTCGTTCTCTTTTAAATAAAGTTTATTCGGAATTCATGCGGTGATTTTAAAATTTTTCTCCACTTTTTTATTGAACATTTTTTTGTTTTTTTCAGTTTCATAATTTTTTTTTTTTTTTTTTACGCACCGGGCAAGGCCGGGTAGGTCAGCTAGTACAACGATAAATAAAAACTTAGATCCCAGTTTTACATAGGTGAACTCTTGGGACTTGAAAAACGAGAAACTTTTATAATCTACAAGCATATATCCGCACATACATATAGAATCATTGCAAAAATAGTTAAAACGGATTCAGGGCACCTCAAAATGCTAAAACATACCTGTTGCACTCTTCCTTAGCCCACACGACAGGCTGATGATTATTTCCGTATCCACGATCACCGCTCGTACAGACTTCGAAAAAATGTAATTTTATTTGATAGGCTGCCTCCACCGACATAAATATGTGAAATCGGACACGATGTGAGAAGATTTAAATTTTATTTAATTAATTTTAGTTTTACATGGAGACATAATGGCGGCCATTGGTTATTGAAGCATTTAATGCATCTTCATATCTATAAGGGGGGTTTCCATAGGGGAAACCCTGTTCTGTCGCCAAATACCGCCAAGTTTGTCGCCAACTTGGCGATATATCGCCAAAAGTAACGCCATCTTGGCGATATTTCTAACATTTCGGCAAATTCCCATAGACTTCCATTGTAAACCTACTTGCTTATAGAAAATCAACAAATTGAGATATTTTAATGCAACAAAAACTAATATTAGCTTAAGGGATTATATTAAATTTTTCTTTGATGACCTAAGTAGGAATTGACTTTAAAACAAAATTTTTATATTACTTATTATGCACATCTCAAGTGTCTTGGGCCGTAGATAAAAGGTCGCCGGACCACATAAGGCTCGCCGGATGCAGGTTGAGTATGGTTCTTTAGCCCAATAGAGTAAATTTAACTAAGAATGTGTTGCCGGCTTGTGTGAAGCGTTATAGTGGTTGAAATGGGAAGGTCAAAATCTATACTAATTTCCATGTGAATTTATTTTCGCTAGGAGAAAAAGTCTCAATAGGCTTTCCACTCTTTTTATCTTAAGCGGCCCTTTGGCTGCGTTCAAACGCTTGTTTTGCCTTCATTCAGCACTATTCCAGGAAAGGCATTCTTTTCCACCTTTCTGTGGTTTATTCACAATAGGATGGGGACATTCAACAATGAGTCAGGAGATAAGAAGATTAGCTCGACTTGAAGGAAAGCTCGACTTTCCTATTGCAGGATGTTTGTCAGTTTCCTTTTAAAGCTATTAAATATGAAAAACACCGCGTGACCACAAAAAAGACCTTGATATGCTATATGACAAAAATAATACGTTCATTGAACTCTCGGCGTTTTTGTTGTGCGGAGCCGGCGCCTTTCATTTTTAATTGCACTTCAAGTATACTGAAGTATCATTCTGTAGGACGAAGACGAAAGATACTGATCTGCCCCATCTCCGCCTTTTCCCATTGTTGAATCTCCGTATCCTTTTATTATCAACTGCAAACGGTTGGAGAAGAATAAAGATAATCGTACTTCAAGTTGAAGGAAAGTAAAAAAACATGTAAACTGAGGCGATTATGAATTCGGGGTTTTCGGGACTTCTCCAATGAACTCTTTCTCTGCGGGCCTCTTGGTCCCTCACGATGTTTGTTTGGCGCCTGCAGTCGGCTATTTTCGTCTGTCAACCAGCAATAATTAACTAAATACTATTAGATTGTCATTTGCACAACTTGTGATTGTATTTAAGATTCAAACAGACAGATGCTACGAATGGTACTGTGTTGCGTCACGTGGTGCTTTTCATGTTTTATTACTTTCGTAGTATCCGAATCGGCTCAAAAGTTTTTCAGCGAATGCATCTCCGCCTCTGTCCATTGTTGAGAATCCCCTTTCTTTTATTGATGACCACAGAACTGTTGGAAAAAAAGGCCAGTTGACGTTTTTATTGCTTTCGTAAGAGAGGGACTACTTTATTCTTTTACACGCAGCCTTAACCCTGGTGCTCCCCAACTCTGGAATTCATAATGCTCCACCAGAGTCTTTAAATTCTTATATTTTCTGGACCGTGCATCGTTTAATTAAAATTAACGTTATATTTTTTCCTCGTTCAATAGAGGTTTAGCAGCGGTTGCGACTCACTGTAAGTACTCTTTTTAAGCACCCGTGTTGACTTGACTTGACTAAAAGAAATTTCGTTCTCTTTTAAATAAAGTTTATTCGGAATTCATGCGGTGATTTTAAAATTTTTCTCCACTTTTTTATTGAACATTTTTTTGTTTTTTTCAGTTTCATAATTTTTTTTTTTTTTTTTTTTTTTTTTTTTACGCACCGGGCAAGGCCGGGTGGGTCAGCTAGTACAACGATAAATAAAAACTTAGATCCCAGTTTTACATAGGTGAACTCTTGGGACTTGAAAAACGAGAAACTTTTATAATCTACAAGCATATATCCGCACATACATATAGAATCATTGCAAAAATAGTTAAAACGGATTCAGGGCACCTCAAAATGCTAAAACATACCTGTTGCACTCTTCCTTAGCCCACACGACAGGCTGATGATTATTTCCGTATCCACGATCACCGCTCGTACAGACTTCGAAAAAATGTAATTTTATTTGATAGGCTGCCTCCACCGACATAAATATGTGATATCGGACACGATGTGAGAAGATTTAAATTTTATTTAATTAATTTTAGTTTTACATGGAGACATAATGGCGGCCATTGGTTATTGAAGCATTTAATGCATCTTCATATCTATAAGGGGGGTTTCCATAGGGGAAACCCTGTTCTGTCGCCAAATACCGCCAAGTTTGTCGCCAACTTGGCGATATATCGCCAAAAGTAACGCCATCTTGGCGATATTTCTAACATTTCGGCAAATTCCCATAGACTTCCATTGTAAACCTACTTGCTTATAGAAAATCAACAAATTGAGATATTTTAATGCAACAAAAACTAATATTAGCTTAAGGGATTATATTAAATTTTTCTTTGATGACCTAAGTAGGAATTGACTTTAAAACAAAATTTTTATATTACTTATTATGCACATCTCAAGTGTCTTGGGCCGTAGATAAAAGGTCGCCGGACCACATAAGGCTCGCCGGATGCAGGTTGAGTATGGTTCTTTAGCCCAATAGAGTAAATTTAACTAAGAATGTGTTGCCGGCTTGTGTGAAGCGTTATAGTGGTTGAAATGGGAAGGTCAAAATCTATACTAATTTCCATGTGAATTTATTTTCGCTAGGAGAAAAAGTCTCAATAGGCTTTCCACTCTTTTTATCTTAAGCGGCCCTTTGGCTGCGTTCAAACGCTTGTTTTGCCTTCATTCAGCACTTTTCCAGGAAAGGCATTCTTTTCCACCTTTCTGTGGTTTATTCACAAAAGGATGGGGACATTCAACAATGAGTCAGGAGATAAGAAGATTAGCTCGACTTGAAGGAAAGCTCGACTTTCCTATTGCAGGATGTTTGTCAGTTTCCTTTTAAAGCTATTAAATATGAAAAACACCGCGTGACCACAAAAAAGACCTTGATATGCTATATGACAAAAATAATACGTTCATTGAACTCTCGGCGTTTTTGTTGTGCGGAGCCGAGGCCTTTCATTTTTAATTGCACTTCAAGTATACTGAAGTATCATTCTGTAGGACGAAGACGAAAGATACTGATCTGCCCCATCTCCGCCTTTTCCCATTGTTGAATCTCCGTATCCTTTTATTATCAACTGCAAACGGTTGGAGAAGAATAAAGATAATCGTACTTCAAGTTGAAGGAAAGTAAAAAAACATGTAAACTGAGGCGATTATGAATTCGGGGTTTTCGGGACTTCTCCAATGAACTCTTTCTCTGCGGGCCTCTTGGTCCCTCACGATGTTTGTTTGGCGCCTGCAGTCGGCTATTTTCGTCTGTCAACCAGCAATAATTAACTAAATACTATTAGATTGTCATTTGCACAACTTGTGATTGTATTTAAGGTTCAAACAGACAGATGCTACGAATGGCACTGTGTTGCGTCACGTGGTGCTTTTCATGTTTTATTACTTTCGTAGTATCCGAATCGGCTCAAAAGTTTTTCAGCGAATGCATCTCCGCCTCTGTCCATTGTTGAGAATCCCCTTTCTTTTATTGATGACCACAGAACTGTTGGAAAAAAAGGCCAGTTGACGTTTTTATTGCTTTCGTAAGAGAGGGACTACTTTATTCTTTTACACGCAGCCTTAACCCTGGTGCTCCCCAACTCTGGAATTCATAATGCTCCACCAGAGTCTTTAAATTCTTATATTTTCTGGACCGTGCATCGTTTAATTAAAATTAACGTTATATTTTTTCCTCGTTCAATAGAGGTTTAGCAGCGGTTGCGACTCACTGTAAGTACTCTTTTTAAGCACCCGTGTTGACTTGACTTGACTAAAAGAAATTTCGTTCTCTTTTAAATAAAGTTTATTCGGAATTCATGCGGTGATTTTAAAATTTTTCTCCACTTTTTTATTGAACATTTTTTTGTTTTTTTCAGTTTCATAATTTTTTTTTTTTTTTTTTTTTTTTTTTTTTACGCACCGGGCAAGGCCGGGTGGGTCAGCTAGTACAACGATAAATAAAAACTTAGATCCCAGTTTTACATAGGTGAACTCTTGGGACTTGAAAAACGAGAAACTTTTATAATCTACAAGCATATATCCGCACATACATATAGAATCATTGCAAAAATAGTTAAAACGGATTCAGGGCACCTCAAAATGCTAAAACATACCTGTTGCACTCTTCCTTAGCCCACACGACAGGCTGATGATTATTTCCGTATCCACGATCACCGCTCGTACAGACTTCGAAAAAATGTAATTTTATTTGATAGGCTGCCTCCACCGACATAAATATGTGATATCGGACACGATGTGAGAAGATTTAAATTTTATTTAATTAATTTTAGTTTTACATGGAGACATAATGGCGGCCATTGGTTATTGAAGCATTTAATGCATCTTCATATCTATAAGGGGGGTTTCCATAGGGGAAACCCTGTTCTGTCGCCAAATACCGCCAAGTTTGTCGCCAACTTGGCGATATATCGCCAAAAGTAACGCCATCTTGGCGATATTTCTAACATTTCGGCAAATTCCCATAGACTTCCATTGTAAACCTACTTGCTTATAGAAAATCAACAAATTGAGATATTTTAATGCAACAAAAACTAATATTAGCTTAAGGGATTATATTAAATTTTTCTTTGATGACCTAAGTAGGAATTGACTTTAAAACAAAATTTTTATATTACTTATTATGCACATCTCAAGTGTCTTGGGCCGTAGATAAAAGGTCGCCGGACCACATAAGGCTCGCCGGATGCAGGTTGAGTATGGTTCTTTAGCCCAATAGAGTAAATTTAACTAAGAATGTGTTGCCGGCTTGTGTGAAGCGTTATAGTGGTTGAAATGGGAAGGTCAAAATCTATACTAATTTCCATGTGAATTTATTTTCGCTAGGAGAAAAAGTCTCAATAGGCTTTCCACTCTTTTTATCTTAAGCGGCCCTTTGGCTGCGTTCAAACGCTTGTTTTGCCTTCATTCAGCACTATTCCAGGAAAGGCATTCTTTTCCACCTTTCTGTGGTTTATTCACAAAAGGATGGGGACATTCAACAATGAGTCAGGAGATAAGAAGATTAGCTCGACTTGAAGGAAAGCTCGACTTTCCTATTGCAGGATGTTTGTCAGTTTCCTTTTAAAGCTATTAAATATGAAAAACACCGCGTGACCACAAAAAAGACCTTGATATGCTATATGACAAAAATAATACGTTCATTGAACTCTCGGCGTTTTTGTTGTGCGGAGCTGGCGCCTTTCATTTTTAATTGCACTTCAAGTATACTGAAGTATCATTCTGTAGGACGAAACAGGGCCGAAACTAAGGGGGGGCTGAGGGGGCATGTGCCCCGGGCGCCAGAGGCAAGGGGCGCCAAATGAAAGATTATACCTTTGGAATTGATCATTTTCTTCTGATGGACTGATGGCTTTCATTATTATGAAACAGCCATTATAAATGGAGTGTTAGGTGATGATGAAAGAGCAGTCGTAAAAAGTTTGAACTCTGATTTTCTGGTCAGAATGAGGGAAAAAAATGGCCATAATTTTTTTTTTTTTTTTTTTTTTTTGCAAAAAAAAACTGTTTTTTCATCTTCACCTAACACTCCATTTATAATGGCTGTTTCATAATAATGAAAACCATCAGTCCATCAGAAGAAAATAACTCGGTTAAAGCGGAAGCTCGGTTAAGTGGGACAAGGATAATCGGAACTCTACTGTATAAGCAAACACTGTAAATAGCTGGTAATACATGCGAATTCTTTTATGTGAACGAACTATAATTGCAACAAACGTCACATTCAATTTTTGTAGTTCAATATTACATATTTTAAATTTTAAAATAAGTCGGCCATTAGAAAATTAATAAAATTCTCTTTGTAAATATACTTTGAGGAAGAAATGGGGGGGGGGGGGCGCCGAAATTCATGTTTGCCCCGGGCGCAAAAAAGGCTAGTTTCGGCCCTGGGACGAAAGATACTGATCTGCCCCATCTCCGCCTTTTCCCATTGTTGAATCTCCGTATCCTTTTATTATCAACTGCAAACGGTTGGAGAAGAATAAAGATAATCGTACTTCAAGTTGAAGGAAAGTAAAAAAACATGTAAACTGAGGCGATTATGAATTCGGGGTTTTCGGGACTTCTCCAATGAACTCTTTCTCTGCGGGCCTCTTGGTCCCTCACGATGTTTGTTTGGCGCCTGCAGTCGGCTATTTTCGTCTGTCAACCAGCAATAATTAACTAAATACTATTAGATTGTCATTTGCGCAACTTGGGATTGTATTTAAGGTTCAAACAGACAGATGCTACGAATGGCACTGTGTTGCGTCACGTGGTGCTTTTCATGTTTTATTACTTTCGTAGTATCCGAATCGGCTCAAAAGTTTTTCAGCGAATGCATCTCCGCCTCTGTCCATTGTTGAGAATCCCCTTTCTTTTATTGATGACCACAGAACTGTTGGAAAAAAAGGCCAGTTGACGTTTTTATTGCTTTCGTAAGAGAGGGACTACTTTATTCTTTTGCACGCAGCCTTAACCCTGGTGCTCCCCAACTCTGGAATTCATAATGCTCCACCAGAGTCTTTAAATTCTTATATTTTCTGGACCGTGCATCGTTTAATTAAAATTAACGTTATATTTTTTCCTTGTTCAATAGAGGTTTAGCAGCGGTTGCGACTCACTGTAAGTACTCTTTTTAAGCACCCGTGTTGACTTGACTTGACTAAAAGAAATTTCGTTCTCTTTTAAATAAAGTTTATTCGGAATTCATGCGGTGATTTTAAAATTTTTCTCCACTTTTTTATTGAACATTTTTTTGTTTTTTTCAGTTTCATAATTTTTTTTTTCTTTACGCACCGGGCAAGGCCGGGTGGGTCAGCTAGTACAACGATAAATAAAAACTTAGATCCCAGTTTTACATAGGTGAACTCTTGGGACTTGAAAAACGAGAAACTTTTATAATCTACAAGCATATATCCGCACATACATATAGAATCATTGCAAAAATAGTTAAAACGGATTCAGGGCACCTCAAAATGCTAAAACATACCTGTTGCACTCTTCCTTAGCCCACACGAGACGCTGATGATTATTTCCGTATCCACGATCACCGCTCGTACAGACTTCGAAAAAATGTAATTTTATTTGATAGGCTGCCTCCACCGACATAAATATGTGATATCGGACACGATGTGAGAAGATTTAAATTTTATTTAATTAATTTTAGTTTTACATGGAGACATAATGGCGGCCATTGGTTATTGAAGCATTTAATGCATCTTCATATCTATAAGGGGGGTTTCCATAGGGGAAACCCTGTTCTGTCGCCAAATACCGCCAAGTTTGTCGCCAACTTGGCGATATATCGCCAAAAGTAACGCCATCTTGGCGATATTTCTAACATTTCGGCAAATTCCCATAGACTTCCGTTGTAAACCTACTTGCTTATAGAAAATCAACAAATTGAGATATTTTAATGCAACAAAAACTAATATTAGCTTAAGGGATTATATTAAATTTTTCTTTGATGACCTAAGTAGGAATTGACTTTAAAACAAAATTTTTATATTACTTATTATGCACATCTCAAGTGTCTTGGGCCGTAGATAAAAGGTCGCCGGACCACATAAGGCTCGCCGGATGCAGGTTGAGTATGGTTCTTTAGCCCAATAGAGTAAATTTAACTAAGAATGTGTTGCCGGCTTGTGTGAAGCGTTATAGTGGTTGAAATGGGAAGGTCAAAATCTATACTAATTTCCATGTGAATTTATTTTCGCTAGGAGAAAAAGTCTCAATAGGCTTTCCACTCTTTTTATCTTAAGCGGCCCTTTGGCTGCGTTCAAACGCTTGTTTTGCCTTCATTCAGCACTATTCCAGGAAAGGCATTCTTTTCCACCTTTCTGTGGTTTATTCACAAAAGGATGGGGACATTCAACAATGAGTCAGGAGATAAGAAGATTAGCTCGACTTGAAGGAAAGCTCGACTTTCCTATTGCAGGATGTTTGTCAGTTTCCTTTTAAAGCTATTAAATATGAAAAACACCGCGTGACCACAAAAAAGACCTTGATATGCTATATGACAAAAATAATACGTTCATTGAACTCTCGGCGTTTTTGTTGTGCGGAGCCGGCGCCTTTCATTTTTAATTGCACTTCAAGTATACTGAAGTATCATTCTGTAGGACGAAACAGGGCAGAAACTAAGGGGGGGCTGAGGGGGCATGTGCCCCGGGCGCCAGAGGCAAGGGGCGCCAAATGAAAGATTATACCTTTGGAATTGATCATTTTCTTCTGATGGACTGATGGCTTTCATTATTATGAAACAGCCATTATAAATGGAGTGTTAGGTGAAGATGAAAGAGCAGTCGTAAAAAGTTTGAACTCTGATTTTCTGGTCAGAATGAGGGAAAAAAATGGCCATAATTTTTTTTTTTTTTTTTTTTTTTTTTGCAAAAAAAAAACTGTTTTTTCATCTTCACCTAACACTCCATTTATAATGGCTGTTTCATAATAATGAAAACCATCAGTCCATCAGAAGAAAATAACTCGGTTAAAGCGGAAGCTCGGTTAAGTGGGATAATCGGAACTCTACTGTATAAGCAAACACTGTAAATAGCTGGTAATACATGCGAATTCTTTTATGTGAACGAACTATAATTGCAACAAACGTCACATTCAATTTTTGTAGTTCAATATTACATATTTTAAATTTTAAAATAAGTCGGCCATTAGAAAATTAATAAAATTCTCTTTGTAAATATACTTTGAGGAAGAAATGGGGGGGGGGGGCGAAATTCATGTTTGCCCCGGGCGCAAAAAAGTCTAGTTTCGGCCCTGGGACGAAAGATACTGATCTGCCCCATCTCCGCCTTTTCCCATTGTTGAATCTCCGTATCCTTTTATTATCAACTGCAAACGGTTGGAGAAGAATAAAGATAATCGTACTTCAAGTTGAAGGAAAGTAAAAAAACATGTAAACTGAGGCGATTATGAATTCGGGGTTTTCGGGACTTCTCCAATGATCTCTTTCTCTGCGGGCCTCTTGGTCCCTCACGATGTTTGTTTGGCGCCTGCAGTCGGCTATTTTCGTCTGTCAACCAGCAATAATTAACTAAATACTATTAGATTGTCATTTGCGCAACTTGGGATTGTATTTAAGGTTCAAACAGACAGATGCTACGAATGGCACTGTGTTGCGTCACGTGGTGCTTTTCATGTTTTATTACTTTCGTAGTATCCGAATCGGCTCAAAAGTTTTTCAGCGAATGCATCTCCGCCTCTGTCCATTGTTGAGAATCCCCTTTCTTTTATTGATGACCACAGAACTGTTGGAAAAAAAGGCCAGTTGACGTTTTTATTGCTTTCGTAAGAGAGGGACTACCTTATTCTTTTGCACGCAGCCTTAACCCTGGTGCTCCCCAACTCTGGAATTCATAATGCTCCACCAGAGTCTTTAAATTCTTATATTTTCTGGACCGTGCATCGTTTAATTAAAATTAACGTTATATTTTTTCCTCGTTCAATAGAGGTTTGCAGCGGTTGCGACTCACTGTAAGTACTCTTTTTAAGCACCCGTGTTGACTTGACTTGACTAAAAGAAATTTCGTTCTCTTTTAAATAAAGTTTATTCGGAATTCATGCGGTGATTTTAAAATTTTTCTCCACTTTTTTATTGAATATTTTTTTGTTTTTTTCAGTTTCATAATTTTTTTTTTTTTTTTTTTTTTTTTTTTACGCACCGGGCAAGGCCGGGTGGGTCAGCTAGTACAACGATAAATAAAAACTTAGATCCCAGTTTTACATAGGTGAACTCTTGGGACTTGAAAAACGAGAAACTTTTATAATCTACAAGCATATATCCGCACATACATATAGAATCATTGCAAAAATAGTTAAAACGGATTCAGGGCACCTCAAAATGCTAAAACATACCTGTTGCACTCTTCCTTAGCCCACACGACACGCTGATGATTATTTCCGTATCCACGATCACCGCTCGTACAGACTTCGAAAAAATGTAATTTTATTTGATAGGCTGCCTCCACCGACATAAATATGTGATATCGGACACGATGTGAGAAGATTATAAAAAAAAAAATTGCTAAACATATTCAATTTATTAGAACAATTTATTTAGAAATTATTTACATAGAAGCAAAACATATTCACATTTAAAGGCTCGGATATAGACTATCCGGCCCGATACTAAGTTATATATCAAACACTTTCTACGTGCTGGCTCAACTTATTAAAATACCCTATTTTCTTCTCACCATATGGTATCTCATTAGTTTTGTCGGAGGACCACACAGTACCTCACGTTGCGTCGGCTTCCTTTGCTCAGGACTTGCGCCTTTCCCGCAACTCACTACACTCCACTCCAGAAAACTCAACCAAACACACTAAAAGCTCACTTCTCGACACCGGAACTACATTATTTTTCTCTCAACCATTCCTTCAAAAAAAGTTAATCCGGAGCATCTTTCGTACCCACAGGGAACCTTTTCGTATCTAAAACTTCGACCTCCCGTGAAATCCACTACTCACTAGATAGCCAGGGAATTTCTTTGTTTGCCTTATCTGTGGTATGCGTTATTGAATATAACGGGATGCTGGAATTCATTGATACAATGGAGCTTGTTCATACAATAAGATCTAACTATAACAGCTCGGATTATTTTCAAAATAAGGAAAAATATTACTTTAACCCTTTATCTAATGACGGTACTTACCTGGTGTCCTAAAAAGGGTTATACAGTTTAGCATGAGTTATAGGTACATTACATTATCTTGTTTCAAAAGCATTATTGATTACACAAAACAAAAATATTTTTAAAAGGATGATTTCTTTTGCCTTTGCATCTTTTCAGCTTTCTTGGCGTTGGGGGTGGGGGTGGGGGGGGTGAGATTTTTCAATTCGGAAGTATTTCTATATTTCTATTGTAAGAACATTATATTTGTACATTTCCTAATTCTACAAAATACTAAAAAAAATATTTAAAATAAACGATTTGAGTGGGGTTAGAAATATTGCACAAAATCCCTATAAATTGAAATTTAATTAATTCTTCTAAATCCTTCAAGCCTTCTAAAATCCTTCTAAAATTTATTAAATGATTATGTAAATCTTCTAATGTAGTTTAGACAATTCGCGAAAAATGCTTTAGAAGGTAAAAATTTTCATGAATTCATAATTCAGTACATAAAGGGTTAAATTCACGTACGCAGAAAATGATGCATATGAAACACAATAAATAAGTAAAAAGATAATATCAGATCCAGGGCTTAATTTGTGTCAGAGCCCACCAAAGCCCAGCTCCGGTACTTGTTTTTAATAAATATTTAAATATTGGTCGGAATTCACCGGAGATCATAAATACAGTGCTCCGGAGCCTAGTGCAATAGCACTTCCGAAAATCCGAAGCCTAAATTACCCTTTCCTTTCCTTCCCATCTCCAAGCTTTTGCATTCTTTTTTATCAAAACATTTATATGTGACGTAATGTGTCGCACATGTACGTGATGGAGATAAAACGGACTCAATTTTTATGTCAATTTTGGGGCTTGGACTGACTCGAGCTCAATCTGTCTTACATTCAAAAAAAATTTTATTCATGTATAGAAGAAAAAAAAAACTTTTGTTCATTCAAAATTACATATATTCTATTTCAAATCATTTTAATGCTACTTTAGTCAGAATGAAGAGAAAACAGAAATCGTGTTTTTCTATTTCAAATTTATTATATTCAAATTTATGTTGGTAAATTTTACTACACAAAATTGCCTAGAAATTTGCAAGTAGTACTGCTTAATATATATTTTTTTTAAATACGGCGTCACTCAAGAGACTGATCAATGAATTTGCTTTCAGTTCGATTTACTTTTGTGCAGTAGGATAATTTTTTAATTGGCTGTTTTTTGTTTGTTTGTTTGTTTGTTTTTAGAATTTAACCTGAAAAGGACATTTTTTATTTTTAGCCAACGAGTATCAACTTGAGGTTTTGTTTGTTTGACTTTATTTTGTCTTCTATTGCGTACGAGTATTATTTTGTATCCTGAACGCTGCCCATGCTAAGGCTCTGCTCTGCACATTTGCGAAGTCACTTTCATTTGTAAGTAGATATGTATAATTGCCATGTATTGTTATTCTGATTGAAAGCAATCAAACAAGGTTTCTCCTTTTCCTATAAAAGCATCGAATCTTTCCGATAACTGTGTCAAAAATTTAATTTAATCTGATTTTCAGAGACTCGCCGCAAAAGGTTGTTATGCGGAAGGAATCGATTGTAGTTTTAGGTATGCACATTTTATAAGAAATTAAAAATTGTTCCATTCTTCAGCATATGAATATTAATTTCTGCAAATTTCATTCATTTTTTCTTAAAAATGTTTAGCTGCGAACTATCCCTTTTTTGTGTTACACTATTTCTGAATCATAATCCTTATCATATTTAATCGTAGAATTCTGCAACTAATTAACATTAAAATTAGGCAAATATTACTATTCAGAAGGAGTGATAACTAAAAAGTGGAATATTTGACAGCTAACAATGTGCTGATAGATATGGGGCATTCTCACAATCTTTTGACTTTTGGGAAACAAAATCTGGCGAAATTAAACTTGCTAAAATAACATTTTAATCTTATAGACGAATGCCTTAATGATTCAAAATAAAGAAAAAATGGTCAGCAGCGAAAATTTTTTTATTTAACTGAGGTTTAAGTTAAACTTGCGAGTTTAATTTTCCTTACCATTTTACCCCTATAACTTTTTATTTTCTTCTAAATTTTTACTTATAATGAATTTGCATAGTACCCACAGGACATTCAAATAAGAAATAATAACAATGTAGTACTTTTAATACAGAATTTTTGCGCAACATTGTCTTAAAGGGGTGTTAAAGAAGGGACGGTAAGGTAAACAAAGGGATGGTATTGGAAAAAAGGGACGAAACGGTAAAATACGAAACTTGACAATACGAACATTTCCATAATCAGGTTTTATCATGATTACAATAAATATAAAACAGTCACAAAACACCAGTCTTCAATTACATTTAATAAAAAACTTTACATGTGAGACTTACGTCTATTAGACATAAATTTTACTACACAAAATTGCCTAGAAATTTGCAAGTAGTACTGCTTAATTTTTTTTTTAAATATGCAATGCAACAGAAATAAAAGAAAAATTCTCTTCTACCCTAAATATTTAAATTACAATACATAAATACCATACATATATAACTGAAAATAAAATGGAACAACTACACGTAAAAAAAAAAAAAATTCTTTGCATGTAAAACTGTTTTGAAAGAAAGTAGTACTAAAAATTGTAATTTTCCATTTTGTCAAAATCATTAAGTATAAAAAATTAAATATTTTATTCTTAAGCTTAATGCTAATTTTAATAAGGATCTGAAGTTTAACATACGAGGATTACCGAAATTCGGTTTCGGTCTTAAAATTCTGTTTCGGCCAAACACTTAAAAAAAAAGTGAACGTCTACAATTTTTATTTACTGTCAAAATGTGTGAGATCATTTCGATTCAAACTTCTTTTAATTTGCTGCAATTTGGCAGTGGTGCCCGCAGTGACCGCCTCCACCCCACTTTCCTAGCTACGCTACTGCTCAGTAGAAAGCTAAACCCCAAGAGGGTTAAAAAAGCAATTTAAGAAATTACAACGACCATTTGGAAAATGATTTTTTCAAAGACTAAAATTTAAGACATAAAAAATCGCATGGAGTTGATCATACATTACGTACGCCATGGATTAAACATTTATAGTGTTATTACATGTAAAAATTGCAAGCGACGAAAATCGCCTGCGACTCATCAGATATCGTGAAACTTACGTATTATCCACCTGAAACTTACACTGTAAAAAAAAACGGAAATACTACTGGCAATCTAGACGCCAGTACTATTTCCGTTTTCTTACGGGAATTTTTACCCATAAATTACAGAAAATTTTCCGTTTTTCTGATTAAAAACGGAAATTTTTCTGTAATTTATGGGTAAAAATTCCCGTAAAAAAACGGAAATAGTACTGGCATCTAGATTGCCAGTAGTATTTCCGTTTTTTAGTCCGTTTTTTTTTTTTTTTTTTTTTTTTTTTTTTACAGTGTACGTATTATCAAGGCTTCAGGAATATTCACTGGCTGTTCGGGAAAAGGCTTTCCCCTCGTCAGATTTCCAAGAAATCTGACGACCAATTTTAAATGAAATTTCATTCTTAAACTTCTAAACATCCCACAATATTACATTTTACACCGTCGTATAGAGAAAAAAATGTACTTTTAAATGCAATTTGTTTGAAAGCTGTATCTCAATTTGTTTCTGAGTTATTAAATTTTTTTGTAGTTTTTATTACTTTTTTGTCATAGTGGCAACAGAAGTATCCATCTCTGTTGAAAGTAAAGGGAAAATACAGATTACTGTATAGACCAATCAGAAAACGAATAAAATGCGGATTCAACCAATAAAAAGCTTCAGATATGTTTTTGATTTCCTACCCTGACAGAGAACAATAACAATTTTTCCAAATGGTTAATATAGAATATTTTAAATTTCACAACAGAGAAACAATCTGAGGAATGCCAGTGTACAATCTGAACTGAGTAAGATGCTTGCTAGACAGACCGCCAGACAAATCGAATTCATAAACACTTTACAACTACCATATTGGAAAGTGTAGAATAAATTGAGATTCATTCATACTCCTTTCTTTAACCCCTTGAGGGGCGGTGGGATATATTTTATCCCACCTACGATTAATGAAGTTTTGCATCAGAAAAATTATATTGAATTTTACTTTTCTAACTTTGGTTGCGAAAAAAGTCATGAAATTGCCTTTCCTTATTTTGCAATAATTTTTTTTAAAGATTCCGGTGTGAATTCGAGATTACAGAAACACAATTACTTGCCTCTCAAAGGGTTAAAAGCGAATGTCTACAATTGGTTGCATCAGAGCTTCGTATTTGATCAGCATAAATGAAAAATTGCTTTCACTGTTACACTGTAAAGTAGTTGGATGTGGCAAACCCAAAACTTTCTTCTATCTCATACTATGATAACAAGCTTTCGAAACAGACAAAAAAGAATGTCAGAAATCTTTAACTTACCCCTTCCTTCAGGTAAGCTCTCACTTGCTTCTGGTTCGGACTGCCGAATTTGATAAGACTTAATTTTATTTAATAACTGACTCAACTAAAATAAGACATCACTCGGTTAATCTTCAATAATTATATACAAATATATTACAAATATAGTTGAATACAGCGAAACAGCACCGAAAACTGGCGATATGAAGCAATTAAAATAATAAAACTTTGTAAAAAATCACCATAAAATTAAAACAAAACACAGGACGCGTTTCGAGCTAAAAACATAACAGCTCGTCATCAGCTAAGCATACACGTGTCCGTAAACGAACAAGTTCAAAAATGAACTGAAGATAAAGAATGTTGCGAAGAATGCGACAGATGGCGCTACCTGATAGAGGGATATGCAAAAGGGAAATGTGTTGAAAAAAGATAGAAGAGAAAATGAAATGGAAAAAATGGAAATGAAAGAAAAAATAAAAATAAAAGAAGTAAATTAAAAATATAAATAAAAATAATAAATAAAGAACTATAAAAGAACAAGAAAAAATCCAAATTATTAGTATTATTATTATTATTATTATTATTATTATTATTATTATTTTTTTTTTTTTTTTTTTTTTTTTTTTTTTACAAAATAAAAAGAAAAGAAACAAGAGAAAAGGGAAAAGAATTACAAAATTAATTTCCACGCTGGAGATAGGAATCTCCCATCATCTCCTTTCCTATCTCCAGCGTGGAAATTAATTTTGTAATTCTTTTCCCTTTTCTCTTGTTTCTTTTCTTTTTATTTTGTAAAAAAAAAAAAAAAAAAAAAAAAAAAAATAATAATAATAATAATAATAATAATAATAATAATACTAATAATTTGGATTTTTTCTTGTTCTTTTATAGTTCTTTATTTATTATTTTTATTTATATTTTTAATTTACTTCTTTTATTTTTATTTTTTCTTTCATTTCCATTTTTTCCATTTCATTTTCTCTTCTATCTTTTTTCAACACATTTCCCTTTTGCATATCCCTCTATCAGGTAGCGCCATCTGTCGCATTCTTCGCAACATTCTTTATCTTCAGTTCATTTTTGAACTTGTTCGTTTACGGACACGTGTATGCTTAGCTGATGACGAGCTGTTATGTTTTTAGCTCGAAACGCGTCCTGTGTTTTGTTTTAATTTTATGGTGATTTTTTACAAAGTTTTATTATTTTAATATTACAAATATGTAACAGGATTATATTACTTAACATTTAAGTGTTTTAACTTCAATCAAAACATATCGGAGGCGCAACTCCGTTCACAAAAAACAAACATTATTCTAAAAGTTTTCAGTTCACTTAGACGTAAAAGTTTTTAAAATCAAGTTTCACTGTTACTACAAAGGGATACAGAGGGAGCTGTCCGCGACATGCTCCCCCCGTTGAGTTTTGCCAGGTCAAACTCAACCACAGTTGTGGACAAGTTCAGGAGGTCCAACCGTTCTGGGGTTCGTATCACCCGTCCAAATGTAGACGTTCTAGGAGAATCCTTTTTAACAGAACCAGGAGAATCTTTAAGGTGAGCAGACTCGATGGTTTTCGGAGAAAAGTCATTTGCCTGGAAATTCGCTTCCATCGGATACAACCTTTGTACCGGTCGAAGCAACTCACCAAACTTAGTTCGTAACTTTGCCAATCGTACTATGCCGTCTTTACCTGGAAACAACTGGATGACTTTTCCTAGAGGCCAATTCATTCTTTTTTCTTTTGTATTAATTATAACAATATCTCCAACTGAGAGTTCGGGATACCTGTTTGACTTTTTACGATAATTTTTCAGCTGTCTCAAATATTCTAGTCGGAAACGTTTTCTCAAATCTTCACGAATTTTCATCCGATATTCATATCTTCCTTGAAGATAACTTGCATCTATATTGTCCAGATCAGGAACACCACCTTCTTTAATTTCACGAAGAAACATGGCAGGGGTTAAGGGTTCTAATTCAAGATCTTCAGATATGTATGTTAACGGTCTGGAGTTTACAACATTTTCACAATCGCAAAAAATAGTATTAATTTCTTCATATTTTAATGATGCATTTCCTAAAACTTTTCTGAGAATATTCTTCATCAATCCTATCATACGTTCCCAGAATCCTCCCCACCAAGGAGATGCAGGCGGAATAAATTTCCAAGTAATTCGTTCTACGGTATGTTCCTTAATCACTCACTGATAAAAATTTTACCGTTGGATTACGGGAAAAGCCTGGCAGCACAGATTCCAGCATTTTCCCGTAATATTACACTAAGTACCGTTATCTATTTAGACTGTATTAGGCCGTAAATGACAGTAAATATTTTGAACGTATCTGACCGTAAATCACAGTAACTTTCAATACCGTATCTGACCGTAAACCACAGTAACTTTCAAGAACGTATCTGACCGTAAATCACAGTAATAGGAGTGTATTTGACCGTTTATGACTTTTTTTTTTGTTAGTATCAATTATTTTGTTTCAATTTCCATTAAAGAGATATAAATTCTCTGTGTTTTCTATCTTTTAGGGAATTGAAACTGCATTTTACGTAAGTGCTAGCAAGAGCGATAGATAATATTCTAATTTTAGTGGATTATCAGCCTTCTCATTCTAAAACATTGTAATTGACAGCTTATGTATTTACATGTCATTGATATATTTGCATACGTTTCCGTTTTAATTTAAAAAAGAACGTTATTGTAATGTGTAATAAGCGAGGAATAATAATATAATTATTACTGGATTATTATTATATTACATTATTGTACATTATCAGTAATCTGTCTTTTACAAAATTCAATCTCCGAGAAATGGACCCTTCACAACACTTAAAACTTAGATTTCCACTTTTAAATAAATTCATTTAAAATAATTTTCCAGATTTCAGTAACCGCTTTTCCTTTCTTCACCCTACAAAGTTAATATCGCTAAAATCTGATGTTTAAAAAAACTTAATAAATAATAAATCTCCAAACACTCCCCCCCCCCCACCCCTCACACACATACTTATTACAGAGAATTAAAATTTTTAATTTTTCTTAAAAAAGGATACTTTATTAATTGTATTAACAGAAATGTATTGAACGAGAATCTAATGAAAATGTAAACAGTCCATTAAAACCCTTTAGCTATTTTTATAGTTTTTATTTAATACCTTTTCAGCAATTGGTGTGAAATATAAGAAAAAAACCTTTACAATATTAGATTAAATTACATAATAATTGGCAACATTATAAAATATTTTCACAACTATTGCCTACCTCTTTTATTAATTTGAATTCTTGTTTCACTGCAATATAAATTTTTTGATAATCGTAGCAATTTTTCTATTTTTTATTTATCCATTTTATTATTATTATTATTGTTATTATTTTAGGATGAGGAAAGGAAAGGTGTTGAGTGTAATTTGGAAGACAATTTCAATTGAATTTATTAAAAGGTTCTACAGTTGCGAAATGTGCATTTTTCTGAGATTGAATAGATTACTGATAATGTAATTTAATAATAATGTAATAATAATATAAAAGCATAATAATAATATAACAACGTTATAATAATATAAAGGCATAATAATTTAGTAATATAATAATAGTTTAAAAACACAATAATAATGTATTAACAATATATAATAAAATAATGTATTATTATATTATTATTCCTATTTTATTACACATTAGTACAATGATTTTCTTTAAATTACAACGGAAACATATGCGAATATTTAAATGATATATACACAAACATCTGCCACTTACCTTGTTTTAAAATGGAAAGGCTGGCAATCATCTAGAATTAAAATATTATCCATCACTGTTACAGCTAGCATCCGCTAGCACCTACGTACGAAGAATCACTTATAGGCAAGATGGCTGCCATCAACACTGCTATTGAATTTCTTGGTAAAAAACGTGGTCTTAGATTGCTAAGAATGCGGGAAGCGACTCAAGAGTGAAAGGTTCCATTCTCCCATTGGTTGATCAGAAACCGGTATTGGCTTGCTTCTCAGGGATGATTTGGCGATGAAATACAAGCACTTTGAGAAATATCGTACCTAGTTAATTCATGCTATTTTGGAGAGAGCTTTGTGTGGACGATTTTGTCCAGTGGTTAACGCGCTTATCTAGCAAACTCAAGTAGGCAGGTTCTAACCTCCCTGTTACTTTTATATTTGTGATTTGTTTCGATTTTTATTAAGTTAGTTAATAAAGATTTATCGACTTTTACTATCCGTTCATTTCCAATTTTTTTAATTGACAATTAGATAATTAAATAAAATTTTGATTAAGTTTTAATTGTTATTAAATAAAATAAAATTTAGTTTTGAATAAAACTGAAATTTAATTTTTATTAAATAAAATTTAGTTTTAAATAAATTTCAAAATTCATATAAGCTATTTCTTTATGAATTAAAGCGAACATTTATTGTAATTCAATAATAATATCTCCTAAACTTACATGCATTATTTTTTTCCCTTATAATTTTAGTATCAGATAAATATTAAATTAGCAAAATTAATTTATCAAAGTTTTCTTTTAAAATTTTAGTATTATTCATACAGAAAAACTTTATTAATTTATTATCAAAAGCTTTGTAATTTTTATGATGTATAAAACACTGTTTATGAAATTAATTTTTAAAACTCATATTACTTATAAGCTATTTATTTCAATTCCTTAAAATGAATATTTTTGAAAATATAATGTTATTTCTTGCACTTATATAAAGTATTTTTATTTTTATGTTATATTATTTAACAATGTATCTGAATACATAACTATATTCTGTTTATTTTATTTGAAAGTAAAATTTTATTAATTTATGAATTTATATTAATAATATTATTAATTTAATAAGTAATTAATTATTTAAATCAATTTGTAATAGTTAATTGCCAAATACTTTTTTTTCAAAATTTGCTAAAAATTTTTAATTGTTTTTATTAAAAAAATCTAATAAACTACTTTCAAAACAATATATATATTATATATATATTATTTGAAAACTCAGAAACATAAATTATTTTTATTAAAAAAATTATTATAAATTTCCCCTTCACTATTACCCCCACCCCCACCCCACCCCCCTAAATATTTGAAAACTAAGTTAAAGGCACCAAGTAATCATTACCTAGAAATATTTAATGCAACAAAATACATTATAAAAACTTCTTATAGTTTTTGGTAGTTATTGCTCAGATATTATTCTTTTTGGTTCCAACTTTTTTTTCTTTTGGGTGTGTAAAAAAAAAAAAAAAATCTCTCATTATTATTTAATTTTTTTTCATTATATTTCACTACAAGTGTGAACTATAATTTATTTTAGCTTGACTTTTTTCATTCACTATCTATGAAACACTTTATTTTTAGATTTTTTTTTCAGTAATAATAAATAGATATTAATATCCTAAATTACTATACGGCCAAGGTAGAATTTAGATGATGTAAATCCCTTTCTGACAATTTTGATTATTTGAGTACTAGTTTGGCCATTTAATTAATTATATTTACTCACACAAAATGGCATGAGAAAAAAATGCATAAAATTTGACTGAGTATTTTTATTAATTGTTTTTTATATATTTACTATTTTTAAAAACACATCAGCTATCAAGGAAGGGGAGGCTGGGGGGGGGGAGGGCTTGAGTTTACTGTTGCTTTGCACACATAATTACAGTCAAAACAGATAGGTAATTAAATGCAGTTTCGTAGCCAAGATATTATTTCGGGGGGGGGGGGGGGGGGAGTCTAATCCCTTAAGCTTCTGACCTCCTGATGCAAAACTATAAATCAAAAACTATTAATTTTACTTTTCGTATAAATATCAATTTTATACTTTTAAAATATGGGCTATGTTATTATTATTATTTTTTTTTTTTTTTTAAGTTTAAATTTACATACACCTGTATATACAAAAGTAAAATATAAGTAAAGTGTAATTTAAAAATAAGTTACAAAATAATGTCTAAAATATTTGATTTGATTACTTTTTTAAAAGAAAGTCAGTTTTATCAATTTTTTTGCAGGTAAAAAAGGATATTTTTAAAAATACCATATCATTGTTTTCCGTGAATCACTTTATATGAGAAATAAATTAAAATTCCTTACATGTCCGCAAAGAAAATTTAATATGATTGCAACTTAATACTTGAAATAATCTCAAGTGACACTTGGCGATTTGTTTTGGTGGTGAAATGCAATGTGCCCTCTGATTTGTTAGGAAGAAGTGCCTACCACTGCTCAATTATCAGGACTTGTAACCTTGAGAAGTAATCGCGGGATTCCTGTTTCTTCTCAACCAATGGGAGAATGGAACCTTTCACCCTTGAGTCTCTTCCAGAATGCGCGCGTGCTGTGCCAGCGTAATCCACCGTTAGATCACGGTTAGCGATAGCTAGTAACAGTAATTTACTAGACTAGCCCGTGATCTGCCGTTAAAGGCTGCGTTACATTATCCCCTCGACCGTTATATGACTGTTAGAGTGAGGTTAATACTGAAAAGTCCTTCCAGCCAGTGCCGGGAGAGAGCGGTAGCTTTCATATCCCTTATTTTAAAAAAGCCAACTTATATTATTCAAACACACGAAGCTCAATTTAGTGGAAATCGAATATAGGAGATTCAATACTAATTTTTATCAATACTAAATCATTATGAATGAGAATTTCGCGAAATTAGTCAGCTTTATCCGAGCTGCTTTTATTTAAAGTAACTTATATTTGGCTGCCAAATTCGGCGATTTCTTAAAGTGCCTGCCATTTTAAGACAACATGGTAGATGAGGCTAACCAGTGAACTTGGTCGAGACCTTAGTAATTGCTGTGCACATGATCTCTCACATCGGAATCGATTGATATATACGAGTGCTTTCGCAGGCAAAAAATCAGATTTTTCAAAATGTCACCCACATTAGATATTGAAATTGCTGTATCTGAGCCATTTTTTTAAGATAAAGACAAACAAAAAATGCTCCTGAATCCTTATATCAAGGTCAAATACTTAAGAAAGAAACCTTTTTCAATTTCTAATTTTTTTGCACCTCACTTTAAATATATATATTTTTTAATTTAATGGCCGCCATTTTGAAACAAGATGGCTGATGAAGCTGGCCAGTGAACTTGGTCGAGATATTGATGTATACTATCCACATGCCTTCTTACATCGAAATAGGCGAATACGTGTGTTATCGCGTGACAAATACAAGATCGTTTCAAAATGTTAGCCATGCTAGAAATTCAAAGTGCTATAATTCAACCATTTTTGAAGATATAAACAAAAGAACAAATTTTCAGAAACAAAAACTGCTCCGGAATCTTTGTATCAAGGCAAAACACATAAAAAAAAATCTTTTTCATTTTCCAATTTTTTAATACCTCATTTCAAATTTTAAATTAAATTTTTTTTAATGGCAACTCTTTTGAAACAAGAGGGCGAATAAAGCTGGCCAACGAACTCGGTCGAGACATTGGTATGTACTATGTACAGACCAAATTACAACCAAATCGGTTCATAAATACGCCTGATATCGCGTGACAAAAGGACGTTTCAAAATGTCAGCCACGCTAGAAATTCAAAATGCTATAACTCAGCCATTTTTTAAGATATAGGCGAAACAAAAACTGCTCCGGAATCTTTGTATAAAGGTCAAATACAAAAGAAAAAAATATTTTTCCATTTTCAATTTTTTGGTACCAAAATTTCAAATTTAAAATTTTTAAAAAAATTTTAAATGGCTGTCATTTTGAAACAAAATGGTGGATGAAGCTGGCCAACGAACTGGGTCGAGACATTCGTATGTACTATGTACACACCGAATTACATCCAAATCGGTTCATAAATACGAGAGTTACAGTGTGACAAAGCTCAGATATTACATATATATATATATATATATATATATATATATATATATATATATATATATATATATATATATATATATATATATATATATATATATATGTATATATATATATATATATGTCAATTTTGCACGGAGGGTGGTTTCGGGGTCTGGGGGTCATGATCGATGAAAATATACCAAAATTTTTTGAAATCGTTTTCCTCCGAACGGCTGCAATAGGTAGCTTTTTGTAATGAAAGCTACCTAAAATACTATAACTCAGCCATTTCTTAAGATATAGACGAAACAAAAACTGCTCCCGAATCTTTTTATCAAGGTCAAACACATAAGAAGAAAATATTTTTTCAATTTTCAATTTTTGGTACCACATTTCAAATTTAAATTTTTCTTAAAAATTTAAATGGCCGCCATTTTTAAACAAGATGGCGGGTGAAGCTGGCCAACGAACCCGGTCGAGACATTGGTATGTACTATGTATAAACGAAGTTACATCCAAATCGGTTCATAAATACGCCTTTTATCGCGTGACAAAATTCAGGACGTTTCAAAATGTCAGCCACGCTAGAAATTCAAAATGCTATAACTCAGCCATTTTTTAAGATATAGACAAAACAAAAACTGCTCCGAAATCTTTGTATAAAGGTCAAATACATAAGAAAAAAATATTTTTCCATTTTCAATTTTTTGGTACCACATTTCAAATTTTAAATTTTTAAAAAATTTTTAAATGGCCGCCATTTTGAAACAAAATGGCGGATGAAGCTGGCCAACGAACTCGGTTGAGAGATTGGTATGTACTATGTACACACCGAATTACATCCAAATCGGTTCATAAATACGCCTTTTATCGCGTGACAAAATTCAGAACGTTTCAAAATATCAGCCACGCTAGAAATTCAAAATGCTATAACTCAGCCATTTTTTAAGATATAGACGAAACAAAAACTGCTCCGGAATCTTTGTATAAAGGTCAAATACATAAGAAAAAAATATTTTTCCATTTTTAATTTTTTGGTACCACATTTCAAGTTTTAAATTTTTTTTAAAATTTTAAATGGCCGCCATTTTGAAACAAAACGGCGGATGAAGCTGGCCAACGAACTCGGTCGAGACATTGGTATGTACTATGTACACACCGAATTACATCGAAATCGGTTCATAATTACGGGAGTTACAGTGTGACATAGGTCAGATATATATATATATATATATATATATATCAATTTTGAACGGAGGGTGGTTTCGGGGTCTGGGGGTCATGATCGATGAAAATATACCAAAATTTTTTGAAATCGCTTTCCTCCGAACGGCTGCAATAGGTAGCTTTTTTGTAAAGAAAGCTACCTAAAAAATGATCAGTTACGGTCAATAACAGCTTATTATTGTCAGTGACTGATATTTAGCGGGCAAGCACAATATTTACTACAATACAGTAATTTACAGTAAAATTATGCAGTAAAGTACTGTAAAGCAACAGCTATTTTTAACAGTGCTCTTTCCCAATCTATTTTCTTTAATAAACAATTTGAACCAACGAAATTACTTCCATTGTCTGTATAGACAATCTGAGGTCTTCCACGTCTTGATATGAATCGTCGAAATGCAAGCAAGAAACTGTCAGTGGATAATGAAGTGACAAGTTCGAGGTGAATAGCTCGATACACGGCGCAGGTGAATAAGACAATCTAAGATTTTGACCCATTCTTCAAAAACAAAGGTCCAGCCAGATCGACACCTATGACTTGAAATACAGAACAGTCTTTAATTCTATCTTCCGGCAATGGTGGTATTTCAACATCGTGGGGTTTAGCATCAAACTTCTTACATCTTACACAATTCTTCAGAGCTTTCCGGATCGTTTTACGACTTTTTAAGATCCAATATTTTTCTCGTAAGACTGCCATTAATGTTTGAACTCCACAATGTAGGAATTGATTATGTTTTTCAATTATTAGTTTCGTAACGACTGGGTGGTCAGATGGCAAAATTATAGGTAGTCTGAAATCCTCCGAGTCTTCTCTCATAATTATTCTGGATTTAAGTCTTATGAGTCCGTATGGATCAACGAGGGGTTTTAAACGACGTAAGCGTTCATCCTTATCTGATTTGAAGCAACTTTTTTGCACAATTTTCCATACAATGACTTCAGCTCCTTTAATTTCTTCAATTTTTAAATTCCCAAATTCTCGTTCCTTTTTGTTAGTTTTACAGTTGTCAATAAATCTCTTCATCCAAGCAGTGATTCTAATTATCTTCTTGAACTGTGAAACTCGAGAAAAATATGGAAATTCTTCATCTAGATTTAAGTGTTTCTACGGAACATCCTCTTGAAATAATATCAGCGGGATTTAAATTCCCAGGAACAAACTTCCAGTTTTCCGGATTACTATGTGCCATAATTTCTTTGACCCTATTCATCACGAATACACCCCAATTTTCTGTATTCTTAATCCAATACAACGTATTCATCGAATCCGTCCAGTAGAATATAGGAATATTTTCTAATTTTAAATCTTGCTTAACCGTTTCCATTAGTCTCATTCCGATAGCGCAAGTTAACAATTCAAGACTACAAATTGTTGTAGGTTTCAGGGGGGCTACTCTTGCACGAGCTTGTACAAGTTGGCACGATGCTTCAGCTTTGTTTTTACATCTTAAGTAAATGCATGTGGCATATGCCTTTTGGGAGGTGTTGGCATGATTTCAACATTTTGAATATTTAGAACTATTTTTTTGAAGGAAAAAGATATATATATATATATATATATATATTAGGGCTGGATTAATTATCAATATATCGGTCAAATATTGATATTTTTTAACTATCGCAATAACAATATGTAAGCTCTGACTCTAACGATATATCCCAATAGCGATATCTAATCTCTGGCTCTACTTATATATCCCAATAACATTTTTTTCCCGCACCACGACTTCGAACCGCAAGAAGAAAAATCGCCGAATATTGTGTATCCAATAACTTCTTCAAACCTTTCTCTCATCCGATAGATGCATTTATTCGCAGCCCGCTTTATTCCAAATTCCCTCCCGTGATAATCTGTCTTTCGTTCATATCCCAGACCCAGACTAATTCATATTCTAATATATCAACATACATATGTCCGTTCGTTACTGAATAATGGTTTAATCGTCGTTGTTTTAATTTCGCTGCTACTATTGGTTTAGACATATTAGAACATATCAAGTCTTTGATACGTCCTGGCCAATGACTTCTTCAATCCTTTCTCTCATCCGATAGATGCATTTATTCGCAGCCCCGCTTTATTCTAAACTCTCCTCCTGTGATAATCTGTCTTTCGTTGATATCCCAGACCCAGAATAATTCATATTCTAATATATCAACATAGATATGTCCGTTCGTTACCGAATAATGTTTTAATCGTCGTTGATTTAATTTCGCTGCTACTATTGGTCTAGACATATTAGAACATATCAAGTTTGATACGTCCTGGCCAATGACATGAGCTAGACATCTGTTCACTGTTGAGTCAATAATTGCTATTGTCTATAGACTTCATTCAATGCTCGTTCGTATGGTCTTCTCGAGCGAGTTATCTGCAGTGATTTTATATTTTATAGTAAGATGAACGTACGGTGTCGGGTAAATTGCCCGAATTATAATCAAGTGATTTAAAAAAAAGAGGCTAAGAGTAACGTGTGGCAATATTTTGGATGCCCAGGTAATGAAAATGGTGAAGTAATAAATGAAAAAATTGCAGTATGCAGTATATGCGTTCGACCGGTATTTGCAAAAGCTACTTCTAATTTATGGAGCCATCTTAGCTATAATCATCCTCTACAATATGATGGACTACATTCAAGGTAAGAATTGATTTACTTTATTTTACTGATTTACTTTATTTATAAGATTTACTTTACTGATTGATTTTATTGATAATATTCACACGGGCGTGGAAATTAGTTAAACGAATTCCAGTTGTAATTTTTCAATGAAAATATATTTCTGATTTTTTTTTAATTATATAATTTCTTTAATTTTAAATAAGACAAAAAAAATCGTGTTTTAAAAAATGACATAAATGAGCAAAAAGATAAAAAAGAACAATAAAAATAAAAAATATTACTACATCTGGGATTTATTTTTAAAGTCTGTAAATGTAATATTATTAAATGGCATTATACTGGATGTCTGCAAACTGGGCTGGAACGCTTGGATTAACTTCGTGTCATTAGACTGAAGCCGTGTTTGCTTTTTGCTCTGGACATGCAGGCTAGGTCGGCCTTTTTTTCTGCTGACTCGGGGTGTAGTGCGGCACGGGTCGCATCTTACCAGAGCCAAACCCGAAAACTCTGCTTAAAATCAACCCGACCGACACCCGGCACACTTCATCACAAACTCGAAGTGGAAGAAAATAAATTCATATTTTAATACAATATAAAAAAGAATTATTCTGTAATATCAAATTTATCTTTTTAGTACAAAATTGAATACATATACACTCATTAATGTTCAATTATATAGTTTTTTTTCATAAAATATATTCCTGACTTTCTTTTAAAATGGTTGGTCTACACGAACCGCGTGTCGGGTCAGGTTCGGGTAACCTGAGACGATGCAAGAATCTAATTTGAAGACTGGGTCGGGTTTGAATTTTTTTGTAGTATACGTCGAATTGATAGTTTCCCTTACTTTACTTTTCTCTCTCTATTTTTTGGTAAAAATAATAGTTATATAATACATTTTTAATAGAAATTTTGAAGCTTTATTTTTGCTTAAAAAACTACAGAGTAATAATTTAAAAATCTATTTTCTTTTTTCATTGTTTAAAAGTTTGGATTTTCTTTAACCACATTTTCCTTTTATTTTAATTTACATTAAAAATTTTATAGGTTTACGTGCTTAGTGTTGACTCTTGAAAAAAAAGGCCGCCGGGCGGGAATTTTTCACATAGGGGACAATGTTCTGAAAAAGGATATTTTTTCTCAAAAAGGGAATACTATTCTAATAAAAGGGCACTTTTTTTCAAAAAGGGCACACTTGTACCTTGTTTACAAAAAATATTTTGAGCTGGTTTGTTTAGAGTCCATAGAATTTGTGATATTTTTCCGAGATCAACTGAATTGCCACGGGGCGTATAGGAAGTATTAAAAAGGCAGCCGGGCGCATCGGAAGAATTTCGAAAGAGCCGCCGGGTGCCAAAATAGAAATAAAAAGGGCCGCTGGGCGCCAAATAGAAATAAAAAGGGCCGCCAGGCGTAAAATAGAATTAAAAAGGGCCGCCGGCCGCTGCGCCCTGCTAAAGCAGCTTAGAGTCAACACTAGTGCTTATAATTGCTTAAGTGATCAGATCAAGATCACTAAAATTGATATACCATGTTCTATGGCCGGCACAGACGCACAAATAATCTGAAAAATCCAGTACTTTAATTTTTATACATAAATATGCGGTACAAAATTCGAAATCCAGCACCCATTGGACCTTGGCGATTCCGAATTTCCTTTCATTTTAATTAAATATATATATATATATATATATATCTACCGCCGCCCTCCACCCCACCTCCTCTCCCAAAATACAAAAAACAGTGCGTGATTTACGTCAAGAATGCGTTTTCAATACTAAAAAACCATAATGTTAAAGCAGATGTTTTAATAGCGAATTTTTTTAATGTAAGAAAAAAAATCTATCCACATTGAACACTCTCTTTCCCCGCAAATTATTTATATCAGAAACACGTTTACAATACTGAAAAAAGATAGTATTTAAAAATAATAAAACTAAAGTAGATATTTGAGTTAAAAAGAAAAAATAAACAAATAAAAGCTCTATCCATGGTTTCTTTCTGCATTGAAAAACATAATGATCTGATTGTGTAAACATATGACTTCCGATTTCTCGGAGCGAGGTGAATAAACGAAAACAAACTGCAGATGCGCTCCTGCTTTTCATTCGAAGTTTCGGAAGGCGTTGTAACTTTCTAATAAATAATTAAATTTTAATAAAAATTTCTTACACAGCCTAATTTACTATTATTTCAACTAGCTGAAAATTTGAAAGAAATCGGTGAATTTACATAAGAGATATGGATATATTGATTATTATTATTATTTTAACAGTAAGGAAAAGAAGATTTTGATTTTCATTCTTTTTCTTTTTTTGTTTGCTTGCAACTGTTTTTTTTTTCTCTGCACTTAAGCACTACAAACTTGATGTCACTTTCAAGGTCATTTTTATACGATTTAAAAGAATAGAATTTGAATAATGTGTTCTCGCGCTAAAATGAGGGGGGGGGGGGGGGGGTAGGTGGAGTTTTCTGTCATGACGGCTCTTTAAAAAGCCATCCGGACAAGGCGTGGGTATCTATAAGATGTATATTCATTTGTAAATAATTATACGATTATTAATGTTTTAAATTTTTTTGTTTATTAATCTTTTAAAATAAATGTTATGAGTATTTTCATAAATTTATAATGCAATGATTTCTTTGAACTAACCAAGACTCTCTGATTTCGAACTTCTTGAAATCTAATGCAGAATATCGATTGTTTTGTTTATGTATTTGTTTTTGTTAGCCAATAACTTTGTTTTATTTCAATTTTTTTTCATTTGCAACATTTCTTTTTTTTTTTTTTTCCTTTTAAATTCAGTGGCACTTTCGAAATAAAAAACAGATTTAAATATCAAACCGAGTATTTTGCGTAATAGAGTAGAATTTTATGGTAAGTTTTTCTTTTTTGTTAGTTTCTTTCTGGAAAAATATGTTGTTATGGGTCTAGATGTTATTTACAAAATATTTATAAAAAAGTGAACTTTCCTTAGCATAGGTCTATTTCCAAATGGGATTTGAATATGTATATTTTAAAAATTTTAATGTTTTATTCATCCATAGATAAACAAATATGAAGGTATAAAGACAGAGAAATTTTCTTAACTAGCTGACCCGCCCGGCGTTTGCCGGGTCAAAAACTGTGCCGGGGCTGTCATTGAAAACTATAACACTGGAGTGGACTTCATAAAAAAAAAAAAAAAAAAAAAAAAAAAAAAAAAAAAAAACACTGAATAATATTTATTTGGCACAGATGTCATATATATATATCCACAGTTATGCTCTGGAACGTTTAAATCAGTAATTTGGATTTCAGAAACAACGTATTCGCCCATGCGACGGTTATTAAGCCTATTTTGGCGATCGCTTATGCTCTGTGTTTGACGCCGTTCTCGATCCAATCTATTTCAATCTTCTCTTCTTAATATGGCTTCTTGTTTGCTTTCAAGCATTCGCCGAGATCTTCTTCTTAACACGGCTTCTTGTTTGCTTTCAACAGCTTTTACGGGCATTTCTAACGATATTGTGAAGTTCCACAATTGCAGCGAAAGAGAGAACCTAAATAAATAAACGCGAAACGCAAGTGAATAAACCAGATTTACCTCCACCTAAATCCTACCAAGCGACTGTGACACAATAACCAATGAGATGCGTTTCTCGGGCGTTGCTATTAAACAATAACAAATAATCGCGATTTCTGTGCCACGTACGTTAGCGTAATATATATATAGATATTTTAACTATTAAGAATGTATTGATACTCTTAGGAAAAGATTAAAAAATAAAATTTCTGCTGCATCTGTCATTCACTGAAGACTATTTAATTACGAGTACATGCAATTATGACATTAAATCTGTTTCAGTTTTTGCTTTTCACTTATTTTAATCATTTTAAAATCATCAACGTCCTAAAATTGAGAACTTTTTAGTTTATCTAGTAAAGTTTTTTTTTAAATAATATTCTCCGTTTACGCGATAAAATTAAATAGTTATAAAGTTATTCATAAATAATACATAAAACAGGAAGAATCGAGAACAAGCTAAAGAAAACCACAATGATATAAGTGCAAATAGATAACGAATATTGGTTCCTTTTTCTAGAGTATTTATTTGTATCATATATATATATATAAATATATTTAAAGAATATTGCGTGAGCAAATAGGTATAAAACATTAATTCTTTGCTTCCTACAGCTATTTGCAATAAAATTATTCCTACTATACCATTTGTCTTTAGCAATAAGAAATTTTTCTATTCCCTCACACTTTAAAGTAGTTATCGCGATATATCACCGATATTGATATTAACTCGTTGATATATTGCGATATTAAATTTTTGATATCGTCCAGCCCTAATATATATATATGTGAATAAGTTTCTTGTCGATATCATCTATGTATATATTTATCTGATTATTTTATCTAATTGATTAATTTTTTAATTCAAGTTTTTTTCAATGTACAGTATTATTGTTTTTATGTATGCATCTATTAGTACATTATTATTATTTTACTAAGGATGGGTACCAAGAGCATTAAGTATTTTCCCAGGCAAGTGTTTTGCTAAGGGGAAAGCTTAATTGCCAGTTACTATCTGTATGTGTTATATTACGAGAGTAAAGTAAAGAATTGGACAGTTTTGGTACAAAAGAGGGACTTTTATGACCTCATGTTTTATGGGACAGCTGCAGGATCTTCGTGTGGGGGCCCGCGGTCTCGTGAGAAAGTGGGGTTTGAAATATCGGATGTAGGAGGGTCGGAGGGCCCTGAGCATTCCGGGGACCCACTGACCACTGGCCGACACGATGGCGGGTGCAGGCAGCGGCGAGTGGTTGGAGATTTTAATTATGCTGAATATGTTAATTCGCATCCACCACTCAGAGCCGCACATGCAAATTTTTAACAGAGAGAGATTTTCTTGTTCTCGGAAAAAAAATACAGATGTACGAAAAGAGTTCCAGAGTGCGGTGGTTATTATTTTGAAGCCCTTTCGGCTTATCCGCCCATGTTTACTTGCTCTGGCGATGACGAGCAATATAGTATTGTTAACTTAAAAAAAAAATGATTTAAACATTTTTGCTTTTGGCCCAGACCTGGGTGGAATTTTGTGTATATAAAGCTAAAATTACGGAACACGAATATGTGTGTTGTGGTTCTCCAAACAAACAACAACAAAAAAAACACTTTTGGATATGTATACTGTCAAGTCTACAACTCTAAAAGGATCTTGTGACCCCAATGGGGAAAAAGGTACGATTTTATGGATGTTCTTTGTTCTATTGTGTACCGTGTTAATATCAAATGTTTGAAGTGGGAATAGGGTGCCCAGGAGAACTTGTCACCTTCAATTAATATCAAAATTAGTGTTTTTTACATAATGAGTTATTATTTTGGATGGTAAAACTATGAATTATTTAAGTGTAACTTAATATAATTTGCCTGTGGTGTAAATAAATGATTTATTATTATTAATTCCCTTCTTTGTTATTATTTTTTAAAAGTCTTGCTAATTACTTATTTTAATTATTTAGAAATTACCTGACTGCTTAATAATATTATTAGACCATATATGTAAAAGTATAATTAAATTTATCTTGTGGGGTTGGTTTGTCTGAAAATTGGGGAGTTATATTTAGTGGTTTTGATTTTATTATATATTTCCCTTCAAACCAATTGGCCATAGGTTAGTTATCTTCTAAACATTTCACAACGCATTGTCTTTATTATCCGAGATAACCTTTTAGGTATATGACCGTAGGTTATCTATTAGCTAACTAGGCTTTACGATCACCAGGTCCTCTATAATTAGAGGCCCCTATAAGATAGATTTTCTTTTGGATCAAGTAAGTTCGGAGAAAAGGGTGCACCCAACACTCTTGTTAGCTTGTGCTAGGGAATTTATAGATAAATTAAGATATTCATTAACCTAATTTTTAATAGTTGTCTAGATCTTGCCAGCATGGGCTTCCCGATACTTAGGTGGTACCGTGATCTCTTCCTTTGGGAACGTGAGGTTATTATTATTTTTTCTTAATTATAGTTACATTTTGGGTCAAATTAATTACATTAATAATTTTTTGTTTTTATTCAATAAACTTATACCTTTTTTATACTTTAGGTATTAAAATTCTAAGCATATTTAGGTCTAAATTATTATGCAGATAATTTCAATTTTTTCATCTTACATAATTTTTTTTTTTTTTTTTTTGTTCTAATGACAAAGTTCTCCTGTGGAGAAAACAAAGATTGGCACAACTTTTATAACAAGGTTCAGTCATGACAAATGATAATATGAGAAAATATATTATTGAAAATTATATATTTACTTTTTATATATGTTTTTCTCAGGTTTAGGAGTTTGTTAAATATATCGAGTTGAATTATAATGAGTAATTGTATATTATACATGTGCATTAAGAAATAATAATAGAGGGGTATTATTATGATAAAAGAAAAAATAAATAAGTAAGAAAAAATAAATAAATAAAAAGAAAATAATAAAATTTTTCTATAATTTATCAGTGCAACTGATAGAAAAGGTAGAAATACATAGATGTAATATATATATATATATATATATATATATATATATATATATATATATATATATATATATATACAGTTATGTGTGGCTGAGTGGGTGCACTTGAAGAAAGATTTATATACATTACATTAATTTTTCTTTTCCTCTATTCTTCGGAAGAAATTATTTTTTTTTTTTTGGAGTATGCGTTATATTTACTGTGATTATTTCTCTTATTCCTGATGGTTTTTCTTTAAATGCTGTGTTTATATTTCTTTACATTTTATATTTGATTTTTCATGGTATTTCATATTATTAAGGGTGTATTCCGATCCAAACTGCTTATTTTCTGATTCATTTTAAAATTCATTTTTGCTCTCAAACGCATCAAACTGGGAAATTCTCTTATTTAGAAACTATATAATGTGCCGTGCTTCTTAATTTTTTGATAAATGCAGAAAATACTGTAAAAAACGCTGTCAAAGTTGGCGTTTTGAGCCGAATTTTCCGAAGCGGGCGATCTGGGAATGAAAAAAATAGTCATACTGGGAAAATAATTGTTTAAAAAATCAAATTCTAATTAATTGAGCTGAAAATGAAATCACACGGCATGTTAAACATGTCTTCAGAAATCACCCCAGCAAGTTTCATGTTTTTACTTTTAAAAATGAGTCTGAAAATGTCTCAGAAAATTTCGAGCTGTTGAGGGTGAAAAAATATTTTTTCGAATACACCCTTAATAATTTTTGCAATTGGAAATTTTACACCCAATTTATTTAAGATAATGTTAGCGCATGGGAAATAAGTCTAAAATTAAAAAGCGTACCAGTTCGGAATTTAATAATTTCATTATTGAAGCGCCCACCCGTCTTGCACAGAGTAAGTTAAAAAATTCAACGAATAAAGTAAATATGTCTAAAACGGATACGGAAAAGGCGAATACGGATAATTTATTAAATGTGATTGCCCCATATGATGGAAAGAAAGAATGTAATATGCATTATTTTATTCAGGAGTTCGATAGAGTTGCCGCCCAGACGAACTTTTCTAATGAAGTGAAATTAATAATTTTACGCTCAAAATTTGTCGGAACGGCACGTGAAAGGTTGCAAACGGATGTAGAACTAAATTCGGAAACCGATTATGCGAAATTTAAGGAAAAAGCGATCCAAACCTTTGACACGAAAAAACATTCGGTGAATCACATAATGATTTTTCAAAGATTCAACAAAAACCAGCGGAGAGTATGTCGGATTATATTGTGAGATTTAATCTGGTAGCTGCGAAATTTTTTGACATTTCGGGTCTTTCTAACAAGGCAGATGCGCGGAAATTATTTGATTTGATGAAATTACACCGATTCTTAGAATCTATCAAACCGGATATTGCTTTGGAAATAAGAAAGAGAGCGATTGATCAGTATAAGGAAGCAACCGAAATTGCCCTAACAGTGGAAGAGGCGTTTTTGTCGGTTAAGTTTGAGGAATTAAATGCGATAGGTACAAGTACAACAACTGAATTTTGCGAATCATTATTAAGAAAAAATGAAAAACAAGAAAAGGAATTAAATCAGTTGAGAGCTGAATTGGAAAAATTAAAATGTAAGCCAACGGAAAAATGGCAAAATAATTCACGAAATAATACGAGGTATTGTAATATATGTAATTTAAGAAATCATGATACGGAAGAATGTCGTTATAATGTAAATAATAAAAGAGAGTATCGGAATAATGATTATCAACAGAATTTTCAAACACATGGACAAAATATGCAGGGATTTACAAGCTCTAATAATGAGTCTCGTAATTTTCAGGGGTACGGAAGTGTGGGTAATTGGAATTTTCCTCCAGCTCCTCTTCCTCCTTCATTGCCAATGGGTCAAAATTATCAGTATAATTATGTCCCACAGGGACAGCCTTCAGGTTATGGTAATTATGGTGTGGGAAAAATTCATCCCAATTATAACTATGGGCAGAATTTTCCGAATGGGCAGGTGTATCGCCCACAAAATCAAGGTCAAATAAATCCCCAGGAAAATTATAGAAAAGCGAATAATGCGAATCGGGATAATAATACATCAAATAAAACAGAGGGACGTAAGATAACGGGAAATAAGCAACGTTCGGGAAACATATAAGGGGATCTGGGGATACTAAGAATGAGGAGCAGGAATCTGTCCTCAGATCCCAAAATACGAAGGTTATAGCGAGTGTTAGTGATAAAGAAATGTACCAATTATTAATTTTGATATTAAAGGAATAAAAGTTTCAGCTCTTTTAGATACGGGCGGAGCAGTGTCTTTAATTTCAGCCAGTTTATTTGAAAAAATAAAAGAAAATAATGTAAAATTTAAATATTTGGGCAATAGGATTAGAATACAATCTTTTAGCGGTACATCAATTCCATTTACACATTGTATACAATTGTCATTTAAATTACAGAATGCATTTACTTCTGGCACATTTTATGTAACAGAAAATAATTTTAAGGCATCTTATAATATGTTGTTGGGATATGATTATTTAAAAACAAATCAAATGGTGATTGACATAGAAAAAAAATTGTTGAAATTTAAAAATGCGAAAATTCCACTCAATCATAATGATAACAAATTACCAGTGCAGGACATAAATAGTATAATTACTGAAGAAGTAGAAAATGTAGTTACTAAAAAGGAGAGTAAGAGAAACAAAATATGGGTAAAATCGGTGCACAAAATTTATATTGCTGCAGGGCAAGAAAAAATCGCTACTTTACTATGTCCTGATTTTATAGAAGAAAACAGTATGGTACTTTTTGAGCCAGATATTCATAATTTGGGCATTAAATGTTATAACTCGGTACACGAAATATCTCAACAGAATTATTAATGTAATAATTAAGAATATTTCGGATAAGAAAATTATTCTACAGAAGGGCACAAAATTTGGGAATTTAATTTTAGACATTGATTTTGGAACTGATGAAGTGCCTGAAAATATTATAGACGGTAGGGTAGATGAGATTAATACTTTAAGTATTGAGGATGTTCGTTAATTGTGAGATACAGAAATTTCACCGGAAGATTTTGATCTTGCGCATCTTCCCAAGGAACTACAGGAAAAGATGGAGAACCTTTTGATGCGACATTTACATGCATTTTCGAAATCTTACAAATCGTTAGGTAAGACATCCTTAGTCACCCCCCAAATCAAATTGGCGAACAATCATGCTATACAGTCTAAACCTTATAAGATTCCTCATACAGTGCGAGAATATGCACAAGCAGAGATAAGAAAGTTGTTGGAGGCAAATATTATAGAGAAAAGCAAATCTTCGTACGCGTTTCCGGTATTATTTGTAAAAAAGAAGACTGCGGAGAACCAGGAGTTAAAATATCGTTTAGCTTGTGATTATAGATTACTAAATGCAATATTAGAAGGATATGCTTATCCGATACCTGACATTCGTGAATTGTTGCAGAAAATTAGCGGAAAAAAATATTATACAGTCCTGGACCTCCACAGCGCATTTTTCCAAATAAATTTACAACCACAAGACAGGGAAAAGTTAGCATTTATAACGGAATTTGGCAAGTTTCAGCCGGTGAGAATGAATTTTGGCTTGAAGGTCAGTCCAACTACTTTCGCAGAATTAATGGACTTAGTTTTAGGCGACTTCAATAAAGAGGAAGTCACATATTTTATAGATGATGTCCTTATTGCGGCGAATTCGGTGGAAAGAATGCTAACTCTCATTGCAGAGGTCTTAAAAAAATTGATTGACAACAATTTAACAATAGAGCCACGAAAGATGCAAATATGCAAACATGAAATTGAATTCTTAGGTTTTAGGGTTCATGAAAACGGTTATTCTCCTTCGAAAAAGAATATTGAAAAAATTCAAAATTTGGCAAGGCCTAAAAACAAAAAGGGTGTCAAATCACTTTTAGGAATGGCCAATTACTTTAGATCGTTAATACATAAATATTCGGAAATTGTAGATCCATTAGTTCAAATGACCAAAGAAAAAGTAAAATTTAATTGGAACGAAGAGGCGGAGAAAGCATTTTTGGCCATTCATGAAGCTATTTTACATAATCCAACTTTAAAAGCGCCAAATTTCAACAAGGATTTTTTTTAAATTACGGACGCATCTAAGACAGCACTTTCTGCAATATTAGCACAGAAACAGGGAGAGGATTATGTACCGATTGAATTTTACGGACGAAAATTAAAGGATTCTGAGAAAAAATATCCTAGTATAAAGTACGAATTACTAGCGATTCATGATGCTTGTGTTTATTTTGAAAATTTTCTTTTGGGAAAAAAATCTACAATACTCACTGATTCTAAAGCTTTGACTGATCATCTTAAGTTAGAAAAACAGAGCGATATCATAGCAAGGTGGATAATGATGTTAGGGAATTTTGATTTTGAGATAGGATTTATTCCTGGCGAAGAGAACCCGGCAGATTTCGTCTCAAGAAATATAAATAATATAACGGCTTTAAATGAACTTCAAAATGATTTATTTAAAGTTAATTCTAATCTTTCAGAAGAAAAGATAAGAGAGGCTCAAAATGATGATCCAAAACTTAAATTAATTATTCAGAAAATTGAAAATGGTAAACCAAATCGCCAGACTAAGAAATTTGAGTTAAAGGACATCAAAGTGCTAATATTGAAGCAACGGTATAAAGATAAACCACTGCTGATAGCTCCTAATAAATTAATATTTGAAATAATACAAGAAGCTCATAAGGCACATTTTGGTTTTCCCAAAACATATGAATTAGTGAAAACAAGATTTTACTGGTTTGGGATGTATAGGGATGTAAAAAAATATTGTGCAGCTTGCATACCTTGTAACAAAAATAAGCAGCATAAAATGATTAGGGTTCCCTTACAGAAAGTGGAGAAAGATCATATAATAGGCTCAGTGGTGCATACGGATATTGTGGGCAAACTACCACAGACCTTAAAAAAAACACTGTTTTATCTTGACGATCATTGACATTGCGTCAAGACTTTTACAGGCAATACCATTGCGTAATGTAGAAACACAAACGATACTAAATGCACTCACAAATTACATTAGTACATTTGGCCTCTTGCGAGAATTAATTGTGGATAACGCGAAATATTTTCGGGGAACCCTTTTTAAAGAATTTATGACAGCAATGGGGGTGAACCTCCACTTTTGCTCTACTTATAAACATTCCTCGAATGGAATTCTTGAAGTGACTCACAAAGAGTTAAAGTCTTCGATTAGTGCAATGGCAGGAACAACAACGGAATGGGATATAAGTTTGCCGTTCTTCATTCTGTCGCATAATACTTCGATGCACAGAGCTTTAGGATACCGTCCTGATAAGCTGTTTTTCGCTAGAGAAACGGCCAACCATTTTACAGCTCTAGAGGAGCCGGATATGTTATGTACACAACAGTTTGTTCAAAAATGTATTGCACATATGAAAGAAGTTTATAAAACTGCACTCGCGAACCAAGAACGAATCGCGAAAGAATATGTGGGCAAAGAGTTGGAAAAAGTTGTGAAATTGGAAATTGGGGATCAAGTATACTTAAAAAATGTCGGACGCCCATTGGCGTTACATCCTAAGTTCGACGGTCCTTATGAAGTTGTAAAGGTGGCACGACGCAATAATTATATTTTGAAACATATACTCGAACCTAATAAAAAAAAGATTCAACGCCATATTACTCACATGTGGAAGCCAAGTGCTAAAATTACATTACCTCAAACGAACGACAATGATGAGGAAAGTACGGAAGAAGTGTAAAAATATTTTAAACTTTCTTCATTTTTATGTTTTTTTAGAGGTAGAGTTTGATCTAACTAAAGTATTACCAAAAAAAAAAAGACGGGCGGGAGCTGAATCGTTCTGGTGTATCTACTAGTGTGTATTTTTAGTGTATATAGTGTGTTTAGTAACATAATTCAAAGTTTACTTTTTATTTTTCTGTTTATGAGGATAAACATGTCGCGAAATTGTTCTTTTGTATCTACTAGTGTTTAAGTTTAATGTACATAGGATATTTAGTCATATAGTTCAAAATTGGGTTTCTATATTTTTTTTGTCCCTTATGGTGATAAATATGTCACCGAATTGTTCTTTTGTATCTACTAGTGTTTAAGTTTAATGTATATAGGATATTTAGTCATATAATTCAAAATGAGTTTCTATTTTTTGTTCTTTAGGGTGATAAACAGGTCACCGAATTGTGCTTCTGTATCTACTAGTGTTTAAGTTAGTATATGTAGTGTAGTGATTCACATGGCCTAAGAGGTGCTTTATATTTTTGCGGTTTAGGGTTATAAACTTGTTATTGATTTGTTTTTATGTATCTACTAGCGTGTAAGTTTTAGTATATATAGCATGGTAATTAATGTAGTTTAATATTGGCGATGGAGATAAACATGTCGTTTAACGATTTTTATGTATCTACTAGCGTGCAAGTTTTAGTATATATAGTATGGTAATTTATATAGTTTAATATTGGCGATGGAGATAAACAGGTAGTTTAACGGCTTTTATGTATCTACTAGTGTGTAAGTTTTAATATATATAGTATATTAATCTAGGTAGTTTAACAGTTGCGAGGGTGATAAACATGTCACTTAAGGGGACGAGGGACCTTAAAAAACCTTAAAAATCAATTCTTTATTTTTTGAAATTTTGACTTTAAATATTATTCAGGGGTACATTATATGCATTATGACAAGCATTTATCAAAAAAAAAATTTTTTTTAATTATTTTTGAGAAAAAAATGGAGTTTTACGCGTCGTCTTAGAAATCTTCGAAATGCCCCATGCGCATTCCAAATCAATGAAAATCCCCAATTTTTTTTATAAAAGTTTGGTTTATATATATAAATAAAACTGTGCATCGAATTTTATATATTTGAATATAAAGGTAAAAAAAAAAAAATTAAAAATTTCAAAAATTTTGATTTTTTTTTTACACCTTCATATTCAAATATATAAAATTCGATGCACAGAATTATTTATATATATAATCCAAACTTTTATAAAAAATATTGGGGATTTTCATTGATATGGAATGCGCAGGGGGCATTTCGAAGATTTCTACGACGACGCGTAAAATGCCATTTTTTTCTCAAAAATAAAATTTTTTAAATTTTTTTTTGTGATAAATGCATGCCACAATGCATATAATGTACCCTTGAGTAATATTTAAATTTAAATTTACAAGAAAAAGAAAAAAATTTAAAAAATTTAAAATTTTGAAATTTTTTCGAAATTTTTCAATTTTTTTTTTACCTTTATATTCAAATATATAAAATTCGATGCACAGTTTTAATTATATATATAAACCAAAGGTTTATAAAAAAAACATTGGTGATTTCTATTGATATGGAATGCGCAGGGGGCATTTCGAAGATTTCTACGACGACACGTAAAATGCCATTTTTTTTTCAAAAATAAATTTTTTTTACATTTTTTTTGTGATAAATGCATGCCGTAATGCATATAATGTACCCTTTAGTAATATTTAAAGTTAAATTTGCAAAAAAAAAATGAAAAAAATGAAAAATTCTGAAATTTTGAAATTTTTTCGAAAAATTTCAAAATTTTTCAAAAATTTTTTTTTAACCTTTATATTCAAATATATAAAATTCGATGCACAGATTTCTTTATATATATAAACCAAACTTTTATAAAAAATATTGAGGATTTTCATTGATATGGAACGCGCATGGGGCATTTCGGAGATTTCTAAAACAACGCGTAAAATTCCACTTTTTTCTCAAAAATGACTTAAAAATTTTTTTTTTTTGTAATAAATGCATGCCATAATGCATATAATGTACCTTTGAGTAATATCTAAGGTGAAATTTACAAAAAATAAAAAAATTATTTTAAGGTCCCTCGTCCCCTTAAAGGTTCTTATTCAAATATTAATTTTTATATCTAAGGGCATATATTGATATAAGAAGTATTCAGTATTAAAGTGTCTTTTCTTTGCATATTTCGGTTATTTATAGTATATTAAAGCATGTAGAATAGTAAAATAGCTAGAATATTTAGCAAAATACATATATATAAATAGTAGACAAATGCTCACAAGCATAGGATGGTGTGTTTTTTTCCCCTTTTTCTCTCTCACTCTGGTACACTGTAACGGTCTGGGAGTACGTTTTTGGAGAATGGTAATTACTAGGTTCCAGTCTATTAATAATACACATAGAGCGGATTTATCACTAAGTGTAAAAAAAAAAAAAGAGGAAGAGGGAGAACTTATAATATACACTGTTTTGCTTAGGCATACTATGTTGTAAATAGCGATGATTTTTGATGTTCTCTGGAATTTTAGTTACTATTTTAAACTTTTTGTAATTACGATTCCTGCGGAATATATTTTAGTTAGTTGCACCTTTAACCAAGTGGTTAAAATAGTGGCTAGATAGTTTTAGGTAAAAGGTTCAAGCAAAGAACATACTTCATTTTATTTTTTTAATTATTATTTAGTTAAGCAAATTTCTAGTAGCTTCTAGTAATTTCTAGTTTAATGAGGAAAATGGTATAAATCCATAAATAAAGTGAAAAAAAAATTATAAACATAGTGGATCTATGATTTTTGACTAATTTTTGATATATTATTGTAAAATATAAAAATTTAATATTTTACTTTTATAATATTTACAATACTTGGAATAACGGTATTATCAATGAATAATTAAAAAAAAAATTGGAAAAGTTACTGTATTATTCGGGTATAATTACTATTGTTGGGGGGGGGGGGGTAAGTTATATGGTTGGTAAATTGATATACATTACTAAAATGTTTTTTCCCAAATTGGCCATACGGAAAAATATATATATATATTTTTTTTGGTTGTGGTGGATTTTAAAGTAGGGCTCTGAACACTGGTTTTGTAACTACTAGTCATTAGACAAATGGATACATGTAAAAAGCATGTGGTACGCCTCTAAGTTAACCTTTTGAGGGCTACACATCACTGTTTTAGGTCCTAATAAAATCCGGTGGGCTCTAATTAAAAAAAATATATATATATTTTTTTTATATAAATGGGGGGGGGGTCTACAAGATAATAAATAGGGAACCCTACAACATTTTAACTAGAATAAAGAATTATTTTTTTATACACACATATATATATTCGGAATTCAAGTTAAAACACAAAGGGAATATATAAAACAACTCTTTTTTTTCTCTCTCTTACAGAAATAAAGTAATAAATACAATTTATATAACATAAGCAAAAGTATGTGCATAGGGTCACTTCGTACGGATAAGTAAGTAAGGAATGTAATAGGTATTCGCTGACAGTTAGTTTCTGTTTACCACGCACTAAGTGCGCGCGCGAGGCAGGAAAGACATTGAGAGAAGGGATTGTTTTTCTCTCTCTCCCCATCCTCTTTTGGAGCATCAGTTCGCGATCTCTCTTTACAGGAACGAGAGAAGGGATTCGGGTTCGAAAAAGGGGGAGGGTGAAGGGGGAGTGAATAACCACTCAATATTGTTGGTTTTTGGTTCATGGCTAACGGAATATCCACGCCTCTCTCTTAGGGTCACTCCAGCTCGTACTAGACTTGGCATTAAGGGGTGACCTTCGGCCGCTCGGGAATTATCACTTTCGAGCCTGTTTCAATACATTATAATGGGCGATTCTAAGTGTTATCGATGGCAGGTAACGGGTAGCTTGAAGCAGCTGGGAAAGTGGATATTTTTTTTTTCTCTTTTTTGTTGACGCTATTAGAAATTGTAATTTTATGATAGCTTGTATTGCACTGTTTTCTCGGGTGGTTAAAGTATCTATTGAGGAAAAGAGGGTAGTGAATCGATGAATGGGTGGAAACAATCCACTTATTTATATGAAAGAAAAGAATAAGTAGAAGAAGAGTGTTTAAGCAATTTATTTAAAATAAAGTAACATGATAATACTTACACTCATAATTTGTAATTTCAGATAAAGGATTCAGTCACAAAATAATATGAAATACTGTGTTTTTTTTCTTTTGTGCTTTGTTTTGTTTTTAAATTTCTATCTATCTCTATCTCTTTCTCTGGGTGGAAGTGCTGTTTCTGTTTTTTTTTTTAAGTTTGAGATTGAGTTTCTTATAATTGAGGGAATATTAATAGTTATTTGGTTAACTTTTAATTAGAGGGTACGTTTAGATAATCACGTAATTTACTGTATGAAAATATCGAATTTACTACATGAGAATCAATTTTAGATATTGTGGTTGCGTAGTTTTAAAAATATATGTATGTTGTAAACTATAAAGGTAGTGAAATAATTGTAAAAAATATTTGAAAAATGTAAGAATATGTATTGATATATTTGCTTGTTTGGTAGTTAAATGATTATTCTGTGTAAAAAGTTATGTTGGTTAATATGTTTCATTGTGTGTTATAAACCTTTCTTAATATGGATATTTAAATGTTGTACTTATGTAGTCATGAACTGAATACTTGCTTTGTGTAAAAAAGTGTGCTAAACTTTGTGGATCAGTATTTAAACTCTTTGGCATAATTAATTAGGTTCCTAATTTTGGGATTTTATCTTTTATGATTAACTTTTTGTTTTCTCTTCTAAATTGGTACACATATATACAATTTTTGGGAACATTCAGGGACTGTACCTTCATCACAGAGAGACAGAACTCATGCAGTATGCGGCTGTGATGGTTATGGTGAACACTGCTTTAGGGACCGTATACAAATCTGCATAAAACCGTGGACAGAACAAGAATGAATATTCATCTTATGTACAATGTACAATTTAGGGTATAGACATATTTTAAATAAGATGAACTACACAGATAACATCAGCGTGTATTTGATAATGAACATTCATATCTCTGCACGGACTTCACAGAGTTTTGAACACTACGGAAGAGGTGAATCAGGGAGCATAGAGGAGAAGCCCCAGTGCCTTACAGATCTGCAACGTCCAGCCGTTGGAGAGGTTTTTGGTGTTTGATAAGGACAGCGGTCCACTTGAAAGATGTTATAGTTCCTGTACATGGACTTTCAAGTGCTTTGTGTTGGGGGGGGGGGGGGGGGAGTAATGTTGGCATGATTTCAACATTTTGAATATTTAGAACTATTTGTTTGAAGAAAAAACATATATATATATATGAATAAGTTTCTTGTCGATATCATCTATGTATATATTTATCTAAGTGATTATTTTATCTAATTGATTAATTTTTTAATTCAAGTTTTTTCAATGTACAGTATTATTGTTTTTATGTATGCATCTACTAGTACATTATTATTATTTTATTAAGGATGGGTACAAAGAGCATTGAGTATTTTCCCAGGCAAGTGTTTTGCTAAGGGGAAAGCTTAATTGCCAGTGACTATCTGTATGTATTAGATTACGAGAGTAAAGTAAAGAATTTGACAGTTTTGCTACAAAAGAGGGACTTTTATGACCTCATGTTTTATGGGACAGCTGCAGGATCTTCGTGTGGGGGCCCAGTGGTCTCGTGAAAAAGTGGGGTTTGTAATATCGGATGTAGGAGGGTCGGAGGCCCCTGAGCATTCCGGGGACCCACTGACCACTGGCCGACACGAAGGCGGGTCCAAGCAGCGGCGAGTGGTTGGAGATTTTAATTATGCTGAATATGTTAATTCGCATCCACCACTCAGGGCCGCTCATGCAAATTTTTAACTTAGAGAGATTTTCTTGTTCTCGGAGAAAAATACAGATGTACGAAAAGAGTTCCAGAGTGCGGTGGTTATTATTTCGAAGCCCTTTTGGCTTATCAGCCCATGTTTACTTGCTCTGGCTATGACGAGCAATATAGTGTTGTTAACTTAAAAAAAAAAATTATTTAATCTTTTTGCTTTTGGCCCAGACCTGGGTGCAATTTTGTGTATATAAAGCTAAAATTACGGTGCACGAATATGCGTGTTGTGGTTCTACAAAAAAAAAAAAACCCTTTTGGATATATACTGACAAGTCTACAACTCTAATAGGATCTTGTGACCCCAATGGGGAAAAATGTACGATTTTATATATGTTCTCTGTTGTATTGTGTACCGTGTTAATATCAAATGTTTGAATTGAAAATAGGGTGCCCAGGAGAACTTGTCACCTTCAATTAATATCATAATTAGTGTTTTTACGTAATGAGTTATTCTTTTGGATGGTAAAAGTATGAATTATTTAAATGTAACTTAATATAATAGTTTGTGGTGTAAATAAATGATTTATTATTATTAATTCCCTTCTTTGTTATTATTTTTTTAAAGTCTTGCTAATTACTTATTTTAATTATTTAGAAATTACCTGACTGCTTAATAATATTATTAGACCGTATATATGTAAAAGTATAATCAAATTTATCTTGTAGGGTTGGTTTGTCTAAAAATGGGGGAGTTATATTTAGTGGTTTTGATTTTATTATATATTTCCCTTCAAACCAATTGGCCATAGGTTAGTTAATCTTCTAAACATTTCACAACGCATTGTTTTTATTATCCGAGATAACCTTTTAGGTATATGACCGAAGGTTATCTATTAGCTAACTAGGCTTTACGATCACCAGGACCTCTATAATTAGAGGCCCCTATAAGATAGATTTTCTTTTTGGATCAAGTAAGTTCGGAGAAAAGGGTGCACCCAACACTCTTGTTAGCTTGTGCTTGGGAATTTATAGATAGATTAGGATATTCATTAACCTAATTTCTAATAGTTGTCCAGATCTTGCCAGCAACGTGTAATAACACTATTAATATTTAATTCATGGCGTAGGTAATGTATGATCAACTCCGTGCGATTTTTTATGTCTTAAATTTTAATCTTTGAAAAAATCATTTTCCAAATGGTCGTTGTAATTTGATAAATTGCTTTTTTTTTTAATAAAAAACTACTACTTTTAAATAATAAAAACCTTGTGCTTTATTCTATCTATATTATAAAGGACAAACATATCTGTGCGTAACGCATATCTATCTATATTATAAAGGACAAACATATCTGTGCGTAACGCATACGTCATTTTGCGAATGGCAACATTTTGAAATTTGAATTAAAATTTCGGTTGTGCAATTATATCTACGGCAAATTTTTAAACTTCTAAACATCGCACATTTTAAATTTTAACACCATCGTATAAGGGGAAAAAATGCTCTTTTAAATGCAATTTGTTTGAAAGCTGTATCTCAATTTATTTTTGAGATATTAATTTTTTTGTAGTTTTTAATACAAATTTTGTAATTGTGGCAACTGAAGTACCCCATTTATATTGAAAGTAAAGGGAAAATAGTCATGGTTTATTATTTTTATTGATTATATCCTTATTGATGCCATTTTCACAATACAAATATAAGTAACTTTTTTTAATTTTTGAACAGAAAATGATGTCAGACATTAAAAAAAAACGCATTGTTCTTCCTAAATCAGTTACATTTCAATATTTTTATATTACGCTGATACTGAGTTTGAGACGCTAGGCAAAATGATTCAGTGAGCAAAAATTATGTTATATTTAAAATAAAACGATCATTTATTTTGATAAAACTAAATATTTGACCAATACTATGACAACTAAAGGCAAATTTCTGAAATTTTTTTTCGCGGGTATTGAGATTAGAACTTAAAGTTTGTGCGAATGTTCGCATGAAAAGTTGTATCGGACAAACGTGACTTTAAGTTTAGAAATACATTCATTAATAATCTATTGCGCGTTAAAATATTTTCAAATTGTGAATTTGAGTGGTGCGTATGTAAATTATGGGAATTGAAAATAACGTATAATTTAGATTTCATAGGGGAAAATTTTATGTGTGACAAAGCGAAATCCTTTTTAATGATTTTTCATCCCATAAAAACAAACATAAAAGTCTCAATCGATAAAAATCATCATAATTATCTTCATTACGTATTCTAATAGAGTTTAATTTTTCAATAATTTAAGCAGTTGAAGTTTGTGGAAATAATATTTTAGTAATTTTAGGTTAAAAATATTATTTGTTTTAAGAGTGAGACAACCAATGTCAGATGAATTTTTTATTGTAATTATTTTTGTAGGTTTATTATAAATTCGATCTGACAGTTCCTATTCTAACATTTTAGTTTGTCGAATTTCGACGGGTTCCAACTCGTACTATTAATATATATTATTTGATTCTGTTGTATTCTTTTCGAGGCAGACGATTCTCTCGAAATTTAGCGTTGGAATTTAAGTGCCTTTTTATTATTAAGGAAATAACAAATTTTTCAAAACTTTTTAAAATCTTAAATATGTCCGTCTATTGCCTGCACATAAAATCGAAACATTATTTTGTTGCTTGGATCGTTTTAACACCCACCAGAGAGAAAAAGAAGTCTCCCATAAAGAAAAGGATGCTGACAAAAATATTTCAAATGGAGTACACATTGCTGTTTACGATATGCAAGCAGTGATGCCAGCGCCGAGAAGTTTAGTGTCGTCATTCTACTATAAATGTAAAATGAAATGTTATAATTTGAGCATAAGTGATTTGCGCGCAAAGAATGTGGAATGTTGGGGCCTCGGTGGCCGAGCGGTTAGAACACCGCGCTGCCAGCCGCCAAGCATTGAGAGGGGCAGAGGTCTGCGAGTTCGACTCTCGCTGGCTCCATTGCACACTCTTTGTGGAGCTCCCGGATGTAATTTCTCTATGTTGTAAATTTCATTGTGCTATCTCGTCCCTGTATATTGACGATGACTTATAAGCGGACCTAGATGTCAAGCACACAAGTCAGATGTATGTGTTAATAACAATAACAATGTGGAATGTTACTTTTGGAATGAAACAGTAGGTAAACATGGTGCAGAAGAAATCGGAAGTATAGTGTGATTCAGTATCTTAAATCACTGGTGGAAACAGCGCAAAACACTGACGTTGATGTAATATTGTGCTCAGACAGTTGTTGTGGGAAATAGAAAAAATAAGTATTTGCTTGCTGCATATGCATACACTGTACAATGCTTCAGAATCTGAAATATAACACACAATTTCTAATACACGGACATTCTCAAAATGAGGGTTATAATGTGCATAGTGTCATTAAGAAGCAGATTGCAAAGAATCTTAAATTCTCATCAGTATATGTACCAGAGCAATACGTCACGTTGGGACAAATGGCGAAAAAGAGAGGATCCCCTTACCATGTTAATGAGCTCACATTCGTTAATTTTTATAATATAAAACTGCTGCAAAAAAATGGGGTAACAACTTCAAGGTGGAAATAATTAAAATGAATATGAAATGGCAAGAAAACAAAACGCTCCGTGTCGAATGAGATCGTGCTTTTTTTTTTATGAAACACCCTACAGAGATGAAAATTTCAAGAAGGTGAACGTGTGCATCAAGAAGATCTCAAGAGGATTTGAATTTTGTTGCGCTAGTTCGGGCCTATATTCATGTAAAATTCCTTTATCTGACAATGCAAAAAGATATTCAAGACCTCATTAATAAAAATATAATTCCAAAATTTTATTTTAGTTTGTTCCTCAAAAATATTTTGGGAAAAAGCAGCTAAATATTTTAAACCGCAACCAGACTAGAAGACTGACTTATGTTTCTTATTTACAAGTTTTTCTAACTGTCGAATTAAAATTTAATACATTTAGTTATCATTTAAGGATAATAATATTATATTAAGTACTGTGTGCCTAGTGCATTCGCAAACGTAGATTCGTTTCGTAGTTTAATTTTATAGGTACACGTTATTAAGGTTTTAATGCATTAAAATGTTATTTAAAAAATCCTTGGTTATTTATTTTGTGTTGAATTCAGTGAAAGCAGTTTAATAATTAGCTGGGACCTTACCTTCCAGTTATGGAACACTCGGGAACAAATGGAACAAATCTGTATAAGCTCAATAGATACTGTATGCTAAATGTTAGCCATTTACCTTAATGTTTCTATTTGAACTGTTTTGTTTTACTATGTTTAGAGTTAAAATATTGCAAAGGAATACATTTTCTTGAAGTTACCTAAAGTCGAAATAAAATAATGTTATTCAATCATGTTTCCAGCTTCATTCATTCACCCAAAAGGAAGTGCTATCTGGAGATGACATAAAATAAATAGATAAATTCTTGTTAATGAAACGTCATAACTCAAAACCCAATTTTTGTCGAGTCACCAAAAGTGTCGCATGCCCAGAAAACAAACAACAAAAGTGTCACAACTCAAAATGATAACGTGCTCATTAGTCTATGTTGGGCAACAAAAGAGGCACAACTCAAAAAAATGTATTTTTAGTTCAAAATTTGAAAAATCTGCAAGAATGGCAATCTATAACATTATTATATGCACAGTTCTTCTGAGTGGCATCACTAGATCAACTAAAATTTACCTACACAGTCCGGAAACAGTTTTCGCATTTTTTGAAAAACTGAGTTTTTTGAGTTATGCCACTTTTGTAGAAAGGGTGCGATATGTTGTTGAGGTTCATTGTAGTATTATTCGTATTGAAAAAAGTTGGCGTACATTGTATGCACGTACAGTTCGTTCAACATTCAAAAGGATTTGAATGCATTGTGGTCTATGGGTGATAACTGTTTGAGGTACATTCACAGGCGTCGCGATGGGGGGGTTATTGGGGGGGGGGGGGAGCCTCCCCCCATCAATATATGTCAACTTGCGAAATTTGAGCTTAGAGTTGGGAAATTTATAGATTTTTGAAACACTTTTTCTTTTTTTTAAATAAAAAGTAAAAAATAAATAAAAATAAAAATAAAATATTGTTTTGCTGACTATCTTTCTGAGTTCTGTAATAGTGAAATAGTTAAACTTTCGAAAGAAATACAAAAAGCAGCCAGACTCAATTTCTCATTATGTTTCTCTGTGCTACGAAAATATCATACATCTAGCAGACCTGAATTTCTCTGCTCTTGTCCATCAATAGTGTCTCTAATACATTTCCTCCAAAACTTTGTTCCTTTCTCAAAAATCTAAAAATATGAGGCTATTTTCATATGAAGTACGATTATGACTCGTACACAATTGAAGACAAAAACTTTCATTAAATGAGCCAATAATTATAATTTTTTTGTTTTTGGTTTCAGCATTTTTCTTTGGAAAGAATTATTTTTTTCTTTTGCGTATAAGTTTCATTATCATTAAACACATATTGAACATATCATTTTAAATGGAAAATAGAGCAATTTGTTTCAAGTTGGGAAATTTTTGAATAATAAGTTGGAAAATTTTTGAACTCTCCCCCCGAAAAAAAATTTTTAGCTACGCCCCTGGTGCTATTGCTGCTTTTACTGTATTTTCAAAGAAAATAATTTTGTGAACATGAACGAAATAATTTCTTTTCAGTTATTGAAAAATAAATACGCACGAAAATAGAATAATGAAAATTTGGTGGGCTAGAAGGGCAAATTATTGGGTGTGCTCATATAAGTTGGCGCCACTGGGCAGGTTTCGTTTTCATAATTTTTTCTGTAATATTTTATGCTCTTCAGAGATGTACTATTGTAAAAGAGTGGACGTTTTAACACTCTAAGGCAGGGCGGTGCGAAGCGGAGGGCGCGGAAATTGAAGGGGCGCCAAATTTATACTACCAACCTCCTTTGTTTCTTCTTTTCTTGTAAAAAGAAAAAAAAAATGTATATATATATATAATAATTGGGAATTTTTTGTGACAAAAACATACTTTCTCAAAATAGCATGTGGCTTCTTTCTTGGAATTCAAAAGGGGTTGCAAATTGTTATACATACACTGTTAGATACATTTTTTTTTCTACATCCATTTTCCAGATCCCCTTTGCCAAAATATAAGTGCAATTTTCTCTTACGTTATTTAGTTGCTAAAAATTGAACCTTTTAAAGTTCCAAAATAATCGCAAAATATGTATTCAATAGCGTCTATTGTGTTTCTACACTTTTGTGACACCGACACCTGTCACAAAGAGAAAGAGGTGGGGGGCGCAAAATTGGAACTTTGTCCCGGGCGCAGTTTTCTCTTCGCACGGTGCTGGTCTAAGTGATACCTGTGAAACGGAAACTGTCTATAACGGAATCCTCTCTTAAACAGAAAACTTTCATCGTCAATATCGTGAAATTATACGAACTAAGACTGAAACCTGTCTAAAACGGAATATTTTATCTGTCTCTTGCTATTCTGTTTTCGAAGTTTTTACTGTTTTTGTATCCATGTAAACGCTTCTTGTTGGATGGTGCTCCTTCCCGACCTTGAGTATGTATGTTACTCCTCTAAAAGAAAACTTTGCACTCCCCCCCCCCCCCCAAGAAAGTTATGAAATGGCGCCCCCGCTTGTATGGGTCCCTTCTTTTTGTCATCAATTAACTTACATTACATAACAGTCCTTTAAAAAGGAATTCATAATGCCGTTCAGCATTTTTATTCGACTATTAATTTTAAAGAAATATTAAAATCATGGGAGAGCTTAGCCCCACCAGTGGCTGAGAGGTTCTGCTCTCGAAGCTGGTAGACGGAAGGTGCTGGGTTCGATCCCAATCGCGCCCGTCGGCCTAATCGTTCGGAGTTTTCGTGGTTTTCTTCGAACCTTGGATTTCCAAGCGTTAATACGGGTTAGGTTCCCTTAGAATGACCCCCACGAAGGGCACTCCCCCCCTGGGCCTATATCCCTCGTGCAGATAATTGGCCGTCATAAATACAACCAACCAACCATGGGAGAGCTTAATACTTTTTTTAAAAAATCAAGGATATATATTTGTCACTCTTAGAGACAGGACGTGCGAAGAGGGGGGGCGAAGGAGGCGGTCGCCCCGGGCGCGAAAATTGAGGGGCGCCAAATTTATACTACAAACCTCTTTTTTTATTCTTTTTTGTAAAAAAAAAAAATAAAAATAAATGTATATTTACATATTGGGAATTTTTGGAAGTACGTACATTTTTCGTCTAAATATTATTGCATTGTTCTTTAACCCCCCCTCCTCCCCCGTCACAGAAATACAAATTTATGAATAAGGACTTCTTTCTTTTCAAAACTTGTTTTGAGTATTTGTCTTAATCTCTTTTGTTAACTTTCTCTTTTCTGAGTCTGTGCTTGTGATAAAAACATATACTCTCATAAACTTTTTTACCAAAAATAAAACCGACTTCAAAAACTACTACAAAGTAAAAAATAATTTTTTTACATAATAGTTAATAAGAAATTAAATTAAGAGCATTGTATTTACCATGCGTATTATTATATTTATGTACATTAATTTGATTTTTTGGAGTCGGTGCCAGCCAAGCCAAGTTAAATATAATTATCCAACAGACACACATCCAAATATCTACGAGTTTTTTTACGATTTGTTATTTAATTAAAAAATTTGAATTTTACCATTTTTGAAACATTTCATCTGATTTTATAAACGTGTATTTCCAAGTGAGATTAGTTGTAATTATGTGTGCTAAATTAAGTGTTATTGTAAAGTTAATGCGTTTATACAGGCTATTATGTAAAAAAATCGTAGCCAAACACACAGATTTTCAAATGCAGAATGGTGTCAGAGTTGATTGACAATGGATTTTTTTTCCTAAACGGTTTTGCTGAATCTTGTTACGATTTGTATTGGATAAACAATTTAAATTTTGAACTTGGCTTGGCTGGCACCGACTCCAAAAAATCAAATTAATGTACATAAATATAATAATACGCATGGTAAATACAATGCTCTTAATTTAATTTCTTATTAACTATTATGTAAAAAAATTATTTTTTACTTTGTAGTAGTTTTTGAAGTCGGTTTTATTTTTGGTAAAAAAGTTTATTTTTCACTTTTTAGTTTTCTTTTAGTTAAAATTTTTGCATGATTCTTTTGGAGCAAATTACGGACTTTTAAAGATGTTATTTTGATAAGTAAATACTTTTGTCCAGATTTGTGTGTACATTAATAACACAGGTTTTTCGTGAAAATTCTTTATATATATATATTACATTTATTCTTCTTCAGATTTAATAGCTTTATTTTTTAATTAAATATTTTTGTTTGGACATGGGTAGAACGACAAGAGATGCTGCTCGCATGAAAAAATATCGAACATTGGAAAGTGACACTAAAAAGTTCTTCGGTGCTCTATGAAATAGAGAAGAGAGACCCAATGACTTATTTTTCATACTTTCTAATCGGTGACCAGGCCCTTATCTTCCGGGTTGCCCTTCATGAACGAGTTTGATACTAACTTGGTATCGGCGTAGGAGACCACCTAATCGCCATAAACCTGATGAACGCCGAGTATTTCTTAATTGTGAACTTTTTTATGCCAGTTACTTAACATTTATATCTTGTTGTTTAGCACTGCGCATTGCTACTCATGTTGATCTCGTAATTTAGAAGCTTAATCAGATGACGAGACCTTCATCTGGCAAGGCACCTCAGAGGTATAATTCATCGGTAAATTCGAGGTCTTCGCACGTATCGACCGAGTTTACATGCACTAGGAGCCATTAAGGTACATGACAACCGAATAACTTATCAAAAAATGATCGTGAAAAGACCACAGGGGGAAGTCTTAAATGGCGTTTCCACAAATGGCTGGTCAAATTTCTATGGTGTCAAAAGAGAATTTATATATAATTCATTTGAAGTTTCAAGAATTTAAAAACAACTTATTTTTTGGTGGCATTAATGTTTTCTTATATGGAGATATTATGCAAGAGCCAATATGTAATGTATAACGTATGCGTAATGCCAATGTGCTTAAATGTATGCTAAGCATTTCTGAATGGTACTTTTATTCATAATTTAAATTATTTGCTTAATCTTTCGCCAAATCTAAAGATTCTGATAGAGAAATTGAGAACTCATTGCATCATGACGGCATTTTGTTTATTTTTGTTTGTAATCTTTCTTGGCAAAGCAGCTTAACTCACTTGGGCATTTATGCTTCTTATTGCATCATCATTTGCAATACGTTGGGCAGTGGAGATTTTAAAACTATTAAGTAATCTACCGTTATTGCGTCCACTGCCAATTGTTGTTTCTGAGCTAATATGATTTGGTGCATTGAAGCGTTTTGCGAATTAAATATTTTATGATACCCACATTTGCATTAAACCAATTGCTGCTGATATTTTTTTTTGTTTCACGCTAGCCTTAACTGTGGGCTCGATTACGGAAGATTAGAAATTCATCGTCATACTCATTTAATAGTCTTGATTAAAGTGTTATATGTCTGCATAGTAACTGACGTATTTTAGTGAGTATATAGTACTGCAAAACATATAGAACTTTCGGAAGCAACTTATGATATTCGCATTTCCTTTAAACCATGTTTGCTGTTAGTATCGCACACTTTTTGCTTTTATCGGGCAATCTGATCCATATTTATTTGCTCTCATTTCTTGATACAATTCAAATGTTTTCATGACTGCGTAACTCACTGACTTTCTTTCGCCATTATGCTTATGCCTACTGATGTTTAAGTTCTGTGCCATGTAAATACAACGCACCATAACAATGCCGTCTGTAATACTAATTAGAGTAACTCCTTTTATTTCTTTCTATGTTGTTTATCTTGTACTTTAACAGCATAGGGATCTTGGCTCAACTTCTGTTTGCATATAAAAGTAGACAAATGGTTGTTTACAATAAATATATTTATAAATATTGAAAAACTTGCTTGTGTATATGAGACAGTGGTACTACTTAGTTATCCCGTCGACCAAAAATCTATCGTTCACCAAACTATAAGATTAAATGCCAATAATGGTTGATCGTAAATATCACATTCACTGACTTTAAGCAAGATACATGTGTTTACGTCATCAAGTGATTTTTATTTCGACGTTTTATTTGTATTTTTATTAATGTTATACTAATTTATTTGTTCTTTCGTTATTTAAAATAAAAATTATGTCAATTTGTATAATTTGGCGATTTATATAATCTGGCGAAATTGGTCGACGGGATAACTAAGTAGTACCGAGACAGTTAATAGGTTGTCAGAAAATATGCGTGAAATTTTCATTTTCTCTCCAAGGCCCCTATACAGGAAAGTTATCATTAATGTTATCTAGTGGAAATATTAAAGGCAATCAAAAAGCATTCATACATATAACTGTTTAATATAATATAATATAGGTATTTAATAATATTATGGTACTTCTTAGTTATCCCGTCGATCAATTTCGCCAAATTATATAAATCGCCAAACCACTCGCCAAATTATACAAATTGATATAATTTTTATTTTAAATAACGAAAGAACAAATAAATTAGTAAAACATTAATAAAAATACAAATAAAACGTCGAATTAATGGTTTATTGGCCATTATTGGCATTTAATCTTACAATTAATTAATTAATGGCAAACCATGGTACAGATGTCATATTCGCCCCATATTGGCACGATTTTTATCTGTCGCCAATATCATATAGGCAACGGGTACTTAACTTGCGCCAAAGTGTTGTTATTTTGCTTGATGTGGTAACCCGGATTATGTTGTTTATGCTGTTGATGTTTTTGCCAAGTTGGCAACCGAAAAAAATCGCGCCAATATGGGGCGAATATGACATCTGTACCCAAATCATTATTGGCATTTAATCTTACAATATGGCGACAATAATTTGGTCGACGGGATAACTAAGAAGTACCAATATTATATATATATATATATATATATATATATATATATTATGTGCCGCTAGTGTGATGTTATGTGTTTAATTAAACTAAACTATTGTATACTAAATTATTGTTTTGTATTAAGGGTACTTGTTAGTTATCCCGCCTACCAAATTACAGTCGCCAAATTGTAAGATTAAATGCCAATAATAGTTGATCGTAAATGTCACATTCACTTGACTACACGTGTTTACGTCATCAAATGATTTTTATTTCGACGTTTTATTTGTATTTTTATTAATGTTATACTAATTTATTTGTTTTTTCGTTATTTAAAATAAAAATTATGTCAATTTGTATAATTTGGCGATTTATATAATTTGGCGATTTATATAATTTGGCGAAATTGGTCGACGGGATAACTAACAAGTACCGTATTAAGTTAGTTTGTTTCTGTATTATTTAGCATTTGAAATAATGGTGTATATTTAATTAATGTATATTAAATTACTATTTTGAATGCGATTGCCAATTGAGAATTTTAAATATAACTGTCGATTAGAAAATACGAAGAAACAGATTGGGGAAGATCCATTACTGAATTTGAATGGGAATATCGCCAAATTAGTCAGTTAGAGCCAAGTTGGCTTGATTTATGGCGACTTATTTTGGTCGCCAAATTTGGCAATAATTAACGTAACTGCGCCAAGTTTTGCGACAACTTGGCGCTAACGTATATGAATACATAGTTTTATGCTTATGATTGAGAAACCGGTTACAACAATGAAAGATAATTTGGGTGAAATCCTTCATTTTATTGGTTTTTGTTGAATTACTAAAAAACTACTCAACCAATTTCGATGAAACGGAAGTGGTACCAATTCGAGAGTATCCTCTTTCAATTAAAACAAAAATCACATAAATCGGACAAAAAGTTCCGGAGCAATCGGTGAACATACATAAAAAAAAAAAAAACATACATACGCGTCGAATTGATAACCTCCTCCTTTTTGAAGTCGGTAATAAAAATAGCATGGGGTTTCTTTCTTGGAATATAAAAGGGTTCCAAACTGTTATAATGTATTGTTAGATACAGTTTTTTTACCCCCATTTTCCAGCTCCCGTTTCCAAAATATACGTACAATTTTCGCTTATGTTATTTAGTTTTTTGAAATTTCTGAATTAAAATTACCTAAAGTTTCTAAATAAACACGAAATATGTATTCAGTAAAATTTGTTTCTGTTTCTGCGCTTTAATTTTTTTGACACCTGTGACAAAGAAAAGTTAGGAAAAGTTGGGGGGGGGAGGGGCAGTGGCGTAGGAACTTCGTACAAACAGGGGGCAGTGGCGTAGAAACTTCGTACAAACAGGGGGCGCCGGGGCATATTGTGGAAAGCTAGTGGCGCGGATAATTTCGTTCATTTTGGAGGGTTCCTTCATAGTGTTGCACGTTTCACAAACAGGAGTATAAAATAGAAGCATATCAAAAGATCACCAACTCTTTAATCCAGTTAAAATAATTTTTAATAGATATACTTCATACATAGAAATTAATTTATGTGCGATCCCGAAAACAATATTAAAATTTAAGGCTTCTCTCATTTCCATTTACCAAAAATTAAAGTGCTTTCTGTTGTTTTGCTCACAAATTCTTTACAAATTTCTTCCAAATCAATTTTAAAGGCCTCCTCTTTATAAATATGTTATCGGTGCAGGTGTTTTTGTAGTATAGACCTATATAAGACCCCCTTTTTTCTGGAAATCGGGAGGGTTGTAAACAATGAGAAAAAGGGTGAAGGCTGTGTGTTCACCACCCCTCTCTCTCTTCTCTTTGTTGTTTATTGTGTGAATTTCCTAGAAAAAGTATACTTAATTTTTAACTCAGCAATGTATCGTAAACAGATGTGCTGCGAGAATTTCTCCCGGGGGAGCTGAGCCCATCTGAAATATTCCAGGGGGAGCCACAGCTCCGAGCTCCCTCAGCTCCCCCGGTTCCTACGCCCTTGGGAGGGGGACGCCAAATTGAAACTTTGCCCCGGGCGCAGTTTTCTCTTCGCACGCTGCTGCTTAGAGAGGTAACAAGAAAGAAAAAAAGTCTAATAATGCCGACACATAATTCTCGCTGTCATCTTATTATGCAATGCCATCTAATTCTAATCATTGAAAACAAGCGATATCTTTCAAGAATAAAGGAAATTATGATAACTTTTCGATAATTCTTTTATCAGTATTTTTTATGTTTATTCAGATGGTGATGTGAAAAATATCTTAATTTGAAGAGATTTACTATTTGGCTGTGCAATTACTTCTTTGTTGCATAACTCTGAAGCAAACGTTACACAACGATTTTTAACTTATAAATGGACAATAGATGGCGGCACTTCATATGCTTATTCAAGGGCGGAACAGCCTCAGAAGGAACAAGAAGCATTGCTTTGTTTTGCCGGCTAATGTTTACTATACGAACAGAATCGCAGTTATGCATATTCAATGTTTTTTAATGGTATGAACGTAGTGAAAAAATGATCGGCGACTTCTGTTCGGATGTTTTTTGGGTAAGAGAAAGCCATACTTTATTTTTAATCTTTAATTTAAAACTTGTGTTTCTGAGGTTTGTTCCATACAAAACTTTCCAAGAATTTTACAATTTGTTTACAATAGAATATTTTTAATTTTTTGTAATAAAAGCACTTAGCTGTTTAAGAGTTTAAATATTTAGTATTTCAAAAAATATTAATTTTCGTGCAGTAATCTCCATGATCAGGAAGATTCATTGCATAATTCATTTGCATTATATATTTCATAGCGCGTTTTATTTACAGTGTTCTTTACGATATTAACATCTTTGATCTGAATTTTTTTTTTTTTTTACACAATGATATTACATTTTTAAATAATCTCCAAAATGGGGAAGAATCATTGCATAATTCATTTGCATATTATCTGATATTATGTATTTAAAATTTTTTTGATTACGCTTTAAATTTTAACCCTAGATGACCGGACGTAGTCAAGGTTGTGAAAAAGCATAAACCCTCGTAAAAATTACGAATTCTGTAAATTTTGCACTTGTGTGTGGAGAAATAAGTTAAAAATTGTTATAATGTATTTCTCAATATTTTATTATCAATATAACTAGAAAGCAAATATAACTAACCAGGTTTCGTTGATATATATCCGATATTTATTTTTAAAATATCAAGATTTTTGATATTTTCATATATATTATATTTATTTTCAAACTATCAAGATTTTTTTTTTTGTTTTGTGTGTTTGATATTTATTTTCAAAATATCACTGTGCAAGATAATTTTGATATTTTCAGCCAAAACAAGTGTAAATGAAATTATCAACTATTATTATCTATGTCAGAACTTCTGTCTCTGGCAGCCAAAGAAAACAAATATCTTTTCCAGCAACCGATTTACAAATTTGGGGGCCCTGTGCACATATGCTTACGGGAGGAGGGGGTGGGGAGTGAAAAAAAATTGCAAAGGGTACTACTTACTGAGATAACTACTATTGACTTTAATACTTACTTTAAAACATCTGTTAAAAAATTAAATATGATAATCATTAATTTACTTTTAAATAATTATTTCACAATTATGAAATTTAAATGAGTAGCCGTTTTATAATAAATTGTGTTGTGCTGATTATCTTTTCCTATGCTAGTGTATATATCTGGAATGATAGAGTATGCAACAACTAGAAATAAATTTTCCGCGATACCAAGCTACAATTATTTAAAATATTAGAAGGCTCTGCCGCCTACGAGCTGCGTTCACCAACCCCAAATAATCTGACGAGAACAGGAACAGGATTAAATAAGAATTAAAGATACAATATATTTTTAAAGTGATAAAGATAAAAGAAAATTGTCACTACAATGAAGTAATTAAATATGGTTGTTTCAGACAAAATATTCAATGTCATAAAAATACAATACGAACACTATATAGAATGTATAATGAAATGTAAAATTCCATTAGATATTAAAACTACATCAGATTTAGTACAATAATTGAAAAACCTTCAGCAGCATTTGGGGGCCCCTGAAAATCAGGGGCCTTGGGCCCGTGCCCCCGGATGCCCTGCCGTAAATGAGGCACTGATCTTTTCCAGGCTTTTATTTTTAAATTTAGAGCTAATAATTATGTGAGGAATGAATTCAGAACAGCCATTGAAATATAAACTCTCTAATTTAGATATTCAGTTATATACAACTTCATTAGAAAATAATCTTTTCTGAGTTTAAATTTGGTCTAAACTGTACAACATGTTAGGGAATAAAAAAAAATAAGACGAAGTTCACATTTACGTTAAAATTCTTCAATTAATCAAATTGTATCTGTTTTCAATTAGTTGATCTTCAATTTTGTTTTAAGTGGGAAAAAAAACCAATATTCAATAAATGCACTTGTCTTTCCCCCCCTTTTTTAAATGCGTTCCTAATTATATAAATACGTAGCACCTATAGTGGTCGTTCAGTCCATCCGTCTGTCTGTCCGTCCGTCCGCCCGCATATAACAGAGCAAAAACTACCCAACCGAATGGCCTTAAATTTTAAATATATAATTGTTGCATAATTTTGTCGGGTCATTTCAAATTTTATGAAAATCGGATGTATAGTTTAATTACACGGACAATCAAAAGTTTTCCGTTACTTTACGGCTAATGGGGGGGGGGGGGATATTGCAAGTGTATTCTAATGATGTTACAGCCTTTCGAACGAAATGAAATTGAAGTGCACTAAAATATACATTCAGTACAAATTTCCAACTTTTTTTTTAATGTTAATTTATTAAAATTAATTAATTAATTTTCATGTTAAGTGCAATATGTTTTAGCTTTTTATTTATATTATGCTTGAAAATATTTATTGTCAGCAATAAGTTGACTAGTTTGAAAATATTGGATATTTTTGATATTTTCGAAAATATCGTGATATTTACGAACCCTGTAACAAACCCTCCTACTTGTCAATCATCGATTGCCCACAAAGCAAACACAGGGCAAATTTCCATTTATAGATAGTTCACAGAAAAAATTATTTTTTTACCATTCATGCAAATTAAACTATCGCCGTGTTCTTCACTAGCGACAATAAAATGCAATATAAATTTCGAAATCCATAGTAGAACAGAGGCGGATCCAGAGATTCGTTTTGGGGAGGGCGATACCGAGTGACATATAATCTTTCATTCACGGCACTCAGGCCGGGCCTAGTCACTACTCTTTACAGGCCGGACCTAGTCACTACTCTTTACGGGCCGGGCCGGGGCCTTACTTTTTTCCTGAAGGTTCGGGCCGGGCCTGGCCTAACTTATTTTTTCTGCACAGAGCCGGTACTGGTTTCATTCCTAATCTTCACGGCCCAAAATTTTCATTCCTAGTTTTGACCCAGCCCGTATGAAATCCATTGTCTCGGCGTGGCCTGGTCCGTTCAAAGGTCAGTAAAATTAGGCTTGGCACAATTTTTTTTCAAAAAGTGCATACATTTTTAAATCGCCATTATTCTAGAATCAAACATTCAAATTCATTCTTTTTAAAGAATAGTAGATTTCTAACGCTTATTAAAATATAGTTGAATTAAAATGTAGTAAGACGTGTGAAAAAGAACCTACCTATGGCGGAATGTTGTTTTAAACTGAAAAACGTTTTGATCCATGCAAAATTAATATACTATACTACGTAAGAAAAGAATATATAATACATTTACACTTGCTAAGAAGGGAACTTGTCTATAACGCATTTTTTTTTTTCTTCTTTTCTATGCAATTCCGTCTTAGATTTTACTGTATATAGCATTTTTCAGATTTTTAACACTTCAATACATGGAATATGGATTAACAATATTAATGATAACGGAAACATTTACATACAAGAAATAGAGATTCATTAAAAAAATAAATATCGCACCCTTCGGCAATTCTATAAAAATGAAGATTATAAACATGAAAAGAAAAGTTAAGATAAATATTTTTACTTGAACTCTTCGTACGAGACAAATTTGTAACCAAATCGACGTAAAAATCAATGTTTTGTAGAAACAAGGGCGGCGTCAGAGGGGGGTCCGGGGGGGGCATATGTCTCCCCGTCGGGGTCAAATTTAGTCGTCGTCGGGGAAATTTTTTTGACTTGAGTGTAGAGTCCTGCATCGGGTCGGGTAACCCGATTTTTCCTGCACACGACCCGAGTTGTGTCGAGTCTGGTGCATGTTAGTTTTTTAAAGAAGATCTTAGGTTAGTTTAAGGAAACTTGACCCACGGATAAGCTTTCCGCTGATTTTTTAAAAGTTTAAATAAAAATTTTATTCCTTAGTCTGCGACCAGAAAATTTAAGAATATAACCACATGTCTGTTAAAGTCTATCGTCACAACAGCCGAATGTTACCGAAAAACTTATACATTTTGTCTATAAGTCATGCGCACTCCTGTTAAATGTTTATTTGATTGACCGCAAACTTAGACGTCTAATAAAAGAAATACGATTTCAAGAAGAGACAGGACGTGGAAATTCATCTGCTTGCTTCGATCTTCTTATTAAAAAGCGTAGGGTAAGTATTTTTTTTTTTTTATAAATGAATGAGTAAATAAAAAGAGTTTTGTATAATTAATTATTCAAGCTGACTTAGTATCAAACTAAAAATTCCTTCTTTGTTCATTAATTTCAATATACAGTAGAATCTTATTTAGAGTCCTGCATCGGGTCGGGTTACCCGCTTTTACGCAGGTCGGGTCGGGTCGACTCTAAATTCTTTTGGTGCGGGTCGGGTTCGTGTCGGGTTGGCTTTTTTACTCTTGCGGGTCGGGTTCGGGTTGACCTGCTTTTTTAAAAGAATGTGGAAAATATTTTTTCCCGTTAAAAACCTATACAAACCGCAGATCAAAGTTTCAGAAAAGCAAAATGCGTGCCTGTCTGTTTTGTCTTTAGTCATCCTTTCACGAGTCTTCGAAATAACAAACTGCATTATGTTTTTACCGTATTTTAAAAATACAATACGCAGCAAAACGCTAAATGGTCCTTCCTGTCTAATGTATCAAGTGAATAATTTAATTGTGGTGATATGCGATGCACTATGTTAGGCGGGAAATTTTTCAAAATAATAACTGCTGATAAACTAAAGGCAGATGGCCACTTGTGTAAAACAAGGTGCATCGTTATAAGTGGAACTTTTGAATCCGCAACTAATTTTAAAGCATATTTAAAGATTACATTTTTAGTTTTATACCATTTAGAGTCCTGCATCGGGTAGGGTTTTACTATTGTTGAATATTAAAGAATATAGATTCTTTCATTCTTCAATGTAAAATATAAAAATAGTATTAGAGAATTAAAGGTCTGCACGGGCTGGAATTTCCAGGCCCGGGAACGGCCTACCCCGCCCCGTCCCGTCCCGTGTGAAACTTAAAAGTTCGGCCCTAGCGCGGCAGGGCCCGTTTATAATTTTATCGGCTTCGTGTAAATATTTATATTGGGCCGGGTTAATTGTAGTTATCGGCGCGGCCTGGCAGGGCCGTTCATTTTTTTTGCCACCTCGGCCCGTTGAAAAAACTGTCCTAACAAAGTGGCCTAGCCAGTTTGAAATTTTGCCGCCCCGCCGCGGCCCTCGGGCCGGACATTTGCGGATTCGGGAATTTGCGGGTTCGGGACGGGTAACACCCGACCCGCGCAGGACTCTAATCTCATTTTATAAATGTAATTAACAATTCGTCTTTAGGGTCGTAGGTTCGTATTTAGGAATGTAAAAAATTCGTGTAAATCAGAATACCAACTTTACTTGATAATTTAAACTTGATTGTATTATTAGACTAAAATATTTTAATCAATAACTTTAAAAGTTCGGCCCGATATAAAAGCTAAAAGTTCGCCCCGAACCTGGCCCGGTAGACAGTTAAAATCTCGACCCGAGTCCGACCCACCCCGAAAGAATTTCTACAAAACATGTATTTTTACTTTGATTTTGATAAAAGGGGGAGTTCTGACCAAAAATACTTATTTTATCTTTTTTTTTTCATGTTTATAATCTTAATGTTTAAAGATGCGCAAAAGGTTGCGATATACATTTTTTAAATGAATCTCTATTTTTAGGGTTTCGTTCATCTGACGAAACCTTATTCTAGAGGTCTGCACGGGCCGGAATTTCCACGCCCGGGCCCGGCCCGGTGTGAAAATTGGAAGTTCAGCCCGATCCCGGACTGTTTGCATTTTTACAGTTCTCGGCCCGGCCCGTACAAAAATCAGTGAAAACAGGCCCGGCCCGACACAATTTCTACAAAAAAAAAAAAAAAAAGAAATCCGTTTTTTCTCAACATACAATTACGATTCTTTTAATAAATACTACATACATATTTATGGGAACATTTTGCAGTATATTTTACATTACTATGATGTTCGCAAAACAGGAAACACACGATAGTAAACATTAACGATTACTTACAGTAGGGATGCACAACCTGTGGCCCGCGAGGGGTTAACGTGTGGCCCGAACGACGTCGATAACGAACTTCGTCAATTTTTAACTCCAATAAATTGCAATTTTTGTCCATATGGTCGCAGGAAAAAAAATCGTGAATTTCATCAATTTTTCGCGGGAAAATTTGAACATTTCGTCAGTCAATTAAGAATCGCGAATTTTGTCCATCGGGCGAGGAAAAAATCACAAATTTCGTTGATCGAACACGGTAAATTCGCAAATTTTGTCGATAAGGCGCGGAACAAATCGCAAATTTCGCTGATCGGACACGGGAAAAATCGCAACTTTTGTCGAGCAGGTTCGGGAAAATTGCGAGTTTTGTCGATCAGGCTTGGAAAAATCGCGAATTTCGTTGATCGGACACGAAAAAATCGCGAATTTTGTCGATCGGGCTCGGAAAAATGCAAATTTCGTTGATCGGACACGGAAAAATCGCAAGTTTTTGCAATCGGGCTTGGAAAAATCGCGAATTTCCTTGGTCGGGCACGAGCAAAATCGCGAATTTCGTTGGTCGGGCACGGAAAAATCATGAATTTTGTCGATCAGGTGCGAAAAAAATTGCAAATTTCGTTGATCGGATACGGAAAAATCGTCAATTTTGTTGAAGATGCGCAGAAGAATTGCAAAATTTGTTGATCGGCTGCGAGAAAATCGTGAGTTTCGTCAGTCGTGAGAAAAATATCTCGAATTTCGTCGATTTGCCGAGGGAAAAGATCACAAATTTTCGACAGTTTGTTAAGATTCGCGAATTTCGTCGATCGGGCGAGAAAAATTGCGAATTTCGTCAATTAGGAGCGGGAAAATCTCAAATTTTGTTGATCCGTTTCGAGACAATCACATGTTTTATCTGTTTATCATGTGAAAAAATCGCGAATTTCATTGATGGGGAGACAGAAAAATTGCAAATTTCGGCGATGAGGCTCGGAAAAATTCGGAATTTCGTTGATCTGGCAGGAAAAATTTGCGAGTTTTGTCAAGCGGGATCCAAAAAATCGCGAATTTCGTTGGTTGAGAGCGAAAAAATCGCGAATTTCGTCGGTCAGGCGCGAAAAAATTGCAAATTTTGATGATCATGAGCGAAAAAGTTGCAATTTTTTTTATTGGGTGCGGAAAACAGCAAATTTCGTCGGTCGGGTGTGGAAAAATTGCGAATTTTGTCGATCAGGCGCGGAAAAATCTCAAATTTCGTTGATAGGCTCCTCCCCACCCCCCTTCGTTCGTAAAGTTCACATTTTTTTTCGGCACTAGCCTTTATCTGATTATAGGCCATAGATCCCCCCCCCCCCCGTAATAGAATCCTCACTGTGTTACTGGTGTGGCCCTCGACAACCCAGACATTTTTGTAAGTGGCCCTTCTCTTAAAAAGGTTGTGCACCCCTAACTTACAGTGTTTTAGTCATCGTGTCTACAGACATTTCAAAACGGAAATAAGGATTCATTAAAAGATTAATGTAGTTCATCAGAATAAAGGATTAAAAACATAACTTTTGAAGCTGTATAATAAAAAGTAGATTTGTGAAAATATTTCTCTCATTTCTAAGGCTTTTCCCAAATCCAAAGGAGCTACCTTTCGATACATTTATGAATTCTTTTCTTTTCGGGAACGCGTAAGATTGGTAGGTATTCTTATTCAGAAGCTATGTAAATGTTGTTGTTTTTTCATAGATAAAAGCAATATATCTTTCTGAAAATACTGTCAAAGTTAGCGTTTTGAATTGAATTTCCGGAAGCGATAGCACAGGAAAGGGGAAAAACGTACAGTCACGTGACAGGAATCTCTGTAAGTAATTTATCAAATATGGAAAAAGCTATTCGTTTCCAAATGCCTTCAATAGGCAGGCCTGTCAATTTTATGCCTTTATAGTTAAAAAATTTTGTCAGAAAATGTGTCTGAAAGCTTCGCATTGTTGAGCAGTGAATATGAGAACCACCTTAAGGTATATTTCCAAAGATACTGTTAAGAGAAGTTCATTATCACTATTAATACAACAAAACACAATGACTGTTCTACACATCCTGAGATCGATTAAGACCAGTTCCGTCCCGGCACGAGTCTGCTGAAAAAAAAAATTAAACTCGGAATCAGGCATCTTGCAACTGTACGATGCCGATTTCTACGATGGACATATAGGTGTAAATTGGCGGTCGCCACTCGCCACGTGGCGATTAAAGTTGTAAAAGTGGCGATTAAAAAATCTGTTATTGATCGCCAACAGAAATACAACTTTTTTCATGGAAATATGCATCTCTACTTTCATTACATCTAATTAGCAACCTGGTTAATTATTTTTCCTACCAGATGCAAGCAGATTTCAACGATTTAGCTATATTTTCAATATTTCGGTTTTTCGCCATGTGCTCGCTGTTCAGTTGCATTCTTTTTTCAAGAAGTGCAGTTTTATTCTGCAAAATATATTCATCAGCTTTGATTCCACATGCATTTCAAGTAATTTATTCCTTTTTTTTTCACCGGATGCAAATGCAAGTGGATTTTAACCCTTTTGGGTCTGGTGTACTATTAATAGTACATGTCTTTTCATCGAGTATTATTTTGTCTTAACAATTACTTTTGTTACTATCTACATATAGTAATGATAGTATACGGCTATGCCTTTCTTATTATAATTTCATTTATGTTTGGACATATAACAATAACAATAAAAGTTTGCTTAGATCTCTTTGCACCATTGGTGATTCTTTTATTTTATACATATATTTCACTCTTTAAATTTAAAATACAGGTTACTTTTCTGAACAAATCATGTGTGATAAAAGACAAAAAGCATTAGAAAGTTGTAATATCTGTTAAATCCTGTTGTAATACGATATTTTCCAAACGTCTCCAAAAACTCTTCCTTAACCTATTATCATATGAATTGAATAGTACACAAAATAAATACATTCGTTAGAATACAGACAATGAGATAATATTTAAACTTCAGTAAATCTATTTGGATAGCTAGGATTAACATTGTTAAAATAAACGTAATTTTTTTGTTAAAATAAAAGTAATTTTGTTCTCAAAATTGAAAAAAAATCGAACCCGAAAGGGTTAAGAACATTGCAATATCTTCAATATGGTAGATCAGTTAGATTATTTTTCTTCAAGAGATACTGTTTAATCATGCAAAATACACTCACCAGCTTATATTTCAACTATGTAATGTTTTTAGTATGTTAATAACACATTTACTTACTAAATAAAATCGAAATATCGTTTAATTTAATTTATTTTTTTTATACAATTGTTGGAATTTAGATTTAGTTATTTTTTATATAAAGAAAGTAACAGTAATTTGATTGATAATTGTGTTTATGAACATATACAAATAATCCAAAAATATATTCTAAAAAAGTTAATATGATAATAGATTTTGTGGTTTTAAAGTAATTTTCTTGAATTTCGACTGCTTCCCTATTCTTATCACGAATAGTTGGCTGGTATAAAACTCTGATTTATAGAAAAATACGTATATATACAACGATTATAGTTTATCTAGATGTCAAGAAAGTTTGAAACATTATAGTGGCCACTAACTTTAAAAAGTGGCCACTAACTTTAAAAAGTGGCCACTAATGAAACTGAGTCTACCGGCCACTGGCTACTAACTCAATTTCCCAGTTTTCACCTATAGATGGACATGTTACATTTCTGTATTGATGTTGTTAAACTCGCATCGGCTCGTGACGCACATTTATACTTCTCGAGAAAACCATATTCATTGAAAATGGCTCGTATTTTATCTGATTCGCTTAAATTGATCTGATTCGCTTATCTGATCCGTAAATAATATCTGATTCGCTTAATTTTTTTGCCGGCCCGGCCCGTTTATTTTGTCTGTCGGCCCGGCCCGTTGAAAAAATTGTCCTAATTCTGCCGGCCCGGCCCGTTTGAAAATTCGCTTTCATTCCGCCGGGCCTCGGGCCAAGCCCAGGGCCGTGCAGACCTCTACCCTATTCGTCTCGCTCCTCTGTCTGTCACAGAGCCCGTTCTCAGAAACTATACATGTTGGAGACATGAAATTTTGGGTACTTATAGCTGAACACCTCACATCAAACGACAAATCATAAAATTTTGAAAAAGTCTCCATTTAACCCTTTGGGCTCCCACATGTGTATTTTAAACAATTCTTTCTCAGTGAGCCCCTAATTATGTTGGAGACATGAAATTTTGGGTACTTATAGCTGAATACCTCGCATCATACGACAAATCATAAAATTTTGAAAAAGTCGTACATTTAACCCTCTGGTCTTCCGCATGTGTATTTTAAACAATTCTTTCTAAGTGAGCTCCTAATTAGTTTGGAGGCGTGAAATTTTGCATACTTATAGCTGAACACCTCACATCAAACGACAAATCATAAAATTTGGAAAATGTCGTACGTTTAACACTTTGGGGTCCCACATGTGTATTTTAAACAATTCTTTGTAAGTGATCCCCTAATTAGGTTGGAGGCGTGAAATTTTGCATACTTATAGCATAACATCTCACATCAAACGACAAATCATAAAATTTTGAAAATGTCGTACGTTTAACCCTTTGGGGTCCCACATGTGTATTTTAAACAATTCTTTCTAAGTGAGCCCTTAATAATGTTGGAGACATGAAGTTTTGGGTATATAGCTGAACCCCTCACATCATACGACAAATGATAAAATTTTGAAAAAGTCGTACATTTAACCCTTTGGGTTCCCGCATGTGTATTTTAAACAATTCTTTCTAAGTGAGCTCCTAATTAGTTTGGAGACGTGAAATTTTGCATACTTATAGCTGAACATCTCACATCAAACGACAAATCATAAAATTTTGAAAATGTCGTACGTTTAACCCTTTGGGGTCCCACATGTGTATTTTAAACAATTCTTTCTAAGTGAGCCCTTAATTATGTTGGAGACATGAAGTTTTGGGTATATAGCTGAACCCCTCACATCATACGACAAATGATAAAATTTTGAAAAAGTCGTACATTTAACCCTTTGGGTTCCCGCATGTGTATTTTAAACAATTCTTTCTAAGTGAGCTCCTAATTAGTTTGGAGACGTGAAATTTTGCATACTTATAGCTGAACACCTCACATCAAACGACAAATCATAAAATTTTCAAAAAGTCGTACATTTAACCTTTTGTGCTTCCACATGTGTATTTTAAACAATTCTTTCTAAGTGAGCCCCTATTTAGGTTGGAGCCGTGAAATTTTGCATACTTATAGCTCAACACCTCAGATCACACGTCAAATAATAAATTTTGAAAAAGTTTTATGTTTAACCCTTTCAACTCCAGCTTGTATATTTTAAGCAATTCTTTCTAAGTGAGCCCCTAATTAAATTGGAGAGTTGAAATTTTGCATACTTATTGCAGAACACCTGAGGCCAGGGGACAAATCATAAAATCTTGAAAAATCTTACGTTTAACACTTTGAGCTACCACATATGTACTTGAAGCAATTCTTTCTAAGAGAGCCCCTAATTAAGTTGGAGACATGAAATTTTGCGAAGTTAGCTGAATGCCTCAGACCACACAACAAATCATAAAATTTTCAAAAAGTCTTATATTATTTACCCCTCTGGACTCTAACTTGTGTATTTTAAGCAATTTTTTTAACCTCCGCCCTTTTAACCCGGGGAGAAATTTTCCAACTTTAGCCGACACCCCTTTGACCATGCTTTCATATTATGCACCATAGCCTTACATATTTTAGCTCCATTTCTTTCCGCCAGGTGCGCCTACTTATCTCGGGTGCTATGGGCCCAATCCCCTCGACTAATATAGCTACGGATAGCATGTAAAACATATTTTCGTTCGGATACAGGTTTGTTTAGAATCAAGTGCGCCCCCTGGTTGTGAAATGTGGAACTAACAGATTTTTCAAAAGGATAAAGTGTTTTGAAAGGAATATTAAACGAAACCCTCTGTGCGATCTGTGATTACACTTTCCCGCTTGTTATGTAAATGTTTCAGCTATTATTAATATCGTTAATCAAAAAATTATGTATTGAAGACTTAAAATCTGAAAAATGCTGTACTGTAAAATCTTCTAAGACGGAATCGTCTCTGAAAGAAAAAAAAATGCGTTATAAACAAGTTCCCTTCTTAGCAGGTGTAAATGTATTATATTCTTTTCTCACGTATTAATATATTAATTTTGCATCGATCAATAAATTTTTCCGTATAAGACAGGATTCTGTGATAGGCTGGTTCTTTTTCACACGTTTTATTGTATTTTAATATTATAACCTAGAAATCTACTATTCTTTAAAACGAATAAATTTTAATGTTTAATTGTAGAATGCCGATTTAAAAATATATATACTTTTTGCAAAAATTTTTGGGCTGGGCCAAATTTTACTGATATTTGCACGGACTAGGCTTTGCTGAGACAATGATTTTCATATGGGGTAGATCTAGATCGGGAATGAAAATATCGGCTTATGAAGACCTAGGAAGAATGAAACCTGTCCCGTCAGTTAGGCCCGGCCCAATCCTTCAGAAAAAAGTAAAGCCCGAGCCCGGTCCGGGTGCCATGAATGAAAATAGGCCCAGCCCGTGCAGACCTCTGAAACTTTGGCTGTTTCAAAATAAGCATACATTCAAAGATTTTTTTTTTTACATCAACAAAATTTTGTTTTATGCTTGAGCTGATATTGAAATAATGAACTTTTACCTTCTAAGCTATTTGACAAGTTTTCCTTTAGCTTACATTTTTCTTGAGAATTTTGTATTTCAGTTTTAGTCTCAGATTTAAATTCTGTATCTTATCAGAAGTTAGAGGACCACGATGGCTGGTTTCGATCAATATACACTCTAAAAAAATACGTGAGTTGCAGGTGTTTCTTCAATTGCTTTTATTATTATTAATATCGAAATACGAAAATTCCTGTTTTGATTTGCCCATTTCCCCCCAAAATACAGAAAATTCATTAATCTAACGTAAAAATTACCTGAAGTTGCATTTTCGTCAAATCACAGGGGTATTCCCATAACTGTGCTGCATGTTACTTTCTTGTGTTAGAAACTGATTTTTTACGTATGTCTTTTTTGCTCCAAAACAGAAAAAGTTCGCGAGCTGAAGCTCAATTTTTTTCAAATAATAGAAACTTGTTGCCTGTGCTTTTTACGCTTGACGAAATGTTTTCTTGAGAGTGTATACCTACGTAATAAATACGTAGTGTACTTTTTCGAAAACGACTGAAATGCAAAATAACGAAAAAAAATAGAACGCGGTATATATAAAGTGAGCATTATTGTCATAAAATTACTGTTAATTACTTAAAAAACTCTAGTTCGACTAATTAATTTCACACCATTCCTTTATGGATAAAGTATAATTCACATACATTCAATACGAAGAAATGAAGCTATTTAATTCAGCAACCTGTTAAGATGGAACGACAAAGAATCGGGAGAGGTTTCCAATTTAGACAGGTTTTAATCTTAGAAAGTACATGCTTTCGTTATAATTGCATAGTACTGTTTTATCGATATCGCGAAAATTTTCAATTTAAAGCATTATTCCATTACACTGGTTCCGTTTTAACAGGTTTTATTGTAGTGTTTATGATGTCCCGATTTTTTGCGATACTAGACCTGACAACACTACTTACGAGCCATACGGTATAGGCGGAGGGTATACGCTGACATCATGAACGTTCATAGTTAGGGTATACGCATACACTAATGCTTTATTTGAGAAACAGAGGGAATACGGAGCTTCTTAAAAAAAACTGCTTAAAAAAACCGCTTTAAATGCTTATTTTCTACATAAAAGACAAAATTCATATTAGAGATGATTACAGACTATTTTTTCATAACTGTATTTCGTTATATAGCTTTTTTGTGTTGAGTCGGGTTCGGGTTGAAGAGTTTCGGTTTAGGATCAATAGAAAATTTGTTTTCGGATCAGGTCGGATTTTGGGTCAACGGAACTTTTTTGGTAGGTTTCGGATTGACTTTATGTTGAATGTTTGGGTCCGGTATAAAACAACCCGCGCAGGAATCTATTTCAGATGAAAAATTACACGTATTTGAATATGAATTACATTTTCAGGCATGAAAGAGTTCCTCCTAACTAAGGGAGGAATTCCACCTTTTTAAAAGCAAATTTGGACATTCTCCGAATTCATGCAAAAATGCAAATAAAATATTAGAAGCATATGGGGGGGTCTGGGGGTCTGGAAAGCCTAATAATTAGACATTTTGTCTACTCAAATCCTTGAAGTTTGTTTCTGAATTGCTGTACTATCAAATCAAAGGCAAGCTTTTATTATAAGCATCTGAACATCATGTAAATTAAGTTCTTTAACTAGGGAAAGGAAGTTTCCATAAGGTTCTTTTGGAATAGAATATTTTATTCTATTTATAAAACACTTCTGGGTAATTTCAGTGATGCATTTTTGGAAATGTATTTCTGGAGTAAAGATCAATTTGGCGTGCATATATTTAAGCATAGAGATTTTTTTTCTTTTAAGTATAGTCTTAAATATTCGCATAATACATTTATTTTGAAAAATTAATCTCTGTACTTCACGTAAGTTCATCAGATATTTTTGGACGGATTTAGACTTTTAGTAAACTGTTTCCAATTTTCTTTTTTGATTTAATGAATTTATACATTTATTGTTATTTATATTTTTCTTTTAATATTTTCTAAGTTACAAAAAAAAAAATCATATGTACAGTTATAATTCATTTTATTGTATGAATAACTGTTGAAATGCATCTAAATTAAAGTTTGGCCTTATTGTATAGATGGAAAAAAATTTCCACATTTTTTCCCATTTCCCACTTTCATGCCTGCTTCTTACATGTTTATTTTTCTACATAAAAGGTAACATTACTATTGGAGATATGATTACCAGACCTGCCAACTGCTACGAAAAAATCGTAGTTGCTACGATTTGGACCTATAAACTACGATGCTACGAAAATCGGTCTTAAACTACGATTTTTTGCAAAAAACACAAACGCATTTTTACATTCTAGTTGTGATTTTTATCCCGCGCAGAATATTTTTCAGGAGTTATTCTGTTCCGAAATTTCCAAAATTTCAAAGTATTCATTTCCAAAAGTTTTAAAAAATTGGCCATTAGTCCAAAAATTCGGACATTAAAAAATGCTCATGGGAAAAAAAATCTGAGCTGCAAAACAAGCTTCTTAACATAAAACACTCTTTATGTATATTAACCACGAGTGAATTGTGTTTCTGTAAATATTTATACAGGAATTCCCTTCCTTAGAAACAAGGGTGTCATTTTAAGAATTTCTGGAGGGGAGGGTTGGCTCTTTCAGGGGGAAGGTTTGAAATATTGTGCAAAATCGCACGATTTGCGATAAACTATCGCGAATTTCGACAAACAACCGAGTAAAAAAAAAAATCCATTTCGTCAATTGACCGTAGAAGAAAATAAATTCCGCCAAAGGATCGTGGTAAAAAAGTGAATTTTGTCAAAATATCGCAGAAAGAAAACAAGAATTTCGTCAAAAGATCAGTAAGAAAATGCAAATTTCATCGAAAGATCAGTAAGAAAACGCAAATTTCACCGAAAGATCGCAGAAAGGAAACACTAATTTCGTCAAAGGATTGTGGTAAAAAATGCAAAATTCGTCAAAGGATCGCGGTAAAAAATGCGAATTTCGTCAAAAGTTCATGGTAAAAAGTGCAGATTTCAGCAAAGAATCGTGATAGAAAAATGTGAATCACGATTGTGGGGAAAAAAATTGTGAATATCCCGAAATGATCGCGGGAAAAAATCGCGAATTTCGTCAAAATTTACTGCACTGGGCTAAAAAATTGGAACCAGGCTCCTTTTACAAATGTAAAAAAAACGCTGCGAAATGAAAAGAAACTCTAAAAATCGTATAAAAAAATTTCAGGGGAAAATATTTACTATATTGAGTTGAAAGACTGAAACCTTATTCCTTTTATGAATGTCAAAAGATGGCTGCGAAACACGAAAAACCAACCAACCAACCTCCAGATTGATTTTAATTTTGTATGCTACGATTTCTCATTTCCAAAGGTTGGCAGGTCTGGATTACAGACTATTTTTCTATAATTGCATTATATTTTGGATCAATTTTCTCTGATTCCGGGTTTGTTGGGTATGGAATTATTTTGGGTTCGATCGGGTTGCGGGTGGACGGAATATTTTTGATTGGGTTTGGTTCGGGTTGCAGCTTGGTTTTAAATAAAATTTGCAGGATTGCAAATTTTATTTGTTACCCGGGACGGACTCTAGTTAGGTGTAACGTTTAACTGCTAGTTTTCACGATGACACTTTCACTAACAAATTTAAATAATTATAAATTAAACTAATTTTTGATCACTTCATGCGTTTTCGATAGAGATTTGTCCGCTGATTTTTTTCAGTTACGTCCGACATTAAAATACATGGTCAACCTGGCCTGAACACGAACCGCGTTTCGAAAAAAATTGGTTACCACCTTACCTGATGTGGAACTCTTGTTTCTAGACCTTTGCATTTTTTAAGGGGCGGGTGGTCCGCAGTGGTTCGACTCATAACCGGAGATCTGTTCCATACTTTATCGCTCACACACTACTGTGTATGTGCTATACATGTGCAAGTAAAATTTGTAATATTGAATGACCTCTTATTGGGACGTTGCTAGGTGGAAGATGAAGAAGAGTACGAAGCAGAGTTTTTTCTTTCGGGTAATACTTGAAAATGTGGAAACTTTTTCTTGCGGATTCGTCCGCCTATAAAAACTAGGTGACTAGTGAGGTGCTTCAAAAATAACTTTAAGAGCTTTTTTTCACTTTATTTATCTACAATATTCTTTGACAGGTTTCGAAATTTATATTTCGAATAAAAATCTTTTGTCCCTCTGCAATTCATCTCTAATTTAAATCGCACTGTGAGTGTTAGAGATCTGCGAGTTTCGGGATATGCCAAAACGCGAAAATTTTATGTTTTTCTCCTGATTAACCAACATATTCCATCTGTTATTTAAAATACGGAAAAAAAGAAATGTTTTATTGTTCGTCTACTCCACTAATAAAGGAGAAAATTTACCACAACATTACCACGCGGGAAAAAATTCTGAAGTCCAGTGAATACAGTCCAGTCCCGAATCTACAGAAAAAATTTAAGACCCGGATGTGTCCCGGGAAGGTTGAAGTTCAGGCCCGGACCAACTTTTCAAAAGCTAAAATTTAGCTCGAGACCGGCCCGAGTTTAATGAAATAAACTTTTACCGATCTCGGGCTTCGGGACCAGTGTTGAATTCAGGGAGTGGCCCGGGGGGGGGGGGACATTCCCCCTCAGAGTAATGATATCCGCCCCTAAGATTTGAGATTTTGTGTTTTTAATGGTCAAAAAGTGCAATTCCCTCCCCCCCTCCGGAACGCCACAATCCCCCCTTCCCCCCCCCCCGGAGAAAAGTGTCTGAATTTAACACTGTTCGGGACAGGCCCAAACTCGTGGACACCTCTAATATATATTATGAATTCGGCCCCCCTGTCAGGGACACTGTGCTCACCCGTCGGGCAAGTTCTGGCGCCGCCCCTGTGTAGAAATTCACTCAGGCCGAGATTTTAACTTTTCTTCGGCCGGGCCGAACTTTTAGCTGTTATATCGGGCCGGGCCAATAAATTTTTTTCTACGGGCCGGGCTCGGGCCAAACTTTTAACTTTTTTACCGGACCGGGCCAATATTTTTTTTGTACGGGCCGGGCCGAATTTTCTGACTCGGGCCGGGCCCGGGCCTGGAAATGTCGACCCGTGCAGACCTCTAAAAGCAAGGGAGATTCTGAGTAAAAAAAATACTGAAGTTCACAGCATGTTTTCTGAGACGCTCCAACAGAGGGCTGGCGGGGCCGGGGGGGATCCTCCACCGGCTCTAATTATGCGGTTCTTCTTGGCCTTTGGCGAAATTTGCAACTTTTTCGTGTTTTTAACCTATCCTTTTACGAAATTCGCGTTTTTAACCAATCCTTTGATGGAATTTTTCGTTTTTTCCGCGATCCATTGACAAAATACGCGTTTTTAACTGATCCTTTGACGAAATTCCTATTTTTTCCACGATCTTTTGACAAAATACGCATTTTTCCGCGATCCTCTGATGAATTTCGCGTTTTTTCGCAATCCTTTGACGAAATTCGCGTTTATTTTGTTATTCTTTGGCGAAATTGCTGCGTTTTACGATCCTTTAACGAAATTAATGTTTTATTCGCGATCCTGTGGCAAAATTCGCACGTTTTCCGCGACAAATATTATATTTTTTCTTAATTATTTGACGAAATTCGCGTTTTTTCGCGATCCTTTGACGGAATTCGTGTTTTTTCGGTATTCTTTGGCGGAATTCCCATTTTGTCCGCGATCCTTTAACGAAATTCATTTTTTCTGCAATCCTTTGACGAAATTCGCGTTTTCTCCGCGATCCTCTGATAAATTAGTGCTTTTTTCTGCGATCCTGTGACAAAATTCGCGTTTCTTCCGCGATCCTGTGACAAAATTCGCGTTTTTTGGCGGTCCTTTGACGAAATTCGCGTTTATTTCGAGATCCTTTCATAATTCGCGTTTATTTCATGATTCTTTGACGAAATTCGCGTTTTTTTTTACAATCCTTTATTAAAATTAGTGTTTTATCCGCGATCCTGTGTGAAAATTCGCGCTTTTTTCACGATCCTGTGACAAAATTCGCGTTTTTCCGCAATTATCTGACGAAATTCACGTTTTTTTCCGCGATTCTTTTACGAAATTAACTTTTTCTGCGATCCTTTAACGAAATTCGCATTTTTGCCTTTACCAATCCTTGGGCGAAATTCGCGTTTTTCACTAATCCAGTGACGAAATTCCCGTTTTTTCCACGATCCTTTGACGAAATTCAAGTTTATTTCGTGATTCTTTGGCGAAATTCGCGCTTTTTACTATACTTTGGCGAAATTAGTGTTTTATCCGCGATTCTGTGACAAAACTCGTTTTTTTCGCGGTCCATTCACGAAATTCGCGTTTTTTTCGATCCTTTAACGGCATTAGAGTTTTATACTCTATTCTGTGGCGAAAGAAGCGCTTTTCGCGATCCTGTAACAAAATTCGCGTTTATTCGCAATAATCTGACTAAATTCGCGTGTTTTCTCGACCGTTTGACGAAATTCGCGTTGTTTTCGGTATATTTTGGCGAAATTCGCATTTTTCGCGATCTTTTAACGAAATTCACTTTTTTTGCGATCCTTTGACGAAATTCGCGTGTTTTCCACGATCTTGTGACAAAATTAGTGTTTCTTCCGCGATCCTGTGACAAAATTCACGTTTTGTTTCGTGTGACGAAATTCGCGTTTATTTCGTGATCCCTTGTCGAAATTAGCGTTTTACAGAGTTTTTTTTGAGGGGGAGGGGTGATCGGGGCGATTCCTGCCCCCCCCCCCCCCCCTCCTCCCCGTAGATGACAGGACATAATCCTTTTTTTGTCAATTCAGTGATAAATGCTGTTGACACCCGAAAACTTTTGGGTTTCCGTTTGTTTGTATTTTCCACGAAAACTGCCAAAAAAAAAATTGGATTTATATATATATTTTTTTTTGGGGGGGGGGGGGCGATCCGCGCCTGTAGTAGAACGAATATCACATCAAGCATATTTCCTCCCGTCCCTTAGATTTACAGTTTTACTCACTAAATTAGTGATTGACCGAAGCAGGAATTTCGCCGAGTATTCGTTATTCGGCAACCAAATACTTAAAAAAAATTAAAATAAATATTTTTGCATATATTACATTTTTAATAAACTTTAATTAAAATTAAATTCTTAATATTTTAATTCAGTTACATTTTTATTCTTAAATTATTACACAAAAAAATTTAATGACTTTTTTCCATAAGTTCGTTAATCAATTGTGGGGCCTCAGATGAGGGCGGTAGCGTGACGTAATCTCCTCAGAGGCGTGATGACAAAGGTTTTAGTTAAGATGAAAACTAAGGTTTTATTCTTGTAAAAACAACAAGAAATCTTGGCTAAATACAATGTCTACACTAACACAACAAATTACTTAAGAAGTCAGTTTGATGAAATAAAGTTTTTGTAAGGTAGGAGTATCTAATAAAAGTCCTTGACCGGATAACAAATCATAGTCCAGATTAGTTAATTCAAGAGTCTCTGGGAAACACTATGGTCCCTTCTAAGTATAAATGTCCGTTAAAGGTGCGGACTAGCAGTACTCCGTGCGTTCAGCTTTCCCGCTGATGCTCCTCAGCTGATCGGCTATTGTTGCCGTCGAGAGAAACAAATCTCCTCCCTTCTCGGAGCGACCTCCCAAAGATAATCCCGTGAAAAGCTTAGAGAGAAACTTTTCTCTCCCTCAGGTTGAAGAACCTCTTTTCCCGTTTAGCTTCTGCTAAACTCTTCTAAAAGTGATCTCATCTCCAGATCTCCTCAGAGATCTCGTATATATCCGTAATTTTTCTCTCGGAAAACAATGCGAGTTTCCAACCTCCGCTGTCATAGGTTCGCCTGTCAAGATCCTTTTGACAGCTGACCTTCTAGTGGCTGGTCGGGGGCCCTTCCCCCTTTTTGCACACGAAACTCTCCTGTCAAAGTATGCAATGTCAAAAAGCACTTAACGGCATATTTCGGTGTTACAAAGTGGGAACCAGTGGTCCTCCTTTTATGTACTATGTTCCAAAGTGTCATCTTCGTAAGATCGATCGCACTGAAGTTATTTACTTTTAAGTTACCGGCAAACTCTGAGACTTAGACGAATTTTCTAATGTCACTCCCGAATACATGGAGTTTCCATAGGCCGTGATTCTGTAACATTTATGAGGGTTTTTATATGTGGAAACTGTGAAAAGGCTAAGTTTCCACCCCCCCCCCCCCTTTTAGATAATATTCTGGCCGCAGGACTGAATATTTTGAACACAGAGGGCAGCTCAAAAAAAATATTTTTGAGTGGCTCACATAAAAAAAAACCTATATTTAACTGCCTACCTGTCCGTTTCTTAAAATTTTACAGAATTCCTTCCTACCATTTTTTTTAACAATATTCTATATACTAATACCATTTTTAATACACATTACAAAACACAAGAAAATTATAAAAGTTTTACTATATACAATTAATTTGTCCTTTTTTTTCTGTATACTATTCTGTCCTGTTCAAGAAGTCCACATGAGCTAATTCTTTGCCAGGCCTATATTTAATTGCATACTGGTAGGGTTGCAAGGTTAATGCCCACCTGTGTCGAAAATGTGAAATAAAAGGCAGGTGTCGCTGCTAATTCGATAACCCACACTTTGAAGTGAAATGAAGAGAACACTTCAGTGTTTGTTGTATGATTGAACCACCGAACCGATGTAACGATATTGTGTAATAATGTTCGCTTCGAGAAGAAGCTATGAAGGAGAGATCCTAATAATATCTTGGAATATGCTCATAAAGATTGCGAATAAAATATTTGTTAAGTTTTTAAGAAGTCACAATATCATTTTAGAAGTAACACATCTTACGTAAAAATATCTACACCCGGTATAAATTTGGAACGAAGCCAAGTGGGTTTCTAAATGGTGCAACCGGCTGGGAAGGAAATAAGGTCATTTAATTATTTTGATTGAAAACATTTTATTCGCAATAAATAACAAAAGAAAAAAAAGTAACTTTGTTAAATAGTAGAAAAAAAAATATGCTGTTTGTTTTGAAGATAAATTCTTGTTCTGATTCATTTTATTTTGAAAACGAAAGTTGTTGTTCGAATTTAATAATGTGATATAAGAAAAAAAAAACTGTATAATTTAATGATTAGAAACTGAATTTTTTCCGTTTGATATACAATGTAAGTAAATAAAAATGAATGATTTACTGAAATTTAAGAAAGAAAGGGCTGTTTTGAGAACAGCGGTAACTAAATATATAAATAAATTGGAAAGTGGTGATTTGGAAAAATGTACAGAGAGCTCGCTAGAAGAATATGTTGGTTATTTAGATCAAATGAGTAAAGAATTAAAAACCTTTGATAATGAAATTAAAAATTTAATTAATGAAGATAAAGAATTTGAGAGTGAAGTGCAGAGTGCCATCAAATATAATCAAAAAATAACGACTTGGATAAGCAGAATTAATGCGAGAATAAAAATTACTAAAGAATCGAAACAAATTACGCTTTCCAGTCCTGATAGTACACCGCAAAGGGTTATATCTAATAAACCTAGCGAATCACCTGAAAATGCAGGAAATAATAGTTTAAACTTTAATAATGTAACAGTGAAATTACCTAAAATCGCGATTGCAAAATATTATGGTGATCCATGTTTATGGATGGAATTTTGGAATCAGTTTCAAAGCTCTATTGATAAAAACGAAAATTTGTCAAAAATAGATAAATTTTCATATTTAAAAACTCTTTTAGGAGGGGTCGCGTTCAATGTTGTAAACGGATTTGCTTTGTCAGAGGAAAATTATGAAAAAGCAATAAAATTACTAAAACAAAGATTTGGTAGACAGGAATTAGTTGTTAACGGGCATATGTCAAAATTGTTAAACCTTAATCCCGTCAAGGACTCAACTAATATATTTGAGTTAAGAAAATTATATGACATTGTTGAAATTCAAATTCGAAGTTTAGAGTCGTTAAATGTAACGACTGAAATGTACGGTCACCTTTTGTATCCCATTCTGATTAGATTAATCCCAGATGATCTCGCTCTAAATTTTAATAGAAAACGTTTAGAAAAATCAGATGAAAATGAGTTTAATGTTTTAGAACTATTAAGATATTTAAAAATCGAAATTGAGTGTCGGGAATCTTCTCTTATGCTAAATTATTTTAAAGATACTAAACGAAAGTATACAGGTCCCCCCGATAAACAGGGTAGTAAAAATTATTTTAAGGGTTCGAGTTCTGCTAGCGCTCTTAATGCACAAATTCTATCATGCATATTTTGTTCTTCTCCCCATGATTCATTCAAATGTAGCTTGCCCCCGCAAGATAAGTTTAAGATATTGAAAAATTCTAATCGCTGTTTTAAATGCTTTAAACTTTTTCACAACAGCAAAAAATGTAGAAGTAAATTGTCTTGCTTTAAATGTAAAAATCAGTATCACCATGGTTCTATTTGCACAAAAGACAGCAGAGGGTTAAATGCCGCTCGGGAGGATAAAATAAGCAATACGCGGCAAAATTCTGAATCTCCTAATTATGGATTTGAGGCGACAGTAAATGTAAACAATTCTAGTTCCGAAATTGTTAGTTCTGTTTCGTATTGTAATAATAATGTGACGCATTCTAAAAATGTATATTTGCAGACATGTAAAGTAGTTGCGAGTTCTGATTTCAATTCAAAATTAACTAGAATGCTTTTAGATAATGGGAGTCAGCGGTCATTTGTCAGTGAAGATTTAGTGAATGCTTTGAGTTTACAGACAGTAGGTCAGGAGATTTTATCAGTGTATTCTTTCGGAATGCAAAGTGCGGTAGAAAAAGTATATCCAATAGTAGAAGTAGAAATTAAAAGCTTAGATCAATCTTTCAAGGCGAAAATCCGAGCGCTTGTTGTTCCTCAAATATCTGGGGCCGAGATGAACGAACCGTCTGCACAAATTAGGGAATTTATGAGGGATAATAAAATGGAAATGGCTGATGCTTGTGTAGGAAAAGATTTGATGAATGTTGAAATACTAATTGGATCAGACTTGTTTTGGGAATTTATTTTAAACGAACGAATATCCATTAATAATGACTCAGGCGCTATAAAAACGGTTTTTGGATGGGTAATTACGGGACAGGAATTGAGAAAAGGAAATAGTTGTTCTCAAAATATTGCAGTAATGAAAAATGCGGTTGAATTAAATGATTTAAGAATATTTTGGGAAATTGATTCTATCGGAATTTTGGACGAGAGTGATGAATTATCTCAAAAGGATAAATTATTAATAGAAGAGTTTGAGAAAAAAATTGCAATACAAAAATAATATCTTATTTGGGATTCAGATTCACATGAAATTAATAATAATTTTTGCATTGCTAAAAAGCGGTTCGATAATTTGAAAGAGAAATTGAATAAAAATAAAGCAGTATGCGCTGAGTATAAGAAAGTTATCGATGAGCAGTTTCGTGAGGGAATTGTAGAAGAATCTAAAAATGGTGCGTTATTGTCTGGATACTATATGCCTCATAAGGCTGTTTTAAGACCAGATAAAGAAACTACGCGCGTGAGGATAGTTTTTGATGCGTCATCAAAGGAAAGCCATTCGAAATCTTTAAATGATGTTTTGGAATCAGGTCCGAATTTAAATCCTAATTTATTAGACGTGATACTTGAATTTCGAACATATGAAATTGCTTTTTCTTCCGATATTGAGAAAGCATACTTAATGATAGAAATAGCAAAAGAAGATAGAAAATACTTAAAATTTCTTTGGTTTAATAATGGTGACTCTAACTCCTTTATGGTAATGAATATGACACGTTTACCTTTTGGAATTAGGTGTAGCGCTTTTGTCTTAGCGGCCACAATTAAGGCACACATTAAAAAATATAAAGAATTTTATCCTGAGCTTTTTGAAATGTTAAATAACTCCATGTACGTTGATGATCTTTATTCTGGGGCAGATACGTCTGAAAATGCTTTTAACCTTTCATCCAGTGCTAACACTACACTTAAGGACGCTAGCATGAACTTACGTAAATTTAATTCAAATTCGACTGAGTTAAAAGAATTGTGGCAACAAAACGGTATGTTAGATGAATCATCTGAGCGGTCTATGTTATTGGGACTGGAATGGGACACTAATAAAGACATTATAAAAATTGATTCATTGGAATTTCAGAATGTTACAGCTAACGCTAGTTTGGCCACTAAAAGATCAGTCCTGTATGCTGCAGCAAAAATCTATGATCCCGCTGGATATATAGCCCCCTTTATAATCAGAATTAAGCTGTTAATGCAGAAAATATGGCAAAAAGGGCTAGGATGGGACGAAGAACTTCCCGAAGACCTAGATATTGAATTTAGAAACTGGTTAGTGGACGTTCGAGATTTGGAAAACATATCAGTCGATAGAAAATATTTTCTGGAAGGAGCCTATCCAACAGAAGTAACTATATATATTTTTTGCAATGCTAGTGACAAAGCATATGGAGCTGTCGCGTACTTCAGATACAAAAACAATGAGCTCATAAAAAATTTAGAAAACTTTAGTAGTATGCTAAAACTACTTCGAACAATTGCATGGGTTAAACGCTTTGTAAGGAAAGTTAGAAAATTACCTGGAAACGATGGTCCCTTATCTGCCGATGAAATTCAAGATGTGGAAATATTCTTCATTAAGTCAGTCCAGAAACAATTTTATAAACCAGAAATTGATTTGCTTAAATCGACGAGTGAGCTTCCAAAACAATCTGGCTTACTATCATTAGCACCGTTTCTTGATGAAAACGATTTATTAAGAATAAAGGGAAGACTGGACGAGAGTAAATATACTTATGCAGAAAAGCATCCAATCCTCTTGCCAAAGGACTCTCGGTTTACAGAACTGCTAATATTACGAGAGCACAACAAAATGCTTCATAGTGGTGTTGCAGCTACATTATGTAAATTGAGTGAGAACTACTGGATTCCCAAAGGGAGGCAATCAGTTAAAAAAGCCATTAACAAATGCCTCATATGTCGAAAATATGCAGTGAAGCCAGCAAAACAAATGACGGCGCAACTTCCCAGAGATCGAATCTCAGAAAGCCCGGTATTTTCCGTCTCTGGAGTAGACTTCACCGACCCTGTTTATATAAAAAATGGAGATAACTCCGAAAAGGCTTATATAACTCTATTCACGTGTGCTGTGACTCGTGCTGTTCACCTTGAACTAGTTTCAAACTTATCAACTAAAAAGTTCATATTGGCACTTAGACGTTTTCTTAGCCGAAGAGGAAACTGTCGTATATTCTATTCCGACAATGCCAAAACCTTCAAATGTGCAAATAAAGAAATTCAATCTTTCTTTGACATACTTAAGCACCAAGATTTTCAAAATTTTATCTCTTCAGAAGGAATAACATGGAAATTCATCGTTGAACTTGCCCCATGGTGGGGAGGTTTCTATGAGAGGCTGATGAAAAGTGTTAAAGACCCCCTAAGAAAAATCTTAGGAAAAGCTTTGCTTACTTTTGAAGAACTTATGACAGTGCTTGTAGAGGTGGAAAATGTTCTCATCCACAGACCACGAACATACGTTTATGATGGTTCCTCTGAGCCTGAGCCGCTAACACCGGCCTATTTCCTGCTTGCTGGAGACAAGGTAGGATACCCCTTTAACTTTAACGAGCTGTTTAATGCCTCTATAACTAGGACTAGCCTGATTAAAAGAAAAACGTATCAAACAAAACTTTTGAACCAGATTTGGGAGAAATGGAAGATTGAATATTTACTAGCAACTAAAAGCTTGCATTCTTTCGGAACTCCTAATGCTCAAAAAGACTTGAAAGTCAATGACATTGTTTTAATTGAAGGTGTAAGTAAATCAAAGTTCCTATGGAACTTAGGACGAATTATCGAGGTCAATAGAGGTCGTGATGGACTAGTCAGGTCTTGTGTCGTCAAGACCAAAAAGGGAAATTTAAGACGACCTATTCAACTTATATATCCTTTTGAAATTGCTGATTAATAAAATAATTTTGTAAATAAATTTTCTGTAAATATAACAATATTTAATTTTAGTATTGTGTTTATGTAAATAACTTATTCTTTTACTGTATTATAACTGTAATATATTTAGCTATACTGTAAATACTGATATTATTTAATTTTGCATTTATTGTGTTATTTTATGAAAGTTTCTTGCAAAAATCCTGGCCAGGTATATTTATGTTGTACATATTGGTAAGAAACATATGTTTTGTAATTATATTATGGTTTATTTAGTGCTTTATTTCAGATTTTCTTAAAGGTAAAACTTTTAAAATCTATTGTTTTGAATAATTCCATATAGTATAATTTTGGCATGTATATTGGTTTCAATAATTATTGGTAAAATTAGATTAAAAATGTAGTGTGATAATTTTGGCAATTATCAGGTGGGGAGTGTCGAAAATGTGAAATAAAAGGCAAATGTCGCTGCTAATTCGATAACCCCCACTTTGAAGTGAAATGAAGAGAACAAACACTTCAGTGTTTGTTGTATGATTGAACCACCGAACCGATGTAACGATATTGTGTAATAATGTTCGCTTCGAGAAGAAGCTATGAAGGAGAGATCCTAATAATATCTTGGAATATGCTCATAAAGATTGCGAATAAAATATTTGTTAAGTTTTTAAGAAGTCACAATATCATTTTAGAAGTAACACATCTTACGTAAAAATATCTACACCCGGTATAAATTTGGAACGAAGCCAAATGGGTTTCTAAAACCTGAGAAGACGAGGATTATTTCCTGAATTGTTTTTTAGGAACGTTAATGGGTTATGATCACTCTCGATCAGAAATTTTTGTCCGTCAATGTAATGCCTCAATTTTTTTATGGCAAAAATTATCGCTGTACATTCCCTTTCTGTCGCGCTGAATTTTTTTTTTTTACCGTCTCCGTAAATTTTCTGCTCAAATAAATAATTGGATGCTCCTCTCAGTTTGTCTCTGCGCGAGTATTGCTGCTGCCCCTGAATTTGACGCATCTGTCTGAATTATAAATTCTGCGTTATAGTTGGGGCATACAATACTAGTGATGGGCGATTCTCGAGAATTCGACAATCGAGAAAAATCGTCATCGTAAAAAATCACGGGTACAAAATCACGGGCAACACATACGCACCTATGGAAGAAAATTCATCAGAAGACGATTCAACATGGACAAGAATTATGGGTCAAGTAAAATTTTTACTTCATAAATGCTCCGACACAGACGAATTACTTCAAAATATTTCCAAACAAGAAATAATTAGTGAGAAATTAACTGTGATGAATTTAATGGATTACATTCTGCCCATAAAGGAAAATTGTGAGAAAATCTTAGAGTGTGAAATATTTAAAAAAAAACAAAACACTGAAAATATTGTTGCTGAAGAAATTACAGTTTCTAGAGATAATTTAGTCAATCATGATCCTGCTCTTTCACCTACAGAACTGACAGATAATCAGAAAAATTATCTGATTAAATTAGGACCTCATCAACCAGTTTTAGCATCCTTTCCGAGTGATGGAAAAGATCGATTTAATCCTCATTGGTATAAGCAATTCCATTATTTAGAATACAGTTACCGTTAAAGATTGTGTTTACTGTTTTGTATGCTTCCTGTTTCCTGATGGTGTTGGTCAAGAAAAGAGTGAGGATGCCTGGTCAAAAAGGTAAACGGAAAAAAGGTGACAGGAAAAAACATGACAGAAAAAACAAGAGCGGAAAAAACGGGACCAGAAAAAATGTGACAAGGAAAAAAGGTGACCGGAAGAAACGTGACAAGGAAGTGTTAAATATTGAACTTGTCGATAAATAAATGCTAAAAACTAAAGTAAAGTTTTTGCATTGTCAGTTTCTTACAGCGTAGTGGGAGGGGGGGGGGGGGGATTAAGAAATACAATTTATAGATTCTTTCAACTTCACATTCGCGAACGCCAATACAAATATTTTTCGTCGATATCTACGAATGCTAATATTGAAAAAATTTGAAAATTCGCTTACTATAATTCTAATTAACATCACTACTTAATATTTGATATTCGCGAACGGTAATACCAATATTTTCCGTTGATGTTTAAGAATACTATTATAAAAAAAAATTCCTGAATATTCGCATATGAAAATTCACATTTACACTACTACTTAATTTGGACATTATGTGAATAAGAATACTTTCCGTTGATAATTAGAATGCAAATATTGAAAAATGTTGTGCGAGAATGCTCGTTTACATAACAACTTGTTTTTCGACTTACTCATGTATAATATCATATAACCTTTTTCTTTTCTTTCTTTTCTTTTTTTTTTTTTTTTTTTTTTTTTTGTAAATTTTAAAGAAGTCAGTTATAATAGGTTCGATCGGAAAGTTTTATTTTTATTATTTTTATTTTATTTAACGCTATTTGAATTTTTTATTTATTAACATAAAATTATATTAATAATAATAATAATAATAACATTTTTTAGACTTTCTGAATCACTTATCAATTTATAATTTTTTTATGTCCAGATCAGTGGCATTAGTATTTTCAGATATTAACAGAACAAATAAAGAAAAAATAATAGTAAGTAAATATCTTTGTTAAGATATGCCTAAAAATAGAAATTAGCATAGTTTGTTACTTTTTTTTTTTTTTTTTTTTTTTTTTTTTGTTATATTAAGCAATTGATTGAAGTCGAATTTTTTGTAATTTTTGGTTTCATCATGGAATTTCCAGATATATTATTCTAAACATTTAAACTAAACAAAATAAATTAAAATAAACATTTCTATAAGATACTGGAATCACGGAATAAAAGCGCACATAGGAAAAATCAAATCGGATAAAAGACCACGGGAAAGTATTCTATTTATTTTATTCTATATTTATTTATATTTATTTTATTTTATATTATTTATATTTATTTATCTATATTTATTCTATTTATTTATTCTATTTAAAGTATCTATTTATAAATTTGTGTCACATACAGGCAGGCAGACAGACTCACAGACACAGACATTTTGTAAAAACATGTTTACCTAAATAAAAAGAAAAACCTTACCTAAATAAAAAGAAAAGTGCTCAGTTAAACTGGTGGCATTGAGCTCACAGGCTATTCACACTAATTGTATATTATACTATTATTTCAAAGAATAATGCACCTCAAAAAATAAATGAAGGGGGATTAGCCTCCACCCCCTGCCCCTTATACTTAACCAATGAACCTCCAAATCTAATCAGGGAAGCTCCTTAACATAATAAACTGGTATGCGGTATACCAAATTTGAAGCAAATCAGATAATTCTGCATAAAAAAGGCATATCGGTAAATTAAGCTTTATACTTAAATAATAAACCTCCAAATCTAATCAGGAAAGCTTTTTATCAGAATGAACATAGAAAAAAATAAAATAAATGGGATAATTCCGCATGAAAATCCATCTATCTAAATTAAGAAGAGGGAACTTGCCCCCTTTCCCCCTTTTATATTTAACCAACGAATCTCCAAACCTAATGAAGGAAGCGCCATATCGGAATAAACCGATATATCAAACTTGAAGCAAATCGAAAATCCTGCATGAAAAACCCATTTATTTAAATTAAGGGGGGGACTAGCCCCGCCCCCCTCTTCATACTTAACCAATAAACCTCCAAATTTAATCAAGGCAGCTGCTTAGTATAATAAACCTGTATACTCAATTTGGTGCAAATCGAATAACTCTGCATGAAAAACCCATTTATCTAAAGTAAGGGGGGTCTAACCCCCTTTCCCCCGTGTATACTTAATTAATGAACCTCCAGAACTAATCATGGAAGCTCCTTAACATAATAAATTGGTATACCAATTTTGGAGCAAATCGAATAATTCTGCATGAAAAACCCATTTATCTAAATTAAGGCGGGGGGGGGAGTAGCCCCCCTTTATTCTTAACCAATAACCCCCAAAACTAATCAGTGAAGAGCCTTATCAGAATGAACCTGGACAAAAAAAATTAAAGCAAATTGGATGTTTCTGTCAAGAGTTATCGCGTTACGTACATACAGACGTTAGTGCATACATACATACAGAACCTGCGTGCACATTAGCCCTTGGGCTTTGATAGCCTGCGAGCAAAAAGCAGGATAATGAAAAAATTCCTCTAAAGAAAATGCCTCCTCTCTTCGTCTATATTTTATTCCCTTTACAAGCTGTGTACGTAATTTTTACCCTCCCCCTCCGCCTTATGAAACATCTTTGCTTATATATAAACTAAGAATCAATAAATTATATTTCCTTAATACCCCCCCCCCCCCCACCTCCGTAGAAAGCACTAACTTGTCCGTTGTAGAAGTCATACTAAACTTCTCTTAATGAAATGTTAAAATTGTGTTTTCTTGGACCAAATCTTAGAATTGTCTAACTCAGTACTCCCCCCCCCCCCCCCCATCTCCTACGTTGTAAAAAGCTGACAGTGGAAAAGCTGCACTTTAGTTTATAGCATTTATTTATATATAAGTTTGATATTTAACAACTTGTTTATTACTTGTTAACCAACATTATTCCTTGTCACGTTTTTTCCGGTCACGTTTTTTCCGGTCATGTTTTTTTCCGGTCCCGTTTTTTCCGCTCTTGTTTTTTCTGTCACGATTTTTCCGGTCCCGTTTTTTCCGGTCACCTTTTTTCCTAGATTCGGTCAAAAACTGGAGTGAGAAACTGGGGGAAAATGCGAAGTGCCGGAAAACAAAAACTGGGGAAATTACAAACTCACTTTTCATCTAATGCTCATAAATCAGCTCTTGAAAAATATTGCAATTTTTTATTAAAGGAGCATCACATTGATGTTCTCCTTGATCAGAATAAGAGATTAACTCTGATAGAAAATGAAAAAATGCGTTTGCAGAACAGGGAAGTGATAAGAATTTTACTTGACACTTGCAGAACCTTAGGGCGTCAAGGCCTAGCATTTCAAGGTTCGCAATCAGATGGCGGTAATTTTACTCAAATTATATCATTGATTTCAAGACATAACAGCACCCTGAAAAAATGGTTTGATGATAGAGCCTTTCGCACATATCATGTAACTTATATGAGTCCCTACCCCCAAAATGAGTTTATATCGCTTGTTGCTGCAGAAATTGAAAAAACAATTATTACAGAAATTAGGGACTGTGATTTTTTTTCTGCAATGGCTGACACTACGCCTGACAGTTCAAATAAAGATATGCTTTCAATTGTTATCCGTACTGTCGATGAAAATTGCAAGCCAAGAGAACGCCTGCTAAACATTTCTGAATGCATTGATAAAACAGGTATTGGAATGGCAAACCATATTTTTGAGATTTTACGAAAAAAAGAAATCAACTCTTCCTCCTTGGCATTTCAGTCCTATGATTTTGCAAGTTCCATGTCGGGACAGTTTAATGGGATGCAACAAAAATTATCAGAGATCATTGGGCAACAAATACCATACATTCCATGCCAAGATCACAGAACGAATACAGCTGTAGAGCATAGCTGCAGAATTAGTATTATTATTCGAGATTTGTATGATACTCTTGAAGCACTGTACTTTTTTTCAATTCAAGCTCTAAACGTTTTAAACAGCTAAAAAATAAAATTAAGAATGTTGAAAACGCTCTTTTGTTGAAAAATTTGTCTAAAACTCGGTGGACAGCCAGGGCAGAGACTATAAAAGCAGTAAATATATCGTTTGAATTCATCCTTTCTCTACTAGGAGAAATATCTATGCAAAAGGAACTAGATAGTGTTACAAAAACAAAAGCATATGGGTTATACAAAAAGATGAAATCATTCGATTTCATTGTTGGCTTATTTTTTATGAAAAATATAATGAATAAAATGAAGATTTTAACAGAAACTGTAGAAACCCCTGATCTGAACCTAATTGATTGTATTACAGTTATCGAAAGTACAGTAACCATTCTCGAACAAATAAACACTAACAGCACTGATATGGACAATTTAATCCGAAGTGCAGAAAATTTTGCTATAATCCTTACTATTGATCCTGAAAAGGAATTTCAGCTACATCATAGAAGACGACTGAAACCTAAAAAGATTGACGAATGTACAAAAAATGAAGTTAAACTAGACCTTAAACGGTTTTATAGAAAAGAATTTAAGGCCGTTCTTGATACTCTATGTAATGGTCTTAGAGACAATGTTAATGCTATTAAAACATCAATTTCTCCACTTTATTCAATTTTTAGTTTTCCATTAAATAAAGATAATTTGGCATTTGAGGTAATACAAAAGGCTGTAACAATGTTCCCTCCAAATTCTCAGCCAGATGTGTGTTCTCTTCAGAGTGAGCTAGAAGTATTCTTTGAAATATGTAAGGAGAAAGAGATAATGTCAATGGATGCATTAACAAATGTTGTGATCCAATACAAAAAAGCCTTAAAACTGACTTTCAGTATGTGTCAGTTAATTGTAACAGCAGGCTATGGAGTCGGTGCGAATGAAAGAGCATTCAGTCAGTTAAAAATTGTGAAAGGAGTTTTAAGAACCACAATGGCTGATGAAAGACTTAATAATTTGATGTTGATGAAATGTGAAGGAGATTTGATAAATATCTCAAATTTGGAAAATGCCGTGGATAGGTGGTCTTGCTTTGAAGCAAAGAAGAATAAATGTCTCTTTACCATAGGTAAATGTAATGTAATTTGAAGTTATTACAGCTTCGGCCACATTTGTAAGATCATTTAATTCTAATTAAATATTTTGTAAGAAAAGGTAATCGTATTTATTAAAAATCTTATCTAATCCAAGAAAATAGTTCAGGGTAACCAAATTCAGGCATGGAAAGAATTACTAAATTAAGCGTGTATAATTATATATATATATTTTTTTCAATCTAAGATCAGGGCTTGAAATTCAATTTTTCCTAGGAGGGGAATCTCCCTACCAACATTTATAAATGGAGGGGAGTTGAGCTATTTGGGAGGGAGAAAAAAAAATCTTTAAATCCACTGTTGTTTTATGTGCTATCTAAAGAATTACATTAATACAGACATGACAAAATACCATTGAAGCAATTTAAATCAACAACTCAGAATAATTACGTAAAATGTTTTTTATTTAAAAAAGGAAGAAGGTCAAGCTTTTATACAGTCTATTTTGCAACTTTCAACCAAAAGTTATGGGTCTTTAATAATGGGGGTTTTTTAATGAAATTCTGAATTTAGATTTTAATTCGATTTTGGACCGTGAACCCTCTTTCACAAGATAAAACTTGTGACAGACAACACAAGCACAACATTTATAACTTTGAAAATTATTGGAAACATATTGTTGGTTATGTTCCCTTAAAAAATTTTCGGAAAACTTTGAAAACGTACCTTCATTTTTAACTACTTGCATGAACAATGCATATTCAGTGATGGCATCATAAATATCCATTTCTCAAAGAAATTGTTTTATTATATCCTTAATGGAATTATAGTCAAAACTCTATTTCCTGGTATTTTCTTTGAACAAGCTTCTATGCATTCAAATTTTAAACAAAGTCCAAAGTTTTAAATGGAAATTGTTGATTCATTTCTTCTATTACACGAGAAATGTAGGTTAACTTTAAATTGTCAAATCCTAATTTCAGTGAATTGCAAGGATCAATTAGTTTCAAGTTTCTAAATATGTTTTATTGGAGCTCAGGATTTTTATTTCATGTGCACCACGAGATCTTTGCAATCCTTCTAATCTTACTTTTGCTGAGTACTGAATTTAGACCAATTTGACAGAGCGCAGCACACGGTAACACTTCTTTTTTGGTACACCCTTTTGGATATTTTCTTTTTTCTGTCATGGGAAAAAATATCGTGAAATATGCCAATCAGGCGTAGGAAAAAAAAAGGAAATTTTCTCAATCGGTCGAGGGAAGAATATCGTGAAATTCGTCGATTGATTGCAGGATAAAATTGCAAAATCCGTCGATCTGCCACGGGATAAAACTGTAAATTTCGTCAGTCTGTCGCAAAAAGTAACCATGAAATTCTCGTGTGATTCTAAGTAAAAAAAAAAATCTGAAATTCACAGCAAATTTTCTAAACGATTACAGCAGGAGATGAAAAGCGATTGAGAAATTCCCTCTCTGCGCTAAACTTTTTTTGATGCAAATCGAGTAAACTTTTTTTTTTTGGTTCGGTTTGATTTCAGGCTGAGTGTAGATTCTTGCAAGTTGGGTTCCGGTTAAACCCACTTTTTCAAAAGTTAGTTCAGTATATTATTTCAGATAAAAAACTATACCTATAATAATAAACATAAATATTTGTGTGCTGTTTTTTTGTAGAAACTGTTGCGTTTTTTTCCCGCGATCTTTTGACAAAATTCGCGTTTTTCCGTGATCCTTTAACGAAATTTGTGTTTTTTCCGCGATCCTTTGACGAAATTCGAGTTTTTTTACGCGATCCTTTGACGAAATTCGCGTTTGTTTACGCGATCCTTTAACGAAATCCGCGTTTTTTCGCGTTCCTTTGACGAAATTCGCGTTTTTTCGCAATATTTTAACGAAATTCGCGTTTTTTGCACGATCCTTTGACGAAATTCGCGTTTTTCCCCGATCCTTCGACGAAATTCGCGTTTTTTGGGCGATCCTTTGACGAAATTCGCGTTTTTTTGGAGGGCGATTCTTTGACGAAATTCGCATTTTTTCCCGCGATCTTTTAACGAAATTCGCATTTTTTCCGCGATCCTTGGACGGAATTCACGTTTTTTCGTGATCCTTCGATAAAATTCACGTTTTTTCGCGATCCTTCGATAAAATTCGCGTTTTTTCGCGATCCTTCGATGAAATTGGCGTTTTTTCGCGATCCTTCGATGAAATTGGCGTTTTTTCGCGATCCTTCGATGAAATTGGCGTTTTTTCGCAATCCTTCGATGAAATTCGCGTTTTTTTGCAATCCTTCGATGAAATTCGCGTTTTTTCGCAATCCTTCGATGAAATTTGCGTTTTTTCGCAATCCTTCGATGAAATTCGCGTTTTTTCGCGATCACTTGACGAAATTTGCGTTTTTTCCGCGATCCTTTGCCGAAACACTCTTTTTTTTCCGCAATCCTTTACCGAAATCTGCATTTTTTTGCGATCCTTTGATGAATTGCGCGTTTTTTCCGGCGATCTTTTGCCGGAATTTGCATTTTATGCGCGATCATTTACGAAATTCGTGTTTTCCGGCATCCTTTGCGACGAAATTGGCAATTTTATTGACGAAATTTATTTTTTCGGCGATCATTTATCGAAATTCGCGAATTTTTCTGTTATATTTTTTTCATGCCCGAATTGATGACCGATTTTTCGTAATTTTTGGAACTGAATACCTTAAATTTTCGGAAAATTCGCAACCTCTGAAATCGCCAGTCGCTCGCGGAAACTAACGCGAAATTTGTCAATCTATATCGGAAAAAAAATGTGAAATTTGTCTATCGGTCGCGGGAAAAAATCGTGAATTTCAGCGATCTTTCGCGGTAAAAAACTCGGAAAATGTGTCAATCGGTCGCGCGAAATATCACAAAATTCGCAAGGCATTCGCGGGAGTTGATCGTAGTTTCAAACTAAAAAAATTACCAGAAAAGGGTGAAATTTTTTGGACGGGAGCCTCCCGCCCACTTTATTATTTTGGGCGGGATTTGAAAATTTTGGTCGCGAATCCCGCCATGAAATTCAAGCCCTGAAAATTTTCATCAAAATCTAAGATTTATTTAAGTGTAGAGTTTGCTGTTTTCGTAAATTTGCAAAGACATGTTTCATAAAATTATGTATAGAAAAAGAAATTTTCACATTGCTGAATCAAGTATTGATACTTTTTTTTCTTTTTCTATGGTAATAAACTACCAAAATTTTGTAAAATCTTAATCTCAATATTTTTTTAAAGCATTACTTGATCTATTTTTTTTCATGCCCGATTTTAGTTATAATGACTAAATGACAATAACATAAATTAATTTAATACTCTATGAATCTAGTAATTGAGGGTTCTTTTAATCAGAAAGTGTATAAAATGTTTTTGACTTTAAAGAAAAAATATTAAACAGGTTTGACAACTGTTTTTGTTATTTTGCCAAGACTATCAGAATTACAAATTCTTTTTTGTATTTAATTGTAAAAATACAAGCTTAAGAACAAGTCTGTTTTTGTTTCAAATCTTATTCGTTAATCATATTTTATTGCACATCACCATTCTAATAAATAAAGGTATAGTTTATGGTTTAAATTAAAAATAAAAGATTAATGATTTTGCCAATTAGTTTTGTAATTTTGCCATATCTACCAGAATTAGGAAATGTATCGTAGGTTTGATTAAAAGAGAAAATAGTTTAAGAAGTTTTTGTCAACCACTTTTATAATTTTGCCAAGATACTACAATTAGAAAATGTAATACAGATAGATCTTAATTGTAAAATGTTTAATAATATTCCCAACTAGATTTGTAACTTTTGCCAAGTCTACGAGAAACAGAAAGTGTATTGTAGTTCTTATTAAAGTCTTAAACAACTTTGCCAACTAAGTTTGTAAATTTGTCAAGCGTAGCAGTGTTCTATAATAGTTTAAATTTAAAAGAAAATTAATGATTTTGGCAATTAGTTTAGTAATGTTGCCAAATCTACAAGAAATAGAAAATGTATCATAGATTTGATTAAAAGAGTAGAAAGTTTAACAAGTTTGCCAACCAGTTTTATAATTTTGCCAAGTTACCACAATTAGAAAATGTAATATAGATCTTATTTGTAAAAAGTTTAATAATATTCCCAATTAGATTAGTAACTTTTGCCAAGTCTATGAGAAACAAAAAGGGTATTGTAGTTGTAGTTCTTATTAAAGTCTTAAACAAATTTGCCAACTAAGTTTGTAAATTTGCCAAGTGGAACACCATTCACAAACGTTTGGGGGGGGAGGCTCCCCCCCATCCCCCCCTTAGCGAGGGCCCTGTGTTTGCGAAGCATGTTTTAATATCTGATGTGCCTCGAAACGCTGCCTTATTGTTATAAATAAAGTGAATATTATATCATATTACTAACTAAGTAATATGTTATGTTTCTTATCAATTTTTTTTTGTTGTTGTTTTCCAGGACGCAAATGCAACTTGGAACTCCAGTGTCCCAGATTTTTCAGCATGTTTTCAAGACACGCTCTTAGTTTTCATTCCATGCCTTGTATTCAGCATCGTTGGTATTTTTAATTTTTATTTTTTATCAGGCTATGCTGCTGTGAATCCTCTGCCATATACGTGGCGACTCATTTTGAAACAAGTAAGCCATTTTCAGTGTTCTTTCAAAGATATTTTAATGGCTAAAAAATAGAAAATAAATTATAAATAAAAAATAAAAAGTTTAGGGAACAGCGGCTCACCTAGGGATTCGGGACAGCTTTATTTTTTGACCTAAATTTTAAATTAACTCTTAACTCATGCAGATAGATAGCAGCACAATCTTTCAGACATGTTTTGATTCCATTGATGAAGCAGGCAAGAATTTATTAAGATTTTTATTTTGTTAACATGTCTAGTAACTTTCATCTAAAAGTGTGATAAGTTCCAAAGTGGAATTTGATTGAAAATATTTGAAATAAAAGGTAATATAATGAAATTTAAAAGCTTTTTCTATAAAACTGATGTATAATAATAGTTCTAGTGCTAAGCTTAACAGCATGACATTCTAAAATTTCATAGTAGGTATATGGTACTCCTTGGGATACAAAATATGCCTAGCTAACTTTTATTCGAAATATTTTAACAAAAAGATATTGTGTTTAAAGCATTTTTTACTTAATCTATATAACATGTATTTATTAATAGTTATTATTTCTTCTTTTAAGAAGTCATTAGGCAAGGATTGGAAATTTAGAATTAAAAAAAAAAAAATGCAGCAATCCATGCTGACAATATTAAAAAAGCTGATGCAAAAATTTTATCAGCTGAAATGTCTTTTCAGTTTAAATAAATTTCTTTTCCTGAACAAACAATTCCATGTACAGTCGTGGGAAAAAAAAAGTAAACACCCCCTACTAACAACTCAACAAATTATCGTAGGAGAAAGTTACTGGTACCGAACGATTGGAAATAGTCTACTTTTAAATTATGTATATAAAATTTGCTTAGAGGGTCATCTACATATTAAAACGAACCATAACTTTGTTTTTTTTCAATAGCAGTACCCAATTTTGACAGCATAAATGAACTCTACACCCTTCAATTAGCCTATAAACGAATTTTTATGCAATTCGTACTATAAGTTTCCGAGAAATTAATTATTTTAAAACGAGCTTATTTTAAGGGCTGTATCCAAATTGAAGTTCCGTACTGGATTGTTCACCCAGAGAGCCCCTTCCTTGATCAAGGCACCTTAAGAGCCACTCAAGGAGTCAATGAAGCGTGTTAGATTATAGTACAGCAGAATAAATTTCAAAATGTCTACTCACTTCCATCATAGACGGCCACTTAAACCATCATTTTGCCGTTTTTTAAGCATAATTTGAAAACTACTTGGAATAAAAATGTGAAATTTTTGAATTTCCATAAAGCAGGACTTAATAAATCTAAATCCATCAAAAAAATTGTAGGTTCCAATTCATAATTTTTTCGAATATTAATTTCATAATTCATATCATACAATTATAAAAATTGCAAATTCAGCTTATTTATGTTTGGGTATATTAGTATTATTACTACAAAAAAAATTAGCACATTAGGAGCATAATTTCGGGAGATATAAATAAAAATATGAAAATGTAATTTAACATTAGAACACTGTTAAAAATATTTTTGTAAAACAACAGAAAATTTCTGGCAGCAAAAAGTTGCCAGAAAATATCTGTTTTAAGAAAATATCTGTTAACGAAAGAATGCGTTATCAGACGACAGAAATACGTAGTCATACAGGTACTTCGTGTTGACAATTGACGCTTTTCAGAACAGTCAAAATCTGTAGGTCGATTCCTGTTGGCGAGGGGGGGTGGGGAGGTTCTATTTAACAGAAGACTCGCGTATTATAGGTTAGGTACACGGGAAATGTCTATTTATCGATCGAATTGTTTATATTAATAATAATAAATATTTATAGGAATTTCTCCTCCAAACTTTTACAAAATTAATTTAAATAGCTTATTCGCAATAAAATATTTAAACAGTTGAATTTATATAGATTTGTGAATTAAGTACATTAAAGACTGGAATAAGTGAAAGAAGATATCTTAAACTCCCCCCTCCCCAGAATAAAAAAATATATATACGATATAAGGTAACTCCCCCCTCCCCCCTAAAAATATTTATTAATAAAATAAATACATGTATTGAATGTGATTTGTAATTAAAAGAACTCTAATATTTATTCATGCAATATTTCTGAAAATTGATTAGGTTAAATCAGTGATGTTGGTTAATTATGTAAATAATATCCTGCCAATTTTTATAATTTTTTCTAGGGATGCAACGGATATCCGGCAAATATCCGATATCCGGCATATCCGGCTGATTTTTCAACATCCGAAATACCGTCGGATATCCGGATCACAATCACCGGATATCCGACTTCTCTGCCGGATATCCGGCAGAGCGCAGCGAGGTGAATATATAAGGATAACAGAAATAGTTTGACCCCCAAATAATGCCGAACAATTTTGTTTATAATGCAAAATATGAAAGTAAGTTCACTATACATGAGTAAAAGGTAATTCTCAAAAGTTTAAAGAATTGCCAGCTTTCCTAACATTGATATTTGAACTCTTTATAATAAATTAAAGAATTTATGTTTACTTCTTTCAGAAAATTGTATCTTTACTTTCAGAATGCAAAATAAAATTTGAAGTTGTTTATTAAAGTATGACTTTATTAATTTTCTTTTTTTTTTTAAGTTTAACAATTAAACAGGCCAATTTTTAGAAGAAAGTATTGTAATAGAAATTTTTTCGATTTCCGGTTTTTAACGGATTTAAATGTTTTAGAGGTCAGCCTCCTTCAATATGTAAACACTCCACTGGAAGGAAGGGGGCCACGTAATCGCGATTTTTGTGCCATTTTCATTATTGTACCACCGAAAAGTGTATGAAGTTAATCATATAATTGAACAAAATTTTTTGTATTTGTTTTTGGCTATGTCCAGCAGGTTCTCCTTTAAATTGGAAATATTCCGCCAAAATGGGGCGCTGTAATAGCGATTTTTGTGCCACTTTCATTCTTGTACCATCAAAAAGTGTATGAAGTTATGCATAGAATTGAACCAATTTTTGGGGGTATGTTTTTGGCTATGGCCAGTAGGTCCTCCTTCAATTTGAAAATATTCTGCTGGAAGGGGGCGCTATAATAGGGATTTTTGTGTATTTTCATTATTTTACCATTGAAAAGTGTATGAAGCTAAGCATAGAATTGAACCAATTTTGTGTGTATATTTTTGGCTATGGCCAGCAGTTTCTCCTTGCATTTGGAAATATTCTGCCAGAAGCAGGCCCGTAGCTAGACGATGCTTCCAGGTCGGGCAAATGTTTTTCAAAGAGGGGCAAAATTACTTCTTCATTTTTTTAGACTTTTACGATCCTTTAAAAATATATATTACGTATTCATATTCAGTATAAGTTTATAGCTCTTCCCAAAGTAGTTGAAAAGTGACATTCTTTCATCTTGCTGTCAATCCATAAATTAATTTTTGTAAATATGGTCAAGATAATATGGATTTCCACAAAAATGTTGGATGTTGTTGAGGATTGTTACAACAGCGTCATCAGCCAGTTATCTGTGGACACCCCCCTCTCCCACCGTTGTCCGTAGAAAAATCTGGATACTTGAATTTTTATGCTTTATTAATAATAAACTAATAATACAATGTTCCAAGAAATTCATTTACAGTAAAAACAGTAAAAATGGATTCGCAAAGGATAGAAAAAATATTCCGTTTTAGAAAGTTTCCATCTTATGAGGTATAACTGCTGTGTTGAATTTAGGCACTTTTCTCCGGGAGAAATTACTGATGCTCCCGGAGTGGTAGATAGAATGGAGCTTTTAGGGTGGGAATTGCACTTTTACAACTTTAATAAGCACAAAATTAGAAAGCTTCCGGGAGTGACATTTCGATGCTCAGGGGAGAACCCTCCTCCCGGGTACCTGAATTGCTTACTTATTGTATGGTATTCCTTTCAACGGGACCACGAGATGCTCTCATGTAAGACAGCATTTTGTTATAGACGGGGCATTCCACATCAAATCAGGCAGTAAAATATCAATATGTAACCCACCATCACAGATTTTAATGAAACTGCGTGTGTTTGTTCTTACTATTAAGATATGATCACCAGTAATTTTTTTTACTCCTTAGTGAAATAGTTTTTGAGAAAAAAATTGTCAAAATTTTGAAAAACTGCCGTCAGTTGGCATTCTTGATTGCTCGGTTTTCAAATGTAGAATGTCATATATATAATCATATTTCAATATCTACTCTACAAATCATCTTCAAATAATTTATGCATAATATTTAGGGTAGGCAGTTTATGAAAAAAATATATTGTTACGCTTATAACATTTTAAGTGTGTCTAAAAAAATGTTTAAACTTTGAAGTCATGAATTTTTTATGAAAAATAATGCGTTAACAAAAAAAGCATTATCAACAAAAGGCGGTATTTTTATTAAATTTATTTTTTGTGGGAGATACACTTAAAGATGTCCTTTACCTGATTCTGAAATAAAAATAGTGGGATCTTGGGTGTTTTTAGTAGTATTTTTTAATTAAAAATATTTTGAGGTGCATTTCAAATCAAATCAAGCAGAGTCATTCCATGTCAGTTCCCCTAAGCCATTTAATCACTGTCACAAATTTCAATGAAACTGGGTTTGTTTATAGCTCATTTTAAGACGTAATCACCTTTAATTTTCTTGATTCTAAGTATTATATTTTTTAAGGTAAAAAATATCAAAATTTTGGAAAAATTATTTTAAATTTTTTTAATGACAGCTCTATATTCAAAGACTAATAATAATAAAAAAAAAGTCATTTCAATATAAAATCACTAAATAGGTTTTAAATAATGTATATGTGACAAATAATGTAGGCAGATTATTATTTCTTGTTTTTTGTCATGTTTAAACACTGAGTGTCTTTTATCTTGTGAATTTTTAAAATCAAGAATTTTGTCAAAAATAATGTGTTAATCAAAAATTTATTATTAACCGAAGGTAGGGTGTTATTGCTTTTTTTAATTGTACGAAAAATATCTTTTAAATAGTTATATAATAAAAATAGTGAAAATATGAGAAAAAATTATCAAAGTTTTCGAAAATTGCCACGAGTTGCTATCATTGATTGTTCAATTTTCAAAGGCCTCATTTTATATATAAAATCATATTTCAATAACTAATAAAGAAATGTTCTTCAAATAATTTAAGCAAGGTAAATAAAGTATGTAGATTATGAAAAAAATATTGCTGTAATGTTACAAAATATTTAAATGTGTCTAAAAATTGTATAATTTTTGAAATCAAAAATATTTTACAAAAAATAATGAAATTATTAAAAAAGCTTTATCAATCAGAGGCGAAGTTTATATAACTAATTTTTTAATTTTAAGTTGTACATAATACTACATTATAACTGGATCTGAAATAAAAATATTGGTATTTTGGTTGGTTTTAGTAGTATTTAAATCATGTTTAAAATTATCAATATTTTCAGATGTAAAATCTATCCAATGTATCATCCCTGGAAATATTTTTATTTACACATTTACTTTATTTTTCAAATTATCTTTTATGCTCATTTCTTAAGGAAAAAAATAAACAATATTGTTTTTTAGTAAAACTTCTAGGGCGAAGAGCAATTATCCCTTTCCAAAAAAGAGAAAAATCACCAGCGCCTCACCGCCCAATAGAAATTTTCAAAATGACACTCCTAATCTTTAAATTCATATTTGGCTGCTAATATTGAAAATTTAGCATTGAGCTGCTAATATTGAAAAAAATACCAAATTTCACTCTTTTGAAGAAAATTTTGACACATTGTGCTCCAAATATATGCAAAAAATGCATAATCCATTATATTTATATCTTTCAAATAACTATATCTAAAAAATTATTTAAAACGTAATGAGTTGCACTTTTGTAACTTTATTCAGTTTCTAATGATATGTAATTTGATTTATTTCATCACAATATTGCTGAAAGATGGATTTTCATCATATATATGTATGTACATATATGTGTGTATATATATCCCTGTTCTCAAACAAATTATTTAAAAATTACTCATTTATGTTTAATAAAGCATATATATTGTTTATACACTTATAGAAAATACATATGGTAAATTTTATGATATGCCAATAATATCTAAAAGTAAAGAACTTATCTAATAGTATGTAACGAAAAATTTAACATGTGGTGTAATGACAACAAAATTTTATAATTGTTTTGCTTAATTTGGATGAATGAAAAAAGCGTACATGTTTATATTTTATTGAAGTACAGGTGAAAATGTCACAAAGACATTCCTATCTCAACAACATCTGAGTATGTCACATTCACACTACAGCTGATTTTTTCTTTTTGATCTTTCGGGTTTGATTTCAGATGATAATTAATTAATTAGTTTTGTTAGAAGTGTCATTGCAGTCAGCATATTAGGTTCACTATTTTTTTTTTTATAATTTATTTTGATTGACTCGATGAACAACAACATTTAAAGCGACCATTTCATGAATTTTCAATTAAAAGCTGATTTATAAATTCATTATGTTGTTTAGTTATTATTATCGTCTTAAGATAATAAGTTGGTATTAAGATTTTTAAATGTAGTTTATTTATTATTTGAACAGATGAAAGTATTTTTCAATAAGAGTGGGCTGTTGATTTTAAGTCGGCTGTTGAGCAGTGTAGTGTTGGTAAAGGAACTGGTACTATTTATTTTAATTTTTATTGCTGTAAATAATATTTGTTATTTTATTATTGAATGCATTATATTTAAGCAAGAGTAGCAATACACGATATCGTAGTCATTATAGTGCATCTTAGCATGAAAAGCTTCAATATTTATCATTAAACATTCAAATTTTATGAAAATTTTGTTAAAATTGCTCATATTTTAACAATTTTTATTTTATAACTATTGAAAAGATATTTTTACGTACAATTGAAAAAAGTAATAACAGCCTGCCTTCGGTTAATAATAAATTTTTTATTAACACATTATTTTTCACAAAATTCTTGATTTTAAAAATTCCCAAGATTAAACACACTCTCAGTGTTTAAACATGACAAACAACAATAAATAATAATCTGTCTACATTATTTGTCACATATACATTATTTGAAACTTATTTCGTGATTTTATATTGAAATGACTTTTTTATGCAGTCTTTGAATATAGATCTGTCATTAAAAACATTTTTAAAAAATTTCAAAATTTAGATATTTTTTTTATCTTAAAAAATATTTTGCTTAGGATCAAGGAAATTAAAGGTTATTACGTCTTAAAATGAGCTATAAACATACCCAATTTCATTGAAATTTGTGACAGTGAATTAAATGTCTTAGGCAAACTGACATGGAATGACTCTGCTTGATTTGATTTGAAATATGCCTCAAAATATTTTTAAATAGGAAATACTACTAAAAACACACAAAATCCCACTATTTTTATTTCAGAATCAGGTAAAGGACACCTTTAAGTATATCGCCCACAAAAAATAAATTTAATAAAAACACCGCCTTTTGTTGATAATGCTTTTTTAGTTAATGCATTATTTTTCATAAAAAATTCATGACTTCAAAGTTTAAACATTTTTTTAGACACACTTAAAATGTTATAAGCGTAACAGTATTTTTTTTTCATAAACTGCGTACCCTATATATTATGCATAAATTATTTGAAGATGATTTGTAGAGTAGATATTGAAATATGATCATATTTATGTCATGCTACATTTGAAAACCGAGCAGGCAAGAATTCCAACTGACGGCAGTTTTTCAAAATTTTGACAATTTTTTTCTCAGAAACTATTTGATCAAGCAGTAAAAAAAAATACTGGTGATCATATCTTAATAATAGGAACAAACACACGCAGTTTCATCAAAATCTGTGATGGTGGGTCACATGCCTGCCTGAACTGACATGGAATGACCCAGACAGGTTCTATTTACACAGGTTTTATAGTATTTATGGAATTTTATGATTTAAAATTTAATATAAAGAACTCCTTGGTAATTACGTTGATAGATTCGTCACTTATTTAAAAAGCAGGTAACCCTCTCGCAACTAAATATTAAAATATATTTTCACGGATTTTTTACACATGCTTTAAAACCATAATATGCGTTTATAACTGGTAACATTTTCAAACAGTTTGGACAATAGAAAAAAAAAATCACTGCCGGTTAGGCCTGCAAGCACAGATAGATTTCGAAGCTAAGTACTATAATTTCACCAACAAAAACTAAATCAAGATGAAACATAAACCCAGTTTAACAATTTTATCTGGTCGCTTTTGACGAGTTTTTAATTTCATTTTTCAGTAAGAGTTGGTTTTATCAGAATCATGTCAATACGATAATTTTTTCTTCAACCACGATTTTTTTCACCCTTTGAGAATATTTTTGGTAATATCACCCATTAATAGATTTTCATCATCTCAGAAACTTGTAACTACAAAAGTTATAGATAATATTAAAAAGATTTATATAATAAATTTACACCGTGTGGTGATTGTTTTATTAAATGAACCATACACTGGGTTTTAAATTCTGACGTTCTATATATTGATGCACGCGCACGTTTAATAATACAACCCTATATACAGGCACCTCTAAGGGTTCTCAAAAATGTTCATCACGCCATTGATACTTTTTTTGTTGCCTTAGTGGTAGATTAGCGGAGATGTGAATTTTTTTCTTCTACAACACCCCCCTTTTTATTTTATTTTTTTTTCTATTATTATTGTGTGTGTGTAAGAGTTGGTCCTATCATACACTTGTCAATACAAAATTGTAGATAATATTAAGAAGATTTATAATAAATTAAAGCGGATTTGATACCTTGTGAATTGACGAAGTTATGAATTTTTTTCTTCTTCACCCCCCTCCCTCTCCTCTTTTTTTTTCTTTTGCTGTAAGAGTCTTATCAAAAACTTGTCAATATAAAAGTTGTAGACAATATTAAGAAGATTTATAATAAATTTAAGTGGATTTCGTATCTTGTGAATTGACGAAGTTAGGATTTTTTTCTTCTTAAAACCCTGTTTTTTTTCGCTTCTTGAGGCCATTTTTAATGATATCAAAAATCTGCCATACATAAATTTTTGGCCCTTTTCCTAGAAGTAATAATAAGTTTAAACGGATTCGATATGTATCCTAATTAAGAAATCATGGTTTTTTTTTCTGTTTTCACAAAAATCCTTTCCGTTTTCTGCCCCTTGATTTCACGTATCAGTTTAGAAGAGATTTGTGCAGGATTATGGAAGTTATCGTATCTATAAAAAAGTGATATATATATATATATAGGTAGGTAGATACTAGATAGATAGATAGATAGATAGATAGATAAAGTTTTCAACTCTGTGGTGGTTTTGGGTTCTAGGGGTCATGATCCGTATAGGTCTGCAAAAAGTTTTCAGAAATTCCGACATAGGGGAGAATGTAACTTGGTAGTGTTTCTTACGAAATCTACCTAAAATAGGGGTGCACAACCTTTTTTAGAGAAGGAACAAAAATGTCTGAGTTGTCGAGGGCCACATAAGTAACACAGAGATAATTTTATTTTAATGAGGTGGGAGGGAATCTGTGGCTTATAATCAGATAAAAATGAAGATTTCAGAGGAGGAGGAGTTTTTACCCCTCTAGGTTCCCCCTCCTAGTCAACATACCCATTTCAGTTGGCAATTTTTCCGCGACCGATCAATGAAATTCGCGATTCTTTCACACCTGATTACCAAAATTCTGAGTTTGTCAGCCCCCCCCCCCCCCCCAATTAACGAAATTCGATATTCTTAACTGAATCTGATGAAATATAGAATTTCTTGCGCGGTAAATTGTCGAAATTCGCGATTCTTAACTGTCTGACGAAATTTGCAATACAGTAGAACCTCGATTATCCGAAGTAATTGGGATCGACCATCTTTCGGAAAATCGAAATTTTCGGATGATCGAGAATGCTTCCATTTTAAGATTAAGGAGAAATATATGCAATATTTCTTATTATGGTTACAAGTGCTTAATAAAAATAAAGCAATAGCAAAATAGAAACAAGAATAAATTACCTGAATTTTAATTTTGAAATTAAGTACCTCTTACATATATCACAAGGGTTTGAAACAGTGTTCTCTTTGTCACAGTTTCGATTGCCTTTACTTTGAAACTATCACGGAGATTTATAATATTATTAGTTCACCAGTATCACAGCCTTTCTGTTGCTCCAGCCATGCCAAACCTTTTTCAAAGCATTCAAAAGCTTCAGAATTGCTACTTTTTTCGTTTTCTCCGTTCCACTCCGCAGCTTACGGGAGCTCAAGTTAAATTCAAAGGAACTCTAACAAAGGGGATCGAAAATATTTACATGTACTCGTAGTTCGGGAAGGACCACTTGCACACAAGGAATATGATAGTTAAAAAGAAAAATAAATAAAAGCTTTCAAAATGGACTTGCACACAAAGAATGTGATAGTAGAAAAAAAAGCTTTAAAAATAGATTTTGGTTAACCGAAAGATTCGGTTAAAAGAGTTTCGGATAAAAGAGGTTCTACTGTATTTTTAAACGGCAAATTGGTGAAATTTGCAATTTTTTCTCGCGGCAAATTGACAAAATTTGCGATTTTGAAAAAATTTGCGAAAAAATTTGACAAAATTTGCGAAACTGACGAAACTCCTGATTTTTCCGCAGCCGATCAAGGAAATTTGCAATTTTTCTGCGCCTCATCGGCAAAATTCATGATTTTTCCGTGCACGATCAACGAAATTCGCGATTTTCCGCTCCCGATCGGCAAGACTCGCGATTTTTCCGTTCCCAATCGGCGAAAATCGCGATTTTCCGGTCTCGATCAAGGAAACTCGCAATTTTTGTGCCCGAGCAACGAAACTTGATTTTTCCATGCTTGATCCACGAAATACAACTTTTTTTCATGCTCGATTGGCGAAATTAGAGTTATTTTTCGTTTAGCGACTGATGGAATATGCAACTTGGGAATTTTTTATGCTGATATTTATGGTACCGGCCGGCCGCTTAACGAAGTTCGCAATTTTTAATTGACTGACGAAATTTGCCCGCGACAAATTGATGACATTCACGGGTTCATTCGGTAAAAATATTGCGGAGCCACCGATATGAGGTTCGTTTTGATTTTTTTTTTTTTTTCAGTATAAATTAAAAAAAAAATCTGATTAAAGATAAACTAATACAAATTTAAGGTCAATATTATCACATCACGGGCGACAACGGGCTGGTCAGCAAGTATCACACAAGTAAAAACTATCATGATAATGTATGTCAATATAATTCCCTATTACGGTTTCCATTCGAACTCTCAATTCTCTAACACAAGCACGAAAACATTTTTATGCTTAAGTTCCATAAAGTTACAATTATTTTTATTCTGACCCCACGATAGCAAATAGCGTTTTCTGTTTTCTATAAAGACAAAGTATATTTCAGAAAAAAAAAATGGAACATGGTGTTATAGACCAATTTTTGTGTCTAGGAAAGGTCGTCTGAGACACTATAGCTTAAAGTTCAAAATTCCATGCATTTGTCAAAAAATGAAAAATGCTATTCTTTTCTAAACTACTTCAATAATCTTGCCTGCGAATGTGATGCCTTTACATTTAAAAATAAATCCGCAAACGCATTATAAAGTTTCGCAAATTCGAGTGAACAAAAATATTTTTTACAAACAGCCGTACGTGATTATTGTTTGCAAACAGCAGCTATAAATTAGGGAAATACCAAAATAAAAATGAGTATTTCATAGCTTAAAAATATTAATGCTCGTTTAGTATTTCTTAATTTTTCAATTTATCTTACCGCTTAGCAATCTTTCATTTATTTCTCATTTTCACACAGAAACTATGTAATATTTAGATATTTATAGTACATATATAGGAAGAAAGGAAGAAAACAACAAAAAAGTATAATAAATAAGGTGATATCTTTGTTAAAAGTAAAGGGTTGGGGGAAGCACCATAAAAGAAAACACTTTCCGCTTCTCAATTTTACATTTATTTCCCTTTTCCATACAGAAACTATGTAATATCTGGATATTTATATCGCATATATAGGAAGAAAGGAAGGAAACAACTAAAAAGTAGAATAAATAAGGTGATATCTTCGTTAAAAATAAAGGGTTGGGGGAAGCACCATGAAAAAAAGCACTTTTTGTAATAAAAATAATAATTTAATTCAGTAATATTCGCATTGCTAAATTACATTTAAATCATTTAATTAATATAAAAATATTATATTCAAATAGTTATATATGACATTTACAGTGATTATAAAACCCCTTTACTCTGAAAAACCCTTCCTAGATATTGCAGTTCTGTGTGATAATGATTTTAGAAACTTTTATGAGTTGCAACAGTGTCAAGAAAGCTGTCTCAAAGAACATTTCTCACTTTTGTTGAAGATCCCCTAAAAGCAATATAGTGAAGTTAACGATGACAAAACCACATGATTGTAACACATGATAGTTGCCTGTTTTATGGAACTAAAAATCCAAGCATTTGGATTCAACCTTACCTGATTTCAATAAATTTCACGTATGACAGATGTACAAAGAAAACGATTTTCGCGGACATCCGAACCAGTTTGAGAAGAGGATAATCTCTAAACCCCATTATTCTTGCAGTTTGACTCTTTGGGTAGGCGATAATGTAAATTTCTACAAAGAAACAAAACGAAAAATTTCCTACAGATCTTGGAATGAAAGGGAAAAAAATGTCTTTACAGGTGAATTTTTTGTTTAAATTGTAATGTTTGAATTGAAAAGTTTCAGAGATGGGTGTCTGTTAGGTTATGGTCTATTCTGAGAAAAAGTTTTTTTCTTTTTTTTTTTTAAATGAGGCAAAAAAAAAAGTTTGGAAATTTAATGTGTCGATCAGGGGTTAGGATGTCCAGTCAATTGTGCTAGGTCGGGCAAATATTTTTCCAGGTCGGGCATTGCCCGACCTCGCCCCCACCTAGCTACGGGCCTGGCCAGAAGGTGGCACTGTAACAAAGATTTTTGTAAAATTTTCTCGATTTTTCACAGTTTTTTGTGCTGTATATTGGCGGCTCATGAAGCGAAGGGAACTTCGCACCCTGCTAAGCTGGCTATTCACAAACAGCTGATGTACAACAGAATAACGAAAAAATTATTTATTTTAATAAATATCATAATTGAGATTAACTTATTCTTATTCTGATTAATTGACTGGAGCAGAAATTTTAGATCAAAATCAAAGTTGGTATAATATTGAACTAATAATATTAAAGTATCGTAACATTTGGAACTACTTTTTGAAATATTAAGACGTATGAGATAGAAGAAAGTTTTGGGATTGGCAAATCCAACTAGTTATTTTTGTAACTTCCTTATAAATATTTAAAATTAAAAGTAATTTTCTTTTTACTTCTAAATATCAAAATAATTTAACTTAAAATAAAACTAAACGTGACTTAGACCAAAAACAATATTAAATAATTAAAACAGAAAAAGGGCATCAATTAAACCTATGTTTGGAGAAAATAACTCTTTAATCATGGGTATATTAGTAGATATTTTATGTTTAAATTATAAAAAGAAAGTATGTAGTATTTTTTTGTGAAAATACTCTACAATTATATGCATATTAATTGGTTAAAATTTATTATACAAATTATCAGCATTTCATTGTACAAATTAATTATTAGCAATTATCAATATAGTCAATCCCATATCCAAATCCAGTAGCAATTATCAGCATTTCATTGTACAAATAAACAGAATATTTTAATGTTTAAATTAAATTTTTTATGCAATATTATTAATATACATTACAGGGCTTGAATGGCAGATACAGGGCTTGAATTTCGAGACGAGATGGCAGGATTCGTGTCCTAAAGATTATTATTGTGTCCTATTTATTATGCCCTATTGTGGGCGGGCGGCTCCTGTTTCCAAAAAATCATTTTCCGAAAATGTTTCTTTGTAAAACAACGATCAAGTCTCGGGACCGACCGACAAATTTCGTGATATTTTCTACTATCGATTAGCAGATTTCACAGGTTCTTCTTAAGACAGATTGACAAAATTCATAGTTGTTTTTCTGCATCTGACTGAAAAATTTTGTGCTTTTTCTCCACGACCGACTGACGAATTCCACGATTTTTTCTAGAGACCGATCGGTGAATTTCATAATTTTTTTTTCTCGAGATCAATTGACAAATATAGCAATTTTATTCTGTGACCGATTGGCAAATTTCCCTGTTTGTTCTTGCGACATACTGATGAAAAGAACGATTGTTTTTTTGCATCTGATTGAAAAATTTCGTGTTTTTTCTCTGCGACCGGCTGAGGAATTTCACGATATTTACTCGTGACGGACTGGCAAATTCCACGATATTTTTCCATGATCGAAAGACGAATTTTGTGATATTTTCCGATTTCCCATGAACTTAAGTTTTCTTCTTGCGACCGGTCGACAAATTTTGTTATTTATTTCAGGGGTGATTGTGTTCAGGTAATATACCTGAATTCAGGTATTTATTTCATTTTCAGTACTGGAATTCCAGTTTTTCTGATAGTTAAATTCATAAAATAACACTAAAATATCAATTTTATGTGACTGTTAAACATAATTAAAAACAATATATTTCATAATGAGAGAAATGGACCTCCCTGCAATAAATTATATGTTATCTCTCCATACCAAAACTTCTTGCTAAAATTTCAGGTATTTTTTCAGGAATTCACAATCACCCCTGTTATTTTCACCATAATTGACGAAATCGGCGATATTTTTTTTAAGACCGATTTATGTATTTTGCGATGTTTTTTCCCTGTGCCCAAAATAGGAAATAACTAAAAGGGCAGTAATGGCCACCGGAGACTGAGCCCTACCGAATTGGCCAATAGTCAGCACTAAACAAGATGAGATTACACTTGTGGCACACATGAAGGAAAAAAAAAAATTGGTGAACTTAAAATAACATGTTTAGAAATAACAAACTAGTTGATTTTTGCAATTCACAGAAATTAGGACATGACTTTTAAAATCAACCTTTTATCATGTAATAGAAGAAATCAATTGACTATTTCTTTTCAAACTTTGGATATGGATTTAAAATTCCAATGCATTGCAATTCCATGCAAAAAAATCTGCAACCGAAATCGAGAAAGTAAAAAACAGCCGTATGAAAGATCGAGCTCTGCTATCTTATGCAAAAAGAATCTTTTAAAACTTTTCAAATTTAAACAATTAAAAAAAACCCTGCCCACTGGTTTAACATTACGGAATGGCCATTTTCAAGTTAGTGAAGGGTCCCCTTAAGTGTTTAACTGTGTGATGTGAATGAAAAAAAAAAAAATTAAAATTGGTAACAATATTATGATAGTGTTAGAAAGTGTTTTATAATGTATGACTAATGACTAATGTGTGATTTTTTGTTCTTGCTAAAATTTCCCATGGGTTAATATAGAATTTCATGATTTGAGAAGGGAAAACCAGTTTCACTGGAATGTCCCTTAACAAACGAAATTACTTTGAGGAAATAAATGTTTCTTAAAATCTTACAAAAATAAAGTATTTCTTAACAAAAATAAATAAATAAATAGGAAGGATTCACAAGGAGTTTATTTAATATTATTAATTCATACTCAATAGATTGAAAAAATTTCAATGTAAGCATAACATTTATTCATTAATCTTTCAAGTACAGTAAAACTCCGGTTATCTGAAAAGCATGGGACCAAAACATATTTGTTGACTGGGGTTCCATAAGAATTTTCAGATAAATGGGAAGCTTTCTTATTTACCCTACCAGATACCACTACTCACCCTTCTCCCCCCCCCCCCCCAATCTATAATTACAATGAAACAGATTTGAATAATGAAATATTGCCAAGCTACACATTAGCTTCAGGAGCAGAGAACGGCTCCTTGAGAAAATTAAGAGACATTACAGGAAAATGTTGATACAGTTTTTGATTGAAGGACTGACAGATGGAGCAGAAGTTGTTGAAAATTTAAAACTTGTGGATATGAAGAAAGTTGAGTACTGGTTAGATTCTTGATGGGAGTGAATGAAAGTGAATTAAAATTAAAATGTTAGTAACATTTTTACATAAGGTATGGCCTAAGGTGGAGTTGCTAGTCTTTGAAACACAGTTGCAGTTGGCAGAAACTGATGTCATTGGAATTGTGGACAGAAATGATGACAATATATACACTGAAGTGTTTTTGGACATGCTGAATGCATTTAAAATTCCATAGTTCAATTTTAACGAAAATACCTGGGATTACAGTTTTGACTATAATTCCATTAAAGATATAATAAAACAAGTTTGTTCAGAAGTGACATACAATCACCGTAGGATATTGACAATAGAATCACAGATATGCATTATTCATGCAAGTAAGTTAAAAAATAATGCACATCAAATTTTGCAAAGTTTTCTAAAATTTTTTAACAGAGCATAACCATGCGTTTCCGATAATTTCTAAAGTTATAAAAGTTGGTCTGTGCTGTTTGTCAAAAGTGTAACTTGTGAAAGAGGCTAAAACATGCAAAATGAAATAAATTCTAAATTAAGAAATTCATTTAGCAACCCAATTGTTAATTGCCCATAACATTAGGTGGAAGTTGAAAAATAGACATGGTATATATAAAACTTGATTCTGTTCCTTTGTTTTAATAAAAATAAACATTTTTGATAATAAATTATCTTGAGTTGTTAATTTAAATTATTTCAAAGGTATTTTGTCATGTCTGTATAAATGTAATTCTTTAAGTGGCACATAAAAAATAACGGGGTTTAAAGATTTTTTTTTTTTTCCTTTCTAACAGTTCAACTCCCCTGTATTTTTTAATGTTGGCTGGGAAACTCCCCTTCTGGGGAAAACTTGAATTTCAAGCCCTGATGTTCAAAGAGATATAGTTTTTGTAAATTATATTTCAATACATTTAAAATGTTTTAATGATGTATGAAATGTGTTTGTAATTTATTGTTCTGAGATGGCGTTATATAAAGAAATAATTCACCATATAACTAAAAACATATCTAGTGCCGGATATCCGAATCCGGCAGGCGAAGGAGCTTCGGATATCCGGTATCCGATATCCGGCAAAATCAATATCCGGTGCATCCCTAATTTTTTCGAATAGAAAGATTTGTATATATAAATGTGTAAAAGTTGACAGCTATGAGCAAAGATGAGAAATGAAAAAGAAGTGCCCTTAAAATCTATATAAACATCACCATAAAAAATACGGAAAAAAATATTTCATTTCAGCTTAAGTGATAAAATGAGTTTTCATCCTTCTTAACAATTTACAATGTTTTTCCGTATATAGTAAATGATAATCAACTAAATAAGAAAAAAATATTACAATATAATTTAAATTAAAATGTTAAACAAAATTGAACTTGCTGATTCTATAAAATGAATGGGTAATGCTTAAATAGTAATTATTTTCAAAATAATTCACACAGTTGTAGCTCAAAATTTATTTCATTAAATGGAGTAAATAAAATTTACAAATTTTAACTTAACCACCACATTTATTCTAAGATTGTACTAAAAAAAAAAAAAAAAAAAATTCTTCAGAATCAACATATGGAACGATTAAACAAAATATCAATCACTCCATTTTAAACAACATAGTAAATAGTAGGAAATGTGATAAATTGAAGCAATAAAAATATACGAACAGCGTCAGATCTAATAAATATTATTCTGGTTAATGTTAAACTAAAATATCAGTTATCTATAACTATAATAATTAATGCACAGCTACTCCGTGTTTATTATTAAAACTATCACTCCAAAACTAATCCCTTATGTCAATTGATGACAAAATTAATTTAAAATCTCAATTAAAATCTCTAGAACTAATACATATGAAGTAAAATTAAACTCTTAGTCATAAAAAAGTTAATAAGTAATCACTCTACAGCTATGTAAAAATTCAAGATTTATAAACTAATCATAAACTTAAGATTATTAATTTAAATTAAAATAAACAACTGATCAAAAAAAAAAATCTCCAGTTATTAATAGAATTAGATCAACTAAGTTACTAATGTACTTAAATAATGAAGTATAAAATAATACTAATAATTTAAGTAAATCATACATTATATGAAAATAATAATAATAAACAGTATTGCTTGCTTAATTAAGACTTTTAGCAAATAGGAAATATTTTTCATACACATTGTTATGTATCGGAAAAACATTGTTACATATTTAAAAAGGGATGAAAACATACCTTGCTATGTTTGTTTTCTAGTATTCGATCAGTAAATCCTAATTATTGAAGAAAACTACTCCATTTTTAGCGGTTCTGATGTGAAAGGTTTGTGTCGCCGGTTCCAATGGGGAAATTGATTCTTAATTTTCTGTTACAAATTCTTTATATATTATTCTTTTTCAATTAGATGAACGCATTTTATTGAACGTCTTGCGATTTTAAACACAGTACACAAGAGACAAGAAAGACACGACAAAGATTCAAATTCAAGTTAGAAGAGAATTAGTTAGCGTGGGGTGTAGGATAACGAATGCTTATTGGTCATTCTAAATGACCTTCTAGACGTCATAGGGGGTGACCTCCCTTTCAAAGCGTTTTTCCTGTCATCCAACAGCTTATATTGTCGCAGTGAAAACTGATGGCAAAGAAAACAGAATTTTTTGTTGTTTCACATGAAAATAAGCGATATGAGGATGGAATGACATAAGAAGTCTGTTACATAATTTTTACTGTCGGAATTCGAAGATTTTTTTCTGTTGTTTTAAGATTTTTTTTTACAGTGAAGCACTAAATTTTGAATGTTTATAATTCAAAAACTTATCATTCAAATGACTTGAAATTTGGTGTCTAGGCATAGTTTGAACGGAAGATTTGAAATATCTCGTTAAAATTGGGCATTGCCATTGAAAAAAAATGAAGTTTGGATTCGTTTTAATATGTAGATGACCCCCTAAGCAAATTTTATATACATCATTTAAAAGTAGACTTTATTTCCAATCGTTCGGTACCAGTAACTTTCTTCTACGATGATTTGCTGAGGAGTTAGTAGGGGGTGTTTACTTTTTTTTTTTCCACGACTGTACATTGTATTCAATTATTGAACTTTTCAGATCTTTTTTTAACTGTCCCAAGGTGCCCCACCAGGTGGTATACCTTGGGACAAAGCACAAGTTTAATAAATATTCTTTAAAAAGAAAAAGCTATAATGGATATACAATCAAAAGCTATAATGGATATACAATCAAAAGCTATTTAATAATGCAGGCAAAGGTTAAAAGAATGAATACTAGGTGAAATTTTGACAGTTGATCAATATAAAAGAAAAAAAAAATGGAAAAAGAAAGAAAAAAGTGTCCCAAGGTGAGCTACTCTCCTCTAATACTTAAAAAAAAAAAAAAAAAAACTTTTTCAATTAATAGTGTAATATTAAATTGCGATTATACGTTGAGAAATCAATCCAGAAATCCTAAAAAGTTACTTTTAATATTTTTTTCTTTTTATGTTGAAAAGAAACAGATCAAAATTTATATATTTTTTAAATAAATTCATTTGTTTTCGCAGACGTAAAAAAGCAGTGAATTTTTCATAACCGAGTTCAGTCAGGGCCTCCGAGATGGCACTTTGTGCTTTTTTGTGGAAGTTTACTTTAAAATTTTTCGGGTGACATCCTCCGTGATCGAGTCTAATGCCTCGGTGTACCCGTCAATTGCTGAAAGGGTAAACTAATGCAACGGTTTTGTTTTTTTTTTTTTTGGGGGGGGGGGGGCGGAGCCCGACTTAAACTATGGGGGCCCCGGGCAAGAATCATTCTGGGGTGGGGGGGGGGGCTTCTATCTATAGATTTTTTGTGAATAATGTGGAAATAGGAAGTAGCTAGTACTAAACTTCATACATATTGTATTATATGCATAAATTTTGTACCCGGTACAAGGGCGGATCTGGAGAGTCCTCAAGGGGGGGGGGGGGGTTAGAAATATGGAGATTCCAATCTGATACGCTGGTCGGGGCTAATTTTTTTCACTGCGGGTCGGGTTACTTTTACTTTTTGCTGCGGGTCGGGTTTGGATCCGGTTGATTATACTTTTTTGACGTGGGTCGCATCTGGGTCCGGTTGACTTGTACTTTTTAGCTGCGCTAGCCCGTTGTGTTTGCGTCCGGTTGACTTCTACTTTTGTGCTACGAGTCGAGTCGACTTGTACTTTTTAGCTGCGCTCTAGCGCGTTGGGTTTGGGTCCGGTTGACTAGTACTTTTTAGCTGCGCTCTAGAGCGTTGGATTTGGGGCAGATTGACATACATTATTTCGAATTTAGGTCAGTTTCAGATTGGGTTTTCACTCTTGCGAGAAGGGTTCGGGCCGACCCGAATTTTGAAAAGAAAGTCTAACTATTTTTGTAGATAAAAACTATGTACAGTAAAAGCTCCATAACGAGCACGCCCAAACAATTATTTAATAATGCTTTTTAATCTTCAGAATTATGTAAAAAATACTAATTTGGTATAACACTGCTTGTTTCTTTATATCTAAGATGAGTTGTAATTCAGTAAAGAATGCTTTGAAACTTATTAAAATACCGGGTGTCTTAAAATGGACTGACTGATTTTAAAATTCAGTAACTTGCAAATGGTGACAGCAATTTAAAAAAATCTTGCAGGAGGGTTATGTAAGGTGTCAGGAGATTTTTTTTACTACGATTCTCGATTTTACTTTACAATAGCAGCGATAGATGGCGCTGCAAACAATAGTCGTTAGTTCGGGCACCGATGTAGCGCCTTTTGCTTGCAGCGTCATCTGTCATTTCTATTTTAAACTAAAATTAAAAATCGCAGTAAAAAAAAAAAAAAAACCTGATCAGGGGTGATTCTCAGTAAAAAAAAAATAAAAATCTGAAATTCAAAGCAAATTTTCTGAAATGTTACAACAGAGAGGGGGGGGGGGGGGATTCCTTCCTGGCACTAATTATTTTTGTTGCAAGTCGGTTTAGCTGTTTTCGATTTGGGTCAATTTCAGACTGAGTGTAGATTCCTGCAAGCTGGATTTGGGTTAACCTGTTTTCTTCAAAAGTTAGTTCAGCATATTATTTCAGATAAAAAAACTATCCCTATAATAATAAACATAGGTGTATGTATGTGTGCTATTTTCTAAAGAGACCACTCTATTTTTCCCACGACTCTTTGATAAAATTCGCATTTCTTCCATTGCCCTTTGACGAAATTTACGTTTCTTCTGCAACCCTTTAACGAAATTAGTGTAATTTTGCATCCCTTTTATAAAATTTGCGTTTTTTTCCCCACGACCCTTTAACAAAATTCGCGTTTTTTCTGCGATCCTTTCACGAAAATCTCATTTTTTCAGCGAACCTGTGACGAAATTCGCGTTTTTAAGCGATTCTTTGACGAAATTCACTTTTTACGCGATTCTTTGAAGAAATTAATTTTTTTCTGCGATACTTTGAAGAAATTCGATTTTCTCCGCGAACCTTTTGCAAAATTTGAGTTTTTTCGCGACCTTTTGACGAAATTCGCGTTTCTTTCGCGACCCTTTGATGTAATTCGCGTTTCTTTTGCGATTCTTTGATAAAATTTGCATTTTGTCGCGATCCTGTGACGAAATTCGCGTTTTTTCGCGGTTATTTGACAAAATTCGCGTTTTTTCCACGGTCCTTAGACGAAATTCGCGTTTTCCGTGATCATATGAAGAATTCCGCGTTTTTTCCGTGGCCCTTTGACCAAATTTGCGTTTTTTCCGCGATTCTTTGGCAATATTGAAGTTGTTTTCTGCGAACGATTGACGAAATACATTTTTCGTGGCAACCATTTGTCAAATTCGCGATTATTTTTGTGTCCGAATTTTCGAATTGATGAATTTTTTTTTTTTTTTTTTTTTTTTTGGGGGGGGGGGGTGGGGGGGAGCTGAATGCCTTAACCCTCTCACTGCGTATATATATATATATATATATATATATATATATATATTTATGAAAATAGGTTAAAAAATTGCGCCTTTATTTTATTACATATTTCAAATCTGCATATATTTTAGAATTCAAATGTGTCCAAAATTTTTGTGAAAGAGTTTCTTTTTTAACTAGAATTAGATCGTAAAAAAAAGATTTACTGCTGCGGAAATTGCGGGTTACGCAAATTTTGCCACTTTTACGTTGACCGTGAAAATCGCCGAATGCGAAGCGAGAGGGTTAAATTTTCTGAAAATTCGGAACAGAATCACCCCTGCTCCTGAGATCTTACATAATCCTCATTCAAGTATTATTTTTTTTCTTTTTTAAATAGCTGTCACCATTTGCACGTTATTGAATTGTATTTAAAATCAGTCAGTCCATTTTAGGGCACCCGGTATATTCAGTAGCTATGAGATGATGGCTGAAAGAAGCATTTAAAGAAATAAAGCTGGCTTCGATATGTCAGTTAGAGGTTTACCCCAGGCTGAAATTTCCAGGTCCAACCCACAGAAATAAATTATTGGCCCGGCCCGGTATAAAAGCTAAAAAATCGACTCCAGCCCAGCCTGCATTTTGCAATTAAATTTATTCATAAAGCACACTTACTTATGCTCATATTTTATTTTAGATTATTTTCGAAATTCATGAATACAGAAAAACATCAATATAAATGAATATTTAGGCAATTATGTACATAAACACTTACGTAAAAATCATTACTTAGACAAATAGATTCAAATGAAAATCCAGTATCAGTTTAGAATGAAAGAAACGGATGATAAAAGAGAATCACAATTTTAAAGCCCTACAAAGAAAAAAAGTAGATTTTTAAAAAAGCATCTCTGTAACTTATCAAATCAAATTAAATTTTTAAAGATTTCGCTAAACAAATGTACAACATAAATATAATTTTTACGAATAACAAATAAGTAAGATGCCAGACCATCTTGGGCTCGGGAAAAAGAATTTAGAGAAGTGCATGGGTCAGGATCGGGTCAATACTGTTTATCATATGGGCTGAGATGGACTGAACGTGTAGTTTTTATTCCGGGACGAGCCCTGACCTGGAAATTTTGACCACTGCAGATCTCTAGGAAGAATGAAGTCCAGGCCAGGCTTGACCTGGAAGAAAAAAAAGTCTGGCCCGACCCCAATTTTCAGAAAAATTTAAGATCAGGATACGGCTCTAAAAGAGAAAAGACCTTACCCAGGTTGAGTCTCGTGGATTTAAACTGGCGCGACCCGGGTCGGGGCCCGAATTTCGCCCCAAGTCATTTCCCGTGAAGATGCATAATGCCGTTTTCCAAACCCTTTATTTGCCGCCTTTATATATCGCCCCCTCGCCCCCCCCCCCCCCTAGATCCGCCATTGACCCGGTACTGCTTACATCTGTATACAGAGTGTCACAAAAAGCTGGTCACAATTTTAAGAAAAAATACTAGTAGGATAATAGTAGAAAAAAAATGATAGATTGGTTGATACGAGTATTTCTTTGCAAAATTTTACGTTGCTTATCTACGTACGTTATAAGATGTCTAAAAGAAAATGCCCAAATTGGTCATAATTAATGGTTTTAACTTGCCATGTTACGAGAAAATCACTAATAAAAAATTTCTTTTGAAAACAATAGAATACTAAGTTGTCATAATAAAATATTAATTATTAGTTTTCTAATGATATAGTTTGTTTTTTGCATGGGTGGCAGTGATGTAGTCGTAAAAAAACCATAGGGTATACGGTGTAGGGATAGGATATACGCTAAAGTCATGAACGTCATGCCTAGGGTATACGCTATAGCTTAATTTGAGAAACAGAGGGTATACGGAGCTTCTTTAAAAATCCAGAAGGTATATGGCGTATACCTTCCACTACACTCCTGATGGGTAGAGAGTCTTGGAAGCGGGGGGGCGGAAAGGGGGGGCGCACTCACTACCTAAATTTTTGAAAATATATGAATTTTGTTTACTTTTGGCTAGTTTAATCATTTGGCCTCTTTTAATGAAAATCCTGACTACTCTCATGGGGGGGCCCCCTAAAAAGGTGGGCCCGGGGCATCTGCCCCGCATGCTCCTGCATAAGTCGGTCCCTGGGGAGGGGACATGAATTGCAGCTAAACAATGAAGCATGATTTTTAAGATTAATGCTAAATGCTTATAAAAGAGTTTGTTTCTTTTTTTAATCTATTTTTACTTTTATACTCATTTAATAATTTTGAAAAATTGTGCACGACTTTCTTTTTTGTTAGTTAAAAATTCCGTCAATCCTTCAAAAGTATCGCATTCCTCTTTCCATTGCTGATTGGAATCAGAATTGTCTAGATTATTCAAGACGTACTTCGAGCAAGTTGCCGTTTTGTTTCCCAGCGCCGCACAGTGGGACGTTTTGATAATCTAGGGGTGGACAAAATTAATTTTTCCGATTGTCTCGGAATTTGACAAAACTGCGTGTACTGGTAGCTGAATGTCTGTATTTTCGAGATCCGTACGAGTTTTGTCCAAAAAAATAAGAGGTGTCAGTTAGTTATGACCGTAAAGAAGCCATTTGCGCAGTTGGTTTGAAGGAGTTTCAAAAGTTGCACTAGTTTCCTGTAACTTTGAAAGTACGTCGTGACTATTCTGTTTTATTTGAAAGCACGAGTTTCCTGAACATATGTCACAGGGGCCTCGGTGGCCGAGCGGTTAGGACATCGCGCTGCCAGCCGCCAAGCATTGAGAGCGGCAGAGGTCTGCGAGTTCGACTCTCGCTAGCTCCATTGCACACTCTTTGTGGAGCTCCCGGATGTAATTTTTCTGTGTTGTAAATTTCATTGTGCTATCTGCTATCTCGTCCCTGTATATTGCACAGACTTCTAATATAAGTAGACTCCCAATCGGCAACCTTTTCTTGTCTCCTACATCTCTGCCCTCCATCACGTGATGGAAGGCAGATTTAGCGCGCCAAACCGGTTTTTCTTCTCGGAATCTCTCTCCAGATTCACGCCGAAACATCGTCTGTCATGAGTTGACCGCACTTTTGCTTTGCCAATAAAGGGATTACCGCCAAAATACGGCACCCTTTTGGCGATGAAAGCAAAACATGTTGGAGACAAAACCTTCCCAAGAGAACAATGGGATTGGGAGTCTACTTATATTAGAAGTCTGTGGTATATTGACGATGACTTATAAGCGGACCTAGATGTCAAGCACACAAGTCAGATGTATGTGTTAATAACAATAACATAATAAACATATGTCACAGGTTTGTCGCGGTCAGATTTAACCGAATTTTGTTTGCAAATCAGCGATATTTAACCCGCTTAACCGATTTTTTCAAAGGTTTTAATTCTAAATGATCCTTGATGTTGTTTACAAATTTCATCTTGATTTTTAACAAATTATTCAGCAATAAGCATTTTTTTTTAAACCAAAGTGTCATTCCTAAAGTATTGAAAAATTAAACTCCTGCAGATAGCTGCTGATCATTAAGTTTTTATTAATAAACAAGCGTTATATTAATACTGTTTCTACAGGGCTCCACAAAAATTTAGATTAAAACTTGCAAGTTAATTTTAAACCAAATTCAATAATCTAATTGAGCTGAAACTTCGCTCAGGATATGTAGTTCTGATGACGATGCAATATTATTGTAATTTATGGAACGTAGCAGTTACGCTTTTTTTACAGGGCCACATAAAATATTAGTTCAAATTTTGCAAGACAATTTTAAACGACTTTCAATTATCTGATTGAGCTGAAACTTTGCCTACACGTGTTTTTCTGATGACAATTCTATTAATTTATAACTTGACGAACGCAGAAATTTTGCATTTTTAATAGGGCCACACAAAAGATCGCGGAAATATTGTTGCTGAAAAGCAGAAATTTTAATTAAATTTCAACAAAATTACTATAGATAGGTTATTGAGGTACACAATAACATTTTTAAAATTGAAAACAAAGTATATAGCAGTTGTATTTCTTCTACAGGGACACGTAAAAAATTCCGATAAATTACCGTCAATATGCAGAAATTTTATTTCAAATTGAATAAAATTTATATAGGTTATTTATTCACACTACAGCATTTTTTCAACCGAAAATAATTTTGGTAGCATTTATGTGTTTTACAGGGCACCACAAAACATTAAAGTTTTTTTTAATATCATTTTATTTAAAAAAATTTATTTTTCAGGGTTTTTACATAAATTTCTCGAACAATTCTGAGTAGATAAAAGTACAAAAAAAAAATGAATGTTAACTTACATGTGTGCATTAAATTGTATTTTACTTAATTGTAAAATAAGTATGTTTAACGCATTATTTGTAATGTATTATACAGGGTGCCCACTAAGGGGCTGTGCATATATAACGTTATCACTTTTTTGGCAATTTTGAACCCCTCCACCCCTTATGATATCATACGTTATCAACCCTCGACCCCCCCCCCCCCCGTAATGATATCGTTATCAATGCCTAAAAATTCTTTTCATTTTTGAATTTTTTTTCTTTTGTTTGGAGTGATATACAAATATGGTTACATTTATTTTTCGCATACTTCATTGATTCAAATGAAAAGAAGTCAATAAAATATCCGTTTATATATAAAATAACTTTTTATCAAATAACACTTAAAAGTATTTTATAATAGCTTTTTGTTACATAATACATTCAACAGTAATAATTAGTGCTGTAAAAGTAACGACTAAATGAACACCCGTATGTATTCGTTACTTTCAAACGCACTACCCGTTAGAAAATATTCGTTACTCGTTACTTTCGTTACTCTTTAGAAAACGGATATTAAAAATCATGATAAGTACTAGTACACATATATTCGGTGTATTTTCTAATTTTCTGAGTGTTTTTTCGATTATTATTAGTTTTAACTGTTTTTTAAAATAAAAGATAAAATCTAACTGGACGCTTGCACTAATTTAACATTTCATAAAGTATAGATAAAACTAGGCGTTCAAAATGCTGCATGTGAAATATATGGTCACAAGACTACAGTAATTATAATTATATAGCGCACGTGAGGTCTTTTCAAAAATTCGTTACCGTTACATAGACCCATAATAAAATTTTGTACGAAACCTGTCTGTAACAGAAATCAGCGTAAAAGTGGAAAAATTCACAATATAACAATCAATAAATAAATGCAACCTGTAAAAGTGGAATTGTACATTGAATTGAAATATTCCAATATCGATTCCCATGAAAATAATACAATGAAATTCCATCTGCTAATATAAAAAATCTCTCTAAAACGGAATTCCTTTGTGATTTCTCGCGATTCCGTCTCTGCAAGTATTACTGCATGTATTAAATAAAAAAAATAGTAATTGAGTATCTTAATAGAAATGTCCACTGCTTACTGAAACCAGTAAAACATGCGACAATGGAACCTGTCTATAACGGAAATCATTAAACGGGTTCTCAAAAACATATTTACCTCCGCTCAAGATCGCAAAATTTTGACACATTCATATACTCAGTCTAATGCATAAAATCATAAAATTGGCAGTCATGGGAATGATATGGAATCGAATAGCGTTTTACATTTTTCGATAAGTTTATTGCAGTTCAATCTATAATCAAATGCTTTTATATGACTGCCCTTCAATTACTGTCGCGTCCAGAAATTTGGTTCAAAACACCCATTTTCATTGTATCGTCAAACAAATCTTTTGAATTTAAAGGAAAAAGAGAGACGCTAATCCATTTCTTAATTTCTGATAAAAAGCGCCTACGGATTTTATGCGAGTATGGGTAAAAATCAATGATTTAAAAAGTTATATTTCATAAAATTTTCATAATATATTTCATAAAAACTTTATCATTCCTTAAATATAGCTACAAGGAATATTTTATTCTATTATAAGCTTCAGTTCTTTTTACAGTAAAATTATGAGCAATCTTAATAGATCAAATGCATATTTAATACGAAATTAATCTAATTAAAATATTAAATGATAAACACATCTTGTCTCTTTATTTCTTGGATCCATGCTTCCTTCTTTAAAATGCATTCATAGAACCGCCTGATCGAAAAAAATAAATAAATAAATAAATAAAATCAATTATTCTCTCCATCTTTGAAAAAAGCACATTCATATCTGTGAAATAAAAAGTAAAATCCCTGAAAGAATAAACGATCTCACAGTAATCATTCTTCTAAAAGCAGTTTGTTTTGCAATTGACCACGTGACTTCAAAATCTTCCTTCCAAAAGTATTCGCACGGACATTTTTGGCGAATGAACGAGTGCTGAAGTAACGAAACGACTATAAATGTATATGTATACCCGTATGTGATACTAAAATACGGGAACAACTGATTTCCGAGTCCAAAGACCGAGCACAAATTAGCATCTTTCCGCATCAGACAATGCGGCTCCGTTACGAAATGAAAGTAACGTTTGAAGTTAGTTTCTTAGTTCTGCAGTAACGACTAATGACTCATATTCCGAACTAACGATTCGGTAGTTCGTATCAGAGAGAATACCCGTTACTCAGTAACGAATACATGCGGTTTGCAACACCTCTAGTAATAATGTTTTCTTGCACTTGACCCCGCACGGGGGGTGGGGGGGGGGGACAGAGCTTCTTATCACCAAAACAGGTGGACAACATTCTTTCTCTTTTATTTACTAGTAAACACAGGTATCATCTGAAACATACTTCGCATAGGGTTTCTCGAACAGCGAATTATATATGCATACACATATGACAGAAGAAATAGGAAATTTGGAATTAAATAATTTTATAATCATTTAATGATTTTAATTATAACTTTGTACTATCATAAAAATAGATAGCAGACTAAAAAAAGATAACTTTCTATTTTGATGTAAAGACAAAGTTATAAATAAAAAGAGAAAATTTTGGTTGGATCAAAAATGATAACGATATCAAAAGACGAACCCCCCCCCTTCCCCCAGGAGATATCTAACGATATCATTTGCCAGACTCCCCCTCCCCCACTAAAATGATAACGTTATATATGCACAACCCTTAAAGTCCTTCCAGTCCTCTTAATTGCCGAACGCTTGCAGCTATACTCATAAAAGTGGTGTCTAGGTATAGTAAAGTGGCTATGCTCTACCAGATTAGAGATATGCACGGTCCGGGATCGGGCCTATTTTCATTTGCGGCACTCGAGCCGGGCCGGGCCTAACTTATTTTATCTGTACAGAGTCGGGACTGGTTTCTTTTCTAGTCTTCAAGGCCTAAATTTTTCAGTCCTATTTTTGAGCCAGCCCGTGTGAAAATCATTGTCTCGGCGTGACCTGTCTGTTCAAAGGTCAGTAAAGTTAAGCCTGGCCCAAAGATTTTTGCAAAATATGCATACATTTTTGAATCGCCATTATTCTACAATTAAACATTAACATTTATTCTTTTTAAAGAATAGTAAATTTCTACGCTAATTAAAATATAGCTAAATTAAAGTATAGTAAAACGTGGGAAGGAACCTGCATATGACGGAATCCTGTTTTAAACATAAAAACGTGTTGATCCATGCAAAATTAATATACTAAGAATGTATAATACCTTTACATTTACTAAGAAGAGAACTTGTCTATAACGCATTTTTTTTTTTTTCTTTTCTATGTAATTGAGTCTTAGAAGATTTTACTGTATAGCATTTTTCAGATTTTTAACAATTCAAAGCATGGAATATGGATTAACAATATAAATGATAACTGAATCATTTACATAGAAAAAATAGAGATTCATTAAAAAAATAAATATCACAGCCTGCAGCACATATATAAAAATGAAGTTTAGAAACATGAAAAAAAAAGTTAAGATAAATATTTTTGGTCAGAACTTCTCGTAAGAGTCAAATTTTTAACCAAGTCGACGTAAAAATCAATGTTTTGTAGCAATTCAGTCGGGCCGGGCCGGAACTTTTAGCTGTTATAGCGGGCCGGGATCGGGCCGAACTTTTAACTTTTCTAACGGGCCGGGCCGATATTTTTTTCCGGGCCTGGAAATTACGGCCCGTGCAGACTTCTATACCAGATGACACTTCCAGCGTCACCTGATGCAAAACAGCTGAGTTAGTATTTCTATCTCGAAAACGAGATTCATGCTCATATAACGAGAATCATTTAGCATTCATGTTCACAAGGTGTCCTTTCGAACTAAATAGATGATGCTGTACAAATTTGTCATTCACTTTTATCCTATATTTCGAACCGTTTTCGCAATAGGAACTCTAATGCCACCATTTTGCACCAGGTGGTGCTGTAAGCGGTTCATCTAGTAGCGCATAGCCTTTTTACTATACCTAGACACCACGTTTATGAATATAGATGCAGTCGTTCGGCAGTTAAGAGGGTGGGAACGGACTTTAGTGAGTACCTGTATTTTTATTTTAAGACATTGTTGTTAAATAACCCAATATTCATCATTGTTTGAGTATTTTATTAGTGATGCATTAAAAGAAACAGCAAAAACTAATTAAACTTCAACGAAATAATTTTGTCCACCTAGATCGTCAAAACGTCCCACTGTGCGCCGGCAGGGAGGACCCCGTAGAAAGTGCTTGTGTCGATGTTTTTTGTGTAAGTACAGTAGAACCCTGCTCATCCGAACTTCGCTAATCCGAAATTCCGGTTATTCTGAACCGATTTTATTTTCGAAAATTATACTTAAACAGATTAACTGAAAAGTAATGTAAAAGTGATTAAATGTAAAAGTACAACATATATACACGAATATAAAATGAAAACGTGCACACAGTGTTGAATTCAGATGCTTTTCTCCGGGAGGGACTTCTGTGACTCCGGAAGGGGGGGGGGGGGGAATTGCTCATTTTGATCATTGAAAACGCAAAATCTCAAATTTTTCCCGGGCCACCACCTGAATTCAACACTGCGTGCACCGTAGGCCTACTCGTAGAAGCCACATCTTAAAAAAATCTCGACTATCAGTTTTGCCAGTCACTATAAAATTATTTTCTAAAATGCAAAAAGTATTTAATTGAATTGATAAAAATTTGTTTTTCCTTTCAATAGTTTGATTTTGCAAATTATCTACAGAAATTGTTTTTTCTTCCCCCGTTGTCGACGTTCGGTGACTGAGGTACAGTGAGCAAAAAAAGTATTTGCACACCAGGTAAATTTGTTGTAGCATATGTATAAATAAATAAAAAGCAACTAAGAATTAAAAATACCAACACTTTTACAAAACAAATAAACATATTTAATATCTGACTTAATAATTATATTTAAAATATGAAAACATAAAAAAGTAACATTTGTACTGCCAAAAAAATATTTGCACACTAGCAATAAAAATAGAACTAGAAGAATTATTTATAAGTTAAAAACAGTGCTAATATTTAGTATGCATGCCCTTTGCTTGAATTAAAGTTTGTAATCGTCTCGGCATTGATTCTATTAATTTGTGACATGTTTCACTGCTGATTTGTAGCCATTCTTCCCTAAGAGCTTGCTTAATTTCTGATTTGTTAGAAATTTTCTTTTTCCCTATTTTCACATCCAAAATATGCCATAAATTTTCAATCGGATTGAGGTCTGGGGATTGTAGTGGCGTTTTCAATTGATTTTTTACATTATAAAGTAACCATAACCTCGTGATCAGAAGCGGATTAACTACCACCCGGGCCCCTAGGCTAAACTTTTTTGTGAACCTCCCCTTCCCCCCCCCCCCCCCCCCAAAAAAAAGCAATAGATTTCAGTGTTTTCTGGCACTAAAAGTGGAAAACAGTACTTTTAGTGCAGGAAAACATTGAAATTTCATAAAATTCAAAATGCAAGTTTTGGTCATAAAAATGGGAAATTTTTTTATTTCGTTCTTAGTCCTTGAACAATATTTTTTCAAATATAAATTATTAAGAACTAGCGACCTAAAGTAAAAGCTGTACTTAATTTGTATGCTTTTTTTTGTAATTGGAAGAATGTTTCTATCATCAGCTGTTTCTATCATTAAGCGGTTACTAACGCGAAAACATCCGATTTCATGTTAATCCTATGGGAGAAATTTTTTTAAACATCTCCTTTGTATTTCAATATTTTTAAACGTTTTTTGCATTGGGATAGCTGAGGTCGTTCTCTTCAAATGCCGTTTTTTACTTTTTTGAATTAGTTGTAGAGCCGTACCGAGTACTCGGTAAATACTCGGTATTCGGCCTACTCGGCCAATTTGCCGAGTACTCGGTACTCGGCGAAATTTTGGCCGAGTACTCGGCCAATACCGAGTAGTTGTAAGAATTTCATTTTTTAAGCTTATGAATTTAAAACTGATCTGTAAAAAGTTATTCGAATATCAATGTATAATATATGTAATAATTCATAAAACTATTTACTCGGTATTTAACAATATGTCTACAAAATACAGTAGCCTTCCTCTTAATCGGAACTCTGCTTTAACCGGCCGGCTTTTTTTCCCAACATCTGGCAAAATTCATAAAGGAAAATTTCGGTTCTCATTTCTTTATGGTTAATTAACTCAAATTTACATAATGTAGAATAATTTCAGCTTCTTGGTATGTGACAAGATTTTCAACAATTTAATTTGTATTGAATATTGTTCATTATTTGTTATTAGTGATAACTTTTATTACTATTAAATTACTTACTATTAGTATTAATTTCACAAATTATAGAAAATATGTACTACAAATTAAAAAATTAAATGCATCCTACACTTTTAATTAATTAAATATGCAGTTATTTATTTACATTTTTTAAATTCTCCAGTTTAACTGTTTTTTCTCTTAATTGGCTAACCCCCGGTTCCGTTTAGGCCGGTTAAGCGGGAGGCTACTCTATACTAAAAGTTAAGAACAAAAACCCTCCTAAAATAATTCCAGATTAAAATTTAGTTTCATATTTATACAAATAAAAATAAGTTATTTTTAAATGTATAGGAAAACAGAAAAGGCTATTATTTTGGATAAAGAAACTGAAAATACAATGAATGTAATAAAAAAATTAATAATTAAATTTATTATATTTCAAATTATGGTGCAAAAATACCAAACGTTCTACATTATCAGTAGACAGGGCATTTCTTTTACTACTATAAATTTTCCTGCCTCTGAAAATATACGTTCAGAATAAACAGTGGTTAAAGGTGCACATAAGAATTTTTTTTGCAAGGTTGCACATAATCGGAAAGTCCCCCCCCCCCCCACCACCACCACCACCATGCAAATGGAGTGTCAGTTTTACATAAGTCTTCTGTTAAGAAAGCCTGTATCTCTTTGTTCCTCTCTTTTTATTTTTAATCAAAAGAAAATAAGGTACAGTTACAAAATAAATATGAAATGTTTTGGATTATTCAATGAATTGTTGCAGTAACCAATTGACATTTTTATTTTTGATAGACAGATTTCAGATATCGGAATAAATTGGAGGGTTGTAGAATATTTAAATTTTATATTGGTTAATAATTGAACTTGTTATGTGTCAATTCTCCTTTTTTTTTGCTACTGTTCTGAATTGTCAAAAATTGTCTTTAAAAGGTGCACAAATACATTTCAAATTTAATTATTTAATTTATATATACTATATATATATATATATATATATATATATGTACCACAGGTATATTTATATATATGTACACACAAGCTCACATTATGTGCACATCAATGTTTTTTCTTTCTTATTACGCAACTACTCGGTATTCGGTACTCGGCTACTCGGCCAAAGTACTACTCGGTACACCACTAATTAGTTGAACTTTTTTTGTTAGGATACATCCACTAAATAAAAGTATCTTCAATAAAAAAAACCTCAAAAAAAAAAGGAAGATTGAAAAAAATTAAAAATAGCCTTTTTGAAGCCGATATGAAGAAAAAAAACCTAAAGAAAATCTTAGCACCGGGGCCCTTTTCCTTCCGGGCCCCTAGGCTTCAGCCTACTCAGCCTAATGGGTAATCCACCTCTGCTCGTGATATATGCAGTGTGTTTCGGATCGTTATCCTGTTGGAAATAATATGAATTAGGAATTCCTAATTTCAAAGCCCTATTAGATAAATGATCTCGCTATATATTAATATATTGTTTAGCATTCATATTGCCTCCAATAAAGGTCATTTCGCCAACTCCGTTAAAAGACATGCATCCCCAAATCATTACATGACCACCGCCATGTTTTACAGTTGGTTTCAGGTTTTTAATTTGAAGAGAAGAATTTGGCTTTCGCCATACAGTTTTCTTACCATCTGAGCCAAAAATATTGAACTTGCTTTCATCGGAAAAAATAAGTTTTCCAAAACTCTAGTGGTTTGCTGACATAAACTTTTGCAAATTCAAGTCTTTTCACCCTATTTGTTTCACTAATAAATGTTTTTTTTTTTCGAGGGGCTCTTCCTCCAATATTTACATCATGAAGAATATTTATATTTGATTGTGGTGTAACTATTGTTCCCGACGTTGAAGCGACACCAACAGCCAATTCTCGAGCACTTAGAAAAGGGTTTTTTGAAGATTGTTTTATGATGGCTCTCCTTTGCTTGATATTTAGCTTTCTTGGACGCCCAGTTCGCGGCTTATTTATTGTCGAACCAGTTTTTTTTTTTTCTTCTTAATTACATAACGAACACTAGAAAAGTTTTGATTTAATTTTTTACCTATTCCCCGGCAACTTAATCCAGGATTGTGAAGAAATATAATCTTCTCCCGGGTAGCAACAGACAGTTCACACGTTTTTGGCGCCATTAGAACAAAAACTCCTCAGAATCCCCGCTCCAGTTAATATATTATGTGACTTTAAAGTACGGGACTGATATGCTAAACATTTGCATAATGTTCACATTTAATGCCTTTTTTAACAGTCAATGCTTCTTGTGCAAATACTTTTTAGGTATGAGAAAATATTAATTTATTTTTTTAAATGTGTAATATTACTGTTTAAGGAAAAATGGGTAGTTATTTTTATTTTCTTCTTATTTAAATAAATGCATAATTAAGAGAATAGTATCAAATTTGCTTTCTATGGTTACTTATGCAAAAAATCGTCTGCGTGCAAATACTTTTTTTGCTCACTGTATGTATGTAGATTCGCGATTTTGAACTTTTGTAATGGGTTGTTACGTAATTTCTCATTTTGAAGTTCCATTGGATTGTTATTAACATCATTAGTGATTAACCCTTTCAGGAGCAAGGTATTTGTAAAATGTTGAAATAATACACTGACACCAGAATGTACAAGAAAAATTATTTGTAAACAAGTAAATGTATGTTTTCGCGTACTTAATAAAGGTGAAATTTTCATTCAAATAACCTGGTGCCAATGTGGCAATTAGGGATTAAAATTAGGTGATGCCAATAAGCAGCATCACCGCCCTTTAAGGGGTTAAACAAGGAGTATTATTTTTTTTCGAAAGTCGTGCTGGATTATTCAGCGTGTTCGAGCTTAGGATGCCGCATTAGAGGATATTTACTATACTACTCAGTACTTATAACTTACATATTTTTTTTTTTTTTTTTTTTTTTTTTTTTTTTTTTTTTAAGCACGCATCTTTTTCTTTTCTATTTTTATCGGAATTTCGGGTAATCCGAATTTTTTGTAATCAGAACATGCACCGGTCCAAATTAGTTCGGATTAGCGTTGTTCTACTGTAAACAGAATTTAAACGCGCAGTAATTCGAAATTAACTCGATGCAATGCAGCGAACCCAATTTAGCAGGCGTTTATTTACGTTTTATTACTTAGGGGTGCATACATGCTAAATCTCTAACAGAACGAAAGTCTGCACGGTACCGGCTGGGACCGGAGTAAAAACTAGAATTTCGGTCCGGTAGATGCAAAAATCTATGTTGTAATTGTAATCAGGCCCAACCCGGCCCTGCCTGAATGATTGAATATTGATTGAATAATGATTTAAATATTGAATTGAAATCTCTTTTTTATATATAATGAAAAGTGTAAAAAAAAAAATGTTTTTATTCAGAAGAATTTTGTGATGATCGATTTCATGCCTAACTGTGTGTAGACCTATAGTGCATATTTTTATTTTATAGTCATGTATATATGTTGTCCTTTACATTATTGAGCATTTTTTTTTAATTCTATTCAAGCTGTTTAAAGAATAAAAAACATACTTTACAGTCATTCTTTGTTTAATTCTATTTCTACACGTTTTTCCCGACATTCATCCTGTAATCCGAAAAATTTCGTAATCCGGCATGCTCAAAGACCCGCACGTGCCGGATTAGAGGATTTTTACTGTAGTTTACAATACTGTTACATTATAAGTCTTATTATTTCTGACATTCAGTTAAACCTCTTCACACTTTAATATTAATTATATCTATCATAAATTTTATTTATCCCTAATACTCTGCTAAATCATTATAAAAAATAAATTTAAGTCTATAGCAATAAATAAATGACTGATAATTCTTTTCACTCATGGAATAAATTTTTATCGGTAATTTCCCAGTAAAATTATTTTGTTTTACTTAATATCATTCAAATTAAAGCTTCTTGTCTTCAAGCAAATGTGTTTGGCCTTGTAGTCCAGGCAATAGGGAATTTTACCTAGCAAAATTAATGGTAGTTCTGGAAATCGGCTTACTTTATGTTTTTTGGGTCGTTGAATCCAAATTTGTAACTTCCCACCAAAATTTCCCCGGCAACCCCCCTCCCAATTTTGGTAACCCCCCCCCCCAAAAAAAAGGTTCTTATTAAAAAAAATCAATTTTTTATTGTTTTAGGTGAAAAGTATCTATAAATTCAGAAAGTAGACAAAATTTGCAACAAATTAGATATATGACATTATGACTTAGGATGAAGGGGAAGGGGGGATCTGCCTCGGAACATGCGCGCGGTGCTGCGTGGACTAAGTCGCGCAATTCCGCTTAACCACTCACACGTTTACATGCGCCCTCCGATCTCTCCTCCGAACTTTTCTTATAAGGTTTACTTAAGTTTTTTGGGTCGCTGGATCCAAATTTTTAACTTACCCCAAAATTTTCCCCCCGAACCCCCCCCCCACCCAAAAAAAATAGTTGTTATTAACTTAAATTTCTTATTGTTTTAGGGGAAAAGTATTACGAAATTCAGAAACTAGACAAAATTTGCAGCAAATAGGATATATGACATTATGACATAGGATAAACGGGGAGAGAGGGGGCTGCCTCGGAACATTCCCCGCGCGCTTTTCTCAAAAACGAAATTTTTTCAAAAAATCAATTTTTTGGGGGGTTGGGTTGCCGGGTGAAATTATGGTGAGAAGTTACAAATTCGGATTAAGCGACCCAAAAAACATAAAGTGAGTCAAAATCCAGAACTAGTATTAATTTTTCCAGGTAAAATCCCCTATTGCCTGGACTTCATAACTTAGTGCGCGCAGCGCCGCAGTGCATGTTCAGAGGCAGCCCTCCCCCTCCCCGTTCATCCTACGTCATAATGTCATGTATCCTATTTGTTGCAAATTTTGTCTAGTTACTGAATTTCGTAATGCTTTTCCCCTAAAACAATAAGAAATTTAAGTTAAAAACAACTATTTGGGGGGGGGGATTTTTGGGGGGAAGTTAAAAATTCGGATTCAGCGACCCAAAAAACTTTATAATAAATAATTTATAAAAAAGTAAACCTTATAAAGAAAGTTCGGAGGGGAGGTGGGAGGGTGAATGTAAACGTGTGAGTGGTTAAGTGGAATTGCGCAACTTAGTTCACGCAGCACCGCGCGCATGTTCCGAGGCAGATCCCCCCTTCCCATTCATCCTAAGTCATAATGTCATATATCTAATTTGTTGCAAATTTTGTCTACTTTCTGAATTTCTAGATACTTTTTTCCTAAAACAATAAAACAATTGATTTTTTTAATAAAAAACCCTTTTTTTTGGGGGGGGGGCTTTTTACCAAAATTTGGGGGGATTGCCAGGGGAAATTTTGGTGGGAAGTTAAAAATTCGGATTCAGCGACCCAAAAACCATATAGTAAGCTTTTTTCCAGAACTACCATGAATTTTGCTAGGTAGAGCCCCTATACCAGGCATGGCGAACCTTTTTATGAGCGCGTGCCAAAAATTCACAAACAATTTAACGTGCCAAACTTTTTCATAAAATAATTTTGCAATTTACGATATTTATACGAAACACTGGTTAGAAAATAAATTGCTTTCTTGCAGTACTAATTAATAGTTACTAATTAATAGTTAAAAAATATTAAAAATCATAATGCAATTTCTTTGTATATTGGATTCGGCCATTAAATTAATGAAATTTGATTCCTAAATATGACTCGTTTACGTGGTGCATACTGTAATAATAATAATAAAAAAGAATATGAAAATTTATATTTTAGTAATTTTTACATTATTAATGCAACATCTCAGTTATAACTATCCAAGTCTTATTAAGCAATACAATTATTATGCATTGGTGAGTTTAATGCTGTTGTACGTTTGATAGAGAAGATTTTATACCTGGTACATATTTTGCTATTTTTATAAATATACATAATTGGGTCCATTTGCCATTTTATTAGACTGACTCTCTAATGAAACTCATTTAAAAGGTACAGCCTTTTTAAATTCACATAAAAAGGTGGCAAAATACATGACGCAAAAGCTGCGTAGCATTATAGGAAAAGAAAGTTGTCTTTATGTATCAATTCATGCAAAGATAATTGCACTATTTATGGTAGTCTGTCCACATGGAAATTTTTTTTTAAATTAAAACAGAAATAAAAGATTATCTATATACTGATTGTCTAATTTAATTTTTTCACGTGCCAGAGAAATTGTCTTACGTGCCATAGGTTCGCCAACCCTGCCCTATACGGTCTCTATTGCCTGGACTATTGAAAAGAAACCCCAAATCATTAATCGAACAGATCCAAGTGTCAAAATTGATATTAGCTTGGTTATTGAAAATAATGTTACACTAATTTTCTCTCTGGAGTGACGGTGAGGCAATAGTTTCTTAAAATGTCATTATATTAATTCTAAGTTCGTTTTTCCCTAGAGCACTTTCAGTAGTCGTACAGGGGAACTCAAAAGTATTCCGTTACGTTATCATCTATGAAGAAAAATTGTTTGCGGCTTATTTTAATGATGTTTCTGTGTCACAAACATAATGGAAATTCGTATGAATTTCAAAATTGCATAAAAACATGCTTTCTGTAGAATATGAAGTGCGAAGCATTTATTATTCATTAACTGAGTCACACAAAAATGTTCGGTTATATAATGGTGTGCAAGGAATAACTGTTTGCAGTTTATTTTAATTAGGTTGCACGATTCAAACATGATGAAATTGATATGCATTGCTGAGTTTTACGACAAGATGCTTGCAGTAGAATATGATGTGCATTTCATTTATTGTTCTATTACAGGGACACATAAGAGTTCGGTTATGTAACCGTTTACAGGCGAAAATTGTTCACAACGTATGTTACTGATTATTTTGCACTATTTCAAACAAATTCATGTACTGTACATTACTGAGGTTTACCTACAAGATGCTTGCAGTTTTATAATATCATGTGCATCGCATTTAACTTTCATTTACGGTGACACAGATTTACTATACAATACCGCATCCAAAGACTAACATATTAGGAATCAGTGTTGAATTCAGACACTTTTCTCCGGGAGGGACTTCTGTGGCTCCGGGGGGGGGGGGGGGATTGCACTTTTTCGTCATTGAAAACACAAAATCTCAAATGTTCCAGGGGGGAGGAATGGGCCATCCCCTGAAATCAACACTGTTAGGGATTTTTGCTGAAAGTGAATTTTCAGTTGTGATATGTTTAACTAAATGTTTGCATTCTACGTGGTATGCATAAATTCTACCGACAATATACAACACAGAAAAGAATTCCCAAGTATTACTAAGAAGCGTTGATGAATTCCTTAATAGTGTTTTTAATTTGAGTTATGCACATTTCAAGCTAGCATATAAATAAAATCATATACAGGGCTATGCAAAGAACTGGATACATAGCCGGCTATAGATAGTAATTCTTAAAAGTTTGATGTCAGTAGTTATAAGCATGTTTTTACCTAAATTAAATTTCAGCTTAATATATGGTGTATAAAAATGTACATCCCCCCCCACTTTTTTTTTTTTTTGTACAACCCTTTATCTATCTATACTAGGGGGCTCTGCCCCCTACGAGCCACGCTCGTCAACCCCCGTTCAGACACCGCAGACTCTAAAAGTACGCTAATTTGATGGGCTTTAAAAAGATTTCCGAAGATTGAATTATAATTTAAAAAACAATGGCGATCTCCCTATAAACGGATTTCTATTCATTTCTCTTTGACTGGGGAATTTTAAGGCCAAACCGCTGCGATACTACTTGATTAACCCGTCGCCAAATTATATAAATCGCCAAATTATACAAATTGACATCATTTTTATTTTAAATAACGAAAGAACAAATAAATTAGTGCAACATTAATAAAAATACAATCAAAACGTTGAAATAAAAATAACTTGATGACGTAGACACGTGTAACTTGCTTAAAGTCAAGTTAATGTGACATTTACCATCAACCATTATTGGCATTTAATCTTATAGTTTGACGAATGATAGATTTTTGGTCGACGGGATAACTAAGTAGTACCAAAAATACATATGTCAATCGCTGTTTTCGTCTTTGATTAAGTAAAATAAGATAAACATTTCAAAATAAGCTAATATAAAAGGAATTAAGTAACCAGAGTCTTTGTCTCCCGGTATTTTTTAACAAAGCGAAAAGAAAGTTCTTTTAAATAAGACATTTTAAATTAATCGTTTTTAATCTGACGTAATTTTGACCAAACTATTCTTTCTCTTTTTAATATTCACATGAAAATACTTGTGTTAGAAATGAAATATTATTTGCGCTTTCTTAACAAAAATAGTTGAAAAATATCCTCTCAAAATATCAAATAAATGGCACAGATGTTATATTCGCCCCATATTGGCGCGATTTTTTTCTGACGCCAATGTCATATACGCAATGTATACTTAACCGGCGCCAAAGTGTCATTATTTTGCTTGATATGGTAACCCGGATATTGTTGTTTATGCTGTTGATGTTTTCGCCAAATCGGCGTCGAAAAAAAATCGCGCCAATATGGGGCGAATATGACATCTGTGCCAAATAAATGTCTAGCGCAATTTCTAAATTTAAACCGTTTTGCAATATTATTTTGTGTTCATTTTATGTAATAACTGTCGAGGCTAACGAGAAAGACAGGCTACCGCGGTGGGTCAGATTCACCTGTGTGAAGTTGGCACCCCTCATTATGAATTTAAATATGAAAACTACACAGAAGTTTTGCCCAAGTTTTGCCCAGTTTTGCCCACCCATTAATTAATTTTGCCCACCCTTCGTAACGCTGTAAAACAAACTTTATTTTTTGACCCACTTTCAAAAAGCTGGCACCCCTCAATTTGAAATTTAACAAAGCAATTGTACAGTTATTTTGCCCAAGTTTTGCCCAGTTTTGCCCACCCATTAATTAATTTTGCCCACCTTTTATAACGCCGTAAATCAAAAAAATCTTCGTTGACCACGTGTGAAGCTGGCACCCCCCATTACGAATTAAAATATGAAAACCACACTAAAGTTTTGCCCAAGTTTTGCCCAGTTTTGCCCACCCATTAATTAATTTTACCCACCTTTTCTAACGCTGTAAATCAAATTTTATTTTTTGACCCATTTTATAAAGTAGCACCCCTCATTAGGAAATTTACAAAAACAATTGCACTATTATTTTGCCCAAGTTTTGCCCAGTTTTGCCCACCCATTAATTAATTTTGCCCACCTTTTATAACGCCGTAAATCAAAAAAATCTTCGCTGACCACGTGTGAAGTTGGCACCCCCCCATTACGAATTAAAATATGAAAACCACACAAAAGTTTTGCCCAGTTTTGCCCACCCATTAATTAATTTTGCCCACCTTTTATAACGCCGTAAATCAAAAAAATCTTCGTTGACCACGTGTGAAGCTGGCACCCCCCATTACGAATTAAAATATGAAAACCACACTAAAGTTTTGCCCAAGTTTTGCCCAGTTTTGCCCACCCATTAATTAATTTTGCCCACCTTTTATAACGCCGTAAATAAAAAAAATCCTCGTTGACCACGTGTGAAGCTGGCACGCCCCATTACGAATTAAAATATGAAAACCACACTAAAGTTTTGCCCAAGTTTTGCCCAGTTTTGCCCACCTTTTCTAAGGCTGTAAATCAAATTTTATTTTTTGACCCATTTTATAAAGTAGCACCCCTCATTAGGAAATTTACAAAAACAATTGCACTATTATTTTGCCCAAGTTTTGCCCACCCATTAATTAATTTTACCCACCTTTTATAACGCCGTAAATCAAAAAAATCCTCGTTGACCACGTGTGAAGCTGGCACCCCCCATTACGAATTAAAATATGAAAACCACACTAAAATTTTGCCCAAGTTTTGCCCAGTTTTGCCCACCCATTAATTAATTTTGCCCACCTTTTCTAAAGCTGTAAATCAAATTTTATTTTTTGACCCATTTTTTAAAGTAGCACCCCTCATTAAGAAATTTGCAAAAACAATTGTACTATTATTTTGCCCAAGTTTTGCCCACCCATTAATTAATTTTGCCCACCTTTTATAACGCCGTAAATCAAAAAAATCTTCGTTGACCACGTGTGAAGCTGGCACCCCCCATTACGAATTAAAATATGAAAACCACACTAAAGTTTTGCCCAAGTTTTGCCCAGTTTTGCCCATCCATTAATTAATTTTGCCCACTTATTCTAAAGCAGTAAATCAAAAAAATCTTTGTTGACAACGTGTGAAGCTGGCACCCCCCATTACGAATTAAAATATGAAAACCACACTAAAGTTTTGCCCAAGTTTTGCCCAGTTTTGCCCATCCATTAATTAATTTTGCCCACTTATTCTAAAGCTGTAAATCAAAAAAATCTTTGTTGACCACGTGTGAAGCTGGCACCCCCCATTACGAATTAAAATATGAAAACCCCACAAAAGTTTTGCCCAAGTTTTGCCCAGTTTTGCCCAGCCATTAATTAATTTTGCCCACCTTTTATAACGCCGTAAATGAAAAAAATCTTCGTTGACCACGTGTGAAGCTGGCACCCCCCATTACGAATTACAATATGAAAACCACACAAAAGTTTTGCCAGGTTTTGCCCACCCATTAATTAATTTTGCCCATCTTTTATAACGCCGTAAAGGAAAAAAATCTTCGTTGACCACGAGTGATGCTGGCACCCCCCCCCCCCCCATTACGAATTAAAATATGAAAACCACATCAAAGTTTTGCCCATGTGTTGCCCAGTTTTGCCCACCCATTAATTAATTTTGCCCACGTTTTATAACGCCGTAAATAAAAAAAATCTTCGTCGACCACGTGTGAAGCTGTCACCCCACATTGCGAATTAAAATATGAAAGCCACACTATTGTTTTGCCCAAGTTTTGCCCAGTCATTATTTAATTTTTCCCACCTTTTCCAACGCTGTAAATTGAAAAAATCTTTGTTGATTACGTGTGCAGTTCGCACCCCCCAGTACGAATTAAAATATGAAAGCCACACAAAATTTTGTCCCGATTTTTCCCAGTCTAGCCCAACTATTATTTAATTTGGCAAGATTTCATAACGTTGTAAATAAAATTAACTTTTTTTACCCATTATTTAAACTAGCACCCCACAGTAGGAAAAAAACACAATTGAGAGGTTATTTTGCCCACCTATTATTAAATTTTGCCCTCTTTTCATAATGCTCTAAATTAAAAAATCCCTGCCGGCTCGGGCCTACAGGCGGAGGTAGATTTCGAAGTTAAGTACTAAATTCACCAACAAAACTTAAATCAAGATTAAAAATAAACCCGGTTCCTTCGCTAAGAATGAGCTCTAGGGAGCTAAACATTTTGTGAAAATTCTAATATACATACACGCATGTATATGGAATAGGTTTAAAAATGGCTAAATCAAATTCAGAGAACTTCAAAGTGTTAAAATATGTTAATATTTCCATACTCGGGTTTTTATCATGTTTTAATACGTTTCTTCAAACTCAATGACGTTACATATTCACCTGCTGTGGTCCATTATATTTTCAATATGACGCAATATTTTGTTGTTTTTTTTTTAATTCGTCAAACTATTTATTTCATTTTGAATTTTCATGCAGAAATCTTGCTCTAGAAAACTTATGACGTAATATTCAATTTGTTTTCAATTCGTCAAACTATTTATTTCATTTTGAATTTTCATGCTGAAATCTTGCTCTAGAAAACTTATGACGTAATATTCAATTTGTTTTGAATTCGTCAAACTTCTTATCTAATTTAATTTTTCACGTGAAAACACTGCATTAGAAAAGCAATTGTTGAGGTGAGAATTTTATTGCTTTTTTTTAATTGTTGGCAACAGCTATAACGAAAAATATTTATTTTTTCCTGCCATTGTTGTGTAAAAGCTGGTTTTATCAGAATCATGTTAAGACGGTATTCAAAATTTTAAACCTTCCCCATTCCCATTCCCTTGGACCGATTTTGCTCATTTTCAATCCCCCCCCGAGAAATTAGCTATCTTAAAGTTGTTGGCGAGTTTGAAGACGTTCCGTGCATAATTGCGACTTTTATCGTGCGGACAAAATTTAGTACATACATACATACATATATATATATATATATATATATATAAACTTTTTAGGTGGGGGTTGTTTTGGGTTCCTGGGGTCATGTAAGGAAAAGTTATGAAGGAATTTATCAAAAGTCGCACCATGATAACAACTGCAATAGGTAGTATTTCTTACGAAATCTACCTAAAAATAGCTTTGTTTAAACCACTGGGACATTTTCACATCCATATACGATTTAAACTAACCAACTTACTAGAATTGAAACACCTCAACCGCGAGGTTTGTATGTCAGCTGTGAGTTATTTACCATTAAGTGCTATGGCTAGAATGAGCTTTAAAAATAATTCTTATCAATATGTATGAATTTTATGGCAAATGTTTTACATGACGCTATTTTTTATATCTAAATATGCGTTATAAATATTGAATTTTCAGAAATAAATTTAAATAAGGCGATTTATTAATAATTTTATGGATGGTACGTTTGAAAAAGAGTATCTAATTTTTATGCCTTATAAACAGAAATAAAGCGAAATTAATGTGGAAACAGATTGGTAAAGATTATAATTCCACATTTTTTATGTTTGACTTACTAAAGTAACTGGTAGGGAAGTTTAGATTAAAGGTAACAACTGTAACATAATATAGTAATTTAGAAAATTTTAAATTACTTGTGAAGAAATCTACGTTAAAACTAATTTTTATGTAAAAGGGCAATTAAAAAAATGCATATTAACGAAAGTAACACTATATTTTTATCCTTGGAGGACGTTTATTGAAATACTTACTTGCTATACGAAAAAGACAAAAAAATTATTAATAATAAAGTTTTTTTTTTTTTTTAAGGCCTAAATGAAATAGGGTAGACTAATACTTAATGATACGAAAAAAAAAAAAAAAATACGCTAATAAAAGCATTTTCTTAGGTAAATTAAAACATAAAACATATATGCTGCCGTACAAGAGCTGTGATCAAAAATCCTCAGTTAAACTGACAGTTTGCCGGTCTATGTATCTTAAAAGTCATTGGTTGCGGCAGTGCCGACGAGCTGGATTTCGACATCACGGCAGATAGTCATTTGCTTATCATTCATTGAACCCTATTCTTGTGCCGTAAAAGTCACAAGAATAGGGTCGAACGAATCATCCGATGATGGCCGACCTGCCGTGGGGTCGAAATCGAGCTCGTCGGCATTGTCTATAGTTGGCGTTGGCTGCGCTCAGACTGTGCTTTGACAGAGGAGTTTGTCCAAAATATGGCAAACCTAAGCATTTTCTGTCTTGATTTTCTCGGCTTGCGTTTGTCCAAAATATTGCAAACCTAGGCATTTTGTATTCCAGAACATGGCGATGCTCACCTGGACGAGTTTCGAGATAAGTTAACAAGCATAAACTTGGTTATAATGTGACACTCGCCAAGCTTGGGCATGCGCTTTCTCCAGAATCGTCTAACTAATCAAATTTTATATTCGATATGCTGCAACTCACGTATCGCGGCATCCTACTAAATGCTAGAAATCCATTTGGTGGGCTTTTTGTCGTTACTTCATATATTTCTTAAAAACAGTCTCGAAAAAGAAATAGAGCATTCAGTCAAACTGATGGGGCGGATATTTCCCAAACAGGCTCCGAAGCATGATTGACTGTGGTGATTTGACAGCAATGCCTCTTTGCGCAATTAGTGTTTCGTTTTCCATTTCCACTCGCTAACTTTTGGTGAATTTTTATAACTAAAGCAAGCTGTTTAAAATGTTATTCTAAAGTGTTTCGAGCTGAGTTCGAAGTAGCTCAGTGGTGCGTTGTTTCTCTTCAGCTTCAGTTATGTAAGTGCGAATTTGAATCGAAATGGGAGTTTACTTTTTAATATTTATTTAAATTATAAAAAAGAATTTGAATGAAAAAATATAAAATTTCTATTTTTAAAATGATATTTAATTTATAAAATGATTTTAAACAATATTAGCGTTTTACATAATGTGATTTTTTTAAATATTCGTTGCAGCGTTTGCGGTCTTTAAGGCACTTCTTATTTTTAGAGATTTCAAAATATCGACTCAATCGATTTCACTATTTTTTTTAGTTTTGTGTTTTAATGGGTGTGAATCGCTCATACATTCGTTTATGTGACATCGGTTGTAACGAATTTTATGAATATTCAGGATAGATTGCTTCAGGACGAGGTTGCTACATCCTCTTATCATATTTTAATTCGTAATGGGGGTGCCAGCATCACATGTGGTCAACGAAGATTGTTTTGATTTACGGCGTTATAAAAGGTGGGCAAAATTTATTAATGGGTGGGCAAAACTGGGCAAAACTTGGGCAAAACTTTTGTGTGGTTTTCATATTTTAATTGGTAATGGGGGGTGCCAACTTCACACGTGGTCAGCGAAGATTTTTTTGATTTACGGCGTTATAAAAGGTGGGCAAAATTAATTAATGGGTGGGCAAAACTTGGGCAAAACTTTAGTGTGGTTTTCATATTTTAATTCGTAATGGGGGGTGCCAGCTTCACACGTGGTCAACGAGGATTTTTTTGATTTACGGCGTTATAAAAGGTGGGCAAAATTAATTAATGGGTGGGCAAAACTGGGCAAAACTTGGGCAAAACTTTAGTGTGGTTTTCATATTTTAATTCGTAATGGGGGGTGCCAGCTTCACACGTGGTCAACGAAGATTTTTTTGATTTACGGCGTTATAAAAGGTGGGCAAAATTTATTAATGGGTGGGCAAAACTGGGCAAAACTTGGGCAAAACTTTTGTGTGGTTTTCATATTTTAATTCTTAATGGGGGGTGCCAACTTCACACGTGGTCAGCGAAGATTTTTTTGATTTACGGCGTTATAAAAGGTGGGCAAAATTAATTAATGGGTGGGCAAAACTGGGCAAAACTTGGGCAAAATAATAGTGCAATTGTTTTTGTAAACTTCCTAATGAGGGGTGCTACTTTATAAAATGGGTCAAAAAATAAAATTTGATTTACAGCGTTAGAAAAGGTGGGCAAAATTAATTAATGGGTGGGCAAAACTTGGGCAAAACTTTAGTGTGGTTTTCATATTTTAATTCGTAATGGGGGGTGCCAGCTTGACACGTGGTCAACGAAGATTTTTTTGATTTACGGCGTTATAAAAGGTGGGCAAAATTAATTAATGGGTGGGCAAAATAACTGTACAATTGCTTTGTTAAATTTCAAATTGAGGGGTGCCAGCTTTTTGAAAGTGGGTCAAAAAATAAAGTTTGTTTTACAGCGTTACGAAGGGTGGGCAAAATTAATTAATGGGTGGGCAAAACTTGGGCAAAACTTCTGTGTAGTTTTCATATTTAAATTCATAATGAGGGGTGCCAACTTCACACAGGTGTCAGATTCTTCTTTTTTTACAGACCGCTGGAGTCATGTGATGCTCTTTTCACACACCTTCATTGGTGCATTCGAGCATCACGTTACTTCAGCGGTCTGTAAAAAAAGAAGAATCGGACCCACCGCGGTAGCCTGTCTTTTTTGTTAGCCTCGAATAACTGTAATGTGACGTAAATATGACGTAATTTCTCCTATTTAAGACTTCTAACGCATGTTAATAAATTTATTATTTTACAAATTCCTTTCTTTCTTAAAATTCACGTGTAATTATAGTTTTTAAGACGTAATTTTTAGTAAGTTCCTGCTTTTTGTACATAATTATTTAATTCTAATTCCAAATGGTTTTTTTCTGTTTATAATAGTCACGTGTAAATAAATTTTTAATTTATTACACGTATAAATATTTTTTTCTTTTTTTTTTTTTTTTTTTTTTTTGAAGCAAACATTATTGTTTCCGCTGTTTATACAGTTGGCAACAGTTTAAATTAATATCACTTTCTAAAATCTGTAAAAAATACCTCTAGAAATGCTGAAAATTTGAGTTCAAAATAAAAATAAAACCTCAAAAAATTAGCCAGATTAAAAAAAGAAATACAATCTGCACACCGGGAACTTCAAACGTATAAAATGATCTAAAAAAGATTAAATTCCCATGAATAGTTTTTGCTCCTATAAAACTTTTTTAGTGGAACGATTTTGTCCAACTTTAGCATTAGATATCTCTTAAAATAATTCTTCGATTTGAAAACTGTCTACATCAGCGTGTTTATCCAACATTTCTGTATCATACTACTGATTTTCATATTTTTGTATGCATTATTTTTCTTAATATTAACGAAGAAAGACCTCCGGTCACAAAAAATTCAAAACCGGCGGCGGCGGTGACAGCGGTAGGTACTTTTTTTTTAGAATAGAGAGATTATAAAGGACAAACATATCTGTGCGTAACGCATACGTCATTCTGCGAATGGCAACACTTTGAAATTTGAAATGAAATTTCGGTTTTGCAATTTTCGCTACTGCAAATTTTTAAACTTCTAAACATCCCACATTTTAAATGTTTACACCATCGTATGCGGGAAAAGATGCACTTTTAAATGAAATTTGTTTGAAAGCTGCATCTCAATTTATTTTTGGAGATATTAATTTTTTTTATAGTTTTTAATACCAATTTTCTAATCGTGGCAACTGAAGTACTTCATTTCTATTAAAAGTGGTTTAGTTATCTTTATTGATTATATTCTTATTGCTGCCATTTTCTCATTACAATTAAAAATATCTTTTTTAAAAATTTGAGCAGAAAATGACGTTACGCTTTAAAAAAAAAACACAATTTTTTCGATGAGGGTGTTATATTTCACACTATTTTTTCATTTCGCTGATATTCAGCTTGAGGCAATAGGCGAAATGTTTCAGCGACTGAAATTGACGCCATATTTAAAATAATACGATAATTTTATTTGATAAAACGAGATATTACCCCTTAAATACGTCTAAAAGCTAGAAATTTCTGAATTTTTACGCGCAGGTACAGAGATTATACTAAGACATCAAATCATGAGTGGGAATTTTCACATGAAAAGTTGTAATAGTTGACAAACGTGGCTTCAAGCTTGAAAATATATTTATCAATAGCCTATTGCGCGTTAGAATGGTTTTAAATGGTTAATATGGATGTGAAACGTGGAAAATGACTTGATTTGGTTTAGAATTAAAGGGGGGGGGGGGAATTCTATGATTATGTCAAGGTGAAATCATTTTTGCTGATTTTTCATTCCGTAATACCAAGCATCAATTGATAACTTAATCAAAAATACTTATATTGATTATATGTTACTGATTACGTATATGAATAAAGTTTAATTTTTCAATAATTTTAACAGTTGAAGTTTATGAAAAAAGTATTTTGTTAATCTTAGGTTAAAATATGTCTTTGGAGAGTTTAACTAACAAGTGTAAGAAGGATTTTTTTATTGTAATTATTGTTGTCGAGGTATTATAAATTTGATGCAAACAGTTCCTTTGTAAACATTTTCTTTCGTCGAAATTCGACGGGGTCCACCTCGTATATATAAAAGCCGTTCTCTGTATGTAATGTCCTTTATACAAATCTTCAATTTTAGACCGAATTGCACGAAACTTGCTGTATATATACGTTTTAGAACGTGGAAAAGATCACTATCTACTTTAAAAAATCATTAGACCAATATTTATCCCTTTTTTCTACGATTTTTCATAATTTAACATTATAGAAATATCTCTTTTTAAATATTAAAATTCAAGTTTCTTTCCTGTTGCCACACATCTAAAAAACAGCTCAATAATTTTTTTAAAAAATTTGATAACTCGAGTACTTTGTTTTATAAGTCAATAAAAATTCGGATTGTCTCACTATATTTTTGCTGTTTTTGAAATTGACGTCATTCAAATAAGAAAATGCACATTTTTCATTTATGTAAAAACTTTAACTAAGCATGTTTTAAAATGACCTTAGTAGTACTTTAGTTGAATGTAATCTATTTTAATGAAGTCGTTTCAATATCAAGTAATCAATTAAGGAAAAAGATAATAGTAAAAAAAAAAAATCGTTTGCTAGATGGGTCATTCCATGCAAAATGAGCAAATCAGCTGTGGCACACATGTCACAGATTTTAATCAACATCACTCTATGAGTAGATCATATCTATTTATGAGTAAATGCAAAATAATAGATTTCTGGATTGTTCATTTAAGTATTAAAATTTACATTAAAAGTGAATGTAAAATCGAGGTATTGTCTACGTGCTTAAAATTTCAATTTCAAATATTAGCCTTAGTAATGGAAAGAATATATTAAAAATTATTTATAATTAGGAATGAATGATAATTAACAGACTGGCGTAAGTTAGTAATTGTATTTTTATTTCGTATCGAGAAAAAAATTATTTTTGAAAATTTTTAAGAGAAAAAAGCAATATTTATATTAATCCTTTACACACGAAGGACAGCCTTGACAAGCTGCAAATTGCTACACCTTATAGCTAAAAGTATATATTTGAAATATCGGAAGTTTCATTCATGCCTTTTTTATTCCTTAATGAGAAAAAAAAATAAATAGTAAAAAATGTTGAGGGTAAAATGCAATATTTCTATTACTTTTTTTTAACTCAAGGAAAGCTTTATTAAACTTTTAAATTGTTTTATATTACAGATAAATGTGTATACTTTAAATGCAGAAACTTTTATTCTTGCTTTCAGTTTATTTTTGCCTCAAGAGAATTTTAAATTAGAGTAGAAATCAGACTGAGCTAAACGAAAAACTATATATCAATTCTAAATTCAAATAATAAAACTAGATGGCAGCACTAATTTTTTTTTTCCCATGCAATCGTGCAATATTTTAAGATACGCGGGCGAATTCAAAGAGGTATAGCTAATGGAATGCAGAAAACATTACTATTTTGAACCCATTTTTCTTATGTTAGGAATCAAAAGGCAATCTTGAATTTTTTTTAACGTATCATGGACTTATTAATCTTTATGTCTGTGCAATATTGTTAATGTCGGGCATGTCCTTTATTTATGTTTTGCTTATACAGAAGAGGAGAAATCATGATTTTGTAATTTTTTTAAAAGTTTCTAAGTTTTTTTGAAGATGAAGGAAATAAATGGCCACTTTAAAACTTGGGGAATTCGATCTACATATGACATACTACATCAGGCATTAATTTCACAGAGGTTTTTTAATTCCTTTGATTTTTATAACGTTTCTAATTTTCTCAAAATTCACAAATTTTCAATTTTTGCAACCAATTTATAAATAATCATGGTGTTACTAGATTATTATAACTCAGTAAATAAGAAGATAATTTTTCAGAGTTTACAAAATTATAAAAAAAATTCCTTTCTGTTAAACAGTTTTCAAGATACAGAACTTCAAACTTGCAACTTTGGACGATTGCGCACATGTCATTCTATATCACAAGTTTTTTAAATGTCCAAAACTGCTAAAAAAATTAATTTTTTGTCAAGATATTTTGCAGAGCATTACTTGAATATGAATTGAACCTGAGCATCGAATTTTATTAAAATTGGTTACTATGTGGCCACGATTTTTTTTTAATTTTTGCTCATTTTACGTGGAATGACCCAGATATAACGTCAATTTCGTCAATATAATTTCAAACTGGCTCTAAAAGCTGGATGCTACAATTTATTCCCTATTTCTTTGTGATCTTTAATTATATCATTTAGATAAATGTTTTAATACCTGAAATGCAGTGATAACATTCTACGATTTGTATCGAATACGGTTATATAAAAATACGATTTTTCTACGATTTATATTAAATAGAAATTATAGCTACTATTTTTTAGGGTAAGCATTTTTTCTTTTTTAAACAAAATTTCATGACTGGCAGGCTTTTCTGTTAGACGTTGAAATAATGGGATGCATGATGTTTAGAGATCAAATTGCAGTAAAAGCGTAATTTATGGTACTGTTAGGTTGTTGCCACCAACAATATGGTGCTAGGTGTTACTCATAGATATGTCTTTTCTTCATAATATTGCATTAATAGCAAACTGATATATCTTTCTTAATTGGCTTACAGGTATATTTAAAAATATCTCCGTGATTGAAAATTAATTTAAAGTTGATAAACAATCCGTAAATTGAGATAAACTTTTCAAACAAATATCACTGAAAGTACTTTTTGTATTCTATTAGATGTTGGAATAATCAAATGTGCGATGTTTAAAGGTCAAATTGCAGTAAAAGTTAAATTTATGGTTGGGTTAGGTTGTTGCCACCAACACTATGATACTAGAGTTACTCATAGTTCATCAATGTCTTGTCTTTATAATATTGCATTAAGAGCAAACAGTAAGAGCAAAACATCTTTCGTAATTGAGCTGCATGTAGGGATGAGATTTCCACGTTTTTGCACACCGGTATATTCTTACAGAAAATGTTGTTCTGTTAAATCAAGAGAGTGTTCCGATTAAATGAAATATCATTTTCTCTAACAAAATACTGGTGTGAAAAAACGCGGAAATCTTATCCCTGGCTGCATGCAAATCAAAAAATATCCATGATTGAAAATTACTTTAAAATCCATCCACATGAAAAAATTGAGATGCAATTTTCAAATAAATTTCATTTGGCAGAAACTTTTTCTATTCGACAGTGTGAAAAACGAAATTGTATGATGATCATAAGTTAAAAAAATTTCAGTAAAGGCAAAATTTATGGGTTAGGTCATTGCCATCATCAGTATAATGTCACAATTGGCAGTGTGTTTGTAATTTTTTTTTCTTTTGTATATTCTGAAGATGACTGAATAAAAGAGTCGAAACATGTAAATTTTTAATATTTTTAATGGTTTTTTTTTTAATTAAAATGACGCTTTTTAAGCAAATAATTGTACTTTAATATATGTTACGGCATTTGTTTGAAATATATATATTATTATGGTATAGTTAATAGTAGACGCAATTAACACTATTTTACTGATATTTCTTATCGGTCTTTTTAACGATTCGTGGACGGGAATACACCAATCTTAGTTATTGTCATTGCCGTATTATTTCATTTTAATGCATTTTACCCAAGAGGACCCTTATTATTGACACGAGCGAAGCCGGGTAGATCTGCTAGTGTAATATATAGTTCTGTACAAAAGAATTGAAATACGTTTAAGTCTATTTGTAGAAATTGCTGAAGATGAATTATCAATTGATATGCGTTTTCTTACTAAACTAAATTTCATCATACTATGTAGAAACTATAAATTTATAGATAATATACAGAACGCCACAAAAGAATTGTACATTTCCGGCTGTGGGTGGTAACTGTTAAAATCTGCTATTCAAATGTGTTTTTATGTTTTCTAAAATGTAGGGATGTGATTTGAAAATAGTGATTTTGGCCGAATACCGAATATTCGGCTTACAGGCGAACCGAATACCGAATATTCGACCTGCCGAATAGTAAATGTTAGGCCGAATACCGAATATTCGGCCAGTCGAATAGTACCTATTCAGCCGAATACCGAATATTCGGTTGGACGAATACTTTAACATTTCAAAGTTTAAAGGCATTAAAATGTTAAATTTTAAAACAATTTACTTATTTAATACAGAAACTTGCATTTTGATAATCAAGAGCTTTTTTACAAGTAAACTTTATTCTGAAAAAAATCTGCTTTGAGTTATTTAAGACGGGGATAGTTATAAAACAGTTTTACTAAAGTAAAAATAAATAATACAATCCATTGAAATGATGACAACTCAGCAAGAATAACTTTTCTATTCTCTTTGATTTAGCAAGGAAGTTTTTAAATGCATCCTAGATCAGTGTCCGGAATGCACGATCATTTTTAGAAATTGTAAACAAATAGGTTGTTCTTAAAATCTTTCAACAAACAGCATCTCGATCATCAAAATTACAATACATTGAATTAAAAATATTGAGTATGTAACTACAACCGAAACGGAATTTTCATTCACAACTTTATCAACATTGAGGATATTTTAGCGATGTTTGTTTATTAATTTTGCTTGTATTAAATGTGATGATTGAAATTGACTGAATTTTGACCAGTGGCACAATATAAATACTGTCAACTGCATTCTGAATAAAGGAATGTCTAGCTCATAGTTGTTTAGATATAAATGGTGGCAATTTCCAGCATTTTTGTCATATTTTACAGAAATCAAAGCAAGTCTGTTGAAAATAAAGTTTTGATATCTTCATTATTGTTAAAGTAACAAACGAAAATCCATGTATGACCTCGTGTGAGATGAGATACGCTGTATTTATGACTGATTAAGTGGATTGTGATTTTTTCTTTGACAAAAATTGTGTGTCTTCATGTCTGTTATCAAAACTCTAAACATTTTTCTATTTTGATTAGAAAAAACCCTTTCTTTTGTGAAAAAACAAGATACAGATTATTTACTAGACAATACTCATGAACTTTCATTGGTAGATAGATAATTAATGCCTAAGAAAATCCTCATTAATGGTTAATTTTCTTGATACTTTACAAATAGCAAATAAATAGTGTAAAAAGATTATCTTTTATTTAAATATGATTCTTTTTTTTTTTTTTTTGATTATTCAGAATATCTTTTTAAGTTGACAGTTAAAAGTGGAAGTAGTGTAAGGTTTTTAAAAATATGTTTACATTTTTTTTTTTTTTTTTTTTTTAAGTATTCGGATCAGCCGAATATTCGGTGCACCCCTACTAAAATGTTTACGTGGGTATCTTCTTTACTTTATTAAACGACGAACTTTTATAAAATTATTCTGGAAATGTTGGAAAGTATTTCATAATATATGTTTGACGCAGGATTTTTCTTTCTTGTTTTTTATCTGCAATCGTTTAACGAATTTCACGATTTTTTTCCCGCGATCGTTAGGCGAAATTTGAGAATTTTTTTTCACATTCGTGTGAGGAAATTTGGGATTTTTCCCGCTATGGATTATCAAAATTTCCTATTTTTTTCCACGCCCTATAACCAATTATTAATTTTGAAAAATTCTGCAAAAAAAAAAAAAAAAAAAAATAAATAAATAAAGTCGCGAATTTTCACAGAAATGTAAAAATATTCGCGGAAAAATCACATGCCTGTGACAGGGGGGGGGGGGGGACCCCCGCAGAACATTGTTTATTATGCGGGATTTTCCTATTTTATACACGATATTCGCAATCCCACATGCTATTTTAAATCCTGCACATGAAAGAAGCCCCCCATCCGCGCGCGCACACACACACACACAGACACGCGCCAAGAAACTCAAGAAATTGTGCACCTGGTACTAAAGGTGCCTTCATATCTGGATTTCAACAATCCCTGCCAAAAAATCGTAAGTCATTCCCCTGGTCTTTCTTTTGGTTCTATGGTTATTAACAAAAAAGGTGGTGATGAACATGTCAGAGATCATTTCCGCTGACCTCGTCTAGACAACCTTCTGAAGACTGACCACATGAGAAAGAGCGTATGACTGACTACATGAAAGGTACCGCTTAGCAAAAACGTAATCCGTTTCACTCCGAATTCTTCTTTTAGCAGCTTTCGTTGTTATCCGAAACTCTGAGCGCATGCATACCGATCAACTTTAGACTTTTTTCCCTGCTTCGTTTCAAAACAAAATTCGATGCGCCGAGAGTTAATTTCATTTTCACAAAATAAAAGGATTCCACTTATCAAGTTCCATCTTCCTTTTGTAGATTTGGGCTGAAACTCGTTTTTTCTTTGTTTGTCATGCCCGCAGTTTTTTTTTTTTTTTTTTTCATGAAAATGACGGTGACAATGTGCATTTGTTCAACGGAATCTTTAGATTTTTTTAAAAAAAATTTTTATGCTCTTTTAACGTTAAGAAATATTTTTAAAATATAATTTTTTCCTTCATAGAGCTTCAAAATGGTGGTTTTTAAACCTTTTACTGTTATTTTAATCATTATAAGAGTTTGCACTCTGCGTGGGCTGAAATTTCCGTCCCCGGGTCCAAACACAATCTATCTGGGTCTGACCTAATCATAGATTAAGGACCAAGATGGGACATTTACGGCATAATCTGTAATGGCAACAGTACTAGCGTCACTACCGACAAGGAGGAAGAATTAACAAGCCTCCGAAATTTACCTATGTTGAAGAAATATGTTTACTCTCTATGACTTGAATATCTATTCTTTCCTAAAACGAAGCAGGTGTCAGACGATATTCTATTTATGCTTGCTTTATTTATTTAGATGCTTTTTTTTTTCTTTTATCGTACTTGTATTGGTCGCTTTTAACTTACAAAATGATGATTAGAGTAATAATATAAAAGAAAACGCTTGAAAATTCTGTTAATAGCGTAAATATGTAAGTTTATGAGATTAAATTGTAAAAAATCAAATTCAGGTATTGTGTTAATTTTTTCATATCGAATAAAACTTTATTGAGTGTAATGTCAGTACCTCTATTTATTTTTAACTGTTAGATTTATATAATTCTAAAAATTTGTCGAAATGAATTTTTCCCCATTTGTAATTTTATTATTATTTCTTATATGTTAATATTATAAATATTATTGAATTGATAGTACGTTATTTACATTAAAAACAATATTTTTATTTTATCTGTAAGAGAGTGAAAATGCGTAAATTTTAAAAGATTATTGTAATGATTGTCTAATACGTTAAACTTCATAAATTAATAAAACATCGGCTATAAAAATTTTCCTACCGAATGGGAATATTTATGAAATTTTCTGGGATTTGTAGAGTGAAATACTTTGTATATTTTTATATTACACCATTACTTTATGTAGCTTTAAATCCATTTGTATCATATTTACTTCATATACAGCATTCAAGACGAAATTTTTACTCTGTTTTTCGTTGCAATTATACCGTTCACTGACCATGTAAAAAAAAAAGCATATATCCGTACATGAACATAGAATAGATATTAGATATATAAAATAGAATATCTATTCTGTGTTCATGTATCGGTGTAAGATTCTATTGAAAACATAAACATGAAACATTAAAAAAAGAAAGATCACAATAAGATAGATGCTCAATGATAAAAATTTTACAAGGATGGGGAGTTTCTTCCCCATTGTCACTAAAGGCGCCAACATCGCAATCGCATTACCATTACGCTCTATGGAAATGTCCCATCTTGAATGTTAATCTATGAACCTAATCTGGTTTAAAAATTGAAAGTCCGCTTCTCCGGGATGTCTATATTTTCACAGTTCATGGCCCAGCCCTTGCAAAAATCAATAAAATCATGCCCGATCCGACTCATCTTAAAAAATGCCTATTTTTCTTTTACAGAATACTGCATACAGATTTATATGAAAATTTTACAGCTTATTTCAGGTTGTATGTCCGCAAGCCGTAAAATACAGAATAGCATCATTAATGATCGCTTGCACTCTTAGACTGTTACATTCAAATAAAGACATTAGAAAAAGTAAAGTAGTTTTGAAAGAAAGAAACAAAGATGATTAAAATTTCATAATTTTAAATCACTAGGTTACGAAAACATTTTTAACTCGTAAAAATTTCAAACGATAACGATTATTTTTTTAACCCGGCGGAAAGCGCGTCAAGTAAAGTTACTAGAGCGGGCGCGTGGGGTATCACATACCCCAATATTTAAAATACGTTCAAAATAGTTTTATTTAATTTTAAAGCTGTTTTTCATTTATAATACGTGAATAAAACTTGTTCTGAACTTCCGGTTCTGAAGGTCAACCAGTACTAGAAACTCAGCTACTGTATGCGGTACAGAATTTCGGTTTCACAAGTTCGGAATATTCTACTTTTTTGTAAGGGTGGGGTATAATACACCCCATGCGCTTTCCCGCGGGTTAAGCATTTATAATACCGGACGATCTCCTCCCTCCTTCCCTTTTTCCGGCATATTTCAAGATTACGCCATAGACTCCAAAAATCAATGTACGTCAAAAAGAAAATGCCATTAGCATATATACCTTCAATTCTCTTTGCAACACTGCAAACCATTTCAAAATATACGATAATTAATCCTTTGAAAAAAATTCATTACTCGAAGTCACTTTTCGTTTTTACCGTGTGTTTTGCCGTAGGATTAACATTATGGAAAAAAAAAAAAAATTCACCATTTTACACAATAGCTCTTGAAATTTTAATATTCTTTAATTTCAGGGCGGGATGGCGGGATTCGCGCCCAAAATTTTAAAATCCCGCCCAAAAGAATATCGTGGGCGGGAGGCTCCCGTCCAAAAAAATTCCCCCCTTTTCCGGAAAGTTTGCATTTTTAAACTACGGTCAACTCCCGCGAATGCCTAGCGAATTTCGTGGTATTTTCGCGCGACCGATTGACACATTTTGCAAGTTTTTTACCGCAAAAGATCGTTGTTGAGATTTACCATTTTTTCCCACGACCGATAGATAAATTTCACTATTTTTTCCTGATATCAGTGACACGTTTCGCGTTATTTTCTGCGACCGATTGGCGAATTCAGAGGTAATACTGTTCCGAAAATTATGAAAAATCGATCATCAATTCGAAAATTCGGACATAAAAATATAACAGAAAAATATCGCGAATTACGACGAATGATTGCGGAAAAAGCCAATTTCCTCAATCGTTCGCTGAAAAAATCGCTAATTTCGGCAAACGATCGCGGAAAAAAGGCGAATTTCGCCAATGAATCACGGAAAAAGCGCAAAATTCACCAAAGAATTGCGACAAAAACGCAAATTTCATCAAAAAATCGTGTAAAAACGCAATTTTCGGCAAAGCATCGTGGAAAAAACATGAATTTCGGCAAAAGATCGCAGGAAAAAACGCAAATTTCGCCAATGGATCGCGGAATAAACGGAAATTTAGTCAAAGGGCTGCTGAAAAGACGCAAATTTCATCAAAGGATCGCGAAAAAACGCGAATTTCGTCAAATGATCACGAAAAAACGCGAATTTCGTCAAATGATCACGAAAAAACGCGAATTTAATCAAAAGATCGGTGAAAGAAACGCAAGTTTCGTCAGAGGATCGCGGAAGAAACGCGAATTTCGTCAGAGGATTGAGAATAAAAAGCGAATTTCGTCTAAGGATCGCAAAAAAGTGAATTTCGTTAAAGGCTCACGAAAAAAGCGAATTTCGGCAAAGGATCGCGAAAAAAGCGTGAATTTCGGCAAAAGATCGCGGAAAAGCGAATTTTGTCAAGGAATCACGAAATTCACGAAAGAATCGCGAGAAAACGCAAATTTCATCAAAGGATCGCTTACAAATGCAAATTTCGCTTCAGTGGCATTTTGTCATGTCTGTATTAATAAAATTCTTTAAATAGCACACAAAATAACAGTTGGTTTTAAGTATTTTTTTTCACCCTCCCAAATAGTTCAACTCCCCTCCATTTATAAATGTTGGTAGGGAGACTACCCTCCTGGGGGAAAAATTGAATTTCAAGCCCTGAATGTATATGGGAACGTCCACGGCAGAAAAAAAAATTTGTTGAAATTTTTTTTTTTTTTTTTTACGGAAATATAAGTGTGATACATCAATTTAAAGCTAAAGAGTTGAAGTATGTGAATTTGTAAGTTTTAATGTCACAAGAGCAAGTGTTTACTGAAAATGAGCTTGATACTAACAGTATAAAACTACATTTACATTTGAGCTTAAAATACAACTTATTGAAATGTATGATTTTTTTTCTTTTTAGAATTCAATAAAATTAATATGCGTTCAAATCAACAAACTATTATCATATCTTTAAGATCTACATAGATAAAATCTTTTAGATAATGTCTTTAATATATTTTTGGCTATATTTAAACGTTAATACTTAAATGTCACAGAGTAACGGAAAACATACAAAAGTTTTAATAAAAGAAAAACTACTTAAACTTTTTACCTAAAACTTCTAATTCTCTGATTTCGAGGTATAAGACATATTTTACATTAAATATTTTGTTTATGCTATGCATGGAATAGGCCCTGGGGAGTTGTCACAAGAGTAAACGTCTGTGTCACAACAGTAACACATAATACTTTTGTCGACAGTTTGATATAAAACTGCATTGCAACCAAAACAAACAGAATGCTTAAAGTTTTGTTGTTTTTTCCCTGTTATTGGAGCAGTTCTTGACACAGTTTTAGCTATAACTAAAGTTATTTTGTAAATTTTAAGGAAGATAAATTATCTTTATTAGTGTTTTTTTTAATGGGTGGATTTATTTTTATTCATTTTTTGGTATTGCTTAAGATTATAAAATAATCATGACAAGTAATTAAAGATATAATAAAACAACTCAACTCGTGTCATTTTTGTGTGCTTTCTTTTGGTTTGAAGCACATGGTCTTTGATTAGATATTTTATAGGCTTTGTAAAGCTTCGTTTACTAAATTCTGCTGTATAACCTACAGAGGTTCTTATAGTAACTCTTATGGAAAGTATTCTGATAGTATATTTTAAAGGAAATATTTTAATATTGCTTCTTATACACGACATTGTTTTAAAGAGCAGGAAAAATTCTGCTAAGCGCCAAAAATTGTAGAGGAAAAATAAGAATGAAATTGAATATGTTGTTGTGAGAAAGAAACAAAACAAAATATATTACGATAAGGTGAAAAAAAAGTCTTAGAACCAGCAAAAGCTTCAGCAAGAAAATGGAAAAGTTAAGAAAAGGAAAAGGTAGAGAACTAGCTAACCTCAGATACTATAACGGAAAAAAATCGAACCCCACAGCTTTGGAGAATTTTATGTCAATGATGATTTAAGTAGGGGTTAATCTTCAGCTAAATCTACGTTAGTTAAGCGTGAAAAAGGTCACATAATTTCATCAATTCTAGGGGACATTTAATAAGAGAATACGTTTTTTGTTTAAAGAAGCTTTCCTAAATGGAAAAAGTGGAGATTCCTTGCAGCTTTAAAGCCTAGTTTCATAAAACAATAGAAAATTACTCATCAGAATATCTCCATTTGTTGCTGTCACGAAAACATTCAAGCAATTCATAATGTAGTAACTGGTGTATTTCCTATGGATTTCATGACTTTGTCTGCCGAGAAACATGATAATTAGAATTTAGGAATTCAGAATGTCTAATTTGCGGAGATAACATCGAAGAATTATTTGAAATGGAAGTCCATAATACAGAACTTTTTATAAGTTATTGTAAATAGCAAAACGTTGATAGACGCTTTGCTATGGACAAAACGTTTATCAATATCTGCTCAATACTGTTACTTTTTCAAAACGTTGATAAAAGTTTTGAAAAAGCAACAGTTAAAGAAACCATTTCTGATTGTTTACAAATTTTCGAAAGCAATTAAATCCATTTCTGCGGCACACATTCATTGAAACTTGTACAAGGGATTATTTTCGTAATGCCAAAAAATAACCATTTCTCAAAGAATGGTTATGCCAGTGGATTTTCTGGAAACTGTTTTATTTTCATACCAAGACGAAATTTTGGTATGAAATACTACATTACTGGTCAAATCCACAAGCGACTGTATTTTCAGCTTTTCATTTAGTATGTCCCAATAAAGTAAAATCTTATGCTATTATTTTAGACAATGTAACTCATAATCAATTTTTGTAAATGCTTTCGTATGTAAAATTTCAACACTGCATCTTTAAGGGCATTTGTATTTTCCTAAAATGTACCTGTTTTACTTTTTTATATGATGGTTGTGCATTCCAATTTAAAGAAAAATATAACTATGCAAATATGCCTGCAATGAATCAGACTCCTTTCTCAATTAACTTAATTGGACATTTTTTTTTTCAAATACTCCCGGTATAGATGCTGTGGATTTATTTTGTGTTGTTGTATAATGATATATATGAAATAAAGCGCGTGCTAAATAAACAATTCTAAGATATACTGCTTATTTTGTCTAAAGAAATAAAACAATAAAGTTTCATTACTTTGCTAGAAAATACCAACAGCGAAGGGCATTCAACAAATACAATTTGTTAAAACCACGAAAAATGACACTATCTACTACAAACCTTACACTAACATGATCCGTACAAAGAATTTGTGTTTCATTAAGTAAATCATGATATAGGAGAAGTTGCAAGTGATATTATTGATAATGAAGATAATGACTTATTCTGTTAAGAAGCAGAAACTGAGAGGTTGCTATGTGGTTATAGTGTTTGTTAATCTTAGAATTTTTACGTTATTTTAAAATTAAACCTGCATTAAAAGTCGTTCTGTATGGAAAATAATTTTTTTAAACTTATTTTAATTATTTTGTTTAGTATTTAAACTGAATTTTTTCTAAAATTACATTATGGACAAAATGTCACAAGAGTAACACTTAGCATTTTGCAAAATCAAATGTAACTAATTCATGTGTAATCAGATGAGTTCAATGATTAATGCTTTTTAAAAAGATATAATAACTCTGCTATATTCTGTAAATTTTATTTCTATAGTCTCATATAATTCACAGGATTTCTACGTCAAACACAATTTTTGAAAATTGCATTTTTTTGTGGTCACAAGGGTAACAAAATTTTCATTTTTTATCTAGCCAAGTAAAATGCTTTTTGTTACAAATTGTATATGGTTTAAGAAAGTAGAGTACATGCATTTTTAAGAAGTTGCATCAAATTTATCTTAAATATATTTTGTAATAAAAGAATTGGAAATATATACGGAAATTTGTTCTGGTGGTCACAAGAGTAACAGTGGACGTTCCCATATACTAACCCTTTATCTAATGACTGAGTACCGATTTGATTCAGATATAATCAAATTTGAGGGTAAAAAAAAATAGCTTGAAAATCAAACAATTTCATTCAAGACTTTGATGAAAAAAAAAAAAGTCATATAAAATTTTTGTTTTTAAAGTCAGTTCCTACTTAGGTCATCAAAGAAAAATTTAATATAATCCCTTAAGCTAATATTAGTTTTTGTTGCATTAAAATACAGTAAAACCTCCCTAAAGCGACTACGTTCCGTTCCAATAAAAATTTGTCGCTCCGAGAGGTGGTCTCTTAATGGAGGTCATGTTTAAATCTAGATTTTAATTTTTGAAAGATGTTAACAATTAATGTTACAAAAATTTATTTTTCATATTAGGAAAAAATATAAAAAATTAAGTATCGAAACAAAAGTTATTTACGTAAGTTAATTACTGCAGAGTTTAAAAAATGATTACATTGGCGTTTGCTTTGATTTTACGGTTTTATCTTTTATAACTTTTATTTCCAAGTCCTTTCGTAGTTCAGTAAATAAATAAAATTTATTTTTTGGACGGGAACAAACTGACTATTTCCTTAATTTATATATTTCTTTGAGAGTTTCTTGACAGAATAAGGCAGGGGAGTTTATTGACCGTTATTCTTAATTTGTCATCAGAGTCAAATGCTCTCCAGAATAATTTTTCTAATAAAACCTTCTTCAAGTGACCAGGGAAAAACGGAATTTGTTTCATTTTCTTCAAAGGAGTTGGTCACTCATGGAGGGATTTCAACTGTGATGGTCTCTGAATGGAGGTAAAATTAGTATTGAGCCTATGGGAATAAATTTCGTTCCATGAAAAAATGGTCGTTCAGGGAGGTGGTCGCACAGGGAGGTTTCACTGTATATTCTTTTTTCAATCAAATTAAAAGTAAACATAATTGATCCCTCTACCCTTTATAAGCAGTAAAGTGTTAAAATCTTATCCACCTACTCAAAGTGATAAAATCTCACGCAATATGCACTTCACAATTCGTTATTTATGAGCAACAAATTAACCAGACCACATTCTAACCATTCATTGAGCAAAAAAAAATTTCACTAATAAATTATTTAATCAAGCCGTATTATAATTATTCATTGACCACGAGAGAACCATAATAATAAATTTGCCGTACTTAAAACTTTTGGAAATTATAGCAGCACCGATAAAATTACAATCTACCTTATAAAAATATAAAACACGCAGCAGAATTCATTACATCAATCTAAAAGAACATCTATACGAGTTCCCCATAGCGAGGTCGGAAGAGCAACGGTCTCACGCCAATGGCCGCAGGTTCGAATTACCCCGAGGAAAACGAGAAGTGGAATTTTTTCTTCCCCGTGTCAATAAATACAGGAGCTTCCAAAATGTTCGATAGATGGCACCACCAGCCCTCTTTTGACGAAATTTATATCGTCAAGCAAGTGAAGAAAGCAATTTCACCAATTTGACGAAATATTCGCTCGGAGCATTCACCAGGAAACGGTTTCGTCAAAAACAAAGAAAATTTCGTGAAATCTGAGTATTCATTTCTGAGTGTGTAGTATTTATTCTATTGTTTTCAAAAGAAATTCTTTATTAACGTTTTCCTCGTAATGTGGCAAGTTAAAACGATTAATTATGACCAATTTGTGTCATTTTCTTTTAGACATCTTATAACGTACGTAGATAAGCAAAGTAAAAGTTTGCAAAGAAATACTCGTATCAACCAATCTATCATTTTTTTCTTCTATTATCCTACTGGTATTTTTTCGTAAAGTTGTGACCATCTTTTTGTGACACTCTGTATACAGATGTGAGCAGTACCGGGTACAAAATTTATGCATATAATACAATTGTATGAAGTTTAGTATTAGCCGCTTCCACATTATTCACAAAAAAAAAACCTATAGATAGATAGAAGGGGACCCCAGAATGGTTCTTGCCCCGGCCCCCCCATAGCCTAAGTCGGGCCCTGAGTACTTTGCAAAATTTATCCATTGAAATTTTGAACATTCTCAGAGGAATCACTTTGGGAAAATTTAATTTTTTGCTCAGGAAAGTGCAAGGAATTCCGTTGCCGAAATAAATGGCAATCCTGATCTCAAATTCAATCTTTGTGAACACTTCATCGTCTAATAGATGGGAATGACTTCATAGTCTTAAATGGGTAATTTCCCCCAGGTAAATTGGATTAAAATGCCAAAATGTGCACTATGATTCCACTTTCCTCACAAATAATATTCACTAATAAAATATTAAAATTATAATAGCCGAAGTCATGTGACTGTCATCAATAGTTCCGGGCTGACCACTTCATTTTTTATATGCCAAACGGCCATTTCAGCACTTTTATTTTAGTCGGGCGCAGGTGATAAATCGCCAAATATTCTTCCATCACCATCCTTTAAAACACATAACTTTAATTTAAAACACATAAATTTAAATACATTTATCAGATACATTTAAAATATACATCTTTCATTCACCTCATTTTAAATAAAATAAATAAATAAAGGTATTTTTCCAGTATGGGTCCATGGCAAGAAAAAAAATTGGCATCGTATTTTCCGGCAATCTGTATCCTATTTCATACACATAAGCAATTTTTTTCCCATATGTATACAATTTAATCTAAAGAAAGCAATAATTTATTTTTATATAGAAACAGAAATAATTTGTGTATAAGTAAATATTGTACATATATTACAATATGTTTATATGCAAATAAATACATATAAACAAAAATAAAAAGTTCACCAGGTTTGTTTTCATAAGCTATTTATATATTTTGTCAACGTATTTCACTTTCTGAAACCCTAAATGCGCCAAGCTTTAAAAAAAAAAAAAAAAAAAAAAAAAAAAAAAAAGGCCAAGGCTTCTGTTATGGAAAAGTACCTAAATAAATAATTAATCGTAATAATAATAACATAAACTAAAATATTTCATTTCAACATCAAAGTATTGTTTCTAATTTACATTCAAATAAATATATATTCTAAGATAACTTCAATTTAAATTGGGTTGTTGTTGTTGTTGTTGTCGGAGCCTAGGCTCGTACATGGGGTTTTTAGCTACACTTTAGCGGCTTTACACCCTATTGCTCCATTGGTTTAAATTGGGTTGACAGTTTACTGTCTCACTTCATAAATTAAACAAACACAGGAGATTCATTCATCATGAACGGTAGAAAATATTAAACTATGAAGGTAAACATTCGCAAAGCAGGTTCTCCAACAGTGAATGAACAATATTCTTATGATGTCATAGTAGGTAAATTGGCAGCGCTAACGTTTGTTTACGGTTTGCATTCATGAGGGTTTATTTTGCTTTTTCTCTTAGTTACGTTACTTTAGTGTCATATTTATGAGCTAAGAAATCAAATTTATAAAAACAAAAGTATATATATTCATTATTTAAATTATAAAGTAGTGAATAAAAAATTAAGCGCATGATTTGCAAAATTTAAACAAATTTATTAATACTAAAAAATAACATAGAAGTAACAGCATGTTTAAGTAAAATAAGTTTAATTTAGCTAATTAATGAAAAAATCTAAGTTGAAATTTCACTCATTTTTACAGCTACAAAATTTAAGTGGTATTTGTCAAAAAAGACGAAATACGCATAACAACAAAAAATGTATGAAATATTATCAACATGGCAAAGAATTCTTGATTTCTCTATCAGAATCTTTGTATTTGGAAAGGATTGAGCAAGTAAATTAGTTTAAGAATGGAAGTAACATGATGCAATGCTTAGCATATATTTAAGGGAGACCAAACTGGTCGCCAGAGGCGGCTAGTATTAAAATTATTAATAAAATACAGTAAACTCTATGATAACAGAACCTGTTTACGACGAAATCCTGTCTTAAATGTAAAAATGTCACTATCCTTTCCTTACAGTAAGAATACCATACCTGCTAAGACTGTAACCTGTTTAACACAGAATTTTTCTTTTGTCCCTTGAAATTCCGTCTTAGTCGGTTTTCATTATACTAAATAAAAACAACAATCTTATCAGGGTTGTAAAAAACCCGGGTTTTTTATAAAAAGCCCAGCCCGGACGGTCAGCCACTACAACCCTGATTGTCTGCTATAAAAGCTTAAAAGTAATATCAGTCACTTTTAAAATCAAATTTATACAAAACATAAATAAATTAATAACTTATAGCACAAATTTAATGGAAAAGGATTTTCTAGGATCTTCTCACCGTACAGTTTTTAGTAATAAATGTTTGTAATGTAAGGCGTGAATATCTTATTAATAAATTATTCTCTATACCGTTTTTTGTTCCATAAATAAACTCCCCCCCCCCCCCACACACACACACCAAAAAAAAAAAAAAAAAAGAGTACTTTTCATGGCTGAAAATTAACGCTAAACATGGACATCAAAAAATATGTCTGTAAAAATAAATATCTAAATGAAAGAAATCTAAAGATTTATTTTCTTTCAGGTTTCAGATTTTAATAAAATAAATTTAACAATTTCTGACAAGCAGGTACTTTTATTTGCATGCCTGCAGAACAAAATGTCTTTTAAAGTAATGATACTTATTAATATTAGCCATTCTAGTCTAGAATGCAAATAAAATTTTCTTTTTGTACTTCCTATAATTTTACTGAATATGCTTTTTTATTTTCAGATTTTAGGAGTTCTTTTATGTATCCTTAGTGCTACATGGTGCATTCTGTATTTCTTTGAGGAAGCAGATTATGAAAATAGATCTATTTCAACATTAATTGCATTATTTGCAAGACCCATAACACATGTAAGCTTATTTTTTCTTATTATTCCTTAGTATGTTTAATGTTGTGATTTACTGCAGCTGATATTATCTTGTTGCAGTTAAATCAAATTTAACTTTTACTTTCAACTGTATGTATATTTCTCATTGTACACCTGCATAAGGATTAACTAGGTAAAAGGACTAGTGTCTTGAGTCAGTTATACTCTACGCAACCCGAACTTGAAAATTCTATTCAAAGCGCAGGCTGATTACCCATTAGGCTGAGTAGGCTGAAGCCTAGGGGACCAGAAGGAAACCCTGTGCTAAGAATTTTTTTTTTCGAGTTTTTTTTCCGCATTGAGCTAACATTTAATGGAAAAGAGAAATTATGTGAAGTATTCTTTGTTTCACTCATTTATTGAATCTTGAAAATTATTAATTGTAGTCCAAACGCTACTCCACTGTTACTTTCTCTATTCATAAAAATAAAGTATTGAATTCTTGAAATTTTTCGGATTTCAGTTTGGGAAAGATTTACGAAGAGGAGACCAATAGCCACGGCGGCCTAGGCAAGATTGTGACAGCACCTCTACGAATGATATATTTTAACCCCTTCGGGACGAGCGTCTTTTACAGAATTTTTAATCTTTAATCACCGGTTTTTTAAAACAAATTTTTGACTAATTGAATCGAGAAAATGCTCGGATTAAATAATGCAAAATTTACAATAAAAATTTACTGCTGAGAATAATACCCGATTCTGAGCACCTTACGCGGCACGAATACCGGTCGCTCGTCCCCAAGGGGTTAAAGAAGCTTTTAAATTTTAATGAAGAATTTGTCTAATCATAAAGCTAGATAAAAATTTATATGTTTTGGGATATCCTAAATATGATTTGACTGTAATTGAAAAAAATATGTCTGTTTAAAATTGCGTGAGTGCTGCTATAATCAGGGCTTAATTTGCGCCGGAGCTCACCGGAGCTCAGCTCCGGTACTTCTCTGTTTTTAGTAAATATTTAAACATTGGACGGAATTCACCGGAGCTCATAAAAACAGTGTTCCGGAGCCCAGTGTAATAGCGATTCCGAAAAACCGATGCCTAAATTACCCTTTCCTTTCCCTCCCATCGCCAAGTTTCTACATTATTTTCTATCAAAACACTTATATGTAAAGTAGAGTGCCGCACACGTAGCAGATGGACATGAAACGGCGCGTATGCGTATGATGTTCTGAAAATTTTTCTTGTAAATGTTTTTGCTAGTTATTCATTCATTATATATTATATATATGCATGCTGTGAGCAATTCCTGCTTTGTATTAACCCTGTTTCCTAATCATAAACCTTACCTTTTTTTAATTGCAGAATTCTGCAACTAATTAACATTAAAATTAGGTAAAGATTTCTATTCGGAAGAAGTGATAAACTAAAAAGTGGAATAGTTGACAGTTTAGCACATATTCAGCTAGATATATTTAAAACTTTAATTTTAATAAAGAAAAAAAAGTCGCTTCAAATTTTGCAAACAATGTATGAAATATAAATATATGTATTGAAGTGACGTCGGTGGAAGGTGGGGGGAAGCTACGGTTTTATAACTGCAGAATATTAGAGCTCCGGTACTTTTTTTCGTTAGAAATTAAGCCCTGGCTATAATTAATGCATAAAATATCAAGCAGTTAGACCGCTGACCATAAGAACATACTTCCAACTGCAAAAAGTATAAGTACAGACTTTAGATATTGCATTTGTTTTAAATGGGCCAGTATACATATTAAAATAGGAAATTTTGTATTTTATATGGTCCCTGCAGGCGTAGTACTGGTCCTAGGTGATATTTCAGGACACATTTACCCAGTATACTACTTTTTTTCCGCGACCGTTTGCCAAAATTCGGGATTTTTATTCCGAGATCGTTTGCCGAAATTCGTGTTTTTTTTTCCCGCGACCGTTTGCCGAAATTGGCAATTTTTCCGCGATCGTTTGCCGAAATTCGCGTTTTTCCCGTGATTGTTTGCCGAAATTCGTGATTTTTTTTCGATCGTTTGCCGAAATTCGGGTTTTTCCCGTGATTGTTTGCCGAAATTCGCGATTTTTTCTTCGATCGTTTGCCGAAATTCGCGATTTTTTCCGAGATTGTTTGCTGAAATTCACGATTTTTTTCCTCGATCGTCTGCCGAAATTTGCGTTTTTTCCGCGATCGTTTGTCGAAATTTGCGATTGTTCTCCGTGATCGTTTGCTGAAATTTGTGATTTTTTTTTTTTCCGCGATCGTGTTCCGAAATTCGCGCTTCTTTTCCGCGATCGATTGCCAAAATTCACGATTTTTCTGCAACCGTTTGCCGAAATTCGCGTTTTTAGTTTGCGATCAATTGCTAAAATTCGCGATTTTTCTCTGTGATAGTGTGCTGAAATTTGTGATTTTTTTCGCGATCGTTTGCCGAAATTCGCGTTTTTTTCTTCGATCGTTTAACGAAATTTACGATTTTTTCTGTGATTGATTGTCGAAATTAGCGATTTTTTTCTGCGATTGTTTGCTGAAATTCGCGATTTGTCTCCGCAATTATTTACTGAAATTCGCGATTTTTTGAGGAAATTCGCGATATTGTTTAATGTTTAATACTCGTTTCTCGAAATGCACATAACTGAGAGCAAAAACGCAAAAAGGGCATTTCAAACTCTGAGAAATCTAGAAAGCATGTCTTATGTTGTTCTCTGGAATTTAAATTCCAGATATTCCATTATCGTTTCGAACATGGAACATAAACACAAATGCAATTAAAAACTGTTGTCGGCAGGAAATGATCACTCTTTTAGGCTAAGACGTCTGGAAAATGTGACAGCTGCCCTTTTTCAAAACAAATGACCAGTTTTCAGAAAACTGATGCATGTAATGTGCGTTTTCACAGTTTTAAATACAATATTCGCCGTTTACTTTAATCACTTTTGTTGAGTAGAATCAGGGGTGATTCTAAGTAAAAAACAAATTTTGAAATTCGCAGAAAATTCTCTGGAAAGTTATAGCAGAGGAGGGGAAGGGGGAGGGAGTAATCTACTCCCGGCACCAACTATGCGTTTTTTCCGCGGCTTTGACAAAATTTGCGTTTTTTCGTGATCTCTTGACGAAATTTGCGGTTTTTTCGTGATCCACGGACGAAATTTACAGTTTTTTGTAATACTCTGACGAAATTTGTGTTATTTTCGCGATCTTTTGACGAAATTTGCGTTTCTTCCGCTATCCTTTGACGGAATTCACGATTTTTCTGCAAACAATCGACAAAATCTATTTTTTTCGGCACAATTTGTCAAAATTCGCGATATTTTTTTTTGTCCGAATTTTCGGATTGACGATCGATTTTTTTAAATTTTCGGAAAATTCGGAACAGAATCACCAATAAGCAGAATTTTATTGAACAAAGTCGCGGATTCTGAATAAACCAAAAAGCTTTTGTATTGATTTTAGTTTTGATTCATTAAAGCGGCTAATTTGCACAACTAGTGATTCATATAAGCGGCAATCATACTAATTATTTTAGCTCTGGGAGGGGTTTTAACCCCCCCCCCGCCCCTTCGCTGCACCAGAATGAAGTTGTTATGTAAACGAGCATTCTCGTATGCGAATATTCACATCATTTTTTAATATTTGCAGTCTAATTATCAACGGAAAACATTCTTATTCACATATGTCAAACATTAAGTAGCGGTGTAAATGTGAATTTTCATATGGGAATATTCAGGAATTTTTTTTCTATATTTGCATTCTTAAACATCAACGGAAAATATTGGTATTACCGTTCGCGAATATCAAATATCAAATAGTGATGTTAACTAGAATTACCGTAAGCGAATGTTAAATTTTGGGGATAGACCCCCCCCCCCCCCCTTAATTTAGATAAATGGGTTTTTCATGCAGAATTAATCGATTTGCTTCAAATTTGATATGCCGGTTTATTCCGATATAGTGCTTCCTTTATTAGATTTGGAAGTTCATTGGTTAAGTATAACAAGGGGAAAGGGGGCCATCCCCTTAATTTAGATAAATGGATTTTCATGAAGAATTATCCAATTTGCTTTAATGTTTTTCTATGTTCATTCTGATAAGGAGTTTTCCTAATTAGATTTAGAGGTTCATTAGTTAAGTATAAAGGGGGTTAGACCCCCCCCCCTTAATTTAGCGAAATGGTTTTTCATGCAGAATTATCTGATTTGCTTCCAATTTGGTATACCGGTTTATTATGTTAAGGTGCTTCCCTGATTAGATTTGGAAGTTCATTAGTTAAGTTTAAAGTGGGGGGGGGGGGGGAACGGTGGCTAATCCCCCTTCATTTATTTTTTGTGGGCATTATTCTTTGAAATAAGAGTATAATATACAACTAGTGTGACAAGCCTGTGAGCTCAATGCCATCAGTTTAACTGGGCACTTTTATTTTTATTTTAGTTGCGATTTCTGGATTTTTTTCATGTTTTAGCCCAATACAGTAAATTTTGTCCCCTGCAACTATTGAAATTTTAGTGACTTTTTTATGTGACTATTAGCGATTCGTTGCATTTTTTTCACATTATGCAGTTGCAATCTTTTAGACCAATACAGTAAATTTTCTCTTTTCAATAAAGCTTATTCGGGATTCGTGCAGCGATTTTTCGATCTTTTTAGAGTAATGTGCAATTTTTTGCTGGGACTTGGCAACGACGGGCGTGTCAGCTAGTTATAAGTACATATTAATTATATATTTTCAAAAATACTTGAATTTAGTGATTGTTTAGAAAAAAAATATCCACTTTTATTAAATACTTTCATCAGAGGGGAAAACTTAAATATTTAGTTAGCGAATAAAAAAAAAAAAAAAAAAAAAGAAAAGAAAAAAAGAAAGAAAAAAAATAGAAAAATGAAAAAAAAAAGTTTGAGAATGTTTATAAAAATAAATTACAATTATAAATTCGACAGACCACCTCATTTCGAAAAAAGATCGCCTATCATAATTTTCATTAATGTGAAATCCGTCCATTTTTGAAACCAGTGAACAGTTTTCATTAAATGTAGTTTATTTTACTATTATACACGTTTCCTCTCTTTGTAAGGGTCTTAAAAACTGTTTCTCTCCCACTCAACAACACGATTTTTCCATGACTTATTTCAAGAATTAGGTTTGCCTCCTGCGTGTTTAAAAATATCTAGGTTCTCACATTAATGCGCCTAAGAATCAAATAGCGTTTTCCACGTCTCAGGGAATCTCCTCCTGGCGCTAAATATGCGGCTCGGGCCGAGCCCGAAGAAAAAAATAAGGGGGCCGGGCCCGTAATCTCTTATTCTGCCCGGCATGTTAAAAAATTGTCCTTAATCTGCCAGCCCGGCCCGTTAGAAAATTTGACTTCATTTTGCCGGGCCGGGTACGAATCTCGGGCCAAGCCCGGGCCCGTGCAGTCGAGTAGAAATTGGAGTAGACATCTTTGCAAATTAAATTACTTTAATTAAACACCTGTATTAAATAAAATGCTATGCTATGCTATGCACAATAGAAATAGTAATACAGAATTACTCTGCTGGAAAGTCAGGCTACTCTATATTTTAATTACATGTGCGTTTTTCAGCGATAAAATGCTGAGATTTTACATTCGTATGCAAAGAGAGATTCGTCACTTAGGTGTGCCAACTATAAACCATGCAGAGGACAGCTTGTTATCATGCGTGATCGAGGTCCACTGAATATTAAAGAATATAGATTTGTCCATTTTTCTATATAAAACATAAAATTGGTGTTATAGATATAATTGTAGATTACTTTTCATAATTACAATAAAACACGATTTAGTTTCCTTTCATTTCGAGCTCGGATCGGGTTGAATATAGCTTTAGCGATGAACGCTGAGGAAAAATCAATGCTTAATTTTTTCTACCTTATATGCACATGAAAAAAAACTGAATCAAAGGGGTGGTCCAGAATGTTTAACACTAAAAGAAATTGAAATCTGATAAAATTTATACTGGAATAAAAGTTATAATTTTAATTTGATGTGGATTGTTAAAAATTTCAACAATTATTAAGCTGTTTACTAGATAAGCAATTTTTGTTTAGGAAACCATTGCCGCAATCAATTTTTTCAGTCAAATATACAGGGTGTTTGACTTCCACCAAACCCGAATTTCTGTTTTGTTAAAATAAAGAATTTATACTAACGATGATTTTGCTGGGACTTAACTTGCTTATCGTCAAATGTAACAATATGACGAGAATTGGTGAAAGTTACCATCATCCAGAAAATGGAATGTATTTTAAGGGAACCATAGAAGAGGGGCCACCTGATAGTTGAGAGCAGGGTTCTAAGATAAAAACTAGTTTAAAAAGGTCCTAGCACGTAGCGCTTTAGATCTTCAATTAGTCTAAATCAAGCATATGGTATGAATTAATCATTAGAATTACATTTTAAAGAAATGCGCCAAAAAGGGGGGGAAGGTTTAAAAAGGGCCCTAGGGCCCCTCCCCTCCCCCCCCCCCAAAAAAATATGAGGGTGTCGGCCTGGGGAAAGGACTGAATTTTATAGATATGAATTGAGAGGGTGACACGATTAGGATGGTGAAAAGGCATAAGCTCACAAAAAGTTTAAGGGGATCTGAACTGGACCCCAAAGTCTTAACTGAAATGTAGAAGTGAAGGAATAACTAAACGAAGAAAGGGCACCCAAAACGACGAATATCGGAAAAGGGGCACGTTTTTAACAATTTAAGGCATAAAACTTAAAGGGGCCTAGGGGGCCCGGTCTTCAAAATTTAAAAATCTGAGCTTCGGGTTCATCAGGACCTCATGGACTATCCTCACCGAAATTTTCAGACTTCTACGTGCGGTAGATTTCGCTAGCCATCCCACACACACAGACAGAAAAACGACTTTCTTCCTTTATTCGTATAGATTAAAAAAAAAAAAAAACTGATTCAATCATATAATTTAAAAATTATGAGTTAAATTTTAAATGAAATAAATTAAAAAAAATAATTAAACAGTGAGTAAAGTTGGAACAGATTATTTCAATAAACAAAATGAAAATTGTTTCAGAATATTGATTGCTTGACCATTTTAAATTACGTTTTAACATTTAATTTTAAAAATAAATGAAATGAAATTCTTGTCATAATAAAACTTTTCGTTGTTAAAAAACTGCCTTAATGGATTGTAATTCATGCTTCTTATTTATCGTTGTCAATAATCACATCACTTATGCTTGACTTGTACAACATATGTTTGCTTTTTACACCCTCCTACTCCTCCCTAGTTCAGAAATACAATGACGTATCTATTGGCATACTTATTGGCTAGCATTATTCAACCATCCAAAGCAAGTTATCACCCTGACCATTCCCAACACTTTATCGCTTTCTTAAACCTGTTTCATCGCCATGCTTGGCGGGGGCACGTTCTTTGGCTACACTACTCCCGATAAAGAGATAAATGAAGTTTGGAAGTTTGAATAATTTTACCTCCCCACACAACCCACCGCCCCTTATGTGGTCACGAATAGACATAGAGCGTAATAAAGCGATTTTCCGTATAACTACACTTATGAAACTTTTTCTGTATCAAGACGTACCTATGACAGATCTATCTGTGGAATAAAACGCAAAATGAATTTTTGCACGATGTGTCACTTTTCTTGTGGGTGAGCGATATGTGCTTTTTACTTTATCCCCTATCTTTCGGTTTCTATACAAAATGAGTAATTTGAACAGGATCTTCCAAAGATTTCAGATGGGAGAGAGTAAAGAGAAATCAGACTAACCTGATCAAAGGAAAAAAAAAACACGCTTCACGAAAAAGAAAAAAATGAGTTTTTAGCTCACAGGCTATCAAAGCCTGAGAGCTTGTGTGCCCACCGGTTCTGTATGTACGTATGTACGTAAGTACGTACGTAACGCGATAACTCTTGATTGAAACATACCATTTTCTTCAAATTTTTTTTTCTAGTTTCATTCTGATAAGGCCCTTCCCTGATTAGTTTTGGGGGTTCATTGGTTAAGGATAAAGGGGGCTAGTCCACCCCCCTTAATTTAGATAAATGGGTTTTTCATGCAGAATTATTAGATTTGCTCCAAATGTGGTATACCGTTTTATTATGTTAAGGAGCTTCCTTGATTAGTATTGGGGGTTCATTGGTTAAGGATAAAGGGGGATTAGTCCACCCCTCTTAATTCAGATAAATGGGTTTTTCATGCAGAATAATTCGATTTGCTCCGAATTTGTAATGCCGGTTTATTATGTTAAGCAACTTCCCTAATTAGTTTTGGGGGTTCATTGGTTAAGGATAAAGGGGGGTTAGCCCACCCCTCTTAATTCAGATAAATGGGTTTTTCATGCAGAATAATTCGATTTGCTCCGAATTTGGTATGCCGGTTTATTATGTTAAGCAGCTTCCCTAATTAGTTTTGGTAGTTCATTGGTTAAGGATAAAGGGGGGTTAGTTCACCCCTCTTAATTCAGATAAATGGGTTTTTCATGCAGAATTATTTGATTTGCTCTGAATTTGGTATACCGGTTTATTATGTTAAGGAGCTTCCCTGATTAGATTTGGAGGTTCATTGGTTAAGTATAAAGGGGGAAAGGGGGGCTAACCCCCCTTCACTTATTTTTTTGAGGGGCATTATTCTTTAAAATAAGAGTATAATATACAATTAGTGTGAGTAGCTTGTGAGCTCAATGCCATCAGTTTAGCTGGGCACTTTTCTTTTTTATTAGTTTTATTGAAAAGAAACAAAACTCAAACAATTTATTACTTTTTGGCCCACCCGCGATCGCGGGGTAGCGGGGTGGGCCAGTCCTCCCCTGGTTATACAGCAGTATATGCTTGAAATAAAAATATATACTCTGAAATCAGCGATGCATGTTATGCACCAGGGCGTGTTACGCCAGAATATACGGTAAGTAAACTAAAGCACAATTTTTAGCCCCCCGGTATTCTATTTCTTTCTCCCAGCTTATTTTGTTTCAAATAAATAACGTTATCTTGTATACGCCAGCCGTAAAACAAAAGCCGATGTTTCATTTTGCGATTAAATACTCTACAGCATTTTTTAAAACTTCTAAGCATCGCACATTTTCAACGTTTATTCCGTCGTATTGGGAAAAAAGTACTTTTTAATGCAATTTGTTTGAAAACTGCATCTCCATTTTGTTTTTTAAATATTAATTTTTTTATAGTTTTTAGCGACATTTGTTTAATATTGGCAACGGAAGTACTCCATTTCTGTAGAAAGTAAAGGAAAAAATTGTTGAAAAATAGCAATTATATCTTTTTGTTGCCATTTTCTTATAAAAATTGAAAAAAAAATTAATTAATATGTGCTATTTTGAGAAAAATATAAATGAAGGATTTGTGATAAAACATGTAGCTGTTATAAACTATATTTAATTTTAAGTATCTATATTAATACAAATGACGTCATTTTACATAAAGTAAAAGCGTGTGCTTTAGGTCTTAAAATTAAAATATGTTTTGCAGTAGAGTCCCGATTATCCGAGTCCTGCTTAACAGAGTTATTTTCTTCTGATGGACTGGTTACTTCTATTATTATGAAACAGCCATTATAAATGAAGCGTTTGGTGAAGATGAAAGAGCTGTCGTAAAAAGTTAGAACTCTGATTTTCTGGTCAGAATAAAAAAAAAAAATAGCCATAATTTTTTTTTTTTTTTTAATTATGACCATTTTTTTCCATTCTGACCAGAAAATCAGAGTTCTAACTTTTTATGGCTGCTCTTTCATCTCCACCTAACGCTTCATTTATAATGGATGTTTCATAATAATAGAAGCCACCAGTCCATCAGAAGAAAATGAAGTAATGGAAATGCCGGGGTGACACTAAATTCTGAAAAAGCAGAATTCCTGTTCTCTAGTTAATTTAATTTACATTTTCACCAAATTGCTCTTGCATCATTCACATTTAACTTTCATTTGAGGGCAGTCAAACAGTGCATTTTATTCTTCATTTTATTATTGATTTTAAATTCTTTATGTAAATTTTAAGAACAACTTTAATTGAAATAAATGTGTAATATGTCGAATATATGTGATGTCATTATTAAACACCTGTTTAATTTATCATTTATTTAGGTGATAATCATCATTTTAATGATCAAACATCGTAATCATGGTATCACTACTTCTACAGTATTATCATTATTTTGGATCTGTTTTGCAGTTACTGGTGCTGTGATGCATAGATCTGTCATTTTGAAGTATGACAGTCAAGTGAGTCTTATATAACATTTTTGCTATGAAAGTAATTTAAATGTTCAATTATTTGCTTGTGAATGCAAAAAATAAGATCTTATTAGTTTGTATATTTAACTTTTAATGTGCCTTTTTGAGAGTAAAGTAATTGTTAAGAAATTTACTTATACTCCTAAAAGTTTTTGATATAATTTTTCAATAAAATTTAATACAGTTTCTTTTTTTACAAAATGGGATTGCCTTTTTTTCCTCTTGATTATATTAAATAAAAACTCTAATTAATGCTCTTCCACGATATGTGCTGATTATAAGGAAGGTGCATGGTTCAGCTTGCTATGTTACTTGGAAAAGTAGGAAAGGTCAGAAAAGTTTTTAATTGACCAGGAAAGTTGGGGGAAATCGAGGAATTCCAATATTTTATTTAAACTTAAAAAAAATGATAAATTTTCACAGCAATTACCAAGGCAATATTCTTTGTGCTGATTAAAGTTTCACTGTAATCACCAAGGAAATATTCTTTGTACTGATTGGGCATGAGAGTCTTCAGCTTTTGGTGATTTCTACTTTTTCAAAAAATTTGTTCATTTAAAATAATAAATAACTCAAACCAGTTTTTATTTTCTCTGGGGAAGTCATGAAAGTGAAACTGTAAATCAGTGTCTTTTAGAATCGTAAGATTTTAGTGCTTTTGAGATTATTTAACATTTATTCTACCCCCAGGCCAGCTAATACATTTGAAATCACTGAACTGTAAATTTCTTACAATAACCTGAAATAGTTAGGAAATTTCATTCTCCTATTTGAGAAGTGACCCTGTTGTTAACAAAGTATCCAAACTTAAAATAAAGATATATTGATTTAAAAATTTTGTAATAATGTCAATTTTAGTTAATAACAAAGCAATAAATTAAAGTCGGTCTTAGTTCATGTCCTCATCCGAATAAAGTACTGTGCAGCCAGAAGAAGAAGAAAAAAAGAATAACACTATAGACCAACCCCCCTCCCCTTCCCCATCTATTTGCAATATCCATCAAATACATCCACAGAAAAACAAAAACAACCATGCAATAGGGATTTATGTCTTCTTTAAATGCATACTAAACAAACAAGCTTAAGGTGTCATCTTCATTGTGAAATTGTATATCAGACTTTGAAAGTTTCAATACAAAGACCTAAATTCAACATCAGATTTTTCTTTTTTTTTTTTTGGCAAATTTTACCTTGGGGTATCAAATGAGAAGTCATTCAGTGATGTAATTTAGGAATTGAAGCCCAGTAGCGTAGTGGTCAGCATGCCTGTCTGCCACGCTACAGGTCGAGAGTTCGGCTCCCGGCTGGTCAAGGTTAACTCAACCTTTCATCCCATTGGGGTCGATAAAATGAGTACCAAGCATGCTTGGGAACTAAACGCCGAGGGTTGTGTGTTGGGTTGAGCACCTGACCGGGACATATGCTGCATAGCACCTCGGGGGCCCTGAATCAAGTAAACAAAGTTGGGCACCTTAGGCCCTGATCCTTAATGAATCATACAGCCACAGGTTTATTTTATTTTATTTTTTTTTTTTTTCTTTTTCTTAAAGAAATTATGGAGGATTAGATTTTAAACTCCTAATGATACATTTGATTGTTTTAGATGCAAAACAAGCTGTGTTATGGGCAGTGTTTAAAGCATAAATTAGATAACTTGGTGTTGAATGAAATGGAATTTTTTATGTACACATTTGAAGATTCTTAAAATTGATTTATGTTAAAAAATTCATAGGTTAATTGTAATCTATGAAGTTTTTAAACAGAAATCGTTTCTAGTAACTTCAAATGTGCAAATCCATAATTTATGTTTTTGATAATTAAACTGATATTTTAAGGGGACTAGTAATTTCAGATACATATTTGGGAACCTAAATTACCAGCACCTGCTCCCAGTATAAATAAAGGACTTTTTTCTGCCATCTTTGATGTCATTTTGTTTATGCAAAAGCAATGAGTGGAGTGCATATTTGTAGTGTTATTTTAACTTCAGGCAGGTCTCAAGAGGTTATATTTTATGTTGCTCAATCAACAAAACTTAATTTATTATTAAATAAAACCAAATTTATTTAAATAAAATTGTTTCATTTTAATATTGTGTAATATACAATTTGTATAAGAATTTATGTTATATACAGTACAGGACCTCAAATCCGGAATCCTAAAATCCGGACGACCCAAAATCCGGAATGAATAAAGGAATCTGAAATTCCGTGACGAGACGGAATAAATAATTCCGGAAAACGCCCATAGATGGCGCTACGCGCATACGTAACACAGTTTCCAACTAAGGAAGACTAAACAACTGCACTCAACTGAATAAATTTGTTGCAATGTTTTTATATTATAGTTTTAATCTAAATACTATTTGCTGACAGAGAAAAGTTAGTGTGTGCACACATTTTAAATTTATTTTAAAAAGAAACCTTGTTCTTCATTTAATAGAAAACACAAAAACAACAAATAAATAACCAGAAAGAAGAACTATTTTTAGAAGATGCATAGAATATATTTACAATTTTTATATGTAAAGATGTTTTGCTATCTCCTCTCCCCCCCCCCCCCCCCCCCAACTCTCCTTCAAATGTTCAACAAATTTCATTTTTCGAAAAAATTCTGTTTGTAAGCACCGTACCAAAGATATTTTTTCTTTAACTCAAAGGGGAAAAAAAATATCTATGCATGGTTTCTTTCTGCATGACAAAACATACCATCCATCCAAAGCTGATGATCACATGATAACGTTGACTTCCCACTTCACAGAGTTAAATAAACAAGTTGAATAAACAAAACAAACCACAGACAGATATCTCGTTTTTCTTTGCAGTTACTCTATAGTGGCCTTTTTTTAGAGGTACATTATATTTTAATAAAAATTTGTTACACAGGCTAATTTACTATTATTGCAGCTTGCTGAAAATTTGAAAGAAATTAGTCAATTAGCAATGGAGATAATTATTTTTTTAATAGTGGAAAAAAACTGGTTTTGCTCTTTTTTTCTGTTTGCTTGCAACTCAATAATTTCTTTCTCGTGCAATCAAACAACGCGAACTTAATAACACATTTACGAAGTCCTTTTTATACGAAAAGAATAGAGTTTGAATAGATCTCCTCTTGTTTTTGTTTATATTTAAACTTTCTTAGAACATTTTATTTAAAAAATTTAATTGTTTCTCTCTTTATTTTCACTGAGTCTAATACTGCAATTCCCGATATAGATTCCTAGACCTTGCTAGGCTCTCATGAACAACGACGCATTTTCTAAAAGATGTTTTAATATTCCTAAGAATATGATGTATTAAGAAAAAAAATCCTTATTTTCAATTATTTTTTATAATTTGCATTTTTGGCTGTTTATTTACTCTAAGCCAAACATGGCAATTCGCGATATAGACTGCTTCGCAGCATGTAAAATTTTGCCATGGGCATCTACTGTATCTGTTTATTTATTGTTTTGGTTAAGGACCTGAAATCCGGAAAATTCCGAAATCCGGAACGATCGCGGTCCCGGCCAGTCCGGATTTGAGGTCCCATACTGTATTTATTAATTAAATTTTATTTTATTTTAGAATATTCCATATGACGGGAATTTTGCACTATGCAATATTTATTACATTTTCATTTATACTGAACTTATAATGTCATTCTTTGTTGATAGAAGAAACTTTGATCATCTTGAGGTAAGATTTTCCTTTTTTCATGATTTTTTTATGTTAATTATGAAAGATCATTGATTTTTTAAAATATTTTATGCTATGTGTTGTTTTGTGCTTAAATTATACATAGACAAATTATTTAAATGAATTTTGGATAACATTTATGGTAGTAATTGTATGGTATGATAACAACAAAAACATCTGCTCATCAGAAATGTTGACATCTGATTATATTTTCTTTCCAATATTCCATTCTTAGTTTTTTTTTTTTTTTTTTTAGTTTCTTATTGAAATATTGTTAGTGCTAAATGCAATAATCTCACTTTTTTTACTTTTCGACTATTCTTGTTTCTCAGTTCTATGCAGGTATTTCAGGATTTCGGTGTAAGGCAGCGCTTTCCAACCTTTTTTCTTTCAAGTACAGTAGAACCTCTTTTATCCGAAGCTCTCTGTTACCCGAAATCCATTTTTAAAGCTCTTTTTTTTTTTTTTTTTTTTTTTTTTTACTATCACATTCCTTGTATGCAAAATCCATTTTGAAAGCTTTTTTTTTTTTTTTTAGCTATCATATTCCTTGTATGCAAGCGTTTCTTTCCGAACTAAGAGTACATATAAATATTTTCGATCGCCTTTCTTAGAGTTCCTTTGAATTTAACTTGAACTCCCGTAAGCTGAATGGTAGAACGACGAAAACGAACAAATTAGCAATTCTGAAGCTTTTGAATGTTTATAAAAGGTTTGGCATGGTTGGAGCAGCAAAAAGACTGTTATATTGGTGAACTAATAATATTAAAAAGCTCCATGATAGTTTCAAAGCAAAGGCAATTGAAAGTGCAACAAACAAAACATATTTTCAAACTCTTCTGATATATGTAAAAGGTACTTAATTTCAAAACTGAAATTCAGGTAATTTATTCTTGTTTCTATTTTGCTATTGCTTTATTTTTATCAAGCACTTGTTACAATAATAAGAAATATTGCATATATTCCTCCTTAATCTTAAAAGTGAAGCATTCTCGATTACCCGAAAATTTCCATTTTCCGAAAGAGAGTCGGTCCCAATTACTTCGGATAATCGAGGTTCTACTGTATCTCTTTCTTAGGCTTTTCATTCTGGCATTCCACCATTTCTCATAATCCCCCCCCCCCCCTTTGCCTTCCACTAAACTAAATAATGCAAATGCGGTTTTTTTTTTCAATTAGTAATCTTATCACAATCATATAATAAATTCATACAAATTACATTAACATTTTTTAACCTTGCATTTTAAAGTTAATATTTCTTTTTACAATATTAGCCAAATGTTAAGAAAAATAAATGTAGCATTAAAAGAAATTTAACTGTAAAGAGCAAAAATTAACATTAAAAGAACAAAATCACTCAAACAATCAGTAAACATTTCAAATTAAAAACTCTTTATAAAATGAGGGAAGCTTTTCTTGTAACATATGTTAGTGATATAACTCCGCCTATTCGAAAATGAAAATAACAGCCAGTTTTGTAACACATGTTAACAAGAAACATTACAACCAGGAATTATTATTAAGAACAGAAGAATAAAAAAAGCAGTGGAATAAGAATATTGCATAATGATTAATTGAAATTTTCTGGAAGATTCGGAAAATATGTAAATACTAATTCAATATGCTTAGCAGTGGGTAGAGCAGCTGACATTGCATTATCAATGAATTATTATGTGTAATGGGTCTTTTCCTTCATTTTGAGTGTAACATATTGGATTTGCACATATGACTAACTTTGTAATCTAAAACTATCAATTTTCTGTATCTGTATTTGGTCTTGAAAGGAAAAATATTTTCCTCAAATATTACATCTCGGCTAATAAAGAATTTTCTCGTCTTCAGATCATATAATTTGTAGCCTTTAATTCCATCAGGATATCCCACAAGTACACATTCTTTGGCTTTAGGATCTAATTTGCTGTCGCGAGTGGCAACGTACATGACTCCATGCTCTACATCCAAAAACTCTGAGATTGGTTGAGGTAACTTCTTTGCCAGTCCATAATCGTTCAGGAATATTTCTTTTAATAGCCACAGAGGGACATTTGTTTCGAAGATAAGCTGCTGTGGACACTGCTTCAGCCCAAAATGTTGCATCTAAACCAGATTCTATGAGCAAACATCTTGCGGTGTTGATTAGAGTCTGATTCATATGCTCAGAAATGCCATTCTGTTGGGGCGATTCTGGCACTGAGAGTTGTCTTATTCCAAATTTAATAAGATAATTGTCAAATCTTGCACTGTTGTATTCACCTCCATTATCACTCCTTAGAACTTTTATTTTCTTCCCATGAAACTTTTCTGCCATACGTCTATACAAGTCAAACTTTTCCAAGACTTAATCTTTCGTCTTCATTGGGTATACACTAGTATAATGTGAATATTCGTCTGTAAATGTAACAAAATAATTTGAGTCGCCCAATGATGATGGAGTGACTCTGCCAGCCACATCAGAGTGCATTATCTCTAGTATATCTTGGGATCTTGTATGACCAGTTTTGGGAAATCTCAGTCTTCTCATTTTTCCTTGTATACACACAGAGCAAAGTTCTTCTTGCTTTGGGTTAAGTTCATGTTTACTGCAACTAAAATCTATATTCAGCCCTTTCAAAGCATTGTAACTAACGTGTCCCAAACGCCGATGCCATAATTCTTCACTAGAAGTTCTTGCAACATAAGCTATGGATTGTTTCTCTTCGATGACATAAAGTCTCTCGTCTCTCTTTTCTCTTAGCGATAAAAACACTTTCATCATTTTTCTCTGTTACTCTGGCTTCTCGATTTGCAAACTCAACTTTAAATCCCCGTTCTTCAATTCTTCCAACTGAAAGCAAGTTTCCTCCTAGATTTGGAACGTACAGCACGTTTGCAAGGGTGACAGTTCTGGGTTCTTCATTTTCGTCATGTATAAAAAATTTTATATCACCTATTCCAGTTACTCCTATTTTTTCAGAATTCGCAACTTCAACAGTGGATGTATAAGGTTTAAAATTTGTATATTTTTCTTTATCGGACGTCATGTGTTCCGTGGCTCCATTATCTAAAATCCACAAATTTGACTTATTTTCATTTTTCAGGTTTACTGATAATGCCCAGTTCTTAAGGTCTATAGCAGTTTTTGCTGTACTTTGCCCTTTTTGCTTAGCTTCTTCACAGTATCTGGATGATCTTCACAGTATGTGGCCCCACTCACTGCAATTAAAACACTTGGTGTTTTTCTTCAAATTTAAATTCCCTTCTCCTTTCTTTGGTTGCCACCTCTTCGTGGTGTTTGATTGCATAGGTTTCTTCTGGTTGAAACTCTTCATATGGAGTGCACACTCTTCATGATCTTCGGCAACGGTAGTGTTTCTAGATATTCTCTTTTCTTCAATTAACAGTCTGGATTTAACAATGGTTGTAGTTAAATTTGCTTCGTCCTTTTCTAAATTCAAGATCAGGCTTTCATATGATTTTGGTAAACCGATTAGCATAACCAGAGCTACTTCCCTGTCGGTAAAAGCATTCCCACCATTTGGTAGTTTTCGATGAATTTCCATAAGTCTGGCAAGGTATGATTGGACAGTTTCACCAGATTTCATCGTAATATTGAAAAAGTCCTTCATGAGTTGCAACACATGGAGTAATCCAAATTTTGTATGCATCTCTTTCAGTGCGGTCCATGCATCCTTTGCTCTGACACAATCGCCGATATCATCTAAAAATGTGTCTTCAACTATCAAGAACATAAGTGTTAATGCTTCATCATTTTTCTTCTTTTTGTTGTCTGTTAATTCCAAACCATATCACAGATCAACTGCTTCCCAGCATTTCTTCTGTACCATAATCGCACGAGCACGTATTGCCCATGCATGGTAATTATTGCAGTTTAATTTTGGCAATTTATAGTCGTCACCAGCCATTTTGCACACTGGAAAAACACATTAAAAGTCCTTACTGCTAAAAGGCTTCACAACTTCTTCAAAAACATTAGCGATGAACGTAGTCCAGGACAGCTTCTACTTTAGGCTTAGTTAGTTTGCAAAGGCGTCATAGCATGCGACTAATCTTCAAATATCATCAAAATGCTCACCAGAGCTATTCGTACTTGATAACATGTTGGGGAAATAAATAATCAGCATGCTAAAAAAAAAAAAACTTGAAATACCTGGGATATAAGGATTTAGTATAATGCAGAAAAGATTTACGGCATCAGAACATGATGCTTGCAGTTACCCACTTACAGGAATCAACGTTGGCAAAGTGGTTGCCAATACGGCAAGACAAACTCATAAAAATTAAATTTACATTAAAACAGGATGCAATAGGCATTTTTCTAACAGGAAGACCATGCCTAAAAGACAAACACAGTACAAAGATTTTCCTTCATTTTACATACATTATTGTTATGGTTGAAAGTTCTTGCTTAAATATATATATATTTCAGAAACCCTGTGGATATTGTGCAACCCAAATCATTTCCTCTCTTTCTTCAATTTTAAAATGTTATCTATTTTTCGTGTTATGTCACATTTATATGAATTCTCTGTCCTAGTATGTAGTAAAATTTTTAAACCAAAAACTTGTATATGTTATTTTGCTGTTGTAAAATTGGATATTAGATTGAAAGAAAGAAAACAAAAGGAATGTCCAGTAAATATTTCATGCAAGTAGTAGAACTTTATTTAAAAAAAAAAAAAAAAAAAAAAAAATAGCATCAATTTAAGTTAAAGAGGGAAAAGGGGAGAAAAAAAAATTGTTTTGTCATCAAAAATGGCAAGTGAAAATTTTTATCAAGCATGTTTTTTTTTATTGGACACAGTGTTATGTTTCAGCTGTTAGTAATCACAACATTATGTTCTAAATAAGTTCATTTTGTTTTGTTCAATGTATATGAGTCTCTCGTTTACATGTAATTTTTAATTGGTCATCTTAGCTGCATGTAAATGAGAGTCATGTATGATTTTTTATATGCTAATCAGGATGTGCAAAAATTTAGGAATTTCAGGCTTAGAACCAGTGTTGGGTATGAGCGCGTTCATTGAACGAAAACTCACGAACTTAGTTCACTATCTGTGAACTTTGAGTTGAACTTGACTCACTTTTTGGTAAATGAACGTGAGCTGAACGAAAGTTCAAAAAATCTGTGAGTTTGAACGAAATTTACAACTCAAACTCAATTTTTTTCATAATTTATTTTAAAATTTTCCAGCCGTTAAGAACACGTTTTTTCCCATTCAAATGCCACACGGAGTCAGTATGGGTCGAGTCTGATCATCAGTTTTTCTGGGTCCTGCCCGGGTCTGACTTTCTCTGGAGGCTCGAGCCGAGCCGAACCTGACTTATTTCTGGGTGTGTGCTTTATTCTTCCTAGAAGTCTACAGCGACTGAAATCTTCTGGTCAAGTCACAACCCTGTTTGTATGAAAATCATTGACCCATCTCTGTCTGACTCGTGCAAAAATCTGTTTAAGGAACAACCTCCTTGGGTCAACAATTTTCGCCGAAAATACATGATTTTTAAATTACCATTATTCTAAAATTAAAATTATCTTTAAAGAATAGTACATATACATTTCTAGGGTTAGGGATATAGTGCTGTAAACCTATTATAAGAATCTGTGTATGACGAAATCCTGTTTTAAACGGAAAAATTTCTTGATCGGTGCAAAATGGATATAATAATCCGTTTGAAAATAAATACATTTGCAAGAGATGACAGACCTTATTAAAAAGGAACTTAACTATAACGATTTGTTCCTCTCCTATGTGATGCCGTCTTAGAAGGTTTTTTGATGTAGAATTGTTCAGATTTTTATGTTTCCAAGCTGTGTAAATGGATGCATGCATAAATGGATTAATGGCATTAATAATAATTCAGATATTTACATACAAAGAGAGATCCATTACAAAATCAATATAGTTACAATGGGACCTTTAGAAAGACATGTAGTAGAATGTGCATGTCCCATAAGAATTCTTCTAGAGTGAATCCAACCTACAGAAAGGAAATTGGAGCATCCTCGTCCCGAAAAAAAATGGTACATCCCGATCCGATGCAAGACTATTTAACGATCCCAAAGTGTCTACTATTCAGGGATTTTACTATATTTGAGTATTAAAGAATACACATGGTGTTTGCTCTAGGCCATTTTTGAAGGGTGCAACGCTCTGTCCTTTTTAAAATCGGCAAAATGCGCTCTTCTCTTTTTAAAAATAATAAAATCCATGCCGAAATGCTCCCAACAATCGCCTATGAAAGTATTTCTTTCCTGTACCACGAATTTTGCGAATCCTCACCAAGGCCGAAACTAGAGGGGGGGGGGGCTGAAATTAATTTAATATCCTGAAGTAAACATAAAATATTCCGTCTTATTCTTATAGACCGGGAGGCGACTGCGCGATCCATCATCTCATCGAGTTTCACGGCTGAAATTCCAGAATTAGTTAAAATTCGATTATCATATTAAAATGCAACTAGTCTGCCAAGTCATGTCTTGGTGAATAATACCTACAAACCCGATTTTAGTGGTTGACTGGTAGGTTTAACATGTTTTCCTGCCCCCAGTCCTCCAAGTTTTCATACCTTTGGCTGCAGGAAAACACAATGATAAATCTACCGATCAACCACTAAAATAGGATCTGCAGGTGATTTCCCCCATAGATATAGGAATATACTAAATTCCTAAAATTTATATTGCTTATTCCATGGTTTCCCAAAGATATGACTTGGCGGAACAGTTGCATTTTAATATGCGAATTGAGTTCTGTCTAATCCTGGAATTTTAGCCGTCAACTCGATGAGGTGATGTTCTGTGCACGTGCAGCCGGCTCCCGGTCTATTATGATTATCATTTTTTTAGATGAGTTTTTTCATACACAAAATCGTAGCGCTGAAGCCAAAGTCTTTTAAGTACTAGTAATTCCAAAGGACATGAACTACGTAGAGTAATTCAACTGGGCACTTCTCTTTTTTCATTAAAACACTCGGCTAACATTGCAATAGTCACTGAAATTTTCGAGCTATTGATTTCACATACCGTCAACCTCACATTTCCATTATTAAAAAATATTATATGTGATTTTTCAACTTCGAAATGGAGTTGTAAACAATTAACATGAAACAATGAAGCAAACTGTATGGTTTTAAAAATGAAATCTCTTATTTATATTTTTTAAACTATTTTTAAATTTTTGGAACAAAGTAGCCCCTGCTGGGGTCTTCTTTGGTCCATTCACTTAGTTTCATCTAAAATGAATACATTTCATATGTAAATGAATACATTTTTATTGAAATCTCCTTGCAATAGCATTTGCTAATAAATTAACACTGAAAACTCGATAAACAAGTGTTTTTATTTTTAAACATTAAAATCAATAAATCAATTGTTAATATTAAAGAAATGAGAAATAGTTTTCGTCATGTTATGTTCAGCAAATGGAACAAAAACAATTAACTCGGTTAATGTGGAAACTCGGTTTTAAGCGGGACTCGGATAATCGGGACTCTACTGTATATTTCATTTTTAAAATGATCTTTAGACTATTTTTGCTGATGTTTAAAGGGAGGGGGGGGGGGTCATGATTCCGTGACTTCCACCGTTAATCCGCCATTCTAGATTATCTAGTTCAGTGTTACATATTTTATGATTACATATTTTAAATTTTAAAATAAGTCGGCTATCAGAAAATTAGTAAAATTCTCAATATACTTTGCGAAAGAGGGTGTTGGGGGGGGGGGGGGGGGGGAGGCTCCAAAATTCACGTTTGACCCGGGTACAAAAAAGTCTAGTTTCGGCCCTGCTTTAAGGAATAAGTGAGGGATTTTTTAAAATAAGTGATTTTGAGTTAGCCTAAAAGTTTTAGAAACGAAATTTTTGGGTTTATTACACAAACTTGAATATCATCTAAGTAATTTTAATTGTATAGGTGCTCTTTATCAGAAACTGTAAAAGCAAACAGCTTGCCCATTTTTTGATAAAGTCGAAGGATCATAGAAAAAAATGCTGTCAAAGTTGGCGTTTTACAACGGCTTTCCTGAAGCGACGGCGACAGCCGGACAAAGGCGTCAGGAAACAACAGTTCCTTATAACCTAAAATGTAATATATTTACCGAAAATTTAAAAATGCTATTGAATCACTTCTAAAACAATGCCTGCAAATTTCGCGTTTTTATGTTTAAAAAGGCGTCCATGGAAAGTTTCGCGTTTGCACGCATAGAATGTTTTTGTTTTCATTTCTTTATCTCTCTCTCTGTAAATATAATAAATATAAATTATATATAAGTAAATTATATGTAAGTAAATAAATAAATATATATATATATGTGTGTGTGTGTGCGCGTGTGTGTGTATGTTTAAAGATAGGGATTATTGTGAGGTTTTATTACTGGATATAATGCATGTACACTTATTAGCATAAGCATTTTTATTATAAATTTAAGCTACACTGTATTATTATTTCACTTACATCTTCTATAGGAAAAGAATGATTTTTTTTTTAAATATGTAAAGCTCTTAAAATTTTTGGCTACAACAAATTTAGATCTAACATTGTTTTATATTATTTACTGCTGTCTATTTAAAATATCCTTGAGAAATTTTACAAAACAGAGCAAGTAATTAAAAAGGAAATAAAAAAAATAAATGAGGTAAAATGTAAAAAAAATCTATTAAAAACACTGATTCGCTAAATTGAAAAGAGAAATTCTGCACATTATAAGTCTTATTTTTGTTACAATCTTTTCCTTACTTCAACGAAAATCCACATATTCTTTAAATGTCTTTTAAAAACCGAAGAACAGTTGCAATGGGGCATGACTTTCACTTACATTTGTCACCGTCTTGTAAAATGTTCTGTACAAAGTAGGGTTCGCTTTTGTACTTTCTTATCAGCGGCTTTTTATATATACACCATAGGTGGCCATACAAAGCTGTTATCGAGGAGACCCTAGACTATGGCTATATGTGGTTAGCGGTTCCATGAATTTGCGTGTTGGAAACGATTTCCCATCTTATACTGTAAACAAGTCTTTTGATACAAATAAGAATTTTTATTTATTTTTTTTTTTTTTACTTAGCAACATAATGTCTATGTTTGGGGAGAGGGGAAGGACATTGTCAACACATGCTGAGGATGGCTCCCAGAATAAATAATTATTACTATGTTTTATCACAGAACAATTGTAAAAACTTTCTATTCCTATTCTTATCTTTAATCAAATAATGTGAATGAGAATATGACTATGATATAATATATAACTTTAGAATATAATTTCCAAATTATTTCTTTTTCAAATTTGATTAATAATATTTAAAAATATCATATGAAGCAAATTTTTTATATCGTTTTACATACTTAATACAACTAAGTATGATTAAATTATAATATTTATAGGATTTTTTTAAAAAAGAAGTTACTGTTATTTCGGAAATTGACTAAAGTAATCTGAGTATCATTTTTAGGCCTTTAAATCTGTTCTTAACTGCTCTGCTCAACAAGCGCAAAACGTTTTGACGCATTTACAAATTCATTTTTTAACCGAAAGGTATAAAATTGGAAAGTCTGACCGTGGAAGCGATTTGGAATTGAACTGTGCTTTCCCTTTTTTGATTAATCAATTACCTGTTGAGTTAGAAGTGATTTTGATCACGTGACAAATACGTTTTTCGCCCGCTCTTGAGTGTTCTTTCTTCCTTTGCGCGGAAATTCGGTTCAAAACGCCCACTTTGGCACTATTTTCTAAAAGATCTGTTGCGCTTCAAAATAAATAAATAAATAAATGGAAGAAACAGCTGAAATACATAGTTTCTGTATAACCACAACAGCTAGTTTCATGCATTTTCTAACAAAAATAAATTAAGACTTATGTCAGAAAGTTGCTCTTTTGGATTTGAGAACATCCTTAATAGGATGTAACGATTAGTGATTTGGAAATGTATATTCTGTCAAATTTCAGGCCGAACATCAAAACTTTACCGTATTTTATGGAAGAAACACCGCACCCGTCGTAAACGCCGCACTCCTCAAATTGGCCTGAATAAGCTTAAAAACGTCGTAATCGCCGCACCCGTTGTAAACGCCACATCCACCGAAACGCTACTTTTGTCGACAGCGTCACATTGACCTAACTTTAATCAAAGTTTTCTGAGCAGTGTAAGATGCCTCGTTTTTAATAACTTAAGATGTCTGAAGTTTTATTTAAAATATTTAAATCCGATTTTAAATATTTTATGAATTTTTAAATTAAGGAAACTCAGTTGGCATTTAAAAAAAAATCGTAAACGCCGCACATGGCATAAACGTCGCACTTGGAAAAAAATTAACTTTTAAACTCGTAAACGCCGCGGCGTTTCTTTCATAAAATACGGTAGTTTAAATACACATTTTCTTTTTAAAATTAAATAACAGAAATAAAACTAAACACGCTTTAAAATCGATTTTTTTTTTAAATCTTTATTAATTGTAAAAGGTTGATTTACTTTGTTAATGTTAGAAACACTTAGATGCTAGTAGTAAAACATAAATTTTCATAAATCTAAATTACTAATAGCATAATTTTAACTGCATAGGTACTAGTAATTCATACATATTTTGTATAAAAAAGAAAATCTTTATTTTGTCAATCTGCTTTTTAAAATTTATTTTTTTCAATTTAGAAAATTTGGTTCAATACAAAATAATTAGATTTTTCATTTTTCCCCCCTTTACCTTAAACATATCAAACTGGCTTCCTGTAAGTCGGTATGAATAATTATTTCCATAAAATTATAAAGAATATACTCCTTTTCTACTGTTAAGTAATATTGTTATATTTCGTTAGATTCAATATTAAATACTCCAGTTTAATCCTTATTGTTCCTCATATACCCAATGATGCTATGACCTAAATTAGCCTTTGATCAAGTAAATTTTATTGGGGGGAAGGGGGGGGAGTTTGTGTATCCATTAATCAACGGATTTGTAAGAATGGGTCTTTTTCTGACGCCAGTTTCTCAGTCCTAAAATTACTTGGTATAATTTAAATTACGAATTAAAATGTATATTAAAAAAAAAAAAAAAAAAAAAAAAAAAGAAGAAGAAAAAATGAAGTGAAATTAAACTGGAAAATTTCTTGATCGGCGCAAAATATGTAATAATGGATGTAATAGTTTGATTGAAAAAACATAATACATTTGCAAGAGACGACGGACATGCTAGAAAAGAAACCTTACTATAACGATTTTTTTTTTTTTTTTTTTTTTTTTTTGTATGTGATTCCGTCTTAGAAAGTTTTCATGTATAGAATTTTTCAGCTTTTTAAGTCTCCAAGCCGTGTAAATGGGTTAATGATATTAATAATAATTCATATATTTACATACAAATAGAAATTCATTAAAAAATCAATATTGTTTACAATAGGCTATTGAAAGAAATATAGGAGAACCAGATTTTGAAACAAATGTGCTTAGACTATGTAACCTATGGAACTTTTTTTTTAAATGAAGATCATAAACAGAAAAAGGAGACTGTAATAGTAATTTTATATTTATCAGAACTCCCACAAGACAAAATGTTAAAGATATCGAAGTAAAAATAAATATCTACACAAACTGCTGATGTATTTATGCGTCATTTATAAAAACTATTATTAAGAAATTCTAAATTCTTCCCAAAAAGTTTGAATAGTTAGTTATTTTTTATTACTATAAATATAAATATTTCGTGAATAAAATGAAGGAAAATTAGTATTTAAATTTTACGGTTTGAACTCGAAATTTCTGAATAAAAAATCCGTCAGATTTAGCACCACTGTTTGTGGCCTGTATAATGTTAAGAAGGCTCTGCTTTTAAACACTTGAGAAGGCTCTAACCGCTTCAGAGGACTTGGTCTTATAGAAGTTGACTTCTGGTTCGGGTCGGTTTCAGATTGGGTTTTCACTCTTGCATGTCGGATTCGGGCAGACCGGATTTTTCAAAGGAATATCGAAAATAAAGTTTAAAAATCTATATGCAATAAGACCTTCATAGCGGACACATACAAAAAACGTACATCTCTATTTAGCAAATTTTTCAACTTTTAACACAATTACATATTTGTATTGTACGCTGTTACCGCTGAATACTGGACATCTTACAATCTATACACATGTAATATATAAACGTGTGCATAAACTATCACAAACACTATGTGTTTTGTGTATGTAAAAAGCGGATTTTAGTATTTTCAATATTACGATAGAAGAAAAAATAGTTCTTAACTGTATCGTAAAGGAAGAATAATCTACGATTGCATTTCTCATCTACATTTTATTTCTCAAGCAGTAATTGAATATACACTCATTCATATTGATATACATCTGTATTTTCATCTGGAAAATAATTCTTCTAAACTTTTAGAGGAAATCCCAACAACCCGGTTAGCAAAAAACTTAAATCTGCTCCATAAGAATTATTCTAGAGGGAACCCAACCCACAGAAAGAAAATTAAAGTATAACCCCGTCCCGAAAAAAAAAAAAAAAAAAGTATAACCCGATCCGATGCAGGACTCTATTCAACGATTCAGTGGTGTTTGCTTATTCATAAATTTTTTGACTGTTAAAGAATATAGATATGTACATTTGTTTATATAAAATATAAAATTTTTATTAAACATGTAATTATAGATTATTTTCAATGATTGCAATAAAACAAACTGTTTAAAATACATTTTAAACGGTTAAATGTAAAAAGAAAAACATAATTAAAAATTTTCTTCCACGGGGTGATCAGGGCGCAAATTTCTCATTCTTGATTTTCTTGGTGTTTATTTATTTATTTATTTATTTTTGCGCCACTTATGACGAGTAAATTTTGCTTTTTTTTTTTTTTTTTTTTTTTTTTTCAGATCATCAAAAATAAAGCCCTGCGCGGGTTGAGTGCTGCTAGACTCGAACCCGAAAATTCTATTTGAAATCAATCCACAACCCACAACTCGATCCGAAAACACCAAAATAATTTTCGGCGACCAGCAATCCGACCCGAATCCGAAACGAAAGTAAAGTAAATTATGTTCTAATGCAATTGCGAAAAGAAATCAACAATTATAAAAAAAAAAATTGGGCTGGGCCAAATTTTACTGATCTTTTTACTGGATAGGCCAGAGCCGTGCCGGTCCAATGAACTTCATATGAGCTGGGTTGGAACTAGGGCTGAAAATTTCTGTTTAGACCTAAAAATGAATGCAGTGACAATAAATCCAGTCCTGGCCCATCTCGTTCCGAACCTCTAGAAAAAAGTAATCTCTAAACCAAGCTCGGACCGAGGGTCGGGAAAGAATATTGGGCCGTGCCCATGAAGACCCTTACATCGAATAACCAAAAGATTAGTTCACAAAATTTTGTAAATTTGGACGATAAAGTTCGATTATATAGATTTTTTAAAAACGAGTTTTTAGTGAACTTCGCTCACTTTCATAGATGAGTTTGAGTTGAACGAGTTCGTCTGAAAAATTTTGAATTTGAACATGAACTTGACTCATTTTTGAGAAATTGAGTTTGAGTTTGAATTAGTTCGTTTTTTTTGTGAGCGTACCCAACACTGCTTAGAACACAGGCATAAAAGGGGCTCCCATAGTAGATGAATAAGTATCATTTATTGCTATTATTTAAGAATATTAGGTTTATAAAGATCAATTAATATAGTAAATCAAATGTCCAAATCATCCATGGATTTTTATGTGTTTATATCTATTACAATAAGTTCAAAAATGTGAGTTTGTAAATTCTGAATTTAATAAAGTTATTCCAGAAACAGAGCTACCATCCTCATTATACATTAGATTAAGGCTCCGCTGTACTGAAACTCCCCGATCGCGAAATTCCATGTTAGCCTATGGGAAAACTTTCAAGTGCGATTACTCATGACCTAATATAATTATTAAAATACCGTTTTCACCATCAGAAAGTAGACATCAAATGCCGGTGATGCGCGTTTTTAAAAATTGTTTCCGTAAATTTCAAGTATTTTTAAGAAGATGATAAAATTTAATCAAATGGAAATTTCAAAGTTTAAAGGGATTTTTTATGTATTAAAATTTACGGAGATAATTTGTAAAAACGCACATCATCGGCATCTGACGTCTACTTTCTGATGGGGAAAACAGTATTTTAATAATTATATTAGGTAATAAGTAGTCATGCTTCAAAGCTTTCCCATATGCTAACATGGGATTTCATGATTGGGGAGTTTCTGTGCAGCGGAGCCTTAATAAAAATGTTCAATTGATACTTTGATTAATATTAAATTTTAAATTTGTTATTATTATTTGTGATGTGGATTATGTTGGCTATTGTTCAGTTATTTTGGATTTTACTCATTTCAACATATGGGAATATTTAAATTTCAGTTTTTTTCATGAATGACATACCTGTTTGAATAAGAAATTTGGTTTTATATTTTTTATTGTAAAAATTTTCTTTGTGCTTGCAAGATTTTAATGTTTGACATTTAAATAAAGTGTTTCAGTAGGGTGGGGTGAGGGAATACTGTTCTTTTTAATAACATTTTTTATTTTCATGTTTTCAAAATTTTCATAATTTTTAGCAACTGTACATCCCAGCAGCAGAAAGTTATGGTTGTGTCTGCGACAGGAATTTAGTGGGATGAAAATTGTCTGCGGGAGTAGCGTGTTACATTTTCTTATGCTCAAACACAACGAGCGTTAAAATAAACAGCGTTCTTACTGATTAATACCAAGGGTGATTCTGAGCTTTAAAAAAAAAAAAAAAATTCTGAAAGTCACGGAAAATTTTCCGAAATGTTACAACAGCGGCGGGGGAGCGAAAATCAACTACTGGCACTAATCATGTGTTTTTCTTCGCGCGCTTTTGATGGAATTTGCGATCTTTTGACGAAATATGCCATTTTTAGCAATCTTTTCACGAAATTTGCCGTTTTCTTTATCTTTTGACGAAATTTGCCCTTTTTCTCGCGATCTTTTGACGAAATCTGCTTTTTTTTTCGCGATCTTATGAGGAAATTTCTCATTTTTCTCGCGATCCTTTACGAAATTTGCGTTTTTTCATCTATTCTTTGACGAACTACGTGTTTTTTCCGCGATTCTGTGGCAGAAATTTGCGTTTTTTCGGCGCCCCTGGAACGAAATTCACGTTTTAAACGGGATCTTTTGACGAAATTCGCTTTTTTACAGCGATCCTTTGGCAGAAATTTGCGTTTTTCGCGATCTTTTCACGAAATTCCGCAAATTTAATTCCGATCTTTTGACATAAATTTTCTTCTTTTCGTGATCCTTTGACAGTAATCTGCGTTTTTCGCGATCCTTTGACAGAAATTTGCGTTTTTTCGCGATCGTTTTACAGAAATTTGCATTTTCCCCGCGATTGTCTGACTAAATTCGTGTTTTTTCCTCGATCCTTTGATGAAATTCAAGTTTCTTCCGCGATTTTGTGACAGGAATTTGTGTTTTTCTCGCGCCCTTGGAACGAAATTCACGTTTTTTTCGGGATTTTTGGATAAAATTCAAGTTTGTACAGCAATCTTTTGGCAGAAATTTAAGTTTTTCGAGATCTTTTGACGAAATTCCGCGTTCTTTCGCAATCCTTTGACATAAATTTGCGTTTTTTTGCGATCGTTTGACTAAATTTGCGTTTTTCCCACAATCGTTTGACTAAATTCGCATGCTTTCCGCGATCCTTTGACGAAATTCGTGTTTTTTCTGCGATCCTGTGACAGAAATTTCCATTTTTCCCACAACCCTGGGACGAAATTAGTGTTTTTTTTCGGGCTCTTTTGACGAAATTCGCGTTTCTATAGCGACCCTTTGGCTATAAATTACCGATTTTTTATGCGAACGATTGTCGAAATTGATATTTTTCGGCGACCGCGATATTTTTTGTCAGAATTTTCGTATATTTTCTTTTTTTTTTTTTTTTTTTTTAAGGAAATACTTTTTTTTTTTTTTTTTTCAAGTTGGCAAATTTATCTGCAAGGTCTAAAATAAATCTGCGACGTGCGTCGCGCACTTTCTGCTACCGGGTTGTACATTAATATATACATTAAATAGATGTTTGCAGCCATGTTATTAATATAAGTAATACTGAAAATATGTTCTAGCTTTTACTGAAATTAAGATTTAGTAAATTTTAATTCCTAAATAAAGAGCTCCCAAATCTTTTGTGTCTTATAGCCTCCATAATAGATAAAGAAACCCTCTGTGGAATATTTTATACCTTTTCTTTGTTTTGTAGGTGGGCAGTCCTCTTGAAGAAGAAGCTTTATTTTCTAATGTCACATACATGTGGTTTAACAGGTTTGTGTGAATTATATATTTTTTAATTCATTTTTTCATTATTATTATTGCCTTTTTTACACCACTTGGAATGTCATTTAATACTATTGCCGGGAACTTACAGGGTGGCCCAAGGAGCAATGTCTAAAAAAAAATGCTTTAAAAATGACACTAAATAAAAGTAAGATATGTGAGATTTGATGCACCTGATCTTAAGAATGTGTTACTGTTGATATGCACATTTCGTTAGCGAGTAGCTATTTTAAATATTTATTGCTACTTAAGCAGAGACAGACATTCAATTATTGTACTCCAAAATCTTCACTTGCAGAAATATCTCGTGTGGTGCTCAATATCGTTGCATGACTTTTCCAATGAAGTTTTTATCGATGAAACATTAAACATGGAGAAGAACAGAAAGTTTCTTTATGAGGAGTTCATATTATTTCTTCATTCTTGTGATTTGGTCCATTGCCATTCCTTTATGTAAGATGTAGCAAGACCGCATTGTGGGTCAGATGTTTTTTAATGCTTCTATGAGAACTTTGGTGAAAGTTATTGGATTAGATTATGCATTACAGCAGTTATAAGTGGTATTGAGTTGCTGCTCTTGATACTTCTTTGTTTATTTGAAAGGCAGAGTGTGGTGAACAAATTCTAAAACTATTTATTAACTTCAGGCTGCACGTTGAGGTGACACAAGCTATATAACAAGCATCTTAGGAGAAGAAACAGGTTTGAATTTAAAAATTTGTCTTCTGACATTCATTTTGTTGCTAACTGCCTTGGTGTTTGGCCTACCTTAGAGCTGCTCATTCATAATGGATGATTTCCAAAACATGTTCATTTTTGCCCTTACTTTAGAAGGTTGACATTTTGAATCTCGTTATGCCTGATTATTTGACTAATATGCATTTTCAGTATAGATCATTAAATTTTTTTCTTTCCCTCTTCCATTTACATATTCCCCTACCCCTTTCTTTTCAAAATTTATCCTATGGTTCTGCCTGTGTAATAATTCTTCTGTTACTGAAGTCATATTTCTTCCTGAAAAATTAATTGCCAAATTAAATAATTAAAAAAAAAAACATGTGTAAAAGGTAGTAAATTTGTACTTTATTTTATAGTGTATGTACTCAATTTAAAGTATGACATATGTATTTTCCTTTTATTTTTATTTATTTATTTCAATTGCATTTGATTGGTGTATGGGTTATTTTATTGGTTTTCATCATTATAAGTTATTTTTTGTACCATAAAGCAGTCAACATGGTAAAATATTTTTAAGCATGGCATTTCTTATCTTCCCTGTTGTTCAAAAAAGTTAATTGCTGTATTTACTCGTATATAATGCAACATTTTTCTTCAAAAAATTTGGTGCTAAAATTGGTATGTGCTGTACACGAGATATTTTCAAAAACTGTTACAGGTTTTCACTACGTCACTGAATCATCTTTTCTGGAATGGAGCTGATTTCAGTTTTTCTTATTCCTACCCCCTTAATCATATGTGAAATACAATAAATCAAATTCTCTAGCTGTAGATGCACTGTTTTAGCATTATGTAAAACTTTGAGTTTGATAGCAGCAGTATAACTTATTCTCTTTTCTATCGTAATCTCATCCTCTCAAATCAAAATACATGCAAGCATGCAATACAGAACTGATTTACTTTGCCTTTCTCAATTCCTCATTACTTGTGCAGACCTGCCAACTGCTGTGAAAAAATCGTAGTTTCTACGATTTGGACCTATAAACTATGATGCTACGAAATGATTCTTCTGCGAGTATATTTTGAAATTTCTTGGAAATCTGCAATTTTTTCTTTCTTTTATGGAATTTCCCCAAATTAATTCAAGAATCGATCACTAATTGAGAATTTTTTCAAGCGATCGTATAAAAATATTGTGTATTTCATCAAAGATCTCAGAAACAAATAGTGATTATCTTCAATTAGTCGCTGAATAAAATCACTGATTTCATTAAGAGTTTGGATAGAAATTGCGTATTTCTTCACAAGATTGCGCAAAAAATCACGAATTTCGATAAACTATCGAGGGAAAAATATTGCAAACTTCGTCAAATGGTCGCGGAAACGTGAGAATTATGACTGTGGAAAAAAAAATTGTGAATATCTTGAAATGATCGTGGGAAAAAAATCGTGAATTGCTTCAAAATTTATTGCAATGAACTAAAAAATTGGAACAAGTTCCCTCTTACAACTGTAAAAAAAAGCTGAGAAACGAGAAGAAACTCTGAAAATCATATAAAAATTTTCAGAGGAAAAAAATTACTACATGGAGTTGAAAGACTGAAACCTTATTCCTTTTACAAATGTCAAAAAAGGGTTACGAAACATGTAAAAACAACCAACCAACCTCCAAATTAATTTCAATTTTGTATGCTACGATTTCTCATTCTCAAAAGTTGGCAGGTCTGCTTGTGATATTGTACCTCATGTTTTCAATAAATGTTTAAAATTTTTCTAAAGTGAGAAATTTCTATAGTGCAGAATGTAAGAATTATGTAATCTTTCAAATTGATTTTTTAATAATATGAATAAGATAGGTAGGTTTCTTAACTTTCTTCTATACTTGCACAATCTAATTGAAGATTATTCCTTGGAATGTAGTGCAGTTGGATAATCATAGCTTGTAGTAAATAAAAACAATGCATTAAATAAATGCTTTCACATTTTTAAAATGATAAAATATATTCACTTGACTACCAAAAATATGAGAGAAAAATACGTATTTAGAATATGATAAACAGAACATAAAGTGGCTGGCATCACATACACTAAGCAGAACAGATTACATTTTTAAGACGCATGGGGAAAAAATCTACAAAGCCCTTTTCCATAGATGAAACAGGTATGGCCATCTAGAGGCAGAAAAGAAAAGAAAAATATACGAGTTGGTAGATTAGCATGTTAAATATTTATATTTATAACACAGAAAACTTAGTTTTATTCTATTTTATGGTATGGTAAATATACTCGAGTAAATACAAGTAAAATTTTGTGGTCAAGATATTATTTATTTTTTCTCCCTTATTAGCAGGGTTGTATAATGTAGACGCACATGCAAACGCAGTGCTTAGAAAATTTTCCAATAAATTTGGAACTTCGCAGAAAAAAGGGTGCAGGGAAGGGATTTAAGGGTGCAAGCTTTTCCCCTCAAAGCTTTGAAATGTTCCTTCTAGAAGAATTCTGCAAATTTTACCCCCCCCCCCCCACAGAAACACACATATCACACATACATACATAAACATACGTCGTATCATATCATCTATCAACAAAAAGCTTTCCCCCACCCTCTCTTCTTCTTATGAAATTAAATTTACTAATGCTTTATGTAGTATTTTATAAATATACAGGATGGTCATAAAATCTTTCCCTGATTACAATAATTTATTGCAGAAAAACTAATATAATTAGGCATGCTTGTTTCAATATATTGTAAAGACATTTATGGAGTTTTTAATACAAGTACTGTGAAGAATGTCAATTGCATATTGAAGAATTTTTTAAACTGTTGTCCGAGGTATTTGCAGTTTACGTGACTCATGCCGAGTAGACTTTGCAGGACTAGGTTGATATGCATCGCGAACGAGATACACTGTTGTACATACATATTTTTAGTAATCAGGGGAAGATTTCATGACCACCCTATTATATAGTATATAATAGCTCTAAGTGTATAACTATTTTTATTCAAAATTATTTTTTCGAATAAAACTTAATAAAAGTTACATTTTTAGAAAGATTATTTAAATTAAATTAACATTTGAGATATGACTTGCATTCAGTTATGTATATATTCTGAGATAACTTCGATTGAAGTTAGATTGACAGCTCAATCTCTCCCTGCATAAAAGTAAACATTCGTTCGAATCTCATTCGTTGTGAATGTATAGACTTTGTTGGTGCCATCTGTCGGTAGTTAAAATAAAAAAAAAAAGAAATTTTGTTTTGAAATCCTTTGAATTCTATAGACATTGGGGAAAAAATGAATATTTCTTATAAAATGCAATTAGAATTAATTTCACGCTTTTTGTTGGTATTTTGCAATGATTTTAATGGTTTTATATAATATATATATATCAATGCAAATAAAATTTTGTATTTTGTAGGGGAAATAAATTTGTAATTTAATAAAAGAATTCGAGAGAAAAAAATCTGTTAATGCAATTAATAGTTGCAATTTACTTATGCGATTAAAGATGGTTTTTAATGATCAAAATTTATTACAGGTTTCTTTATGCATGTTTTTAAAAAAAATCAGGATTTAATCTGAGACAATTTTTTTAACTTAAGTTATATAATTATTATTTTGGTACCAGCTATCGGCAATTAATAAAAGCAAGTAAATTTTCTGTTGAAATTGTGTTTTATTCAGCATGTTATCAACTTTGTTTGCATTATGTCAGGGATATGTTTGGGAAAATTTTAGGTCCTTTAAAGGACACTTCATAAAATAATTTATCTTAAAACAGGACCCTTCACAAAATTTTTTATCCCCAAACAGGACCCTTCACAAAACATTTTATCCCAAAACAGGACCCTTCACAAAATTTTTTCACCTTCAAATTGAACTTTTCACAAATTTAGTCATTTAAAAATAAAATCTGGCCTGTAAGTAAGCAGTTTAACTCACCAAAGAGCATATTACAGTCGAACCTCTATTTTGCGAATTTCTCTATTTTACGAACTTTTCCTTGGGACCAAGAACATTTCGCGAATTTCTTCGTAAAATAACCTCCAAATAGCGAAATGCACTCTCTATTTAACGAACTTTTTCTTGGAATCTAAAATTTTTTTATCCCCATTTGTCAAAATATTACTGGACATTTCAAACTTATTCTTTCTTTTAACACATTTTATGATGATCAATGACCATGAACAGGTCTTACCAGCACCTAACTCACTGAGAGCAGTAAAATCGCTGTGATTATTTGCTTTTCATCCAAGAAGTGTCTGATCATTCAGTCGTGCTGGTAATTTCGGTTCTTTTAGCTCGAAAATGTCAGAGAAAGTTCTTGGCATAAAAGAAAAAAAAACTTGATGTGGTGGATAAAAGCATGAAAAAAAAAAGAATATTGCTTTAAAATTTGGTATTTCTCCAAACAGCTTATCGACCATAATAAAAAATCGTGATTGTAATGTAAAATTATTTTTTTAACTGAAAATACAATGTATTTTCAGACAATGTTGTGTTTCATTCTTATTTCCCTTGCAAGTTTCTTTTTCAAGGGTAAAATGTATAAAACAAATAGATATAATTTATACAAAAAGTGTGATTAATTACTTTTTTAAAATTATATTTAGTGTTTATGGGTTTAAAATATGTTTTATGTAGTTTAAAGTATTTTAAAAGGTGACTTTCTATTTAACGAATTTTCCATATAACGAACTTTTTTTTCGGGATTTAGCGACTTCGTTAAATAGAGGTCCGACTGTACTTAGCTTTTTATATATGAAGGATAGAACATGAAAACATCGATAATTTAAAATTCACAAAATTATGACTAGAATTTTCACAAAAAAAAAAAAAAAAAATCACAATTTCACAAAAACAGGACCCTGTGAAAAAAGCCTGAACAGACCCCTGCATTATGTATGTAATAGCGTTAAGTGTATAACACTTCCGAAGTGAACTCATCCGGGTCCCGATAATCTTTCATTAAAATCAGTCATTTTATTTCGAGTTCATTGACAATATAGCGATCTGAACGAACTCCATGCATAAAAACTTTCTTAAAAAGTGACAATTTAAGGCAAGAGAAGTGTGTATTAAATGCAATATTGTTAGAATTTTTATATCAGGCTGTTTTAATTTTTTCTTCACAGCCGTGAATTATTATTTTTTTCTGATTTATAAGAAATTGAAGATTAGTGATTTTTTTAAATGGAATGAACAAAGACAAAAGTTAATTGACTATATGTTTTAAAATAGCCTTATTAGTACGAATTTGCACTTTTTTTGTGAAATAGTTCTTCATATTTTGTGAGTGAAGTTCATTTGCATATTCTATGTCATTATTTTACCAATTCAATTAATATTTTTCTTGCAAATTAAATTTCAAGAAAAAATGGGCTGTTTTTATAACTATTTTACCTCACCTGACCCTATTAGTCAGATAAGATATAATTTATTACTTCATAATTCTTTTTATAATGCAATGCTTTATCATTCTTTTGAAAAGGCAAACACGTCATTCTGACGGTCTGTCTTCTAGTATTTTATAATTTTGGAGATTATTCATTAACATGTAAAATGTTTAAGGTAAAAATTGTTATTTATAACTTTTGGGAGAATATTTTCAAAAATCTTTTAATCTCTCATTTAATATACTCCAGAAGATTATTATTATTATTAAGAATTTTGTTTGTTTTTATGTAAAGTACCTCAAAATTCACTGAAAGCATGCTAAAAAAAAAATGCCAAAGCTTACAGAAATGATATGTAACAAATGTTTTTGTTTCTAATTGTAGGATTGTTTATAGAGGTGTAAAAAGATTGTTGACTGTGAAAGATTTTTTACCTCTAGCTGTTAAATTAAAGTCATCATGTACTTATGAATTATTTTCCAAACATTGGAAATTTCATTTGTAAGTATTTTACATTTATTAACTTTAATCATTTATCCTTAAACTGCTAGAATTTACTTTTGTTAATATAGTTTGTGCCAGGGCTTGACAAATGCAAACGCCAGGTTGCCTCTGGTAACAAGTTTTTTTTATCGGACAGCCAAATTATTTAATTTGTCGGTGAGGTTCTCCCCACACACACACATACACAAATTGATCTAAGAAATAAGCACAAACACCATTGTTTTCTCTTTCCCACCCCTACTTGTGTGCAGCAACTACTTCCTTTTCACTCGTACTTTTTATGGAAGAACCAAGTTCCTTAATTCAACACTGAAAGGCATTTTTCATCTAATGCACAAAAGGTGTCATTCTTTTTCATTCTAGCCAGCTAGCGTGTCACGTGATAAGAATGTGGTGGAAAAAGGATGAGAAATATTATCAATCCAGTCTCTGTGTCATTTAAAATTGGATACAATGCTATAAAAAGCTCAAATCTTTTTGTAAGTTTCCAATCAGATTTTTGTGTTCAGAATCAGTTAATGTGATAGATCAGAATTAAATCTGATCTATCACATTCATTTTAAAGAATAACAACGTATAAATAAGGGATTATAAGTGATTCATTTGAAGTAAATATATAAAACTTAATTAAAATTTCAAGAATAGTTAAGTTTAATAAAATTAAGAATGTGTATTTTTTAAGTATTATTAAATCAACATTTTGTTACTTTTTTTATCAAAGTGTCGAAAGAGTAATGAAATTTTGATTTATTATATTCACAGGCAAAATTCATATAGAAAAATTTCGGTTCTCATTTCTTTATGGTTAATTAACTCAAATTTACATAATGTAGAATAATTTCAACTTCTTATAAGGTATGTAAAAAGATTTTCAACAATTTAATTTGCATTAAATATTGTTCATTATTTGTTATTACTGATAATTTTTATTTCAGTTCAGTTAATTACAACTATTATTCATTTCACAAAATATAGAAAATATGTACTTTTTAAAACTACACAAATTAAAAAACTAAATGCATCTTACGCATTTCATTAATTAAATAAGCAGTTACTTTTTTTAATTTTTTTACTTTTCCGGTTTAACCGGTTTTTCTCTTAACTCTCTAACCCTCAGTCCCATTTAGGCCGATTAAGCGGGAGGCTACTGTATTTATGAAAATTTACTCTAATGGTCACAAGAATAATGGTGTTGGATGTTCCCATATACATACAGTCAACTCATCAGTAAAGGTTGCACAAATTATAAAATTTTGTGAATTGTAAGTCAATGTCTCTGTACATTTTTCTTTTCCGGATGCAAAATGAGTTCTCTCTCGTCTATGCAAGCATTTTCATCCCACATTTTAAAAAATGAAATGTTGTTACGTTTTTTGAAATTTTCGAACCAGCCATTACTATTCTTTGAAATTTAAGTGGCCTAATTCTTTTGCAAAAGATTCAGCTTTTTCTTTGATTACAAGTCTATTTAGAGGGATGTTTTGAATTCAACATTGTGTAATCCACATCATAAAGCACCTCTCCATGTCTGGAAATTGGCTATTTTTTTAACCTATTTCACTTACCTAAGCTGTTCTTGAACTTTTGTTGGATAGTTGCTTTATTTTTAAAAATTGTTGACAATGTGCTGCTTGGAATCCGACCTTTGCAATTTCATTTTCCCTTTTCACTTTATTTTAACTTTGTCGAGGATTTGTTTCTTCACTTCAATGGAAAACGTATTCAATTTTCATTTGTTAACCATTTTGAACAGATGACTCGCAGAAAATCTCACTGCTCTAATTTTTTCTGAAATAACCAAGAAAGGAAACTTTTCAGGACGTCACTAGGGCATTCACACATTTCATTCACCCGTTGTTGCAATGATAAGAAATTCTGCATTCTTCTTACAAGTCACCTACCTCTTGATTCACCTCTTGATTCTTGTTCATTACTATCATTTCCAGTTTTCTTAAAACCACTGCAACCCCTCAAAAAAATTAGCTTGGAGAATAAAAGGACAAAGATAAAATAGATGGTCACTGCATATGTGATGACAACTGACTGAAAAGAGATAAGGAAATAATAAAATAAGAATTTCATCTTCTATCTTAGGGGTTCAAGAGATTTCATTGTGTTACTGGCGTCTTTATATCCCTTCATTTTAAAGTTTATGCGAAATTTACCGCTGTAATTTGTGAATATAGTTTTTCTATTCTGTAAAAATTTCTATTTTTGTTTCAGAAAAAAAAAAATTCTACACTATTTATGGAAAAAAATTCAAGTTATCAAGGAATGAGACAAAAAAATTCGCCAAACCAAGATTTTTTTTTAACATTGCATGTATAGGAAATTTGAAGGTCATTTTTTTTTCCTTTGAGATATTGAAAAATTCATGAAATCGAGGTTCGAAATAGCGAGGTTTGACTGTAATACTAGAATCATTTGGAAGACTGATAGCTTTGCACTGAGCTTTAGCTTCAGGTATAAAATGCTTATGGAACCATTCTGTCGTTATTTCCTGTGTTATCCATGCATTTTTACTTGCTTTATAGTGTACTGGGAAAAAGGTTTTTACTCCTTTAAAGGCACGAGGTTTAGCACTTTTGCAATAACTATAAGTTTGCACTTATTAGTGCCTGTGTCATTTGTGCATGCTAAAATTGCAAGTCTTTCTTTCTCATCTTTAATCTCCATGGGTGTGGACTTGTCTACTGTTGCAAGCGTTTTCCATTGTAGGCATAGGTAGTGCCAAAACAAACTGATTTCATCACCGTTATGTATCTGGTTTGATGTTAGTTATTCAGCAAATATTTAATTTGTTAAATGTCATCCACATAGTGCTCTGCTGCTTCATGATCTGCTGAAGCTCTATCACCGCATATTCTCAATTGGTGTATTCTGTGCCATCTTTTGAATTTGTTAAGCCAGCCAGTAGGATATTCACATGGGGAGGATAAATTCATATCCTTGTGAAACATTTTGTCTTGTTCCATAATCATCGGTCCTGTTAAGAGTACCCACCATATTCAGACCTTTATTGCCGGACCCATTCGATCATTACTTTATTTGTGTATTCATTATTAGCCAAACGCATAGTTTTTCATTCTTTCATTGCTAAGGGTGCATCATTGTCTGCAAAAAATGCCAAAATTTGGGGTTTTTTTTTTTAAGTTTACAAGTTTAACAATTTTTATTACTTAATGATCCAAACAGGCCAACACAGATCCTTTACAAAGCCGAACTTGTTTATTATTTTTCGATAAAACAGACTTATTTTCTAAATTCTCCTCCTGTAACGAAACTCTGACTACATTCATAGAAGGGAAATCTGAATTTTCCTTTAGACAGGCTTGCCTATGAGCATGAGCCAATTGCTTATTTTCTTTAATGCTTGAAATCCCATCTTTACAAAAAAGATCTTTTAAAATTTTTTTCAGACTCTAAAAGTCAAAAACACATTCTTCTCTCCTTACTTAAGCCAGGTGGTAAAAATACCCCCCTCCCCCCAATACTTTTTTGAATTATCTTTAAACAGGTTGATTACGGGTAAAAAGAAGTTTTTAATTTTACTTTTTCATAATGCAAATGCCATTTTTCTACCCCTTAAATTACATCCTTTCAATTCTATTATATTAAAACACTTTATGATAAAGGGTGGCGGAAAGAACTTTTACATTTAATAGAATTGCGTTGTATTGATAATAATAATAAGAAATGATGTGTTGCATGTTTATTTTCAATGTTATACATGCATTGTTGTTATTTTATTGATATGTCATTTGTTTCTTTATTTCCAGACAATCATCAGGTCTTCAAAAGCAAAACCTTTCGTGGGCCTTACTGAAGTCATTTTGGCCATGGTTAATACTTGGTTTGATTTTAGATGTACTCTATGTACTTTTACTTCTAGTCCCTCCATTAGTATTAGAGTAAGTTCATTCTTAGAATTTATGTTAGTATTAATTAAAATTGATTTGTTTTACTTGTATGCTTTGAGCCTTAGTTAGGTAAATAAGTGGTAAAATTTTAAATAAATTGAACATTAAAAAATTACCTGAAATTTCTAAAATACAAGTTGTTCCAATTTAAACTGCATATTTCCAAGAGAGAGACAGCAAAAACTATTTATCCAAAAGCCACATTACACAATCCTTAATAATTACTTTGTGCCACATTACATAATCCAAAATTTAAAAAAGGGAACTCAAAAAGGTCAAAGGGTGTACAGACTGCTGTTTTTGGTATGTGGTCAGGATGTACAGGGATATGGAAATAAGCTCTAACAATATCAATTTTAGAAAATATTCGTTTTCCATGAAGTGCATTTGAAAAATCCTGAATATGGGGAATAGGATACCTGTCTGGTGTAATACATGAATTTAATCTTCTATAATCCCCAACTGGGCAGATGCTACCACCACTTTAAGTAACCACATGTATTGGCAAAGACCATGGCGATTTAGAGGGTCTGCATATTCCCTGATCAATCATGTATTGCAATTCTTTTTTAACAGCTTCGCAAAGTTTAGGGTTTAATCGCCATGGCTTACTATGAACCGGTGAGCCAGTAGTTTCAATATAATGAACAGTGTTATGTGGCACTGGTTCATGTTTTGAGGTAATTTTTGTAAAGTTGGGATATTCTGATAAAATTTTGTGATAATCAGAATTGCCTGAAATGAGTTTGATAGAACTTTCCTGAGACGAATGTGCAAATATCCCAACTAGTGAAAGTTTTGTGATACTATCAATAAGCCTACGACGTTTAAGGTCAATCAGAAGACCAAAATTTTCTAGAAAATCAGCTCCAATAATTGGCATAGGTACACTAGCTATTAAAAATTTCCAATCAAAACTGCGCCTTAAACTGAGGTCGACATTCATTAATTTTGAACCATATGTAGAAATTTTTGTGTTATTTGCAGCAAATAATTGTAAGGGGTTTGGATGCAATTTTTTTTTAATTTTTAGGGAATGGAATACACGAAACATCAGATACAGAATCGACTAAAAATTTTAAATGCGATCTTTTATCAAAAACATATAGGCGACAAGATTTAAGGGCTACCGGTGTTGAGGTCACCGAAACTTGCATGTCGATAGCCGACTCTAGTTTTCCAGATTTTCTTTATATTTACATGGTTCCCTACATTTATGCACTTTTTTCCGTATGTTTGATAACAAAATTCATCAGAGCCAAATTGCAGATGCGGCGATTTGAAATATCGGTCTCTCGAACGCGATCGCGACAATTTTTCTACTTTTTGGCATAATGCAGCAATTTCCGCACAGAATGCGGATATTTCGTTTTGTTGCGAGTCTACAGTAAGTGCCGATTTACTGTGTGAGGATTCGCCTATCGCGTATACACTTCCTGAGTCGGATTTTACCTCGGCGATTTTGGCGGCCATTTTTGCCAAGTTTTCAAGGGAATCGGAACTTATGGCCAAAATACTTTGCATATCTGCAGGGAGCCTTTGAAACCATAACGACTTTTAAAAATCTTCGGTAATCGAATTTTTGGCTAGCTGCTGCATTTTCTTTAACAAGTGGGAAGTTTTTTTATCCCCTAACTGTAATTCTGATAACAATTTTCGGATCTGTTTATTTTCCGATTTGGAGAATTCTTAAATTAACCTTTCTTTTAATGTCTTACATTTGTCGTTTGGTGGAGGGTTTAATAAAATTTCGGACACCGCAGACAACATTTCTGGATTGATCGCTGCAACAATATTGTTGTATTTTGTGGCATCGACAATAATACCCGATAGTTCAAAATTGCTTTCTGCTTGCGCGAACCAAAGTTTAATATTAGTTTTCCACAACGGCGGTAACTTTATGCCTTATTTGGCAACTTGTACATTACTAGCGGTATTATTTATGTCGTCTGGCATACTGTCCCCCAAAAGGTTAAATTCTATTTACTAGCAATTAATACTTAAACAAAATGAAAAAAAAAATAATAAAGTGTATTAATTTAACATTGGGAACCATTACTTATAACCAAACCAGAGGAAAAATGAAACATGCATCTTACCTCCTTTCCGTTGGGGCGTAGCACGTGGTCCTGCCGATGAAACTATCTAATACTCATCAGAAATATTGCATGAATTTCTCGGGTCACCATTATGGGTGCTCATGTTATTCAGTGATAAGAATTACTAAATCAGTGAACACTACACATTTATTTAAATATTAACAAATCAGAAAATCGTTTAAGTTGTACGCGTGACAAAAGGCACAAGCTCTGAGCAGCGTGCAAGCAGGTACAAGTGAATGCGCTTCCAAAACGCTAGCTCTGTTCGTGGCAAGTTTTGCCATGAGGAGGAAATCGTTGGTGCTTGCAGGGGAGCCAGAATTTATGTGGCAGCCAAACATTTGGCACATGCAGCCACACAGTGTTGATACCATACAGAGACTGTGGAGGATCATATATTTGATGTATTGAAACTAAACATTTTTTGTTTTGGAAAAAATTCCTGTCATCATCTCCTTGGACCTCTCTCTAAATTTTACAACTTTCTGATGGATCAAATTTTTTTGTGTTTGTACTTTTCCCTTAAAATTGTACTTAAATATTTAGAGAAAATCTTTTTAGAATTTTGGTTTAAAAAAACAAAAGTTGCAAATTAAACTCATTTTGAATAATTAATTGGAAGTTTATGATAAAAATAAATATTTTAAAAATCTTTTATTAATGAAATTTATAAAATACAAGGTGTTTTAAACTAAATATTTCCAAGAGGGTTACAGAAAAAATATTCACCTGAAAGTAAGACTGGGCGATGTAGAAATTTCTTAAACCGATTTATCAACCATCCAACATCGCGATTTAGTGCTAAATCGCGATTTAACACCGATTTTACATTTTAGAATATGGAAGCCTATTTTTTAATTTTTAGTAACAAAATACGATCTTTATATGCCCCCCACCTCCTGTATTATTTAGTATACTTAGCTTTTAATTTGTCAAATAATTTTGAAAAGAGGTATATTTTGCACATAAAAAAGCTTTGAATGTCCCAAAACACTAGCTTTTTTTTTTCCATTTTAAAAATTAGTGACCTATTGTAATACATTTTATAAACTCATTCTATAAGAAGTAATATAAAAGAAAATGATTTTTTTTTTTTTGTCTGACTTGTTATGCATGCTACAATCTAAATTCCTAAGGGGGGGGGGGGGCTTCCCCTAGCCCACTCAAATAGAACTTCATTGCTAACAGCCTACATACGCTTTTTTTTTTACAGACACAGATTTAAAAAGTTACTGAGGTAAAACAGAAGCATATTAAAAGACTTCAATGATGAATTTAACTATTCATTTACCATGATGAGAAAAGTAGTAAAAAAAAAGGGGGGGGGGGGAGATATGAGAAATAAGGTGCAATTTTATATCTTTTTAACTTTTAGATTAAAATAAGATTTGTTTAACATAAATACTGACACTTATATAGCAGATGGAGAATGATTGAAAGTGTGACCCTTGGAGCCCATCACTGAAATTGCTGATTTTTTTGTGGTTGTTGCCACCCTTTAAGATTAGTAATAAAATATAATCTTAAAATATATCTCTTTTTAATAACAAAATGTCAAAAAAGCAAAAAATCGCAGATCTGCAGAAAAATCTAATGAATGCCTCCTCCAGCCCTCCCTCATTCTGCTGTAAAAAGTAAAAGTTACTTGACTCATTACAGAACTTTATTAAAGTATTTTTAATTAATTACAAAATAATAATAAATTAAAACTAAAATATTCCCATAATACCTAAACATATGAAAATTAATTTTTCATGAAAATAATGCATAAAAATATAAACTAAAAATCGATGAATTTGGATATAAATAGTGAATCAATTTTAGCAAGATACTCAATCCATGTGACTGGCATTGAAATCAGATGTCAAATCTGATGCATGACTATTTAAAAATATTTTAATTAATTACAGAATAATAAAAAATAAAGAATATGTATTAAAATATTACCCAAACATGTGAAAAATGAATGTTTCATTAAAAGAATGCATAAAAATAAAAACTGAAACTCTATGAATTTGGATTTTAAATATGAAACTTTATTCTTTTTTTTTCCAACCATAAATACTCAATCAATTTCAGGAAAAAAATATTAGTATGTAGTAAAAGAAAAATATTTCATGTGGATCACGGGCAAATAGTGATACACAAAACAATGCATGACTATACCTTTAAAATAATTTCATTAATTACAAAATAATAGAAAATAAAAAATAAATGTTAAAATATTACTAAAACATGTAAAAAATGAATTTTTCATCATAAGAATGCATAAAAGTATAAACTGCAAGTCGATGAGTTTGGATTTTAAATATAAAACTTTATTATTATTATTAATCATATAAATGCTGAATGAATTTCAGGAAACAATCTTTTGAAACAATGCAGGATTCTACTTTAAAACATTTTAATTAATTACAGAATATTGGAAAATAAAAAATACATATTGCAATATTACTCAAATATGTGAAAACTTAATTTGTCATCAAAAGATTGCATTAGCATATAAATTGAAATTCGATGAATTTGGATTTTAAGATTTAAACATTACTTTTTCCTTTCAACTTTCCACTATATAAGTTCTTAATTTCTGAAAAATACACATTCCAATCTCATAAACTCTGAATCTTGTTTACAAAATAAATAAATAAATATCAATTCTTACTTAAATCGCCTTTTCCTTAAATTGGATCCTGCTAAATCGATTTAACACCAGCTTACCTTGTTTTCATTAAATCGGAAAGCATGGAGGCTTGCGATGTTCGCTTAAATTGGATCGTCCTAAATCGATTTAACACCAGCTTGCCTTGTTTGTCTTAAATCGGAAAGCATTGAGGCTTGCGATGTTTGCTTAAATCGGATCCTCCTAAATCGATTTAACACCAGCTTGGCATGTAAGGGGTAGATACATCAAAGTAGATAAATCGGTTTTCCGATGTTAGCTCTGAATCAGTATTTTGTTTTAAATCGATTTAAAGCCAATGGCTAAATCGCGATTTAAGACAATGGCTAAATTGCGATTAAAGATAATGGCTAAATTGCGATTAAAAATAATGGCTAAATTGCGATTAAAGATAATGGCTAAATTGCGATTTAAGATAATGGCTAAATTGCGATTTAAGATAATGGCTAAATTACGATTTAAGATAATGGCTAAATCGCGATTTAAGATAATGGCTAAATCGCGATTTAAGATAATGGCTAAATCGCGATTTAAGACATTGGCTAAATCGCGATTTGACATTAGCTAAATCGCGATTTCCGATTTTAGCTTAATTCGATTTAAGACCAATGGTTAAATCGGATTTCCGATGTAAGCTTTAAATCGATTTAAGAGTTAAATCGATTTAAGGCCCAGGCCTACCTGAAAGGCATGAAATTTGGGTAGTGTTGTAAGGAGGTGATAGGAATCTTTTCTAAAATAACCCCTCCCTCTCACACACACACACAGAAAAAAAAAAAGAAAAGGAAAGTAAATAAGTGAAATAAAAAAATCTTATAATTCCTTTGTAAGCGCATATGCGTATATATAATGAATTACACTATTTATACAGGTATTTGCAATCTAATGATTGATTGCAAATACCTGTTCAATATGATGGCCACCATTGTCTGGTACCGTCTGGAATCAAAATATATGTTCAAGTGGTTGATTGGAATTTATGCATTGAATTGTTATACAATGGTTAAGATCGTGCAGAGATCTTTATGAGATTTTATTTTTACAAAATCTTTGAGTTTTTGAAACTAAACTTCTTTTGCTATAGAAAAAAATTCTCCTTACAACACTCCCTAGATTTCATAACTCTCTGATGAATTAAATTTGCTGTAGCCCAATTGGAAATATTTTGGGACATCTTATTTGTAGCACATGTTTCAACAGGAAAATATTCATTTGAGTGTCCCATCTTATCATAACTGAAACATTGTTCTTTTCTTTCCTTAATGAAAATTACACATTTTTATGTTTGTATTTTAACTATTTAAGGAGAATCTTTTTTAAATTTTACTACAAAAATTTTTATTTGTGAGAATTAGATGCATTTTGAATAAATTGGAAGTTTGCAAGAAAAATATTTTTTATTTATTTCATTTAAATTTTTTTCCCTGTTTTTATCCAACTAAAACATTGTACACTTTTTTGTGTTTCAAGTTTGCAAGAAAAATATTTTATTTATTTATTTAATCCTCCCCCCTGTCAATTGTACACTTTTTAGGGCTTTGTCCATCTGGTGAAACCCCAGTAGTCTCACTCCTGTGTCTGTCTGTCACAGAGTCCGTTCTCAGAATAAGTTGGAGACTTGAAATTTTATGTACTTAGAAGCTGACTACCTCCTGTCACATGGTAAACCATAAAATTTTGAAAAAGTCTTATATTATTAAGTTTTTTAATGCCATCCGACTATTTTTGCGATTTAGTTTTTAAAACAGTACATTATTTTCAAACTTTTTCATGCAGGTATTGTAGCACCATGGTAGAACATCCGCTGCTAGTCAAGAAGGTCCTTGGTTCAAAGCTGGGCCATAGATGTTGAAATTTTTGATTTGTACATTTCATTGTTTGATGGATTTAATTAATAGAAATTTCGTATTTTTTGTGTCATTAAAATTGCTCCTTATATATATACAGTAAAGCCTCGATAATCCAAAGTAATTGGGACCGACCATCTTTCGGAAAATTGAAATTTTCAGATAATCGAAAATACTTCAATTTTAAGAATAAGGACAAATATATGCACTATTTCTTTTTGGGTAACAAGTGGTTAATAAAAATAAAATAATAACAAAGTAGAAATAATAATAAATTACCTGAATTTTAATTTTCAAATTAAGTACGTTTTATATATTTCACAAGGATTTGAAACAAAGTTTTGTTTGTCGCAGTTTCGATTGCCTTTGCTTTGCTGCTCTATCACGAAGTTTTTTTTTATTGTATGTGAATTTCTTTTGAAGGTTATTCTTATTAAAATTTCTTAAGTGTATTTTACTATTGATATAAACATAGAATTCGTATAACAAAAAAATGATGAACAAGGGAACTTCAAATGTGTAATTTTTTTTTCCATGATTAACAAAGCTATGTAGTGTTTATCTCCTTTATTTAAATGTAGCTTTAAAAATGGATTTTGCACACAAGGAATGTGACAGTAAAAAAAAAAGTCTTTAAAAAAGGATTTTGCACACGAGAAATGTAATAGTAAAAAAAAGAAAAGCTTTAAAAATTAATTTCGGTTAACCAAGAGTTTCTGTTAATAGTTTCGGATAAAAGAGGTTCTACTATATATATACATATTAATAATTTTAAATATCCCGTTTCGGTGTATCTTTCTTTAGATCTTAGTTTTTTATCATTTATTTTCTTTTATAATGCGCTATTAGATGCTAAATTTTGTCATTTTAAGCTTAATGCCGTCAAAATTGGATGAAATAACGCATCTTCACTATGAATTAATCGACATGCACCTCTGATGATTCTGTGGGTTATTCATAGTTTCTTATTTTACATAATGGTTTCCCATTTTCATATCTTGTTCATCTTTAGAATTTTACCATTTGTTCATATATTTGTGATTTCATCTTTATCATATATATATGTGGGTTTTAATGTGAATAATGTATTGCTTAATCGAAACTAATGTTCTCCAAACTGTGAATAGGTATAAAAAGGTTTAATATATCACCAAACATACAGCTTAACATTCAAAATAACACCGTACAACTTGCAAGAGCTTCACTGAGCCTTGCTTTAAAAAGCACCAACCGACTCCATTGCTGAATATCTATAGAACAACCATATCTCGCGCTGTAATTTTAAGTTCACGTTTTACGAGTCTTGCTTGAGATATCACGTTCATTTAACCAATGAGTCTTAAAAATAGCAAATAAAGCCTTTGTGCAACAATATTAAAAAGCAGAAAAACCAACGTTTAAAAGGCACAAATAATATATGAAAAGCAGCAAACAGCTGTTTCGAATCTACTAGTGAGATTCTTCTTCAGTGCAAAAGGAACAGCGTGCTAGAAAAAGCAAGGCTGGCAAGCTTGCTCAGCCTTGCTTTTTCTAGCACGCTGTTCCTTTTGCACTGAAGAAGAATCTCGCTAGTAGATTCGAAACAGCTGTTTGCTGCTTTTCATATATTATTTGTGCATTTTAAACGTTGGTTTTTCTGCTTTTTAATACCAATGAGTCTTATCATTTATTCACACATTTTTGATCATCCTGACACTTCTGCCGACCTCGTCAGTTACCTCTTGCAAAAATTTAGACACATAAATTTAGACAAATAAACTGATAAACATAAAACAAAAACTTATTATGTTGTGCAGATGCGTTATCCTACGGCTTCATATATTCTGTATATTGATCTCTATCTTTAGAATCAGCATACCTATTTTCCCTGTAATTTCTTTCAGTATATTGATCTCTATCTTTAGAAGCTGTATACCTATTACCTCTAGAATTATAAGAATTGGAATAAGCATCTCTTCCACTATAAGCTCTTTTAAATCCATGATGAGATTTATTCTATTCCTATTTCTACCGTCGTTATACCTTTGTTTTCCATAGTACTCATTATAATGTCTGTAACTTTCAGACCTATAATCCAATTTGTAATTATCCTGATCATGAGTTCTAAGATCATTTTCATATCTCTTTTCAAATTTGCTAGACGAATCTGTAGTTCGCTGTGCACTATAGCTGTGTGATTGTTGGGAATTTCTTTGCTCCTGATAGCTACCTCTGTCTGATCGTCGACCATCATAATTATAATTATTTCGACCATGATAGTAGCCTCTATTTTTGTACCTAGGAGAAAAATTTGGATTATCCTTTGCTTTTGAAGTAGGTGAAGCACTTTCTAGCTTTTCAAATGCATCGTTAGGTTCAACCATATCCGATGAACTATTCTGCCATATCTTGAGGTCAGTGGCGTGGCGTCCGGTCATCGCTGGATGCGGCGATGACCAAGCAATATTTTAAAACTCTACGATCCAGTTTTAGCAGAACATTTGGAGTTCATGTATAAGTGAAGGTAAGATTTAAAGTTTCTTTTTTGAACATTCAACCATTGAATTTTAGAGTTAATAATTTTTCACCACAAACTTAAATAATTGCGATGACCACCGAAAGTTTTCACGCCACGCCACTGCTTGAGGTATCAAAGAATCATTAATCTCAAAATTTTAGGGAATCTCTGATTCATCTTGGTAAGAATTCTCTGAACTCTATTTCCCATATCTATATTTATTGTAACTTCCATGGTTAAATGACTGTTTAACATATTTTTGGCCATATCTATTATTGCTTCTGTTATCAATTGGTCCATTAAAATTTCTGTTCTTTCTCCTATAATCGAAATTCCTACGGTAATCTTTTACATAGCCTTTTCTATCATGCGCAGGACTATCAATTTTATCAGATAAAATTGTGCCCATCTGTGATTCTGCATCTTTTGATTTATTTCGTTCGTATTCCTTTACTAATTTATTTATTTCTTTTCTTATTTTCAAATTTCTCATGTGATTAAAATCAATTTCATCATTGTCTATGATGCTCGCTAAATTAATCAAGAAATTATCGCGTGCATTATTATCGTTTGCAACTATAATATTTTCATCACGTGACTTATCCAAAGATGACGCTTTCATTTTATTATTACTTCTGGCAGCATAATTCAATTTTATAATAGAATTCTTCAGAACTTCAATGTAACCTGCTTGAGCATTGTTGCGTTCGCCAATGATTTTAATTCCGTTCTTATCTATCGCCAAATTTAATTTGCTAATCACATCATATCCCAATAAAATATCATATGCAAGAGATTTTAAAACATACAAATTTGCTGTGATTAGAAATCCATCAATATTAAATTCATAAGGATAGTATCCTTTAGGATAAACAACTACCTCATCTATGCCTGACAAAGAGATATTATTTGAACATAATTTTGGCAATCCCATCTTAGTATAATATTCATAACTCAACAAACTTATATCACTTCCAGTATCAAAAAAGACATGTGTCTTTTCCCCATTAATATCAATATCTATCATGCGATTCCGGCTTGGCGCTTTTTTTTTTTTTTTTTTTTTATTACTGCACAATTCACTTCTTTGTGATTGGATAATTGCGGGTTTTGGCTCCGATGATTTTGGCTGCCATTATTTATAAATTGTTGTTTTCTTAAATTATCATAACTTTGAGCTGGTAACCATGGTTTTGAATTATTATTTTCATGCATTTTCGCCTTCCTATCTTCAAATTGGTGTGAATTTCTATTCATGGTTTTAACATTATGTCTTGCTGTTTCATAATCGTCTATTTATTTACTATTACCTCAGCATTTTTAATTTTTGGAAGATCATCGATAAAATGTACTTTAATTTCTATAAGTAATCTTCGCTTGATTTGATCTACTACTATTAATTCTTTCAAGGTTTCAAAATTAGATACATCAAGACCACCTGTCCACTCTTCCAAATAATTTCTTAACTCAAATGCTAGATCGCACCAATATCGGTTGAATATTCTTTCTTATGCGACATTAATTTTTGCCTAAACTCTACTGGCGTCATTTTGAATCTTTTAAGAAGCAGGTTTTTCACATAATCGTAGTCATTTGTTAATGTTTCTGGTTCTCTAGCTATAACATTAGCAATTTCTAACGGAATTAAACTTAATGCATTACCCAATTTTCTTTTACTATATTCATCTTAGAAATTTGTCGCTCAAATAAAGTTAAATAGATGCTAATATCACCCTTACCATCAAAATGTGGCATTAATTTGAATAAATCTATATGCTTACCTGAACCAGTTACTGCCAAACCGTCGCTTATACTTGTCATATTGCCTTGAAGCTCAATTTTTCTTAATTCGTATTCCATTTGTAATTTCTTTTCCTCTAATTTTCTTTCTGCTTCTAGCCTTCTTTCTTCTTTTTTTGCTTCTAGCCTTCTTTCTTCCTTTTCTGCTTCTAGCTGTTTCATTTCTTCTCTCTCAGCAGCAATGACTTCAAGTCAAGCTTTAACAAAATTTTCTTCATAATCATTTGATTCAGTCACCAACTTTATCAAGTCAATAATTCTTGAACTCTGAGGCACAATTATACCTAGGTCATCACACAATGTAAACAAATCTGCTTTTCTAGCTTTATTCAGGATGGACATTTTTCAATTTGTTGACACTTCAACAGAACAAAATATTACACTATCTCGTAGGTTTTATTACGGATCATCCCTAATCATTATACATCAGACAAACAGTTCATTTTTTTTGTATTATAAATATCAGTTCAGAAAAATACTTTTATTTTTTGATTCAAGTACAAAATGGCTTCGTTATTCAAATTCAAATCTTCCAAATCATCCAAATAGTCCAAATCTCGGCCCGAGTTCCCAAAACTGTGGGTTTTAATTTGAATAATGTATTGCTTAATCGAAACTAATGTTCTCCAAACTGTGAATAAGTATAAAAAGGTTTAATATATCACCAAACATACAGCTTAACATTCAAAATAACATCGTACAACTCGCAAGAGCTTCCCTGAGCTTTGTTTTAAAAACCACCAACCGACTGCATTGCTGAATATCTATAGAACAACCATATCTCGCTCTGCAATTTTGAGTTCACGTTTTACGAGTCTCACTTGAGATATCACGTTCATTTAACCATTGCGTCTTATCTTTTATTGCCACATTTATATATATATATATTTATATATGAAAGGATAAAAAGCCTTTAAAATTCCAAATTTAAATTAAAATCCGAAGTCTCTTTCTTCTAACTTTAAATCTATTTCTAAAACCAGTTTCTCCCCTTGCAACTTTGTTTCCCAGCATTACATCTTATTACTTTCAGAGATCATTTTAGGACAATTCTTAAGAGTGAAACTGCTAATCTAAGCACGTTTTGCAGGCATCTGTGGGTAGGGCTGATACGTCACAGTCTCTGGGAATTGTGCGGGCCTTGACCACAGATCAATCAAACTTAATGAACCAATTAAATTAAATGTTCCTCCTAAATTAGCAATTCTGCCCTCTGCTGGAAAATATTAGAATCTTCCCCATATTACCCGAACACGCGCGAAAAAAGGGAGATTTTGGCAATTTGAGATGCTGGCTAAATCTACGCCGATGTAACCTCTCAAAAGTCTACACCGTTGGCTCCGGGATCGGCGATCGACTCGCGAAGCTGATGTATGACGAGCAGCCTAATAAATGAGTTTGATTTGCATAAAGGTTCCCAAGTCACTTTCTGAGTCATCATCTAGGACCATACCACTGGAATCATTACTTTATTATTATAGAAGTCTGGTAGGATGAACCCACACAGCACACTTGGTTACAGCAATGTCTCGGAGACATCGCAACGTCCCTTTATTGTCACGTCTCAGTGCGATGTAACTAGAGAGTCTCCGAGATGACAAGAAAGACTGTCGCTGAGATCATCCCTTGCGACATAATGGAGACACAAGCTGCCGTTTTCGCCCATGCGCAAATACCTCCAAGTTACTGGCGCATGCGTGAACTTAATGGCGTCAAAGATAATTTGTAGAGAAGGATGTGCGCGTGCCATGTGATTGCTCCGTGTTTAGATTTGATATTGTGTATTGTTTTTACTATTTCTAAAGTGGTGCTTGGATCATTTGAGACAACATCCTGCCGCTCAGAGAACCCCCCCTCTCAAAGCTCCAAAGTGGTGCTTCTTCAGTTTGGAATTTTTTAATTAACTATCTGGAAGAAGTATAGTGTTTTGTTGTTTGTTTGTGTTTGTGTGTGTGTGTAGATAATAAAATTATAAGAGCCTCCTGACATTTATATTTTTACAATAAAGCTTATGAATATATTATTTATCTGTGTCATAAATACTGATTTTTTTTTTTTTTTTTTTTTTTTTTTTTTTATGAAGGGCAATTATAAGAATACACTTAGAATAAAAACTAATACATCATTTCGTCTCATACTATTATATAAATAGTATTGCTCATAAAACATGTATTGTAATTTTTTTTTCTGTTATTTGATTGAATTGATATAATAGAAATATTTATCCAACAATAGTTATTAAAGTTTATCATTTACTGCTTTAAAAGTATATATTTGATTTTTTTTTCTTTTTTTTGACTAAAGGATATATTTAAATTTTTAGAGGTGTGGGGGGTATATATAGCTTAATAAGTTCTCTAAAAAATACTAAAGAAATTATAATGTGTACATTTCGATTGCAAAAATAAGCTTGCAAATATTGTAATCTGTAAAAATTAGCATTTTATGGAGATCTACTTTTAAATGATTAACAATTGATCTTCATCAAGTATAAAATGCTTGCATTCATAAATATGAGTTTTTTAATTAAGTTTGAATCAATACAATTCATAGAGTGAAAAATGAAATATATATGATGTAAAAAAAGCAACTCAAGAGCAATTGATTGAAAAAAAAAGTTGTTTTATAGTTTGTTTAAAATGGATGAGAAAAAAATGTAAACAAGCTTAGAATAAACACTAATACATCTATCTCTTCGTCTCATACTATTATATAAATAGTATTGTATGAGTTTTCTTTTTGCTGTTATTTGGTTGAATTCATATAACAGAAATATTTATTAAACAATAGTTATTAAAGTTTATCATTTGCTGCTTTAAAAGTATATATTTGATTTTTTTTAAGCTAAAGGATATATTTAAATTTTTATTTGTTTACTTTTTGAAAATCTACCCCTATACAGATTAAAGAAAACACACAATGCAAAAAAGCTGACTGAAATTACTACATAATTTGAGAGTACATCATATTGAAACTTATTTAGTTTAGTATTGTTGTTTATGTGTGGAGGGGATAATAGAATTATAAGTGTCGCCAGACATTTATATTTTTGCAATAAAGTTTACATTTTTACCCCTGTAACTGGGCCAAAAATATTGAATTTTTTTGTTTTTATGAAGAGTAATTATCAAATTTCTTATTAAATGTAATTAAATACGAGGGTTTGGGGGGGGCAAGGGGTATGACTTTTACAGAACTCTATTTTTTGAATCGGTAAACTGCTATTTGCTAAGATAATAAAATTGTATTAGTCATTGATGTTTTTGCATAATAAGTAGTACTTATGAAAATATTGTGATTATATACATATGTCAGGCTTTATTTATCATTTAAAAAGTCTGTGTATAAAATAAGCAGGAATATTTTAATTTCAACCTGCTGGTATAATAAGGTTTGTTTTTGTTTATATTCAAAAGCTTATGTTTAATTTATGAAAAAATAAATTACAAAAAAATATATAGGGTAGATGTGCCAGTAATGGACACCCTTCCAGTAATGGACACCCCTTGATGTTTTTGGTTCATAAAAAAATAACTAATAGATATTTAGCTTTAATTATTTTTTTTATAATTCCCTCTTGTATGTTTTATAAAACTATGTTATTGTTGACACTTTTAATCAAACCAATCAGGAAGCAGAAAATAATGTTTCAAAGTTTTGCTGTTTTTTTGTGAAAATCTTAATGAAGAGGTGGCTTCGTTTAATTAATTTATATATTATTTATTTTCTTGCAAAATTCGAATGTTTTTGTTTGAGTAGCAATAGAAAACTTTGAATTTTATATACTAATGGCTATTTACAAAATTTCATTTCTTTTTAAGGTTTTAAGAGGGGGGTGTCCATTACTGGGATGGTTAATTAGTCATTTTCCAGTAATGGACACCCCATGTAGACATTGCTAAAAATGCAATTTTAGTAATGTTTATAGTGCATAAAATACTTTGGCTTAACTGCAAACCTAAATAATCAAATTTAATTTTTAAATTATACTTACCAAAATGTAATAACACCAAAACTTTTATAAATAGCTGCTTTTAAGTTATTTTATGTGATTAATAAAATTTCGATATTTTATTTTATTTATTTTTTTTTTTTTTATGTAATATATATATATACCTCACATATTTTACAATCTAGCAATCAAACCAGCCAGGAAGCAGAAAATACTGTTTAAGAGCACAGTCAAAGAGGGGCTCATAGGGCTTAATCCCTCTTTGTTTAAATAAAAGCAATTAAGTTACAGAAGCTATTAAAAATCCATTTTCTGTCTTAAATGTTTCCTTATTTTAAAAAAAAATGTAATACTATTAATGAAAGTTATAGGTTAATATTCATGAAACTAGTAAATCTGCAGATCAGTGGCCTCAAACATCAGTTCTACAGTTTTATTTTGAAATTATTTTATTTAGTATTTAAAATATTCAACTCACAATATAATTTCTTTCATATTTGTAATATTAATTATTATAAATGATGTATCAAGTAATCTCTGGAAGATTGTTAAAAATAGTGACACAAAACTAAACATTAATATTCCAAAACTTTTTTTTATATATATATACCTTTTAAAATCCACCACTGTTTCAATAATTTGATAGCTGTAATTGTCTGATATTTAGTATTTTAAACTATCCTTCTAAAATAATTAAAACATCGATCTTCTGATAATTACAATAATTGATGTAAACAGTAAATGATTATCACAAATATTTTATTAATTACTGGTATCCTAATTGTTAAATTTATTTTAAAATAACTATTTTGTTTCATTAGTATGTATTCATTACATTCTGGTTCTAAATACAGTCATATAAACAATTATATTTATTACTTTTTATGGGGTGTCCATTACTGGAACAGAGGGTGTCCACTACTGGGCCAGAGGTTGTCCATTGCTGGGCTTTTGGGTGTTTTGATATATTTCTGTTATTTAAAATTAAATTTCTATTCATATGGGGAAATGAGGCTATAAGAATGGTTAAATATTGTTGATAGATTAATATAATATTGAAAAAACTGGAATATAATAATTATAATTATTAATAAAATATAATTTTTAAAGAAATTCCTTAAGGGTGTCCATTACTGGCACATCTACCCTATATTAAAAGTTACAAAATATTTAGCATCTGCATGAGGAATAATAAATGAATAATTATTTGCTAGAAACATATTGTTTTTTCTATCTGATAAATTTCTTTAATTCTAATACAGCGTTTCTTTAATTCGTTGATTTATAATTACTGAAGATAATTGTTAAACTTTGCAAATTCGAAGTAGATAAAAAAAAAATTCCATTGTAATTAACATCAGGTTATTTGTAAATAATTGCAATAAAAATAGTTATTACAAATAATTAAATTATTATTATTATTATATCTATATTAGAGTATGTAAAACTTGTGTATATATGCAAAAAGATTTATCAATATCATGTTTATGACTGAGCTAAACAAATTTTGAAACTTATTTAGCTGAATTATTTTAATCTGTAGATATGTGGAGTTTTATCATTAATCAAGTATTTATTTATTTTTAACATAATATCATAGTACAACAAACTGCAAAATTTAACCATTTTCACTTCAAAGACTCTGTTGGGAAAAAAAAGGGAGGGGCAATATACTGCTTAATAAGTTTCCTTAATAATACTTAATAAATTAATGTGTAAATGTGGATTATAAAAATAAGCTTGCAAATATTGTAACGTATAAAAATTAGTATTTTATGGCGATCTACTTTTAATGATGTTTAATAATGTATCTCTATCAGATATAAAATGCTTGCATTCATAATTATTATTCTTTTAAATAATTAAGTTTGAATCAATGCAATTCATAGATTGAAATAGTGAAATATGTATGATGTAAAACAAGCAGCTCGGAAGCATTTGATAGGAAAAAAAAATTCTGTTTAAAATTGATGAGCAGAATTGTAAACAAACATAGAATAAACACAAAACACCTCTTCATTTGATGCTATTATTTAATAGTATTGCTCATCATAAATCATGTATTATATAAGTTTTCTTTTCTTTTTTTCTGTTTGGTTGAATTGATATAATAGAAATATTTATTCAACAATAGTTATTAAAGTTTATCATTTGCTGCTTTAAAAAAAATTTCAATTTTTTTACCTAAAGAATATATTTAAATAAAATCATAAGACGAAATTCAATATTCCTTGATTCAGTCACAAAATATACAATATGAACTTTAAAATGCTCACTGTTTTACTTAAAAGGCAGCAAAAAAAAAAAAAAAAATAATAATAATAATAATAATAATAATAATAAAATAAATAAATAAATAAATAAAAAATATAATAATAATAATATAGATGTTACAATTTAACAAATTGCAAATGTACAGATTTTAAAAATTTAAAATAAATTATACATTTTTTAACTTGTAACATCCATATTATTATTATTTCTGTTAGCCATTTAAGTAAAACAGTGAACTTTGTAAAGTTTATATTGTATATTTTGGTAAATATTTAAATTTTTACCTGTTTATATTTTGTAAATCTGCACCTATAGAGAATAAGGAAAACTCATACTACAAAAAAAAAGCTCGATGAAATTCTGCATAATCTGAGAGACATCATACTGAAACTTATTTCTGTGTGGAGGAGATAACAGAATTATAAGTGTCTCCAGACATTTATTACAAGGGAATTTATATTTTTTGTAAACATAGAATAAACACCAATTCGTTTCATACTACTGTATGAATATATATCATATTATTAATATAATATATATTATACAATGTATAGCTCATCATAGAGGTTTTTTAAGAAAGTTATCACAATCATAATACAATAAAATAATTGAATTTCTGTGCAAGAATAAGTGGATTTCGTTGCAAGATTTTATTAAATACAAGAAAATTTAAAAATCAGCTAAAAAATATTTAACATTTACTTGGGCTAACTTCAGTTAAGTGCAGCCCTAAAGGGAAAAAAACAACAACAACTGTAGAGTAAAATACAGCAACAAAAGGGTGATGGGGGGGGGGGGGGGGGGGTTGAGCCTGGATGTCAGTAGACCAATTTTCACCACTATTTCTGTTTAGTGATCTGCTCCTTGTTTAATGAAAGAAATTCTGTTATTAAATAAGGTATGTTAGGAGAAAGAAAGACAGTATCACATCCAGATTGCTATTCAGGAATAGTGGCAGTAATTAGCATGTGAGTTTGCCAATATTGTGCACCATCATTGTCTGAGAGTAAGGGAGGAGTAGACTCAAACTGTATGTATTAGAAAAGATTCGGGAAACATTTAGTAGCATATTACCTATACAGTATTTTTTTAAAACTGATCAGGGTTTGTTGATATATATCAATGGATATATATCTCGATGTATTTTGATATATATTTATTTTTAAAATATCAAGATTTTTGGTATTTTCGTAAGCTTGATGTTTATTTTCAAAATATCAAGATATTTGATGTTTTGTATATTTGATATTTATTTTCAAAATATCACTGAGCAAGATAATTTTGACATTTTCAATTAAAAGAAGTGTAAATGAAATTTTCAATTGTTATTAACTGTATCATTCTGCAGATAAAAAACTTTGTTTCTGGCTCTGGCAGTGATTTTTTTATCCAAAGGAAACAAACATTTTCCCCAAGTTTTATGTTTGAAGCTTTTATTTTTAAATGTAGAACTAATAATTAGGCGAGATAATTAATTCAAAACAGCCATTGAAAGATATACTGTCTAATTTAGATAATTCATTATATAGCTTCATTAGAAAATAATCTTTTCCTATATTGGTTCAGTTTAGTATAAACTATAGGTAATACATGTTAGGAAATAAAAAATAAGACAAGCTTACATTTATATTAAAATTCTTTAATTTAAAAACTATTTTGTTTTCAAAATTTCTGATTTCTTGATATTTGACACTGAATACTATAATATATATATATATATATATATATATATATATATATATATATATATATTAATAACTGCATAAATAAAATTATATCTGTTTTCAGTTAGGTAATCTTCAATTTTGTTCTAAGTAGAAAAAAGAAAGAAGGAAAAGAAAAGCAATGCATTTTTAGAATATTGTTTAAGTAAATTTTCATGTTAAGTGCAATATGTTTTAGTTTCTAATTTATATTATGCTATTATGCTTGAAAATATTTATTGTCAGCTAACTATTAAATAATTTGTCATTTAACTATTAAATAATTTATCAGCAAACTAGTTAACTATTTTGAAAATATCGGATATTTTTGATATTTTCGAAAATACCATGATATTTACGAACCCTGGAACTGATCATATCAATTATAAATTTTACTTTTTGAACACTATTCTAATAATTTAAGTACTACTCAGAATACTGATGATAAAAGCCCATGAAAACTGATTTTCAGAATAGACAAAGATTTAGGATGGTAGAGTCTTGCAATTAAATACGATAGTAAAGCCACTTAGACTGTGGATTATATTTAGAAAGAATATGGTACTGCATTAAGTACTTTTTCAGCAAATATTCAGCCTCAGATCACATTTTTCTGGATGCCTCAGATTTTATAGAAATCGCTCAAACTTCCAATACCATAAAAAATATTGTATTTCTGTAAATGCAAGAAAATTTAGGAATCGGAGAAAAAAAAATTGACATTTACTTGAGCTAGCTTGAGCTAAATGAGGTCCTGAATGGTTAAAACCAAGTATATTTTTTTACGTAAAGTACAGCAACTAAAGTGTCATAGGGCAAGGGTTGTGAGTCTGGATGCCAGTAGGTCGATTGTTACCACTATTTCTGTACAATAATCTTTGTCATAAATTCTGTTTTTAAAAAGATAAAGATTGTTATTCGGAATCAGTGGTGACAATTGGTGTTTGAGTTTGCCAATATCGTGTGTCACCACATTTAGAAGGCCTCTAATTCAACTGAATTGTTATCCTAGGCTCACACATATGGATGATCTGCCTGAATACCATAACGCATACTCTTTGTCTGATACTTTTATATAATTATATGTAATAAATTTCTTCATGAATTATTTAGTAGCGATGTATTCTACTTATACAATATTTTTTTTTAAGTGACTATCTATTAAAAATTTTAGTATTCAAACACAATTCCAATAATTTGAATACCTGGAATATAAAGTGGTACAAGTCCATAAAAACTGATTTTTAGAAATTTAGAGTAGGATAAAATATTTGCGATAAAGTAGAGGAAAAATACAGTACTCCATTAAGAAGCTACTCCGTCCGGCGAAAACACCCGTTCGCTAATGTTAATCCAATGAAAGAAATTTTGTAAGATATCTCGTCTGAATTTCAGTATTTTTAAATCTTTTTTTGCATTGGAAAGCTGAGATTGATCTCTACATCTGCCTTTTCTTACTTTTTTGATTTTATTTTCAGGTATTTTTAATTGGGACACTTTCACTTTCGAAACCGGTTTCGAAAGGACAAGCATACTCATAAAAGAAATTTTTGAACAAAATCGAAAAAGTAAAAAACGGCCTTTGTACAAACTGACCTCAACTATCCAATGCAAAAAAAAAAAAAAAAAAAAAAAAAAAAAGAAAAAAAAACATTTAAAAATATTGAAATGCAAATAAGATATCTTTAAAAATTTCTTCCATAGGATTGGAATTAGCAAGTGGGTCTTTCGCGCGACTGAAGTAGCCCCACAAGCATTTTTTTAAGAGTTCTATCACGTGTATTATGCATGCTAAAAAATCATGTATACTAAATTTGCATTTCTATTTTATTAGAGGATACAAGAAGATTTATGATTCGAAAAGAAAATTTTTGATGTACTACATAAATGTCACTAGTACTATATTTCTATTATTTTCTAATTCAAAATATCCTGAATAAAAATATCCTGAAATGAAAAATAATAGAAATATGAAATTGAGTTATTCTGTGATGCATTTGAAGGGCACACTGGGGCAGCCACAGTTTAGGCCCCCACTTGTAAGTGGGGACGTGAACGATAATTTGTTTTAATTAAAGCAAAATAATAGTAACAGAAATGTCATAGGGTGAACCTGCATGTCAGCAGGCCAATTATCACCAGTGTTTCCGAATAGTAATATTTGCCTTATTTAATGACAGAAATTTATCAAATTAGGTGAATATTGCTATTCAGATGTAGTGGAGACAATTGGCATCTAGGTTTTCTTACTATAGTCCACTCATTACAGAACAGTACTATCAGAGAAAGATCGCATAGTTGTCACAATGCGATATCTCATAGATGTGTTGTGCGATGCACTGAAGACGTTGCAACGCAGCGTCACATAGATGTCACAATGAGCTATCTCGTAGATGCTACAGTGCGACGTCGCATAGATGTTGCAGTGCGATGTACTATAGACGTTACAACGCGACGTCGCTGGTCACGGACATTTTGCGGTTGCCAGAACATCTGTGAGACGATCAGTGCAATGTCGCAGTGCGATGCACCTGCGACGTTTCAGAGATGTAAGTGTGCTGTGTGGGAAGTCCCCTGCCGTGGAAATCCCAAGCCTTAACCCACACGAAGTGAAATTCCGAGATCTGAGATCGGCCACGAACATTTCCTTTAGCCCAGCGAATGCTGAATTCGGACCGGGCAGATCCCTCTGCTTTGAAAAGTCAATAGCACGAAGGTCACCTGCTTGGAAAATCCCGATGCCGCGAACTGCTTTTGAAGTAAAAAACCACTTGCCATGAAAATCCCAGCGAAGAGACTTGTTTCTGAAAACTCTCCACCCTGCTTAAAAACCCATTTATTAATAAACTGTAAGACGAAAATGAAGATATCGGCTTACGGCAAAAGGACACCCGTGGATGCTTTAGTACCGTGAAAATCTCAGTGTCATGAACTAATTCTGAGCAAATAAACTGCTCTCGACCCCTTTTACAGCTCCGGTACGCATGTCTGCCACGAAAAATATGACTACGGCGATAAAAGAGAAAAAAAGAAAAAGGAAAAATCTTTGCGAAAAGAACTTTTATCTAGAACTTTATAAAGAGCTTTTATCTAGAAGAAAAAGAAAAATTATTCACGTCTGTGTACCCGCTAAAGACTGCAAGTTTAAAACTTCTATTTAATTCCAGCTGTGGTTTCGCTTTTATGCGTTTAAAAGGGACTGCAAACTGCAACTCAAAGTTCTTCATTATTTAGACTTTCTTTAATCAACCGAATGAAAATCTGGATCAGACTTTTCAAGGCTAAAGGTCGCAATTGCAACTAACTTTCTCCTGTATCACCCAGCAAAATTGACTCATCTTTGAATGATAGAAACAGAAACTGATTTATTTTTATTTTTCAGCGGATAAATGATGAGCTAAGGCCAGGGAAAAATTGACTTAGTTCTTTATCGTTAAAAGTTATTTGAACTAAAAAAAGAAAAAAGAAAAAAAAACTGACGTGCTTTATTTTAAAGATTATTTTCCTTTTAATTTTTTTTCAGTTTGTAAATTAGATAACACAACGGATTTCTTTTTATATTCATTTTATGAAATATTTTAGTAATAAGAAAAGTTATTTTTTTGTACATTAAACAATGTTAAGTTCTTTGTGATAATGAGAACTATGGATGAAAAAGATAACAAAAAATACTGTTAGAAATATGGGTACTGTGTTAAAGGGATGTTAAAGATTTTAAACAAATTCGAATTTATTATTTTAAGTTTTTTATTAGCTTTATTTTCATTTCTTGTGAGATTTAAGATTTATTATTAAAACTTTAGAAAAATTTGGGATTGACATTTTACATGCGCATTAAAATCGTGATAAACTGAAATAACAGTAGTTTTGTTTTCTTATTCATCATGTGACGCATACGTGCGATCACCAAAAAAATAAAGTCACTTGATTTTAATGTTTTTGGCATACTGTGAATAAATTGGTTACATGCTTTTAAAGTAAAAGCTATCAAATAATGCACGTGAAATTGAAAATGTGCGAATATTTTGTGTCCTGTTCCATTAATTATTTTTATAAATAGGGATGACCATCCTGAAAGTTCTACATGTGTGTAAATAGTAAGTCAGTTATATCAGTATATGTCAGTTTGTGTGTTAGTTTATTTTAATCCATAGTTTAATTATTTTTGTGTAGATAAGAGTTTTTATTTGTGCATAATGAGAAAAGTTCAGTCAGTTTTTCCAGTATTTCTTTTTATAGGTAGAAGTTTATGCAAATCATTACTCATTTTAGATTTTTGTGTATAGCTAAATATTATATTTTATATTGTTATATTTTAATATTTGAGTTTTTAATTTTTAATATTTTTATCCAATCTATTTCTTTTTTTATAATAAATCCCATTTCACATTAAAGAGTCCAGTGAGTTGGCTACCCCAACCACTTTTAAGAGACAAAATGGAAAGTCCCATCCTTACCATTTCATAAATATAAAATATGAGCAGGTATTTAACCCCTGTCACTTTTAGAAAACAGGTGAAGGTCCCGCCCCCACCATGTTCAAAATATTTTTCATAATTCAATCACTGGTTTTGACATGACCTTGGTAACCCCACTTTAACCATGGTAAATCCAATAGTGTCCAAACCCACACATATAATTTTTAAAGATGATCATGGTTCCACCCCATTAAGTCTTTAAATCAGAGTTTTTTTTTTTTTTTTTAATTTAACTTCCACCAAAAATACCCCTCTACAGACAAAAGGGATTCAGTGACTGTGCAGTTTGATCAAATGTGGCAACTGTTGATAAAATAAATGTCCGGACAATCAACAAAATACAAGATCATTCAAAAATTTGTCAACGGGTTGCCATGCACTTAGAAGTCTTGGTCATAATCCTGTTTGTTTGAACCAGGATCTATTATTTTATTAATTTTTTTTTATTTGTTTTATCTATTTAATTTTCAAGTTTTATTTATCGATTTTTTTTTTCTTTTTGCCAGTAGTAAAATTCTTGAATTCTTAAAAATTTAGATATTTTTGCTATTTGCCAAGAGCTGAGTGAGATGTAAATGTGGTTTATTAAATTATGACTTTAGTTTATTAATGCCACTGAGGGAAATAAATACCTCAGTCTGCAAATTAGTAAACACCATTACTTACAGGTAAACTGCATTTGCATCTTCACACAAAAAATAAACATAAAGCTCATTTTTCTTTTTTTTAAATTTTTGCTAAAATCTCCATTGAGATTTAGGATATGCGAAAACCGTAAATGGTTTAGGATGTGCTAAAACCTCCTTGAGGTTTAGGATAAATATTATTTACCTTGTAAATAGTCTTCAAGATATTTTTCTTTATTTTCATTGTACATTTCAATATTATTGTTATATTTGTTTAATGTTTACATCTTTTTTTTTTTTTTAAATCAATTTTATATTTCAACATATTTTTTACATTTTCACATTTCCAAATGAGTGAAGAAAAGTTTTCAATTTTTAAATATTTCTATAATTTGAATGTGTTGTGCATAAACCAATTTTTTTCCCAGTAATCATATGTGAATATAGTTTTATATTTATCATATTTTTTAATATTACCTGTATCTGTGTAATTTTATAATAATTTCAATTCTTGTGGAAATCATACCAATTTATGACATAAGAGACTAAATACCGAACTTACCTCTGAAAAGAAGGAAAAATTCCTATATTATGTGCATAAATTTATATTTTTACAGAGTTTAACATTAGATAAAAAAAGGTGAAATATGTGCTTAAATACTCTAACTGAAAAAAAGCACAAACTTGAGGACTTTCAAGTAAGAAAAATAGGGTCACTACTTTAAATTGTATCATTTTATTATTTTTTTTCCATATATTTCTAGTATTATTATTGTTGTTTGTGTTTTCAGCTTTTCTTCATATTTTATGCCATTATATTTTTCAAATATTATATGTAAAGTCCGATCGGATCGTCTCGAGAGCCATATCCCAACTTAATAACTTCAGCCTAAAAATTTATAATCTTAAATTTCTTCCTTAAAATTTATGCCTCAAAATTTAAATTTTAAATATATTTTCCAGCAGCAAAAGTCAGTCCTCATACCTTAGCAAACTTAACTTTAACGTTACATTTAATTTAAATTTACCTTTAGATTTAACTTTAACCCTAATCTGTAATGTCGCACCTCGCACTTATCTGTTTTTGTATTCGCCATTCTCCGTGCGAGTCACCCCGGATTTGCAGGCAATTCCGGGTGGACCTCTACTTGGAGGGGGGGATATGAAAGGATAAGGCTTTAAAATTCCAAATTTAAATTAAAATCCGAAGTCTCTTTCTTCTAACTTTAAATCTATTTCTAAAACCAGTTTCTCCCCTTGCAATGTTGTTTCCCAGCATTACATCTTATTACTTTCAGAGATCATTTTAGGACGATTCTTAAGAGTGAAACTGCTAATCTAAGTGCATTTTGCAGGCATCTGTGGGTAGGGCTGATACGTCACAGTCCTTGGGAATTGTGCGGGCCTTGACCACAGATCAATCAAAACTTAATGAACCAATTAAATGTTCCTCCTAAATTAACAACTCTGCCCTCTGCTGGAAAATATTAGAATATTCACCATATTACCCCGAACACGCGCGAAAAAAGGGAGATTTTGGCAATTTGAGATGTTGGCTAAACTTACGCCGTTGGCTCCGGGACCGGCGATCAACTCGCGAAGCTGATGTATGACGAGCAGCCTAATAAATGAGTTCGATTCGCATAAAGGTTCCCGAGTCACTTTCTGAGTCATCATCTAGGACCATACTACTGGAATCATTACGTTATTATTACATATATATACTTTTTTTTTTCCTCCAGCGCTCATTTTTAAAATCTTTTTACTATTTTTTTTTGTTGTTGTTCTGATGCTGGGAGAAATAAGCACTGACATCATAAGATTTTTGAAATTCAATTTTCTTTCTAGCATAAAAACTGTTGTGATGTATTAATTTTTTTTTATCATAAATGAGAAGTTTATATGTTTTATTTATGAATAATAATAAAGTTTAAAAACCACAAGATAATTTTTTTATTTAGTCCTGAAACATTTATCAAGATATTTCTAGCAGATGTTTGATGTTGCCATCTTTTGATGGAAATAAGTACTGAAAATTTTATGTTACTCATGTTAAAATAACCTTAATAATATAGTTAATATAAGTCTTTAAAAAAGGTTAAAAATAGCATAATAAAAATGTCATGGGAATAGCAAAAAATAAAATAATCTAAGTTTTATTATTTGAATTGCAAATTCATATTTTACTTAACAATTGTACTGGGCGATGTAGAAATTTCTATTGATTTATCATCCATCTAACATTGTGATTTAACTCAGATTTTACCTTTAGAATATGGAAGCCTTATTTTTTAATTTTTAGTAACAAAATATGGCCTTTATGCAGCTCCCCCCCTCCCTCTTGTATTATATAGTATGTAGGGGGTGTCTCTTTTTGGTTTTTGGGCAACTGTACCGTACTTTAAAACCTAAATGTGTGGATAAAAATTAAAAACCCTATTTATAAATTGTGGTATAGTTTTTTGCTATGTTTTTTTTTTTTCTATGGGGAGGCGGGGATTCATGTACTTTTAAACATTTTGTGAATCCAACAACAAAAAATAAATAAAAATCAGAAAATTTAATTTTGTAATTCCTGCTAAACCAGCTTCAAAGGTACTTTAGATATTTTAGCAATTTCTTAAATTTCATGCACAGTTTGTTGACAGCAAAGATTATTTTACCTGAACGTTTGTTTCATAAATAATGGAACATTTTTGAGCATTGAACTATTCAACATGCCATTTGAAAACTGTTTATGTGCAGATAAATATAAACAGATTATTGCTGCACTCGGCTAAATTTGGTCAGACATATCACTAAAATAATTTTTTAGTCAAACTGACAGTATTCTTAAGCATTCTTTTAGAAAAAAAAAATACTGCTTTATTGTAAAATGTTTTTATTACATTTGAAGAATTTAGTATAATTATTATGTGTGCAAGAAATATATATTAGTTTAAGGGGCAGTTTTTTAATAATCTGAAGATTTCTGGTGATTGCTGTTTTAATTTTTAAGTTTCACTAATTTTTCATAAAATATTTTTAAATAAAAATTTTAATTAATCTCAAAGTATAATTTATATTTCATTGTTTTCGATAATTAACTATTTTATTACAAAGTACCCAAGTAACATGGTGTGTTTTAGTCAGTAACTGTCGTAATGCTTTTTTTTCCTTTTATTAACTATTTGAACTACCACTAGTGTTATACAAGTAGTTAAAAAAAGCTGTTACAGCTCTTTTGGTAGAATATTGAGTGAAAGTTCTGGATTAAAAAAAAAAAAAAAAAAAAAAATTAAAGGAACGATGAGGTTGCAGATTGGATTGATTATAGGAAACCATAACCCATATCTGGCCTGTAAGTCATAGATTGCAGACCCCTACTTTTCAAGATTTTAATTACCTGTAAAAATTATATTGCTTAAAAGTTTTGCTTTAGAGATAAACTATGTATTTATAATATTCTGTATATTTTTAATATTTCAGCGGAATTCTGGAGTTTGTAGAAGATGATTTTTATAGCTGGAGAAGTTACTTTTTCTGTGCATCTCTATTTATTAGTTCTTTTCTCAACAAAACTTTACAAAATAATTACATCATGTACTTACTCTGTGTTGGAGTTCAAGTGAAATCGGCCCTTATTTCTGCTATATTCAGAAAGGTATGTTTAAATATTTTATTTTGTTACATTTCCTTGCTTCTAAGGTATTAATACAACTTAGAGTTGCCAGTTATCATATAGTGCATTACTCTTCAGGTGTTAACAAAATTTTAGACCGGCGTACCACTAAATCAGTTTATACTTTTCCATACCACTAGATAACTAAGATGATGTTACTAGGAGCTAATTTACAACAAAGCATTCAGTGCACATATCCTGGAGACTACAGTCCTGCAGGTTGTACCCGACCTGAAAATTCCATTTGAAGTCAACCCGCAATCCAACCAAAACCTGACAAAAAAATACTGCAACCCCCCTAGCCAAACATATTTCAGCCTGAACCCTAGATACTTCAATCTGCAACCCAATATTTCAATTTTTCATTTTCAACACAATTCACTATTCAATCAAAGGAAAAATCATGAAATTCGTCACTCAATGGCCGGGGTAAAAAAAATCTTTAATCGTTCATTTAAAAAGATTGCAAAATTCATCAGTTGTCACGAGAAAAATTCGCACAATTCGTCAGTCAATCATGGAGAACAAATCATGAAATTCTTCAGCCTGTTATGAAAAAAAATACAAAATTCAATGAACAGTCGTGGAAAAGAATCCACGATTTTCGCCAATCAGTCGCATATAAAAAAATCCACGAAATTCCTCGGTGAATCGCTGGAAAAAACTGCAAAAAAACCCCCACTATTTTCTTTAATTGGTCACAAAAAAAGCCTCAAAATTTGCCTACAGTACAATAAAAAATCAAAAAATTTGCAAATTGGATGCAGTTAAAATCCCAAGATTTGTCGATCAGTAACGGCAAAAATGCACAATTTTCTCCGATCAGTCACAACGGCAAAATTTGCTTATTGGTACAAGGAAAATTTTGCAAAATTCCCCCAATCGGCCATGAGGAAAAAAAAACTAAATTCGTCAGTGAAACGTCGTAACAACAACAACAAAAAAATCTGATATTTGTCGATCAGTCACAGAAAAAAATCCACAATTTTTGCCAATTGGTTGCAGAAAAAGAGACAAAGTTTGCCAATCAGTAAAAAGTAAATATAGTGAAATTCGCCCATTGGTTGCGACTAAAAAATTATCTGTATCTGTATCAAATCATGCGCGAAACATTTTTACTCATCATTTAAGTTGTTTTTCAATATTTTTTTCTGGTGAAGTATCGTTTTGAATCCAGCCAAAAACTATTCTGATGATAATGATGATGACTTGGATAATTCTGAGAAAATTCAGTTTGATGTCGTTGAGGGTTTAAATTTGGGAGAGAAATACTTCGAATTATAAAAGCAACAAAATTGTGTAACTGAGCAGGAACTAATGACTATCTATAACCTGCAGAAAAAACTTAAAATAGAACAAACTAAAGTTTTGAAACGGGCCACAAGTTGTTTTGTTTATAATGTTTTCAGATATATTCTTTTTTTTTTTTGTTTATAAAAATTTTCATTTATAATTAATTTAATTTAATAATCTAATATAAAGGTATGTTGCTATTAATGTTATTTTTTTTTATTTGTCCTATTTGTTTTTTATACCTTTATTAATTACTAGAGAGCTCAGCCCCCTGCTTGCTAAAGCTTGCCAACCCCCGTGAATTGCTACGCAATTCACATTGGGATCGCTACGTGATCCCAGCTCGCTTTGCTCGCTCACTACTATTTGTGTCAACTCTAGCCAGAATGAGTGCTATCATAAATCATTGTAACGTATTAAATTTACAAATATTTTTAGTGTATAAAAAAGTAATGGGAAACTTTGTTGAAAATATAAATAAAAATGTATTAAAAAAACCTTGGAAAATGAATTAATTTAAAACCTCAGTAAAAACACAATAAAAAATATTTTTAGTTGGGCCGCTATGCCATCCGAGCAAGCAATATATGAAATTTACAGATATTTTTAATGTATAAAAAGTCATGTAAAACTTTTTCGAAAATGTAAATAAATTCATAAAAAAGGTATTGAAAATTTTGTTGAAAATACAAATAAAAATGCATTTAATCAAAAGTTTGGCCCTGTGACTTGTTGATCATCATTGAGAAAGATAAGCGAGCTGGAAATTGACGCCGTTTAAATTTAAATGGGATGTTAGTGTCAAATGGGGTTCTTCTCCTTTCATTTTGCCTATAGTATTCAAAATCCAGGCTTAAATTCATTTAAAACTATAATGAGAAGCTATAAAATATGCTATGTATCACTCTAGCAAAGTGTAAACAAAAGGTTTTCGCCTGTGTCTAAATACAATCTTGGATCTAAAAGCTGATTCGCTGAATTCCTCACGTCACTGTAAAATGGACCAATAGCCATTGTCATTCATGCATCGCTCAAACGGTTTGTGTTAAAAGAGAGATTCTGTCTGGATTTTCATTTGCTGAGTTGGTTGGGACATGTGACCCTAACTTACCCACTCAGAATCATCGCTGAGGCTGTTGCCAAATAGCAAGCTACAAATACAGCCTTTTTTTTTTGGCGCTACGTCAGAGAAATATATATATAGATTTTTTCTTTTTATAACCTAAAATCCACACAACAACTTCTCCCAAACAGTGCAGATTTCTGTCTCTCTACTATATATATTTCTTTTTAATTTGTAAAACATGCTTTGTAACATTTTAAAAAACAATGACATCTGAATAAAGACATTGATCACAAGTTTACCTTGTCTTTTAAAATAAAATAGATAAAAATATTTCTCTGGGTAGACTGTAAGTGACGTGCTGTAGGTGCAATAACATGGGCCATGTGCTTATAGAGGCCCTGAACGAAACTTAAAGACTTTCTTCTACCTGTTTATAGATAGCTATGGTTCCAAAAAAAAGGTTTTACTCTCAGTCCTTATAATATGAGATGTAAATATTTTCGGTTTTATTTTTTAAAGTAATCTAGGGCCTTAAAATTGTCTTGCATCCCCTAAAAAGTTGGCCAACCCCTGATACTTTTAAATAAGCAGTTGTTTATTTCATCAACGAGTTATTCCGTACCGTTTTTCCTTCTGTCTACTGGAGGATGAGCAGCTTTGAAGCCTGCAGTTCTGATTAACGCTAAAGGGTTCTTCCTCACCAAATTCGTTCACTTTTAAATATTGATACCAGCAGTACTCTTCCCTGCCTGTATCTCCAAAATTGTAATGTACACAGTTTTATTTTTCAAGGGCTTTTGATCGAATTTTTAAAAAGTGATGTAATGGTGAATAATTCTATACTGTGATTTTAATTTTCATTTATATTTAAATTCAGTGCAATGACAGAGTATTATTCTCAATGAAAAAGGAATTTCTTAAAACAAAATTATGTTATTAAATTTTCTGGAACATTGCCATTGAAATCTGCTATGTGACCCTTACACTATTGATTTATATCATTCACCAGATCCTGATGTTGTTCTATAATTTAATTTTCACTAATAAAATTGTAAAATATTGTAACTCATGATAATATTCCACTATTTAAGTAACATAGTAAAGGGAAGTTTTTCTTTTCCTGAAAGATTTTGTTTTGGAATTGGTTGCGAAAAATGAGATTTGAAATTATGTAATTTTATTTAACACTGTTTCATTCAGAATAACAGATTTATTTGTGTACCAATAGTGGAAGGCTTACGTACCAGTTCTGGCATGCACACCATAGTTTGGGAAACCCTGCTTTATGTGATATTCCTATATATAGCTTTTTCCATATCTCGTAAACACTATATTCAAATCCCAGCTATCATTTTTGTAAGAAAGATTTTTCATCAACTCCAGAACTACCTGTTCTTTTTTTTAATCTATATCCTAATATAAATTTCAGTATTAATTTCTTAAAATTTTTATTAGATTTTAAAAATCTATAAAAATTTCCATTTCAAATAAATTACTTTTTGTTTAATTTAAATGTAGCACAAAGATGTTCTATTATCCAAATTTCGATGGGAAACCTCTGATTTTTGGTTTTGCTATCACCCATCTGTTTTACAGTATATTTGTCCCAATTATTTGTTTTGCTTAAAGATATTTAACCCTTTAACCCTCATCGTATGAAGAAACAACTCCCTGTAGATTTTTTCCCCTGAACAGAATAGTGTTTGTTTCTAACCTCATAGTTCATAGTATTTATACATTTCATATCAGAAATTTGAATTAAAGAACGAGCTTTATTAAATGCTATACTTTTTCTATTTAATAGAAGGTATAAACAGTTGAGAATACTAATGTAGAATATTGTCTTTCTTTCATACTTTACTTACTTTGCTGGTTTTCATTTAACCCATTGGTGGCTTCAAAATCAGATTTTTTAATGCCAATTTTGTTCTTTTATTTTAACATAAATTTCTTGTAAAGAATAGATCAGTGATGCGCACAAAAGTTGCATATGGCTTTTCTGTATCAAATGCATCCTTTTTTGATAAAAATATTCTTTATAGGCATAACCTTCAGTTCATTTTTGTTTACAAGCTAAAATTTTCTTGTTTGTAGTCACCTCACAGTACTGCTCAGGTGCAAAACAAGCATATATTTAATTTCCTTTGCTGGATAAACCAAACTGTATTGTGATCTTATATCTGAGATAATAATTCAAATTTTTTTTTTCTTCTCTCTTCTTTTTGTTTTGATAATTAATGGGTGATTTTATAATAAATTTTAAAAATGGCAAATTTGAGTGGTAGCATAAACAAACTACAGAATAAGATGTGGATTTTCATAAAACAGGTTTAGTTATTATTTTTATGGCAAGTTAGATTCTTCTTGTCCACTTTTTTTTAAAAAAAATAGTCATGCAACTATTTCCATTAGTATTTTTTTTTTTTTACAATTGCCACGATTTTGTTTACTATTTTTTTCAACATAGGCTACTAAAGCAACTATTTTTGATGCCATCAGGCAGTGACAGCCCAGGTATATGTATTTTACAATATCTTAATTTTGCTTGAGGTACGATTATAGGAAATTCACTGCTTTGATTTATGCTTGGTAGGAAAGTTAATCAAGAGAACTAGTGAATTTATTAAATTATTATTTTTGTAGAAGTAAAGTCAGTCAGAAGACGAAAAAGGAACTAACTGTGTTCAAACTCGTAAATATTTAATTATAGACTTCTGGGTTATCACTAAAAATACAAATACTGATTCTAGACTATATGAAATATACAGGGATAAAATATTTAAACATTAAAGAAAGGAGATTGCAGCACGGATTTACTCAAATCCGATCAAATAAAATAAAAGGGCAACGCCCTGTCCGAGAACAGCCGGGAGAGAGAGCGTCTTCTCTCGCCAATGCCGAAAAGCATCTGTCCAGGTCCCAGTGCTCAGCCTTCAGTTTTCGCTGAGCTAACCATCTTCTCATGGGAATTCGACTTTCAGTTGTCAGAACATCTGGTCTGCAGTATTGTTTTGCCTCCACATTTTTGCACTCTTTTTTTAAGGTATGGCAACAAGGAAAAAAAAAAGCTTTATTTAAACTATCTATTCAGGATTTTTAAATTGTTTCTCAAAGTATAATCATATTTGATTAATATTAAATTATTAATTGATGAAAGCATATTTAAAAAAAATTCTTTATTTTTTTATTTATATTTTATTTTGTACTTTTTAGTGTTTGAAATATTTCACTGTTGCATTTTCACAGTCATTTGACCTATTTTAGTGAGTGTGGTTTGGTGCATAATAAACACCATTGTTGTTATAACTTGTATATAGCTGTAACCATAAAAAATATTTTGGGACTTATTATCTGTGCTCGACTAATGAAAAAATGTCTTGAAATTAATTTATTAATTTTGTAATTAAGCTCTAAAAATGTTAAAATGTTGTATTTTCATCAGAAACACTCCTGATGACATATTTTTTATAATTCAAATATATATCACAGTATTCCTATACGACTGGAAAACCTGGAAAACAGGGAGTTGTCAGGGAAAATGACAAGTGCTCAAAAAGTCATGGAACAGTCAGAAGAAAAAAAAAAAAAATTCTAAAACTTGGAAAAGTCAGGGATTTTTTATGTGCTGTCGTGTCAAGATTCTCCAAAGTTCAGAGGCCTGTCCACAAAAAAATTCCAATTTTACAGTTGCAAGTAGAATTTTCGCTAAATTCAAATTTTTAACATAGAGATGTTTTAGCTATACAAATTTGTCACCAAATAGGCAATACCTCTGCAAAAAAAAAATGTTGAACCATGTTGACTAGGATGAGTTATCATGAATATTTAAATCAGAAAAAATAAAAGAAAATTATGAAGCAAACAAAAAAGAAACAGAAAGATGAAAAGCTGTAGCTGAAATTAAAATGTTAAAAGACAAAAAAAATTAAACTTATACAACAAACTTCTTCTAAAACAACACGAATGATATGGCAGCAGATTTGTCTAAAAAAAAAATTTTATGTTCAATATGTGCAAATTCAGTTACATAAGTAAAAAGTTACTTTGAACATCTGAGTTTTTTTTTATTATTATTTTTTATATTTTAAGTATCAAATGATATAGATTTTTAGTTTCAATTTTATAAGTTATTTTCATTTTCAGAAATAAGTTTACATTTTATTCTTATTGATGTATCAGTGTATTTTTTTTTTTTTTTTCTGTATAAGTTTAACCATTAAGCTCTAGAATTGTAATTCGTACTTCTAAAAATGTCCTGAATTGTGGTCAGAGAATTGTAGGAAATATGGTCTGGAAAAGTCAGGGAATTTTCCTATTCAAATAGAGTATGAGCCCTGTATCATGAAGTGGGTGAAAAATCAATTATAAAATTCCATCTTTGCCAAGTTACGTTAAATGTAATAGTGTAAAAATGCCCTTTTTTTTGCAAATTGTGACACAAAAAAAAAGGGGGGGGGGGGTACTACATTGGCCCTTGTCCATTAAATTCTGCCATTATTTTTATGCTACCTAACTATCTGGTTATTATAAAATTGATTGACATTTTTATTTTATGATAAAAATGAATGTTTTTTTTTATTTTATAGAATTTGCTCCTTGCAAGTTCAAAGCGTAAGGAATTCTCAAGTGGTTCTATCACCAACTTAGTCTCTGTGGATATTCAAAGGATAGCACAGTTTGCTTTATATTCATCATCTTTGATTAGTGCTCCATTTAGAATCATTTTAGTGATCTCTCTTATGTGGCAATATCTAGGACCATCCTGTTTGGCTGGTGTAGCTGTTATTGTAATTTTAATTCCTATAAGTTTCTTCGTGGCAAGAATGAGCGAAAAATATTTGGTAAGACAGTAATTTGTGTTTATTTTTATACAAATAAAAATTAATACATATAATAATTTTGCTTTGAGAATTTTTTTTTTTTTTTTTTTCCAAAGGAGTAGTTAAAATTTTTTTGGCATCTTAGTGCAGTAGACTCCCTCAAATCTGCACAACTTTTGACCAGAGACTGTGCAGATTTTAGAATTTTGTGGATTTCTAGTCATTGCTTTTGTTTACATTTTTTTAACATTAATTTGAATGTAACAATGCAATCGAAATTATAATGAATGCTTACAATATATTGAAATATTAAAATAAGTAATAAACTAAAATAATAAAATTAAGATAATTTTTTAAATAATTCAAAGTAAAGGTCAAGTAAATAATTAATGTGTCATTTAATATGCATAATAAAGATGAGATACATTTTCCCTAAATTATTCAATGAAATTTGCCCCATAAAGGTACTCTACTAATTTACATCAAAATCATAAAATAAGAAAGTTTTATTTCAGGTTTAGCCAGGCTTAATAACCAAAAAAGCTTGATTAATACATAGTAAATATATTTGTAAAAGGATTGTGATTACCAGTACAAGATGTGGTATCAGCAATATCTTGAATTTTTTTCAGAATTAAATGTATACTTCCTTCATGAAAAAACACGAGTTCAGTAATATTAATGAGAATTACATATTAAAATACATACAGAATCGATATATAAATAAAAAGTCTAATTTTGTCCCTACATCTGAACTGAAAGTTTAATTGTTTACATCTGTGATGATGTGTGGATTTTAGGCATTTGTGGATTTGAGGAAGCCTACTTTATTTTGTATAGCAGTATAAAATATTTATAATTTTTAATATTATAGTATACTTAATAATGTCTTAATTGTATTATCACTATAATGCAGAACTATCAATTCTTAAAAATCTACTTCTCATGAGACAGAAAATTCTTTCAAAATAAAGTGCTAAGCTGTTACGCATACTTAACCAAAGTTGTTTAAAAGCTTTCAATTATTAACTGTATCCATCAATAAGTGTGTATGAGATATATTTCTCCCAACATTTAATCCAACCTAACACTATGATCAGTAGAATTCTTTTGGCCTTATTCAAGAAGAAACTAATTAATACTTGCACTAACTTTCTGAAAATATTGCTTATGTTGTCTGTTGTCCAAATCAGATTATAGGAAGTTCAGATATGCATGTTGACTCTGTTAATCCTTCCATTGAACACACAATAACCATTTAAAAACTTCTTGGAGAACTCATTGCTCAGCTTACAATGAAATTGGTTGAACATGCTTTTAAAACATAACAATATAAAAGTATGAAAAGTATGTTTTTACAGAATGGACTTTTGTCAAGGGGCCCGTTTTATTAAAAGGAAATTTGTGAAGGGGTCATAAATAGACCTCAAATTTTGCCTGGATCGACCCCTGTAAAATCATACAAAAATAGGCATATTTGGAGATTTATAAATATATTTACTGTGTAATTATAAATAACTACACATGTTATACATTCATGTCCACTGTCAATTGACAGGATTTGGTTCTATAAATTATTTTTTGTGATAGCTTTTTAAAAGTATCCACATTCAATTTAACTGTAATGTTACTAACCTTGTTCATATTTAACGCAAGCCTATGTTGCAATTCGGATTACAAAAGATAACTAACCTTTTATTTCACCCAGCTAGACTTTCTGTTGTCTTCTTTCGTAATCGGGATTATTTGATTGTTTTTTTATAGGCTATGAAATGTAGTTTCTAAGTAATTGATAAAAGAAAAAAAAAATGAAATAATTGTTTTTTTTTTTTTTTTTTTTAATAGGCTATGAAATACAGTTTCTAAGTAACTGATAAAAGAAAAAGAGAAAAAATGAAATATGTATCATTTTAAATAAGTAAAATGATAAAACAAAATGTTTTATATTATTCCAACAAATGTATAAAATTCCTTCAAATGTTGTACACCTGATTAAAAAAATCATCTGACAAAATGTATTAACAAAATTTCCAATCAATTGAAATAATTTATGACTCTGGTTGGGGAATTTCAACATCCATAATTTACCATTTGAATCCGTTAATCAAATGAACAAAATTTCCAATTAATCATGATAATTTATGACTCCGGTTGGGGAATTTCAGCATCCATAATTTACCATTTAAATCCATTAATCAAATGCACCATTTTCTTTTCAACAGTGGAAAATTTGAAAATAATCTGAATTCCCATAGGAAAGCATTATGACATGAAAAGAAATGTTCTATATTTTTCGAACAAATGAACCAAATTTAACCAAAAACTATACAGCTAAATTCTGGTACCTCATTAGCAAACCTAAATTTCAACTTAATCGGATACTTTTTGCAGCAGTTATTGCAGACAGAAACTAACAGAGCCCAAAAACTGTTTGTGTCTTCACAATAATCCTTCACTGATGATTCGGCAATATCTCTAAAAAGGGAAAATTTCATATTTAGTTTTCATTTGCAAAATTATTTTAAAATTTGATAAGACTTAATTATTTTTAGATGTGCACTGCCATTCTGCACTAGCCTTTCATTTTTACGCGATTTTATATTTTGTAGGACCAACAAATGAAAGTAAAGGATATACGTCTGAAATATATGAATGAAATTCTACAAGGCATTAAGGTATACCTTTTAAAGCAATTTTTTCTCTACTTTTATTATCTGTCCCAAATATGCTTTATTTATATTGATTTGTCTAATATTATATGTATTTTTTTTTAACTGTCATAAGTCTCATGTATTTCATATGTTGTACTCATATTTAATGATTGTCTAATCAAATACATATGTTTAACATACTTAAAAACCAATGTCAACTCATATAACAATTTTTAAATTTAAGTAATTTTCACATAGCATGTAATAAAATACCATATTTACTCATGTATGTAGTGTACCATTTTAAAGACAGAAAGTATAGGATTTTAAAGACAATTCTATAAAACTCCTGACTCACAAAAAAGGAACTCTAATCTGAATTTCTGTATTCTCTCGTATATTTATCATACCATAAAATTAAGGTTTTCACAGCATAACTTTCCTCCCATTAGAGATTTGTTTTAAAATATTTACCCACATCAGTAATGCAACAGTAATAATATAGTATAACTTCTTTAACCCAGAATCATTGCAATTACGGCGATTCTGGATTACAGGAGTTTTGAAACTAGAATGCATTTAAATAAATAATACTAATATCTATCATAGATATGACAATACAAAAATGCAACGAACTTGATAATTCAAAATAATTGAAAAAACATTGAGAAAGATTTAATCAAAATGCTCTAAAATATATATATATTTAAAAAATAATTACGTTTATTTTATGTAGTGTCGCCATCTGTTGTAAATTACCAAAGGCAATAACCGTACATTTTTTTGAAAATTAAGATTTCTGATTTATAAATACTCATTAAATGATAGAAATCACAAGAATAACAGACATGTTTGAAAAATATTGAAACTAGTTTTCTAAAATAAAAAAAAAATATATTGTATGAAATTTAAATGAGACTTACAATTAATTTAAAAAATAACTTTATGATTACATTGGCATATTTAAAATATTGATATATAAGGCTAATGCTAAAAATGAATTTAAATATATAGCACCTACAAATATCGAAGTAAGTCACAAATTAAATAAAAGAAATAATAATAATAAAATCCGATTTTGCGATATTTTTGGAGTTATCTTCACAGAAGTTTCCGGATTAGAGACGTCCAGATCTGCATTTATTCTATTTTCAGAAAATGAATATTCTATTTTCAGTTAATGAAATTCATGAATTTTTTTTTTTTTTTTTTTTTGTAATTGTTTTCACAAAATTTGCAACAGACTGAGGAAATTTCAGATTTCTGCACATCATGATTTTTCTCATAATTCTATGGGCAGTTCAGATTGATAAAAAAAATAATAATAAAATAACCGGATATCTGTGAAAAAGTGTCATCCATGTTTTAATGCATATTTTTCGTTATGGTCAATAGAAGAAAGAAGTAAATATCGCAGAAGTCTGCCGTTTGGCATAAAAGTGGCATTCCTGTATAATTAATTCTGTTTTGTAATCATTGCTGTAACCCTCATACACTGTAACCACATTAATACCAGAATCTGTAATCTTTGGAGCCAACCTTGGATGTGTATTTGATTATGGAATATTAGTTCTATGCTGCTTATGCTGAATGTTATGTTATAGCTGTATCTCATTTGCTATTGTGAAATGCGCCAGATTTCATACTTAAGATTATTAATTACTGTATATTTCCATGTATAAGTCAAGAATTTTGGGCCATTTTGGATTGGAGGGGTCACCTTATAAAAAACTAAGAAAATAAATTGATATTCTAAAATAAAAGAATGGTAAATATAAAAAACATAAAAAATACTTACAAATTTCTAAAAATACTTTTAATACTCCATTCTTTTACAATGAAAAAAGTCACCAATCATCATTGACTATCTAAGTGATTATCAGAATTTTCAAGAATTGCAATCACTTTCTTTCATTGATACATCTGGATGAATATCGTCAGTATCTGATTCATCATCATCATCATCTTTAAAAATGGCACCATCTCCAGTTTCATCTGTTTCCTTACTGATGCAATATTTTATAAAAGATAGGACAATCATTTCTTGTGATAATTCAAGTCGAGCTTCTTTTACCCATTTAGAGATAGTGACGATGTCAACTTTGTTTAAATTACTTCCCTTTGTCACAGCTGTATCCCTCAGATGACATCCATTCAGCTCATTTTGAATTTGAATGGAACCAGTCCTTAAATGGCTTATTTAGACAAACAACCCGTGGTTTAAGAATAGAAGTAAGGCCATTGGGGAACATAGCTACCAAAGATCCCATCTCACAGTAAAATTATTTTCCATTTTTCTGCAGTGTGTTTTAAATGCATCTGAAACAAGCAGAAACAGCTTCTTAAAAACTGTTCCTTTTTTTTTCTATCCCATACATTTTTAAGACAAACTGAAATTCTGTTTTCATCCGTCCAACCTTTCGGATGAGTACAGGCGATATCACTTGGGAAATGTATCGCCGTAAGCAATGTTTTTTATTTGAAAATTGTCATTGGGAATAAACATGTTCCATTCGCCATGCAGCTTAAAACAGTTTTGAATCATTTTTCTAATGACCAGTTGTTCTAATAAAAAGTCTTTACACTTTTCTTCTTCAGTGTGCGATTTGTCAGTAAAGCGAAACATACATGGGTTTAATCCATATTTCCTATTTGTGAAAGCTCAAAATTATATTTCTTTCACAACTGAATAACATGCTTTTGAAAAAGGTGAACTTTAACTTCTAGCTCATTTGAAAGTTTTTGTGCAATTTTAGTACAAGATTGGATACACAACACATATTGATTCATAGAACGATTGCACCAGTGAACATATGTAACAAAATTTGTTGATTTAAATGGCATTAAATTTGGATTTTTTATCATATTCAGGGTCTTGATGCAAATATTTGTATGGGATATAATAAACTCGCTTTGCCGAGGCACTTACATCCAGCCAGCCAGTTTTTCTTCAAGTGCAGGATGTGATGGACTTTTGGAATTTTTGAAATTTCATCTTTTTCCATTCTCACACTTATTTTTAATTGAGTGTGGAATGATCGAGCATCCACTGAGTTATGCAACTGCTCTTCAAAATCGATGACTCAATTTGAAGTTTGCATTTTCAGCCATGCACATTCAACCTTTCCTTAAGACAAAGTAACAGTTAGCAGTCATTTGAAGTAGGGAAATGTTTCACCATTTACAAAAATAGATTTGATTTTAATGAACTAGTAAGTCATAACAGGATGAGCACAGCCCAATTAAACAAATTTGGCGTTCACACCAAGAAAGAATAGGATAGATCACTAATTTTGGAGAGCACTTTTTTTTTTTTAATTATGCACAAAAAAGTGCTAAGTTTTCATTTGCTGTATTTATTCATCACCTTTTATATATAGGTTTCTGATTTTGGACGATTTTTCACTAAAAAGTCATGTACTTAGCTTATACATGGAAATATATGGTAAAATATATATTTTAACCCAATTTTGGATTTGAATTTCCAGTAGGATGCATTGCCATTCAGTCATTGTTTTATTTACCGATAACCGTAATATTTTAATTTAATGTATTAGGATGATATATAAAAGTATTGTGATGGCCACAATATACTAGTTCTTGTTGAATAAAATTAAAGAGGCTAGAGCTGGGTTACATTTTAGAATAGATAAGTTTGACTGATAAGTCGGGTTGGAAGGACATTTTTTCAGGTATCGTTTCACAGTTTTGTCTTTTAAATTACCTTTTTCTTTATCCTTCTTAAGTAACCTTTTAAAATCTCTATTCATTAATTTTGTTTCATATGTCTTTCTATTTCTTTTCTCTTAGATTTTGAAATTTTATGCATGGGAAATCCCCTTTTCATCAAAAGTTTCAAAAACAAGAAAAAAAGAAATCAAATTCATTCGCCTCAGTCAAATGTGTTATGTTATTTCAAGTTTTGTCTATTGCTGTGCTCCTATTTTGGTAAAGCTTACAAATATATATCTAATGTTGTTTTTTTTTTTAATTTTGCACTAATTTTTATTCAAGGAATTAAATAATTAGAATGTTTTATGTCGATTAAGAATGTTTTATTGCTATTGTCATTATTATAATATTTATACTATATTTATTTTTGTTTTAGAAAATTAGTATCTATGTATATTTAATTGGTTATTAGTTAAGTATGAAGCAATTGCTTCAGAAAAAAAAAGAAAAAAAATCAAAAAATTACCTACTTCCATTTAAAAAATTCCTCGAAATTTACAGATATTTTCCCTTTGTTCTGGTTTTGGAAAAGGAAAAATGATTATTTAAAAATACTTAAAAGTTGCTGAAAGCCATTGTGTTTAGTTAGTAGATTTATGAATTAAATTTAAAATTAACAAAATCAAAATTTATGTAGAAAAATTCTTTTCTGATTATCTGGCCTCATCAAAAAAAGGTCCGTAAAAATATAACTGCTGCAAGTCGCATCAACAATTATTTTGCATTTTGAAGTAATGTGCATAGGAGCCCCTGGGACCCAACAATGGAGATTACAGGTTAAAATGTTTCGATCAGCCTTGTTTAGAAAAAGGGGAAGAGAGGATGTTCATTTTAATATTTCTGAAAAATTCAGGAACCTTCAATGAATAATTTCAAGATTATGATAATTAAAAAACTATAAGTTCAAAATTAACAGGAAAAAGATGGGTAAAAAGTAAAAGTTAAAATTTTTAAATTGGAAGATTATTCTAGAGAAGTTTTAAATGAACTTCATTCTCGAACCTCTAGTATACCATAAAATCCCATTAATCCGCTCTTCCCGATTAAGCGCCCCCCCTCCCACTTTGTAAACAATTTGGAAAATTCAAGAAATCCCGAGAAAGCGCCCTCCTCGCAAAAAAAATTTCGGTGTGCACGTCAAGATCAATACCAAAACTTTTATCTCGCGAGTGATTTTTTTTCTCTGACGGATCAGAAAGGCCTAATTCTTTAATATATCGCAAACTAAATAGTAACATACATACTTTCGGCGTTTGCACTTACCTTTTGTTTCCATATCATCAGAAAGCCGTAAACACAGTTAGTTATTCGTTTTACGATTTGATTAAGAATCGATTCACGTCATCGAACTTCTCACTACCAATCGGTACTTCCGTTTTGTACAGCTACTTAACTTCATATTTATACGAATAATTAATATTTTTCATAATACTATTAGCCTTGTATATTATTATTATTAAATATATAAAATAATATTGATAATAACAATTTACAGCCATTTTTTGGTAACTTTCGGAATTAATTTTATATTGTGCTGGCTTTCTTTCATCTAAGTTATGATAGATGACGGCAAAATAATGTGAAATCGGATTTATTGATATTATTTATTTTTTTTTTATTATTAAGTATTGAATTGGCGATTTAATTTGATATTTGAAGGTGATATACATAATATTTACTTTATATATCACTATTTAAAATGAGTTAATGTAGTGATTAAGTTATTTTTTTAATTAATTCTATGTCAGTCTGATTAATATTTCCCATTATAACACATTTCTTCTTTTTAAAAAAAAATTTGTTTCATTTGCAATATTTTACATGTTATCATTGGTATTTTCGTGATTTGTATTATTTATTTGGCCTTTATAGAAAAGAAATTATGATTTAAAATATATATACGTTATTTAATCTCCCTAATTTACAATAGATGGTGGCACTGCATAAAATGTTACTAGTTATAGAAAATTTTTTAGGACATTTTCCAACGCAATTTCTTAGTGTTTTTTAATTATTTTAAATTATTAAGTTCCTTTTATTTTTCTGTTACCATATTAATGACAAATATTAGTGTTGTTATTTATCTTAAGACAGATATTAATGTTATTATTTATCTAAATGCATTCCAGTTTCAAAGCTTTTGAAATCCAGAATTTTCTATAATTTGAAATCACCGTTAATCGCAAAGTTATACTGTTTTTCTCTTTTGCATATATTTTTTTTTTCAAAATGTGTTACTCACTTTTTTAAAATAATGCATATTTTGCGACGATCGGTCATTACCATCTCCCATCCCACCACCCATAGATAACAAGACTACAATTTTAATACCGTGTAAGCTCCCCCTCCGATTTTTTTACGATTTTCTGTTGTGTTTTGGGGGAGGGGGGCGGATTAACGGTATTTTACGGTAAACCAATAAATTACATAATTATTCTAGAGGAAAACTTTTAAACAAACTTTGTCATTATGAAAATCTTTTTCACTTTCTAATTTGTGTTTTTTTTTGTTTTCCAATAATTAGAACGCATGCTGTCAGAGAATCAATGTGATAAATAACATTAAATTTAATAAAAGCATTTTAACAGTATCAGTTTCAAGCTAGAGGTCTGCACAGTCTGAGCAGGTAGGGCTTTTGGGCCAATTTTCATCCACAAGTCCCGGGCTGGACTGAGCGTTCCTTTTTTTCTGCAGGCTCAGACAAGGCCAGGTTACTTTTTTCTCTATACTTGGACCAGACTTCTTTTTTTCAGGTTGAGCCAGGCCTGGACTTAATTCTTCTCAGAGGTCTGCATATACTGACATTTTCAGGTCTGGTACTGACGCAACCAGCAAGAAAATGATTGGTCTTGACATTACTTTACAATTAAAATTCCTTTTAAAGAGTAATACATACATTTTCAGGCAAAAAAAATAAATAAAGTATTATAAAACCTGTAAAAAGAAACCTGTCCATGATGAAATCTTGCCTTTAACATTGACCCATGCAAAATTAATATAATAATCCATGTGAAAAGAATGTAATACATTTATCACAGACATTGTAGTTTGTAGAAGGGAACCTGTATATAACGAATTTTTCTTCTCTCCTATGGAATTCCACCTTAGAAGATTTTACTGCTTAGCCTTTTTCAGATGTTTAAATCTCCAATCTATGGAATATGGATGAACCATATTAATAAAAACTCAGACATTTATATACAAGTAGATTCATTAAAAAATTAATGTAGTTTACATGGATGTAGGCAGGTAGAAATCTAGTGAGGTGCAGTATTTTGAAATGGTACCTGTACTTTGCATCACAGGGTGCTGTTTTTAAAATGAAGAATATAAACATAAGGGAGAAAAACTAAACAATGTGTTCTTTTGTAAGAACTCTTCATACAAAACAATTTTTAAACATATTGGCATACAAATCTATATAGAACAATTAAGAAGACTCTGCCTCTTAAAAGAGCTTGCCCCCCTGCTACCTTTTGTTTAAGATAAATTTTAAACACATAAACAAAAATTAAAAATTGTCTTCCATGTGGGGTTCAAGGCGTAGAGCCCAATGTCAAAAACTTCTTAAGTTCTTTTCTTTCACTGTTTAAATATTTTTATGTCATTTAAAAGCTCAGTATAAAAGCTAAAAGTTAGGCCTGAGAATGGCCTTCCATAGAAAAAAGTTAAAACTCGGTTCTGACAACAGCATTTCTACAAAACTTGGATTTTTACGTCGATATGGTTAAAAATTTAACATGAAAAAAACAATGTTTAAACACACAATATCCAAACATGTGTGGATATTGTGTGTTTAAAACATTGCATTTTTAGTGTTCAGTTTTCTACACAACTTTTTTTAATTAATCATAATTAAAAATTGTCTTCCCGCCAGGAAGTACCAGGAGTTCTGTACCAAAAATACTTAATTTACGGGGTTTTATTTTTTTTTCCACGTTTGTAATCTTTATTTTTCGACATTTTTTTTTTATGAATCTCTATTTGTATGTAAGTGTTTCAGTTATCATTAATCCATATTCCGTGTATGGGAGACAAATGCTATACAGTAAAATCTTCTAAGACGGAATCGCACAGGAAAAAAAAAAATGTGATATAGACAATTTCCTTTCTTAGCAGTTGTAAATGTATTATATTCTTTTCTCAAATATTATTATATTCATTTTGCGTGGATCAACACATTTTTCTGTTTAAGACAGGATACCGTCAAAAGCAGGTTCCCCCCCTCCCCCCCTCCCCCGATTTCACTGTATTCTATGACTTTTTCCTTTGATGATATCCTGGAAAATTAGGTTTTGGTTGTAGTCTGTCTTGAGGATAACTAATGTGGACTCAGAGACCAGTTCATAAGGGACCTGACTTTCATTTGTTCTGTTTATTATGCAATTTTCTATTTCAAATCAGGCCCCATCAGCAAGAGAATCTCTTGAGGGATGTTATGTTGTCATTATATGCCCCGAAATTTTATGTGAAAGTGGGCTATTGGATCCAATAGCCAACAGAGTCTTGAGATTTTGCAGTGACAGAGTTAGTTTTGATAATGAAATTAGTAAGATAATGAATGATTTATGTCTCAACGACTATCCATGTCGTTGGTGTGTTAGAGTTATTTCGGAACTTACAAGCAAATCAGGCCAGTTTCCCACTCCTTACCAGTGTGTCAGTCCTATAGGAACTATATTGTTGCCGTATTACAGCAATATTTCGGAGAAAATTTCAGCCGTACTCAAATATGTTAATGCCAGGACAGCTCATATTCCTTTAAATTGAATTGGTAATTTTTTTCAGTAGTTTTAAACATAAATATTCGAAGTTTGACCTGAATGATGTCGTTTATAAAATTCCTTGTAAAGTTGCAGCTCGATTTACATTGGTGAGACTGGACGCTCTCTGAATGCTAGACCCAAGGAACATAAAAATTCTTTTAATAAAGGTACTCTGAATCCAAGATTGGTTGTTCATGCACTTGAGTTCTATCATGTCCCTGATTTTGAGAATCCATGAATTGTGGAAGCCAATTGCCCCATTAATTTAAGTCATGCCTTCCTTGAGGATTGGAGGACTGTTTTAGCTGAATCACCAGTAAATGAAGCGACGCAGGCTCCTGCTGATTATTCTATCCTACTTAAACCATGATTTTAACTGTTTCTTCGTTTGTGGTGGTTCTTGCTGTTTTGTGACTCTGCTTGTTTACTGATGAGTGCTACGAAAATAGCCGAAACGTTTATATATATTTTTTAAATTATATTTTAAGTTATGTAAATTGTGTTAATTATTAAGTAATCCAGACGTATATATGTATGTATTTTTGATCTGATTTTGTTGATTATTACTATTCTGTGAAGCTGTTAAAATTATTTTCTCTTGGATGGTGAAAATTGTACCTTTTTGCATAGTTGTGTTTCAAATTATCTTTATGATGAAAATTTTTCTTTCTACTGTTGAAATTATTATAGTGTAGTATTTCATTTTGGAAATTAAATGATCTGGAACTAGGTTTAGTCTTAAGTTTTTGTTTTGAATTTATGTTGTCAATAGATGTTTCTGTGCTTTTGATTTGTTTAGAAAGTTTGGCCAAGTGATTTTTTTTTTCTTCCTGAAATTACTGCTAGTGTGTTAAGCAATACCAAATTTTAAAATTTGCAGTCTTGTGCACAGATTTTCTCAATAACTGATAGTTTGGGTGAATTCTTTTAAGAAATTTTTGAGATTTGATTTGTTAAAGTGCTTGAGGATCTAGTATCTGTGGATACTTTTTTATATGCCAAAAAGTCCACTTGATGTTTAAGGCTAATAATAGACTCTTGTGGAAGCATGTGTAGATTCTTAAAGTTCACCAAGTTTGATGCATTTGATTTCGGTATGAAAAAGGATTCTAGTTTTTCAAAAAGCTGGTCTGACGATTAAAATTGAATAATTTTTTTTTTTTTTTTTTTTTTTTTTTTTTTGAGTTGGCAGCCTTTTCCATGTAAATTTTGGTTTATGAACATTAATATAAGATCATCATTTCATCTATGGACCTGTGGAACATTTTTTACTTGTTTTATATGGAAATTGAGTTCATCATAATTTCCATCAAATGAATGAATTTATATGTTAGCAAAGCTAATTCTACTATTGTTAGACATTGCTTGTGGTGTTGAAATAGGCATGGTTTCATCAGATATGATGTGCTTTGCAAAATGGTCCTATGATTTCTTATGTTATGTATGTTTTCTCCAAACAATTATAATGCGTCAGTAAATTTACTAATATATGTACTAATTGCTTTATAACATAAAGTGAAATATCCCCCCCCCCCCCCCCGAGAAATATATAATACATAACATAAATGATACTGACCAATAAATTTTAATTACACTTGTATTTCGGATTTTTCACGTGTTGCACCTTAGCTCTATTTTTATTATTTTTTTCAAGCAGTTTTAAAATTTTGTATTTAAATCTTAAATAAAAATATTCTATCTTCAAAATTAAAATAACTTTGCTCTTGATATTGATATTGTACAATAAAAAAGATTCAAATCAATACTCTTTTCACTTGAACAAAAACACTTATTTTGATTATTAACACCATTTCTGAATTTTTTGCTTTATTTATGCATATGAATAAAAATTATTGATGGATTTCCACAAACATGTTTAAAAAGCTTAACATCATATGACATGGCCAAAAGGCATCATCTGTTATTTATAATATTTTTTGTTGGAAAAATATTATTCAATGCTAAAGGTTGAAATTTAATTTGAGGCCAAAAAAAATTGCGTTTCACACAAAGCATAAACGTGTACAATTTGACCTCCAAGTTCATAATATTAAACTCTCTCTTGATGAGTCACATAACATAAGAAAATCCATCGACTTAAACATTTATTGAAAAATTAGAAAGCGTTCATACCTGTAAGTCTAAGTGCACAACATCATTAGTTTACTTAATGATTAAACCTGTGCTTTAAAAATATAGATAAGAAAGCAGTTGTGTATGAAAAAGAAGGTATTATGTTGTGTATACATGTATGTGGGTGGAAATTTTCACTAATAACCTTCACGCTAATAACATTGACCAGTTCCAAAACTCTACTGGCAAATAATGGCTGTGTGGATCAAGAGGCAATTGATTGACAAAAAATGAAATCTGCCCACAAATGACAATGCTGGGAAAATGTGCCATGCATGACATCAGATGATCACGCCTTGGAGGAAGAACCCTCCAAGATGTTGATTCTTTCAAAAACTTGGCTGCTCAAGGATTAAACTCTGAAAAATGGAAATGCTGTCATAGGTAATTAAAATGTGAACGCTAAGGTAAAAAATGATGGGAAAGGTATACAAATTGAAAGAGAACCTGAAACTAATGATTAAGTTCTGAAATTAATAAAATCCATACTAGAAATTTAATTAAACGTTAAAATACAATAAAAACTACTGTGACACTGCCTTCCTGACTTTTATAACATTTAGAAGAAATGTTTTCTTTTGGAAAAAATAAAAATATTGTTTGAAATATATTTTAAATGTATAGTTTTAAATATGATGCAATTTTCACCATGAATTCCTTTTGCACATACTGATTTAATTATTTTAAAGCTTTTTTTCTTCAATATACACATATAAATCACATATCTATTTTAATTAAAAATGCAGTGTTTGGAAACACTATAAAAAAATGCTTTAAATGGAATGTAAGTTTTATCATTAAATAAAGTTCCCTTTCTTTTTAAAATTTACATGTAAATATGCTTTTCAACTGAAAAGTGTTTGTAAATATTAGTTGGGCTTTCTAAAATCTGGCAACAGTAGGTTTAAAACTATGAATTTAATCTTTATTCAGATAATGAAATTTTAAATAAAAAATTAGAAAAAGAAAAACTTAAAAGATGCCTGCAAAAAATGTTTAAATTGCTTTGTGTAATTTTTGATTCTATAAAACTTTTGTAATTGAACTAGTCCGACTGATTTTAACAGTAAATAGCACTGAAAATGATTCTTCAAATTAAAAACTGTCTGCTTCTGTGTGTTTGTCATACATTTCTCTATAACACTACCAATTTTTAATTTTTTTGTTATGCAGTAGTACTTTTTTTGTTGTTGTTGTTGTTATGAGCCAAGGAAGTCAAAAGGTTACAAATTCATTTATGGTAACATTAATTACTAAAAAGGTTTAATTTTGCTTTTACATTTTTACAATTACCGTTATAAAATATTGTTATAATGTGAAATCTACTCATTTTTTGTAAAAGTGTCTGGCATGTATACTATGGGATATTTAATCAAATTTTAAGCACATTTGTAAAATGCGCTAAATAAGTTGTTAAATTACCTTTTAATTTTTTTGTTTTTTATTGATTTGATTTAGGTTTCTATAGCAAGTTTTACAACATTCCTTCTCATAGACAAAAAACATATTTTAGATCCAGCTATTGCCTTTGTCTCTTTGAATTTATTGAATCAATTGAGATTTGCTTTAATTGTTGTGCCAGATTCATTATCAGAGTTAATTCAGGTATTCACTTTTTAAATTCATTACTATATTTTTTGCTGTGTATTTTTAGCCCTTTTGTAAAAATTTTGTTTCTTTTATTTTGATATAGGCAATCACTGCACTTGACCGTATTAAAACTTTTCTTATATCTGAAGAAATCGATCCTGCTGTAGTGAGTTGCAATCCAGATGAAGGTATAGAAACCTGTACTCAATTAATTGTATTTTAGGAATTTTCCTTTATTTTTTAATTATCGATCAGACTGTTTATTTTGGAAATTTGAAAAGCCAATATTTGATTGAAATTATGAAAGAAAAATATTTTATCTTAGTTAATGTAATGTTTATTATTTCAAAACATATCAACTCTCTACATTTTAAAATGTCCATATGTACAGATATATCAAATATTAGAAGTGTTATATAGAAAATATTTTTATTGTGAAAATTCTCAAATACTTGAAAGATTCAATCGCAATTTCATTATAGAAGTCTGATTAATGAGATTTTTCTCTGCATTTTCTATACCCATTGTTAAAAAAAATTGTTGCTTAATTCTGTTCTTTGCATCTGAGGGTGGATCAAAGAAAAAGATCCATGACCTACCCCTTCAACTTTCTACAAAACATTACATTTTTCACATGTAAATCACACCAACCCCACAATTCATGATTTTTTAAATTTTTCTGCAATAAAATAAAATAAAATAAATATATAAATGAATAAAATTTTTAAAAAATGCAAGTTTATATATGCTCTAGACTACAGGGAAAATATTAATTAAAAATAATTATAAAAGTAAAAATAATTTTAAAAAAAACATAAGCTTTCAATGTTCATCTTAAAAATCACAACTAATTTTTTGACTGCAATTCATGTTTTTCCCAAAAATTTGTATTACAATACATTAATTTGGCTTGGATGCAGATTTCTTTTATTAAAAATCCACTGTTTTTTATTGCTTGGTAGAGAGCGCAAACAAGTGAAATTTGTCAAAAAAAAATTTTTTTTTTTTCTCTGTTTTAAATCTTATGCAATTGATTGTACAAGTTACAGTGAATATTTGGCGATTTATCACCTGTGGTTTGCAATCAGAAAATGCCTCAAAAACAAAATTATTTTAATAATTTATAACTGAATTCTAAAAATATTAAAATGTGGTATTGTCATTGGAAACACACTTGTGAATGTAATTTTTATAATTCTGGCATATCAGGATGGGAGTTAAAAATCAATTACGAAGTTTCGTATCTTTACATACTAAAACCAGGTTGAGTTAAATAAAAAAAATCAAATGTAAGAATTTTAGCGGAAAACATATTTTTTAAAATTGTTTCATATATGGCCCACTATGCATTATCATACCTATTTGATATCACATAAAAATAATTCATCATATCAAATATTTCAAATTTTACTTTTTAGAAATGTTGTAATTTTAAAACAAAACTGTTATGACAAAATGATACAATAGTAGAAAACAGTGTACTTTCCTTATATATTTTTGCTCAATAATCAACTTTTCAAAAGCAAATATTGTCTTTATTGTGCTGTGTCTGGACACATACCTGTATGTCATTCTTCAAAAGATAACGACAAGACAAATGGTTGTACTGCCATATCACAAAGTTTTGTGCAAATCCTTGATTGTCATACAGCACCATGCGAAAAGGGGGGCGCAGAGATTCAGGGGGCACCAAATTTATACTATCAACTCGGTTTTTTATTTGTTAATTTTGACCGTTGATTATTTTTCTGGATTTTTTTCTTCTTCAGGGTCATTCTTTTTTCTCTTTCCATTTGTAAAAAAATATACATATTATATGCAGATCTGGAATCCCCCCCCCCCCAATGTAATTGTGTACATTTTTATTTTCCAAGTTATTGCATCGTCTCCTACCCTAACTCCAAAAAGAAATTTCTGACTAAGGAAAGGACTTTTTCCATTTTAAAACTTGTTTTAGGTTTTTGTAAGTCTCTTTTTTAGTAGAACATTCTTCACTTACAAGTAAATTTTTTTATTGGATCTACATTTTTCCTTGGATTATATTAACCTGTTCATATTTACTTGTCATTAAGTTCTTTAAATTTGGTCATTTTATGATGTACTTTTGTAATATCTTATTGCAGTGTTTTTCAATGTTTCAGTGTTCAGTGTACAGTGTTTGTGTTCTTATTGCAGTGTTTCAGTGCCCCCCCCCCCTTCTTTACATCATCTACGAAATTTGCACGCTCTCCCACCCACCAATAATAATGAATTTTACCTAATTATGAGAGGCATTTTCTTTCTTTCTTTTTTTAATTTTCCTTTTTCATTAAGAAATAAAATAAATTATTAAAAATATAATTTTTTTCAGTTTGGTAAATCTGCTATTTATTTATCTAAATTTACTCAACAATGTAAAAAGTGGAAAAACAATTAGCATTTTCCACGTTTTGTATCTTATAATACGTATTTTAAAATACTTTTTGAGGGAATTTATTGATACATAAATGCAATTTTACTTTGAATTTTTTAAAGCACATTTTGTAATACCCATATATATATATACTAAATATAAATATATAGTTTTGTAAAATAATAATAATAAAATATTAACACCCGTGTGGTCCCTTAACAGATTTGTTTTCTACTTCTGTTCATATACTGACGATTTTTGTAATGAATTGAAATTTAGCCGATATCTCTTGCTGTTGGGGAATCATTCTGGATAAAATGTAAAACTGCAGGTAATTTTAAATTTCAACACTGTCATATCTATAATATTTAGAACTTTAATATAAATTAAATGTTGGTCTCGTGGTTTTATAACTTAGAGATTTACACTTTCCTTTCTTTTTTCTTCTTCATAATAGCATGAAACAATTTTAAGGCATTTCGTTTTCAAAAAGATAATTCATGTCATAGATTTTTTTAAACGAAAATCAGTTTTGTCCTCTTCAAACATTGCATTGATTAACATCAAGTAAATGATCAAAGAAAAAGTATAATGAATACATGTTTTCAAAATAACATATCATTTCAATTTTCATAAATAAATTAATGACTAATCTGTGCCTTCTTAATATTTTTTATGATCAATAAATAAAATTACAATAAAATAAGACGATGGTTCTCAAACTGTGAGGTGTAACCACTAGGGGCGCATTATACGCTGAAGAGGACGCGAGATATTTCCAAAGAGTTCAAATGTAAAAACAGATTCCTTTACATTATTATTATAAATTTGGCAGGGTATAGCTACCAAATTTAGCTATGTAGTTTAGCTGTATCAAGTTTAGCTATGAAGTATACTACGAAGTATTTATTATTATTATTTTGTTATTCATTCTACTCAATTCAGTGTTATTACATCTCCCTACTCGGTGGTAGGACTCAACCGATATGGGTAAACTGGTTGTTAAAACCTTTTTCTAATCATATTTTAATTTTTTCATAAAATCATGGCATTCTTTTATGAAATTATCATAACTCTATAAAATATTAATTTTTAACATAAATATTCAATTGGAAAATAAATCATAACAACTATAAATTTCCAAATGGGTGAAAAAGTTTTATGTAGGATTTGAACCAGGGATTCAGGGAGCTGATTAAGTTATCGGACGAGATGCTGTGTTTGTTTAAGGTCAGTTGGGTGAATGAGTCTTCCAGATTTGTTCGAAATGGCTCAGTTGATAGAGCATTGGCGGCTTCAGTCAAGACTTTCCTCATTCAAATCCTGGCCCGAACTTTTTCATCCACTTGAAAATTTACAACTGTTATCATACCCCTGCTTTATGAAAATTATTATGCCCATATGTTAATTATTGGAGCATATTTGAGTGCCATTACTCTTCTGACTTGGAAATTGTGAAAAGAAGAAAGAAAATTCACTTTTTTCTGACAGATTTCAGTTTAACATTAACCTTAAAATAAAGTTATATAAAATTTTTTGAAAACTTTTGTTTGTTTGTTTTTATATGAAGTTTTGTTTTAAAGATTCCCCTCGCTTCCAATTTTTTTTTTTTTTTTTTCCTGCTCTACTGCACATGAGGTACAATAATATTTAAAACGGCCTGCAACCCCAAATGAGTTTGATACCTCTGAAAAATGGAGCTATTTAACTGGAATTTATAGAAGGAGACAAAAAGTGTAGTGTCTACCGGATGCTAGTGAATAAAGGACGAGGCAGTCACAAGATGATGGTTGTTGTTTTTTTACATTGGAACAGAGCCTGATTAACGCAGGATTCAACTTCACAAATAGAAATTTTTGCCTTATTTAGCACAGAAATTCTGCATGAATAAGGCGAAAATTCTTATCCAAATTTACATCTGAAAATTTGCCCTAGCGGTAACCAAATTCACTGACATAGACTGGAGGATTGTTTATGTAGTCATAATATGGCGGAACCACGGAGTCTGGCTATCGTGAGGGTAAACTTCCACTAGATAAAATGAATCAATAATTTTGCGTTAATTATGATAGAAATTCTGCAAGAAAAAGGCTTTTAAAAAAGGAGGAAGTTTCTATTATAGTAGGAGAGCTGTTGAACATTTTTGAGTAGGTATTTGAGGCACCCTGAAAATTTGTGCAGCACTTCTTTTGTAATGCCTGAATACAAAATCGAATGTCTGGCTGAAGGATCGTGGCCCAAAACCTGTGCCAGACACGTGTCAAGTGCCATTTTTTGACACTACCCAAAAAAAAGTATTTGAGGCACGCTGAGATTGAAACAGAATAATATTTATACTTAGAAAAAAATATTTTGAAAATGACAGACACTTTAGTCGGCCCAAAAACTCTGCCAGACACATGTCAAGTGCCATTTTTTGACTACCCAAAAAAGGTATTTGAGGCATGCTGAGATTGAGGCACAATAATATTTATGCTTAGAAAAAAATATTTTGAAAATGACAGACACTTTAGTCGGCCCAAAAACTCTGCCAGACACATGTCAAGTGCCATTTTTTGACTACCCAGAAAAGGTATTTGAGGCACGCTGAGATTGAGGCACAATAATATTTATGCTTAGAAAAAAATATTTTGAAAATGACAGACACTTTAGTCGGCACAAAAACTGTGCCAGACACGTGTCAAGTGCCTTTTTTTGTCTGGCACAGGTTTTGGGCCACGATCCTTCAGCCAGACATTCGATTTTGTATTCAGGCATTACAAAAGAAGTGTTGCACAAATTTTCAGGGTGCCTCAAATACCTTCCCTAAAATGTTTAACAGCTCTTGGACTGTTAAAATTTACTGGTGGAAGATCCCTGATTGTAATCTGGCCCTGCGGAACCGGTTAGAGTTAAAGTTTGCCCCTTTTAAGATATGCCAATTCCTCTTTATTCATAGTTTCATGCTCTGAACTACTCTTAAGAGTTCAAGGGTGACTTACGAAGATCCTGATGTAAGTGACAATTTAAGTTAAAGTGAAGGATTTCGTGTTACATAGATGCAGGGTTCTCTCTGCTGTTCGCCTTTGTGCCAAAATGCTTCATTTGGCAAGTAAATGGATGAATAAATTGCGATTGCTCAATTTTTGTTTTTTTATGTGTGTTTGTCAGTCAGTACAAGCGACAATCTTATTCCCATTACTTTTTACCTGACCGCCAAGAAGGGTTATGTGTTTCAAGCATATCTGGGTATGTGGATTTCTTTATACCCCCGAAACATCCCAATGGCTGGATGGATTTTAATGAATGAGGTCTCTATCGATTCGTCTTAACCGTTCGATGGTTATAGGTTAGGTTTTCTTTTTATAAATTCAAAATGACAGCCGTAAAATACAAAATGGAAATGGTAGTAGAGATGAAAAAAAATTTTACGCACCCTATTGAGTGGCATATCATTGGATAGGTCTTTCAAAATGAAGACGATGTTTCATTGACTATTTTACAATCATAAGTTCTGTTTAAATATTAGACAACCTGGAAGTTGTGTAGGTAGGATCTGTAGCTTTACTGCAGCTCTAACCTTCATAGACATCTATAGACCTCATCAAAACAGTGTTTATAGATAGGGACTAACAATTAAACACAACTTAAAAGTCATCAATACAAGTAAGTAAAAAAAAAATCGGTAAGTAATATAAAAAATGGTTTCACAGTGATGAGAAATAATTAATTAGTTCACTTTTTACGCAGTCGGATTTTTGCTTTTTTAAATTTAACTTTTACTTGTTATCCTATAACATACGACATGCTACACTTTGCTGCAATTTTGCTACAGCATTCAGTGGACTGTGAGAGAGGATTTAGCATAATGAACAGGAACACAACAAAAATTAAATTGAAAAATCAAATGTATATAAGAAATGCCAATAATGCCTATCAGTATGTGTTAATGGGGCCCAATAAGTAAAAGTAAAATTTTGAAGTGTGGGCGATAAATAGCCAAAGAATTCTAGGAAAAAGAATTTTTTTTAATGTGACATATATTTTGTTATTTACAGGGTTTGCTACTAAATACTGTTACAAATATTCAGTCATTTTATTTTACAAATATAAAATAGAAAATGATAACTACACTAATATGATAAACATCAGAGATGAAAGTTTACAGGGAAAAAATTTTACTCGAATTGACCACCATCTTTATCGATTACCATAGATAATCTCTTATGCCATTGTCAGACTGTGGCACGAATCATTTTAAGAGATAATCGGTATCGTTCACGCAATATGGAAGCTTTGTGAGAGTCCAAACTTCTGTGCCTCTGTTTTTTTGTTTTGATCTGTTTAGCCTCTAAAATACCCCAGATGCAATAATCTAAAGGATTTAAATCCAGTGAAGCAGGTGGCCAATCTTCTTGCATGATAAAGTTTGGATAATTGACAGGGAGCCAAGCACGTGTTGATTTAGCTTGGTGTGAAGGTGTAGAATCTTGCTGAAATGCCCAATTCTGTTTGGGATACAACCTTTCAGTTTGTGGGAATAAATGTGTAGCCAATATATCCTGTTTGTAATATTCGCATTGATTTTTATCCTTTATCGATGAACTTCAAAGGTAATTTCCCATTGTTTGACACTGCAGCCCAAACCATAACAGAATTCTTCTGAAAGCGTTTAACAGTTCGAAAGGTTTCAGGTATATCCTCAAGGATTGCTGAATATACGATATCATTTTTAGCATTATAACACTGTTCTTCAACACAAAACACAACAGAACACAAAATAGCTTCCCATCAGAAAATTTTTATTCTGTCAACACTTTTCCTACCATGTATGCTTCATCAATTTCTTCCTCCTTTGTAATGTTTTTATTCTTTGTGCAGCAGTCAAACCTTGAATTTTTCTTTTGCGATAAGGGACATAGCCCAGATCTTCATTTATAATAACTTGCATAGTTCTGCGACTCGCGTTCTCTTCTGCAGCCATTTTATTTGCAGAACGTTGTGGGTTTCTTCACGCCTTTTCACGAATTCTTTTGATGCGCTCTATTGTGCGAACTGAGCGTGGACTTCCAGGCCTAGGTCGATCTTTACATAGCTATTAGTATCTAATAATCAATTTATAGTTCTATATATAAATGTTCCATTAAAATCAAGGCATTTTAATTGCTTAAAGTTTTCACCAGCGGAAAATCTGCGATCAAAGAGGTGTTTAATCATCATTCTTTTGGCTTCCATCTTTAAAATAATTTTAAATATTTGCTTTATAACAAAATTCGTTTGCACTAATAGAAGATTGCGAAACGATAAAATAGAAAAATAAATTGTTTTACCAAACAATTTTTTGGAGTGTAACAGTATTTAGTAGCCACCCTGTATATTTGCATTTTTCAGAATTCATTGAATGTAATGTCGTAATGCTGAGTTACCTTTGGTTTGAAAATTTTATTTCATAATATTTTGATGTGTTAAATTGGTTTTCGTATTTTTCTCGATTGTGCAAAACATTTAAAATGCACTTATTTTTAATAGTTTCCGTAGTGCATAGTTTAATTTAGATGAATAACTGATCTATAAGCAGTTATAAAATATTAGCTTACTTTAGAACATATTGGGGGGGTAAAAAAGATACAGTAAAAGGTAAAGGGCAAAATTAGCACCAGTCACTGGCCATAGGGTCAGTAAATGAGAAAAAGTGACCAGTGAAAAAAATGTCTATCAGCGGCCACCATCCGGCCACTTTTTTACAAGGAGAGAATACAATTTTCTTGTATTTCATCAAGGATTCTACTTTTTTTAGTTCCAATGTATTTATATTAACATATTTATTTGGGCTATTAAGTTTTAGATTAATAGTTATAGAAATTTATTGTTTAGTATTTTTAAATAAAAAAGTTAGTGTTAACTTTAAGCCGCTTTAGCAGGGCGCAGCGCCCGGTGGCCCTCTTTATTTCTTTTTTGCGCTTGGCGGCTCTTTTAAACCCTTCTGATGTGCCTGGCGTGCCCTTTTTAACACTTCTTATGCGCCTGGCGGCCCTTTTTAACACTTCCTATGCGCCCCGTGGCAGTTCAATTGATGCCGGGAAAATATCGCAAATTCAACGGACTCTAAACAAACCAAAACAAAATATTTTTTGTGAACAAGATTCAAGTGTATGTCCTTCTTTTTAACAGTGTTCCCTTTTTGAAAAAATGTACTCTTTTTTAGAATAGTGTTCCCTTTTTTGAAACATTCCTGCCCGGCGGTCCTTTTTTTCTAGAGTCAACACTAAAAGTGGCCACTAGTTTAAAGAAAGTGGCCACTTAAAAAACTAGTCCTATCGGCCAGTGGCTGCTAATGAAATTTCCCAGTTTTGCCCTATAGTAAAAGGTTAAAGATCGGTTTTTCAGAGTTTCATGACGAATCTATTTTGCTAACATTTTTTTCATTTGTTACTGTTTTTCATTTCTGATTAGCCAAATTGCTAACTTTGACTAAAAGTTAGCGAGGACCCTGTATACTTTTATTTTATGTTAATTAAAACATTGCATTCATTATCTTCCTTAATTATAGTACAGAAATTATGATTTATTTTCATTTTTTATATTATGTTCTACTGGGTTTTTTTCTTTATTTTTCAGTACTTATTTGTTAAAGGGGACATTCGTGTCCTACTTGCTTGTTAGCGATTTTTATCTTGCAAATTTTCCCATTTTCTCCAACTCAAATACTAACAACAAATGAAAATGGTTAGAAAAAAACTGTAGCAAAACATCTCCTCTTATGTTATTTAGTTTTACGGAATTTTTAAATTAAAATTAAACCCTTTTAAAATTCCAAAATACGAACGAAATATTTATTCAATAGAATTTATTTTTATTTCAGCGTGTACGCCAAGTTGAAACTTCGCCCCAGGCACAGTTTTCTCTTCACACGGCCCTGTTGTCATATAATACTAGTAACCTCTTTTCAGTCTTTTATTGTCATAGAATGTTGGAAACCTTGGTGGCACAGATTTGTTCACCATTGATAACGCCTTTTTTTAAGGTATTTTTGAAATTTTTTCTGAAGGGCTTCTGATGGTGGTTGTGTAGAAGTGACTGCTAATAATTGCATTGATATGCAAAAACTGGTGGATATATATATTTTTTTTTTAACCTTAGCATTTTTTACCTTTTTATGTGCGATTTTTAAGGATTTAATAATTATAAATTATACCATTTTGGCTTTCTTAATTAAAGAATAAGTGTTTTGAAAGGAATATTAAACAAAACCCTCTGTGCAATCTGTGATCATACTTACCCACTTATTTCCATTATTATTCTTTTTAATGAAACACCCTCTTATTAGCAGTAACATTCTGGTAACAGTTTTTAACACTTTCCAATATAGTTGAAAAATATTTATGAATTCAGTTTGTCTGTCTGTCACTGCTTGAACACTCAAAAATATGCTTTAATTTCTATACATTATTCTTATGTTATTGATATTTATCATGGCATATTCTCTGTATAAAATTAAGTATGTATTTTATATTTCAATAGGGGGCTATGCCCCCTGCAAGCTATGCTCGCCAACCCCCGTTCAGACACCGCAGAATCTAAAAACACGCTAATCTGATCGGTTTAAAAAATATTATAGAAGATTGAATTATACTGAAAAAAGTTGTGCAGATCTCCCTGTAAACGGGTTTCCATTCAATTTCCTTTGATTTCAAAAATTTAAGGCCGAATCAGTTGCTGTTAAGACATCCAATGTTTTTTTTTTCGTGTTTGATTAAAGAGGATCAGTTAAACGTTTGAAAAAAAGCTAAAATAAAAGGAATTAAGTGTACAGAGTCTTTGTCTCCTGGTATTTTAAAACGATCTCTATAACAATAGCCTAAGTCATGCGACTATCATCAACAGTTCCGGGCGAACCACTTCGCTTTTTATATTCCTGGTGCCATTTTGGTACTTTAATATTAGCCAGGTACAGGTGATAAGTCGCCAAATATTATTCTATCGCCATCATTTCATCTATATTATAATAGTCCAAGTCATGTAACTGCCATAAATAAATACGCTCTGATCCCTTCGCTTTTCATATGAAAGTTTGGCCCAGATATCATATACGGCCCCATATTGGCACGATTTTTTTGCAACGCTAATTTGGGGAAGACATCAACAGCATAAACAACAACATCTGGCTTATCAAATCAAGCAAAATAACGATACTATCGCACCAGTTAAGTACCTGTTGCTTATATGACATTGGCGTCAGAAAAAAATAGCGGCAATATGGGACCGTATGTGGCATCTGTGCCGAAAGTTTTCCATTTCGATTTTAAAAAATCAATTTTTTTTCTTCGAATAATACTACATAAAACCATTGTCGCAAAGAATTCTTGGTACTGTTACACTAGCCAGGTGCAAATCTCGCCAATAACTATTTTTCAACTCGCCAGTTAGCATTTTTTTTTTTTTTTTTTCGAGTGGTAAATTAAAACATTGCTTTGAAGTTAAAAAAAATGTCATCGTTTGTTACATCATTTAATATTTGGCCAGATGCCATATATGCACCTGGTTTGGCGTGATTTTTTTTACGAAAATTTGGCGAAATCCTCGTTTTTTAATACCAGTTACATATGTATTTTTGGTACTACTTAGTTATCCCGTCGACCAAAAATCTATCCCCAAACTATAAGATTAAATGCCAATAATGGTTGATCGTACATGTCACATTCACTTGACTTTAAGCAAGTTACATGTCTTTACGTCATCAAGTGACTTGTATTTCGACGTTTTATTTGTATATTTATTAATGTTATACTATTTTCTTTGTTCTTTCGTTATTTAATATAAAAAATATGTCAATTTGTATAATTTGGCAAAATGGGTTGATAGAATAACTAAGTATTTTTTAATTATTTTCTATTATTTTTTATTTTTAAAGGAAAATAACCAAAAAATAATTAACTATAGAATAAAACAATTTATGTAATTAAAAAAAAAAGAAAATAAAGTAAATAAACATTTATTATTAAATAAACAATAATAGCCGGGTTACCATGTCAACCAAAATAATGCCGTTTTGGAGCCAATTAGGTACCCTGGTGCATATATGACATCTGTGCCTAATATTTTTCCTTTCGTTTAAAAAAAATAAAGAAGTGAAAGCCATTTATTTTAAATGATTCTGTTTGTGTTAAATAAAATGATAATGAAATACAAATTGAATTATGAATAAAAGTAACATGATACATTTCTTAGCATACATTTAAGGGAGGTCAAACTTCTCGCCAAATTAGTTTAAAATAGTAACCTTTTCTAAAATCTGAAGAAAAATATCTGTTTGATTAAAATTTGAGTTGCCATCATTAGAAAAATGTATATAAAATTAGAAAAAAAATAATATTTCGAAAACTAATTCGAATTTAAAAATTCTAATACCAGTTTTGAAATTTGCGGATCAATATTGATTTTTGATGTTAATTTCATCGCAAAGTATTCTATATTTTAGGAGAAATCACCGTGAAACATAATCAGTTGTTTAATCAGTCGATTCATACTTCCGTTTCATAAATTCGTTTCATTAGGATTTTATATATATAGGGTAGATTTACAAAGAAACTCAAAAGAATTCAGTTACATTATGATCTATGGAGGAAAATCTTTTGTGGTATATTTTAATGATTTTACTCTATTACAAACATTATGAATTTCTGAGACGTAATAAGAATGTTTTCTGCATAATATGGAGTGCAAAGCATTTCATTCATTTACAGGGTCACAAAAAAGAATTTGATTAGATAATGGCCTGCAAGGACTCGAGGAAAAACTATTTGCATTATATTTTAATTACGTTTCACTATTTTAAACATAAATAAATTGATATACATTACTGGGGTTGCTTTGAAGATGCTTTTTGTAGAATATGATGTGCACAGCATTTATTGTTCATTTATAGGGGACGCACAAAAGGTATCAAAAACAGTACTGTCTATTTGTGATAATTACTGTAAGTGCATTTTCATTTATAGTGTGCGTTTTGAAGTTCAACAAAACCCATATTTGCGTACTACATGGTGTGTACAAATTTTATAGATCGTATACAGGGTTACACAAAAAATTCAAAAGCATTACTGAATATGAGCGTGAATTGCTTAAAGGGATTTTTAAATTCAGTTATGCATTTTCAAGCTCAACTACATTTAGTGCTAGCTGACTTGCTCAGCATTCCCCGAACCCATCAATTTTTCCAAATAAACTGCAAATAATTAAAACCTCAATTCATTAAAAAAAAAAAAAAAAAAAAAAACTTTTAATGGATTTTTAGTTATTGATCCCCATTGCCTTCAGTAATGTACACTGGTCATGCTGTACTGTGTGTTTCAAACAAACCTCTTTCTGAATGAATTTTTGCCATGGGTCTCCCTGCCTATGCCATCATATAGCAGTCATGCTGCACTTATGCTGGAAAATCTAAAGAGAATCGCAAGCCGGTTTAAAAAGAAACAAATTCTCTTTAAATTGGGCCATAAAACTTGAGGTAAGCATCCCTCTTGGGTTGGTAAGTGGAGCTAAAAACTGTAAGACAATCAAAAACCAAGTTGAATGAGCCAAACCCGTTGAAATTGGTCCCATAGATCACAAAATAAGATCTTTCCCCCTGGCGGTGAAAGGTGGCATTAAAAACTGTAAGAGAATTGCAAGCTAAGTTAAATGAATCAATTCCCATTGAAATCAGTCCTATAGAACCCAAGATAAGAATGGACTATTAATATTTGAAAATGGTGGTAACTGAAGTCTTTATTTAGGAAAAATAGTTTTAATTTTAAATAAAGGAAAAGAAATCCATATCCAGGGCTCCCAAATGGTCCCCTTTTTAGAAAAGATCCCATTTAGTCTCCTTTTATGCATTTTGGTCCCCGTTCTGTGACTGGAAATTGTTTTCTTTTAATTTATTAATGTGGATAAATCATCATAAAATGCAAAAAACTAATAACTAAAAGTTAAAAGTATAAAGATAACAAAATTTACTATAATGGGTTAAAAGATTATTACCGGAATTTTCTCCTGAATGTAAAAAAGAAATCGCAGTAGAATATGAAAATTTTTTTTAACTTGTATTAAAAATCACATTAAAAAATTACTGAAGACAAATTAAATTTACCACATTGTTAGAAATTTGAAAGTAAATGTAAAAAAAACTGTCACAAAATGCAAAAAAAAAAAAAAAAACCATAAAAAATTTGCGAAAAATTCAAAAATCACTGTACGAATGCCAAATAAATTTTATTGAAAAGAGGACAAAATTTATTAACCTAGGCTAAAAGATTGAAACCACATTCCTTTTACGAATGTCAAAAAATCACCACAGAATGTGAAAAAAGAACTGTACAAATTCTGAAACTTTATTGAAAACGGGACAACATTTACTATATTTGGCTAGAAAACTGTAACCGTATTCCATTTACTAATGTGAAAAATCAGTGTATAAGAAATTGCTAAAACTTATTCAGAAAATTGCAGAATAACCTACCTTAGCCTACTGTAGCACATCTCAAATCTGTATAAACTTTGCAATTGTTATATTTTTGAGGGTCTTAAACTTGATTCTTATTTTGGGCATCAGTGATCATAATTGTAAACAATTTTTAAAATTAACTGGACAATTTTCTGTGTTTCAAATTTATTCATTGCAATGATTTGATTTATTTATTTTTACCCTGATGTAGGGAATGTTATCTCTGTAAAAAATGCCTCATTATACTGGTCAGAAGAAACATCTTTTAAATTAGAAAATATTGATTTAAATATCTCTTGTGGAAGTTTAGTTGCTGTGATAGGACCAGTAGGTTCAGGGAAGTCATCTTTGCTGTCAGCATTTTTAGGAGAGATGTATAAAACATCTGGTTCCATAGATGTAAAGGTAAGGGGAAAAAAATTATAACTATTATTTATTTCGCTTTTGGTATTATAGAAACTTATTGATGTATTCACATGTAGATAATTACGTTTAAACTGAATCTTTAATAAGCATGGAAAATTTATTTACCTTTACTATTCCCTGTTTTTATAATATAATAGCGATATGTATATGTGAATAGCTGAAAATCTATTATTTGTGGTGCTGGTGATCAGATATGTTTGGCTGCAAAATTAAATTATCTCTCTTACAAAAATGGCTTTTCCGTTCACAAATCTTATGTTATTATTAAACTCTTTTTGTATAACACTAATTTTTCTATCTCAAACTGAGCTACAGTTCTCATTCAAAAAATTAGATCTTTGCACTTGTTGTATAGTATCACTAGTACTAATCAGATTAAACTTGAGATTATAAGGATTTGAAATCTGCTTTTTGCAATCTGTTTAGATAAATTATATTGTGGAAGTGTTCTTATTTTTCTCTTCTAATGTCAGAATGCCACGAAACCAATCATTGAAAATAATTTGCATTTTTACTTTTGATCGTGTTTTGTAAGTAATGTTCTCATGCTGAGAGTGTAATCTGAAGAATGTCAATCCCAGTTAATTGTTGTAACATACCTTTTCACTTTGCTGAGATATTTATAAATATCCTTATGCATTTATGCTTTGATCTTGTTTTAACTTTAAAAGATGATCATTTTAAGCTAAAATTTGTTAGTTAAAAAAGTAAAATACAGGGTTTGTACAGACTCCTTAGACTCCTTAGAAACAAAAAAGTTTGCAAGGAGTGCTTAGAACTAACTCCTTAAATAAGCAAAATACTTCTTAAAAACTCCTTAAATTATCGCAAAACAAAATTTAGTGTTCAACAATGATTTTATAAGAGTAGAAGATGAAACTTATATCTTACATGATGATTATTGATTAATACTGCTTTTAGAATAATTATCTTTCTTAAGCATATATGGCATGCAAAAGATTCCGTTAAATAAAATAAAATAAAAATCTTTTGTTTACAAAGGTGAAGTTGAAGTGATTACTGTCATTCTTAACCCTGGATTCCCACCCTTGGATCCCATCGCTTGTTATCACCCACACATCAAATCAACTTATACTCCTAAAAAGTTGCTATTTCTATGTGAATATTCAAAGGAGTTGAGACAAAATTTGAATATTATTGTGTAAAAACTTCAAAATTTTCAAAACGACGTGTATAGGATGAACACTTGTTACCACGTATACTAGAAGTCTGCACGGGCCGACATTTCCAGGCCCGGGCCCGGCCCAACTCATAGAGAAAAAAATTCGGCCCAGAAAAAAGTTAAAATCTCGGCTCGAGTGAATTTCTACAAAACATTGATTTTTACATCGAATTGGTTAAAACTTAGTCTCGTATGAGGAGTTCTGACCAAAAATGTTTATCGTAACTTTTTTTTTTCATGTTTATAATCTTCATTTTTGTAGAATTGACGCAGGCTGCGATATTTATTTTTTTAATGAATCTGTATTTCTTGTATGTAAATATTTCAGTTATCATTAATATTGTTAATCCATATTCCATGTATAGAAGTGTTAGAAATCTGAAAAATGCTATACAGTAAAATCTTCTAAGACGGAATTGCATAGAAAAGGGAAAAAAAATGCATTATAGACAAGTTCCCTTCTTCACAAATGTAAATGCATTATATATTCTTTTCTTACTTATTAGCATATTAATTTTGCATGGATAAAAACGTTTTTCAGTTTAAAACAGGGTTCCGTCATAGGCAGGTTCCTTTTCACACATTTTACTATATTTTAATATGCGTAGAAATCTACTATTGGGCGATTTCGTGCAGAGTATCATACACGTAACACAGGCTTTAATTTGCATTTATTCAATTATTTATTAAATTTTAATGTTAATTCTGATTTTAAGTGATATGATAAATGAGTTACCATTGTGATATTCTTCTTATTGTTAGTGGCAACACTGTATTATGTTAGATGGATTGGCAACACCTTGAGGTTGTTGACATGGTGTGAACATCTACCGTTCACAATGTACTTCGTAGTTAATTAAAAGCTAAGTTCTACTTAAGTAATCTCATCATATCTTATGTTTATTAATAGTACAACCATATTTTTAAATTTAAATGTGTGGCAATAAAACTCACAGAAGTATATCGTTTAATTTCATTACTCGAAATGTGCTTTTTTCTGAAGTAGGAAAAAAGCGCATTTTGAGTAATGAAATTAAATGATATACTTCTTTGAGTTTTATTGCCACACTTTTAAATTTAAAAGTATGGTAATAACTCATTTACCATACCGCTTAAAATCAGAATTAACATTAAAATTTAATAAATAATTGAAAAATGCAAATTAAAGCCTCCGTTACGTGTGTGACACTCTCCACGAAATCGCCCTATTCTTTAAAAATAATAAATTTTAATGTTTAAGTGTAGAATAATGGTGATTCAAAAACGTATGCATTTTTTGCAAAAATTTTTGGGCCAGGCCTAATTTAACTGACCTTTAAATGGACCAGGCCACGCTGAGACAATGATTTTCATACTGGCTGTCTCAAAACTAGTACTGAAAATTTTGGGCCGTGAAGACAACTAGGAATGAAACCAGGTCCGGCTCTGTACAGAAAAATTAAGTTAGGCCCGGCCCGAGTGCCGTGAATGAAAATCGGCCCACGGGCTGGCCCGTGCAGATCTGTAACGTATACATCAGAATAATGTGTATAGGATGAGCACTTATTACCACCTACACATCATTCCAATGCCTAAAGTTTCAAAAAACAAACCAGCTGTCACTGTGGTTGTGATATTGAAAACTTTTAAAAAATACACGTTGAATTGACCTAGGGGTGGTAATCCAGGGTTAAATAAAATAAAATATAATATTTTTTTTTTATATGTGCTGCATGTTTTTTTTCCTTCAAAATTTACTTTTAAAATCTAGGTGAACATGAGTATTTGAGATGGTGCACATGAGTATTTGAGATTTGACTGGCCTCTGTATTTATATTTATGACCATTGTTCACTGCTTAAAGTAGTTCATTAGCGATTTTGCATTCAAATTTATGAAACCAATAGTAATATATTGTGAATTCTGTGCAATTTTAGCACTAGCCATTGGATTTGAATAGAGTAAAATCTATTTTCCCTTTAAATGAGGTATTAAAAGTTAGGATGAGTGCATGTGTTACATGAGGCACTGCATAAGGAAAAAGTAGGTGAGTCATTTAAAAGAATCTAGGAAAAAAGGTGACCGGAAAAAACGGGACCGGAAAAAATGTGACAGAAAAAACAAGAGCGGAAAAAACGGGACCGGAAAAAACGTGACAAGGAAAAAAGGTGACCGGAAAAAACGTGACAAGGAAGTGTTAAATATTGAACTTGTCGATAAATAAATGCTAAAAACTAAAGTGAAGTTTTTCCATTGTCAGTTTCTTACAGCGTAGGGGGGGGGGGGGGCAGAGTTAATGGGTGAGTTAGACAACTCTAAGATTTGGTCCAAGAAAGTACAATTTTAACATTTAATTAAGAGAAGTTTAGTATGACTTCTACAACGGATAAGTTAGTGCTTTCTACGGAGGGGGGGGGGGGGGTATTAAGGAAATACAATTTATTGATTCTTTCAATTCGCTTTCGCTATTGATAGTTTATATATGAGCAAAGATGTTTTATAAGGCGGAGGGGGAGGGAAAAAAATTACGTACACAGCTTGTAAAGGGAATAAAATAAAGACTAAGAGAGGAGGCATTTTCTTTAGAGGAATTTTTTCAGTATCCTGCTATTTAGCTCACAGGCTATCAAAGCCCAAGGGCTAATGTGCACGCAGGTTCTGTATGTATGTATGTATGCACTTACGTCTGTATGTACGTAACGCGATAACTCTTGACAGAAACATCCGATTTGCTTTAATTTTTTTTCCAGGTTCATTCTGATAAGGCGCTTCCCTGATTAGTTTTGGGGGTTGTTGGTTAAGAGTAAAGGGGGGCTACTATGGGTTTTTCATGCAGAATTATTCGATTTGCTCCAAAATTGGTATATCGATTTATTATGTTAAGGAGCTTCCATGATTAGTTTTGGAGGTTCATTAATTAAGTATACACGGGAGAAAGGGGGCTAGACCCCCTTAATTTAGATAAATGGGTTTTTCATGCAGAGTTATTCGATTTGCACCAAATTTAGTATACCGGTTTATTATGCTAAGGAGCTGCCTTGATTAAATTTGGAGGTTTATTGGTTAAGTATAAAGAGGGGGGGGGGCGGGGGCTAGTCCCCCTTAATTTAAATAAATGGGTTTTTCACGCAGAATTTTTCGATTTGCTTCAAATTTGATATATCGGTTTATTCTGATATGGCGCTGCCTTCATTAGGTTTGAAGATTCGTTGGTTGAATATAAAAGGGGGAAAGGGGAAAAGTCCCCTCTTCTTAATTTAGATAAATGGATTTTCATGCCGAATTATCCAATTTATTTTATTTTTTTCTATGTTCATTCTGATAAATTGGCGGCGCTGGTATGGACAACAGGGGTAAACTAGTATTAATATATAGGTACTCTTAATATAATTCTATAAGTTTTAATATTATAACTAATAGTTATTTATAATTTATTTAATTTTATTAATATTTTGTTTCCTATCAAACAATTAGGGAGGACAATATATTACATACGATTAGATTTGGTAATACTGTTTAACTAACTTTACATGACCTCATGATTTAAACAAGAGGGAAGCTAGGGGGCGTATACCCTGGGCTACCGGGTAGAAGGAGGAGGCATTAAATTTGGTTCGTCTTCCGGTTCAAAAAACAAATAACGAAATTAAGTTAAAAATGTCATGGAATCGGATAACCGAAAATAAATATATATACATTTAGGCGGTTCTCAAATTCTCTACTCAACAACGCGAAACTTTGACAAATTTTCCGATTCATTTTTAAACGTAAAGGCCTGGCTAAATATAAAAAATAAAATAAAAATAAAAAATAAATAAATAAATAAATTCTATAGCTTACTAAAAAATATATAATTGAATAAAATTAAAATATTTCAAACTAAATAAATATGGCTATTAAGAAAAAATGTACCCATATTTTGAACTTTAATGAAAAATCACGCTTTCGAAGCATGGGACCCCCCAGGTTAAATACTTAATCCTTCAACAAAGAGAGTGGTTCCTCTTATTATTGATTGACAATCATTCAAAATATTTTGCTTTCTATTTGATTGTAACAGGCGTTTTGCAGATTGTAGTTTTAAAAGAAAGATAGACAGGTATTATGTTGACGAAAAATACATTGGAATTTTACAACTCGCTTCAATATACATATTTGAAAGTGATAGAAGATAAACCTTAGTTTTCCAGAATGGTTTTTGTTGAATGATATTAATCTGACAGACGAATAATGTATAATAAAAGGGTTGTTTCTTCTGTGAAATTTTTACGTGCCACCCATCGTGTTTTATGAGATATTTTCATGTAAATAATAGGTAATGGTGTTGATTTTAGATATTTCACACAATTTGAGATAGCGTATAATGAATAACTTTGAACCGGATTATTGGAACAAATCCTTTTTAAATATTCCCTGAAGTGCCATATGCTACATTTCTAGAGACCTCACAAGTTTAAAGACTGAATTATTTTTTGCTTAACTATTGCAGATTGATGTATAATAATTTAAGAGATTGGTTCGTTGTGTTTATGACGGCCAATTATCAACACGAGGGATATGGGCCCAAAAGGTGGGAGTGCCCTCCTTGGGTGTCTTTCTAATGGAACCTAACCCGTATTTACGCATGGAAATCCATGGTTCCAAGCAAACCACAAAAACTCCGAACGATTGGGCTGACGGGTGCGATTGGGTTCAAACCCAGCACCTCCCGTCTACCAGCTTCGAGAGCAGAACCTCTCGGCCACTGGAGGGGCAATAATTTAAGAACTCACATTGTTTTAACCTTGTTGTAGATTTAGGAAATGTACAAATGTCATGTTCTTACAACAGAATCCCCCCCCCCCCCCCAATCTTTCAACATCAAGAAAGCTGAAAAGATGCAAAGGCCAAGAAATCATCATTTTAAAAATACTTTTGTTTTGTGCAACCAATAATGCTTTCGAACATGATAGAGTAAAGCGTCTGTAACTCATTCTAAACTGTACTACTACTAATCGATGTATTAAATGAATTTTATAAACAGTTATTTTAATGGTATTTTGAAGAACTGTCGTCACATAAAGGGTTAATGTATTATTTAATTGCTAAGTTTCATATTTTCCGTTTCCACGTTCGCTAATACGATTACGAAGTATTTTTTATTCCTATATGTATGAACATTTCCAGAATTTTTTCTCGATCAGTTTCCACAGAATTGATCAGAAATATAAATCTTAATTTTCCCATGCGGTTTTTTTTTCTGCCTACCAAATTAAGTTTAGGTACATAAAGATAAGTGAATACAGTCAAACCTCGTTAACATGAACCTCAAGGGGAATTAAATTTTTGTTCATGTCACCCGTAGTTCATGCTATCAGTATAACAAAAAATCCAGATAACAAATATTGAGGAAAAATACATATAGGGGAGACTGGGGGCTAATGGAACATAGGAGCAAACGGAACAATAGGGTTTTCTTGTAAAATATAACAGTATAATATAATCTTGTAAAATACAACAGTATAATATAATCTTGCAAAATATAACTTTCGAAGAATATGCACCTAAAAAAAAATGAAGGGGGGTTAGCCTCCGCCTCCCCCCTTATACTTAACCAATGAACCCCCAAATCTAATCAGGGAAGCTCCTTAACATAGTAAACCGGTATACCAAATTTGAAGCAAATCAGATAATACTGCATGAAAAAACCATATCGGTAAATTAAGCTTTATACTTAACTAATGAACCTCCAAATCTAATCAGGAAAGCGCTTTATCAGAATGAACATAGAAAAAAATAAAATAAATTGGATAATTCTGCATGAAAATCCATTTATCTAAATTAAGAAGAGGGGACTTGCCCCCCTTTCCCCCCTTTTATAAATTTAACCAACGAATCTCCAAACCTAATGAAGGAAGCGCCATATCGGAATAAACCGATATATCAAATTTGAAGCAAATCGAAAAATTCTGCATGAAAAACCCATTTATTTAAATTAAGGGGGGACTAGCCCCGCCCCCCTCTTCATACTTAACCAATAAACCTCCAAATTTAATCAAGGCAGCTCCTTAGCATAACAAACCAGTGTACTAAATTTGGTGCAAATCGAATAACTCTGCATGAAACACCCATTTATCTAAATTAAGGGGGGTCCAGCCCCCTTTCCCCCCTTTATATTTAACTAATGATCCTCCAAAACTAATCATGGATGCTCCTTAATATAATAAATCGGTATACCAAATTTGGAGCAAATCGAATAATTCTGCATGAAAAACCCATTTATCTAAATTAAGGTGGGGGGAGTAGCCCCCCTTTACTGTTAACCAATAACCCCCAAAAATAATTAGGGAATCCCCTTATCAGAATGAACCTGGAAAAAAAAATGAAGCAAATCGGATGTTTCTGTCAAGAGTTATCGCGTTACGTACATAAGACGTAAGTGCATACATACAGAACCTGCGTGCTCATTAGCCCTTGGGCTTTGATAGCCTGCGAGCTAAAAAGCAGTATAATGAAAAAATTCCTCTAAAGAAAATGCCTCCTCTCTTCGTCTTTATTTTATTCCCTTTATAAGCTGTGTACGTAATTTTTCCCTCCCCCTCCGTCCTCCACTGTACCCAAAAATCATTACTGATTAAAGTTTTATAAATATATAAAACATCTTTGCTTATATATAAGCTATCAATAGCGAATTGAAAGAATCAATAAATTGTATTTCCTTAATACCCCCCCCCCCCCCCCCCTCCGTAGAAAGCACTAACTTGTCCGTTGTAGAAGTCGTACTAAACTTCTTAATGAAATGTCAAAATTGTGTTTTCTTGGACCAAATCTTAGAATTGTCTAACTCACCCATTAACTCAGTACCTCCCCCCCACCTCCTACGCTGTAAAAAGCTGACAGTGGAAAAACTGCACTTTTGTTTTAATTGTTTATTTAAATATGGCCTTCATGTCGTTAAAAAATATATAAGGTTTACTGTGTTTTTAAAATATATATTAAATTCCCTAAAAAACAAACTTCATATTATATTTTCTGTTATGTATACAACTTAATAAATAGAATACTTTCCCGTGATCTTTTATCCGATTTGTTTTTTCCTACGTGCGCTTTTTTCCCGTGATTCCAGTATCTTATAGAAATGTTTATTTTAATTTATTTTGTTTAGTTTAAATGTTTAGAATAATATATCTGGAAATTCCATGATGAAACCAAAAATTGCAAAAAATTTGACTTCAATCAATTGCTTAATATTAAAAAAAAAAAAAAAAAGTAACAAACTATGCTAATTTCTAATTTTCGGTATATCTTAACAAAGATATTTATTTATTATTATTTTTTCTTTATTTGTTCTGCTATTATCTGAAAATACTAATGCCACTGATTGGGACATAAAAAATTATAAATTGATAAGTGATTCAGAAAGTCTAAAAAATATTATTATTATTATTATTAATATAATTTTATGTTAATAAACAAAAAATTCAAATAGCGTTAAATAAAATAAAAATAATAAAAATAAAACTTTCCAATCGAATCTATTATAACTAATTTCTTTAAAATTAAAAAAAATAAAATAAATTTTATATGATATTATAAATGCGTAAGTCGAAAAACAAGTTGTAATGTAAACGAGCATTGTCGTATGCGAACATTCACAACATTTTTCAATATTTGCATTCTAATTATCAATGGAAAGCATTCTTATTCACATAATGTCCAAATTAAGTAGTAGTGTAAATGTGAATTTTCTTATGCGAATATTCAGGAATTTTTTTTATAATAGCATTCTTAAACATCAACGGAAAATATTGGTATTACCGTTCGCGAATATCAAATATCAAGTAGTGATGTTAATTAGAATTATCGTCAGCGAATTTTCAATTTTTTTCAATATTAGCATTCGTAGACATCGACGAAAAATATTTGCATTCGAGTTCGCGAATCTGCAGTTGAAAGAATCTATAAATTGTATTTCCTTAATATACCCCCCCCCCCCCCCCCCCGTTAGAAAGCACCAGCTTGTCCCTTGTAGAAGTCATGTTAAACTTCTCTTAATGAAATGTTAAAATTGTGTTTTCTTGGACCAAATCTTAGAATTGTCTAACCCACCCATTAACTCAAACATCAACGGAAAATACTGGTATTACCGTTCGCAAACATCAAATATCAAGTAGTGATGTTAATTAGAATTAGCGTAAGCGAATTTTCAAATTTTTTCAATATTAGCATTCGTAGAAATCGACAAAAAATATTTGTATTGACGTTCGCGAATGTGAAGTTGAAAGAATCTATAAATTGTATTTCCTTAATCCCCCCCCCCCCCCCCCCCCGTTAGAAAGCACCAGCTTGTCCCTTGTAGAAGTCATGTTAAACTTCTCTCAATGAAATGTTAAAATTTTGTTTTCTTGGACCAAATCTTAGAATTGTTTAACTCACCCATTAACTGTGCCCCCCCCCCCCCTACGCTGTAAGAAACTGACAGTGGAAAAACATTAGATTAGTTTTAACATTTATTTATCGATAAGTTCAATATTTAACCCTTCCTTGTCCCGTTTTTTCCGTGTCCCGTTTTTTCCGTGTCCCGTTTTTTCCGTGTCCCGTTTTTTCCTTGTCCCGTTTTTTCCGCTCTTCTTTTTTCTGTCACGTTTTTTCCGGTCCCGTTTTTTTCCTGTCACCTTTTTTCCGTTTACCCATTTAAAATTCTTGCAATCCTTAGAATTTTTCTAGACTCCTTTTTTTTTCCCTTCTCAAAGTCTGTATGAACCCCAAAGATAATAAGACAATTATTCTTTATGATAATTTCAAGAGTTGTATAAAATGTTTATTAGAACAAATAGTGAATGAGGGTCATGTTGAAATTTTTGAGATATAGCTAAATGGTATAAGTTCAATTGACCAACTCTTAGGAGTGTTAAAAGTAGTTACCTCCAAGATCAATGCATTTTTGTAGGCAAATTTTCCAAAGATTAAATGCTTAAAGCTGTCTATTTCTTGGAATAGATGAAAAATATGCATTTTATAGCTTCATCAATCTCATCTTCAGAATGAAAAATATGCATTTTATAGCCTTATCAATCTCATCTTCAGAATGAAAACGAATAGCTGAAAAATATGCATTTATAGTCTCATCAATCTCATCTTTAGAATGAAAATGATGGCCATGTAGATTTTTTTTTAGATAAAAAAAATAGGCAAAAGTCACACATAGCAAGATTGGAAGATCAGGGAAGATGTTCTATTACTTTAACTTTTTTTTGTGTGTGTTCATGAAATTTAACTGTAATCCTTTCTGAATGAGAATATGTATCATCATCATGATGATGCATGAGTTCCCTAACATTCACCCTTTGAAGAATTTCTGGAAGACACTTACTGGTGTACCAGTTAGCTGTAACTGTCCTCTTGCTTTATGGCTTTGCCCAGCCCCCTACTTCTTAGAGATGAGTTCGGGCTCTTTTTTCGGAGCCCGAGCCTGACAATTTAAAATCCGAGCCCGAAAAATTTTGTTTCATGAGAGCCCGAGTCCGAAACTAGAAGTTTGCAACAGAAAAATTTTGCGTAATATTTAAAAGCTGTTTCAAAATTAGTATCTCATTTTTAAATCTCTACAAAGAAATAACTGTTAATCAGCATACAATTAATTAAATTAAATATACATTAAATCGTATCAAAAGAAAAGTTTGGTATAAAAAATATACTTCATGCTTCAGAGGATTCTCTTTTTTAATTTCCTTAACGAACAAATCTGATGGATATGTTAACAAAGTGAGTTTTATAAATAAATGCATGAAATGTGCAGTAACTGCCGGTGATCGAACAATGTTTTTCTATTTTCAATTAAATGTGTACATCATTCATTATTATAGACTTCTTGCTCATAAGTCTTTTGTGATTGTCATGTATCTGAAAAACAGATGAAATTAAAAATTAGACACAGTTTGAAATATCCGTTACCTTTATAGGAAAATAGGAAAATTGTCATTTTTTATTAACTGACTTTCAGAAAAAAGTATGTATTTAGTGAGTATCAACGAGTAGATTTGGAAAAAATGCTTCGATTTTGATACTTCTTTTGATCATGGATCATGGTATAGGCTTGTTCTGGTGGTTATCCAAGAAGAACTAAAGCATCAATAAGAAATGAAAATTAAAAAAAATTAAAAATGATAATTTGTGGAAAATCCCTTATCATTCAGCTGCTTTTAGAGAACAACTAAAAATTTGCTCATTCTAACGCTGATATCTTTCTGAATTTTTACGAAATTTTAATTGATTTTTTTTTAATAAGTTGCTCCATAGATTTTACTATTAAATTATGTAAAATGATCCTTGTTATCGTTCGTGCATGCGCAGATAAAAATTATTTCCTAGAATATTTCCTAAAATATTTAATATATTTATATTCCAATTGCACTATATTGTTTCTACTATATTTTGTCAATTTTTCTGAAACCGCCATTAAATTTGGTTGAAAACCCTGCATTCTATAAGCAAAAAACATGCAAGAATTTTTTAATTTTTTTTAAATAAATCGCTATATCTCTATTAATATACGTGCTATTCTTACACAAAAGAATACACATATTTCACAATGTCTGTTTATTTATATTCGGTAGCGATAGATCATTTCATGCATTTTATTTTACAGGGTGATCCCAAGTATTGTTTTTTTTCTTTGATTTTTTGCTGGCCCCCTAATTTCCCCCCTTATCAAATCAACATTCTAAATATGAGGTCATACCTGTTCTTTTCAATCCTGAAATTCCAGAAGAATCTGTCAAGTATATTTCTAAATATTCGACAAAATGTCTAAAATTGAAAGTTGCCGGTCATTAATGGCAATATAGTGTACATCTGGTTTTAAAGTATTGACAACTGTATTCTTATTTGATTGCATGGTGTACTTAGTTAAATGGGTTTGATTTTGGACAATAAAAAGTGTCTTATATCCAAGTAAATACAATAAATAGAATTGAAGCAATTATTTAATCTTTGTCTTCAAAAAGTTTGAGAATTAAATCAGGTTGTATTAATTGGATAATTGCTGTTTATTTTTTTTTTTTTGTTACTTTGATATGGCATGGTTCTAACTGCTTTGACCACTCTTTTTTTTTTTTTTTTTTAATGTGGTGGGGAGGAGGGAGTTACACTGTCTATGAATGCATTGTATGTCAGGCATAATTGCCAGTGTCTACAAAATGTCCTTTTGTTTTAACAGTCAAAGACTGTGAACTATAATAAGCTTTAAAAATATTATGGAATCTTGCTTTTTACTCAAACAATTGTGTAATTTCTCAACTGTTCAAGAACTTCCAATTCCAATCACTGCTTCCTTATAATACATTGGCTCATTATAGGATTGCACACATACATTTTGCAATATTGTTAGTGATCCTTATTCGAAAACTTCCTACATTAAAATTCACAGATTGCTTTTCCAATGTTACAAATTTTGCATTAATTGTAAACTGTGAAAAGTGCATGCTCTAAATATTTAAATTTCAAATAAATTTATTTTTATATGTATATTTAAGCAGTATAGTGAAGTTATTAATAATGTTCATGATTATTTTGTGAATGAAATTTTATTCAAATTTTAGTAAGTACCGAAAGCAAGCCCTCCTTTAGCAGACAGGAAATTCTAATGATTTTAAGGGGGGAGGGGGCTTATAATTGGAACTTTTGTGAAAAGGATTGGGAAAATGAGATGGTGGAAAAGGGAGGCTATATTTGGAATTTATGAAATTTCATAGGATTTATACTTTTTGCAAAATAAAATCAATTCAAATTAACATTTTTTTTTTCATTTTTAAATTCCCTTACATAGAAGCTTAGTAGTTTCCATTAATAAAAACAATAAATTAATTAAACAAATTTACATAAAATAGTTAATTTAGATATGAAAGATACATGAACAAAAATTATAAAACTTAAACTTAGTATAGATATCTATTAAATTATAGTGCATAAAAATTGAGGAAAACATTAATAGTATAATATAGAGAACATTTGTCAATGATATGTAAAGCAATTAGATAAAAATAAATTGCGAAAGATGTATTTGTTTGGGAGACATGAAAACAAAAAACTTAAGAAATTTCCTGGAAAACAACAACCAAAAAAAAAAAAAAAAAAAAAAAAACCAGAAGAATTGAAAGCGTCAGAAAATAAAATTTGAAGGGGTGGGCTTACAAATGGCAGCTTTTCAAAAAAGGAAAAATTCACATATATCAGAGGTGGGGGGGGGGGGGGGGGGCTTACTTTCTGTACTTTACGGTATTAATTGAGTAAGCATCTGAGATGTTATTAATTTTTTTAATTGCACCTTTTTTTATTTTTGAGGGTGGCGGAGGATATTTAAATGCATAGCCATTACACAATATCTTTTTTATTTAATAGAAATTCTTTCAAATGCTTTACATTAAATATTATTATTCTTTTGATGTATTGGGAACTTTGTTGATCATGATGTATGTGAACTGTGTATTCAAGAAGCTTTGACCGGCTAAAACCAAAGTATGCTATGAAAAGCTCTTGCTAAATGTTGACATGTATGATATCAAGTCTAAATATAGATTATAGTTTAAATACATTCAATGGATGATCTTATCTCATAAAAAATCTGTAAGGTTGTGATTTGTCTTATAGTTTAGAATAGTGGCAGCAAATTTTTTGATATGTGCATGCCAAAATTTTCTGCAATTATTTTCTGCTCTATAAAATATTTTGCAAGGAAAAATATTAAATTATTTTTCATTCTTTTTCAAATAAGTGTAAAGGTTAATATAAAACATAATTTTAGATATACTTATAAATCTCACCACATATTAGTTATTTATTAAAGAAATATTTTCTGTTATACAATCAAAAACAAATGTTTCATATCTGAAATGATGTATATGCTTGGATTGCATTCATCAGTAGCCTAGTTAAAGAAAATCATAGTCATAGTATCCAGACCCTTCTGAAATAGAAAAGGAAAAATGCAAACATGCATTTTACTCATGGACTTTTTTTATTTTTTATTTGTAGTTTTTTATACTGTCCTTTAAAATAAAATTGTGATAGATTTGAGCTATGAGAAATCCACTTTCTTGATTCCTTAATTTTTGGTAAAGTCATTAAAAATATTATCATTAACATAGCAAAAATGTCTTGCAATTTTATCAAGTTACTGTGTGTCAAATCAAGCCAGTCAAAATCATTCAAGAAGTTAAAAACAGTGAAATTTTTAATTGATTCAAAATTTTCATGAGATGGAATGCATACAGTACTACAACAAATGAGCAAAGGAAGGTCCAAAAGCTATTAATGCTGTGTAATGCAATTTTCTTTCTAGTTATTAATTATTGACTTGAAATTTCAAACTCTTTCTGTAACTATGTTTTTAGTTTATACAAATTTTTGCTGCTTAAAAAGTGTAAAATGGGGATACCATTTTCTGGTTTCAGTTTCACAGAACCCTTATGCATTTTCGCCAGGCAGGCCTGGTGTACCTAAGAACACCACACAGAGATACATACTTGTGGCTGAGGAGGAGCACTGCCCATTACACATCTTTCCTCCTGAAACCTTGAACTATTGGATGAATTGGTTGTCACAACAGCAAAAAACATGTGCTAAAATATTTAGTCGCAACATTCAGTATATATATATCAGTATATATATCAGTATATATGTATCAGTGGCGTGGCGTCCGGTCATCGCTGGATGCGGCGATGACCAAGCAATATTTTAAAACTCTTAATAAGCTTTTAAAACTCTACAATCCAGTTTTAGCAGAACATTTGGAGTTCACGTATAAGTGAAGGTAAGATTTAAAGTTTCTTTTTTGAACATTCAACCATTGAATTTTAGAGTTAATAATTTTTCATCACAAACTTAAATAATTGCGATGACCACCGAAAATTTTCACGCCACGCCACTGATATATATATATGTATATATATTATAGCATTCCCTAGAACCTAGGTTGCCCATATGAGTGTCCAGTAGGCAGTGGTGTAGTCCTGGGAAAAAAAGTGGGGGGACGCTCATAGTTTCGAACATTATGGTCTATATCATACTCAAGCCAAACTTTATTTTGAATCTTTCTTTTCATTTTCAATTGCAGAAAAAAGTGATTGAGAAATTTAATTTAAAATTGAATTTAAAAATTAAATTTAAATTAATTTAATTAGTTTCTTTTGGACACTAAATAGCTTATAGGATTCAAAAATTTAAAACCTAATTTCATGACTGAAAATTTTTGGAATAGAATTCGTAATTCAGTAACACTAATTCAGGCAACGAAATTTTTATTAGAATTTGTGTTGCATTATTTATTTTTTAAAATAGTTATAAAATAATTGTTTTCCATTGAGAGCATTGAAAAATATTGCATTATTACTTTATAGTCAGTGTAAGGAATTTGTTGTAATCATGGAAAAGAAAAATAAGACTGTGAAATTTTGGTACATCTTTACTTTTTGAAGCCCCCTGAATCCATTTTGCCTATTTTTGCAACAATTCTCTATGTATGTGTGTATACATGTGTGTCTTAGTCTTTTTTTGCCATGTGTGTTTGAACATGATAGCGTTCAAACGGTGTTTTTGACTGGGCTCAAATTTTGCTAGTAAATTATACATGATGAATAGACTATTTAATATTCTGAGACTATATGCCACTGTCCAAACTCTAATTTGGAAGAAATTCGACATGTTTTTCGCATCTAGGCAATTTTTAAACCATCTTTTGACCAGAAGTAACAAATAAGTACTGATTTTGTGAGAAAAAATATCAAAAAATGTGACCAAGGCTGAAGATAATCGATAAATAATGCTTTTCATTGGCTCGAAGAATGCGTTTAGTACTCAAATGCTGATCAAAACCGATTTTTTTTTAAATATGAATTTTAACGAGCGAGAATAGATAAATATCCTAAATAAAGACACAATCTTGCTTAATGGTACGCAAAACACAAACTTTAATAAGCTAAAAGTTAATTTCTACGTTTCGAGCTGTTTCTATAGCCGTCTTCAGGAATATATGATGGTAAAAAGTCTCAAAGTTCATAGACGAAAGCTTCCTGTGCAAGAGATAATTAGTCGAAACTTGACCAATGTTTTGAATACAAAAATGTAGTGTTGCCATCTTGTGAAAATAATTATTAATGAACTGAGATCAAATAAATCAAAAAGGTCGATTTAAGAAACCACGAGTGCCGCTATCTACACATGAGGGACAAACCATGTTCAACTGAGTTTTCATTCAAGTTTTGGCAACATAATACAAGTTTAAGCTAAAATATTGTAATTAGATGTAGAATTATGACTTTATGATATTATGCGAGATTTTTGGGATATTATAGGATAAATTATCGTTACAAGGTTTATCCTCACGTGCAATGATTTCAACTGATAAATATCCTTTTACAGAACATTTCCAAAAATTGCACTTCATCAAGATTTCTTTTTTAAAAAAAACTTGAAATAGAAACTTTAAATTAGTAACTATATGTTATTTCTAATGTTTAAATGCAATACTTGTTTTTTTTCTTCTTCAAAAATTGGAATTTTAACAGTGTGAAATGCGGAAAGAAGATTCTAGAATTTCAGTTTCATCACAATTTCTCAAGAAACGTAAAACATGGCACTTATGTATTTTCAGGACTTGCATACTCGCTTAAAACTTTTTTTTTAAATTAAAACTTTAATACGGTGAATTGATGGAAAAATCCTCTAAAATCGTCTCATCACGATTTATCTGAAGTTTTTTTCTACAAGAAGCGGGAAAATAAATATAGTATTATAGTTATTAACATGTAGATGCTCATGAAGAACGAATTTTAAAAATTTTGAAATTTTAAGTGATGAAATGAGCTGAAAATCTTCTAAAGTTGCTATTCTTTTGAAACTATCAGGGCTAGAAACTTTAAATTTGACACAGAAGTTGTTTTTAATGCGTAGTTATTCTGATTGACAGAATGAAATAGGATTGAAATTTGGATGTGTGAATCGGCGCAGTGAATATGACCACATTATTAACAAGAATAAAATCTACTCTAATTATAAATTTATTTGAATTGATGGCATTCTATAAAGGGATTAAATAGTCGAGCAGAACTTTTTAAAAGATAGCTTTTAGAAGTAGAGTTTTGATACCAAATAACACTTACATTTGTACTAGATGAGTTGTTTAAGAAGTATTTTCCTAATAAATTAATTTTGAAGTTAAAAATATGTTTCAAATTTATTTTGATTAAATATTTAAATAAAATTGAAAAATGGTTTTAAAACAACATCAATATATTTCCTTTTGTCACAGTTTAATAATATGCATTACTTTTCTCTGTCAGAGAACTTTTCAGACATACTTGCTCTCATAAAAGTTCTCAACTCTTTATACTGTTGTGGATTTCGTGTCAGTAGTCATCCTATGATTTCCCATTTTCCAAATTTTGAGTAAGCCTGTGGTTTTAGCTTAGAGTAAGTAGTTTTTTGATGATTTTGTTGCTGCAAAAATAAAATTTTCTAACTGACAAATTTTGAATAGAAGAGTGGCATAAAAGTTTTTTTTTTTTTTTTAAATATTCATTTTTTAACGAGAATATTATTTCACTGTCATAATATTTCAATATTATTTTATTATCTTATTTTAAGCATTTTTATGATCTACATTACCTACTTATCTCCAAAAGGTATAAAATTAAAGTGCGTATCAATCTTTATAGTATACCCTGTATACCGGTCAATATATTAATTATTCACAAATGTTTGTAAAATTAATTTTAGAGCAATAATGTGTGATAAAAAAGCACGTGTAGCATTTTTTATCAAAAATAAAATTTCGTTTAGTTTAAACAAACATCAAGCAAAGCAATAATTGTTTATCAATGATAATGTATTCATTTGAATTATTTTGAGTTGCCATGTATAGAAATTAATAATTATATGCGCATCACATAACACACTAAATTTTAAACCAGCTGCAAAACGCATTTCAATAAATATCCGGCCATAGATGGTAGTGTATTTGAATTTTTTTTGTGTGACTCTGTATGCAAATATCATTTACATACCTAATTAATGTTTTGTTTTTTTTCAGCATAATATAAAATATATATATATAATCTATAATGCAGAGCTCCCAAATGGCACTCATTCGCACTAAAGTTCACTGTAAAAGAAAAAAAAAAAAAAAAAAAAAAAAAAAAAAGACTAAAAAACGGAAATACTAGCCTCCATTTTTAATCAGAAAAACGGAAAATTTTCTGTAATTTATGGGTAAAAATTCCCGTAAAAAAAAAAAAAAACGGAAATAGTACTGGCGTCTAGATTGCCAGTAGTATTTCCGTTTTTTAGTCCGTTTTTTTTACAGTGTTCTCTTTTTAGAAAAAGGTTCCCTTTGGTCCAATTCGCCGTTTTAACGGTGACTGAAAAAAGAAAATTAAAAAACTTACTAATGCGGAAAAATCTCTTCAAAATGTAAAAAATTCCAAAAATCGTAGAGGACAAAGTTTACTATAGTGGGCTTGCATAGTATAGCATTGTAACATAAATTCTTTTATGAATGTTAAAAAATCGCCACGGAATGCGGTAAAACATTAAACCCAATGAAAATAGCTAAAAATTCAGAAATCGCAGAGGAAAAAAAATTACTACTTTAAACTACCAGAAAATTGAAACCGAATGACAAAAAATTGCCTCAAAACACAAAAAACTCACAAATTGTATAAAAAATTAGCAAAAAAAAATCAAAAATCACGGTACGAATTCCGAAACAAATTTATTGAAAAGAGGACGAAATATGTTAAACTGCAGTAAAAGATTGGAGCAGGTATAAAAAAACTAAAAATTGCATTAAAAAATTGCGAAAGATTTAAAAATCGCTGTGTGAATTCAGAATAAACTTTATTGAAAAGACATTTACTGTACAACATTTACTGTAATGGGACTAAAAAAATTAAACAGGATTGCTTTTACTAATTTGGGAAAATCACGGCGAAATATAAAAAAATCGCTAAAAATTCATAAAAATCACAAAAGACAAAATTTATTAAAGTGGGCTAAAATGTGTCACAGAATGAAAAAAAAAACTCGGTAAAAATCAGCAAAAGTTACAATCTGAGGACGCAATCGCGAAAGGCCGAAATCTGTTACATTAGGGCCATTAGGGCTAAGAGTTTGAAACCAAATTCCTTTTTCAAATGTCATAAAATTGAAACGAAACATGAAAAAAAAGCTGAAATTCGTATAAAAAATTCTCCAAAAATAAATCGCTGTACAAATTCTGAATAAACTTTATTGAAAATGTTGAAAAGAGGACAAAATTGGCTACTATTGGACTAAAAAATTGAAACTGGATACTTTTTATTAATTTGAAAAAAAAATCACCGTGAACGGTAAAGAAAAAAAATTAAAAATCGCAAAAAAAAAAAATAAAAAATAAAAAAAAACGAAAGTTGGTTTCGAAGTGCATAATTTTATACATAAATGTACATTGCCTCCATCTTGTGTCTGTGCAGCAGTCTTTTCAGCACATAGACCACGCAGACCAAACACCAAACTCTGTCTTTATTATTATAGATTTAGTTTTGTTTTCAATTTTGGTGTAAAAGCATATCCCTCTATTAAAGGAAATCTTAATTAAAATTTATTCTTGTTTTTGTTATACTTCTTAAATATATTTTTATCAGAAGAAAGTATTGGAATCTTTTTGATGGATTTACACGTTTTAGGTTTACCTGAATAAGATTTGACAATTTTTTGAAAATTTTTCTCTGTATATGATGCATATTTTGTAGGCTAGCCACGCTATTCCAAAAACTAAACCATAGAATGTAATCAAATATCATATTTAATTAGACCTTAGCATATACAAGTGTTAATCAGGTTTCGGTGTATATGGCCCAACAGGTACCATTGCTATGCTGCAATTTTCACAATTTGCATATCTATATCTCAGCATTTCTGGTATGAAATTTCACCAAATTTCACATTGACTTAACCCTTGACATAAATTGATGCTGATTAGCTTTTGGTGTATTTCGCCCAACAGGCGGTGCTACTGTGCCGCATTTATAATGATTTCCATCATAGCCAAGATCTCCGCATGTTTGGGATGGAATTTCATCAAATTTAAGATGATTATGAATGACTGTTGATTCAATATTGGTTTTGATCACTCCCCAGGGGGCGTTGCCATACTGTGCTTTTCTGAATTAAAATTTTTAATGTTTAAGGTTACTAATTAACAATATATATGTTAAACTAATTTAAAATTTTAATACTCAACAATTTGAATTAAAAGTTCATGATTCTTTAACCCCTTGAGGGGCAAGCAAAAATGTCTCTAAATATTGTATTCTCGCCGGAATAATCGAAAAATTTTATTTTTAAATAAGGAAAAGCAATTTTGTAACGATTTTCTTCCAAAGTTAAAAATATAAAATTTAGTTAAAATTTTCTGGTGAGAATCTTATTTAATTTAGGTGGGATATATTTTATCACACCGCCCCTCGAGGGATTAAGAACAATTATGAAGGTGAGTGTCAATATTCTTTCACTTATATTCTTAACACTTTCTATCTTCTTGCAGTAGAATATTTAAGTATGTTTAAATAAAGCTGCGTAGGGCACCGGTATATTATATATACCACTTAATTTTAATTCCAAAATGCCATATTGGAGTCAGAATTTAGAAATAAAAATTTTATTTATATAATGTACGCGAAGAAACGCTGTTACTCATTATGCATATCATATAAATTTGTTCATAAATACCGGTGTCATTCAATTATTTTAACATTTTATCAACAGAAGGACTTTGCCCCTGAAGGGGTTAATGACTTTCTTTATAAAGATAACGAATCGACGTATTTTCTAGGGTATTTAAAAAAAATTGTTTGCATATTTAGAAAAACTCGGTGCAGTATTTTTTGACGATTGGCCCCTTTTAGTCCCCATTTTTAAAATAAATGGTTCCTTGAAGTCACTTTTTCAAATAGAAATGATCCCCTTCATACTTTTGAGGGACTAAAATGTGTTGGGATCCTTATAATATAATTGAAAACATGTTTCAGACTGAACCCATAGATGATATGTGATGGATTCTTTTGTCTGGCCTTGTAAATGCACCATAAATGTGTCGTGCACTGTTTTCCATAGTATCGTTTTCCATAGTTTTCCATGCATTTCAAATACTTATCGTTAAAGGATCGTGGTGCTTAGAAATATTTTTTTAATGTCCCTGCAAACGAACGATAAATGCTATTTCCGATAGGGAACATGTAACGAATTTCAAATGTCATTTTTGTTATATTTAAAATATAATAACTTCAGTAATGTCTGTTTCAAACAATTTCTGCCAATGAAGCGTAATATGAAAAAAGTCTCTTTCTGTTTTGGCATAAACGAAATACTGATGCTATACATGTCATTTACAATAGTGATGTACTACATTGAAGCTCAAAAATGTACATAAAATTTTGATGCAATACAAGCAAACTTATGGAAGTTAAAATGTGAATAGGTGAATCTGCACAGTAAACACTTTCAACTTTGTTGAAAAGTATTAAAAATCGATATCTTATTTCTAAAATTGTTAATTTATTGGTGTGTTCATAAAAAAAAAAAAAAGTTTGGAAAGTCTGCGTCCTCCCGCGTCTCTAGCATCCCCCGTGAAAATATAAAGTAAGGGGACGCCGTCCCCCCGCGTCCCCCCTCGACTACACCACTGCCAGTAGGGTGTATCATGAAAAAAAATTTTTTGAATTTCAAAATTTCAAGTTGATAAAAAGTTGTCTCTATAGTCATATATTTACCAAAAAAATTTTTGTTGAATTTGAAAAATATTTAGGTCGGGCGGAATGAGCCTAAAGTTTAAACTTTTTTTTATAAAGAATGTATAAAGCAAAAATTAGTAATCAAGTGCAAAAATGAACAGTTTCAGAATCATTCTATCAATAAAAAATGTATTGCATTTGAAATTTAGCATTTAGGTCTCCCGGAATTGTAAATAAATCATCATTTTTTTGTCAAAATAGTCATATTTTAAAAATGTTTACAAATAATTTCAATTATTGCATTTATAGTATAGATATTCCAGTACATCGTTTTAAAATAGCGAGAAAATCGTTATATATAATTGCGATACTACATTTAGGTTTCAAGGTCGTGTAACTGTAGCTTCCCTGTGGTCTCAGAACACGTGCCACACAAACCCTTCATGTGAGGCACGTGATTTTTCTTCTCCCTCCCTCGCCCCCACTCATTACACCCATGCTCTGCTCAGCATTTCTTTTATTTAGAGTCTGCTTTTAGCATCTTGTATGTGCAGTGTGCTTTCATTTATAGTTTTCGAAATTGCAGTTTGTGAGTGGTTAGTGCGGTTTTGTTCTTTAAGCGATATGAGTAAAAAAACTCATTCTAAATCTACAAGGACGTACCAATAGTCAGTCAACCTCTAGATATAAGCGCTAGCAATGTATTACCTACTAAAATTGACGTGCGACGATATTTTGAATGGGTAAAAAATCAGCTGAAGTCTGAAGGATGTCATCAACCAGAGAAAAAGGTAATTGCAATACGAGTGGCCCGTCAGCTAGAACAAATTTGGAAAAAGGCTTTCATTCCTGTTTCATCTACAAACAACATTATTTTTATGATTTTAAAACTAAAAGAGAGATATAAAAATATAAGAAAATCATCAGGGTGTAACACAAAAAATGCCAAGAGCTTTAAAACGTCAGCTGAAAAGTTCAGGTCTGACATTGTAAATAACCTTTTTGATATTTGTTCATGTAAATGTCATAATTTAGAGAAATGCTCATGTCCAGCTCCAAAAAAAGTTCCAAAATTAGAACATGAGTTCTTGAAAGACCAAAGAAACCCGAGGGTTATGAGTATCGGAGGTATTGATGCAGTAGAGAGTAAAAAACTTGAGAAACGTAGTGAAAGAAAGGAAAAGTTCTTAAAATGCAAGTTAAACAGAAGTCTCCAATCAACAAAGACCCCTGCTTTAAGAAAGGAAGGAACTGTTAGTGGCACTGACAGTGAGTCCATGCAACAGGATTTAAGTGATGAAAATGTTTCAGCTATTAAAAGTATTTCAATCAAAAATAAAAAAGAAAGTTCTAGCGTTTCAATAAAACAAGGCCTACCAGCAAATTTGCCATCATTTTCAAGAGCATGTGATCGCAGAGCCATTTCCAGTAGAGCAGGAGCTCAACTAGCAAGTGCTCTTTTGCAAGATTTAAATGTTGTGATACCAGAAAATCAGGCAGCGGTAATTGATAAATCGAAGGTTTTTCGTGAAAGAGTGAAGTACCGTCAAAATATTAGTTCAACTCATACCTCTGAAATAATTGCTCTATATTTTGATGGTCGTAAAGACGAAACTATAATCAAAGAATATGTACATGGTAAATCTGTTCGGGAAAACCATACAGAACAGCACATATCTTTGGTTGAAGAACCAGGTTCAGCATATCTTGGTCATGTAACTGTAGACAAGGGTTCTGGAAAGGACATAGTATCATCAATACTGAAACACATGGAATATAATTGCATTTATGACACAACTATTAAAGCTCTTGGATGTGATGGTACGGCAACAAATACTGGAGTCGCTAATGGTTCAATTGCATTGTTTGAAAGGGCTTTAAAACGCCCAGTACAAGTAGTAATTTGTTTGCTTCATCTAAACGAATTACTTCTTAGGAAAGTTTTTGTTGCCCTCGATGGTCCAACTTCTGGACCAAGTTCTTTCAGTGGTCCTATAGGTAACCCAAGAGTTGGCAAGTAGAAATCCTAGAAACGTCTCCCATGCAAGGTGGCTGACAATGGCAAACAGAATCTTACGTTTATATATTGCATCAATTGATCCAACCCCGCAAATGAAAAAATTAGCTGAGTTTGTTATGAAAGTTTATGCCCCCTCATGGTTTACTATAAAATGCCATCCTAGAATTATTTATGCATCACAACACTTTTTTTAAATTGTACAATGTATACAATACTTAGAAGATGAACTTAAGTCTATTGTTCAATCAACTCTACAGAGAAACGCCTTTATGGTACATCCAGAACATCTCCTTTTGGGAATGCTGTTTGACTCTCGCAAACAATTAGATCTCTGGCAAGCAAAAGAATAGAAAAAGCTCGACAAACAGAATTAAAAGCAAAAAGAATTTTCAAACCACCACAAATTAATTTTGAGGCAGAAGACTACATTGATCTTATTGATTGGCAATCTACCACAATCACAGAACCACCTCTCCTAAACAACTTGAGCAAACAAGAGATTGAGTTGATTGTTGATTCAGGAACTAGTGATAGAAAGGCGTTTCAAATTCCTTCACACACCCAGGCAGTTAAAAGAATTGTAAAGGAGGTTACAGCAGCCTCTAAGCACGTTTGTGGCTTCAAAGAGCGAGATGGATTCATTAGGTCAAGACTGCTGGACAGAAAATACCTTCCAAAATTTAAAACAAAGCGTCACTTCACATCTCCAAAATCTGAATCTGCAACCACAGCAGTCCAAGAATAAACAAGTAAGACTTTTCTCTATAACGTTAACTCAAAGTTTATTTTTTGTTTACAATAGTAAAAAACTTAATTTAATATTTTTGTTTTATAACCATATTTTAATTTATTGCATTATAAATTGTCTCTGACAACCATCCTAACCACAACTTTAGTTGCAGTTTTAAAAAGATGCTTACAATTGTGGTGCTCTCCCTAAAACCATCAAGATAACTTATCAAGATAAATAGATAAGAAAATCGAGATTTATTTTGAATAACTCTTTTTAAATTCAATGTTTAATTACTGTATTTGTAACCTTTCCCATATAAATATTACAATTTCTAATGTTTTATGTTTGTTTGTTTGTTTGTTACTCTAAAATTGTTTGTAATGTCATGAACCCTCGCCCTCCCCCCTCCCAAAAAAAGACTAATAATCTTATTTAAAATTAAGATATATTTAATTTGCATGATTGCTTGAAGTTTATCGATGTAAAAAGTAGCTTGAAAAATTTTTAAAACATCAATAAAATGAAATGAAAATTTTGGATATTTAGTAAAATAATAAGATTTTTAAGTAGATTCCGGGAGACTTATATAGTTAATAACAGATATCAAAAAAAAATTTAACATCAATTGCCTTTTTTAAACTTTACGTTTTTGTACTTGAAAAAGGAACACTTACTTTACATTGATATATAACAAAAATTAAAAAATATACATTATATACTAAAAAGTTTAAACTTTAGGATCATTCTGCCCGACCCAAATGTGTTTCAATTTCAACAAAATTTTTTTGGTAAATATGTGACCATAGAGACAACTTTTTATCAACTTGAAATTTTAAAATTAAAAAAAATTTTTTTTTCGTTATACACCCTAGTGTCCAGGCTCTAGGCTTTTAACCTGGGTTTCCCAAAGGTACCTTTCCTTTACCAGAGTGTTTAAAGTCCCGAAACCTCCCAGAAAAGAAATGCTAACTATATCACTGACATTCACCTGTTATACTATTTTGAGAATTGAGTTTTCCATTGTACATTTCAGAAAATAGATTTTTAGAAGTGCATGTAAAAGAGAAAATTGATAATATCAAACTGTTAAACAGCTAATAGTTTTGTAGATTAAATTACAAGTTCACTGTATCTCTCTTTGGCCATGGCATTCATTAAGTTAACTATTAAATTTTTATATTTGTATGTTCATAAACATTATAATTTGACTGTTTGCTCACCAGGATAATATTTTTAATTACCAAATTTGATATGCATGCCATATGTTTGCCATCCCTGACCTAAATGATGTTACTCTCTGTTTTATAAAAACTTATTTGAATGCTTTGACATTGAAATTGGATAATTTTAGATATTTTACAAATAAAAAATTATGAATTGTTATTTTTATTTAGAGTTTTTAATTGTAGATAAATTATATAATGTTATGGAGTTATCTTCTTGCATTTTTAATCCAAATTTTCATTTTAGGGTAACTTAGCTTATGTTCCTCAAGAAGCATGGATCTTAAATCGAAGCTTAAAGTGTAATATTCTCCTTGAAAAACCTATTAATGAAGAAGTTTATAATAGAATATTAGATTGTTGTTGTCTGAGACCTGATCTTAAAATTTTACCTGCTGGTGATGGAACTGAAATTGGAGAAAAGGTACTACTGGTTCTGTTGTTGTTGTTATTTTTCTTTATATAATTTTAATGGGCTCATAAGTTCATATCCTTTTTCCATCAATTGTCTTGCAAAATGTAAGTGATTTATAATGGGTGTATAATTTCAGGCAGTAACGAAAGTTTCCTGCCACAGCTAATATGGTCTGTGCAAACTGTTCGCGTTGACATGCTTGCTCGTATTTTGTCAAACGATTTTTGGCATTTGAAAGAAAGAGACTTGCTTTTATGATACTCCGTTGTGAAATTTGTAAAAAAAATATCGTTATCATTAAGCACAAAGCGTCTGAAATGGAAATATCGCGCTACCAGATTAGAACCACCATTTGCTTCCAGTTCTGTTGCAAAAAGTCAGCTACAGAATGTCACTGAATAAAGTGTTCAGCTTTAGGTACTAGTGTTATATCATATGACACTGTGAAGGTTTGGCAGAATGGTGGTTATATATAAAATTACACTTAATTGTATATAGTGTTATTAGTATTAAGTAATGGTGATTTGACGGAAAACTTTCGTTACAACCTAATATGTTATTACTATTGTGGCAAAACTTTTTATGTTTTCACTGGAGTATGGGAAATAGCATCTCTGCTAAACCTATATTGTTATTCCTAATGTCATTGTGATGTTAGCGGCAAACTGGACAATATGAGTTTCTGATATTTTAATGGAAAGCTATTTATTGCTCTACCACTTGTGATGGTATGTAATTTACACTGCTTAATATTAATCCCAAACTGAAAAAGTTGCTCCAGAATATTTAAATAAAATTTTCCACATATAATGCACATGATGAAAAGCATTTATATATTTTCAAATCATATTCAAGGCTGGAGTAGCACAGTTGAAGTTTATTCCAACTAAGCGAAAAATGTCCAGACCAGGAATTGAACCTGGATTCTTGGCGTGCCGTGCAAATGTTTTACCTGTTAAGCTATTCGGACGATATATATTTAAAAATCAATTTGTTCTTAAATTCTGGTAGCGGTCGAGCATGTCAACATTTTTGTAACAGAATTATTTTGCCCCTAAAAGGGCTAAAGCTTTTATTATTATTTCCTCACATTTTTATTACATGTTCATTTTCTTTGAAAAGTTGCATGTTTCCTGCAACACTGTAGCCCAAATGGGCTAATGCTTGATAAAATTCCAGTCCCTTCCAAAATTGTTAATGCAAATTATGTAGAGAATTCTATGAAAATGCTTTATACCGACTTTTTACTTTGTTTGAAGAATGCAGTGGTCACACATGCCAGTTGTACCAAACTGCGCCAAATGAAAATATCTGCTACAAATAGATTATCTTGACTGCGTTTGCACCGAAACGGCCATTGCGCTTCTCCTTTCTGCACCCAAATTTGATTTATTTGCGTCATTATCATGGACAAATATTACAAATGTTGTCAGATTGTCACAAAAAAAAAAAAAAAAAAAAAAAAAAAAAAAAATTGTCTGTCGTTCGCAGAAAAAAATCAGCAATTTTGTCAAAGGATTGCAGAAGAAACGCGTTATATCAAAGGGCCACGGGGGAAAAATGCAAATTTTGTTTAAGGATTGTGAAAAAGAAACAAATTTTGTAGCAGGATCACACATATAAAAGGTGAAATTCGTCAAAGGATCACAGAAAAAATGCGAATTTAGTCAAATAACCATGGAAAAATAGAAATTTCATCATAAGATCACGAAAAATGCAGATTTCGTCTAAAGGTCATGGGAAAAATGCGTATTTCGTCAAAGCATTGTGGGAAAAAAAAAAAAAAAACTCATTCTGTCAAGAGATCATTGAAACAAAAGCAAAAATTGTCAAAAAATCATGAAAAAACACAAATTTCGTCAAAGGATCATGAACTAAACCTGGTTTCATCAAAGGGCCCCGAAAAAAAAAAGTGTGAATTTCTTCACAGGATCACGAAAAAACGCGGGATTCGACAATGGATCATAAATAAAATATGAAATTTGTCGAAAGGATCAAGGAAAAAAAATGTGGGTTTCATCAAAGGGTCGCGGGAAAATGGGAATTTCGTCAAAGGATCACAGAGAAAACACGAATTCCGTCAAAAGATTGTGGAAAAAATACAGCAGTCTCTTTAAAAAGCCACACACATACAAACGTCTGTGTTTGTTATTACAGGTATTGTTTTTAATATGAAATAATATACTGAACTAACTTTTAGAAAATTGGGTTAACCCGAATCCAACTTACAGGAATCTACACTCAACCTGAAATCGAACCGAAAACAGAGTTGACCCTACCTGCAACAAAAATAATTAGTACCGGGAGGGGATTCCTCCCTCCCTCCGTAATCTTTCGGAAAATTTGCTGTGAATTTCAGAATTGTTTTTTAAAACTCCGAGTCACCTCTGGCTTCGAGTGCATTGAATGAAATGGTCAAATGTTGTTTTGTGGCAGAAAGTTAAGCAAAACTGGTGAGAGTCGGTATGAATACAGTCTTGTGAGTGTTAAGTTCTCTGAAAACAACTGATAGGAATGTGCCAAATTCAATAGAATAAAATGCCAATGGTAATTTTTTTTCTTTCCTTTAATCAGCTTTTGTATTTTATCCCTTCACACTTTTTCAGCAGTTTTTTAGTTTTATCTTAAGGCAAATTTGTTTTCTGCTATGAAAATAAATATTTTCCTTATGTTGCTTATTATAGCTTTCTATAAAATGTTTTCTGCTTACAAAATCAGTTTTTGTCCAACTGAGTGCAGGTACAAAAACTTTTTTTACCTGCTCCAAAATTCGTTTTTTACTGCTACAAAATTCGTTTTTTGCTGCTACAAAATTCGATTTTTGAGGCTACAACAACTGCTACAAATTATTTCGAATGAGTGTGACCCCTGAGAATGTTTAAGCTATAATTATTTTGACTTTGGTTATTCTAATCTTGTCTTTTCTATTTTCTGTAGACCTGCAGCTTATTTTTCATTATTACTAATTCACAGCTACAGAACTAAAAAATTTTAATGAATGTATTACTATTATGAAGCTGTGTTTATATTCAAAAAGTTTAGTAAAAAGATAAATTTTAAAACTTATCACATTGTGCAATCAATCATACAATGATTTCTTCTATTATAAACAGAAATTATTTTCTTTATAACTTATGCTGAAAATATATATTATACTCTAGCAGCAGTGAAAATTATTTTCATGCATTTTGAATTGGTTGCATGTTGCATATTTAGAGATTAAGTAGCTTTTGTTAGCTTTGTGAAGAAAAAAAATATATATAATAAAGCGATTAATATTTAATTTTAGATAACTTGTTAAATATTGTATCCAACAGTGAACTTTTAGTGATTTTGAAATTGCTCATTCTTTTAGTTCATGGACTTTCTTTAAGGGTTATTTTACTTAAGCTAAAAATTTGGTGAAATTACTATTCAATGAGACTAGCTCAGTTCCAGTTAAATATGCCATTTTAATCTGACTCATATATATCCACCTCCATGTTTAATTGTTTATGACACATGCTCTCAACTGCAATTTGAATTTATATCATCTCTCATAAATTCACATTTATTTACATTACTGATGAGGAACTTTAAACAAGTTTGAAATGTTTAATGTTATTTTTTTTTTAAAATTATGTTCATTTAAACTGTTTAATTAAATTGTCTGTATTTTTCTATTTATTTTTAATTAAAATTTAGGTGGTTGCTTTAGTATCCTGTCATTTTATGAAAGGTATATTTTGCTGTTAATTGTGCTGAATAAAACCAAATTCAGTCTATGAACAATACAGTGATTTGAAATAAAATGTTCCATACCTGTTTTAAAGAGATTGGTTTTGTTACTAAGCGGTTTTCTGTTCCTACCATTGCTACTGCAATGTAATAGTAAATTCTTTCTTTCTTTTTTTTTTTTTTTTTTTTTTTTTTAAATGTTGATTACTTTTAACCTAACAGAAAAACTATAGTTTGAAATTTTAATCACCTTTCCTGAACTGTTAGTCACCATGATGACCTTGTCACTAGGGTTTATCAAAATGTGGCTTAAAATATTGATGCATTAATTTCATGAAATTATGGATAACAATTCAAAAAATTAATATTTTAAAAAATATTATTTTAATGAAGCCAATGATTGTCGCCTCCATAGATATGGGGGGGGGGGGGGGAATGAACTAATAAAGTATGTATTAAAGTTATAAACCTGTAATGCATTTTTCTTTTGCTTTTAATAAAAATTATTTTTATGTAACTTACACTTAGGGCATTTATTGTAGGAAAGTGTTCATTTTTTAAAAAAATATATAAATTAAGTCAACCATTTTCTTGAATTTTAATTTTGAAATGGTTGCAATTATAGTATATTATATTTATCTCATAAAATAAATAAATTTTGGCACTTTTCTTCAATCATTTAATGCATATATTATTTGAATTAAGATTTATGTGATTACATCTTTTACTGGTATATATGTTGCTTATAATTTTTAATTTTCCTTTTACAGCTTTTGATTAATTTTCTTTCTTTCTGTTTTTTCCCCCCATAGGGGATTAATCTTAGTGGTGGTCAGAAACAACGTGTAAGTTTGGCAAGAGCTGTATTTCAAAATAGAGATATTTATTTATTAGATGATCCCTTGAGTGCAGTTGATGCTCATGTCAGGAAAGCTCTGTTTGAAGATGTTATAGGAAATCAAGGTCTTCTAAAAAATAAAGTAATTATTGGTTTAAATTGTATGCTTTTTTGCTTTTAATTGCTATTTTTTTTTATTTTTAACAGATCTTCTAAGCTTTGATGTTTATTGTAAAGATAATTATAAGTATTTGGAATTGTTAAAATTGCACGTCTTTAACTTTTTTCTTTGTTTATGTTATATTTGAACGATTAATGAAGCTATAAGCTATGAAGTTTTGAACTACATTTATTGTATGGTTTATTTTGTCTTGGAGTATCTTTGTGTTACTATATAATGTCCTACTTGACATTTATGTATTCAATAAAAATTCAAATATTGGCTGATTTGCATTTTGATTGTCATTTGATTTTGACTATCCTGAAAAAATAATGTTTAAGTGACAGTAAGGCAAAGATTTAATATTACATATCAGAATGAATTTGTGCAAGAGATTTCGTTTCAGTGAAACTTGAGTTTATTGGACAAATCGCCATTGACGAACTATAAAAATAGTGTCTGTACGAGAATTTTGAAATGTAGAATTCAGATACCATATATCGGCACTGAAAAGAATTATAATGAAAATTATCTAAAATGTTCTTCCAAACAAATGTTAGAATTCATTTCTCTCTTTATTTAATCCTATTGAAAAGAATTATAATGAAAATTATCTAAAATGTTCTTCCAAACAAATTTTAGAATTCATTTCTCTCTTTATTTAATCCTATAAAGCTCCTGAGAGCTTTCTTACATTTCAATAACATGACAAGGATTTGAAAAATGCAGTTGCATCTGGTTACCAAGTCTCTTTATCTGATGACCAAGCTATTTATTCTAGCCTCTGTGCTGTTGATAATAAATTAAAGTGCCAATGATAAAATGTTGCAGTATAATTAGATAAGAATAAATAAAAGTAAACATTCTTACTTAATGAGAAAACTGATGACACAAAGGCTTGTTCAAGGAAGACAAGTAGATACGAAAAATCCAACTTTATTAATCACTTGGAGAAGTGGGAAGGTATAGCAGAGAATTAGTTGGTTGCCGTACATCGTAGAAAAATGCAACTTAAAAAAATAATTCCATGACGTTAATGAATGCTGGTTAAAATTATTCCTTAGAGAAGGCCTTGATAATAAAATGTCCAAATAGAAATACATAAAATAAAATGCCGGTGATCGAAGATAAACTTTTATGGATTGCGAATTCGCTGTTGAAGAACATCGCAGTCCTAGAATGGTGATTGTCGCTTCTTTTGAAACAGGCCATAGGCCCGAATTCAAAAAGACGATTACATTGTCAAAAAAATACGCTATGAAAGTTTGTTAAAATCTGTCGAAAAACTAGCTGCACTTGGTAATTATACCATGCAAACAGGTGCGTCCAAAATGAATTTTAATTTTGTTAGTTAAATTAAAATTACGTATTATGAGCAGTGCATATAAAAAAAGGAACGACAAAACAGAAACTTTCTGAAGAGAGAAAGTACTTTTCATTCGCGAAGCGAAGATTATTATATAAGATATTCATATATATAAGATTTTCATTATGCAGCCGGGCGTCACTGCACTGCAATACACACTGGTCTAAAAATAGATCATAGGAGAGGAGGAAAAGCTATCTGTTACCTTTTGGTAAAAATAGAAAAAAATAGCGATTTGAACGATGCATTGAGCTGAAAAGAAAACATTAAAAGGGGCGAAATGAGAATGCTGCATTAAAATTACATCACAGCCTCTTTTTTCTGGTACAGAAATTGACTTAAGAAATGAGCACAAATGTCAGTTTTGCTTTCGCCCACTCCTCCTTGTGTGCAGCAAGCAGTGATCTTCCTCTTCTCTCACACTTTTAATGGAAGAACCAAGTTTAAAAGTCATTTTCTATCTCATCCACCATTCTTTTTTTGCTCAAGCCAGTCAGCATTTCACATGATTAGAATCTGTGGGGGTTTCAATAAAACAGTAAGAAATAGTGACAATAAAGCCTCGGTGGCATTTAAATTTGGATACAATGCTAAAAAATGTTCATTTTTTTTAGATGAATCAAATCAGAAATTTGTGTTAAGAATTAAAACTGGTTGATCTATCACATTAATTTGAGGTAAATCTATAAAATTGAATTAAATTTTCAAAAATAATTAATTTTAATAAAGTTAAAGAATATATATGTATTTTTTAAATGTTTCTTCCTCGCTTTAAAATGCTTTACCGTTTCACAGGGAATATGGGAGGGAGAAATAAATATTTTTTGCTGGCTAGCAGGTTTTGTCAAATTTGTAAAGCCCTAGACATGAATTATCACTGATTAACTGGGAATTTTTTGTTTGGCAGTCTTGTGCTAAAATAATATTTTGTCTTATAAGTTACTTACTTATTTTTGGATAAATACTTCCAAAATGAAAATCTGTGTTGAAAAATTTTCTACAACCAACTTAAGTTATTCTTATGTAATAAAAATTTTCAGAATTACCTTTTAAATGCACTAAATTTAAAATTTATATTTGTACAGACTTGCCAAGTATCCTGATTTTTACATGTTTTTTCATACACTTGATTTTTTACATATTTTTCCTGATTTTTGACATTTTTTAAATGTTCTATTATTTTACAATCACATGTACTGTGATTCATCAGTAGTATTTTATGTATAAACTACATTCAGATTCATTATAAATGATGAACCTTTAAGATTTTTTTGCTCTTACTATGGACATGTTTTAGATTATTAATACAGTCGAACCTCTATTTAACGAAGTTGCTAAATCTTGGAAAAAAGTTCGTTATATAGAAAATTTGTTAAATAGAGATTCACCTTTTAAAATACTTTAAACTACATAAAACAGATTTTAAATTCATAAACACTGAATATTTTTACTAAAAGTAATTAATCACATTTTTTTAAATAAATTATATCGATTTGTTTCATTTATTTTACCCACCAATATCCATCATCAATTCATTTTTTCTGTGTGTTTAAATCTTTGAAATCTGCAAGGAAAGCAAAACCTTGCCCAGGAATACACTGTATTTTCTGTTTAAAGTAAATAGTTTTACATTAAAATTAACGAATTTTAATGACATTATCGTATTTATTATTATTATGACAAATATTTTTAACCATACATTAACATACGTGGCATTCTCACAATCTTTTGACTTTCATGTCCCTGAATAATTTTTATTTTAATACACTTTTTTGTGTTTTTTTTTATTTCATATACTTGGGAACATTCCATTGCATGATTGCACAACAATATTAATGAGATAAATAAGTTTTGGATGATGTTGGGGGTTCAAACACCTGGAAAACTTGTATACCGTCCCTGATGCTGATTTTTAAGTTTGAAGCTGTCTGGATAAAATTGTTTCAATAAAAATAATTCAATGTAATTTTTTTCTGAAACTGGAATTATTGTTTTATGTAAATAAGTAGCTAAAAATTAGCCGGCACACATTTTTAGGGTTGTTACTATTTTTTTAAACTCTGTCCCTAGGTTTCAGATCTTTTACCACTCCTCTTCTAAAATTATACAGAAAATCACTTCAGATGCAGCCACAGATTTTTTTTTCAAGTTTTTTCTCATGCAGAAGTATGCTAGAGAAATAAAGTCTAAAATTCTTTGGCAGGAAATTTACTGTAGAATTTAAATCAGCATTTAAATATCAATTTCAAGCATCGTGGCTATATTGGTAGTCTCACCATCCCCAAGGTTTATTGCTGCACTTTTCGAGGTAAATTAATTTTTTTTTTTTTTTTAATTTAATCCAATGTAAATAACTGTTTCTAAAAATCAATGAACATTGTGGCTACCACTTAGTCTTAACATGATCTGCTGAAATAGGTGGTAATTTTCCTTGCTGTTCCATCCTTACTGTCCCTTTTTTCCCACTTCGTCCCTTTTTTCCTATACTATCCCCTTTTTAGGGTTCCGTACTTCTTAAAAAGTAAAAACGGAACCATTATAAGATCACTCCTGTGTCTGTCTGTCACAGCCATTTTACTCGTAAACTATGGAACGTGGAAAGTTCAAATTCGGGGAAGTAATAAAGACCATTGACCCACATATTTTCAGATTAATAAACATTCATAAATATATTTAGTAAAAATGTAGGAGGGCAAATTAAGCTACTTGAAAAAAAAAATCTTTGTATATCATGTGGGGTATCCTGTGAAAGCTTTCTTAACGCTGAACTCAAAAATACATTCCTTTTAATTTTAGGTATTATATTTTTTAAAATATTGTCAAAAATGTAACGCAAAAATATGTTTCCCCCCCCCCCCCCCCTCTAATTCCGAAACTACTGAAACTAAAATTATGAAAAAATTAGAGGTAGTAGATGTTAATGTAAACCTTGCCGGAAAATTATAGCGATTATCCTAGGTCACATAGTTTTCGAGAAATTAGCATTTTTCTGTTATACACAAATTTCGATTTACGGGCATTCAGAAAAATTGTTGAGCATCGCTGGATATACCTATCATTGCAGAAGTATAAGAGCATTGTTGATAATGAATTTCGAAAAAAATCATCAGTAATTAGCTGAGATATTAACCCTTAAATATAAGCCAGTTTGGACATTCACAAGGACGGGGGTGGCGTACTCTATACCTAGTTAACAACTTTTAATCTATCTATATTATAAAGGACAAACATATCTGTGCGTAACGCATACGTCATTCTGCAAATGGCCACACTTTGAAATTTGAAATGAAATTTCGGTTTTGCAATTTTCATTACTACAAATTTTTAAAATTCTAAACATCCCACATTTTAAATGTTTACATCGTCGTATGCAGGAAAAATGCACTTTTAAATGCAATTTGTTTGAAAGCTGTATCTCAATTTATTTTTGAGATATTAATTTTTTTATAGTTTTTAATACCAATTTTCTAATCGTGGCAACTGAAGTTCTTCATTTTTTCTGTTAAAAGTGGTTTAGTTATCTTTATTGATTATATGCTTACTGATGCCATTTTCTCATTACAATTAAAAATATCTTTTTTTTAAATTTTGAACAGAAAATCACGTTACGCTTTAAAAAAGACACAATTTCACTGATGATGCTGTTATATTCCACTATTTTTTCATTTCGCTAATATTGAGTTTGATACAATAGGCAAAATATTTCAGCGACTGAAAATGACATCATATTTAAAAGAAAACGAAAATTTTATTTGATAAAACGAGATATTTCCCCTGGAATACGTCTAAAAGTTATAAATTTTTGGAATTTTTATGCGCAGGTACAGGATTATACTAAGACCTCAAATCACGAGTGGAAATTTTAACATGGAAAGTTGTAATAGTTGACAAACATGACTTCAAGCTTGAAAATATATTTATTAATTACCTATTGCGCGTTAAAATATTTTTAAATGGTTAATATGGATGTGAAACGTGGAAAATGACTTGATTCGGTTTAGATTTAAAGGGGGGAAATTCTATGATTATGTCAAGTTGAAATCATTTATGTTGATTTTTCATTCCGTAATACCAAGCATGAATTAACAACTTAATCAAAATTACTTATCTTGATTATATGTTACTGATTACGTATATAAATAAAGTTTAATTTTTCAATAATTTTAACAGCTGAAGTTTGTGAAAAAAGTATTTTGTTAATCTTAGGTTAAAATATGTCTTTGGAGAGTTAAACTAACTAATAAAATAACTAATTTTTCATTGTAATTATTGTTGTCGATGTATTATAAATTTGATGCAACAGTTCCTTTGTAAACAATTTCTTTCGTCGAAATTCGACGGGTTCCACCTCGTATATATAAAAGAAAGTCTGGATTTCGCATTAATCAACGCGCAGCCAAAACTACTGAACCTAAAATCTTGAAAATCGGGGTAAAAATACTTATGACATAGAGTGTTGCTAAGAAAGGATTTTCCAAAATTTCACCCCTAAGGGGGGTAAAAAAGAGAACAAACTTTAAAAAAATTCCTCAAAAATCAGATTTTATAGTTATTTTTCAACTGATAACATATTTTGGTGTATTTTTGTATGCTGAATCGAATGGTACTAACTAAATTCTTTTTAAGTCCAATAGTTCGAGAGATATTTCATATTTTTCGAATTTGGCAATGTCTTTGGCGTCAAAACGTCAGATTTTCAAGTGATAATTTCTAAAAATGCATCCATTACTATAGCAACGGAAATTTTCAAATAAACATTTTTGTTGATCAATTCTTTTGATTAAAGAATTAAACGGTTACATCAACTAGAGGGGGGAAAGGTTAACGCATCGGGTAAAAAAAAATTGTTACTGATTTTATAAAAAAAAAACAGCTTAAATAAAAAATTAACATTATAAAAGAAATATTTCCGCATGAAGTGTCCATTTCCATTACTATAGTAACGTATATATTTTAAGAAATTAACAATTGTAATGTACTTGCAAACAAGTATTTTGGCGTCTAATTAAAAAAATATGCAATAGCTCATGTAATATAAAAATCCGAAGAATTTATTTGGTTTCTTTGCTCCGGCGAATTAGCAAATCACGTGAGCAATTTCTGAAGTATCACATCTGTATGCGCACGTTATAAAAATAATTTAATTTTTTTTTTAAACTTCTGTTTGAGTGTAAATAAAAGTGCTAATATGTTGTTCCAGCAATATTTTTGGTTAATCGTTGAATTGTATCGCTAAAGATTGTATTATTATGCAGTAGATGTGGTTTTTCTAATAGTAACTTACTGTTGCTTAACTTTGCATTTTATTAATTTCAAAAAAGTAAACTATTATAATGGAACTCTAAAGTAAAGGAAGGTATGAAATTATTGTTCCAGCAGTTTTTTCGGTGATCGTCACAAAAGTTTTTTTTGTTAGGACAGTAGATGTGTTTTCAACACAGATATGATATACATATTGGCGCGATTTTTTTTCCGACGCCAATTTGGCGAAAACCTCGTTACCATATCATCTATATCTTGGCTACCATATCAAGCAAAATAACGACACTTTAGCGCCAGTTACGTTCCCGATGTGTATGTGACATTGGCGTCAGAAAAAAATCGCGCCAATATGGGGCGTATATGACATCTGTCCCGCTATCATAATGGTTGAAGAAGTTGTTGTAATTAATGAAATACAGAACCTTTACTTTTGCCGAATTGTAAACATCCCTGGATTGATCATTCTCAAAATTTTAGCTGGTATTCATTCTTTTAACCATCGCCTACATTATTAAATAGCTTTTGATCTTATATTCATTATAAGAAAATTAAAAAATATACATATGCTAATACAGTTACTAATTAATATATTTATTGTACGGAACCCTCCATGCACGAGTAATACTCGCACTTGACAGTTTATTTTACATTACTGTCCCTTCTTTAACACCCCTTTAAGACAATGTTATACCAAAATTTTGTACTAAAAATACTACATTGTCATTATTTCTTATTTGAATGTCCTTGGGTACTATGCAAATTAATTATAAGTAAAAATTCAGAAGAAAATAAAAAGTTTTAGTGGTAAAATGGTAAGGAAAATTAAACTCGCAAGTTTAACTTAAACCTCATTTAAATAAAAAAATTTTCGCTGCTGACCCATTTTTCTTTATTTTGAATCATTAAGGCATTCGTCTATCAGATTAAAATGTTATTTTAGGAGGTTTAATTTCGTCAGCTTTTTTTCCCCAAAAGTCAAAAGATTGTGAGAATGCCCCATATGTGTCCTCAAATTTAATTTCTGAAAAACTCTGTTAATTTTGCCTGAGTTTTTTATTTAAAACAGTGCTTTCTCTCATAATACGTCTCGCATCTTTGCAATGCACCAAAAACCCCTTCATGCGTATTTTCTTCTAACTATAATCTGCGTCAGATTGTTTCAAATGATTTTAGCATTTCATCATACGAAGTTATATTAATTCTTGCATAATGATCATTTCCATCATCATCATATTCGTCTTCATCGCAATTCATTGTTGTATTGTTTTTATTTTTCACACTGTCGAAAATATCCAATTCGGATAGTGTTTCCGAGGTCTCAATTTCAGAATTAAGTGAAATACAATCATCAATAAGCACATCATGGGTAATTTCTTCTTTTTTTCTCATCTGTATCCACATTTTTTAAGTTACTCTAAGGGATTATCGTCTTCGTCCTCCATACTTACCGAATTCTCACTGCTGACAAAGAAGACGCCTTGTAAAACCAGTTCAAGGCCATTGAACATCATAAAATGTGTTTAAAGAAAGAATAAGATTGAAATGTTCAAAAATATTTTGAGAAATAGGGAGAAAAAAAAATTAGATCACAAGAAAAAGTTCGTTAAATAGAGGATGCACTTCGCTATTTGGAGGTTATTTTACGTTTTACGAAGAAATTCACAAAATGTTCTTGGTTCCAAGGAAAAGTTCGCAAAATAGAGGCTTGTTAAATAGAGATCCAACTGTAATTTGCCTTGATTAAGACATGTTTAAGACCTTCACTATAGTTTTATGTATGTTTATGGGGAACAAATCTCTCCCCTTCCCTGTAATATGTAGTCAATTTGAAAGTACAGTAGAACTTTGATTATCTGAAGTAATTGGGACGGATCATCTTTCAGAAAATCAAAATTTTCGGATGATCGAGAATGTTTCAATTTTAAGATTAAGGACAAATGTATGTGCTGTTTCTTATCATGGTAACAAGTGCTTAATAAAAATAAAGCAATAGAAAAATAGAAACAAGAATAAATTAACTGAATTTTAATTTTGAAATTAAGTACCTTACATATTTCACAAGGGTTTGAAACAAAGTTTTGTTTATCGCAGTTTTGATTGCCTTTGCTTTGCAGCTCAATCACGAAGTTTTTTTAATACTATTAGTTCACCAGTATCACAGCCTTTCTGCTGCTCCAGCCATGCCAAACCTTTTTCAAAACATTCAAAAGCTTCAGAATTACTAATTTGTTCATTTTCTTCACCCACATCGTTGTCCTCTTCTTTGCTTTGATCAGCACATGTTCCTCGGAATTTCATCAATGATTTCTTTATCATTCAATATATGAAATCCGGGATCATTTGAGTCACAATTTAGCCAATCGTTTATTCATGCAGTATCACAGCCCTCACAACCAGGTATTTTATTAAATACTGATTGGAAATCGGCAGCATCATTCTCTTTTTTATCCATAAAGCGTTTGTTCGTTTCAGTAGCTAAACATGGAGTAAATTTTCTCCAACTTCGAATGAACGTATGCTGCTGTAACAATTCACAACCTTCACTTATCATGTACATACAGTCTTTTATAGTAAAAAAAAAAAGCTTTAGAAAGATATTTTGCACACAAGGAATGTGATAGTAAAAAAAAAAAAAGCTTCAAAAAAAGGATTTCGATTAAAAAAGTTTCGGATAAAAGAGGTTCTACTGTCATATGCTTAAGTGCATTCTACTTGTAAAGAGTACATATTTTACTTATTTCAGTGAGAATGACATATTTCTTTTTAATCTTCAGTGATAGCTAAGCCTTGTTTAAAATTAAACTTGTACTAAAACATGGTTTACATTTAATAATTAATAAGTTTTCATTGACATTAATATCTCTTGATTTTTGGCTTTCAGAACTTGGCAAGTCTGTAATATTTTTATATGATCATTTTGCTATATTAATTTTGAAATAGCATAACTTAATTATTAATTTTGAAAATGATTTGGTATGAGTTAAATAATACATTAATAAATTATTGTTAATGAATTACTGATGTGTTATGATCTTTTGAATGCATAATTTTACTTTCATTTCTTTAACTGATAGAAGTAATAAATGTTCAGTGCTATTTATAACGTAATTCTTTATTCTAGACCAGGGTACTTGTAACACATGACATATCAGTTTTACCATATGTTGATGTGATAATTCGTATGGAAGAAGGGAAAATTTTTGAAAAAGGTACTTATGAGCAGCTGTTGGAAAGAAGTGAAACTTTTCAGAGTTTCATCAGAACTCATAGTGGACAGGTTGAGAATGATGACCTAGATTCAGGAGAAAAGTAATCATCTTTAATTTATTTGTTTAAATAATATATATATATATTTTTTTTTAATTATGCATTAAAATTTCAAATAGCCAAACTCTAAACATTCAGATCAATATAAGAAAATAAGAAATTACACTTTTAAGAGGGGAAAAAAACATTATTGAACTGTAAATTGTGTATTCCTTTGCAAAGATATAATTTCTTTCAATTTCCTGTTAAATCTAAAGTTCAAATTTATGCTTAATGAAATTTTTCAAAGTTTATACTGTCGAGCACAGATTCAGCGAATCGCGATTTAACGAATTTCTCAATTTTGTGAATATTTTTATGGTTTTTTCGAAAATGGAACAAAAATATTCGATTTAACGAATTTATAATCCCGAGTTTTCACATACAAACTTTTAAACAGGAAAATATGAATAATGTAAAAAAGAAAGCAAACATATGTGATTTTTATCTGCACTTACGAACCTACTGGGATAAGGGAAATTGTAATTTATCCCAGTTTCATATATATTGTAGCTCAATTAATTAATTTATTGTACATTTTAAGAAACCCAAATGTTGCATCCTGTACCTTTCAAAAAAAAGGAAAAAGAAATAGATGTAATATTTGCATGAAAAATATGAAATAACATGGATTCATGAAATGAGATTTTGTATTAATCTAATTTTCATGTAATCTTATTTTAATTTTAAAGAAAATCAAGTCAAGCTTTAATTTGGTTCTGTGAATCAGTTTGGTTGGTTGGCTCTTGGCTAGATGTGTGCTTAATGGCACAAGGTTTAAAAAGTACAGGTCGTGTATTAAAGAAAAATTACTAATATTTGTTGTACAAAGTACAGTAACTACATTATGAATTGAAAGAATAAATTTGCTACATTTATTGTTGTTTACACCAAAAAAGTGTCTTGTCTTAGGGCAGGCCATAAGTGGGAGGATGCAGCAGATGCAATCCATCTGGGTATTAATGTTTCTACAATGTTCTATTTCCGAGTTTGCACTTGGCTTCTACACTTACAGGAGTCTCCAGCGAGATCAGAAGAGGTTTTTACCTTTAAAAGTAATTTAGAGCCCTCAAAATTTTCTTGCTGCTAGTTCCTCTTAAGGAGAAAGCCAGCACTGCTTCTGGCATGTTACAAAGCCATTAGCTATGTAATTTGTTATTTTCTGTTGAAGATTGGGTTAGACTTGCTTATATTGTTCATGAGCAAAATGCTCTGGGAAATTTTTAATCTAATAGTCATATATAACCAGTTCTATAACCAGAATTTGTATCATATATAGGAGTACTAGTGGTATATCTATAGGAGTTCAGGACATCCAATTATGGCCTCTTTTGATCAATGCAACACTTTTTCAAGGGCCGTCGATTTGAAACTTTTAATGAATTTAAAGAAGCATATCAAGTGTTTTTCGATTCCAAGCAGCCGCCATGGTACTTCCAGCAAACCCAGAATCTGGCAGAACGATGGGAGAAAGTCGTGGACTATGATAGTCCTTACTTTGAAGAATAGTCCTTGTTGCTTTTGGTGTTAATTTGCACATAACAAAGCAACTTTCACAAATTTCTCAGAACTTTTTGCTCAACCTAGTGTTGAAAAATAAATTTGTTCAAGATACTTAAGAGTAACAATTTTGGCCTTCTTAAAAAAAAAAAAAAAAAAAAAAAAAAGTGTTTTATTTAATATTAACCATTAAAATATATTTCTTTTATTTATTGAAAAAAATACATCTTTTGCTGGTAAATTTTCATCCTAGGAAATTCGATAGCAGCAAAAGCTCTATCTGTTATTCGCATTCATTAGTTTTGTTGCTAAAGAAATAGCAAAAAAAAAAAGAGAGAGAGAGAGAAAGACAAGTAAATTCAGTATTGCTTACTCATGATTTCACAAATATTTTTGAAAAGGATGATTGGATTTTTGTGGTGAGTTAGAACTAAGTGATTCCTGCTTGTTTACATCCATGATTTGCTCATTATTAATGAATTCTGCTGTTTAATTTTACTTATAATAATATATTAATAGGATATTATCTAAAGAGGCTGGTGACATACAGAAAAAGACATATGATAGAGCAATCAGTGATGATTATATAAAATCATCAGATATAAAACAAAGTGATGCATCTTTGATTGAGGAAGAAAAAATGGAAGAAGGTGGTGTAAGTATATACTAAATCAAGAAGTTTAATATTCTGTTATCTCTATTTGTACACATTTTATTTAATTGGTTTATGTGGGTCAGTTCTGCGGAAAACGTTACTTTCTGATTTGCAAAAATTTGAACAAGAATTCTAAACCAAAAGGTTTTAGATAAATATTCATAGTTTATCTTTCACTTCTTTTAAGATTTATCTAGGTGATTATACTGTCTTCTCATTACTTGGTGCTGAATTTATTTTCTAAAGATTTAACAGGTAATTTCCTTAATAATTGACTGGGGAGTACAAATACACAGGGCTGTGCTTAGGATTTTGGCAGCCTTTTTTTTATTCTGAAATTTTTTAAACTGATAGAAATTTTTAAATAGTGTACAAAACAAATCCCAATACTGAATTGGTGTGCACTCTTCAACACAAAGAGTTGTAGAAAATACATCATAAAAAATTTATTCTTAAAAAAAAAATCATTCTTCACGCACATCTGTATTCATACTATAGGTGCAGATTTCCAGTCGGCAGTCGGCACATGGTGACTAGATTTTTTGCTTTGGCTACTAACTTTTTGTGCCTAAGTTGCCATGTGTTTTACAGGATGCACCTTTTTCCACCGAACGACAGATTTCTGCTTTTTCTAATTTTTTTTCTTCATCAAAGCTGCAAATTTTCCTCCGTAATCCTGCAATATTTACCGTTTATTTTTCTTTTTTTATTGTCCATAATTAAAATATATGATTAATGCATGCCATATTTCCATGGATTTCTCATTTTCTTGACAGATGTTTGTAGAATCAGTATAAAAAATAAATCTTATTCATGTGTGTCGTGAATGACTGTGGAGCAGAAAAATTTATGCCAAGAACAGAATAATTTTGGATCTCACTCATTAAATTTGTAGCTCTGGGATTACTCCGATGTATTTTTGCAGGCAGATGCTAGATATAAGCATGCAATTCTTCCACGAATTATTATTTATTTATTCGTACATTTCCACAATATCAATTCGTCAATTGGTCATAAAAAGAAATCTGGAATTTTCTCAATCGGACACGATCTCCATGAAAATGGTCATGTAAAAATTCCACAAATTTTGCTGATCACTCACCAAATAAAACCACGAATTTCGTCAATCGCTCATCTAATAAAACCACAAATTTCATCAATCGATCTCAAAATAAAACTGTGAATTTTGTTACTTAGTTGAAAAAAAAACTCATTTCGTCAATCGGCTGATGGGGAAAAAAAAACCCTACAAATTTCATAATCGGATGTGAGGAAAAAAACCCATGAATCTCATCAATCAAGAGCAGAAAACATAAAATAAAAAATTATATTAATAATAAGTTGTTTCATAAATTACATTAAATTTTCCCTGTCATCTTAAAAACAGTATTATTTTAAAATGCATGTACCTTTAGCAATTAGACGGATTGAACACATGTACATGCTTTTAAATGAGCTTTAAATTTCAAAAGTATTTTTTCTTATATTAGGTTAAACGAGGTATCTATTTGAACTACATGCAACATGTTGGATGGCCTATGCTATTTTTGGCTCTTCTGGGATATATTGCTTATACAGGATTGGAGGTAAACACACTTCATTATCACTTATTTTTCTTTAATAATGCTTTAATTGTACTGGTATTATAATTCTTATTAATTTGTTTACTTTGAACAACTGTTTAATGAATAAAATATGTTAATCTTCTTTAAATTACTGTTAATTTATATTTAAAACAAAAAGTGATTTATTTAAAGTTACTTAGTAAAATTACAGCTAACAAATTCTACATGTTTGGTTTATTTATTTCATTGTTTATTGTTTAGATTTTTTTTTCTAAATATAGAAAAATGTAATACAATAATTATTTTAATTGCATATTATTACAAACTAAATGAAACAATTTAAAAGTATTTTGATTATTTAATTTGTAACAAATACAGGCATACTTATATATTTGTAAATTATTTTGAACTGTTTTTTCTGCCAAATTTCTCTAATCATTTCAAAGATTTATACAAATAAATAAAATAGTGCATTTAAAATGAGTTATCAAGTGATAAAAAAATTAAATGTTCAAGGGGAGACTTCTCTCCAACATTTTGTAAATGGAGAGAGCTTATAAATAGTTAATTTGGAAGGGAAAGTAGTGCAACACTTAAAAAAAAGTATGATCTTCAATTAACAACATCTTTAATGGAATTTTTCTTTAAGGGGGCAGATTTGCTTTTTTTCAGTTGGTAAAATCAATTTTCCTTTCTTTTACATTTTTCTATTCCCTATAGTCTGTAGATTATCCCTGTAAAACAATTTGCCTGAATTCGAAGTATTTTTGAACTTCTTTAGTGCAACACGTCTGTTGGCTTAAACTGTTTTGGAGCACTATAAACACATTTTATGCAAAATGGCAGTTTTTAAACTGGGCAGTGTACTGTTTTTATAACATTAAAATGTTATGTTACAAAAACATTACATAACAGGCAGGATAAGAACGCAAAAACTATTAAACCGATCTTGCTAAAACAAAAAAGTTATTAAAGGTTATATAATTTATTGGAGCTTGAACGACTTTCAGTCGGTCTTTTAAAAAAATAAACATTTCTAGAAGCAAGCCAAAGTTTTTTTTTTTTAAAAAGGGTGAGAAATACTTCTTTATTTTTTTTTTAATGACTGCCACTTTGTTGATTTTCAACTTTTTGACCTCAGTGCTCGAAATTCCAGACAATATTATCTACTTTCCTAATCCCTAACAAAAATTTATTGCAGATGGCTCTTTTGATCTATCGGATTTCGCTGGATTGGAAACCTGACATCCACCTATGCGAATTGAGTCTCATCATCAATTATTTATTTAAAATTTTTTTTAAGTGTTTTGCAAATGATAATAAACAACATGAAAAAAAAACCCGAAGCTAAAGTCTTCATACCTATTCTAGAAAAGTTTTTATAACCACCCTTTTTCGGCCTTCTGCAAGCAATTTCTCTCCCCCCATCCCCCCTTCCCTTAATGATGCAGCAATTTAAATTTATTTAGGTATAAAATAGTAGCACAAAGATTCAAAGAGTTTAGCGATGATTTACAAATCTTCATTTAACATGCCGGGCAAAGCATTATAAAAAGGAAATGTATGTAAATGGATATATTCCCCCCCCCCCCCTCATTTCAATGTATTATGATGAAATATTTTCATTTAAGTATATATATAAAACACTATTTTTGTTGTTGTTGTTTCTTTCTTGTTGTTTTATTTAATTCAGCTGATAATTGTTTAATAGACTGGAGCTAATATATGGGTAGCTGACTGGAGCTCTGATCCCATCTTAAATGGAACTCATGACAATTCTAGAACAGCCTGGCGACTCTCTATTTATGGAGGATTAGGTGCTGCTCAGGGTAAGAATAAAATTGTTATTTAAATTAAAATTTTTACATCTTATAAACTGCTAAAAATTTAAACTGAAAAATAAAGTGCTTTTATTGAATACTAAATATACAAGAAATTCACAAAAAATTAAAATAAATATTTCATTATACAGCCAGCATAAAGTTGATGGATTTATATTTAGCATTGCTGGAAATATCCCCCCCCCCTTTTTTTTCCGCATTCCAGTGATGCTATATAAATTCAATTAAGATTTAATATTGATAAGATTAGTTTTAATATTTTAAGGTTAATTGACAGAGTATTCACAGAAGAGGGATGTGTACTAGAAATTTGTAAATTGAATAACAGCTAAAAAAAGGCTTTTAAATCAAGACATAAAAATATTGTAATCTTATGAAAATTGAACCTATCTCTAACAGTCTGTTTCTGCCTCAGTAGGTTTTGCTGTGCTAAATAACCACAAAACTTTGTTCGATGAAATCTGTGAAAGCAGAATCACTAAAGACTGAAACAAAATTCTGTTTTGAAGAGGTTTCAGATTAGGCACTCATAATTGTATAATATTCCTTCTATAGGGCTATAAAATTTTTATGTTAAAGACAGGATTTTATTATTAATAGGTTTCGTTTCCACAGGTTTTGCTTATCAAAGTACATTAAAACCTGCAAAAAGAGAATAACTACGAACTGAAAAAAATTTGTGTCTTAGCAGATATTTTTTTACGATATTTCTTTTTGCAGAATCATAATGTTTTCCATTGTAGACTGGTTTTTACGATATTCTTTTTTGCCGAATTATGTTTTCCATTATAGACAGATTCTGTTTTCACAGGCTTTACTGCATGAAGTTCCACTTGATGCAGGCTAACAGATAGTAGAAGAAAATTAGAAAAAAATATTGCATCATGAAAAATTGGGAATTTTTTCATCATGTGCAGTAGCTCCATTGGATGGGTCTTGGAAACCCTGAAAATCGGGACTTCCTGTGCCAAACCAAGACACATGACAACCGTATTCATACATAACATTTGTATTTCATTTGAATATTTTTTTTTCTCCTCTTTTTTAATTTCTCAGCTTAATATTAAAAACTTGTAGAAAAACTCATTGAAATGAAAAATGGCTTTAACATGTAATTGGTGACTCAGCAGTATGCATTTCTCTTCATTTGGCGACTCCATACTTGTATTCAAACAAAAGTATGATATGGCATTTATTAAGTCTTTTCTTAAATCCAAACTGACAAATTTTGACACATTCATGAATCCATTTTTATTCTCTGATGTATGGAATTTGCAGGTGCTCTCATATTTTCAGAAATTAAGAAATCGAATTATGTTTTTAATTTTTTGATGAATGTAAAAAAAAAAATCCAAAATCCTGACAAAATTTGCATTTTGAATTTATTTTTGCAACATGCCAGCCTAGGAATAGTTCTCATGATATAACAATCAATTATAGCTTAAGATGTAATACATTTATTGCAAAATGAAAAACACTATTAGATTCAAAATCACATCTGTAGCCATGCCTGTAAATTTCAATTTCCAGCAAAAAATATTCAATTGACAATGAGAATAAAGGTTGATTTCTTAAAAATATATGCTATCCAGTAATAAAATGCATATATTTATTTATATGCACCATCCCCTCGCACATTATATTGTGATAATTTTAAAAGCAATTAATAGTTTCAAGAGCAATTATTTTGTTTATCTGGTTGGGCAAAATACACAGTCACCTTCATGGTAGAATGCATCTTGCATTCTATTATTATGGCTATATGCAAAATTACTGTGCAAGAACTTCTTTATACATTGTATAAACTTTCCATTAGATTCTGGTGAACAATGCTCACACTGATTTTCAAGAAATTTATCGACAAAAAAGGTTTTTAAATACACCTAAAACTTCTGATGTGTTCCTTGCTTAAAGGAAACTTCAGAATTTCAGAATTTAATTTTTATAATTACAGCAAAATGTCTTGAAATTTCAGAAGTGCTTAAATGAAGCTGTTAATTTCAAATGCATTTATTTTTTGCTTATGTAGCTGAGGAAGATGTTGGCATTGCATACAGTCTCACTAACCAAAATACTGTACGCTTTTAGCCCTTTCCGTGATGTCATTGCTTTTCACACAAAGCAAGGTAAATCTGTTGAACATTTTATTAAAATATCTTTATTTTTGTTAATGTTACAATATAAAAACACTTATGTTATTATTGGGAGTGACAGCCTGTATTTTACCCACTCTGCATTACCTTCTTTCCAACTGATTCATTTAATTTTGGGGATTTGAAATTTTATTATTATTATTGTTACATTCCTTGCTGATTTCCTTAAAATATAATCTTATTTGGATATACTTTTGAATTACTTGATATTAGTTTACTGATGTATTTTTTTTTTTTTTCTTTTTTTACTTTTTCAGCTTTTGCAAGTATTTTTGGGGTTGCATGCATGGTATATGGCTCAACAAAAGCATCTGAATTGTATCATAATCAAATGTTGGATAGCATTCTAAAATCCCCTATGTCATTTTTCGATGTAACACCTATGGGGAGAATTGTGAACAGGTATTAATTTTTTATTATTAATATCTAGTATATTTTGTTTAATGTTTATTCTGTTCTAATTTCTTTCTTCTGCTTCTTTTTTTTCTCCTAAATAGGTGAATAAAGTTAAACTAACATTTAACTCAAGAATTAGTTACAAAAAAAATAATAATAATGAGCATTTAGATATCAATCTAAAATAATAAAGACTCATACTTCCATTTTATAGGGGCCTTGATAGTTTTTAAAATGCACTATTTGGTCTTAACCTCTTCACAGCGTTCATTGCATATACATGAGAAGTAAGTTGTGTACAATTCTGCATTTTCTGTACCAGTAAGTTTAAGTAGTAAATTTTGTCATATTTAATCACAGGACTTCTGCAATTAAACTAGGTAAAGATTTCTATGTGCTGTGGTTATAGAAACCACTCGTATAACTGAACATACAGGAACTACATATAGTACTACAGTAGATGATCTTTATTACTCAGTTCTTTACAATGCAATTCTCTATATTAACATACAACTTCTCAGACGTAAACAATGAATTTTTCTTATTAGATGTAAATTTCCAACTGGGCGAAAAATGTCCGGACCAGGATTCGAACCCGGGACCTCCTGGCTGAAGCCGCCAGTGCTCTGCCATCTGAGCTATCCCGGATGATTCTGGTCGAACTTTTTCACCCAGCTAACCTTGAAGATTACAGCATCTGGTCTGAAACCTGGTTCAGCTCAACAGAATAAATCTCACGTAATGGAACTCCAGAAAAATCGCTGGATACAAAATTACACTAGATTAATATTAACACAATTATTCTATAATATATTAAATAATAATTCTATAATATATTCTATATTCTAAAATGAATTTTTCCCTTAAGAAGCATCTGCATTCCTATATTGTGAAAATTGCTACTCTCTAGAGCAGCGGTTCCCGACCTGGGGTATGTGGCGGGCCTGCTGGAAGTATGCGGAAATAATATTGGTAATGGTGGAAATCACAAAAGTATTTTAACTAAAAACACATAAAGAAAATTGATAGATTACAAAGTTAGTCTCATGTAAATCCAATATGTTAACTGAAAATGTGAGAAAAGGCTCACTATACCTAATCAATCACTGATAACACAATGTCAGTAGCTTCACCCACTGCTAAGCATATATACAAGCCTGAGTACTTGTATATTTTCCCCCATCTTCACAAAACTTATCATTATGCAGTATTATTTTCTGTTTTCATTTTGATTATTTGTATATCATATTGCAAAGTTGTTATCAATAATCATCGTAAAATAACTAAAATTTCTTGTAACGCTACATTGATTTTTCTTAGGCTAATATTATAAAAAGCAAAGAAAATCAACTTTAAAATGCAAGATTAGACATGTCAATGTAATATGTATCGATTTATTATATGGTTGTGATCAGAAGTCTTTTAATGAAAAAAAGCATGTTTGCATAATTTAGTTGAGTGGAGGGAGAAGGAGGCTAAGTTAATGAGAGATGAAGGTACTCCGAAGTGAAAAGCCTAAGAAAGGGGTACGTGAAAGAGAAAAGGTTGGGAAGCCACCAACCATCGGATTTGCTAATAAACTTTTCCTATTTCTTGTTGAATATCCCCATGTAAAAGCTCATCAACATTTCTTTTCTTTAGTTGCAAGAAGTGGTTTTATATTATTAAATAAAACTAAAAAGTGAAAAATCTATGCTATATATATAAAATCCTAATGAAACGGAAATATGAATCGACTGATTAAACAACTGATTATGTTTCACGGCGATTTCTCCTAAAATATGGAATACTTTGTGATGAAATTAACATCAAAAATCACTATTGATCCGCAGATTTCAAAACTGGTATTAGAATTTTTAAATTCGAATTAGTTTTCAAAATATTAATTTTTTTCTAATTTTATATACATTTTTCTAATGATGGCAACTCAAATTTTAATCAAACAGATATATTTTTTTTTATATATATATTTCAGAAAAGGTTGACATGGTAACCCGGCTATTGTTGTTTATTTGATAATAAATGTTTATTTACTTTTATTTCTTTTTATAAATTATATAAATTATTTTGTCCTACGATTATTAATTATTTTTTTGATATTTCCTTTAGAAAATAATAGAAAATAATTAAGAAATACAGTACTACTTAGTTATTTTGTCGACCAATTTCGCCAAATTATATAAATCGCCAAAACACTCGCCAAATTATACAAATTGACATAATTTTTATTTTAAATAATGAAATAACAAATAAATTAGTATAACATTAATAAATATACAAATAAAACGTCGAAATAAAAATCACTTGATGACGTGGACACATGTAACTTGCTTAAAGTCAAGTGAATGTAACATTTACAATCAACCATTATTGGCATTTAATCTTATAGTTTGGCGATAGATTTTTGGTCGTTGGGATATCTAAGGAATACCAAAAATGCATATGTAACTGGTATTTGAAAACGAGGTTTTCGCCAAATTTTCGTAAAAAAATAAAAATCACGCCAAACCTGTGGTGCGTATCTGGCCAAATATTACCACTCAAAAAAAAAAAATGCTAACTGGTGAGTGGAACAAAAGCTATTGGCGAGATTTGCATCCTGCTTACGTAACAGTACCTAGAATTCTTTGCGACCATGGCAACTTTTATGTAGTTTTATTTGAAAAAAAATTTTTGATTTTTTGATCAAAATGGAAAACTTACGGTCCCATATTGGTGCGATTTTTTTCTGATGCCAATGTCATATACGGAACGGGCACATAACTGGCGCCAAAGTATCGTTATTTTGCTTGATATGGTAAGCCGGATGTTGCTGTTGATGCGTTCCCCAAATTGGTGTCATTAAAAAATCATGCCAATATGGGACGTATATGACATCTTTGCCAAACTTTCATATGAACGGCGAAGGGATCAGACCGTATTTGTTTATGGCAGTTGATGACTTGAACTATTATAATATAGATGAAATGATGGCGATAGAATAATATTTGACGGCTTATCACCTGTGCCTGGCTAACTAAGTACCAAAATGGCACCTAGAGTATAAAAAGCGAAGTGGTCCGCCTGGAACTGTTGATGATAGTCACATGACTTAAGCTATTGTTATAGAGATTGTTTTAAAATACCGGGAGACAAAGACTCTTATACTTAATTTATTTTATTTTAGCTTCTTTTCAAATGTTTAACTGATCCTCTTTAATCAAAAACGAAAACAACCATTGGATGTCTTAACAGCAACTGATTCGCCCTTAAATTTTTGCAATCAAAGGGAATTGAATGGAAAGTCGTTTACAGGGAGATCTGCACAGCTTTTTTCAGTGTAATTCAATCTTCTCTAATATTTTTAAAACCCATCAGATTAGCATGTTTTTAGATTCTGCGGTGTCTGAATGGGGGTTGGCGAGCATAGCTTGCAGGGGGCAGAGCTCTCTAGTAAATATATAAAACACAAGGGGTTTTTTTTTATTTAAAATGCACTAAAAAGTAAAAATAATTTGTTCCCATCCAGAATAAGAAAGTATTTCTGGATATGACATGACTAAATATGAAAGCTTGAGAAGCTCAGAAAACATTGAACATGAAGAATACAAAGCAACGAACAGAAGTTCAACCAACTCATACAGCAGTTTAATGTTCAGTTCATGCTAGTCTGGGTGATTGACGAACAAATTTGTTACCAAGTTACCTCTTCTAAAAATTTGCCCATGCATATCAACTAATCATACAGTTTAATGTTTTTTGTGCATTTATATAAAATATAAATAAAAAATAAAGAGTGTAATATTTTTTAAAAAATTATCAATTAGCAGTTTAATATTAATTAAATTATGATTATACGGTAAGGATAATTGTGCAGTTTAATGTTTTCTGAGCACCCCAAGCTTTTAATTTTAGTCATATGTCAAATTTGGAAATACTTTTCGTATTCTGGGTAAGGTTAAAAAAAAAAAAACTTTACTTTTTAGCCCACTTTAAATTAAATAAAACCTTGTCTTTTATATATTTTTATTTGCTTATATAGTAAAATCTCAGAAACAAGAAAATTATTACTTTTCCTTTTGAACTTTCCTAACAATGTAATGTTTTTGCTGGCCCTTAACATGGTTATCTTGAACTTATTTTTATACTTTATTTTGCTCTTTTTACAGATTTTCAACTGATATAGATACTTTGGATATTCATCTTGTCCATGAAATTGACGGGTGGATTTATTGTGCACTTTGGGCTATATCTATATTTCTTGTAATTGGAATTAATACACCTATGTTTTTGGCTTCTATCATACCCCTCGGACTGCTGTATTATGTGTTTTTGGTAAGATAATTTTGATAACAGATACATTTTTTATATTAAAAAAATAATTTTTGAATAAAATTGTCTTGCTTGTGTTTCTATTAGATATTTAATCAAAAACCCTTTAATAAAAACCCAATATTCCTCTGAATAAAATTGCTTGCTTGTTTCTATTGGATATTTAATCAAAAACCCTTTAATCAAAACCCAATATCCTCTATATAAACCTCTTCTATTACCGTGTTTTCCTGAAAATCAGACTTGACCAAGAAAAACTACACACCTAATTCTGGATACCTCATTAGCATGTAGGGGATATAGTGAAGGATATACACTGTACACCCTCTTGAAATTTATTAGAAGTTATGCCTGCCTTTGTTTCTCAAGTAAAACTATAGCATGTGCTCTCTAATGTATCTGCCTGTAGCATTATATACCCTCTGTTGTTGTTTTTTTATGATTGCAGCACTGCCAATATTTCTACTTAATTACAAACTAATCAGATGCTTTTTGCAGTAGTTATCGCAGAACAAACATACAGACTGAAAGCTAAGTGCTACACAACTAACAACAAACTAAAAAAAAAATGGTCTCAGCAGAGAAAAAAAAGACAAAAGCTGTTAATTTTTTGCAGTACATGTTTTCCTTATGGTAACCTCATATGGAAAAGCAAATTCATTCTGAGAATCTCTGAAAGTGAACAGGGAGGCATTTTGGGATAAGTTTTGAAACCTCACCTAGCAAGGAGGGAAAAAAAAAAAGATGTGACATTTGTTTGATAAAAATTTAAAATAAAAAGAACAACTCTGATTGCTTATGGAGGTTTTGAATCAGGGTAACTTTAATCATTAAGCTTTATTTTATTTATTGTCCAGATCAGCAGAATACACCTTTAAAAAAAGTTTTTATTTATTGCTAAAATGTCAGTGTGGCTTACTGTGGAGACTTGAAACATGTTTGGTATCTGTATGTTTCTCATGATAACTGCCATAAAAAGCAGTCAATTAGTCCGTAATTAGGTATGTATAATATTGCCAAGGACCCAGAGTTACCTGCATAGTTTTTGGTTATGTTTGCTTTATTCATTCGAAGTGGAATTTTCTTTTACGTCATAGTGCTTGTTCCTGCCAATAGCTCATTCACAAATTAATCACTGCTCACAACTCACCATAAATAAAACTAGCGGACTGTATTACTAATTAAATTTTAATTCACAAACAATAAATTGATCGAGAGCCGATATTTACACTACTCCTCGGATCGGCGTCTCGAACCCAACTCACTAGTTTCAAAACAAACCACATAGATGGCGCTTCTAGCGGCAACATACCGCCGGGCCTTGAATGTTTCAAACATTCAATACTATAAATACAACATCAATTTAAATTACAATCTCAATAATACAATTTTTTTTTTCAACATATACACTAAATGAAATGTTAAATTTACAAATATAAACACAAAAATATAATAATACACTACACTACAAAATTTTTTTTAATTAAAATAAAATGTATGAATTCAAGTAGTTAATGTGGTTTCATTCACATGAGGCAAAACAACAATTTTTGTTAGTGGCCTTTTATATGTGCCATTCTTATCCTTTAATGTTACAACTCTAATTATACCATCTTGGCCTGGATGGATTTTAACAATTCTTGCCAAATGCCATTTTAAAGGGCTATAATTATCAGAATTTTTTATTAAAACTAAATCTCCCTCTTTTATCTCTACTCTTCCTTTATGCCATTTGGGCCTATTTAAGAGCTTATTTAGATAGTCTGATGACCATTTTTTCCAAAGATGTTGTGTCAATTTTTGAACTAATTGCCACCTGCTCAACCTATTCATAGGGATTTCAGTATAATTCGGTTCAGGTAAGGCCATTAAAGATGAGCCAATAAGAAAATGAGCAGGTGTCAAGGCTTCAACATCATTTGGATCATTTGAAAAAGGGCAGAGGGGACGAGAATTAAGAATAGCTTCGATTTGAATAATGAGAGTCAAGAGTTCCTCATAACTTAAAATAGTTTTACCTACAACACGCTTTAAATGATATTTAAGTGATTTAACACTTGCCTCCCATAAACCTCCAAAGTGAGGGGTTGAAGGGGGATTAAAATGCCACTTGATTCCTTCATTAGCTAAATAATTTTGAATTTTCTCCTCACTTTTATCCTTAAATAAAGATCTGAGAATTGCTCTTAATTCTTTATTGGCACCAACAAAATTTCGACCATTATCACTAAAGATATCAGAAGGTTTGCCTCGCCTCGCAATAAAGCGTTTAAGTGCTGCTAAAAAAGCTGCACTTGTTAAATCACTGACAATTTCAAAGTGCAAGGCCTTTGTAGTAAAACATACAAAAATACAAATAAAAACCTTTTTTACCTGTTTACTCCTACCTGTGGAGTTTTTTACCTGAAAAGGACCGCAGTAGTCTAATCCAGTGCGCGTAAATACTCTGGATACCGTTACTCTTGTTGCTGGCAATTCAGCCATCTGTTGCTGCGAAATTTTAGAATTAATTTTCTTACAAATAATACAATTAAAAATAATTTTTCTAACTACATTTCTGCCAGCTAAAATCCAAAATTTAGTTCTTATAAGAGACATTGTGGTTTCTGAACCTGCATGAAAATATAAAACATGAAAATAATTAATAACACAAAATGTAAAATTATGTTTTGCAGGAATAATCATAGGAAATTTTTGGTGATCGGATAAGTTACTGTTTTTCAGTCTACCACCAACACGAATGCAGCCATCACTGTCTAAAAATGGACACAAGTTTATCAGTTTGCTATTGTTAGGGATAGCAGTACCCCTTTCTAAACACTGGATTTCTTTCACGAATGAAGTCCTTTGAATGTTCTTTACAATGCACAATAAGGACTGAGAGAGTTCACTGCTAGATAAAGTTCCAGCTGTAGGATATAAAGGGTTTCTACAGTTATATATGAATCGTTTACACCATGCTACTACTCTTTGTAGTTTGATGAACGAAGAACAGTTATTAATTATGTCTAAAGGTTCAAGAGTGTTAACTAAGGCACATACTTGAGTCACTGATGGTGATTTCAATTCACGCAAAAACAGTTTATTGGTTTCAGCAGGATTGCTATCGGGATACTCGACCACCTCAGGCTGTTGTAGGAATGCTGGACCGAACCACCACAGTTCACACTGTTGAATCTTGATGGGATCTATACCTCTAGAAATAAGGTCAGCAGGATTTTGCTTAGAAGGTACGTAATGCCACTGTTCAACCGAAGTTAAACTTTGTATAATTGATATCCTGTTTGCTACGAATGTCTTAAGATCATTGGATTCTTTCTTTAACCATGCAAGTACAATGGTGCTGTCTGTCCAAAAATAAGTTTTAGAAACTTCTAGTTTTAAGGCACTTAACACCTTCTTCATTAACTTGGATAGCAGGACTGCAGCAGAAAGTTCAAGACGCGGAATAGTGACATGCTTTAGAGGAGCTACTCTGGACTTACTAGTGAGTAGCTTAACAGCAGAATCACCACAAAAATTAGTAGATTTCACGTAAATGACCGCTCCATAAGCAATCTCAGATGCATCAGAAAATCCATGTAGTTCTACACAAATAGACTGATCAATAAGAATACATCTAGGGATACTGATCAGATTTACACATTTTAAGGACGTAAGAAATTCATTCCACTCCTTATTTTCTTTCACTGGGAGATAATCACACCAATCTATTTTCAGCAACCATAATTTTTGCAGAAACACCTTGGCTCTTGTAATTATTGGACCTATCAAACCCAAAGGGTCAAATATTCTAGCAATTTGTGATAAGACTGATCGTTTAGTATATAATTCACTTTGCTCGATAATTAAGTTAAACCCAAAACAATCCGGTTGAGGCTTCCACAA